>OX336388.2:187103042-189503042 GCA_946902985.2 Meconema thalassinum | reverse complement strand
TGAGGCTATAAGGTAACAACTCTACAATAACAAGGCACAACTCTATTCTAAAACTTTAATTCAGTAAATGAAAATCATGGCTTCAAACACACAACAATCCCAAAACCATAAAAACAAAGCAAACAAAAATTTTACTTCCACAATCCACAAATAAACAAAAATGAAATCATAATAGAGTCATATAAAACCATAAAGCTGTACCCTTAGGTGAACTTCATAAAGACATTCTAGTGCGCTGATGCACCTACGACTTCAATACAAACTGTACATTAACATAACAGTCATACAATGTGACTTCTTTAATATCACAAATTAATTATTCCTTAAACCTCTTGGTTTTAACAATTATGTGTGCCGTGCGTGTTTTGATTTTTTTTTCTTCTCACCAAACAAATGCTTGCATGCATTTACCTATTCGGACGTTGCACCGCAATCAACGTGCAACTCCATAATTATGTAAGCTACCCCTCCACTTCCTCTATTTATATGGTTCCACTGCATGCTGTATGTGATTCCTACATAAAACGTTACGTTATAGCTCGTGTCGGATGGTACATTATATTACCTCGCTCTCGTGGCGATTGGCATCTGGTAACTAACTTCAAAACTTGGTTTCAGTGACAGTACAAATACATCATCTAACTATTCGTCAGATAGCTAAAATAATGAACCATCAGGATGATCTATAATTATCCATGTGTTCCTAAACCACATGGCTACATTACTCAACATAACAATCTTTCATTATATGTCATTTACCAGGGTCTAAAATCTGTTGCTTTCAACTTGCCTTGACGGTTCGAGTTTAGACTGCAGACCCTCGGCTAGAGGAGTCAGCACACAATAGAAAGTGGGATGGGTGTTCCACCAATTACCTCGACCCTCCTTAAAGGTTTTGAATGCTTTCCTTTCTAAGCAGTAAAGATTTACAAGACAAATACTGTCGTCTGACCGACACACATATCCCAAAGGATCTTACTTGACTATTATGCAAGCAGGTATTGAATGAGCTTTTATAATTACTCCTACACAGAGGATATAATAATTACTGGCCTCACACGGGTCCATTCAACATGAAGGTTCGGGTTCGTAATGCATTAGTCTAACGGGTGACCGATGTCTCAAGTAAAATATAGGCGCTCACTGCAGCTGTCGCCATGAGTTTCGCTACCACGAGCGGAAATAACTCATCACTAAGTTCTCGGGAGACCATAGAGTTTCGAGGTGTCCTCGTTTTCCTCGCCTCTATCACAGGATTCCAACCCGGAACACTTTCATATCCTTCCTCAGAGCTAGGGTACACACTACAACTCTGGCATAAAATTATATCTCCACTTATGCCCATGACATAGGAGATTTCATACGTAGAATAGACCATCTGGCCCCTTACTCAATGCTACGACCTCCGACCTATTTTATTAAGAGAAATCTAACAATTTACTCTATAAGCTTCTCATATAAGCTGCAAATTCCATTCACTAAAAGCTCTTTCATTACTGGCATCATTACTGAATATATGCAATATTCTGATATAAAACTTCTTTCCTTAATTACTGTAATGTAATCTTACTGTATCATCTTACTGCTTAGATTGATAAGTCTTGCAATTAGCGTAAATCTCTCGCTTACAACATTTATTTGTTTCCTGGTGTGTTCATTCATACTTTTAATATTCATTATTATTATTACCATTAATCTTACTGACATAAATGACCAAAATCATTACTTTATTATTCTTATTAATCTCACTGACATAAATGACCAAAAATCATTACTTTATTATTATTCTCACATAACTTTACCAAAAATCCGACATAGCTAAACGTCTTAAAATCCGAACAATCGCGTTCGTCACATTTACATAACTGATTGCCATTCTTAATTCATAGTGGGAATAATTACTCCACTTAATGATGCAAATTAACATCTCAACTCTATAAAAATCAACACAATAATGATCAAACATGGAGGATCTCCCTCCTAACTGATTTTACTGGCATCTTTAAGGAATTCACAACATGCAGTGGCCCACATTTCTACATAATCATAACTTGTGGGGTACTTACATTTCTATAGGCGTCTATGGTGGCTCCGACCAATCATATTTCTCCATGTCGCCCGCCATTAGCAGGTTTAACGCGACATATTCATCTTGAAGACACACATTTTATAACACATAATTTTCATCAACAACACGACACGTTGCATAACTCTCAGGAAGCTATTGCTCCCAAACATGTGAAACACTTATCTAATCACTACTTTAAAGGATATTTTACATATGTTGTACACTTAACACACGTCATTTTATACACTTTTCAATGCTGAAATTCCCTAGCAAAGATCGAAATTGCAGGTGTTGACGGCATCTCCCGTGCTCCTATTAACTCCTGATTGAAAGTCTGGTTTACCTGCTTTCGGAATTCACCAACAGTTTTTATATTTCCTACTCCTACGGTAAGCGTCCTGCGCTGCATAAATATGCTAGCTCCCGTCCTGAGTTTTATCATCTGGTACTCTCATGACATTACCAACCACGTCATAGAGTTTCATTTAGCGCATACCATCGTAATTACACATATACGATCAGTCAATACTTTACACATTGCGCTCAACACTGTCCAATACTTTACACAAATAATGATTTACAATAGTTCTGCCATTAGCCTACACGGTGCTTCGTAATTGAACACGGCATAGTTCGTACTGCTGATTATGCCTATAGCACGACTATTATTCATACAAGCTTATTAAATGCTTCATTAACATGTACCAGTCTTTGTCCGGCGTCTATTATGAGTAGAACCGCCATGCGTTCTGCCTTGACGAACTTGCTTCAAAGTGGCTGTACCTGACTGAAGATTCACTTGAAGACTGCTCGTACCTTACTTGAAGACTGCTGTATACTGCTTACATACTGCCTCGTACTGCCCTCGCACTTGCTGCATACTGATTGCAACTACTGCAACTGTGCTGCAACTGGGTAACTTCTAACGTCGTGAAGACTGCGTAAGACTGCAACTTGGGCTGTAACTGGGTGCAAACTGCACGTGAACTGCGCGTAGACTGAGCTTGACTGCGTTCCAACTGAGCTGAGACTGAGTGTAACTGATCGCTCCTCCAAGGGTCTACTCCCTTATATCGGATTCCCACGGAAAGTAGGGCGAAATCTTCCCGCGTAATCTTGGCTCCTCTCCCAGCATGAATCTGGTCTCCAAACCATGATCATTGGGTTCCTCTTTCTTCACAGATTCCAAATCTATCTGCGTGCAAAGGAATCGCTCGTCCAATTAATTAATATTAATTCCTTTCTCCATAGCGTGGGACGCTATCTTACGGGTATTCCCCGGCAACATTCTCAAATCTATCCGCGCACAATGGTAGCTTTACAGTCCTTCCGCACTTCGTTAAATATGCCCCAATTTCGCAGGTAAAAGGCTCTAAAATTAGCCTCCTGACAAAAGATTCATCTGTGAGCAACTCTCATCTCAATTCGTTGCTCCAATCACGAGTAATCAATGATTTTCCTGGGCATCTCTCCTCCCCCTACTCAAATCTATTCTCCGTCGGGGAATAACTGGGTCATTATTCAGGCCTCCACCCTGCTCCAGACGACAGAATGGGGTCACAGAGATGGACATGGCTCCACTGGGCCCCACCCACAATTCTGGGCTAATTTGTAAAATGTCAACTCTGTCCTCTCCGTGCTTCAAGCCTCGTATAGCCTACACCAAGTAGTCTAATAATGCTGTAATCTGCTCATTATTCCCTGCATTATTTTAATAAATAATGTCATTGCACCAAAATCACACCAGTGATTAAATACACACTTCTTTCGGGGGGGTTTTTACCATGAAACTGCCTCTACAGATCTCTGGTTCGTTCCCTGGTGGAACCTTTATACTGAGATCACAGTCTCTGAGAACCACGTTCGATTCCAGTCAGCATAACCTCCTCGGGTTCAATACTAAGGAGGGATTTTTGGATATTCAGGTTCTAAAGGGGTGTTAACGGGGTTAAAACTGCATTTCATTATATAACAATATGACACTCATTCGTTCATTCATTCATTTATTTGCAATGGAGGGTGTGGCCCCCGGAGGCAAATTGGATATACATATCAAATAAATAATTACACATAACAATTCAATAACAATTATACAACAATTAAACTGGAGTATTTACACAAATAGTCAGTCTTTTCTTAAACACACCTATATGTTTGGGAAAAGGCTCTAAGACTGCGGCAGGTAGAGAGTTCCAGTTATCAATGGCACGGTTTACAAAATAATATTTACCATAATTTGTTCGCTGTGGTCGGCCCTAAACTTTGAAAGGATGATCGCTCCTACCCTTGTAAGTAATGTAAGTAATGACGCGAGCGAAGCAAGGCTAAAAATGAGATGGTGTGTGTCTGTGTATTACTCAATCTGGCAAGTACCACTGGTCCGATATACGTGAATTTTACATGGAAGTAGCTGATTTACCTGGTTAACATATAGGTTACTTTTGATTACAATACTTTGCACTATTTAAAGATGGCGACCATTTTAGTGACGTCACTACACCCTTTGGTTTCAAACTCATATTTCCATTTGAAATAAAAAGAGAACGCTAAGAAATAGCAAACTTTTGATGGCATATACGAGGTTTAAAATTACATTTTCTATCCGAAAGGTATCTCCAACGGTTAGCGAGTAAAATCTAAATTTGTGCTATAAAACACGGTCAACGCCGAGCGTTGTAGTTGGACAAAATGTTTCATCCTTAATCTCCCTCTGCGCAGCACCTCGCCTATCCCCTATTTTAACTGTCACCTTCACATTTTAATTTATTTATGACGCGTAGCGAAGCACGGGTACTTCAGCTAGTAATAGTATAAATCGTAGGCTATACATAAATATAATGCAAACTAATATAGCATATCCAAGAATTAAGTACCGGTGGGTGCAGGATAAGCTACTACATGTTATTATCATACATTTTACCTGTCAGTCATATGTTCCAGTCCATCGATAATATTTGATCTAATAACCTCAAAACTGTGTATTTTTCCTGTCTGAACCGCGTAAAGAAATTTTCATCACAGTTCAGAAAATGAGCCGGCCTCTGTCTGATCCTCTTTGCTTTTCTCCTTTGCAGAAATATTATTTCTATTAATGGATCCTCCGCATCAGCATGAATGCTCTCTTGAATAATTATGAGTACGGTATCCTAGGCGCTTGGCTGACGCAAAGTTATTATTAATACCCTGTTGAACCAACATTACCGGTACATATATAAGATAATACAGAAACACCAAGCATAACATAAAAACAAAACAAAATAAGCAAAAAATGTTTGATGAGGTGAGATTCGATCCGCAAGAAATGTAAATTTATACTCGCGAGAATAGCATGCTAGCCACTGGACCACCGCTACCTAACGTAATTTCCTGAAGACTGCGCATATGATGCTTACGTACGTAATGTCAGTGGCCTGCTTTCGTTATTTTCTGTAATAATATGTATGAATTACTGTGCTGCTATTAAGATTATACATTTTCATGTACATATATGAATAGTTCACTCGAATTAAGAGTTTGCGATGATTTAACTTCGTTTTTTAGGTAGATTTCATTAGAAAGCTAACTATTGCAATGGGTCCCATGTTTCGATTTCCGGAAAATATCGACATATCTTCGCGTTTCACATCCCCCAGACCCCAAAACCACCGTCAGTTCAAAAGTTATATATATATATATATATATATATATATATATATATATATGTATGTATGTATGTATGTCCACGAACTTATTACGTTGTCGTAGCAGGCGGAGAGGTGATACTCCGACGTGGCGCGTCTCAGGTGGCGGATAGGGGGGTCCTCACCGGCTTGCCGGCGGACTTGAGCGAAATAAAATAGCTCTCGCGGACCAAACACACAAAATCCAATAGTGTCTGTTTTGGTATCCAGCGATTATTGGTCAGCGTCTGTTCACCTAGTTGGTGCGGCTGTGAAATATGTCTTGATCTCAACAATCAAGTCAGCAATCATCGTGATCTTTCTTTAAGATCGCCACAACCACCTTCAACTTGAAGTAATCATGATGGAACAAAAGGAAAGAAATCCTCTACCCCAGGCCCCAGTCACCGTGCTGGACTTTCCTGGTCATCGGATTCTGGGGGACCAGGAACATCATGAGGAGAAGAGTCGGAGCTTCTCAAAATCTCTACACAAACACTACATTGGCACTCTCAATGTTAATACTCTCTTCAAACTTGGAAAACTAAAACAACTCACAGACATGTTAGAAAAATTTCAAATAAAAATTCTTGCGATTCAAGAGACTCGTTTTCAAGATGAAAATCATTTCAACACAGAAAATTATAGGATTTATAAAGGTAAACCTGCTGTCAGAAGAGGTACACCATCATTGTTTGGAACAGGATTTGCAGTACACAAATCAGTCATGGATAACATTATTGACTTTAATTCCATATCAGAAAGGATCTCCACACTCTCCTTCAAATCAGGTAATAAAGGTTACACGATTATCAATGCACATGCACCTACAAATGAGCATAATAGAAAGAAACCACAAGAAGTTGAAGACTTCTGGGAAGACATGGAAGAAGTAACAAACAACATACCAGAAAGGCATGTTAAAATTTTAATGGGAGACTTTAACGCGCAATTAGGTAAGGAGAGAAAATACAGACAAATCACAAATCAGCACACTATCGCACAAACAAAAATGGGGAACACCTCATAAAATATTGTCAAAATTTTAACCTCAAAATTATGTCGACACAACTTCAAAAGCCAAGACGAAAACTTACAACATGGAAAGCACCCAACACTGTATGGGGAGAATTCCAGATTGATCATGTGGCCATTTCTAGCAAAAATGCGCAGGAAATTTTAAATGTCAGAACGCGTAAAGGGTTCTTCGAGTCTGACCATTATTTGTTACAAGTCAAGATTAGACCAATCCCAAGACAGAAAAAGACAACAAAAAACAAAATAGTGAAGCCTGATCCAGAATATTTGAAGATAAACAGGGACAAAATCATTGAAGAAATTAATAGGCATACAACAGACACTTGGACAGATCTTGCGACCACAGTTCAAAAGGCAATGCGTTGGGCACAACCTCCTAGAAAACGAAAACATAGGTGGTGGAATGTAATTTGTGATCAAGCCACTGAGAGAAGAACACAGGCATGGATGAAGTTCAGCAGTAACAGAACATCCGAAACATGGAAGGAATTTCACGAAGTTCAAAAACAATCATCAAAGGAAATCAGAAGAGAAAAACGAGCGTACGACAACAACAGGCTAAAAGAATTTGAAGAAGATTTTAAGAGAAATAACACAAGAAATTTTTACAGAACATTCAAAGAAAATATTAGGGGTTATCAGCCTCCTAGCCTCTGCTTTCGAAGAACAGATGGGTCCCTGGAAACGAACACGAAAGAAAACTGTACAATTCTCAAACAATACTTTAATAATCTTCTCAATTGTACAGAACCCACGGAGAAATTGACCTTCCAAAAAACCACATCCAATCCCGATTCTACTCCACCTACAATAGAGGAGATAGAGATCATACAACAAATGAAAAATAACAGAGCGGCAGGAGAAGATGGCATTATTGCTGAAGTATGGAAGCTTCAAGATAAAAACATCACCAAAACAATTCATAAGATCATCACAGACATTTGGATCACAGAGAATATGCCAGAGGAATGGAAATGTGCATTGATCCACCCATTACATAAAAAGGGTGATAAGTCAGATCCAAATAATTACAGAGGGATTTCTCTAGTGCCAGTCGCTTACAAAATATTCTCTAAAGTGTTATTGAACAGACTAGAACCACAAGCAGATCCACAAATAGGAGAATACCAGACAGGCTTCAGAAAAGGGAGATCATGCATCGAACAGATCTGGAACTTGAGAACACTACTGAAAGTCAGACAGACAAAAAACACTGTAGTTACCTTTGTGGACTTTAAAAAAGCATACGACAGCATTGATAGACAAACGCTATTTGCAGTACTGAAAGAATATGGCATTGACAAAAAAACAGGGCACTTATACAACTAACGCTCTCGGACACCACCTCTAAAGTTAAGTTCATGGGTGAAATTTCAGAACCCTTTCATATACGCACAGGTGTCAAACAAGGAGACGGCCTCTCACCAATCTTGTTCAACATGATCTTAGACAAAAGTGTTAAGCAGTGGGAGGAACAAGTTAAAGGAATACAGCTAGGAAGAACCCGTGAAACAAAAACAATCATAAAATGTCTAGCATTTGCAGATGACGTAGCCTTACTCAGCAATAACACACAGGAGGCAATGGAAGCACTGGAACGATTAAATGAAATAGCTGCTAAAACAGGTTTACAGATATCTTATGAGAAGACCCAATACATGGAACGACACACCAACAATGTACAAACCATGCATACCATATATGGATCCATACAAAGAGTTGAAAAATTTAAGTACTTAGGAGAATATATACAAATAGGAGGATCAAACAAGATGTCTATCATAGAACGAACGGAAAAACTCCAGAAAGCATACAAACTTACATGGTCACATTATAATAAGAAAAGCATATCAAGACAGGCCAAACTTAGACACTACAAAACAGTTGTATTACCAGAAGCATTGTATGCGTCCACTCTTGTTTATCCTATGCATGGATACAGTGACTGCCGATTTGCAGAGGCAACCACCATGGACATTACTGTACGCCGATGATGTCATGCTTGCAAGCGAGACCCGTAATGATCTAGAGCAATTGGTCAACCTCTGGAATGCGAGGCTCTGTGAATTTGGACTACGGCTCAACCTCACTAAGACTGAGTATCTTGAATGTGGTTCCCAGACAGATGGGACCATCATAGTGGATGGCACACCACTACCAAAAGCTTCACATCTCCGATACCTTGGCTCCGTTGTGAGACCTGATGGTGATACAGTCTCGGATGCCCGTGCAAGAGTGAATGCTGCATGGATGAAGTGGCGCCAGGTCACAGGCGTTCTCTGTGACCGCAAGATCCCTCTGCGCCTCAAAACTAAGATCTATCAATCAGTCGTCCACCCTGTTGCTTTGTATGGAGCTGAATGCTGGCCTAATACAAAGAAACATGAACAAGCTTTGCACTCAATGGAGATGCGGATGCTAAGATGGTCCTTGGGAATTACACGGCTGGATCATATTAAGAACGAAGACGTCCGCAATAATCTTGGAATTTCCCCTATTCCAGCCAAATTGAGGGAGACTCGGTTGCGTTGGTACGGACATGTAGCCCGAGCAAATACAGAGTCCATTGTAAGCAAGTCACTTGCTCTCGAGCCTGATGGACAAAGACCTCCAGGACGACCAAAAAGGCGTTGGATGGATACCCTACACGACGATATGCGCATCGTAGGTCTTCGTCCTACAGATGCAGCAAACCGCAACAAATGGAGAGCGAGGTGCAGAGTAGCGGACCCCAAAAAATAATTGGGAACAACGCCAGGAAGAAGAAGAAGAAGATTGTATGCGTCAGAAACGACCACAATTGGAGCATCTGGCATCACACAAACAGAAAAAATTGAACGTAAAATTCTGAGAAAAATATTTGGAGCAGTACACAGAGATGGGATATGGATGAAAAGACCTACCAAAGAGCTATATGAACACACAGACAGACTCACAGATATCATTAGAAAACGCAGACCAACTTTCTACGGGCACATACAGAGAATGAACAATAAACGACTTACAAAGAAAATCTTTGATGTAGTAAACAGTTCAAAAAGGAAAACAAATTGGTATCATGAAATAGAAGACGATTTAAAGCAATTAGGGATCCACAAGCAAATGATAGAAGACAGAGAAATTTTCAGAAACAAAATTAAGAACGCCAAATTTTTAGAAAGTGAAAGGAAGAAGATAGGAACATTGTGGACAGAACAAAGGAAACAGGAGCACAGTCAAAGGATGAAGAGATTTTGGGAAGAGAAGAAGGGAAAGAAGTGAAAATTGTGACATCATGAGATACTTAAGTTCAAACACTGTCCATAAGGGCAACAATGATGTAATAATAATAATAATAATATATATGTATATCAGTTTCTTGTGGACACGATAACTGCCGTAATTTTGTACCAATCACTTTGAATTTTCTACCGAATATGTATACCTATAAAATCTCGGTCGAGTTCGTTACTGGGCTAAATCGGTCGAAGGGGGGTGAAAATGGGGGGCTTTTTTCGAAAAACTGAAATATTGCTATAACTCTCTTAATATGTGAAATATCGACACACTATGTGTCGGATAAAGCTCAAAAATTTATGTTTGAAGAGTTTTTTTATAGCACCAACCATTGACCAAAGGGGTGGGAAAAAGTGGGTTTTTCGGGAAACATTAATCATGTCTCTCTTAATAGGCACAATATCAGAACCGTACAAAATGGACAATATTCCCCTAATAATTACCTAAAACTTTTGTCTGAAATAATTTTTGATATGACCCACCATTACGACAAGGGATGAGAAAAATGATTTCGGAATTATAAGAAAATGCCAAGAGCTATCAGAGGTTGCCATGGCAACACTACTAAATTGATGAGGGATGAGCCATCAGACGTTGCCATGACAACGCACTTGCATGAGATCAGACTCAGATTTCCATCTGACTAAGTGTGAAGCGGCTTCGGTGACGTAACTGGTAGCATGCTGAACTTCTATGCCCAAAGTCGTGGGTTCAAAGCCGGCCGAAGTCGTCGGATTTTCTAAGAGCGCTAAACATCCCTCAGTATGCTTTCCTTTGGAGGGGAAGTTCCAACGTTCGTTGCGAGTTGCTGGTTGCGGTGGCATCTATTAGCCAAGTCCACAGTTAGGTGTCGTTGACGGTAGTATCTGGTAGCAACATTAGGAACTACTGCTTGAAATTGACCGTCTGCAGTCCTTACCTGAATTACAGACTAATACAGCCATCACAATTCACACCGTTTATCAGACAGATTCTACACTCACCCAAAGTACACGGGGTTACATGACCGCGTCGTCGCAGCCCCTAAACTGAGGAACCAACCAAAATCTCTGCGGGAGATATAATTTTGCGTGAAGAAGTAACAGACAGTTACATTGTTACACATCAGTGTCGAAACCTTGCAAAAGGACAGTGTGACCACAAGTATAAACATGGACCCCAAATGACAAGAAGGTTACCGTCCCCATAAGACAATAAAATGTTTAAAATATGAATAAAATGACGAAAAACAAAGTTAATTATGCTCCAATTATAAAAAACTTTCTCGCAATCAATGAGGTCTGATCCTTCTACGATCCTTCTGCCTATTTTCGCCTATCCCCAAGTTTGCCCGGTGAAATCTACCTCCGCCTTCCGGCATGCCGAGAGGACTTTTTTTCTCTAATAAGTAAGCCTCTGCATCACTTTCTACATTAATTCCTGGCATCTCCAGCATGATGCTCTCGACTGATGCGGAGTTATTATTAATTACCATGTTGAACCTAGGATCACCCCCAAGTGATTACTGGTTGGCTACATATAAAAGATAATGCAGAAACACCAAGCTTAACATAGAAACAAAAACTCTTTTATTTATTTTTCTTAGTCGTTTACCCTCCAGGTTGGTGGAACCCACGGACTCAGCGTGGGAACTCACCACTACCGCCTCTACGGACAGTGTCCTAGAACTGGGAACATCTAATCGGAGTGGATACAACTGGTGAGGTGTGATTGGCACCTCGCCCAGGCGGCCTCACCTGCAAAGCGAACAGGGGCCTCATGAGGGAAGGTAAGGGATGGTTAGGATGGATAGACAAGGAAGAGGGAAGGAGGCGGCCGTGGCCTTGAAGAAGGTACCATCCCGGCATTTGACCGAAGACGAAGTGGGAAACCACGGAAAACCACTTCGAGGATGGCTGAGGGGGAATCTAACCCCCTCTACTCATTTGGGCCACCCGAGGCTGAGTAGACCCCGTTCCAGTCCTCATACCACTTTTCAAATTTCGTGGCAGAGCTGGGAATCGAACCCAGGACCTCCGGGGCGGCAGCTAACCATGCTGACCGCTACGCTACGGAGGCGACTGAAACAAAAACTAATAAGTAAAAAAAGTTGGAACTGGTGGGGCTCGATCCAAAAAGAAAATCATTCTTTCGTCGTAAGTCCGGCGCGCTAACCATATATTTTTTTATTAGCTCTTTACAGAATTACAGAATTTTCAGATATGATAAATACCATACTATTACATTACAAGAAAATCCAGATAGTGTCCATATTTATCGTACAATTGTCCACTTTCACTAAGCTTCCAACGCTCTTTCTGCAGGTGATACCTGAGATCCAGGAACGAGAAATGTTGCTCATTGTCCATCACGAAGTGTACATATTGGCCCATTATCCACACAATGGCAGTCTGTTTAATTTGGGGGAAGGCGGTCACCGACAAACGAATCAACTTCCTGTCATCAAGGTCATCCGTGGGCACATTTAGTAGTTGACATATTTTTCCCTCACACCACAGCCACGTGGAGGCAACTCGCGTGCATGATGTGAAGCGGTGTATCGCCGTATCAGTTTGACCACATATAGTACACCATGGGTAAGCTTCAAGACGGATGTTATATCGCCGTAGAGCCGTTGGGATGAGATCATTGAGGAAGATAAAAACCTGGGAGTGTACAGCAGAAGAAATGGTCATAGCCCCAAAATTTTTCCAAACAGTGGGCCAATGGACGTAGAGGGTGGTGGCCTCGATTCGCGGTTTGTAGTGTACCACTGCCGCAACATGTTATAAATAATTTTCGTCGTTGGAACAGTCCCTGAAGGCATTTGGCGAACAGTTTCCAGAAGGTGCTGTTGACGGTCCCTAAATATCTTCGGCAAAGCTCTATCACAACCACGGGCTGTGTTTCGAATATCTTTGTATAGCGCTTTCGTAAAAGTGTCATGTTGGGAAAGGATGGTGATATCGTTCTTGCAGAGGAGTGCACGGCATTTCATGCCATGAGCTGGTAGCCCTAGCCCGCCTTGCCGGGATGGGAGATACAACTGTTCCCGTTGGACTCGAAACAAAAATCCTTGCCATATAAACCAACCTGTATATTTTAACAATTGGCTCTCAAACCTTTTTGGGAAGTGGGAAAAGTTGTGCAACATACCATATTTTAGAGAGCGCAAACACGTTGAGGACCATGACCCGTTGCACTATATTGAGGTTTCTTTGACCAAATTGGATCAGCACTCCCCTAACTTTGGCAATGACCTTAGTCCAGTTTGCTTGCACTGTGTCTAGAAGCGATTGCTTCCAGGTAATGCCAAGAATTTTCACCTCATTTACTATCCGGAACCAGGGCTGTTGGGTAATCACTGAGTTAGTATTGAGTGGAAGCAAAGCAGTTTTCTGGGGGTTCGATTGTGCTCCAGAGGCGATATGGTAGAGCTGAAGGACGCTATCGATGTGGGAGATGTCTTCATTATTGCGGATCAATATGGATACGTCATCAGCATAGGCGCACATGCCAAAAACATGTGTGGACAGTTTGTAACCCTGTAGCTT
The DNA here is from genome assembly GCA_946902985.2 of Meconema thalassinum. Taxonomy (NCBI): domain Eukaryota; kingdom Metazoa; phylum Arthropoda; class Insecta; order Orthoptera; family Tettigoniidae; genus Meconema; species Meconema thalassinum. The sequence goes on along the minus strand of OX336388.2, from coordinate 189,489,468 downwards.
CACCTGGGTAATCCGAATGAACGGTTCAAGGCCAATGACAAAAAGTAGCATGGAAAGGGGACATCCTTGACTAACTGATCGTTGTATTGGAATCAGAGGGGAAAGAAAACCGTTGACGAGCACTCGAGACGTAGCATTACAATTTATCATACGAATGTAGTCAATAAGGATTGCAGGAAATTCAAAGTGCTGCAAGACCATGTACAAGTATTCATGACTGATGCGGTCGAAAGCTTTATCAAGATCTAAGGTGAGAAAACTCATTGGCTCAGTGGGGAGCATTTCGGCTTTTAGGTGTAGGTCCCGTAGTATCGCTAAGTTTGTTAACAGAGTTCTTCCAGGAATACTGCAACATTGTTCATCACCAATGGTATCATGTAGAACAGTCTTCAATCGGCATGCAAGTACTTTGGTAAGGACTTTATAATCACTGCAGAGCAGAGTAACTGGTCGGAAGTCACCAACTGCCATGGGAGAGGATGTTTTTGGTATGAGGACTATGGTACCCTCGTGATGTGATTGACAAAGAGCACGACGTTAGAGAATGGTACGCAAGACGTGACAAAATTCTTTGCCAATGAGAGGCCAGAAGTGTTTATACAGTTCATAAGGTAGTCCATCAATGCCAGGTGAGCGGTTATTTGGGAGGTGCTTAACCACAGAGTAAATCTCTTCATCCGTAATATCCGCGCTGAGCAGAGTTTTGTTGTCCGGAGATAGTTGGGTACTGCAAGATGAAAGCAATAGGGTCACCTGCTGTGGATCAATTGGAGCCTTAGCGTAGAACCGTTGATAAAATAATGATATTTCACTACGTATAGCGTCAGGGGAGGTGACGACACTTCCAGTACTGGTGCGGAGGCGGTGGATATATTTACGTTGCCGCTCACTTTGTCCTTTGGCGATATGGTATACACTTGCACTTTCGTCCGGGAGCACTGTACGATCTTTTAAAGCCACGTATATATGAGCGAGCGTTCGTTGCTGTAGAGACAGGAGCTTGGTTTTAACTTCCCGAATCTGGTCATACATACGCTCCCCAGCATCAGATCTTTGCTGGAGCTGGCGAAGAACTCGATAGTAAAATTCCACTGTATCCCGTCTTTCCCGACCTCGTTGGTAGGATATGTTCTTAAAGACACGGCGGATCCCTGGTTTAACTAAAATATCCCACCAGTCTGCACAGTCGCGAAAGTTGCATTCTTGTTGGACCCATCGAGTCCAGTGTTGTCTGAAAATATCTTGGCATTCCTCCTCCAGTAACAGCGAGCAATTCAGTTTCCAATAACCTCTTCCTATGTGAAATATGGGATGGGGGTAAGAGATTGTACATACGACTGCATGATGGTTAGTGAAACTGGCAGGTATCACTTCATATCGTCTAGGCTGGATAAGTTCCTGGGAAAAGTAGATGCGGTCGATTCATGATGAGGAGTTGTGACTTATACAGGTGTAGTGGGGCAGGGGCACCCTTAAACTATCCACAGCATCAATGAGGTGTAGGGAGGTAAGGAGGGTCCTGAGAGCCGGGTTGACACCTTGGTATGGACTAGTGGAATCCTCTTGACGTTGAATACAATTGAAATCCCCTGCAAGAATAAGTTTTTCCTTAACGTCGTGCAGATGAGGCAGTATACTCTGTTGAAAGAACATTTTCCGTTCCACACGTTTATTGGACCCGGATGGGGCATATACATTTATCAGGGTGGTATTGTTTATGTGTCCAGATATTATGCGTCCTGATGGATGACATAGCACACCTTCGAGTGGGATATCATGTCTTATGAGGAATCCGGTCCCTCTATTCGTAGTACCGGTATTGATGTATTGTTTGTAGAAGGCAGATATGGGAAGGCAGGGTATAGCAACTTCTTGAATGAAAGCAATGTCAATGTCTGCATCTCGAAGGAATCTCTCCAACAGTTGAAATTTCAGAGGGCATTCTATTACATTGATATTCACAGTGGCCACAGTGAGAAATTGCGCCATTAAGAGAAGTATAAAAGCTGTGCTAGACATACTGGAAGGTGGACTCATACTGGTGCACTATGTCAAATTAGGTTGAGATAGTTCCTTATGACTGCCATTCATAGGCCGGCTGTCAGCGTTTGAGAGCGTTCGTGGGTCCCTAGATGACGTAGAATGAAGATTTTGTTTCTTTTTCACAGCTGCGGGAACGTTTGTAGAACCAGTTTGATTCTTCGGGGCTGGTACGGCAATCGAGGCATTTGTTTTAATCTTCTTTGATACGTTCTCAGATCCCCCGATCAACCTACTTAAGTGAGTCGGTAGGTACCAGAGAAGGTGGGGGCAGTGAAGACAAAATTTCTGTGGCAGCCTGTAGTGACGGCAGAGCTGGTTCTAAGGCTGCCAGACAGGTTGCCGATAGCACAGGGGCACTCTGTGGCTCGCTGATCTGGTCAGTGCAAGGTTCGTGTTCTGCGTCATGTGTGTCCGAGGCCACTTCTGCTGGTGTCCCATCTGACTGATCAATAAGCATGTTTTTATGTGACGTTTGCTGTGTTACAACATCCGAGTATTGGACACGTCGTTGTTGTGTAGGAGTTATACCGAGGGAAATCATTTTCTTTGGGCAGTTGATACGTAGATGTGTGTTAGCATTGCAAATTAAACAGGTCTGTTTCTGTCCATTATACGATATATAGCCAGAATGGCCACCAAAAGTCTCAGTGGAGGGGATATCTTGTTTGATTTCCATAGTGACTGCACGTATTCCATTATACACCGGGAACTGATAAGCAGAAGACCATTGTTCTTTCCTGACGTCACTCACAGTGCCATATTTCGACAGGACGGATTTGAAAATTTCAGGGGGAACTTCGAGTGGGACATTAAATATACGCACTGTGGTAAAATTTGAATCCGCTGTGGAGAGCTTAACATTAGTCATTTCACCTGAGTCATGAAAAAATGAAAATCCACAGCCTGTTTCCAGTCTCCGACCGGATCAGGAATGGAATGAATGAAGCCCCCATCTAGCGACGAGGATATGAACTGTGCCGGCTGCCGAGGCCTGACGCACTGAAATTTAATAGGAGCTGCAAAAGTATTTAGCAATTTCTGATAAGTAGATATGCTGATTACGTTGATGTACATGGTTCTTTCTTGCGCATTTAACTGGATGGCTTCTACTTGGTCGACAGTCAACCGGAGGGTATCGCTAATCCAGCGGTGAATTTCTCCTGGTGTGGGGCGAGAATTCTGCCTGTCCCATTGACAGCGTACGGTGTTTTTCCTCTGGTATCCGGACATGATTTTCAGCAGGGTTTTCTGGGTTTCTGGTTTTGTTGTACTATCTGGAACACTACTTGAAAAAGTATTATCCGAATGACACACGGAAGGTCAGTACACCCGTGGAACTATCGGAAGCACCGGTATTAGGAAACGTACACTCTTCCAATGCGGTCACACAGCGCGCACACACGCACCTCACTCGGCCACGACTAGTGACCAACTGCCATTGGACCACTGCGACATAGCGTTCTGTGCCGAAGACAATGCATATGATGCTTACATTTGTAATGTCGCTGGCTTGCTTTGGTATTTTGTCTGTAAAAATGTGTATGTAATTATTGTGCTGCTATTAAAATTATACGTTCTCTTGCACATTTATGAATAGCTCACTGAAATTAAGAGTTTGCGATGATTTAACTTCGGATGTTGTAGCGGTTTCTCCCGTCCGTCATATATATACTCGGTATAAGCAGATAGCTCGCCATTCCATGCCCGGTTAGCTATGCCGTCGTTTATACTCGGATTATCTCTTATACCAATGTCGTACAACTCAATTCTGCGCTAACTACGGATATAACTTTAGCCGAGGTATAACCCGAGTTCGTACAACTGGCCCTGGTCAGATCTGAATCTGATCTCGTGCAAGTGCGTTGTCATGGCGACGTGTGATGGCTCATCCCTCATTAATTTAGTAGTGTTGCCATGGCAACCACTGACAGCTCTTGGCATTTTCTTATATTTCCGAAATCATTTTTCTCATCCCTTGGCGTAATGATGGGTCATATCAAAAATTCCTTCAGACAAAAGTTTTAGGTAATTATTAGGGGAATACTGTCCCTTTTGTACGGTTTTGATATTGTGCCTATTAAGAGAGATATGATTAATGTTTCCCGAAAAACCCACTTTTTCCCACCCCTTTGGTCAATGGTTGGTGCTATAAAAAAAACTCTTCAAACATAAATGTTTGGGCTTTATCCGACACATAGTATAAACTTTGAACGGATTCGATATTTCACATATTAAGAGAGTTATAGCAATATTTCACTTTTTCGAAAATAGCCCCCCATTTTCACCCTCCTTCGACCGATTTAGCCCAGTAACGAACTCGACCGAGATTTTATAGGTATACATATTCGGTAAAATAATCAAAGTGATTGGTGCAAAATTACGGCAGTTATCGTGTCCACAAGAAACTGATATACATATATATTTACATACATAAATTATATATAAACTTTTGAACTGACGGTGGTTTTGGGGTCTGGGGGATGTGAAACGCGAAGATATGTCGAAATTTTCCGGAAGTCGTAACATGGTACCCATTGCAATAGTTAGCTTTCTAATGAAATCTACCTAAAACTGATAACACACACTAATACAGTCATCACTATTAACACCGGTTATGAGACAGATTCTAAACACACCCAAAGTACACGGGGCTACACGACCACGTTGTCGCAGCCCCTAAACTTAAGAACCAACCAATATACATTATCTGAGAAAATGAATGTGGACTTATCTTCCTTACCACAAAAATATAATAACTTTCTGATTGATGACACAATAAAATTTTATTCACCGTGTATAGGCTATGCCTCACCAAAATGAAACCGTTTCATTAAACTCTGAATCATACAAAAACAATACTGTAACTAGGCTCTCATCCTTACTCTTTTCTGATTGTATGTGGTGACCTTCGGGGAGTAAGCCTATCTAGCGCATGAAAGGCTGTCTTATATCCGAGCATTTGGCAAAGCAACTTCGAACGTACAGTATGTAAGAATCCTGAACTCTCAGGAAAAATATGATAGGAGGCAGAAGAAATTCTAACAAATGGGGCATTTAACAAATCAGAGGGTGCAACGACTGTACCCACATACCTATCAAGAGCCATGGTGGACCAATGGTAGAAGTCTATAGAAACCATAAAGGTTCCTTTTCTCTAAACATTGAGCTCACGATTCGAGAATATTCAAAACAACTTCATCAAGTTAAGATTCAATGAATGTGCACGTAGGTCTTTGGATTCTAAGGAGCATACACCAATTAGATACTTAGGGGAACTAAAACCTATTAGAAATTCTATGTCTAAACGTACAAAACTCAGGACGAAGCAAAAATAATACTTTGGGATACTAAACGTTAACTCACTACTCAAGTTTGGTGAGCACAAAGAACTGACGACGGTGATGCATGAACATAACATATCAGTACTGGCATTGCAAGAAATACGATATCAGGACAACGATGTAATGGACACAAAAGGATATAGAATCTATAATGGAGTTAGGTAAAAATATGCCGGTGTTTAGCATGGCGTTTGCTGTAAATAAGAATGTGATCAGCTCAGTGGTTAACTTCTGTAGTGCTTATATCCGCAGCAGAAACGAAGGGTATACTCTTATCAATGCACATGCACCCAGCAATGAGGACAACAGGCACAATCCCGAGTAAGTGTCGTTGTGTTGGCAGAATTGCCAGAATGCAACGTAACCTGAGGTGGCCCCGTCTCTAGGCACGTTTTATCATTTCAAATGGTCTTGTCGACTTCGTCGTTATGGTTGGGGTCCATCGTTATGCATTATGGGCACGGGCACGGACACGGTGACGGACGTGACGTCATGCAGCCACGCGGGAAGTGACGTCATGCAGCTGCGCGGGAACGTGACGTCATGTTCCCGCGGGGAGCGAGAACCAGACGCTAATGATTATTGGAGTCCGTTGAAAGAGGCCTGGCGTCGAGCGACCTTTTAATAATCAGAAACTCACTCCACAAATCTGTAAATCAGTATTCTTCCCTTATTTCAGATACACTATTCATTAAACAAACATATATGGAATAGTCATGACCCCTTCATGGAGTAGGCTATTGTCTAAATCTGGACACTCATACTACATCCTTACACTAATTCAAATTTACGGCCAAATGATCCTTCTGACAGGGAGGCAAAGGTTTCCGCCGGCTTGCCTGGGATGATGGGCTACAAAACGGCTATCAAAAAGTACACAATTTACGCTTTATTCAACCAAACACATCTCTAATACAAGTACAAGAAACACTTTTCTTCCCGTGACCCTTAAATAGGTGCCCGCGTCGCCCTCCTGAGCCTTTCTAACATGTGTAGCATTTGTAGCATGCGTCATTTGAAATGATACAACGTCTAGACTTTCAGACTGACTGTGATTTTTTATACACGAGTGACCGACTGAACTAATAATTTCATGATCCTTGGTCAGGACAGTCTACCTTGGTGAGAGGCGAATAGCTTGACCGCTGCGCAACATGCCCCATTGTCTTGAAGAATATTGAACACGTGGTTGTTTTGTATAAATAAAGTATGTATTTTTGTTCACTAAGCATCTATTTAATTGTTTAGTTGTAGGCTTATGCATATTCACACACATATGAATGCTGCCTTTGAGTTAATAAAAATGTTGAATACAAATTACCATATCTTTTGTTCTTTATTCTTAATCATTCCCCGTCTAACCTTATTTTTATTTTATTGTAATGTACGTACGGCTTGTATTTTTTGCCAGTAGGTCTATAGTTATTGTGTATGCTGCCTTTGATCTAAGGATAATAATAATCATATCGTATGGCCTCGGATGCCTGGTGCAAGCTTTGCTATTTGACACCCAGAGGGTAGCTTGCATGTCGAATTTCGTAGTTCCTTGACTATGATAGTCAAGGAGGTTAGATGTTAGATATCTAATCTCCTTGAACACAATAGCGCTTTCTAGTAGAGAAATGAGGAACTTTGTGCTGGCGGAAACTCCCGAGATTAATTTTGCCATTATGAACTCGGCCTACTGAATTCAAATGGGTTATTTGACATGCCAACATCGTGTGACATGCGTATCGTATTTTTGCCGCCTTTCAAAAATCACTTACCACGGTCAGGGGCGAACCTGCAATCTTGGGGTTAGTAGACCGACACGCTATCCACTCACCCACCGTGGCAAGCTGTTCTAAGGATAAAAATGATGAACAATCAGGCTGCAATATAATATTTTATGTTGGCGTACATTCCTAGCCATTTTAAGTCTCAAATTACTATGATATTATGAAATATGTATTTCGGCGTAAGTTCCGTTTAGTTTACCGTTCGCCTAAATGTTCAAAAGTACCTCTTTTACTTGTATCTCGTCGTACGTACGTACATCATCCTTGCGTTCGTATACGTCAAACTCTCCTCCTTGACGTGCACTACCAGGCGTAACTAGTCGCACCAAAAGCCGCACTTTGCTCCAATACAGTCGGCATTCCAGTATTACCTAGAGTTCAATGGTTTACACTGGCAGTTATTATAGGCCTACTGTAGCTTGTTCTTCAATGAGCTTAGACTGGGGTTTTATTTATTTATTATTTATTTATTTAGCGTATGGATTTTAGTGCTGGGAGTGTCCGAGGACATGTTCGGCTCGCCAAAGGCTGTAGCTGTTTCAAGCGGACACCCATGGGGTGAGCTACAAGTTCCGTTCAATTTCAAGTACAGTGGAACGTGGCTAATTCGAACGTCTATAATTCGAAATCTTCTTTAATTCGATTTTTTTTCTTGGTCCCTAGCATTTTATATACAATCAATGCAAAAAATCGTGGTTAATTCGAATTATATTTTGGATAATTCGAAGTTTTTACGTGTACAAATTACGAAAAACAAAGCGGCTTCGGTGGCGTAGTCGGTAGCGTGCTGAACTGCTATGCCCAAGATAGCGGGTTCAAACCCGGCCGAAGTCGTCGGATTTTTTAAGAGAGTTAAAAATCCTTCAGTATGCCTTCCTTCAGAGGGGAAGTAAAGCCGGCGGTCCCATGTCATAGATTTATGGCATGTAAAAGATCCTTTCACAGACTAAACTTGTGTAAAGCAAAAATTGTTAGGTTAGATTTCGTCAGAATGCTCTATCTAAGTTCCAACGTTCACCACTAGGCATCATTGATATCTGGTGGCGAAAGTTGGAACTACTTGAAATTGAACGGAACTTGTAGCTCACCCTTTAGGGTGTCCGCAGGAAGCAGCTACAGACTCAGGCGAGCCGAACATGTCCTCGGACACTCCCGGCACTAAAAGCCATACGATAAATAAATATGAAAAACAAGATGGTTCCCGAAAAAAACTGTTTCGAGTGCAGCCCAAGCAACAAACCACATCACAGAATTTAGGCGTTTTTAATGTAGAACTGACGTAGGTGATTCTTTTTTCGGTTTCTTTTAAATTTGTTAGATTCTTTTGTGATGGCCGAAAGACTTAACTGTAGGAAACCGATAATAATCTCAAACTTTTTTGAAAAACAGTACATTCCTCTAAGACTTAACTAAACTGCTGGATTACTACTGTCGTTAAATAGGTGAATAGTACATTTTGGTTTTATTTTATCATTTGAAACTTTTGAGGTTGTTCACGATACAGTTATTATACAATGCCGTTGTCCGTTAATCTGCTTTGTTGAACGTAAATCATTATGTAAACGTAGTACAATGTATTTAATATCTACCCTTTTCAAAGAACTTTCTGAATTCGAATGTTTGGATAATTCGAATTTTCTTACTGGTCCCTTGAGGTTCGAATTATCCAAGTTCCACTGTAGTTCCAACGTTCGCTACCAGATGCCACTGACACCTAGTGGTGAACGTTGGAACTTTGATAGAACGTTTCAATGAAATCTAACCTAGAAATTTAGCTTCACACCAGTTTAGTTCGTGGAAAGATCTTTTACATGCCATAAATCTATGGCATGGGACCGCCAGCTTTACTTCCCCTCCGAAGGAAGGCATACTGAAGGATTTTAACGCTGTTAAAAAATCCGACGACTTCGGCCAGGTTAGAACCCGCGATCTTGGGCACATCAGTTTAGCATGCTACCAAATACGTCACCGAAGCCTCTTTAGACTGGGATAATTACTGTAGATAAATAGTAAACATCTCAATGATTTGCAAGATTATCATTAGGGTTCAAGACCTAAAGAAGTGCAAAATATGCAAGCAAATATGACCTAAAAACTATAAAATATGACCTAAACTATGAAATATCACATGTTTCTTTGGGATAGGTCGAGTATCACTAACATACAGTAAACGCCTTAAGTGCCAAAGCGTGACATCCTGTTGAAAGGCGGAAGCACACTATCGTCACATTCCGTGACCTCATGCGTACAGTGTCACAATCTAACTTGTCCAGAAAGATGTGCTAAAAGACGTCCGTAGAGGAGCGCCTTCTTGGAATTAGGTCTTCTAAACCTGCTATCTGCCTGCTCCCAGAAAAGAATGAAAAATATATCTACTGCACTATTTGTAAGTCCTGTGTTTGAAACTCGACGCGTACCTTGTTAACGATGCCTCAATTTAAACGAAAATGCTGAAATTATAACTAAATATGACCTTATATCATTAAAATGTGACCAAATATGACCAAAACAATAAAAATGGCCGAAATATGCATTTATAGGCAACATCAAAGTGCTTTAAAAGTGGTCAGGGACCAATCTTCCAACTTATTTTTCAGATTTCGGGTAAAATGAGCTCAGGAAAAAAATATGACTTTTCCTAAACTTCCGAACCTTAATTATCATTATTATTATTACCGTGTTACTAGCACCCGGTATCTTGAACGGATAACCCAGCGTAAGCTTAATAGGCGTATTATTTTCGATTTCAATGAACTAAGACCTATCCGTTTTCCGTCTCTGAAGCTAGTAATTGAATGGAGATTGTTGGAAGAAATGAAAACGCAAAAGCACTAATAGTGGGCGCTGTATTAAATATAGAGATGTGCTGTCTGGGACTCTTTTGTGTTAAAAAACAGATACACACACTAAGACAGCCATCACAATTAACACCGGTTATCAGACACATTCTACACACACCCAAAGTACACGGGGCTACATGACCGCGTTGTCGCAGCTCCTAAACTGAGGAACCAACCAACTCTTTTGTGTAAACAATATTCTTACACTCATAGTATATAGATACTTTTTAACGGTTTACCCAGCATAAGCTTAAAAGGCGCACGAACGATAGATTTTTCTTCGACTCGATTAACTGAAATCGTTACTGCTCGGATTCCTTTGGTCATAAATGAATATTTTTCTACAGAAACATCACTCGACAAATCCTTTACAGAATGGTGAAAACCGCATCAAAATCCATCCAGCGGTTCTCGAGATCACCCGTTGCTTTATACTATGTAAATATTATTATTGGCGGTCACGATGGCCAAGAGGGCTAACGCACGTCTCGATTCCAACGTCAGTCATGCTGATAATGGTTTTTGGGGTTTCCCAGATCAACAGATTTCAGAATCCCTTCACTCACCCTTACTTAATTAGACCCAAGTTAGCACACACCATCCCTAGTTGTATCTACTGATAGTGTGTTTAGGTCCTTGCGACGGAAGAGGAATGATCCCTCGCAGAGTCTGTGGGTGACGCCGAGCCGGAAGGATAAACGATGAAAAAAAAAACTCAGCAATTTTCTAGGTTTGTGCTGTACCTTGTGTGGGGTTTCGCCTAGGACACCAAGCTGTCTCATCAGCGGGCTCTTGGTATCGCCACCCGGACCCCCACAGGAGTAGCGCACCATCCTTTTGGAAGCTTTCATATGGAGGTTATGGCTGCTTGAGCTTTTAGTTCCCGCAGTAAAGAGGCACTGATGCGTTTCATAAAAAGGGAGGGAGCGCGCAGTTCGCTACTCACATAAGACACGGCACAAACCTTGAAAAATCCTGAGCTTTAATTCACTGGCCGTGGAAGCCAATATACCAACAAATAAAAAGAATTATATGCTGTCAAAGAGATCTAGGCGATCTAATTTCTAATTATTGGAGGGCAGGGACCGTTTGTGGGTGGCAATGTGGATTTGGTAGTGTTTTGTAGAGCTATTTTGTCTTTCATATTAGGATCTGATGATGCTCACTTGACGAGTGAAACATATTAGCCCTTCGAGAACCACTGGATGGATTTTGATGCGGGTTTCACCATTATGTAAAGGATTTGTCGAGTGATGTTTCTGTAGAAAAATAAGGTGTATTCTTCGGAATACACGGTAAGATAGAGTAAACTTTTTCTTCTCTTTGCTATAGTTCATTCCTTCCCTTTTCTCAAACACCAACAGTGATCTTCTAATTTCTCCTTGCTGTTTATGGTTCTCATGTTACCTGTGAGTCTGTTCTAGATATATATCTTCCATGACCCACCTAGCGTCATCTAGCAGCGAATCTCTGAAGTTCCTCAATTCTTCCCTGTACAAGAGGACTTCCTTATCAATCTGGCCACCAGATCTCGTCGCCATCGCCAGCTATCATCTCCGTGATCAAGAGAACTTCGTCTATTTTTTCACCCACCAGGCTGCGCTAGTGTCGCCTACTATCAACTCTTTGAAGACCATTTCATCAAGAGAAAATTTATTTCTGTTATGTTGTCTATTCTTATAGGTATTCCTTTGTCTCCTACCCCCACTCTTTTCCCTTCCCTGGTCCCTCCGTGCTTCGCTGAGCGTGTCTCACTAGTACGTCGGAAGTTGACTCAGTCAGTTAGAGCTCAACTAGAGCTCGCCTCCTCATCTCAAGAGGCAATCCTTTAAATTCTACGCCATGTTAGAATTTTAGTATCAACCGTCAAAAGGATCATCGCCTTCTACATGAAGCAAAGATAAGTACCGACTTCAGGTTTTAACCTCATTCTCATCGTCTTTTAATAGCTCAATGGTTTTATTTGATTTTAAAGACAGTGAAAGTTGCTATGTAAAAATAACTGCTTTCAAGAGACCGTCTTGATCTTACTTAAACTATCAGGTTTAACTTTCAACATGAAAGATTTTCTGAGAAGCTATCTCACATCGAGGGATATTTCCAAAATACCCACTGTCTATAGAATCTAGCTTTCCGCCGAGGGATTCTCTACCCAATTTAACCAAGTCATCATTGCTCTGGAACCTTCCAAAACTTGCACTCTATCTACCAGATATACTGTCATGTATTTTCCACTCACATGTGGGAATACTTTTTCAAACTAAGGAATCTTCCTTATGAACTACTAATCAATAGCTAATTTTTCTTCCTCCGTTGGGATTTTCTCTGGTGCATTCAACTATAATCTACAACTTTCTCAAGCAATAGACTCTCGCATATCTAGTGTAACTAGTTATTTTCCATCATTGCAATAACTTTCTTTGCCATAAACTTTTTGTGCTACTACAGTGAACTTTTCATCTATTTCAACAGACTATAGTGAAAGACAGTGTTTGTTCAACATTTCATCCACGTCGCGTTCGTCCGAATACTATAAATACGGCCATGAACACTTATCCTCAATCCCATTTGATCTTTTCCAAACCCTTTACTAACAAACCAAAATAATGAAAATTGTTGCTTTAGGTCTTTTTTCGATGAGGTGTCACTCTCAATATGTGCCCTCCCTCTCTTGCTTAGGTAAAACGAATTAATGTCTGTAAAACTTCGTGTCTAGTACATGCCTTAAGTTATATTGTCTCTTCCTTCTAATGAGGGAATACAATTCTTTCAACTCATAAGTGAGTTATTTCTAGGTTTCACGAAAGGGAAACTTGCCCCATTTGTCTCGTGATCCCTACTTAAACATAGGAGTTCTAGAAACTTCCTTTCGATTTTTCTCTTCAGGTTTCACAATAAGTGACCAGCCCTATTTGTATAATAATTAAAAGTAATTCAGCATAAATATAAGAAGTTATAGAAACTTATATTTTATTCTTCCTGCTTTTTGTTGTTGTTACTTTCGAAGTTGTTACTCTTTCTAAGATATTTACCTAGAAATTCCTTAAAGTACACACCTTGTACTTGATTTATTGTCTAACTTTAATCACTTCAATTATCTTTAATTTTTTCATTTTATCTTCGCCATTTCAAAATCTTGCGAAGATTTTAAACATATAAAAGGTTTGATACCAAAAGAATTGTTAATTGTCTGGCCAGGGTGTCTACTGTAAGGATGAAGTAAAAATTAGTTACTTTTTAGCTACCTTTTAGTTAATTTTAGTTACCTTTGAATTCAGATACGTCTGCGGTCTGCAAGCAAAGGGGCCCATCACGCGGTGATGTAAAACAACAATCAACTGTGTTTAAAGTGGTAAATACAATTCACTTAGGGTGTTATAAAAATTTGAAAAACAATAAATAAATACTATTGTGAGGTTTGAAGCCATTTTTCAGTGTTGCCTAAGTAAACAAAAGTTTGGTGCTTTACAGTCGGTCAACACGAAAGTACCCAAATAGAGCTGGGTTATGCCCTAATCCTGAAATAAATTACATGAGATAATAAATACACTAGGCTGACCAGTTTCGATCGTCAAGCGATCATCATCAGATCCATTACACTTAGGTTATAACATCTATGTTTGAGAATGCAGGTGAAAAATATATACAAAATGTACAATTATTTAGTTGCAGTGTTGGTGATGCAACTATCGGTGTATGCTAAATGTAGTATATCTAATGTTAGGTAAACTTCTAAAATGGTGATAAAATCCGGAATTTGTCTGTTTGGGATGATTATATGGTTATACAAAATCAACTATGGTTATACTGTAATAATACAGGCTGATACATATCCGGTTGTCGACCATAACTGGTACCAGAGTGATCACGAAACTGCTTGAAGTTCCAGTTAGGGAGACAACCGGATAAGTATCAGCCTGTATTATTGCAGTATAACCATAGTTGATTTTGTATAACCATATAATCATCCCAAACAGACAAATTCCGGATTATTATCACCATTTTAGAAGTTCACCTAACATTAGATATACTACATTTAGCATACACCGACAGTTGCATTACCAACACTGCAACTAAATAATTGTACATATTGTATATATTTTTCACATGTATGTTATAGCCTAAGTGTAATGGATCTGCTGATGATCGCTTGACGATCGAAACTGGTCATCCTAGTGTATTTATTAATCTCGTGTAATTTATTTCAGGATTAGGGCATAACCCAGCTCTATTTGGGTACATTCGTGTTGACCAACTGAAAAGCACCAAACTTTTGAAATAAATACTAGATATGTATTATCAAATTAGTTGTTTCAGCTAATATATCATCTTGTGAACAAGGAGTTTGGCGAGATTTCCTTGTCCCCGCTGTAGATTACGAACGAATGTATGGGACGTTACGTGATTGTAAACGAATTCTGTCTTCGCAGTCAAGTACGGAGAAATATCGAGATATTACACGATCGGCGCTGGTCTCATCCGTTTGTCGAGATTCCCGTAGTTTTCACGATAGAACACAGATAAATATCGCGATTTAGATTAGCGGTGTCACTTTTAGTCGTTCGACGAGATTTCCATTGTCCTTGAGGTCGGGCACGAGAAAATATAGCATTAGGCCTATTACGCAATCGGCGTCACTTGCTGTCCGTTTGACAAGAATCCAGTTATCCTCGTCATTGAACGCGGAGAAATATCGCGATGTATCGCAATCGCTGCCGCTCTCGGCCGTTTTACGAGATTCACGTTGTCCTCGCAATATTATGCAATCCACGACCCTCCCGGCCGTTGAACGATTTTCTATCTGCCCTGACAGAATGGTGGAGGAAAGCTCAAGGTTGGGCATGGTTAAAATTCACGAGTAGTTATGGACATAATGTATGACCGGCGTCGTGATTCCCGCTGTCCCTATGCTGTGGTTTGGAGTTTATCAGTTCAGGGTGGATCACGAGGAGAAATTAGTATCGCGATGCTACGTAGGCTGTCATTTCTCAGTGGGTTGATGCACTTCTCGCTCCCCGTACGCTTTTAAGTATACGGTCATGGGAAAAGTAGCGAGTAGGTTTCGGAGTGTTTCGTGATTGGTGCCCAATCACCTTTGACGGGATTCCCGCAGTTGACGGGTTTTATGATTTTACGCAACTGACGTTGATCTCGGTCCATTTGACGAGATTCCCGCAGGCAAGTCGTGCGGTCAACCGGCCGTCTTGAGGATGAATGTTCGAAGTAGGTATCAAACATTAAGACTTTTTCTGAGAGGATTGCATGAATAATACGACAAGAGGACACGTTTTCTTTCGAATGCGAATCACGAATTATACAAGTTATACAAGTTTTCGAAATAACCGTTTCTATTATAATATATCCGATGGAACCAAAGTTCGAAGGAAAAATCGACATACAGTGAAACGTGGCTAATTCGAACTTCTATAATTCGAAATCTTCTTTAATTCGAATTTTTCTCTTGGTCCCTAGCATTTTATATACAATCAATGTTAAAAAATCGTGGTTAATTCGAATTATATTTTGGATAATTCGAAGTTTTTACGTGTACAAAGCAGTTCAGAAGCCAAACAGTTGGGTCAGAAATTCCCGAAAAACGACAAACCACTCCACGGAACTTAGCCGTATTTTTTTGAAAGTAGAAATGACGTAAGTGTTTCTGTTTTCCGTTCCTTTTGTGATGGCCGGGAGACTTTTTGAAAAACTGTAGATTTCTCTAAGACTTAACAAGATTGCTGGATTACTACTGTCGTTAAATAGGAGAATAGTACATTTTAGTTTTCTTTCTTTCTTTCTTTCTTTCTTAGGACCAAGGGGCTCGTAAAGTTGTTGCTTTCTTCTTCTTTTTCTTCTTCTAGTCCCTCATTTTCTATGTGTCATTTGAAACTTTTGAGGTTAATCACGATACAGTCTTTATAAAGTACCGTTGTCTGTTAATCTGCTTTGTTGAACGTAAATCATTATGAAAAAGTAATACAATATATTTTCTCTACCCTTTTCAAAGAACTTTCTTAATTCGAATTTTTGGATAATTCGAATTTTTAACTGGTCCCTTGAGGTTCGAATTATCCAAGTTCCACTGTATAATGGAATTTCGAATTAACCATACTGGATGTCGCAAATTAACAAGACAGATTTTTAAAATAAGTTATAGCCTACGTATTGAACCCTTTTAACCTCTGATGGATAAATGATTCGACGTTTTATTTCTTCAATTAATAAATATTTCTACAAGCATCATGAAAATAGCCAGACGGAGATGAGGAAATTTCAAGCAGTTGCTGGAGACAGTGGGGACATACCTGAAGCTGTTTGACAAAAGGCTAAATACTTAGGATTGTGAAAAGAATGACCATAGCTGTGATTCAGAAGGACAGGTGGTGGCCGCCTCAAAGTAGAAGCGACGCGCAGTGAGACATGCTTCTGGTATGTTCATTGTAATATTCGCGCCTAGAAAAAATATGATGCAGTAACGTGAGTGGCTGATGTACATGCTAGACACTCCTACTAAGCCAAGGTCTGATCAAAACCGCCAAGTTACAGAAAATGTGGGAACCAATGGGAGAAGAATGCCTATTTAGCGCGGCAGGTCTAGCGTGGGCACGCTACGGCTAGCATTCACGCGGGAGATCGCCTAGACAACATTTCTACGATCGATTCTAGGATTAATGAGCATATTCTTGACCTGCGCTATTTTTCGAGTTCAATGATATTTATTTCATTCCTGTATCACTATTATTTTGTGAAAATTTTATCTAATTTCCCCCTCTATCTACACCTAGTGTAACCGTACGTCTTCTAGTCTTTGGGGGTGGTGGTATTAAATTTACCTTGAGGAATACTTTTTTTTAAATATTCATTTACTTCTCTTTCCTCATAACTTTTCATAGCACAAAACAATATATTTGCCAAGAATCACTTACAATCCTTCCACACAAAACCAAGTCATATCACTTATTCCCTCATACCTTTCTACAATCACCATAGATAATACGGACAGATATTCACTAATAATTAAATCTCCCAGTACGGACACCAATAAAAACAGTCAAAGATATATATATAAAAAAACAAGATAGCATCAAATATAAAAAGGAACATATAAAAGAAACTTCATTGGCAAGGCCACCTGCCATGCCACACAGATCCAAACTGCACTCTCAGAAGGCGCTATTTTCCCAACCCAATCTGCTTGCAATCAGAATGGTTGCAATCGCCCCTCTATGTGATTCTCAAGTGAGAAGCACGTGAGGATCACATACATTAAAATACACAAATGAAAATAATACATTTTCTCCTCCTGCCTCCACGCCTGCTTCGTCATCTGTAATTATTGCATCTCCCACGCCTTCCTCCTCGTCGTCTTCTACGGTGACTCCTGCCTCCCCGTCTCCTGTATTCCAAACCTCTCTTTTTCTTCTTCCTTTGGTCTGTCTCCTCTGATTCAGTATCATATGTTTCTTTCTTTTTCTTCTCTTGGTCTGTCTCTTCTTATTCAGTATCATATTTTTCTTTCTTCTTCTTCTTATTCCTTTGGTCTGATCCTTCACTCTCTTATCTTCCTTTACCTGACATCTCATCTTCTTCCTACTCCTTCTCTTTGCTTTCCAACTCATTCTTTTATCTATTCTCCTGGTCCTCTTTGTCTTCATTCTCAACCACTTCTCTCTTCTTCCTTTCCACATTTTCCACCTCTTCCTCGTCTGTCTTGTCTTACTCAACAGTTCCTTTCTCTTCTTCCACTTTGTTTTCCACTGTTTCTTCTTCACCTTATCTTCTTCTAGTATGTTGTCTTCTCCATGGCTCACTCTTGCACTTTCATCCTCATCTTTAGCCTCTTTTTCTTGATTACTACTGTCTTCATTACCAACCTTATCTGATTCTCCTTTCTTTTCTTCAATTTCTCCCATATCTTTTGCTTTCTCACGCTCTTCTGTTTCACCTTCTCCCTTATCCGTTTCTCCTTTCTCTTCAGTTTCTTCCATTTCACCTTCTCCGTTATCCGCTTCTCCTTTCTCTTTTATCTTTTCCTTTCTTTCACCTGCCTCCTCTCCTTCAGTTTCTTCCATATCACCTGCTTTCTCACGCCCCCCACATCTCGGATAATCTTCTTGTTCCTTAATCTCACTTATCTCCTTCACTTCCTCATTTATAGACTCTTTCCACTGTTTCACAGACTCTTCCATCTCTGTAAACTTGCTAAGCAACATTAGTAGCATATCCCGATCCAGATCTCCAGCCATTTCTTTAATTAGTAGCATACCCCGATTCAGATCTTCAGCCATTTCTTTTTCTACTTTCATTCTACTCACGTCATGTTACTCATATTTCATCTTAGTCACCCTATCTCTTCATTTCCTTGTTCGTGTCCGGAACCCTCTTTCGAGCTTCACGTTGGTGCGTCATAATGTAATTTTTCTACTTGCACTGTACTCACTTTATTAAAGTTTACTTTTCTTCAACTTTCCTGGTTCCTCATCTTGCTCATATCCCTCTTTCGAGTCCCACGTTGTGGCGTCATAATGTAACCGTACGTCTTCTAGTCTTTGGGGGTGGTGGTATTAAATTTACCTTGAGGAATACTTTTTTAAAAATATTCATTTACTTCTCTTTCCTCATAACTTTTCATAGCACAAAACAATATATTTGCCAAGAATCACTTACAATCCTTCCACACAAAACCAAGTCATATCACTTATTCCCTCATACCTTTCTACAATCACCATAGATAATACGGACAGATATTCACTAATAATTAAATCTCCCAGTACGGACACCAACAAAAACAGTCAAAGATATATATATAAAAAAACAAGATAGCATCAAATATAAAAAGGAACATATAAAAGAAACTTCATTGGCAAGGCCACCTGCCATGCCACACAGATCCAAACTGCACTCTCAGAAGGCGCTATTTTCCCAACCCAATCTGCTTGCAATCAGAATGGTTGCACTAGGGCTGGTTCATTTATAAGTGGTGTGAAGAGCCAAGACATTGCTTATTACTTTGGTTCGTCTGAGGACGGAGGCTGTTACTTTGTGTGTCAGTGGACACAGGCTTTTATACTTTGCGTGTCATGAAGGACACAGAAATTATTATTAAAAGTGTTAAATTCAGTGTTAGATAGTCACAGTACTATATTTGTAGGGACAGTATCTTCGATAATTCGCCAACAGACTGTTTTGGGGAAAGTAGTACCCGAACGGCGAATTTAGTAGCCAGACATCAATTGTATAATAATTTAAGTTTTGAATCAGCACGAGAGATGACATCGTTGACCATGGAGGAAGCCTGGAAATATCAAGACTCCGTCAAGATGGTTGAGATGAGATAAGAAGGATCCAGTTGGGAGATGGCTGCGGATGTTCTTTGACGGGTGGCTGACTGAGGATGAGTACTGAATAATATTTATTATTATCTGATAAATTAACTTATGGTGTATGGGACATATTTTGTTTTGTAAATAATTTGCTTGTGTGATTAACGTAGTCTATTTAGTTTTGGTCTGACACACCTTTTGCATGGAAACAGCTCGCATATATTATTAGTAGAAGGTTCTTTTCTTGTTTGTTGTTTTAACTAACGTAGCTATGTGGACGACCGTGTTTGCATACGCTACGCAATGCGGTTAAAAACGTCTCTC
Source organism: Meconema thalassinum (assembly GCA_946902985.2). Lineage (NCBI taxonomy): Eukaryota > Metazoa > Arthropoda > Insecta > Orthoptera > Tettigoniidae > Meconema > Meconema thalassinum. Next base: position 189,469,822 of record OX336388.2, on the reverse strand, counting down.
GGAGATATGTTGTGTTTCAGAAGTAGGACTGAAGTAATATAATTATACAGTAGATTGGAGGGTAATTAATTTCTTTTGGTTTATTATTGATCAGATTCAGTGAGATTATTGCCTTTGGAGCAATGTGATTTGTGACGAAGAGCAGTCAGCTCTATCTTAGCTTTTAATAGTTTTTTTTAAATTGTTGGCGAGCATCCATTCAGCCGATCTGTGTGAAAAAAGTATTGTCATTCCCAAATGTGTGTATGTGAGCGTGTGTATTTATGTCATTACAAGCGGGAATTTCAGCGTAGACTGATTTCTGGCAGCTTGATGACAAATCCATATTGTGACCTCGCGAGGGCAATTCTGGATATTTTGATTAATGTCTGACCATATGTTGAGGTGGTTGAGTTTGTGGCTGTTGATTCCTTGAGATAACGGCACAGCTGGTCAGGTATTTATACACACTGGAGTGGGACAATGACAGGTAATTGAGGAAGAGGGGAGATGTTTCACAAGACGGACTGAAGGTTGCCAGCCAGGTCATTAGGGGAGAGTGCCTTTGTGGCTCCGTAATAACTTGAAATACAGAATTAAGAACTGATCAATGATAAAAATTGTTTAATAAATGGGAGTTGCCTACGAATCACGATAATCTCCGAAGCGTTAGCTTAACATGCAGTTTTGTTCATATAAAGTAATATCAGCCAGTCAGGCTTTTGTTGTTGTTGGTTTATTCCACGTTTATATTCCATTCAGTGACCCGTGAGTCACGTGCTATGCTGTATTTCCTTGTTTGTGTTGAGCAATTTGGCCAGTGTTGACAGCTCAAAGTCAAGTGCGTCTTCGCGCTAATGAGGGTCCCGAGAGAGATTCCTGTAAATAGTAGATTTAGTGCGTGTGTCAGCATTACGTTTTAAGGGTTTTTATTAATGTCATGTTCCATATCCGTAAACGTTGATTTACGAGATGATTGTTCGTAAGCATCATGGCTGTTAACCCGTTGTAAACGAACAGTCATCCAAAGTACTCATTCCTCGTAGTTAGTCATTACGCGCACATAAAACCCAAATTGCAAGGTAGTGGAACCAGGATCCACATTTTAAATACAGGGGAGATCCGTCTGACTCCTCAGAATTGATAGATATTCTTGTCATGGGAAATTCAGGGAGGATTGTTTTATATTTTATTGTTGTTTATTTCTTTTTATGCACTATTAGTCATTAAATCATGTTATTATTTTACATCTTGTCACCTTTCTTTCTTAATTTATAGTTTGCATCCTATGACCCTTGCCTCAGTAGAGCATGTTGTTTGGCGAACGTAAACATCACATAGGAACTGAGCGCGACCCCTTGATTAAGATTTCTTACATTAAACACTGCTTTTCTGAAGGGTTCAGTATTTCGAAGCTTTTTCATAATTCTTTTTCGAAACTGTAACATTTCGCAAGATTGCGACATTAAATTATTTCGCGTTATTTCTGAACTTCAATTTGACATAGTCTCCAAAATTTAGAGGTCAATAACAGAAATGCGAGGTTTCTGATTAGTTTCAGAAGTTTTCGCGAATAAACGTCTCGCGAAAGGTCAGGCTTTCTAATAACAGAGAAAAATATTTCACACAAAATGCCGAAAATATACGCTGAACAATGTATACCACTCAGGGTATCCTCAGTATGCATTTTCTCGAGGTCGGGCACGGGTAAATATAGCTTATGCAATCGGCGCCGCTTGCGTGAAACTCGCTCCATTGCAATCTCTGAGCCTAGAGGCGCGAGTTTGAATGGTTCAATCCACCTTCAGAAAATGTTCGTTACCCGTATGTAAAATTCGTTACTTTTTCGTTACTTTCGTTACCCATTAGTAAAATTCGTTACTTTTTCGTTATTTTCGTTACCGGTAGACACCCTGCTGGCGCAAGCTTTAGATGTTTTCGGAGATCTGCGACCCCAATTGTTAACAAAATTAAAATTATATATTTGTTAAATTCATTACACTCTTTTGCATTGTTAAATTAATTTAAGTTTTTTTTATATATTTTTTTTTTTTTAATTTATCAATTCTCTAACATAACGGTCAGGCAAGATCCTGTCTTCCTTGACTCTTCCCACTTAATGCAAATAAATCTATTGATAAGGTTTTCACCACTTGTTGCATTTGAGCAAGAACTCTTAGTTGGTAACTTGGTAAAGTCTCTCTTAGCTTTAATAGCTAATTCTAACTGGCCAGTAAGGCAAGCATAGCTCGCTACGCCAGCTTCCTGCTTGTGGAGATTCTCTCCAACACTTATGGTTGGTTTTTCAAAATATAAGTGTTTCTCATTGTCTAAACTTTTAGTCGGCTCCTTGCTGGGTAAAAGCTTAGCCATTTCCAAATGCAACTGTTGGTATACTTACCAAAATTATTCCCAAAGGTATAATTGCTTTATCCCTATCCTTCTTGGAAGCATTTGCTCGCTCTTTAGGAATTCTGCAATTTCGAAAACCAAAATATCGAAACCGATTCAAATTATTGGCATTCTTCAAATTACTTGTTTAAAAACAAACTCCTTTGAACAGATACACAATAAATCTGTTACTCTTTGTCTTGCCAGACCATCACCCTTCCCCATAGTAGGCATATGTATGCTTGAGAGGGAATACACTAAAGCCACTTTCTTGCAAACCGCCCAAGTTCCAGCTGCGTTTCCCGTTAGCTTTGCCTTGGTCCCTACTCACTTTAGGTATCGGAGAGCGGATTTGCAGTGGCAGCTGTCTTTTAGTATATTTAAAGTTAAACTTATAAATTTTGTAGGACTCTCCTCCTATTTCTCCATCCTTTTTCTCCAGTCCGAAACCCACCTCCTTATCTTTATCATCTTCCCTTGGGGGTTAGGTTATTCCCAAGCTAATAATCTACCCAAATTTTACATTTTACATTGCAGGAACTGCATTAGGCCGATAACCTGTAGCAGGTTCTGACTAATCCGTTTTTCTACTCCAATAATCTCATTCATTACATTTATTATTGGAGTGGGGGTTTGAGATTGAATACATTTAGAATAAGTATAGTAACTAATCTAATACAAGGTGATAAAATTATTGTATCATGTTCGAATGAAATTTCTAGGAGCAGTCCCTTCTCGTTTCCACAACTGCCCAGAGTATTTGACTGGCACTGCAATATTATCTGCCGAGAAGATCCAGATGATAGGAGGTGTAGGATTGAAAATGAAAGTTTATCAAAGGCTCTTGCTGAAAGTATGTAGACATTGGCGAAGAATATGGAAGCAGGTTTATTTAGCAACTTTCAGAAACTGAAGGTGAAGTTAACCGAGTGTGTCTTCATCCTGAGGGGAACTACATTAAAGAGGAATCGTGCAGCCTATCTATTTTATTTTATTTTATTTAACACTTGAATGAACACTTGCATTGCTACATTAAGATACCAGTAACAGAAGGTTTGAGTGCCTCCTTGTATGTATCAAACACAGAAGTGAAATGTTATAATAACATATATTTACCAAGACAGTTATGTACAATGCTAGAAATTGAGGAACTTATAAGGAATGCCCATTCAGTGTATGTTGCTTCTGATGCACATGAGCATCAAAGTGTTATACATGAATCAACAAGTATGTTCTTTGGTAAATGTTCTCATGTCTCTTTAAGACTGCTGCACTGTTCCATTTCAGTAGGTAGCCTTTTCTGTGCCCAAGAACGCGGGTTCAAACCCAGCCGAAGTCGTCGGATTTTTAAAAGCGTTAAAAATCCCTCAGTATGCCTTCCTTTGGAGGGGAAGTAAAGCCGGCGGGCCCATGTCATAGACTTATGGCATGCAAAAGATCCTTCCACCAACTACAATAATGTGAAGCTAAATTTGTAGGTTAGATTTGATTATCGCTCTATTAAGTTCCAACGTTTGCCACCATGAGCCGTCTGCGGTGGCATCTAATAGCCAAGTTCATAGCTAGGCGTCGTTGACGGTAGCAAAAGTAGGAACTACTTGAAATTGATCGTCTGCAGTCCTTACCAGAATTACAGATAACACACACTAATACAGCCATCACAATTAACACCGGTTATCAGACAGATTCTAAACACACCCAAGGTAAACGGGGCTACATGACCGAGTTGTCGCAGCCCCTAAAATGAGGAACCAATCAACCAACCTTTTCTGTCATAGGCATTAGAATTATTACCAGCCTGGTTTCTTCTCACGGAGGAAAACTTTCTGTGTCTAATTGTTGTTGTTTTTTCGTGAGTGGGTGAGGACATCACTGTCATCAGCCATGTATACTCGGATACGGGTAGAATTTGTAGGTTTATTGTCTGTGGTAGTTTGTGTATTGTGATGCTAGAATTGGGAAGGAAGTGATCATGGTCTTCTGTTAGGAACAATCCCAGCATTTACCTGGAGGAGAAAGGAAAATCGAACCCACTTTTTCTCAGTTCAGTGAGGCTGAGTGAATTTAGTTTCAAAGCAGAGGTGGGAATCAAACCTGGACCGTTGGGACAGATAATTGACTATAGATATTAATTTCTGTTTAACTGTTACAGATTAATTGGTTATTTGTGTATGCGTCTTTCTTCCCGTTGTGTAGTCGACATTTCACGTTAAAATGGGGTGAATATCTTTCAAGTTGTTGATTGAATACTTCTATATATCGCATTTATTGCTGAGACAACAATGTTTTCGGTCAAGTTCAAACTCGCACGGTTCGAAATGCATACTTATCCAGTCTGATCGAAAATGTCGATTTGTTTGTGTAATGCACCGATCGCATCAACTTCTGACCATATTTCATTTATGGTTTCGTTATTTATTTATTCGCGTCTGTAGAACGTAATTTTATAAGTGAACACTCAGCCTCGTTTCCTCACAGCTTGTTCATAGCTGGGTAGCGCGCTCGCTGATGGCTGGAACGTGGCCCACGAAAGGCATCTCCTTCCTTTCTTTCCTCCATGGTCCCAGCATGCCCCTCCTCTCCCTCTCCAACATTATACAGGGTCTTTCATCTTATATATAAAAGTGAAAGTCTGTATTATGTATGTGGATCTGTTCCGTACACAAATCTACACCGTTCCACCAATCTCAACCAAATTTTGCATACACATAGTTTAAGATCCAGAAGGAACCGCTGGCTACATGAATTTTCGATAGTCTTTCTCATTCTTCTGATTTCGGCCCTTTTGCACTCAAGCACAGGCTAATCAAATCATAAAATATACTCATGAAGGAATGGCAAGGCAGATAGTTTCCATGGCAACATAGCTCAAGTCGAGACACGGCCGACTGGATGCCAGTTTTGCTCTGCACTACCGGTATAGAAAATGAGGATCTTTACTTGAAATCCCGTTAGTTACTCAACTGCTCACACAGCACTGTCAACCGAGTTTAGCATAACAAAGACTTGAACCTATCTACTTTGTCAAATACCACTCACTCATTCATTCAATCGTTCATCACGAAATCTCAGAAACCACCGAACGGATTGGAATGAAATTTGGTATGCAGCTTCCTCAAGGGCCGCAAATGCCCTCTAAGAGAGGACTTTTGGATATTCAGGTTCTAAATGGGTGTTAAGGGGGTAGACCTGCATTTCATTGAATAACAATAACTCCCGATTGGTTTCATTGGGGGATGTGATACTCGGCATATAAACTCATCATTAATAATAAAAAAGACATGTGTCTGAGGGTTTTTCGATGTGGTGTATATTATGAGGTGAAAGGGGTGAAAAGTGAGGATTGAAAGATTCCTAACGGAGCGTGTATCTCTTAAACGACATAGGCGAGGTGTTTGAAACTCAGCGGAAAAAATCAGCATAAAAAATAAGTAAATATGTGTTTGACCGTTTTTTCATAAATCCAATGTAAGGGGCCCATGGGGAGGGGTGAAATTCTGGGGGGGGGGGAACAGGAAAGAAAGTGCCCTAACTGATTGATCGACTGACTCACTCATCAAACTCAGGGGGAAAAACTACTTTAAAGTAAGTAAATAGCTTTTCGGCAGTTTTTTTTGATCAATCAAATTGAAGGGGTTCATCGGGAGGGGTGAAATTCTGAAGAAAAAATTGAAAGAAAATGTCCTGACTCATTCACTCACTCATCATCGCCCAGCCAAAAATATAAGTTGGAAACATGGCATTTCGGGGATATGTTCGTTGTATGTCAAAACCGTACACTAAGGGAGGATTTTTGGATATTCAGGTTCTAAAGGGGTCTTAAGGAGGTTAAACCTGCATTTCATTGAATAACAATATCTCACGAGTGGTTTCATTTGTGGATGTGATACTCGGCATATAAACTAATCATTAAAAATAAGCAGACATGTGTCTAAGGGTTTTTCGATGTGGTGTATTATTATGAGGTGAAAGCGGTGAAAAGTGGTGGTTGAAGGATTCCTAACGGAGCGTGTAGGCCTATCTCTTAAACGACAGGCGAGAAATTTGAAACTCAGCGAAAAAAATCAGCTTAAAAAGTAAGTAAATCGGTGTTCGAACGTTTTTCCATAAATTAATTTAAGGGGCCAATGGGGTGGGGTGAATTTCTGGGGGGAAAAAGGAGAGAAAGTGTCCTAACTGACTGACTAACTCACTCACTCATCAAACTCAGGGGAAAAAGACAGCTTAAAATATAAGTTAATAGGTGTTCAAGCGTTTTTTCATCAATCCAATTTAAGGGGCCCATGGGGAAGGGTGAAATTCTGGTAAAAATAATTGAAAGAAAATGTCCTGTCTGACTCACTCACTCATCACGCCCAGCGAAAACTATTAATGTTGGAAACATGAAATTTTGGGAATATGTTCGTTGTATGTCGAAAACGTCAACTAAGGAATTATTTTTGTTTATTCGGGTTTTAAGGAGGTGTTAAGGGGGTAAACGTGCATTTCATTGAATAACGATATCACATGATTTGTTTCTTTGGGGATGTGATATTCGGTATAGAAACTAATCATTAAAAATAATCAGACATATGTCTAAGGGTTTATCGATGTGGTGTATATTATGAGGTGAAAGGGGTGAAAATTGGGGGTTCAGGGATTCTTAACGGAGCGTGTATCTCTGAGACGACATAGGCGAAAAATTTGAAATTCAGCGGGAAAAAACAGCTTAAAATACAAGTAAATGGGTGTTCGACCGGTTTTTCATAAATCCAATTTGAGGAGCCCTTGGAGAGGGGTGAAATTCTGGGGGAAAAAACAGGAAAGAAAGTGTCCTAAATGATTGACTCACTTCGTCACTCATAAAACTCAGGGGGAAAACAGCTTTAAATAAGTAAATAGGTGTTCCACCGTTTGTTTCATAAATCCAATTTAAGGGGTTCATGGGAAGGGGTGAAATTATCAAAAAATAAATGAAAAAAATGTCCTGACTGACTCACTCACTCATCATCGCCCAGCCAAAATTATTGAAATTAGAAACATTAAATGTTGGGGATATGTTCGTTGTATGTCGAAAACGTCCACTAAGGAAAGAGTTTTGGATATTCAGGTTCTAAAGAGGTGTTAAGGGGGTAAACGTGCATTTCATTGAATAACAATATCTGACGAGTGGTTTCATTTGGGGATGTGATACTTGGCATATATACTAATCATTAAAAATAAGCTGACACCTGTCTAATGGTTTTTCGATGTAGTGTATATTATGAGGTTAAAGGGATGAAAAGTGGGTGTTGAAAGATTCCTAACGGAGCGTGTATCTCTTAAACGACATAGGCGAGGAGTTTGAAACTCGGAGGAAATCAGTCAGCTTAAAAATAAATAAATAAATAAAATAAATAAATAAATAAATAAATAGGTGTTTGACCGTTTTTTCATAAATGCAATTTAAGGGGCCTATAGGGAGGGGTGAAATTCTGGAAGAAAAACGTCCACTTAGGAAGGATTTTTGGATGTTCACTCTCATCGACCAACCAAAACTATTAAAGTTAGAAGAATGATATTTTGGGGATATGTTTGTTGTGTGTCGAAAACGTCTACTAAGGAGGGATTTTTGGATATTCAGGTTCTAAAGGTGTGTTAACGGGGTTAAAACTGCATTTCATTTTAACAATATGACACGACTATGACGCGAGCGAAGCGAGGCTAAAAATGAGATGGTGTGTGTCTGTGTATTACTCAATCACGCAAGTACCACTGGTCCGATATACATGATTTTTACATGGAAGTAGCTGATTTACCTAGTTAACATATAGGTTACTTTTGATTTCAATACTTTGCACTATTTAAAGATCGCGACCATTTTAGTGACGTCACTACACCCTTTGGTTTCAAACTCATATTTCCGTTTGAAATAAAAAGAGAACGCTAAGAAATAGCAAACTTTTGATGGCATATACGAGATTTAAAATTACATTTTCTATCCAAAAGGTATCTCCAACGGTTAGCGAGTAAAACCTAAATTTGTGCTATAAAACACGGTCAACGCCGAGCGTTGTAGTTGGACAAAATGTTCCATCCTTAATCTCCCTCCGCAGCACCTCGCCTATCCCCTATTTTAACTGTCGCCTTCACATTTTAATTTATTTATGACGCGTAGCGAAGCACGGGTACTTCAGTTAGTATAAAATAAAAACGGCAAGCGGCAGTTTTGTTATTCACTGCTACGGTGGCCTTGACCGAGCTTGTGGCGCGCCAAGGCCCCCTGCTGTACTATTGAAAGCGCGCGCATAGTACATACGAGGGCAGTTTTCCTTTCAAGTTCCGATGGACTGTATAAAAACAACAGATTGACATAACAACCTGATTTTAATACTCAATGTTTGCTTGTTATATTCGTATGACTCAACATAATCGCCAAAACGATTGAAACATTTATCGTATGGTTACACCAGCTTTCCAATGCCCTCGGTAAAATATTCTGCCACCACTGAGATGGGTACGTCTGGACAGAATCCTGAAGTTTTTCCCTTTTGACGAGGCGTTGCCGCCCAAACATACCTTCAATTCTCGAAAAAGGTGAAAATCATTCAGTGCTGGTTTACACTAAACGGCAAATGGTCCAAAACTTCACACTTGAATTCTTTGAAAAATCTATCGTAACGTTGGTACAGTGTGGTCGTGAATGGCTTTCACGTTTTTCGAGAATTGAAGGTATGGTTGGGCGGCAACGCCTAGCAAAAAGGGAAAAACTTCAAGAGACTGTCCAGACGTACCTACCTCAGTGGCGGCAGAATATTTTGCCGAGGGCATTGGAAAGCTGGTGTAACGATACGATAAAGACATAAGAATAAAACAAGCAAACATTTAGTAGTAAAATCAGTTTGTATGTCAATCTATTATTTTTATACAGTCTATCGGAACTTGAAAAAAAAAATCCTCTCGGCACGCCGGAAGGCGGAGGTAGATTTCACCGGGCAACCTAGGGGATAGGCTATAATAGGCAAAATATGCAGGTTTACGTAAGAGGATCAGACCTCATTTATTGCGAGAAAGTATTTTACAATGTAATTGGAGCTCAATTAACTTTTCCTTCGTCTTACTATGCATATTTTTAACATTTTATTGTGTTAGGGGGACGGTAACCTTATTGTCATTTGGGGTCCATTTTTATACTTGTGGTCACACCGTCCTTATGCAAGGTTTGGAACTGATGTGTAACTATCTAACAGTCTGTTACTTCTTCACGTCAAATTTTATCTCCCGCAGAGATGTTGGTTTATTCCTCAGTTTAGGGCTGCGTCAACGCGGTCATGTTACCCCGTGTAGGCTTCTTTGTGTGTGTGTAGAATCTGTCTCATAAACCGTGTTAAGTGTGATGGCTGTATTAGTCTGTAATTCAGGTAAGGACTGCAGACGGTCAATTGCAAGTAGTAGTTCCTAATGTTGGTACCAAATATACCGTCAACGACACCTGGCTGTGAACTTGGCTACTAGATGCCACCGCATCCAGTAACTTGCAACGAACGTTGGACTTCCCCTCTGAAGGAAAGCATACTGATGGATTTTCAGCGCTCTTTGAAAATCCGACGACTTCGGCCGGCTTTGAACCCGCGACCTTGGGCATAGAAGTTCAGCATGCTACCAGCTAGGCTACGTCAACGAAGCCGCTTCCCACATAGATGGAAATTGAATGTGATCTCGTTGTCATGGCAACCTCTGATAGCTCATCCCTCATCAATTTAGAAGCGTTGTCATGGTAACCTCTGATGGCTCTTGGCATTTTCTTCTAATTCCGAAATCATTTTTCTCATCCCTTGGCGTAATGGTGGGTTTTATCAAAAATCCTTTCAGGCAAAAGGTTTAGGTAATTATTAGGGGAATATCGTCCATTTTGTACGGTTTTGATATTGTGCCTATTAAGAGAGATATGATTAATGTTTCCCGAAAAACTCACTTTTTTTCCACCCCATTGGCCAATGGTTGGTGCTATCAAAAAACTTTTTAAACATAAATTTTTGGCACTCATCCGACACATAATATGAACTTTGAAGGGATTCGATATTTCACATATTAAGAGAGTTATAGTGATATTTCAATTTTTCGAAAAAATCCCCCCATTTTACCCCCTTCGACCGATTTTGCCCATTAACGAACTCGACCGAGATTTTATAGGGATACATATTATGTAAAAAATTCAAAGTGATTGGTGCAAAATTACGGCAGTTATCGTGTCCACAAGGAACTGATATATATATATATATATATATATACATAAATTATATATAAACTTTTGAACTGACAGTGGTTTTGGGGTCTGGGGGATGTGAAACGCGAAGATATGACGAAATTTTCCGGAAGTCGAAACATGGTACCCATTGCAATAGTTAGCTTTCTAATGAAATCTACCTAAAAAACCAGCCCTCGTATGTACTACGCGCGCGCTTTCAATAGTACAGCAGGGGGCCGTGGCGCGCCACAAGCTCGGCCAAGGCCACCGTAGCAGTGAATAACAAAACTGCCGCTTGCCGTTCTTATTTTATATGAAAGACCCTGTATAACGTTGGAGAGGGAGAGGAGGGGCATGCTGGGACCATGGAGGAAAGAAAGGCAGGAGATGCCTTCGCTGCGCTGTCCAGCGCAAGCTGTTGAAGCCAAACGGCTCGCCCACTTTGGTTAGCGAGAAAATGGCTGTCCCTATGCTTAAAGCCGTAAACCACTCCAACTAGTAATGGATTTTAGTGACATAAAACTGCAATGACAAGTCAAGATTTGTCTTGTATCGGCAGAATACTCTCTGTACATCTCGGTACTTGGCACAAATAAGCTGCGTTATCGTTTTAAAAGCCAATTTAAATAAAAATATGAGAGCAACTTGTAAGGCTAGTTTTCTAAGAAAGACGCGGCAAAACGTAACAATACGCTGAAACACTGATTACATTAAATACAGGTGTTGGAAGGTGCGTGTTATACCAAAGAAGGAACAACTTAGGAACTAATGATGCCGAACTAATCACGGTATTTACACCAAATTGAGTTTTTAGTTCTTATTGGTGTTGAGCAGTGGCGTAAGCAGGATTTCCTTCTGGGGGGGGGGGGGGTTCATTCATAGTAATGTCCTATAATAAAAATGATAATTCGAATATAATTCATAAAAAGCAACAACTAAATAAACACTACCGGACCCAAGCGAGAAATCTCGCATGTTCATAAACCACCCTTCCCCGATAGGTTTATAACGAGAGAATTAATTGCAGCATGTTAGAGCACCAGTATTTGCAAATCGCACACTTCTAACAAAAATTGATATTTATGAAATTAGAATGCAATTCGTCACTGCTAATGTCATTTGTGTGCTGAGTCCATTGATTTATCTTAGCTGTAACACTCACCGGTTATTCGATATTTTTGAAATTATACGATTTGAGTAGGCTACTCATTCCTTTGACTTACTGTTTCTGAAATCCATGCAAAATGATAAAGGAAAGACCTCATAATGGTAAAATGACACGAAAGAGGCGTCACAGCGGCCAAAATGTGAAGTGAACAGCAATTACGGAGCATGTTTCCCTACAGCAACAGTATCTACAAATCTCGCACTTCGTAGATTTTTTAAAGTCTTTTTTTTAGAAATTATTGATATTTATGAAATTAGAGTGCAATTCGTCACTGCTAATGTCTATTCTCTTTCATTTGAATGCTCATTTGGCACGATCGGTCGCTTGTGAGCGCCACAAGAGGGATCTATACTAATGAAATAATATATATATATGATGATTCTCTTTGCATGAAAACTATTTTAATTATATTTTTCAGCACTTTAAACAATATTACAAACACAATTGAAAACATGAAAGATTAATGAAAGAAATACGGAAAAGAGTTTAGCCCAACATAGATATTGCAGTAGATACAAACGGACAAAAAGAAATGTCTAAATTGTCAATCGGGCTAAACCAAAGAATCTGGTTAAGTAGATATTTGCCCTGAAATTTGTTGAAGGACTTAGACAAGTCTACTTCAATCGTATATTAAGCCTTCTAGGTTTGACAGACAAGTAATTCAGTACTTCCTCAATTGAAACATCAACAGTATTCTGAATGAACATCAAAGCTAATCCATTAAGGTGTTCTTCACTAGTTGAATTCCTTAAATAGTTCTTCAAGAATTTTAAGGACGAAAACGATCTTTCACACGAGAAGGTTGTGACAGGTAAGGTAGCCATGATGACAAGCAGGTTATACACAACTGGAAACATGTTCTTATTGCATATTGACAAAGCATCTATAGCACTTTTGGGCTTCTTTTCAATAGATTTCAGAGTTTGTTTCCAGAGAAGTAGCTCGCCTCTAATATTAAGGGGAAGTCCATAAAATACAGCTACATTTTCTACTTCAGCTATGCTTTGGTTGGATAGTTCTTCTTCAGTTGTGGTAACTAGCGTTTGCAATGGCTGAAGAGTTTCTTTATGGGAGACAAATTTTTCATCATGTGATGAAATAGTTTCTTCAAGAAATGGGATTCATTCATTCATTCATTCGATTATTTGCAATTGTACATACCAATTCACTAACAATTAAACTGAAGTATTTACACAAATAGTCAGTCTTTTCTTAAACACACCTATATGTTTGGGAAAAGGCTCTAAGACTGCGGCAGGTAGAGAGTTCCAATTATCAATGGCATGGTTTACGAAAGAATATTTACCATAATTTGTTCGCTGTGGTCGGCCCTTAACTTTGAAAGGGTGATCGCTCCTTCCCATGTAAGTAGGCTTTTCCACACGTTTGCTAAGCTCACCCCGTACTGGTTGATTTGTATACGCGTTGTACATAGCGCAGAGTCTAGATTTCATCCTCCTAGCCTCAAGTGATTCCCACCCAAGTTTCTTTAACATACGGCTCACACTGCTCCTGGGATTGAAGTCACTGAGCACAAATCTAGCGGCCTTTCTTTGTACCATTTCCAACTCATTTATGAGCCCTACTTGATATGGATCCCAAACCGCCGAGGCGTATTCCAGAATAGGTCTTACAAGAGACAAATATCCTGATTCTTTAGCAGAGATACTACTTCCTTTTAATACCCTCATTACAAAGTGCAGGGATGTGTATGCTTTAGAAACTACACATCCTATATGACTACTCCATTTCATATCATTTCTTACGTGAACGCCCAAATATTTGCAAGAATCTTCTTCTACAAGTATTTCCGAGCCAATGTTATATTGAAAATCTTGCCTTCGCACTTTCCCTATTTTTATTAGACTACATTTTCTTGTGTTTATTTTCATTTTATTTTCAATCGCCCACTTATAGACCAGGTTCAGGTCATCTTGAAGTACTGCATTGTCTTGCGAGTCATGTATCTTTCGATATATTACACAATCATCCGCAAACAATCGACAGTCACTGCGAATCCCATTTGGTAAGTCATTTATAAACGCCAAAAATAACAAAGTTCCGATTACGCTGCCCTGAGGGATACCCGACGTTACGGTAATTTCATCCGAGAATCGGCCTTCCACTTTCACTTTCTGGGAACGACCCGTCAAAAATTCTTGGATCCATAAAATTACTCTTCTATCAATCTTCGTCGAAGCTAATTTATGGAGTAGCATGTCATGCGGCACGACATCAAATGCCTTCGCAAAATCTATAACTACGGCGTCGACTGAAACTCCATCGTCTAACGATTCGCTAATATCTTGAAAAAGTGATAGCATCTGACTCTCGCATGAGTAACCTTTCCGAAATCCATGTTGCCTATCATTAAACCATGATAATGTTTCCCACTGTTCCCTCAAGTAGTCGCAAATGAGATGCTCCATCTGTTTACAAACGATCGACGTAAGACTAACCGGCCTGTAGTTGCCCAATTCAAGTCTGCTCCCTCCCTTAAATATTGGGACTACCGTAGCTCTTTTCCAGTCATCTGGGATTTGCGCATTGTTTATGGACACATTAAACATCACCTCTAAGTATCGTGCCACGGCCCTACCTCCTAGTTTAAGTACTTCACTAACAATATTATCAGGACCCTTCGATATATTGTAACCTAATTTTTGTATTAGCTTTACAATTGCTGACTGGTTTATTTGGAGAAGTGGAGCCCTTGATTCACCGTTAGGGTCCAACACACAGCTATTGGATTTATTGAACACACTACCTTAAAAGACATTTAATTCATTAGCAATGGCTTGCTTCTCAGTAATTAATTTACCGTCACCGGACATTATCATCGGCAAATTATTTGAATTTCCCTTTCTTCTCCTAACATAACTGTAAAAATTTTTCCACCCATCGCGTCCCGAACCAAGTAGACCTTGCATAAAATTGTCATGAGCGGCCCTCTTTTTTAAGACGAGCTCTCTTGATAAGGACTTAAATTTCAACATATACTTGTCACTATCATGTCTTTTATTGTATAATTTCCTAATTTTTCGTTTAAGACTCCTGATTTTCCGTGTGTAATACTCAGGATGTGGGTTTTGTTTCAGTAATTTAAATGGAACAAATTTATCAATAGCGCTATTTAAAATTAGCAAAAAGTAAGTCCACAGGATGTTAATGTGATTTCCTTCCGATGCCCATCCTACAAATAGCTCATTCAAATACCCCTGAAATTTTCCCTGATCCGCCCTGCGATACTGGAATATGATCTTATTTGCTACATCAGAGTCTAATTTTGTAATGTCACCGTATCTAATATTTAATTCAACCCCAGAATGGTCACTAATTCCTGGATGAAAATAACCCACCCGCCTATAATATTCTTCCGGATCGTTAGATGAAACGTTGTTCCTCATCGTTTGTCGAACAACAGTTCGAGGCTGAACTACAGGCACTCCAAATTCTTTGCAGAACTCTAAAACCGAATTATATGCACACAAAAACCTTGCGTCTGCATCTGCCCCCATTTCTTCAAGACACCTCTTAACATTCATGGAGGCGTTGATTGCTTGACTGAGATCCAAATTTTCATTTTGAACGTATTTGCCGAGAGGAAGTGTGATTTGAAATGCTTCATGAATGACAAATACACTTATCAAGAACTCAAATTTGCTGATAGCGCACAGAAGAAGTTGCGCATCTGTAGCTGCCTTCTTATCAACCCATGCTGCTATTTTTTCCAATGCCAACAATAACGGTTTCAGAAGTTCAATGAATGTACGAACAGACTCGTGCTTCTCAATCCATCTCGTTGCACATAACTTCTTGAGTTTACTCACTCGGGGTTTCTCTTCCATACTTTCAACTTCATTTGTCAACACAGCCTGTCTCTGGTGAAGTACTAAAAAAAGGCATAAGCTCTTTCAATTGTACCCATACAGTTCCTAATCTCTGCAACGCTACACCCTTCAGAAAAGGCCAGGTTTAAACAGTGAGCACTACAGTGAAACTGTTTTCGTACAATGGCCTGAGCACCTCTGTAGGATCCACTCATGGCACTAGCTCCATCATAACCTTGGCCTACGAGATATTCTGCATCCAGTCCCACACTTTTCAAACCAGACAAAATGCTATTCACAAGGCCTAACCCCTGAAGCATCATTGATAGCAATAAATTGCAGAAACTCCTCATGTACGGAATTATCTTTAACGAAACGGACACATAGTGACATTTGCTGCACACCGCTGATGTCTGTGGTCTCGTCAGCAAGAACAGAAAAGTATTTAGCTTTTTTCACCTGATCAACTAACCTTTTCAATATACCGTAATGTCATTCAAAGATGAAATCATTTCATTCTGAATCCGTGGGCTAACGTATGTTGCTTTTAAGGATGCTGTCATCAAATGTTCCTTTAGTATTGTATCACCAGCTTCTGCTCGCAACTTGAGAAGAGACCTGAAATTTCCCTCCTCTTTCTTGAGAGGCTCATCTAAATTTACAGGTCCCGAATCCCTGTGACCACGGAAAGCAATGCCCATTCGAGCAAGGAAAATCACAGATTTAGTTATTGGCATGAGTTTCTTCTTGTTGTATAATATGTTGGATTGAACACCCCTATCCAAGCTTACGTCAACAGCAAGTTTTGTACCTTTGAATATGGCGAGAAAGTTCGCAGCCTTTTCCGTACATGCCGTATGATACTTGGTTTCTTGGTGTTTTTTGAAATCCTCCTTCGCATTTTTCCAGTTCATGTAAGGAAATTTTACTAGTTTACCTGGCAATGAAGATTCTTTCCCAACAACGGTGCAAAACAACGAACAATATTTACAAAAGGCTCCGTTCTTTGAAGGAGAATAAACTAGCCATTTTCATTCTGATAACCAGTTCAACTGAAATTTCAGATTCCTTGGACCCGATAAAGGGAAATTAAAATTGCTTCCAGGTGTCCAGGCATTTTCCAACAGTTCATTTTTCAGATAATCATCAATCTAAAGGAAAAAGTAAATTACAACATTGAAATAACATGTACCGACACACACGTAGGCCAAGGCCATACAAATACCGGTATAACATAATAGGTAAAGCATCGAAATGCAAATCAGTTACAGAAATAGCGATTATCATGAATCATATTGTAAACACACCTGTTGGCCAGCATAACCTCGTAAGTCTGTTCGATGTATTTGGTCAGTAGCCGGCGTGGTAGTAGCCGATAATTCTTCAAGTTCATTTTCAATTCTTGCAATGGCAGTGTTGCATGTAACATCTACTCTTGGTTTTTTAATAATAAATTGATCCATTACGCATTACAAATAAACTCGGAAAAAAGGTGCGACTCACGATCTGGCAGTTCACAGATATGCACGTTTAAAGCAGCACGAAGCGGCGTGATGATAGTTACCAATCGCACACTTCAACAGTAAAACGACAGTTTTGATATTTCGCCTATTGTAGTTAGTTATTATTGCTTTAAGGGGAAGAACAGCTAGGTCATCTGCCCCTCTTGCCTCGTTTAACATGTAATATAAGGGTGTTTACCCCAGGCCATAACCAGTAGCTATTGCCAAAGCTGGAGAAGTCTCGTTGCAAGTTGAGTGGAGGTCATTTACCATGTGAAGAACGTGTTCACATTAAAAATATATTACAAAGGAGTAGCCTAAAGAAGCCTCACTGGCAGCAATTCAAAACATTTTCCAGGTGATAGATGGAACAATATAAGGAGTCATGTAAACTAATGTCTCTGGAGGGGGAGGGGGGTAACCCCCCCCCCCCCCCCCCCCCCCCCCATCGGTACGCCACTGGTGTTGAGGCATTCGTCAGTTTTAGGCCTAATTTCGAGCACAGCCACTTTCACTCATTGGTCGTACACATTTTGAGATTCAAGGATACGAACCTTAAAATTAATAAACAGAACACTTGGACGCATATTTGCACAAAAATGCGGTATAGCCTATACTTTTCGGTACGGTACCGTGCGGTATTTTGTTTGTGGGAGTAGAAACTTGGCGATTAGCCTCGAATTGATTCATTACGTAGGCGTACCGTAATTATTGACCGCCAGCTGTTTGATAATTTGGGATTTGCAGAGAAATGGCTATTTTGGTATTTACACCAAATTTACACATGCTGAGATTAGAATTGAAGAGATTTCCTTTTCTTATCACTACTGCTCCAGCATGAGTTAAGGTGAGAAAAGGCTGGAAAGATATCCTGCAAGGATAACTCAGAAAACACCATGCACGTCACGGAACACCGAATACAAGTTAAGGTTATGCCCACTTTGGACGCAGCGCTTGGCTTCACTCAAACGAGCTCAGGGCATCTCCTCTTATTCTTTCCTCCATGGCTGGGACATCCGGAAATTGTCTTGATCCCAGCTTGCCGACTGAGCGCTACCTCTACACCTGGTTCGCTGTATAGTGCTGGGAGGAGTGCAGGAGGAATCGGAGCTGTTCGGGTCCCGAGCCGAGCGTTGTGGCGGGAAATTTGAACGCTCCAGACAAAGAAGATCAACAAGAATCATTATACAAGATCAGATTTATTAATCCAAGTTTTACAAGAAGCACTGAAACCTAACCACTTGACAAAGAGTTTATTACCATGTTGTTTAACGACTTTTTCAACAAGATAATGCTTGGGATACAGCGTTTCCTGAAGATCTTCGATGTAGAATCCTCCTTTGATTGGCTGTTGCTTGAAGTCATGGAGTAAATAAGTGACGGGATTGGTTCATTTGATTTGACGAATGCGGAAGATTTCGGTGCTCTAGTTGGGAGTGTGGCCTTATGAATTACAAAAACGTTTTCAAGAAATAAAAATTCAAAAAGAAAAATTACAACAACAAAAACTGAAAAAAATAAGGTATTTTTTAAAGTTGACTTTGTAACTTCTCTACCATTAATATAACCTAGGTTCAACGTTGCGCGACCATTTATAATGTAACAACCCCACAGTTGGACTCAATTTGTAACTTTACCTTCACCTCGACCATTAATAGCTTCTTTCTCACTGTTGTGGGGTGTTTCGCGCACTAGAGTAGATACACTGCAATATTGTAATCTTGTATCTGATATTATCTTGTTATACTTGTTTATTGTTCCATGATGTGATGATAGCCAAACGCTAAATAAATAAACTGCATGAATAATCAGAACCATTTAAGGGACTCCAAAAGGTCCTATAGTGCCAATGTTAATTTTCAACTTCTTATTTACCTCTTCCTCAGAAACTATTTACAGTGTCTAATTGAATACCTTGAAGCTCTCTTCTTAATTTAGCACATGCTTTTAGTAAATAAATATACTTTTGATTTTTAAAATGGCGTAATTTTAATAGCATTTTCGTGAACATTTCCATCTGTCAAAATTAAACTTACATTAAGTAAATTTAGAAAAACTAAAGTGTGAAAATATAACACTTACAGTCATCCTCATCATTTTCCATCTCCAGTTTCCCGGGTGTGGCAAACAAGCGCTCTCCATCTTGCCCGATATTGGTACACCGTTTGTTCTTGGACATCGTCCCAGTTAAAATCATTCTTCTCCACCTCTGATCAAACTGTCTCTATCCATCGTCTCCTTGGTCTTCCTCTTGGTCTCTTCCCTCTGATATCCAGGTTGAAGTACTTCTTAGCTGTTCTAGAGCTATCCTTCCTCATTACATGGCCATACCACTGAAATCTGCGTTTCCCCAGAAAATTGGTAACAGGACCCTATTGCTCTGTGTACCTCATTTCTGATCTTGTCTCTCCTGGTATTTACTCCTTAAAATTTCAACTTTGTATCTTAAAAAGTTTGGGAATAAAGTTAATTTTTATATTAAGAAATATATTTTAGCGAGAAACTGGAGTAAATTATTTTCCCGCCAGCAGGGGAAATGACGACAGCTGAGGTTTAAGGGTGGAGCACACTCCAACACCGCAACGCCAGTTTTTCTTTTTCTTTAATGTCTATTGTCTAACAGAGAGGAACATTTAAAAATCTGCACGATTGGGTTTATTAATCGGACTCACATATGTGGGAAATTATAAGGAAATTAGCCTTAAGAATAAGCTATGAAATAAATATACCGTTACAAAGCGAATGGTCCTCGACTTAATATGACGCAAAAATAGAAACTGTACAAGTTTTGAAGATTTTCGGCATTCAGGAGCCCATATAGTACAAGCTACCTTTTTCAATGATAACCATCTACACTGCGTTCTGCTGCACGGCTGAAAGCAATAATTGCAGCCGTAATGCTCTTCGCGAGGATATGCACCTCTCTGTGCATAATGACATGTGATGAAGGCCTCCTCCCTTGTAAATTTCCAATCCGGAGGTAAACTAGTCCCCCGGTCGGATCTCCGGGTGGGGACTACTCGAGAGGGGGTTAACATCACAGAAGTGACAAAGAGGAAATCTAACATTCTACGGATCGGAGCGTGGAATGTTAGAACTCTGCTGGGAAGTGGAAGGTTAGAAAACTTAGAAAGGGAAATGGATAGGTTGAGGTTGGATTTGGTTGGGATTAATGAAATGCGCTGGCAGGAAGAACAGGACTTTTGGTCAGGAGACTATAGGGTCATTAGCACTAAATCAAACAATGGCCAAGCAGGGGTTGGTCGCATATTGAGTAGGAAATTTGGACAACGGGTGGAATATTATGAGCCATATAATGAACGGATTATTGTAGCAAAAATCAATACAAAACCTACGTGCACCACAGTGGTACAAGTCTATATGCCTACCAGTCAAGCTGATGATGAAGATGTTGGAAAGGTCTACGAAGAAATAGATGAAATTCTGAGGTATATCAAGGGTGATGAAAATGTTATAGTAATGGTAGATTGGAATGCTGTGGTAGGAAAAGGAAGAGAAGGGAAGATAGTAGGAGATTTCGGATTAGGTGAAAGGAATGATCGAGGAAGAAGGCTGATGGAATTCTGCACCGAGCATGACTTAGTCATAGCTAACACCTTATTCAATAACCACAATAGAAGAATATACACATGGATGAGACCAGGAGATACAGGGCGTTATCAAATAGACTTCATTATGGTCAAGCAGAGGTTTCGAAACCAGATTTTGGATTTTAAAACATATCCCGGCGCTGACATAAACTCTGACCACAATCTGGTTGTTATGAAAAGCAGATTAAAGTTGAAGAAACTGAAGAAAAGTCAAAAGTCAAAAAGGTGGGCAATAGACAGACTGAAAGAGAAGGATGTAAATGAAAGATTCAAGGGGACTATAAAGGAAGGACTAATGAAAAACCCTAAACAAACTTCAATTGCAGATAAATGGGCACTTGTGAAGAATGAAATAACAAAATCCGCATAAGAAAACATTGGTAGGAAAGAAAGAATAGGTAGAAAACCGTGGATCACTCAGGATATACTAGAATTCATGGACGAAAGGTGGAAACACTAGAATGTAAGAGATGAAAAGGTGAAAGCAGAATACAGACGTCTGAGAAATGAGGTTAACAAGAAGTGCAAGGAAGCGAAAGAAGAATGGTTGAAAGAGAACTGTGCAGGCATAGAAAATTGACTGAAATTAGGAAAAGTAGACACAGCTTATCGAAGGATTAAGAATAATTTTGGGCAAAAGAAGACCAAGTGCTGTAATATTAAGGACACAAATGGAAAGCCTCTAACAGATAGGGAAGAGAAGGTTGAGAGATGGAAAGCTTACATAGAGTGTTGGTATAAGGGAAAGGAGATTGAGAATCATGTAATGGAAAGGGAGGAGGAAATTGATGAGGATGCAAAAGGAGATTTAATATTTAGATCAGAATTTGACAGAGCATTGGAAGACTTAAGCAGGAACAAAGCACCAGGCATAGATGATATACCGATTGAGTTGCTACGCTGCATAGGAGATGAAGGTCTGATCGGGTTATATCGCTTGGTGTGTAGGATTTATGAAAGCAGACCCAACCTGCTGTTGGAAACTGCTCTAGTTGATGATGATGTGTAGGATTTATGAGACTGGTGAGGTACCCTCTGATTTCTAGAAGAATGTTATCATCCCTATACCAAAGAAACTGGGAGCTGACAGATGTGAAGTTTACCATACAATCAGCTTAATTACTCATGCTTCAAAGATCCTGTCTAGAAAAATTTACAAGAGGATGGAAAGCCAGATAAAAACGGAGTTGGGTGAAGACCAGTTTGGTGTTACATGGTGGCCACTACTCCTGGAAAACCTGGAAATCCTGTAAAACTCCTGGATTTTTATTAGGTCTAGAAAACTCCTGAAAAATTATGAACAATTTGAAAACTCCTGGAAAATAGCCACTGTTAATTAATTATAAAAATCTTTCCATCCACTGCTAAAATTTCATCTTCATTGATTTTAGGTAGATTTCATTAGAAAGCTAACTATTGCAATGGGTACCATGTTTCGACTTCCGGAAAATTTCGACATATCTTCGCGTTTCACATCCCCCAGACCCCAAAACCACCGTCAGTTCAAAAGTTTATATATAATTTATGTATATATGTATATATGTATATATATATATATATATATATCAGTTTCTTGTGGACACGATAACTGCCGTAATTTTGCACCAATCACTTTGAATTTTTTACATAATATGTATCCCTATAAAATCTCGGTCGAGTTCGTTAATGGGCAAAATCGGTCGAAGGGGGTAAAAATGGGGGGCTTTTTTCGAAAAAGTGAAATATCACTATAACTCTCTTAATATGTGAAATATCGAATCCCTTCAAAGTTCATATTATGTGTCGGATAAGTGCCAAAAATGTATGTTTAAAAGGGTTTTTGATAGCACCAACCAATGGCCAATGGGGTGGAAAAAAGTGAGTTTTTCGGGAAACATTAATCATATCTCTCTTAATAGGCACAATATCAAAACCGTACAAAAAGGACGATATTCCCCTAATAATTACCTAAAACTTTTGTCTGAAAGAATTTTTGATACAACCCACCATTACGCCAAGGGATGAGAAAAATGATTTCGGAATTAGAAGAAAATGCCAAGAGCCATCAAAGGTTACCATGACAACGCTTCTAAATTGATGAGGGATGAGCTATCAGAGGTTGCCATGACAACGAGATCACATTCAGTTTTCCATCTGACTATGAGGGAAGCGGCTTCGGTGACTTAGCCTAGCTGGTAGCATGCTGAACTTCTGTGCCCAAGGTCGCGGGTTCAAAGCCGGCCGAAGTCGTCGGATTTTCAAAGAGCGCTGAAAATCCATCAGTATGCTTTCCTTCAGAGGGGAAGTCCAACGTTCGTTGCAAGTTACTGGTTGCGGTGGCATCTAGTAGCCAACTTCACAGCTAGGTGTCGTTGACGGTATATTTGGTACCTACATTAGGAACTACTACTTCCAATTGACCGTCTGCAGTCCTTACCTGAATTACAGACTAATACATCAATCACAATTAACACCGTTTATCAGACAGATTCTACACACACCCAAAGTACACGGGGTTACATGACCGCGTTGTCGCAGCCCTAAACTGAGGAATCAACCAACATCTCTGCGGGAGATAAAATTTGACGTGAAGAAGTAACAGACTGTTAGATAGTTACACATCAGTTCCAAACCTTGCATAAGGACGGTGTGACCACAAGTATAAAAATGGACCCCAAATGACAATAAGGTTACCGTCCCCCTAACACAATAAAATGTTAAAAATATGCATAGTAAGACGAAGGAAAAGATAATTGAGCTCCAATTACATTGTAAAATACTTTCTCGCAATAAATGAGGTCTGACCCTTCTACGAAAACCTGCATATTTTGCCTATTATAGCCTATCCCCTATTTTGCCCGGTGTAATCTACCTCCGCCTTCCGGCGTGCCGAGAGGAATTTTTAATATTATTTTGATATTTTACCAAAGCTTCTGTTTATTTTTCATGCTTACTTGGCTTGTAGCTAGCTGCCAGTATTGTTACAGTGAGATTATTTATTTGTATACGCTGTACTTAGTTCATATAAATTGTATATATGCATACCAAATATATATATATATATGTAATATATTATATATATATTACATTCGATACTGTTTATTTAATTTTATATGTAAACGTTTTGTGTACTGAAGATTTTTAAATTAAAATAATTTTACATACAATTTGCTTATTTTTAATCGGAAATTTACGCACCGTGTTTTAACTAAAATCATACTCCCGGTGTGGTTTTGGGTGAGCACTATCGTTAACGAAAGAAATTTCCTCAAACTACCTGTTTCTGGGTGGGAGAACACGCGATAGTATTTTTGTAAAACATTGAGTATAGACAACTTCACCGCAATAAAATTGCAGGCGGCATTCTATTTTTAAGCGGATATTTGAGTCACAAAGGCTTTTTTAAAACAACAGTTAAATCATTTGTGTGTAGGCTTGCGTATCAATAACGCAATCACCACTAATTTTTGTCAACATCTGTATCAATAAACCAAACACAACTGCTTTTATTTTGGTCTTGAAGTAGGCATTCCATGAAGCCCCCCCCCGGACTCGCACTTATTTTTAAGTCTGGAAAATTGAGAATTACTCCTGGAAAACTCCTGGAAAATCATTGACCGATTTGAGTGGCCACCATGTTTTAGGGGAAATGTAAGAACAAGGGAAGCTATACTAAATCTCAGGCTGATTATGGGAGGTAGAATAAGGAAAGATAAGACAACGTTCACGGCATTTGTAGACTTAGAAAAGGCTTTTGATAACGTTGATTGGACTAAATTGTTTGGCATTTTGAAAACGATTGGAATAAAGGGATAGGAGGGTAATCTACAATCTATACAGAAACCAGACAGCAGTCATTTGAGCTGAAGGACATGAGAGAGAAGCTGGTATTCAGAAAGGTGTAAGGCAAGGCTGCAACTTATCACCCATACCTTTAAATCTTTACATTGAACAAGCAATTAAGGAAACTGGAGAAAAGTTTAATGTGGGAGTGAAGATTCAAGGAGAAATAATTTCAAATCTGATATTTGCTAATGACATAGTCATCTTGGCCGACACGCCTGAGGATTTGAATGAGTTTTTGAATGGTATGGACTCCGTCTTGAGAAAATAATTAATGATGAAAATTAATAAATGTAAAACAAAAATACTGGAATGCAGCCGAAATAAATCAGAAACCTCTATGGACATCAAATTGGCAGGTGAAAAGCTGAAGGAAGTAGGAGACTTCTGTTACTTAGGAAGCAAAATAAACAGTGATGGATGAAGCAAAGAGGATATAAAATGTAGGTTAGCTCAGGGAAGGAAAGCAGTTCTACAGAAAAGGAATCTGTTGACATCGACTATAGATTTAGGTGGTAGGAAGTCATTTTTGAAGGCCTTTGTCTGGAGCGTGGCGCTCTATGGAAGTGAAACTTGGACTATTGGTGCAGCAGAAAAGAGGAGAATTGAAGCATTTGAAATGTCGTGTTACAGGAGAATGATGAAGATCAGATGGGTAGATAGGGTTACAAACGAAGAGGTATTAAGACTAGTGGGAGAGGAGAGATGTTTCTGGCGACTGCTAATGAAGAGAAGAGATAGGTTGGTAGGACACATACTAAGACACCCAGGAATAGCAAGCTTAGTTATGGAAGGAACTCTCGAGGGCAAAAACTGTAGGGGTAGACCAAGGTTAGAATATGTTAAACAGATTGCCTCAGATGTAGGGTGTGGTAGCTATAAAGAGATGAAACGATTAGCTAACGACAGGGTGGCATGCAGTGCTGCATGAAACCAGACAAAAGACTGAAGACTCAAACAACAACAACCATCTAATCAAATTAATAAAAATATGACTGTTGAAAAAAATTCTATTCTAAAAAAGAAACAAGCAAGGGTTTCATCTTTACAAATAATTTACCTTCCCTAATCAATGAACGTGGCTGTGGCATGGGCTAGTGATTATTAGCTGGGATGATGGAAATCTTGCAGTTCACTTACATGGCCTGATGATTCTTTGTCCTCTCTTGAGTTGTAGTGTGTACCAGTCCTGACTATCGAATTCATGAATAGCTATTAGAATAAGTCTTACTGACATCTATTACTTGATGCGATCAGCTCCCCAGCTACTTCCTGCACACGCAGATAAGATAATACGTGCTCCATTTTGCTATACAGATCTTGTCAACTCTTGCAGCCTCCGTGGCTTAGGCGGCAGCACGCCGGCCTCTCACCGCTGGGTCCGTGGTTCAAATCCCGGTCACTCCATGTGAGATCTGTGCTGAACAAAACGGAGGCAGACAGATTTTTCTCCGGGTACTCCGGTTTTCCCTGTCGAAATTTCTTTCCAGCAACACTCTCCACTATCATTTCATTTGTCATTCATTTAATCATTGCCCCAGAGGAGTGCGTCAGGCCTCGGCAGCCGGCACAGTTCATATCCTCGCCGCTAGATGGGGGCTTCATTCATTCCATTCCTGACCCGGTCGGAGACTGGAAACAGGCTGTGGATTTTCATTTTCATCTTGTCAACTCTTGAGAGTTGTAATTTGGACTTTCAGACTGACACGCTTCAACGGAGCTATTTGGTCTCACAACCAAAGACTATAACTGGATTGCATTTCAATAACTTAGATAAACATTACCGTAGCTCAAAATGACAGAATGAACACCAATACGTCGAAAAGAGGTGTACATAGGAGGGAGAGTCAAAATAAATGGCCGATTGTATTCAGACACAAGTTTAAATAGCCACAGTCCACGCACGTGACTTTCTCACTCCTTCCACAAGTCAGCACACCTCTCCACCAATCAAATTCAAAGTTATTTCTCCACGTGAGACCCTCCATTTAACCATTTGATTCGAACTTAGCGTGGGCCCGTTTCGTTGACTTGCTACCCGTCGCTAAATTTCCTGGAATTGGCTCAAGGGTACCTTGATTTACGTGTTTAAGTGTGCTGTAGAACATAGTTGCGTGCGCTGTAGTACGGCGTTAAGCGATTAAGTGCACTGCAGCCGAGTGTTATGTACCTAACAAGGGAAGTCTCTGAACCGGGGAATCGCGGATCCTGCGTTGCGTGAGCCCAACTAGGCAGAACCGTGACGAAAAGTCTTTCGGAAATTAACTCCTACCCACCGTAGACGGCAGTAAGAACAACAATTTTGAACTATGCGCGCTGGTCAAGCGGGAGTGTGCCTCACTCCTGATTGGTGGCTCAAAAGATCACGTTCCAAACGACTGCCCTCCCGTACTCGCGCTCATAAGCTTCGCTGCGGCATTGGACATTAATGATGCATCTTTACAATATATTGCACGTCGTGCTTTTTTTTATTAATCATGCAATGTAAAGTATCACAAATACATATAATTACAACACAACGCAGAGTAAACTGAACCAATGGTCACACGAGTGAGTAAGAGACCAAGCTATTTCACATAGTTCTGACAACCGTGATATTTGTGGTAATAATGTTCGAAACACATACTGCTTTTACACCATCCTCACCGTATAAGACACGGGCGAGTGCAAGTACTACATTGCATTGCACTGATATCGAAACAATATGGCACAGGGTGTTAAAACTGTTCGGGATTGTCGGACGGATACTGATTTCGGTACCATGCGTATTGTCACATTGAAGTAAAACGAGAGGACGACAATTGGTGGTCAGAGACTGCATTTTCAAGATTGTATTTCTCTGGGCCAAATTGATGTCAAAATTCAATAACCGAACGGTGTTCGAAAATCTACGGACAAAGCTTTTCCAGATCCTAAAGTTGTATACATCCTATGGTTGACAATAGGCTGTGGACCCAGGAGGGATGATCATCAGTCGTATGCGCTCTTCACTTTCTAACGATTATGTCCAGAAAAGGAATCTAGAAGGAGTGCCACATTGCCAGACGGTACATGCTGTTTGAAAACATTATGAAACCAATTCTCCAATTGTGCGGATCTCATTTTGCCAGATTTTGTGGGAACAACGTAAATATTGTCATGTGCAAACATACACACATCAAAAAAAGTTTTGCATCACCTCGGTTCCCAGATCTCCGGCATATAGACGTTGACTGTGTATATTGTATCCAAGATACAGTCCCTTTGACTGTTCATAGATGTCACTAAAACTGCTCAAAGATGTAAACAACCATGCATGAGCAGGGCCTATTAGACGGAGGGGGTACGACAGCCGATCAGTTCCAGTCATTCCACCAGGACGAAGGTACGCTGCTCATGTTGTCTGTAGTTCTACCATGCCTAGAAGGTCAATACCGCAGTTCGATCGCGTCCGCATTGTTACTTTGTGTCAAGAAGGGCTTTCAACAAGGGAAGTTTCCAGGCGTCTCAGAGTGAACCAAAGCGATGTTGTTCGGACATGGAGGAGGTACAGAGATACAGGAACTGTCGATGACAGGCCTCGCTCAGGCCGCCCAAGGGCTACTACTGTAGTGGATGACCGCTACTTACGGATTGCCGCTCGGAGGAACCCTGACAGCAATGCCACCATGTTGAATAATGCGTTTCGTTCAACCACAGGACGTCGTGTTTCAACTCAAACTGTGCGCAATAGGCTGCATGATGCGCAACTTCACTCCCGACGTCCATGGCGAGGTCCAGCTTTGCAACCCCGACACCATGCAGCGCGGTACAGATGGGCCCAACAACATGCTGAATGGACCCCACGGAATTGGCATCACGTTCTCTTCACCGATGAGTGTCGCATATGCCTTCAACCAGACAATCGTCGGAGACGTGTTTGGAGGCACCCTGGTCAGGCTGAACGTCTTAGACACACTGTCCAGCGAGTGCAGCAAGGTGGTGGTTCCCTGATGTTTTGGGGTGGCATTATGTGGGGCCGACGTACGCCACTGGTGGTCATGGAAGGCTCCGAAACGGCTTTACGATACCTGAATGACATCCTCCGACCCATAGTGCAACCATATCGGCAGAATATTGGAGAGGCATTTGTCTTCATGGACGACAATTCTCGACCTCATCGTGCACATCTTGTGAATGCGTTCCTTCAAGATAACGTCATCGCTCGACTACAGTGGCCAGCATGTTCGCCAGACATGAACCCTATCGAACATGCCTGGGATATGTTGAAAAGGGCTGTTTATGGACGTCTTGACCCACCAACCACTCTGAGAGATTTACGCCGAATTGTCGTTGAGGAGTGGGACAATTTGGACCAACAGTGTCTTGATGAACTTGTGGATAGTATGCCACGACGAATACAGGCATGCATCAATGCAAGAGGACGTGCTACTGGGTATTAGAGGTAGTGGTGTGTACTGCAATCTGGACCACAAATGCTGAAAGTCTAGCTGTATGATGGTACAACATGCAATGTGTGGGTCTCATGAGCAATAAAACGAGCTGAAATGTTGTTTGTGTTGATCTCTATTCCCTTTGTATTTAAAGGTTCCGGAACTCTTGGAACCGAGGTGATGCAAAACTTTTTTTGATGTGTGTAGTTTCTCTCACCCTTTTACCAAACACACCTTTTGGTACTTTCAAAGTTATGAAGAGAGGTCCAAGCAGCTTGCCCGCTGCTGTTACTATGTTGGCATTATTGTGTAACTGTGCGTTGTGGCCCGCACTGATTGCACTTTGGAGAAAACCGTTTTCGACCCTTTTATAGCCAGTGTCCTACCCGAACACATCTCCAAATTGAACCCACTTTGATCACTATTACAGTACATACTGTACGTTTCCAGGGCCGAGAGAATCTAGAACCGATGTAACCTCTTCTACGAATATTTCTGCTGCTGACATAATATCCATTTTTCGATGGGCATTCTTTGATATCACCACAGTTGCTATTTTTCGCGAAATGATATTATAGCGATCCTTAAAGTGCTGCACCCAGGAATGGCTGGCTTTAAACCCCATATATTTTACGTCCCGCGCGGCTAGTATAGCCCATTGCTGAATTGTCACGTCATTATTCTGATGGGCAATGTCAAATTGGGCTTTTAAGACACATGTTATTCTCCTCAATATGTCGCAGTGGGTGCGCCCTTTTCACTTGCTCTGCCCACAAATATAAATCTATCTTACTTCTTAAACGGTAAAACTTACATTTTACCGACTAAAAGGAAAGCGGACGCCTCTTACCGCTTTTCCAATACTCAACGGCATTTTGTTTGTATTTCATACCTAACACACTTGTTACAAGAGACGAAAGCCAGATAGGCACAAAACCATCCAAACTGAATGCTGAGAAGCCTTTCCATACATTTTCCATATTTTTCCTCCAGACAACAGATAACTTTTCCAATGTTAACATTCATTATGCAACGCATGGGACACTCTCCGTATACGGATATAAGCGTATGCCGGGTCTGTCGCCTCTCATTCGGTGACTGTACACCGTAGGCCGGGAAGCAACCTCTGACGCAGCCAATGAAGCTCACGCCACTGGCGCGCCAATTTAAACGTGTAAATCTTAATTTTTCATCTAGTAGAAGGGGAAGTTAATTTACGAAACATTTTTCTTCACGGTTCTGCCTAGTTGGGCTCACGCAACGTATCTGCAAAGTACCAGCAAGATCCGAGATTCCCCGGTTGAGAGACTTCCCTTGTCAGTGCCCTTAAGCGCTTTGTTCAGAGCTTAGGTACGCTTAAGCGCTTTTCCTTGCTTGAGTGTTCTGTTGCTCAGAGATACTGTACGTGCTTAAGTACAGTACACAGTAGCACAGAGTTAGGTGCATAAGTGCGCGTTAGAGTTAAAAGCTCTGTAGCTCATAGTTGGCCTATGTCCCAATAAAATACAAAATTGAAATGATTTTTTTATTACAATAGTAATAAAAAACATAATATAAAAATATATATAATTGTAAATATCATATAAAATATAAAAATATTTAAAAAATTAAAAATTTTAAAAAAGAATACATTATATAAATTCTAGCAGGCCCTGGTTCATCTCACGTTTATCTGTAAAACAGAAATAACAGTATTGTAATCTCCTTACCCAGTCTACAGTTACTCTCAAACATTCATATGCTCCGTTAAAACTCTTAATTCCTCTATTTGAGCTTCATTATCATTTATAATAATGCCTTCCAGTAAACAGATGTATGAGCAACTTAGCAATCATTAATTAAACCTGTTTTTAAAGGAAAGTTACAGCATGTAAACGGTATAGAAATAATTATTTTAGTCGAAGGAAAAGATAATTGATATAAGATTTGTCTCCGTATAAAGCTCAAAATCGTAGCTAAATGAGGCTTCTGTTGCAGTTCTTTTAGGACGTATGGTATGGCACCAACGCATTATTTTATAGCTACGTTGGTTGCAGCACATCGAAGGAAACAAATATTAATGTTCGGAGTGTATTGGTCAAATTCGAGTTCACATTCTGCATCCACCTTCATGAAGAATGTCCCCCAAACCATTCTTCTCCTCTCTTTATTACCAAGCCAAATTTGCTCGGAGTGCTAGATCATCATTTTAGTTGCTTTGGATTTAGCTGTCATCTGGCCCTATCAGGGTAGCTGACATTCGATTGCCAAAACAATCCTTTTTGAATACTTGCATTGGTAACAAGACAACAATTCTTGCATCCAGTTATCGTAGGAGATGAAAATAAAGAACATCCAACTTTTCTGCCCACTCTGTCTTTGATCTATATACCAGCCGCTTATGTCTCCAGTCGTACAGAAGTTGTGTAGTATGTCCGCACGTTGAGTAGATATTGCCCAATTCATATGATCAAGTTCTCCTGCTTTGGTAAGATCTTCTCTTACTGGTCTAGCTATATGCAAAGAGTTCTATTTTAGGACATCTAAGAAAGAGAGAGAGAGAGAGACATCCCTCGTAACAGAGAACTTACGGAAAATTTCCTTAGACATCCTACTGTGAGTATTTTCTGCAGCCCAAGTTGTAAACGTTCTCGGCAAATATAGGATGAAACAGTCTTGCATACTTTTTCTGTAAATACAGTTTATCTGCTTTCATTGTAGAAAGTCCATGTTTACTGATCTGCATGTGATGAACGGTATTTAGAGTTGAGGAGGCTACACAATCACGAATACAGTTCATTGTCATCCACGATGTGTCTGCCTTATGGACGAGCACTGATACAGGATTTGGTAGGACTTCTTCAGGACGATAGTTGCTATATTCACCCCGAGAGTCGGTATGGACCGTACCCGTAACAGAACCTGCTGTTCAAAGGTGAAAGTCAACGAAGGACTTTCTACAAACCACTAATATCTTGGTAAGATAGCAAGTCTTTCATAAACTAGGACCACACAGCACAGTGGTACAAGCCTTCAGAGATATTATCTCCGGGTCATTAAGAAATGGCGAAGTCACTCTGCTGTCTTCGAGGCAGTGTCAGAAGATCAAGCAGCCAACCAATTCAGCAGTGTGTGATCGCGGAGAAGATCAAACAATTTCGTACGGTACATGCATTCCTGATATCTTCGCCAAACATATTGTGTGCCTGCAGGATAATCAAATGCAACAGATGTTTCTCGTTACTAATGCCTGAATATTCTTATTTCTTTTACTGATATTAAGTTCTGTGTATTTATGTTACTACATGTGTTGCTTCCGATATGAATAACAATAAAGTAATGTAATCATGTGTTTGATTCTCAGGTATGTTCAGGTATGTAGATTCCAAATTTTTCTTCTTACAAGACCATAATGTTAGAGGTTAGAAAATAGACTGTATAGCTTACTCAGTAAGAATTGATTCTATATTGTTTACAT
This sequence comes from Meconema thalassinum, assembly GCA_946902985.2. Taxonomy (NCBI): domain Eukaryota; kingdom Metazoa; phylum Arthropoda; class Insecta; order Orthoptera; family Tettigoniidae; genus Meconema; species Meconema thalassinum. Next base: position 189,437,441 of record OX336388.2, on the reverse strand, counting down.
GCTGCATTTTGTTGTAAAGTCTGTTGGTCGAGTTGAGATAGCGCGCGTAAATACTTGCACGTGGTCACTTGACTGTCTGGACAAGGAAAAATACCCAGTTCAGGTCATCGGCTCTGCCAGACAGGGGTAGCCAAGAAGCTCCGAGATCATTAGTCATGCCGTAGCCCTAGAAAAGACAAGACTTGCTGCACTTAGTGCTGTGTTGCACTGAATACTGTCGCCTGTATTAGTCATGCAGTAGTCTTAGAAAAGACAAGACTTGCTGCACTTGGTGCTGTGTTGCACTGAATACTGTCGCCTGTATTAATCGGTTAAGAACTAATCAATTAATTAATTAAATAAAAACGAACAATAAATAAACAAATTGACTAAATGGACAGAAAGAAATGATTTAAACTTAAACGAAGACAAAACTGTGGTAATGACTTTCAGGAAAGGAGGGAGACGGACAGCGAGCGACAATGTCAGATATAAACAGACAACATTAAGACATGTAACAAATTTTAAATACCTAGGAATTACCTTTCAAAACGAAGGATTTGTATACACTATGCACATCAAAGAGCGAACAGCAGCAGCAACGAAGGCAATTAACGGCATAAGAAATTTAAGACGATTATCATTGACCACAGCGTTGACACTCTTCCGCTTAAAAATTTTGCCCATACTGACGTATGGTTTAGAGATTATATGGGATCACCTTGGCAAAACGAATCTGAAAGACCTAGAGAACGTCAAAGGAAATTTTCTTAAAAAAGTATTATGCTTGTCGAAATATACTCCAAATCGACTGGTCTATATTCTGACAAGTGAACGTTTTCTAACTGAAAAACTTCGACTCGACAAGCTTTTACCCTGTACATCAGCATACTCAGATTTACTAAAAGAGCTGGAAGGCAAAAGAAAGGACATATGGGAAGATTTTTATGCCACAGATGCCATGATAAACAAGGAATGGATTAGAGCAGAATATGACCTTCGCCATCCAGTGACAAGACTAGCAGTTCATGGCTTCCACCATCGTGTGTGCAAGACAGTGAAGTTCCATAAGGCTGACACAGAATGCCTATGCAGATTATGTGGAAAGCAGTGTGAATGGTACCATGTGCTGGTGTGTACCGAGAGAAGGACATCCCTTAATTCTTTCTGCAAAGACTAAATTTTATTTATGTATGAGAGTGTGAAATGTGTATAATGTATACTGCATTATGGCTATTTGGCTGCATTAAATATTATTATTATTATTATAAATAAACTTCACTGTAGCATGTAACCGGTAAGTCAGCCCGCTCCACATGTAGGCTATACACAGCACTAAAGTTGGCGTACGTTAAACAGGCACAGCTCTATGCACCCCTTGCGGGCAGCACTGCAATCGTGTATACAACGGTATTTACTTCCACTATCTCGACTCGGCAAACAGACTTTAGTTCCATTTGTATTACGTTTGATATCTCAATGTTATAAGATATATTTTCAAGATCTTTTCTATTGAGTGTCTGATTTGTATTATTACCGAAAACTAATGATATTTATATATAGGGTTTCCATATTTTGATTGTATTAAATAAGGATGTCTCTGTTTATACCATAGTGAAATATATGTTAAACTCCCCTTAAATGTCTGGAATATTTCTTTGAATTAATGTGTATTTCTAAATGTTTAGCACCATGGATAGTACATTTACATTCCTTCTAACCTCACCCCGTGAGGTAGCTATGTGTGCTTAATTCACGCATCTCAACTGCAATGGCGAGCAGCAACAAGACCGGAGATCAAAGGTGCAATTCCCTGCTCCGACTGTGGTCATTCTTGACAAATGCCAGGATAGTACCTGGCCCAAATAATCTCAAATACGAACAGACACTGTTATAGTAACCACGATAAAACAGGCTATTAGGTAAATTCAACGCACACACAAGCTCATGACCAAGATGTGTTCAAATTAAAAACAAGAACAGGTGTAAGGGGTATACTCTGGAATCGAGGTGTCCCAAAGAAATGTAAAAGGGTACTATATTCAACCTATTAGGGGGCTTCATTCATTCCATTCCTGACCCGGTCGGAGACTGGAAGCAGGCTGTGGATTTTCATTTTCACGAGCCTATATAGAATTCAAGCCACAGAAATGAGATTTATTAGGACTATGAACCAAAGTACCAGGCGAGACAAGATCAGAAATGAGGTACACAGAGCAATAGCTGGGGTAGGGTCCCTGTTACCAACTTTCTGGGGAATCGCAGACTTGAGTGGTATGGCCATGTAATGAGGAAGGGTAGCTCTAGGACAGCTAAGAAGTACTTCAACCTGGATGTCAGAGGGAAGAGACCAAGAGGAAGACCAACGAGACCCTGGATAGAGACAGTTCGATCAGAGGTGGAGAAGAATGGTTTTAACTGGGACGATGTCCAATAACAAACGGTGTACCAATATCGGGCAAGATGGAGAGCGCTTGTTTGCCACACCCGGGAAACTGAAGATGGAACATGATGATGACGAGCCTATGCTAACATATGCAGCTGGAACATGGACTACTACGAAAACAGAGGAGAGTAGAATACAAGCAGCGGAGATGAGGCATAGAGGACAAGACCAGAAGTTAGAAATTAAGAGATAAGGAAAAGGACAGGAATCTTGAAGCTGCATGACAAAGTTAAAGTGGTATGGTCACATGATGAGGAGGGAAGAGGAGAGAGTACCAATGAAAGCTTTTTCCGAAAAGATGACAGGGAAGAGACCACGAGGAAGAACCCGAAAGAGATGGACGGATACAGTCTGGGAATGCATAGAGAAGAGGGGAATAAAACCTGAAGATGTAATTAAAAAAGGACAGGAGTGGTGGAGAGACAGGCAACGATGGAGGTCTTTAATTCACAACCCGGCGGCTTCGGTGGCGTAGTTGGTAGCATGCTGAGCTTCTATGCCCAAGATTGCGGGTTCAAACCCGGCCGAAGTCGTCGTATTTCTTAAGAATCCCTCAGTATGCCTTCCTTCGGAGGGAAGTAAAGCCGACGGTCCCATGTCATAGATTTATGGCATGTAAAAGAACCTTCCACTAATTACACTTGTGTGAAGCTAAATTATAAGTAAGATTGTACTAACGCTCTAAGTTTCAACTGCGGTGGCATCTAGTAATCAAGTTCAGAACTAGTTGTCGTTGACGGTAGCATTTGGTAGCAAAAGTAGGAACTACTTGAAAATTGTATGTCTGCAGACCTTACTTTTAAAAACAAATAATACACACTAATACAGCCATCACAATTAACACCGGTTATCAGAGAGATTCTACACACACCCAAAGTACACGGGGCTATATGACCACGTTGTCGCAGCCCCTAAACTGAGGAACCAACCAACCATAATTCACAACCCGACCCAGGGAACAGGAAACAGGAAATGAAGATGATGATGATGATGAACAAGTTCCTTCGATGAGAAGAGGGGTATTCTTTTCTGCAACTCATCCAAAATCCAACAATTATATTGGCATTTTAAAATTAACCTGAAAGAAAAAGAAATGCAATGGTTCATGGTGTAGTCACGTCCTGGTTCATGGACCTTGGGCAACGGCTGAGTGGCCTAGTTCGTGGTCCTGACAGTCGGGATATCAGTTACTATGGAATATTAAACTAGGTATTTTGATAAAACTCCGAGTTTTTCGTCATCTGACAGCTCAAAATACATTGGTTCGTTGGTTCCTCAGTTTAGGGGCTGCGACAAGGCGGTCATGTAGCCCCGTGTACTTTGGGTGTGTGTAGAATCTATTTGAAAACCGGTGTTAATTGTGATGACTGTATTAGTGTGTGTTATCCGTTTTTAATTCAAGTAAGGACTGCAAACAATGAGTTTCAAGTAGTATCTACTTTTGCCACCAAACGCCACTGTCAACGACTACTAGTTCAGAACTTGGTTACTAGACGCCACCGCAGTCGGCTCCTGGCGACAAACATTGGAACCTAAGAGCTTTGTTCAAATTTTTAAGCTATAATTTAGCTTCACAAGGTGTAATTAGTGGAAGGTTCTTTAACATGCCATAACTCTATGACATGGGACCGCTGGCTTTACTTCCCCTCCGAAGGACGGCGTGTGCGGTGCGGCAGAGCTGTCAGACTTCTCATGGCGTGGCTGGGCGGGCCCGCTTCGCATGTAGCGCTGCTTAAGCAGCGGCGGAGGAGTTCCAAATATATCCTCGCCAAACAAGTCCATTTCGGTTAGCAGGAGCAGGGTAGAGCCCCTGTCGGTGTTTCAGTTCAGACGAAGTAGGGATGGCAATAACTTGAATAAAAAACAACAAATCTCCAGGTCCAGATGGTTACTAATTGCAACATAAAAACACTTACAGTGGATTTTGTATTCAAGATCTGTTATTAGCTAGTTATTGTTGCTGTAAGGGGTGAAACAGCGAGGTCATCTGTCCATCTTAACACAGATAGAAATTTAGATAAATTTAAAAATAGAGGTGGATGCATAAATATGATTTTTTAAAATGATTGGTTGGTTCCTTAGTTTATGGGCTGCGACAACGCGGTCATGTAGCCCCGTGTACTTTGTGTGTGTCTAGAATTTGTCTGATAACCAGTGTTAATTGTGATGACTGTATTAGTGTGTGTTATCTGTTTTTAATCCAAGTAAGGATTACAGACGATAATTTCAAGTAGTTCCTACTTTCGGTACCAAATCCTTCCGTCCATGACACCTAACTGTGAACTTCGCTACTACTACATGCCATCGCAACCAGCGCCCGGTGAAGAACGTTGAAACTAAAGAGCATTAATCAAACCTAACCTACAAATTTTGGCTTCACACAAGTGTAGTTAGTGGAAGGTTCTTTTTCATGCCATAAATCTATGACATGGGCCGCCGGCTTTAATTCACCTCCGAAGGAAGGCATACTGAGGGATTTATAACGCTCTTAAAAAATCCGACGACTTCGGCCGGGTTGGGACCCGTGACCTTGGGCATAGACGCTCAGCATGCTACCAACTACGCCACCAAAGCCGCCATTTTTTAAATGCCTAATATAAAACAAAAAATAAGTAATAGTTATAAAACAATAAACAAAATTACCGAAAACAGAAACTCTGAATTTCAAAAAGAACAAGAGTTCTCTGAGTAAATGTGAAATCCCGGAAGTATCAAATTTGCATTTATACCTACAAATCACCGTAGACAATGTCGCTGTTTGCTCCGCAGATAACGAACTGAGAATAAACGAGACGAAGACAGTGACAATATTCTTTAGGAAAGCCCACGACATTTCACTACTGAACCCCCCTTCCGTCTACTGTCCCCTATTTCCGGATGACCATGCAGACATCTGGGAACGTCTTCACGATGCACGTGAGCGAGAGGGTGGATGCTGCATTGAAGGCTACAAGTGATGTCAAGCATGTACGCAGCCCATCCGTGCAATACGACTATTTTGGTTAAACATAGCACCAGTAGGGCCTGGAAATTATTTGGACATTCTTCAGACACAGACACTTAGCACAACTGGAAAAGATCAGAGCAATGTATTTTAAAAGTGAGCCTTATGTCTATCAAAGTTTTGATGCTATCGTGGCTTGTGTATGTTATGACGGGTGAACTACCATTTGTGGAAAAACTAAGATTGAAGATGCTCCTGCCATACACACCAGGATATGGGGAATTCTTACGAACCATGACGACATTTGGGATGAATTTTACATGATGAACGGTATGACTTCACAGGACTGGATGCAAGGATCCTATGAGCTTCGACACCTGGCGACCAGGCTGTCAGTACATGGTTTCCACCATAAAATATGCAGGAATCAGCCAGGAGATCAGTGCAAGTGTATCTTGTGTGGCAGATATCTAGTCCTTTGGTGCGAGCGAAAACCAAGGCCCTTGATGCAGTTCTGCAGTGATTAAATGTTTATGAACTTACAGTAATGGGACAGAACGACTGTGCAATTTTTTGTATTTTTTGTTTTGCAGGCTATTTTTTATGCTACGTCCATTGGCTGCAATAAATACTTCAAATTTATAATAATTACGCTTAAGTCCCCCATACAAAAAGCATAATAATTCGATGGAATTATTTGCATTGTTTTGTTTCCTTTTTTGTATGTTTTTCAATGTAATTTTTGAAAGTCGTTATCGTTTTAGCGAACCAAAACATTAACTATCATCACAAGAATAAGTCGAACACCTTTCATAACCATAGGATTGAAAGTCGGATTTTGCGAAGGTTATATAGAAATTTTCCGAGATGTAAGAATCGTGACAACATTTTAAACTTTGCTATATCTCTGGCTGTCAAAATATAAACATAGCAGTTATTTATAAAATTCATGTTACAGTAGACCTTTGTTCTTTTGATGATGTGCTGTACCTGTATGTAGTCTATTCGCTGGTTTCTGTTTCAATAAATAGTCTATAGGCCCATCAGGAAATTTCAATTTTGTTTGGAAATTAAATTGAGTGAATTCTACCTCCCCGGCCCACTCAGCCCTGTTTTTCCCCTTTCCTCTCCTCAACCCCACTCATAGCAAGATTTTGAAAATATCTTATAGTGCATTGACATAAGTCAACTCTCTGTACCGTCTCATCGCCAGCTCTGAGGACGCGGGGTATGAAGTGGTGGGGAGCGCGGAGACGTTGAGTCAGGGAGCATTTTAGAGACATACTGTAGGCCCTTGGGTGTACGAATCTTCGGAGATCCTACTGCTCCGACGGTTCGAAAGAAAAAATAACTAGTGCATTCTGAGGGTCGTAGAACCATTATTAACATTATTGCAAAATGTGATTCTTCATTGCCAATATCACTACTATGAGTTAAGCGTATGCTTTTGCGAAGTATAATGCAGTTCTCCGTCATCACCAGCCTACTCACTCCAGCTCCACATCACATTCCTGTTCGGTCTTCAGAGCTGGCGCGCGAACAGTATCTTTTACTTGATGTTCATGAATGACTTACGTAAAGTTGTTCTCTACCTAACGTAGGAATCATCATATCCATGTTCACGGCTCTGTTGTTGCTAGCGTGAGAACAGCCAATTGGCTTCATTGTAGGTGAAGCTGCTTTATCTTCCAACAAGGTTGAATCGTGTAAAATATCAAGTTGATGCATATTATCATCCGTCATAGGCCGGCTGACAATCTCCTCAGCAATCAAAGAAAGCTCAGGATTTGACTGAGTTAATTCTGTAAGGTCTGTTTTGATTTCGTTCGTGTTAATGGAGTCATCTTCATTAACACTCAGAAGATATATTTTTTGCTGATTATCTTTGATCATGTAACATTTATGTGATGAACTAGGTTTTTTAAATGTTGGATATTTTAGGTCTACAAATGCTTTGTCTTCCATGTTTCATGTCTATAAAATGTGGCTTATCAGAAGTCCTTTCTAGGCCTGCATTGACAAATTTGAAAGTAGAGCTTTTGGTAGTGGGGGAAGAACTAAGGTCGCATTTGGTGCTATTATCATCATATTGCGGTTTCATCATTGATTCTTCCTGTTGTTCTCTCAACACGGCATCAATATTACATTCGAGTTTCTGTAAAACATCCATTAGATCTGAAAAGAGTTTCATGACTTTATCACGTCCTTTCTCCCTTCCCGAGGGGTGGATGCGTACAGGTTTACTGTTTCGGTGATCATATCCTTCTGTATGCCCATTGGACATGTAATTTTCATTCTCATTTTCTCTATTTAATGGCTGTACATCGGTTGATTGTCGACATATTCGTTATTGACGTTCATTACTTTCTCATCAGTTGGCGTACCATACGATACGACAAGAAATCGGGCTGAAGAACCGGTACCATTGTTGATGCTGTTGATTTCGCTGTCTGCTGTAAGACCTCGGAACTTGTCGTCATCTGAAACATACGGAATGAAAACACAGCTTGTTGGTTAAATCATAGAAACCTGGTACACAATACTATGTGAAACATATCAACATTGATAGTGTTGGTCAAAACTACCTAAAGGCTTTTCATTAAAAAACACTTATATGTTAAATATTCGCCAAATCAATACTAAAAACACTTAAATGTCTTTATTTTATAGACTACTAGCAGGTACCCGCGGCTTCGCTCGCGTCATAGTCGTGTCATATTGTTATTCAATGAAATGCAGGTTTAACCCCGTTAACACCCCTTTATAACCTGTATATCCAAATATCCCTCCTTATTGGCCTATTTCGACGCACAACAAACATATTCCCAAAATATCATACTTCTAACTTTAATAGTTTTGGTTGGTCGATGAGAGTGAATATCCAAAAATCCTTCCTTAGTGGAAGTTTTTTTTTAGAAATTCACCCCTCCCCATGGGCCCCTTAAATTGGATTTATGAAATAACGGTCAAACACCTATTTACTTATTTTTAAGCTGATTTATTTCCGCTGAGTGTCAAACTCCTCGCCTATGTCGTTTAAGAGATACATGCTCCATTAGGAATCCCTCAACGCCCACTTTTCACCCCTTTCACCTCATAATATACACCACATCGAAAAACCCTCAAACACGTGTCTTCTTATTTTTAATATGCCGAGTATCATATGCCCCAATGAAACCAATCGGGAGATATTGTTATTCAATGAAATGCAGGTCTACCCCCTTAACACCCCTTTAGAACCTGAATATCCAAAAATCCTCCCTTAGTGGATGCTTTTGACATACAACGAGCATATCCCCAAAATTTCATGTTTCTAACTTTAGTAGTTTTGGCTGGGGGATGATGAGTCAGTCAGTCAGGACACTTTGTTTTATATAATAGATTTTATATAAGCATGGGTCCTAGTGGAAAATAATTCTATCACCTGAAACCAAAAATGCATGGGACGAAAAAAAACACATCAAAATATCATGTATAATTTTACATATTACCTGTTTTTCCCCCAGAATTTTACCCTCCCCATGGGCCCCTTAAATTGGATTTATGAAAAAACGGTCAAACACCTATTTACTTATTTTTAAAATTTATGGACTAAAATTCTAATAATTCTACTTCGTATAAAACAAAGTCCCTGATTCTTGGATGTCACGGGTAATCTCGAGTACCACTGGATGGATTTTGATGCGGTTTTCACCATTCTGTAAAGGATATCTCGAGGAAGGTTTCTGTTGAAAATAATATATTTATGATCAAAGGAAGCCAAGCAGGAATGATTCAGTGTAAAAGTCGAAAAATCCTGACGTCTGTGCGCTTTTTAAGCTTACGCTGGGTAAACCGTTAAAAATATCAATATAATATGAGTGTAAGAATTGTTCAGTATGAATAGTTCTACAGAAACGTCCGCGAGAGCATATCTCTATCATCGCCCACTAAAAGGGTTTTAACGTTTTCATTTCTTCCAACAATCTCCATTCAATTACTGAGGCGACAGTTTACGAGCTAGCTAGGGGCGAGCCATTTACACCACTTACCGCCTAGCTAGCAGGCGAGCCTATTACCCCAGATACAGCCAGCAGCAAACTGTCAAGTCGTGTTGAGTTAAGACTTAAGAGGAGAGTGGTTATGTTTAGAGTTTCCCTGGAAGTGCAACGAGGCTTTCTTCATTTTGCCCGTGAACGTTTCGTTCCGCGAAATACACAATCAAGTTAAGATTGGACGGAAGGGGGGATTTGTGTTTCATGCACCTCGCCATTCTTGAATTACGTCTGACAGGAATTCGTTGCACATGCTATCTCAATGATAATATAATTTATAGTCCAGTCATTGGTATGTATGTATGTATGTATTCTTTATTGTCAGACAGATAGACTCCACTAGTGACAATATAATAATTAACAATAAAATTTACAATTATAAACAAAACAAAAACAGCAAACACGTACAAAAATAGCAATACACTAACCTATTATAAATCAGCAACCACAACCATACAGACACACACTCTAACATCCTATCTCAAGCATTCATTCATGCAATCCCTTTGTACAAGAACATTACAATAATTATTACAGAAAAAAAAAAACTATCAACAGTAAACAGAAACAGGCAAAAACATAAAATAAAAGATAAGAAGACAAGGTTCAGAAACTAGGGAAAGTAATACAAGAGCGACATTCAAGGATCTAGATAACAGCAAACAAAAAATACATTACTTCATTCACTCGTACATTCAATCAAAAAATCAATCAACCATTCTTTCGACCACATGTTCAATCAATCAACGCAAATAGAAATTAACCCAATATGCAATACACTATTTTACAGCCCACTTGAGATATCTCTCATAACAGTTAATAGAGAGTCGAAGTGAATATCAGTAGCACTTCTACTCTCCATCAAGCTGTATGTTGACTGCAACCGGATCAGACATGAATTTTTGTGCACATTAATTCTCGATCTGACCCCATCGAACGTGTGCTTCCGTCTGGTGGTTCTCTGAGGGACGTGAAAACCCAAGTTAGCTAGCAACTGATTAGAGTCAATTCCGCCATTTACCAGCTTCCAAAGGAATCTCACGTCACCCACTGTGCGCCGACTGCTAAGTGGAGGAAGACCGTACACGTTGCAATAACTCTCATACTCAGCTCTATGGTACGGTCGTCCACCCCTGTAACAGAGCCATTTAATAAATCTCTTTTGCACACGTTCGATGGCGTCAATTTTATTACTGTGAAAGGGATTCCAGATCACACTACAGTATTCTAATTTAGGCCGAATGAGTGACTTAAATAATTTGGATAGAGTTATGTCCGAAAAATAATTTAAACAATTTCTTTTTAAAAATCCCAGGATCCGGAAACTTTCACGACATATTTTTGAAATATGTTCATCGAACGAGAAATTATTAGTGATTGTCACCCCTAGATCCTTAATGGTTGACACTCTACGTAGCGTTTCATTTTTAATACAGTAATTAAACCTGGGTAGGAGGTTACGTTTCAATGAAACTGACAACACTTTACACTTTTCAGTATTCAGTTTCAGTTTCCATGTTTCACACCATTCACTGAGTTGGTGTAGGTCTTGTTGCAACAACTCACAGTCATTTATAGTACTGATGGGCATATACAGTTTAAGATCATCAGCGTACATCAGACACCTAGAATTATGTATTATACGAGGGATATCATTTACAAAAATTATAAAAAGCAGAGGGCCCAATACAGAACCCTGAGGGACACCGGAAGTAACGTTAACAGATTTAGACTTATTATTATTAATTACAACTGATTGGGTTCTATTTGAGAGGTAGCTTTTGAAGAAACGTAAAAGATTACCAGTTATACCAAAGTTTGAAAGTTTAAGAAGCAGTAGGTTGTGATGAACGCTGTCGAAAGCCCTAGAGAAGTCAGTATAGATAACATCAGCACTACCACGGTTATTCATAAAGGTGGATACATCATGAGTGAAGACTGCTAGGTTGGTAGCAGTGGATCGCCTAGGAAGAAAGCCGTGCTGAAGTTCAGTGATGAATGGTGACACGTGAGCGTACACTTCGTCTCGAACAATTGATTCAAAGACTCGCGCGAAAATAGACATTAGTGTTACTGGCCTGTAATTTACTACCTTCTGCCTGGAGCCTTTCTTTAACACTGGGGTGATATGAACTGATTTCCAGTAATCCGGAAACACTCCTTCACTGATGGCTTGGTTGAATAGGATGTAAAGTGGACGAGATAGCTGGTGGCATAAAGATTTAATTATTTCTATAGGAATGGCATCAGGACCGGGAGACTTGCCAGAGGATAGATTATGTAATTTATTCTTGATGCAGTCTTCGGAAATATGGAAGTACGAAATGCTGTCATTACTGGAGGGTGGCAGATCAGGTAATGGTGGCGGTATAGAATTTACAGGAAGGAATAAGGTTTCGAAATAATCAGAAAACAGCTCACAGGCAGAGTTTGCATCAGTACTGGTACGTCCGTCATACTCGAGCGAGACTGGTAATCTGGTGTTCCTAGATCTCTGCTTAATGAAGGACCATAGTCTGTTCGGATTAGTTTTAACACTGGAGTCTATGTCTTCCAGGTAGGCGTCATACTTTCGGCGTTGAATTTCTTTGAATTCGAGTCTCCTGACCACAAATTCAATTCTATGGCATTCCAAAGAAGAGCGTTTCCATTGACGATGAGCCCTATTTTTCGAATGTAGCGCGCTGATTACATCTGCATCAAACCAAGGTGGATAACGGTAGGGATTAACCTTCACACGAGGAACTGCTTCTCGAACTGCGGACATCAAGAGATCATAAAATATCTCACAATTCTCATTAATGTCGTTCCTGATGTCAAGGAGGGACCATGGGCAATAATCCAGTAGAAGTTTCAGGTGGTTCATGTCTGCTTTCTTCCAATTAAAAATTTCCCTGCGAGGTAGTTTTTGAAATAAACTAGCGTCGTGAAAATCAATGTTCCATATTAGAGCACTATGGTCAGATGGAATCCACCCCGGTTTTTCTAACTCTACAGATTGAGAGATTTTAGGAATATTAGTAAACAGAAGATCAAGGTAGTTTTGTCCGCGCGTGAGATGTGGATTCAATTGATGCAGAGAGAATTCCTCAATTGTCTCGCAGAAGATCGAGTTCACTGCACTTTCAGTTAGTTTTAAAGGTATGAGAGAAGGCCCTTCCTGCTGTCCCCATGAGATGTCCGGCATGTTGAAATCCCCACACAATATAACCGTATCCTTGTCCTTCAACTGGGCGTGCACCCTGCTGAGAGAGGTATGTAGCTCCTCCAACTGGTTTAAAGAGGCAGGCGGGGGTAGGTACACACAGCCCACGAACACACTAGACCTTCCTTGGATTTCCAACCAAATAATTTCGCATTCACTTTCAAAGTCCGCTCTTCTCCTAGCACGCAACTGAGACTGCGTAGCAATGACAACACCACCCCCACGCCCAGGCCTGTCTCTTCTGAATATGTCATGAGTCCTAGAAAAGGCGAGTTCTGAGTCAAGAAAACTGTCAAAAAGCCAAGACTCATTTAAGGCTATTATTGACATATTATTAAAATCACTGCTGCTCAAATCTACTTTGTCCAGCTTGTTGGCCACGCTCTGAGTGTTCTGAAAGTATATGGTCATAGAACTGTTCGAACCCGGACCAGGATTAATTTCTACATCACCTGACAGTAGAAGAAGCATGAAGACTGTGGTCACCGTTGATGTTGATGTGACCGTACCTCTCCTAGTGAAAGGGCTGGCTCCTTTTAGCAGCATGGCAGGCGACAATCCAGCAGCAGAGAAACAACAAAAAATAAAACTCCGATTGGAGCACTTCCAGTTTACTGAAGCTTCATAATTCTTTTCACGAATCATGGACACCCTCACATCACTACCACTCACAAAAAAAGAACTAGTTACGTGAAAGAATAACATGAGAAAACAGCACAAAACAGGAGACCGAAACACACGCACTTCACTCACCGACGCCATCTTGGTTTTAACCCATCATGCCGAGACGTAAAACGGATATAGGTCGTAGTTCATTGACATCGAAAAAAAATACGCTTATCACATAATGCATTCATAACAGTTCCCGGCCGAAGCCGGGGTGGGTTGCTAGTACTAAAATAAATGGAACAAAACTGCAATTAGGCCATTTTAGGTACTCTCATGTTGAGTCGTGCAGTTGCAAAACTCGTTTAATCCACTTGTGAATAAGAATCATGTCGTAAAAGTATTTATTTTATTATTAGATTTTGCTTTATTTTATTTTTTTGGTTTTTGTTATTTGTTTTTTAGTTTTCTGTTTTGTTGTTGTTTGAGTCTTCAGTCTTTTGACTGGTTTGACGCAGCTTTCCATGCCTCCCTGTCCTGAGCTAATCGTTTCATCTCTACATAGCTACCACACCCTACATCCGATGCAATCTGTTTAACATATTCTAACCTTGGTCTACCCCTACAATTATTGTCCTCGACCCTTCCTTCCATAACTAAGCATGCTATTCCTGGGTGTCTTAATGTGTGTCCTACTAACCTATCTCTTCTCTTCATTAGCAGTCGCCAGAGACATCTTTCCTCTCCCACTCGTCTTAATACCTCTTCGTTTGTAACCCTATCTGCCCATCTGATCTTTATCATTCTCATGTAACACCGCATTTCAAATGCTTCAATTCTCCTCTTTTCTGCTGCACCAATAGTCCAAGTTTCACTTCCATAGAGCGCCACGCTCCAAACAAAGGCTTTCATAAATGACTTCCTAATACCTAGGCTAAATATATATTCGATGTCAACAGATTCATTTTTTGTAGAAATGCTTTCCTTGCCTGAGCCAAACTACTTTTTATATCCTCTTTGCTTCGTCCATCACTAGTTATTTTTCTTCCTAAGTAACAGAAGTATCCTACTTCCTTTAGTTTTTCACCAGCCAACTGGATGTCCATAGAGGTTTCTGATTTATTTCGGCTGCATTCCAGTATTTTTGTTTTACATTTATTAATTTTCATCATGAATTCTTTCCTCAAGACAGAGTCCATACCATTCAAAAACTCATTCAAATCCTCAGGCGTGTCAGCCAAGATGACTATGTCATCGGCAAATCTCAGAGTTGAAATTATTTCTCCTTGAATCTTCACTCCCACTTTAAACTTTTCTCCATTTTTCTTCATTGCTTGTTCAATGTAAAGATTGAAAAGTATGGGTGATAAGTTGCAGCCTTGCCTTACACCTTTCTGAATACCGGCTTCCCTCTCATGTCCTTCAGCTCGAATGACTGCCGTCTGGTTTCTGTATAGATTGTATATCACCCTCCTATCCTTGTACTTTATTCCAATAGATTTCAAAATGTCAAACAATTTAGTCCAATCAGCGTTATCAAAAGGCTTTTCTAATTCTACAAATGCCATGAACGTTCTCTTATCTTTCCTTATTCTACCTTCCAAAATCAACCTAAGACTTAGTACAGCTTCCCTTGTTCCTACATTTCTCCTGAAACCAAACTGGTCTTCACCCAACTCCGATTCTATCTGGCTTTCAATCCTCTTGTAAATTATTCTAGACAGGATCTTTGAAGCATGAGTAACCAAGCTGATTGTACGGTAATCTTCACATCTGTCAGCTCCCACTTTCTTTGGTATAGGGATGATAACATTCTTCTTGAAATCAGGGGGTACCTCACCTGTCTCATAAATCCTACACTCCAAGAGAAATAACCTGATCAGACCTTCATCTCCTATGCAGCGGAGCAACTCAATCGATATATCTTCTATGCCTGGTGCTTTGTTCCTGCTTAAGTCTTCCAATGCTCTGTCGAATTCTGATCTCAATATTAAATCTCCTTTTGCATCCTCATCAATATCCTCCTCCCTTTCTATTACACGATTCTCAATCTCTTTTCCCTTATACAAACACTCTATGTAAGCTTTCCATCGCTCAACCTTTTCTTCCCTATCTGTTACTGGCTTTCTATTTGTGTCCTTAATATTACAGCACTTAGTCTTCTTTTCCCCAAAAGTATTCTTAATCCTTCGATAAGCTGTGTCTACTTTTCCTAATTTCAGACAATTTTCTATACCTTGTAACGTTAATTAGTGCCCCATGTTGGTAGCGACAAATGTAGCATCTTTGCTAGCCCACACGTTGAACGACA
Source organism: Meconema thalassinum (assembly GCA_946902985.2). Taxonomy (NCBI): domain Eukaryota; kingdom Metazoa; phylum Arthropoda; class Insecta; order Orthoptera; family Tettigoniidae; genus Meconema; species Meconema thalassinum. The sequence continues at coordinate 189,421,916 of OX336388.2, read as the reverse complement.
AGTTTTGACTGCCCCTAACTGTTGGGAGATAAATGTAACTGTTTACCTTTGCCTAAGCTATGTTGTTTTAATGGGCGCCAAGACCTCAACGCAATGTTGAAATCTAAATTTGTATTTAACAACGTCTAGCTCTGCCAGAACACCTTCAAGACTCTATTCACTCAGATCGTGGTATGATTTGATCATTAACCCAACAAACAATTGTATCAGGAGAAGGAATTGGTCTATATCTAATGCTACCTACTGAAAGCAAAGATTGCATTGTAAAAGAAATGAATTTACTGTATAAAACAAGAATAGCAAAATTAATAATAATAATAAGTTTAAAATTTAAATTGGAGCGTTGCGATTTTAATATTACCGATAGAAAATTACGTGAGAACGGAGTCTGATAAATTATTGATTTTACTCTTATTCCCAAGCTATGAAGTTACTGAAATATGAAATATAAAACAAAGAGAAATGAGAGATTGCGTATTTCTGCGTCATTCGCGATTACCACTGGAAATTGCCAAAGCATTTCCCTCGTACTTGATGATGCTGTGAGCTTCCCACAGTCTCCTGGACGTCGTCATCTCGGTCGATATTTGATGATATTCTGGTAGATTAGATAATTCTATGGTCCGTACATCGGACCCAAACACTCGTACAACCACACTGGTTAAGTTTTACAAAAGTTAGTCCTCCACTCCACGGAACATCGGAGCGACTCCCGCGTGCAACATACTCGTTAAGTTCTACACAGATTGTCCCCGTTCCACGGAACATCGGAGCGACTCCCGCGTGCAACCACACTCGGCAAGAACTACACAGATTGTCCTCGTTCCACGGTGCGTCGAACGATATATCCACACGTTGGCTCCCCCACCACGGTACCGTCTTCCAGCTTACGTGGTCTCCACTGATTGGCTGAGCACCATGCGCTACATCCCCACTCTGGCTCATTACACTCGGCGCGCGAATGAAGAAGTCGATTTCCGTTCCATATATTCGCCTTCTCTTGACGCTGCGACCCAAGCTTGCGTAATACTTCCTGACAAGATTAAGCTTGTATTTGAATTCCCCGTGACTCATCTTTCTCAAATACCCTAACTGACAAAACTCCGTAAAATTCCGTAATCATATAATTTTCTATGATATTGTCGTTCGTAATAATTTGCTTGATAGCGTTTTCTAAGACATAGAAAACCTATCTGTATGCTTATGATTTTTATAAAATGCTCCGAAAAATATCTTAATAATAATTATAATAAATTAATAATAATAATAAATTAACATGAAAAATTCTCTTGGCTGAACAATTTGCCGCGTAAATAAATATAGAATGGCTTCCTACTGACTTATGCCAGTGGCATAAAAACCCCTCGAAAAACACGTTACATATTCGCCTCGGATCATCGGATGATTTACCGTGACGACGGTCCATTATCCGATTATCCCAGACACGTTAATAAACCCCATCCAAAATACATATTACATAAATGAAATCACCCTAAATTACAGATATATACACTCATAATTTTTCTTCACGCACTTTGCGTCAAAGTTTGTTGTCACTATGGATTGCACTTTGCAACCAGTCCAATGTTTTACATATAGAATAGTGTTCCACGGATATTTCCGCCTCTCAAACTTCTCTATGTTGGAGAAATAGACATAATTAATGTGTGAGCCCTTTGTATTTATGATGTCATATCACACGCATTGAAGGTGTTCTGATATATTTATATTACCATAGAACTTCCTAATTTCACTGGAGATCCCTTCCTTATGGTGAAATATAATCTCACTTATCACTGAGCACACGATCACACTATTGTGGCAGCGCCTCGTGACCATAATACTTGATCTCTCTTTATAAAAGATGAAATTAATATTGACTTCTGAAAAAAAAAACAGTAAATGCGCATTACATATAACACCAAATATTTCTGTGCCGTAATCGCCCTGTCTTGTTATGTTCCCGTAGACCATATTCTACTTAATACTAGTTCTCAACACAGATTAGTTCTCCTGACACAAATAATACCTTTGTACAAATTACCTTAAATTACACACTTACAAATCTTACATGGCGAGGCCGTAAACAGAAATCACGTGTGCTGATATGTATGAGTTTCATGAAGGACTGTCTCGCCTTCTGATGGCCCATCTTTTGCCTCGTGGACGCCTTAAGCAAAAATACCCTGTTCAAGCGCTCACCCATCTCTTGGAGGCAAATGGGAATTCACCAGCGCTACCAAATTCTGGCCTTGGTGTATCGAGACATTTTAGTGCTCAAGAGCATCCGACAATCCCGTCATATTTCCCTGTACCTTAAAAACTCTCATTTACTTACATACTACCCCCCTGTGTGACTTCTGATACGCCTGCCTGGTAGACCAGATCCTCCCACGCACCAAATACCACACTTACTCATTTGATAGGCTGGCTCGCCAGCTAAACACACTCACTTTATGACACATATTTTCGTAGACTATGTATATTATACGTCCCGTATAATCTGTTTCCCTCACTATTCTCCAGCACATATGCTGTTTTCCCAATACGTTTGGAAACTACAAATGTTTCTGCGTCACCTGCTTCCAACCTTGCCAGTGGCTCCCTTAAATGAACGTCATCACGTTGCTCTACCTACCTATTTCTCAGTGTCTGTAACGATGCCCTGTTGCTACTGTCCACACATGCACATATTAAAATACCATCCTCTGCTTTAACCACAGGATAATCCCTACATAAATTAGTGTCCCTCGATAGCATGTCTGCAAGAATGTTATCTTTACCTTTAATATATTTTACTGTGAATTCGTATTCCTGCAGAGCAAGAATCCATCTACTAACTCTGTTAGAACTGAGTTTACAAGTCCTCATATACAGTAATGCATGGTGATCTGTGTGGATCTCAAATTTCCCCCCTACTAAATACATTCTAAATTTCCCTAAACTGAAAACAATACCTAAAAGCTCTAACTCAGTAATCGTGTATCTTTTCTCTGCTGCTGTCAGTCCTCGCGAGGCTAAAGATACAATGCACAGATTACCCTCATCATCTTTCTGACATAATACTCCAGCAATGCCTATATGTGAAGCATCTGTCATAACCACATATTCCTTATCTTTTAACGGATATTTCAGCACTACAGCTTTCTCAAAACCTTCCTTCAGCGCTCTAAAAGCCTGATCATGCTTGGACTCCCATCTCCACCGAGTCCCACTTTTAAGCAATTCCCTGAATGGTTCTACCAACCCTGAGTATTTAAGAACGAACCTCCTGAAAAAGTTGCAAATTCCCAGGTAAGTTTTTAACTGTTTAACATTCTGTGGAACCTCTGCGTTAAGTATCTTATTAACCCTACTTTCTTCTGGTGTTACACCTCTACTCGACACTCTATGACCTAAAAATGTCACTTCTGACTGACAGAATGACGACTTAGACAGCTTCAAAGTGAACCCTGCCTGATCTAACTTCTGAAAAACTATATCTAAATGACGTAGATGATCCTCAAAACTGCGTGAACTAAGTACCATATCATCTATGTAAATGGTTACAAACTCTCCTGTGTCATCCCCTAATGCGATGTTTAAAGCCCTAATTAAAGCTGCTGAACTACTCTTTAACCCATAAGGTGTTCTACAAAATTGATAAAGGTTGTATTTATGACTAAAAGCTGTAAATGGTCTATCTTCGTACATAAGTGGCACTTGCCAAAAACTGGAACTCAAATCTACACAAGTGAAATACTTCTTCCCCTCAAATGTTTGCATTAATTCCTCTATTGACATAGATTTCAGCTGATCTGAACTAATTCTACTGTTAACCAAACGAGCGTCTAAGCAAATACGAACTGTGCCGTCGGTCTTGGGTACCGTGATCAAAGAATTAACATATGGACTGTTAGAGTGCTCAATAATCCCATCTTCAAGCATCTGATTAATTTGTGCCTCAACTGCACTCTGATAAGCGAAAGGTACAGGATATCTATGTCCTGTGAATACTGACCTATCAATAACGTTCAATGAATGTGTATAGCAATTGGCCATACCAATGCGATCCTCAAAAACTCTCCTATTACACAATAACACATCATAGAGCCGAACACATTGTTCATCCTCTATATTTCCCTGAAATGCAGCATCACGTATCGAGTCCTTTAGACTACCGTTCGTAATCACACTGCCCACAAAACATGGAGAACCCCGCTCTACGGCTGGCGATATCTCATTTAAAGTACAAATCACACCTACAATACTACTCCTCTGAATGTGGTCATTGAACGCTACTTCTACTTCAGAATCTCCCCATTTAAATTTCAAACTTCCTACATCATAACATAAGTTACCAGACACTCTACTTAGCCACTCGGAACCCAAGATAACACTGAATACTAAATTTGGAATTACAAGGCAAATCTGCTTCTCTACATGATTATTAATTTTAATGTCTACTAAAACTTGCTTAGAAATTACTTTAGACCTCTTCCCAACAGCTGTGATAACAAAAGTGCTTTTAATTGGCATCTCCTCAAAATTTACTCCAGTTCCTTTCATTTTATCATAAAATGCACTACTTATGCAACTCTTCATACAACCACTATCAATTAAAACATCTGTGTACGCCTCGGACACGTTAAATTTAACTATGGGGCTCTTACTAACCACTTCCTGAATAATACCTTCATCATTTAGTTCATGTAATAATTCATTTCTTACATTTAGGTCATAGGGTTCCTGTATAATTGTATGGACAGGGCATGCTACAGACTGAGATTCTGACCTTACTTCGCAGCCTGGTTCGCGTTTAAAGAACCGCTACAGCTGGTCGTAGTACTACTAACTACTGAACTGGTCTGGTTGTTCTGGGCTGTGTTGTCATTGTTTGGCTGTATATTACTACCACTAGGCTGTCCTCTTCCTTGACCCCTATTCTGGTTGTAATTATTGTTATTATAATTTCTCCCTTGTTTCTCCCTTGATTTCCCCTGTAATCATTGTTCCTCCATTGATTTCCCCTGAAATCATTGTTCCTCCCTTGATACTGATTACCATAGCCATTTCCTCTGTTCTGATTTAGCTGATTATTATTTCTATTTTGAGCGTTGGCCCCTTCGCCACCGTTCCCTTGAACTTCCTGATGCCTGGCTTCATTAGGCCTATTATTATTATTACCCTGGTTCCGATTGAAATTGTCCTCATAACCCCCTCTCCCTAGTGCATCAAATGTGCTTAACAAATTTTCTACTTGTGATATAGTCTTTACATTCTGGATACAAGCAGCCTCCTTGATCCTATAGGGAAAGTGCCTAAGTAGCAACCTCACCACATCACTTTCCTCCTTCAAGCCATCCAGATATTTACACACTAATACCTGCCCTAAAAAGTATTCGGTCATGGTGGAGCTTCCTTTAGGGTTATATTTACCACACACTACTCCCTCACGATGCTGCGACTGAATAACCTCATTCCAGAACTTTTCACAGAATTTCATTTTAAAATCATTAATATCAGTAAACTTGTCTCTGTAGACAGCAAACCAATTCCTCGTTTCCCCCACAAACACTTGTTCTAAAATTTCAACTACCTGGCACCACTCAATACTACCATTTTCCAACCTCTCCCCGAATTTATTTTCTATAGTGTTCATGAACTCCATTGGGCACCCCTGTCGATTGCTGAACTTACCCAGTTCTACCTCGCTGTGTGTGCTATTCTCAAAAACTGGCCTATTCTGACTATTTTCTTGCCTGATCCTAGCTTTTAATTTTAATTCTAATTCTGCGATTTTCTCCTCAGCCTTCTTCTCAATACTGTTTACTGTTAATTTAATGTTTCCTTCTGATTCTTCTACTTTATCATATAGCTTTGCTTGTTTCTCCTCAATCTTGCTAATGCTCTCTCTATTACTCTCTCTTAAATCATTTACTTCTGCAACTATTTGCGAGTGGACTTTCTCAATTCTACCCCCCAGCTGTTCCTTAACCTCTTTAGTAGCTACCTGAATTTTGTCAATTTCTCCCCCCAATTGCTTTTTGACCTGCTGTGTTTCCAGTTGCACTAGTTCTTTTAAATTTTCAGCCTGTGTACTGATTCTAATTTCCAACTCCTCCTGTACTTTTCCTAATTTTCTGTCTACATCTGCAATAATCTCTTTAGCCTTTTCTTCCATCACCCCCCTGATCTCACCTCTAATCAGTTCGAATTTGTCACTCATTTCCCTACTGTTTTGTTCTAATTTAGCATTTAAAGTTTCAGTACTCTCTCTATTTTCCTTACTGTTTTGTTCTAATCTGGTGTTTAAAGTTTCATTACTCTCTCTATTTTCCCTACTGTTTTGTTCTAGTTTAGCGTTGTTTTGTTCTAGTTTAGCGTTGTTTTGTTCCAGTTTTGCATTTAAAGCGTCTGTACTTTCTTTATTTTCCCTACTGTTTTGTTCTAATTTTGCATTTAAGGCATCACTACTAACTTCGTTCTGATACATGAACTCGAGAAGTAAAGTTTATAATTCTGGTTGGCCGCCTACACTCCCTGTTTCAGTATCGGGATTTACCTCCGCTACCCCGGTACTACCATCACTCGACATACTGCTCGTATCATCACTCTCCAGTTGATGACCACTACGCAACCTCATCTGTCTTTCTTTCTCATCCCCCATAATGATATACACTGATACAGACAAATAACCCCCAAAATACAGGCACAGAAATATATACCCTTCTCCTTCCACAAATGTTATTAGGTTTTCAGCCCCAAGTTGTCGGTGACAAGTGTAACAGTTTTTATCGCTCCACGTCGGTAGCGACAAGTGTAACGTTCATTAGCTTGCTCCACGTTGAGCGATAATTGTAAATTTAATTAGCCCACACATTGAGCGATAAATGTAACGTTAATTAGTGCCCCATGTTGGTAGCGACAAATGTAGCATCTTTGCTAGCCCACACGTTGAACGACAAGTGTAACGTTTTGACTGCCCCTAACTGTTGGGAGATAAATGTAACTGTTTACCTTTGCCTAAGCTATGTTGTTTTAATGGGCGCCAAGACCTCAACGCAATGTTGAAATCTAAATTTGTATTTAACAACGTCTAGCTCTGGCAGAACACCTTCAAGACTCGATTCACTCAGATCGTGGTATGATTTGATCATTAACCCAACAAACAATTGTATCAGGAGAAGGAATTGGTCTATATCTAATGCTACCTACTGAAAGCAAAGATTGCATTGTAAAAGAAATGAATTTATTGTATAAAACAAGAATAGCAAAATTAATAATAATAATAAGTTTAAAATTTAAATTGGAGCGTTGCGATTTTAATATTACCGATAGAAAATTACGTGAGAACGGAGTCTGATAAATTATTGATTTTACTCTTATTCCCAAGCTATGAAGTTACTGAAATATGAAATATAAAACAAAGAGAAATGAGAGATTGCGTATTTCTGCGTCATTCGCGATTACCACTGGAAATTGCCAAAGCATTTCCCTCGTACTTGATGATGCTGTGAGCTTCCCACAGTCTCCTGGACGTCGTCATCTCGGTCGATATTTGATGATATTCTGGTAGATTAGATAATTCTATGGTCCGTACATCGGACCCAAACACTCGTACAACCACACTGGTTAAGTTTTACAAAAGTTAGTCCTCCACTCCACGGAACATCGGAGCGACTCCCGCGTGCAACATACTCGTTAAGTTCTACACAGATTGTCCCCGTTCCACAGAACATCGGAGCGACTCCCGGGTGCAACCACACTCGGCAAGAACTACACAGATTGTCCTCGTTCCACGGTGCGTCGAACGATATATCCACACGTTGGCTCCCCCACCACGGTACCGTCTTCCAGCTTACGTGGTCTCCACTGATTGGCTGAGCACCATGCGCTACATCCCCACTCTGGCTCATTACACTCGGCGCGCGAATGAAGAAGTCGATTTCCGTTCCATATATTCGCCTTTTCTTGACGCTGCGACCCAAGCTTGCGTAATACTTCCTGACAAGATTAAGCTTGTATTTGAATTCCCCGTGACTCATCTCTCTCAAATACCCTAACTGACAAAACTCCGTAAAATTCCGTAATCATATAATTTTCTATGATATTGTCGTTCGTAATAATTTGCTTGATAGCGTTTTCTAAGACATAGAAAACCTATCTGTATGCTTATGATTTTTATAAAATGCTCCGAAAAATATCTTAATAATAATTATAATAAATTAATAATAATAATAAATTAACATGAAAAATTCTCTTGGCTGAACAATTTGCCGCATAAATAAATATAGAATGGCTTCCTACTGACTTATGCCAGTGGCATAAAAACCCCTCGAAAAACACGTTACAACCTGCACATTTCTCTTTCAACCATTCTTCTTTCGCTTCCTTGCACTTCTTGTTAACCTCATTTCTCAGACGTCTGTATTCTGCTTTCCCCTTTTCATCTCTTACATTTTTGTGTTTCCGCCTTTCATCCATCAATTCTATTGCCATTAGCTGCAATAAATGATTATTATCTCCAAATGAAGATGCCATTTTTACAGCACATCTCTTAATGAGCTCACCATCACTAAAATACATTTTACTTTTAGCTAGCTCTAAACATACCTCATAAGATGCCTTTAAACCGGCAATGTTTGATGGTTACTGAAATATATTCTTCTGTCTTGTTAGTTTCAGCTTCAAATCATTAAACACACAACTTCTGGCACTTTCCTGGTATTGATCGTATTTTGATTTATGCAAGCTGGTGTAGTGTCTATTCACGTTATACTCCTTCGAAACACCTAAGACTTGAGAACAGATAACACACTGTGGTTTTCCATTATGTTCGACAAAAAAAAGTAACTTTCCCGCCACTTTGACTGAAATTGTCGTTTCTCATCTTCAACACGCCGTTTATTAAATACCGCTCTCGCAACAACGATGACAACAAACTCTCGTCGTACTATATCTCTCGAACAACCTCTCTCATCAAAAACAACCTCTTCGAACAGCCCTGCGCTCCCTTTTATAGGGAAATCCGCCGCAGCACACTAACGATCGCAAACTTATCGGCAGCCAACCAGTTGTCGCCTGGAGACTGGGCGCTTCTCATGCCATACGTATTCGTGGAAAGACAATTCTGATTACTGGCGTATTTTTCGGGATCTTTCCTTTCTCACCTGGCTCCTTCATAACATTACTGAATGAAAGTGAAAAATAAAGTAGGCACGCCAAGGATTATAACTGTCGAAGAGTGAAGGGCAGTAAGAGGGGCAAGGGCCAACAAAAATGAACAGGCAGTTGGACCACACTGATGTAAGGCAACGCGCACTATACCAGGTGACCTGCCTAATAATAGTTTTATGTTCGACCCTCACTATTATGTGTCAGAAAACTGTATCATAATGATGGTCATTATAACACAGTTTTTCATTACGATACAGTTTCTCCAGCCAATCAGAGCTCATTCATTGACCAATTAGGTAATGATACCTTCGCGCATGTGCTCAAAATCCAACATGTCAGACATGAACACAACATCGAATTATAATAAATTACCGACATGGAATACGCACCGTTCATATGTTCGCGTAAATAAACTGGCAAATATGAGACAAGAAATAGCACTGTGTCTTAATGTCACCAACCCTAATTTCTACACAGCGCATTGCCTTCAAACGACGCTGGTGACAATATTACTGAGGGACGGCAGATGTAAACATATGGCCTGCATAATATGGCATTGCAAGCACACAGAGCGCATGCGTCGGTCGGTCAGAGATCTTGAAAGACAGAGATATCATACCAAGCGCTCGCTCTCCGATCACAAAATTCAAGTGGCTGACTCTCTACAGATAATAAAGTTATAATTATCGTCGAACATAAACAGTCGTATGTAACTCGCCTATAATGGTAATTAAGACACTCGTATGGAAATTATAAAATACTCGTGTCTTAAGTATTGCCATTATAGACTAGTTTCATAATGTACTATTATGCAGCCCCTGTTGTCAGGATAAGTCGATATTTGTCTGCTTCCATCCCGTATGGGACTAATGCACTGCAAGCATTTCCCACAAACGATACTCCTATTAGCCTGTAGTCACATCGACACCTTCCCATCTATGCTGGTTATAAAAGTGAGTGAAAATATTGTATGTACTATATGAATTATTTATCAAAATCTTCAAAAACTTGGTTTTCTTCTCCATATCAACATTTGTTAATAATGTCGCACGATGAGCATAGATCAACATTGTGGATCGGCAAGGTTAGTAATACAAACACAACAGTCTCCCATGCATTTTATTTGTACTTATACAAACCTTCACAAAACAAAATACTGTACGTCAACAACTTGAGCAAAATACTGACAAACCATTCTAGAAGCTCAACTATGTACACGTAAAAACTTACAAAAATATATACAGCTCTCTTATGTCAATAAGGCAGTAGCTCATATCGTCCCTCGAGAGCCAGAGTATCACAAGCGACCATTCTGCATCACCGCTGATAACATTCTGGCTTCCCAGGGACAATATTCTGAAATGGAAAAATTCTAAATAATATGAGAGGGATACATTCAGGATTTCTGCCGGTGTACTTGACAGTTGTAGTGTAGTAACTGCCTCCTGGAGGCACAGCACACAGCTTGTGTTTAACCACTGTGCATTCTCCGCAGAGTGAACGTTATCCCAATGAGCAACCAGAATGCACCGACAGAAGACACTGGAGTAAAATGGCTGATGAAACTACAGTAGGCAATATTGCCAATTATTTGGTATGAATCAATTTAAAATACACCTTATTATATCTTTAAAAGCATTCAAAACACTGGCTACATCCCCTCTTGTGCTCTAAGACATAGTAGTGCTGGGGAACGAAGGCACACAAGCATCAAAACAATTCCACTTCGTCATTAACGAGCTTTCACCGTACGTGTGCGAATACAACCCGCATATTTATTTAAATAACAGGATACGAATACTCGGGGTGCAGGCATTATTAGAGTCAAGGTGGTACCGAACACAAGCCATCCAAATCTAAATAGCGTCATTTGTTTGTCACATGCAATGAAAAGATACTAACCGCATGTGCAATACCAACTTCCGTACACTTCCCTCACTGCGAACTTGCAAGGTTTGTGAGGGTACGAATTGTGAGTGACGCTACTCATCTCTGGCCGCGTGTGATACCGGATCCCAGTGCCACCAAAAACCATATTGAAAACAAAAACAGAAATCCTTCCTAAAATTATGGTGCTCAGATTATTTGCTGGTGGGTTGTTTTCACGTACATACGGTATTATACAATACAATATACCGTAAAACATAGGCCATTGATACAATACACATATAAAAATACACTTATAGATTTACATTTGCTTTTCACTAAATACAAGATTTGTTCCCGCAAATCCAAAACCACCACTGTTGTCAAAATTGATAAAACATCACAAACTTTCCATTATTTTCTTATAAACTTAGATAAACATAAAAATAGTTTGCAAGCTTTGACTTAGCCCTGTGCAAAATAATTCATACAATGTATGTGTCAAGTTTTCAAAAAATAGTTAACTTCTCAAGTCGAGGTGCACATCTAAATGAGTCGTGTTTGGACTCACGATTTACTTCCATAACCTTTGCATTTTCAAAAACATCAACATAACCATCTTAGATAGCGTGTAACATAGCTTGAGGAGATTACAGGCACTTGTTTTCTTGCTTTTCAACAGGGATCACATATGTTTATGGTCTCAAACCGTAGCCATTCTTTCTGAGGCAGCTTGTGCTGTGACCAAGACACAATTAACTAAATTGATATGATTTTATTATGAATACCGTACAAAGGATAGTTGATGATTGTTAAGTAAGACTTACTCAGTAATTCTATGATTGTATTTAAAGCAGGCACATGTCCAGGAGTTCCTGTCGGAGAAGGGCAGCAGCATCCAAGTAGATGTTTTATCACTATTTGGTCCATATTTACTCAATATAACAAAGTTTATTCACAAGAATGTTCACTGTATGTCCGCCTTTGTTGGTACATATTAAATTACTAACCCTTTAGCAGTACAAATCAGACCCTTCTTCAGCTGCTCGCCAATATCAGTTCTCATTCACTATTAACCGAAAATTCAACAACAATAAAACAAAGGAAGTTCTCCCTTAAAGGAAAGGGAAAGAAGTCTTTTAGCTTGTGTATTGCAACGTAACACATGACATACTTTTTTAAAAAGTCAAAAGTTTCTTAATACCATAACTTTTAAAATAAAACACGTAAACGGAACGCTTTCTAACTGTAGAATTTCAAGCAGCTGAAGAAGGGTCTGATTTAGACCTGAAACATGTTCTGTTAAAGGGTTAAAAATTTCATTGGCATTGACAAAGGCGGGACAAGCAGTGAATATTCTTGTGAATGGACTTTGTTTTACACATTCATGAGCCAATTTTTTAAATATTGCAATAAACTTATAATTAGGGCTCGGATGTTTAGGAAAATCATATCTTTTTCTTTGCCTCCATTTTCATGCTGGATGGGTTTCTGATGCAAATCAAGTGATTATTGTCACAATATAACGGTTTTTATTTGTCATTTAAATGCATATTTCGAACATTTATTACCATTACGTCATATTTTGAGCATTTGTTGGTAAGAACGTCATATTTAGGCAGTTTGACAGCAGCTGTAGGTGTGTAATCATCCTCAACTTACCGAACGGGAACTATTGTTTACAGAAATAGACTGGAACTAACGACCTAAACATGTATATTCAGAAAATAGGAATAAATAATTTAGTTAACAATTTAATCTCGAAGGGATTGTCACTTAGATTTGTAATTTTAAAAAACGGCCATGTTTAAATCAGCCATTTTCAGGTCATACACTGACCGGCACAAAAAACGCATCACCCAATAAATGATGTGAAATTAATGTGTAATTTATCTATTTAATCAAAGTGAAGCACTTAAACCTATTTTTTTTTAGACGGGGTATGTTATTGGCGTTGCTTTGCAAGCAAACAATGAAGTGTTGATTGTTGATTGCGCTAGCCTCAATTGATTTTTCCCGCGCAACCAGGAAAACACATCACTGGATGTAACCCAATAATGTGTTCCCGCTCTTATAGCGCTTAGTGTTGTACATTCAATTGTTCCCTTTTCAATCACATGTGTTTGTGGGATCTTTCTGTGATTGTCATAATTAGCTTTCTGGAGCAAACATGTCCTTAAGCCCTGAACAAACTGCAAAAGTTGTTGCTTTGGTGGAAGATGGTCGCAGCATGCATTACATTGCAGAAGTGTTGAGGATTACAGCTTCCACGATTTCCAGAACCGTACGAAGGTACAGGGAAACTGGAGGCTTTGCAAGGAGACCAGGATCAGGCCCGAGAAGAACAAAATCGAAGAGAGATGTCCGCTTCTTACAACTTCAAGTTCTTTACGACCGTCGCTCCACCGCCATTGAAGCACGAAATCGACTCCACCAAGTTCGAGGGGTCGATGCTAGTGAGAGAACCGTCCGAAGAAGATTGGAAGAAGACAATCTTCAATCCAGAAGACCAGTTACAGACCCAGAACCTACCAGAGAACATCGCACAGTTCGACTACGTTTTGCAAGGGAACATCATGGCTGGACAGTACAACAATGGGAACAAGTGTTGTTCGCCGATGAGTGGCGGTTTGGCCTCCGATCACCTCACAGAAGAGAGATGGTCTGTAGAAGGCCAGAGGAAAGGTATTCCCCTTGCACATTCTTATCCAGGATGCCATTTCAGGGTGGTTGTGTGATGGTGTGAGCAGGAATCAGTATGGCTGCAAGGACGGATTTGGTCTTTGTGGAGAGTGGGAGCCTCACTGCACATCGGTATGTGGAGGAAATCCTTCTGGAGCATGTTGTGCCTTTCGCTCCATTTATTGGTGATGATTTCACACTAATGCAAGACAATGCACGCCCACATGTTAAGAAAGTTCTTGGGTGAAGCAGGGATTCATACTATGGCTTGGCCTGCTCGAAGCCCTGATTTGAATCCTCTTGAGCACGTTTGGGACTGGCTGGGGAGAAGAGCCCGTCAGTGCTATCCAGAGACCCTACAGGACCTACGGAATGTCCTCCTGGAAGAATGGGAGATGATTCCTCAACAGGACATTACAGCATTAATCAGGAGCATCCCTGAAAGGTTGGATGCCGTACAAGAGGATGGCAAAACATGCTTTTAAAGATGCGAACAGAGGTCTCTGAGATCTGTGAAGTAATGTGTGAAGTGTTTAAAATCAAAACAGAAGTGAGGACCTTGAGGACCTTACTCAAAATTTCCCGCTCTTTTAGCGCTCTTTCCTTGAAGTGTGCATCACTGGCTTAATTTTTAAATTTGTGTATAATCATCTTTTATTTTCCATTGTTAGACACCTACATGATACCGTACTACAATATTTCATCATCATATAGTAGATTAGTGTTATAAAAGTGTCATAAATTTCAGTTTTTTTTCGTGCCGGTCAGTGTATTTCGTCATTTTTAAGGTCATATTTGCTTGCATATTCGGGCTATTATTATGTCTTAAACATCCGAGCACTAATGATAATAGACTCGTATTCCAAGAACATCAATACTGGATACAGTATGGCACGGCAGTAATGCTACATAATGAAGCAAAATGTTGTGAATTTTAATTTCCATCAACCCGAACAGTATATCGTCGCTGAACTTGCAATACCGGTACCGCGTATCTGATAATGCTGTTCTTTCCTAATATTGGTCACGCTGTATACAACACGTTAGGTTCTTTTCCTGTGTACAATCGCAAAGAGAAATGATCTTTAAAGTCATTGTACTGTAGAAAAGGATATTCCCGTGTATTTAGGAATATTATTATCATCGCCGTCTATAATTCTCAAGCCGTGCTGTTGGTATAACTGGCAAAGTTTAGGCAAGTCCGTAATTTCTATAAACACGTAAGACCACATGCTAAGTTTTATTCATCAATATCATTTATTTTGATATGACAGCATCTAAAAACAGTTCGTACTAACTATTTCAACACCCGTGAAATTCCTCGTGGTAAATCAGACCTGCTGAAAGTTGTAGAAGTGAGTATTAAGTCGCATGTTTAACCAATACCTGCTAATGAATTTACCCAACAAATTCTTCACTAATATTTCATTCTATTTCAGATGCCTAGGAAGTGTTGTGTGCCTGGCTGTAAATCAAATTATGGCAGCACTATTAAAATAACTGGTTATATCACTACCTTTTGATCACTACAACGAGGTGGACTTTCAGTGCCTAGTAATTTAGTTTTGGTATATATCTTCATGTGGCCTCTATATTCCAGTGCATTATGAACTGTACTCAGTTGGCAAGTGGCTTTAGGTAGATTTCATTAGAAAGCTACCTATTTTTAAATTAAGTGACCAGTGGATCATTATTGTTAGACTGTCAGCATTAAGCTGGGAGGCCTATTGTGACTATGATGAGTGCATCTGTGGACAAAAAGTGAAGGATTCATTATCAAAGGCAGTCTCTAAGTTAGTAAGAATAGTCTTAACCCTCTTAGCGCCAAGCCATTTCCTCACATACTTGCCAAGAATGCCAAGCCATGTTCAATGATCATGCAAACTATTCGAAAAAAAAATCATAAATGCCACATTTCCAACGATAGAATCATTATCTTTGCTTAGCATTATAACCAATACCTCATTTTTTCATGCATTATGTTCATAAAAGTAAGTACGCATCTAAATCATTTTAATTGAGGTTATTCTGATAATTGTTCAGTTGTTCAATTTTTTTTTGTATAAAATCAATTTTGAGCCTAAATTAAGCGCACCTAAGAGTCTTATTCGAAGAAACACTACGGTTCCAGCTGTAGAAAGTCTTTGATACATCTGTGGGCAGAAAACTTCGTTAAGAAGAAAACAACTGCACTGCAATTTTGGCGGGAACGCGAGTGATTGGGGGAGCGGGAGCGCAAAGGGAGGGCGTGACTCCAAACTCAAACCTATCGCGTAATGGACTTCGAAGGAAAAAAAGTAAACACCGCAAAGGTAAGCTTGAAGCCTCACCTTTCCAGCAGTATGAAATAATCACGGACAAATGCCTACAGATATCTACAAATATAAGATAAACAGCGCGCCGATGGAATCGGCTTTGGCACTTTTGACGCGAGCAGCAAGAACCGATCTGATCGGCGCGTGGCACTGACAGGGTTAAATATATTTTCTGAGCGCACGGCAGTGAGCATAGCAGCAAGAAGAGAAATCTTCAGACATTGGGATGTTGAGGTACAGTACAAAGCATGATAATATGTATCCTTTATTTGTGATATTTGTGTGTAGGTTCAACGGACATTATGTTCTGTTGAATTTTCTGTAACATTTTGCGTCATAATCTATGTGTTTACGCACTGTTAGCTTACGCTAGGCCTCCCAGATGACAGATGGGTGGAGTTGCCAAACCTTATGACACGGCTTGAGAATTGTAGCCGGCGAAGTTATTATCCATGATTGGTCCATATTGACAAATTTAGTTCAAGTTAGATTAAACGTTTCCGTCTAGTCAATACTTGGCTTTATTTAGTGTTTATTTACACTTGTTCAGTACATGTTTCGGGGCATTGGGAAACTAGAGAAAAGTTTTTGCCCCTTCATCAGCTTTTGTCTTTTCATACAGCCAGTCATTTAACATTGAAATTAATATATATGATGGATGATGTGAGACAAAAATGAGATAAGGACATTTTCATAAGCTAGAACTCAATCCTCCTCATTCTGTGTAAAAAGGACAATTCCCATTAATGTACAAGCTTAGTTTTGTCATATTGTGCCGTTTCTTTTAGGCACGTTTGTACCCAGTATTCTTCTAAAGTACGCATTTCGTCTCGAGCGATGGCAGTGAGTTGAAGTTACGTCGATTCTCACTAGGTGGCAGCTCCTTCTAGCTTGAAAAGATGTATTTGTACTGATGCTCACTAGAGGGTAGCATAGTTCTGAGAGAGAAAGAAGATATTTGTCGTCGTCCTGTAATTAGCGCGCTGCGTTCCTCAACTGTCTTTGTGTAGAGTTGTCTACGAATCGTGTTTGCCAACTGAAATGGAAACACTTGTGCAGACCTTATTATGTATTGCACCGAGATGTAGCAAAAGTTAGAAAGTATTTGGTTTCTTTTGCGTTCTATGCTTTATGTCTGCTCTTACGTTAGATTATCTAGTACGTCAACTTTTAGTATGGGATTCACTTGATAGTATTTAAATTATTTGTATATGGCATCAGTGCGAATTGGCAGACACGAGATGTTCTGATTGGTTGCGGATGATACATGGTTTCCCCGATGTTGAACATGCCGAGAATATTCTGTTTAATTATTATTTCTTCTTTTGGTCATTTCTGTAAGTTGTCGTTTGTTTGTCGTTGTCGTATGAGGTAAGTTTGTAATTTTTCTGTTTGTTCATTTGGGGAGATTATGATATATCTGGTACTAGTTACGAGCATCTCGGGTCAGCTATGCTCCTTGTTATTCCTTGATGTTTTTCATGTCTGTTTTGTCTGATATGATGGGCGGAGATGATTATTGTCCAACTATGGTTGGAGATCAGATGTTTTTTTGAAGTAAGAAGGAGATTTTGGGTTCCATTACGACGTGATAGACGTATTTTCTGGAGTGGTCCGTATTTAAAGATAGTCGACGATTGATGTTTAATTATGAAGCCTATATGATGATGTCGAAGTCGTGTGACGTTGTTTGAGAATTTATAATAAGTTGACTTCTTAATATTTTCATTAAATATGTGCGGACCGAAACTCTTATGTATGCTACGAGATACTTGTCTTCAATCTGTAAATGGAATGCTGATCTCCTTAAATAATTATTTATATATGATTGTACGACGTTTTTAAGAATATTAGTTGGACGTTTGAAGTTGTTCTGCCGAATTGCATGAAGACGTACGTTATAAACATTTTAACTATTTGCATGTTGGATTTGTCGAACAATGTAGCATGAAACAGGCTTTGATTTATTTAAAGGATGCATGTTGGGATTTTGACGATGCAGAATGGTACTTCAGGAATGCATGTAAGTTTAAGTTTCACACCTTAAGTTTTAAAAGTGCTTTTTTATTAGGTTATGTGCATGTGTTTTTTATTATTGTAAAATATGTTTGCCAGAATAGATGATGTCGCAATTGGTATAAGTGTATCATTTCTAAGTACTAGTGCTCGATGACATTTCCAAAGATAATTCCTCAGGTATGGTTTGCAGAAAGCTCAGTGGCTCCACATACTCATATATTAAAAAAGGGGGGGAGTCATATACAATTATGTTTCATTTGAAGAAAGTTACAAGTCCATTAGTAAACATATGCTTTGCAGTTATCATTTGTTTACGTGTACATTTCGTGCATTTTCTATTCACAAACAAATCTCCTTTGGTCAGTATATATGGAGCGTTTGGATAAGCAGGATACATTGCCTTCACCAAACAAAATAAAGAGAGGTGTTCATAATCCAGATAAATACAAGAGAAATAAAATCAGCAATTCCAAGATCAAGGGTCTTGCTCATGTGAATAGTACCTCCTTGTACGTGCCATTCCAAATCCCAGAATGAACTTAATTGCAACACATCCTTGTGGTCATGTACCATTAAACAGAAAGTAGAAGGTATTAGAGAAATGATAAAATACATTCCTTCTGACTGTTTGAGTTTCTATGAAAATATATTGGTATGGCCAACAACTGAGGGGCGAAGAAGAAATCAATGAATGAAAGAAAATCAGAAAACCGTTTTGTACTTGCATAATATACGGTATTTGAACCTGAATAAATTGTTCTGAATTATATTTACGATTATTTAATGAAGCTGCTTGATAATATCATTTAAAAGTAATAGATCATTTGAAACAGCTGGAGCGTGGACTACTACAAAAAGAGAGGAGAGTAGAATACAAGCCGCGGAGATGAAATTCCTAAGAGGTATAGAGGGCAAGACCAGAAGAGATAGAGTTAGAAATGAAGAGATTAGAAAAAGGACAGGAATCTTGAAGCTGCAGGACAGGATAGAAACAACAAAGTTAAAGTGGTATGGACATATGATGAGAATGGGAGAGGAGAGAGTACCAAAGAAAACTTTCTGTGAAAAGATGACAGGGAAGAGACCACGAGGAAGGCCCCGAAAGAGATGGGCAGATACAGTGTGGGAGTGTGTAGAGAAGAGAGGAGGAAAACCTGAAGAAGTACTAAAAACAGGAAACGTTGGAGGTCCTTAATTCACAACCCGACCCAGGAAGCTAGAAACGGGAAATGAAGATGATGATGATGAGATCATTTGAAAAACGTGACAAGTCCATGGTATATTTTGACCACTGGAGTTATGTTAATTGTGTAAATAGTAATATGCCTAATCAACCCTTTACAGTTTCAGTTAGTTTAGAACACAGACGAAATAGAATGCATCACTATATACAGTTTATCTTCATTCCTGATAAGTTAATTGTATTGGATTCTTCTCCTTTTTCAAATGAGGGATTCAATTAAAAACACTTGAAAAGTATGCCAACAACATATAAGGTAAAATATAGTCTAAAATTTAAAAACACTTTAAAAAACGTTAGGAGGTAATTTCCTTTAAGTCCGTTGCACTTGTTAATGTTTTGAGGGAAAACAAACGTTGACCTGTCAACTTATCGGCATATCTGGTTGCTTGTCCTTTTTATTATGATTGTGCAGCAAGTTTTGCCGTGTTTATGTTGAAGACTTGATGTGGGTCTGGAAAGGTTTTAAGAAGTAATAACCTTGGCTTAATTAAAATTATATTTCCGAAAGGTGCATTGTTTGTAAGTCAAGTATTGATTACACGGAAACGTTAAATTAATCTAACTTTAACTATTCCCGTGTCGTTATGCACTCCTACAGTACAGTGCACTTAAGGGTCACTTTCCTTTAGTTATACGCACAGGAAAATGAACCTGCCGTGAATTGTTATGTTGGACGGCACATTTACACAATGCCCAATTATACGGGGTATTGCAAGTTCAGTGACGATACTAATTAAGCCAGGGAATTTGTCTGATAACATGTGCTATTGTAAGTGTGTATTTGGGTTTAAGATCGAAGTTGAATCATGCTCAGGATGGCTGCTGCCAGAGCCAGTAATTGAACCTGGGATCTCCATACGCTCATCTATTCAGCAGTCATGGAGCATGTTTAATAACTTGGGATGTCTTGGCCATCAGTCCTGTTTATTTACTGAGATTGTCTCGGGAAGGCATCAAAGGGGAAGGCCGAGGAGGAGGTGGATGGATCCAGTGAGAGAGAGCATTGAGAAAAGAGGAGTGAGAGTGGAGGAAGGACGAGTGGTGGAGAGGTCCTTGATTCACACCCCGACCCAGATTACTGGAACCGGGAAATGAAGAAGAAGAAGAAGAAGAAGAAGAAGAAGAATGGATAAGGTGCATCAGGACTTGAAATAAGGTACTAACCCAGCATTTATCCAGGGGAGAAATCACATTCAGGTTGGCTTGCTGCAGCATGGTGAGCATATTTGCTAAGATGCAAACAAAAGGTTGAAACCAAATTCTCGTTTCTCTAAGAATTTCACGACCACTTAAGCGGGTCCACGCCTCACGGAATTTTATGTTTGTTTCCCTGTGCAATGTGCAATACCCTGCTGCGGAAGTGACACGGTGTTGTTCCACAAAACAGAGAGCGGATGTGCATTTGTCAACATTCTGCACATTTGCAATCATTTGTTGCTGTTATGGGTGACTGTACTCGTGAGAAGGAGGAGGTGCAAAGCTGCATTTACCCGGACTTGATATGTGAAAATAACGAGGATTGCAGAGAGTGGGCATCTCTTCTCGGACGGCATTAAGGTCCTCCAGCGATCACTATGTTGGCTTGTTCCTTTGCTTTGACTGGGCTGACACGGGGGACACAAGATACTACATCAGGGAAGCTCATTCTCCTAGACTAGCTCCCGTCCTGGACATGTGTCACCTTAACTGTTGTTTTAAGGGGCTCTTCGTAACAGTTAATATGCTAAATTTTGTGTTTTAAATATTTAGAGATGAATGCCTATATCACAACAACAGATAATAAACTCCAACAAAAAGAAACAAAAATTGTAACAAAAATGTATGAATTACAAAAATAATACTTTCAAATTAAATTTTTAAAAAGAATGATTTCTTCGAGTCGCATAGTATTTGTAAATTTAGATTGCTAACCCTAACCCAAGTTCCACAGGTTGTCCTTCAATACAAAGTGAAACATTCTCCCGTCAGACGTTACGATAGCCTCAAAATCCTCCCCAACAAATTCTATTACACAAGCAGATGAAGTTTCCAAACATTATCTTTCTGTTCTCATCACTCGGTTAAGGACGGTGCGGACGGTGGCTTTCATAGCTGGTGAAGAATCTTCAGAACGGCTTATCAGGTTGTTAGGTTGTGTTTAATGTTTACCCAGGAAGCACGGCTGACATTTTCAAAGATTTTGAACCTTTCTGAACAAACATTTGAAAATGCCACCCATACTTGCTAGGCAAATGTCAGATATCGAGAAATGTTTCACGCGACCTGATGCCCGAAAAGCCGTTGTGGAGATTCTGGATGGATGGTTTAGGAAGAGGAACTTCTGAGCTCATTCTAATGCGACATCAACGAACATTTCTTTCTTGTTCACTTCCATCAGCACCAACTCGACTATGTGCCAACTCGGGAGACAACGCCATCTCGAGCCCAGTTCATCTCTCATTAACTCTTGCGACGAGGTTGGGGCGCTACGACTTGTTGTCCTGGACCGGGAAGTAGGAGGGAAAGGAGATGTTCCAGACGATGGCCGCCAGCATGAGGACGCAGTAGGTGGTGATGGACGCCCACCACAGGACTCTCTCCCACTTCTTCACCTCAAGGTTCCGCAACACATTGATGCCCAGCAGCAGGCCGGCCAGCGCCCCCGCCAAGTGCGCCGCATAGCCGATCTGTTAACAGAAACACCCACTTAATTACTTGTTATTGCTGCTTCAAACATCTGTCATCATAGAATTTTACCAGGAGGGTTTCCAGGAACTGATTTCACTGTACAACAAATATATCCATGTCTGTGGCAAAATAGTCCATGGTTTGTCGTTTGTTATGACAGCAGCTTCCTCGTGAAGCCACAGACCCTGTGCGTTGCCCCAAGTGAGACAATTACGGTACCCTCAATTGGTAACAATATACACTAAGGTGACCAAACATAGTCCCTTATTTTAGAGACTGATCCCAGTCCCTTATTTTAGAGACTGATCCCAACAAATGGGATGGCAAATGTCCTGAGGAACAAAATGTGGGGGACAGTATCTCAGTGAAAGTCTTATAACTTATAATAGGCTCGCAAAAATACAAATACACTGTACATGTTTTGATGGACACTTCAAACTAGTTAAAGCCATTGTAAAGTATTCATACCAGAAATTCCCAGAATTGGTGTTTATCAGATAAAAACCAAAATGGGCTTTCAAAACGACATTGGCGCTTAGAGGGTTAATAGACCGATACAATTCGATGCTCCAGTTTGAGCAATGTACTCACTCGATGTACAATGTTTGCGTGGCCAACACCAGCTGTTTGAGTCTTTAATGTTTTTTCACTTTAGGTAGAACAACACGTTGAAGTTTTTCTGCCAAGTGATGCTGCGAGTAAGCTGAATGACAGAGACAATTGGCAGACTGCCACTGTTTAACTGTGAGCTTTTGCTGGGTGCGATGTTTTTTTTTATTAGCAAAGAACAGGAGTTTTTTGTTTTTGTTTTGTTTTTCTTTTGCCGAACCATGCAAAATAACCATTAAATAATCGAGAATTTATTTATACTGTAATGCTTTGATACGACCTCTTGCTTGAAACAAGCCCCACCTGATTGACCTCCTCCAGGATGTAGCGGTTGTAAATAGCAGTTCCTATGTCACTGCCAGCCAGGATGAAGAACACAACCAGCTGCAGAGGAGCAAACCTCATTTCAGACCAATTCTGGAAACAAAACAGTTATTTACTCTTTGAACATCATTCACCAATATACAGGGTGGTCGAGAAGTCCCTTTACATGTTATAGCATAGGGCAATAAATTTAGACATGTATTATAAATATTTATTATTAACATTATTTACATATTGTTGAGATAACAATGTCCCGCCGTGAGCCGAGTCTCGCACTTGACACGTTCACTTCGGTTAGCGTGGGAAAGTCGAGTCACGTGTCACGTGGTTCGCTGCTTAGCTCACTGCGCAGTTAGCTGCCTTCAGTCGAAAGAGTTCAACCATGACGGATACGAGTGTTTTCACTGTTGAGGTGCGTTTGGTGGCTTCTGTTTGGGTTCACGAACGTCAGAATGCGAAGAAGGCAATGCCAGACATTTTGAAGGACTTCGCTGTGAGGTTTGGAAAACCACCGCCATCACGACCAACGTTATTCGCGTGGGAGAAGAAAACCTTTGTGACGGGAAGAGTTCTCGATGCACCACGTAGCGGAAGGCCTACGACTCGTATCGAAACTTGTGCCGCTGTGGCGGAATCGATTGAACGATCGCCGGTGAAGTCAACCCGTAGGCGGTAAACAACGATACGTGAACAACAATCAACTGAAAGATGGCATTTGAAACTATCACCCACCGCCTGCTGCAGCGGATGCATACAAGAAACATCGCGACGGATCAACGTCTGCTTCGAACATGGAGGAATACATACTGACGTTGTTGATCGATGAATGGAATTGTTAATTTTAACCAGACATTGTTTACTCCAAATAGGCCTAAACGTTGAAATAAAAAAGTCCTGTTTCATTCATAACAATGTTTCCATGTCTAACTGTCCTATGCTATAGCATGTAAAGGGACTTATCGACCACCCTGTAGATATATACTGTTGCGAAATCAATTATAGGGGTCCCAATCGTACTACATAGAATATGCAGACTACTTGAGGTGAAATGTATCAGTGTTCTTCAATACATGTCCTGGTATCTGGCAAGTAATGTAAACGTTGACGAACCTGAAAGACAGACGAGACTCATCTCATTCTGCCAGCTTTCATGTTACAATATTAGTGCCAGTTCCAGCGTCTGCAACGGCAAGAAGAAAACTGAAGATTTTCTGGGAGGGTGCTCTTTTGGATCATTGCTCTACACCTAAATATCTAGGGGTAACTCAGGATCGTGCACTCACGTATGAAAAACATTGTGTTAACACGAAGCACAAAGTATCTACGCGAAATTCCATTCTTCGCAAGTTATGTGGTACCAACTGGGGAATGCAAGCTCAAACAATGAGAACTACTGCTTTAGCACTGAGCTACTCTGCAGCAGAATATGCATGCCCTGTTTGGTATAGATCATGTCATGCCAAACAGGTAGATATTGCTTTAAATGAAACTTGTCGGCTTATAACTGGTTGCCTAAGATCTACACCTTGTGACAAGTTATATTGCTTGGCTGGCATTGCTCCCCCAGATATTAGACGTGAAGTAGCTGCCAAACATGAAAAATCTAAAGTAGAAGTTTCCCAGACACATCCTCTACATAATTATCAACCTGCTCAACAACGATTGAAATCTAGGCGAAGTTTCTTACACTCTACTGAGTGCCTGTCGGATTCACCTCAATCATCAAGGCTAACTTCCTGGAGATCCAGAAACCATAATCTCAACGGATGGATGGTTCCATCTGAAACTCTTCCTGCCGGTTATGAAGAGTCGTGGCCTACATGGAAGAGTCTGAACAGGCTGCGGTCTGGGGTCGGTCGATCTAAGACCAATATGAAGAAGTGGGGCCTTTCCGATGAGTCAACCTTTTGTGCCTGCGGAGAAGAACAAACCATGGTGCACCTTCTCCATTGCAACTCCTGCCCTCTCATTTGCACTATGCAGGATGTAGTTCAGGCCACACCAAATGGACGAGATCTTGCCAAATTTTGGTGCGATGTAATTTAATTGTTATTTTGAAAGTACCTTTAGTGTGTTTTTTATTTTAAAAAAGTTATCTATGCTAATTTTACATGATGTATTGCTTCTGATACGAATAAATAAAAAAAGCGTCTGCAACCATAGTGATTTTGAAACATGAGTGGCAACAGTGAATAAAACCCGGATTCAACCTAACAGCAAGAAATTATACTGTAATCACTAAGGTTCGGATGTTAAGGAAAAGTCATATTTTTTTCCTGAGCTCATTTTACCCGAAATATGAAAAATAAGTTTGAATGATGGGTCCCTGACCACGTTTAAAGCAATTTGATGTCGCCTATAAATGCATATTTAGGACATTTTTATTGTTTTGGTCATATTTGGTCATATTTTAGTGATATAAGGTCATATTTGGTTATATTTTAGTGATATAAGGTCATATTTGGTCATATTTTAGTGATATAAGGTCATATTTGGTTATAATTTCAGCGTTTTTGTTTAAATTGATGCAATGGGAATACTAATTGCCATTTCTGGTCCGTATTGACGTATATAAATAGTTTAATCAGTTGAAACTTTCAGTCAAATCAATACAAAATATTTTGCGCTATTATTGCGCTAAGTTAGGTACATGTTTCGAACCTTGCATGCCGGTCCTTCATCAGCCTCTCACACAAATGGCAACACATCAAAAAACACTGAACAAAATCCAAAAAATGCATGCACACTAATAATACATATTAAAAACATTCCATTAAAATTTTGTACGAAACATATTAAAAACACATGTTAAAAGTTCTGAGAGTCCATTTAACTTGTTCATAAACACATGTCGTTCTGATAGGAGATCTTGTCCTGTTCTGTTATCTGCTTCTTGTCATGTGGGGAACGGAAATAGAGTAGTATTCCCATTTGAATGGTCCAAATGCAAAAGACTTTTAGGTACTCCCTTCTGATAGGAGATCTTGTCCTGTTCTATTATCTGCTTCTTGTCATATGGGGAACGGAAATAGAGTAGTATTCCCATTTGAATGGTCCAAATGCAAAAGACTTTTAGGTACTCCCAGACTAACCAGGTAGTCCTCTGTTGAAAGAAAATTAAATTTATTTAGTGAAATGGACTTAAATAATGAGAATCTAATTATGATCAACCAGAAAACGATTGCTATAAAATCCTTACCTCCCAGTGTGTGCAGTGAACCTGTGCGCTTGAAAACAGCTGTTGCAACTAAAGTGCTGAGTCTAGGCGAGGCGAGGTGAGGTCACGTGAGACATGTAGGGGTGGAACATACCATTGGTGGAAGCAAAGAGCGGAGGGGCGGGGAGGCACATGGAGCGGGAGGGGGAAGGAAGTTTGGGTGGTACTACGAACCCAAATCTAATTTATGGAGGTTTTTTATGTTTGTTACTGGTGACAAAGTTTGTCAATGTTTCGTATAAAACATTGCTATCGAAATTGATTTCATTCAGATTGTGTGACGGGTTATTTCTCAAGGCCTGGTCTATCTCTAGCTGTTCTAAAATATTAAGCATAATGCCTTTGCTGCAATAATGTAAAATTTCCAAGTCTTCCTCAATTTTCGAAAAGTTGTGGTTGCGTTCCTGCATATGATTATTAATGGCTGAGAATTTTTTGTGCCTCGCAGCGTTGAAATGCTCATTATATCTTATTTTAAAACTACGCCCCGTTTGACCTATGTAATCCGCATCACAATCCTTGCACTTTATTCTGTAAATACCGGATTTCTGGAATTTGTCTTGTTTGTTGATCGATTTGGAGTTAAATAAGTGTTTCATAGTGGTGTTGTCTGTTCTGTATGCTATTCTAAGCCCTTGTTTCTTGAAAACGTTCGTGATGTTGTGCGCAATAATAGCGCAAAATATTTTGTATTGATTTGACGGAAAGTTTCAACTGATTAAACTATTTAAATTGATGCGTCGTTAACAAGGTAAGTGTTATCTACGTCGAGTTTCAAACACAGGATTTCCGAATAGTGTAGTAGATATATTTTTCTTTCTTTTCCCGGAACAGGCAGATAGCAGGCTTAGAAGACCTGATTCCAAGAAGGTGCTCCTCTACGGACGTCTTTTAGCACATCTTTCTGGACAAGTTGGATTGTGACACTGTACGCACGAGGTCACGGAATATGACCATAGTGGGCTTCCGCCTTTCAACAGGATGTCACTCCAGTAGATATATTTAGCTCAGAAGCAATTAGCAAACAAGGAAATGCCATGTTATATCTTTTAGGAAAACCGAGCAAGAACTGTATCTCAAGTATATGATACTGAATGAATGTTGAAAAGTTTAATGTGCTGAAGCTCTCTTGTCAGTTTGTATGATTAAATGTGTCTGGTGTATTATCACTGATCACGTTTTGGCATTTAAGACGTTTACTGTATCTTAGCGATACTCTACCTATCCCAAATATTCATAGTTTTTAGGTCATATTTAGCTAGTTTTTAGGGCATATTTGCTTGCATATTTTGCACTTCCTTAGGTCTTAAACTTCCGAACCCTAGTAATCACCATGGGATACAAATGGTAAGGTTAGTAACCGCAGTCACCGCAGTGCCCAGACTGGGATTTGTTTCCAAGTCTTAGACGAAGGGGGCACTGGAATATTCTTTAGCCCTAGATAGTTTGTTAGTTATTGTTTTTTTAAGGGGCGGAACTACGAGGTCATCTGCCCCTCTTAGCACAGATTAAAGTACAGTGGAACGTCGTTTATCCGGACTAATTGGGACCGAAAGTATTCCGGATAACGATTTTTCCGGATAATCGAACATGTGTTTATTTCATAGTACAACCATAGCGCAGTTTCTAATGCAGTAAACGCTTCTCCATGACTTGGTCCTTCTTCATCTTTCCCATCTAAGCTTTCATTCTTTTCGTCTTCCCCACTTACTTCTTGCACCAGAGAAGCAATTTCATCATCATCATCTAAGATCTGAAAACCTGAGTCGCTGTCACTTTCCAACCAAGCTTGTGCGCCTTTTCTATTACAGTCGGAAAATCCAGCAACTTAGGGGAATAACTCATTTGTCACCGCATCCAAATCTTCATCAACAGTGTCTGTGGTCTTAACGGTCTCTTGTTCTCCTACCAATTTATTCAATGCATTTCAAAGATTCTGTGATGTTAAAGTGTTCATCCATCAACTATCAAGTAACAGTAGTCCTTAAGAGAAAGCTTTTTTGAAAAAAATATCACCCTCTCCTCATTTTCTGGCAACAGTAAAACTTTTTTTTTTCTTTTTTTTTTTTCCTGGCCGGATAATTGACGTTCCGGTTGTTTGATGTCCGGATAAACTACGTTCTACTGTATACAAATTTGGAATGGAAATTAAAATTTTGAGGTGCACACCTAAATTTGAAAAGACCAAAAATTAATAAAATAAAAAAAGCTCTTAATTATAATATAAACAAAAATTACGGAAAAACAAAAATTCAGCATTCAAGTCGTTGAGTCAATGTTCACTGGAAAATTTAGATTGCTGGCCCTAACCCACTCGCACTTATAAAGCAAATGACGGGATCAGCAGCCACCGCGTCATCGGCTAATATAAGTTTGCAAACACATTTGCCATTGAAACAAATGTTTTTAAATATCGGTATTGATGTTAGAATTAAACGTTTAAATTATACGCCAAATCAATACATAAACAAATATATATTTTATATATTAGTACATGTTTCGACCTACAATGGGGTCATCCTCAGTCTAAAAAGAAAATCAATTAAGAATTAAAAACTAAAATGGCATTGAGCCTTAAATCTAAATTAAAAAGAAAAATTAATGATAATAATTGTAATAAATAAAATAGTAATAAAATGGATATCCTTACAAATGTAGTATTAATTAAATAAATATAAGATTGGTCTTTTAACAATAATTTTAAAAAAGTAGTTAGAAAATAAGAACTATTAACGGTGAGTGTAAAAATGTTAAGCTTTACAAAATTTATAAAAATATACACACAAAATAATTTAGAAAATCAATAAAATATTTCAGTTCGGCGCTTGAGTTAAATAAGTTGAATCCTCTTCAATACGGAGATTATTAACGATTTTGAAAAGGTGCCAACCAGTATTACGATGACATGAAATAACCTCGTTGTATGGGATGGCGAAATTCGGAAATTCGTACAAGAATTTGAGTTGAAATGCGCAATATGAATATGTGGCAATTCTAATAAATATCCAAAATGTTTAGAAGAAAAAACGGGATTCTTGAAATGGAATTACGGTATCAGAAGTTCCTCTTTAAATTTGCCAAACAGTGTTAGGTTATGTATTTGACGCTTTAATGCAACCTTCTCCATAGACGGTTTTTCTTCTAAACGTTTGGACATTTATTAGAATTGCCACATATTCATATTGGGCATTTCAACTCAAATTCTTGTACGAATTTCCGAATTTCTCCATCCCATACAACGAGGTTATTTCATGTCATCGTAATACTGGTTGCCACCTTTTCAAAATCGTTAATAATCTCCCTATTGAAGAGGATTCAACTTATTTAACTCAAGCTCCGAACTGAATTATTTTATTGATTTTCTAAATTATTTTGTGTGTATATTTTTTATAAATTTTTTAAAGCTTAACATTTTTACACTCACCGTTAATAGTTCTTATTTTCTAACTACTTTTTTAAAATTATTGTTAAGAGACCAATCTTATATTTATTTAATTAATACTACATTTGTAAGGATATCCATTTTTATTACTATATTTTATTTATTACAATTATTATCATTAATTTTTCATTTTAATTTAGATTTAAGGCACATATGCCATTTTAGTTTTTAATTCTTAATTGATTTTCTTTTTAGGCTGAGGATGACCCCATTGTAGGTCGAAACATGTACTAATATATAAAATATATATTTGTTTATGTATTGATTTGGCGTATAATTTAAATGTTTAATTTAATATAAGTTTGAGTGTCATCTGCAAAACCAAGGTTTCTTTGTAAGTCGGCAAGATCCACACACTCGGTTAAAATGTGGGCCACGGTGAGAACAGCTCCACAGGTACGAAGTGGGGGTCTTCCCTTCTCATTAGGTACGAGTGGGTGGATCTTGTATGACCTATCCTTAGCCTACACAAAATGACGGACTCCCTCCGTGACCGGAAAGAGCTCCGCCACACGCGAGTAGTTCCCTTGATCGCTTTCAGTTTACTGGGCATTGGGTCAGCTAGCCACTGACTTGTAGGCGTAACTGAGAGTGAATATCTCTAGTGACATAGCGATGGCTATGTGAATGAAGATGTGGGAACTAGAATCAAAGCGACGTGGATGTGATTCAGAGATGTCACCGGTGTTCTTTATGATAAGAAGATGCCTATCCGCTTTAAATCAAAGATGTATCGACAATGGTGAGACCAAGATTAATTGGAGGATTATCCATTTCGCAAGGTCCGTATTGACGTGTACAATGACAATTTAATGGGTTAAGGGGTCTCCGCCCAATCAATACAAGTTTATTATTGGCATCTATTAATTTATTGCCATCAAGTTAAGGACATGTTTCGGGCCTCATGGGCCCTTCTTCAGCCGCAAAATTTAGCTGGGCTTGTTTAATACTTTTATATATGGAGGGGATGGTATTTTGGAATTAATTTGTATGTTACTTTGAATTTTTGCAGCATGATAAGTTAATATTTTATAATTAATTGTCTATTTTAATGTTTTTCTTAAAGTGTATGTGTGTTGTGTATTATGATGGATGTGAATATGGTATTAATTTTGCGGCTGAAGAAGGGCCCATGAGGCCCGAAACATGTCCTTAACTTGATGGCAATAAATTAATAGATGCCAATAATAAACTTGTATTGATTGGGCGGAGACCCCTTAACCCATTAAATTGTCAATGGTGAGACCAGTCGTATTATGGCCAGCACCTAGAAGTGTGGATACTCTGCTCGGCCATATTCACAACACAATGATCCAACAACTAGCTGGCGTGGCTCCAATCGATGAGAAAATGCAGGTATGGACATTTCGTCCGAGCACCACCAAGTTCAGTCATCAGCTCAGCCTGCCAACAGTCGATAGCCAGAGACAGTGTGGGAGACCTAAGTTACGGTGGCTGACTCTATAAACGCAGATGTACGATCATGAAACTTACACCTACAGAAAGCGTTAAAATCGCAAGAAATGGCGTGCATTGATCCAAAATGCGGACCCTATTCCAAGGGGAAGACGTTAGGAAGAAGAAGATTAGAAGGATGTATATAGGTATAGTTTGAACCCATTCATCTTTTGAGTCTATAGGTAGTCCTTGCGCTTTAGTATGATTAGCTACTGAGGTTTGTAATGATAAAATCCTATCAAAAATCTAACTAGCTAAAATACACTAAAAAGATACAAAAAACTGTTGCTTGAATGTAAATTTACTAACTTCTATCTGGCAATGCTCACCATGATGATGGAGGCCACGTGAGCGGTGATGAGGGCGTACACTCCGCCGGACGCCCCCGCCAGCCTCACTGCAGGGTCCGATATGGAGGTGCCGAGCGAGCCAGCCACCACCCCCGCCACGTACAGGATGAGCACCCTCCACCACCGATGGACCATCTCCAGAGGAATACCCAGCAGGATCTGCACCAGCAAGTTCACGATCAGGTGGAATGGACTGCAAAATAGTAGTTGTTGTTGGTTTAACAGCGAGGTCATCTGCCCCTCATAACACAGTTCAATTTTTTTTGTTTTTCTTATTCACAAATTTTGGGGTGGATGCCTAATATAAATAAAACAAATAACAACAAAACTGTATGGAATTCATACATATGAATTTTGAATCCAAACAGAACAACTTCTTTGAGTTAGTGACACTTTAGATTGCTGGCTGTAACCCACTCACACTTATTAAGTAGATGACGAGAGCAGCAGCCACCAAGTCATTGACTAATATAAGATAGAGTCAGTGGCGTACCCAGGATTTTCTTCTGGGGGGGTTTCATTAATATACGAAGTACGTCCAGAAAGTAAGTTCCGTTTGGTAATAACATTAAATTGTGTACAGATACAGAAAAATTATTTATTGCACAAAATTCTACAACCCTTAAACTACTTTTCCACATAACTGCCGAAATGTTGCAGGCATTTGTCGTAGTGTGGCACGAGTTTTTGTATACCTTCTTCATAGACATGTGCTGCTGTGTCTTCAACTAGTTGTACGTTCCGCTGCAGCACAGTTCCGCATATGCGCGGTAGACGCTCTGTATCAAGGAGAAGAAACGTGCGTCATTTGGAGAGCGCTGTCAGTCACGCACGCGTTGTTGTGCATGTTTACTCATACAATGTCGGTGTTGATTGAAAATCCCGCCGCTTGTGAAATCAGATCTGTGATTCGTTTTCTGAATGCTAGGAAAGTGAAACCAATTGAAATTTATCGGCAAATTTGCGAAGTGTATGGACAAAATGCGATGAGTGATTCAATGGTGAGAAGATGGGTCCGACAGTTCAATGAAGGACATAGTGAAGTGCACGATGAAGAACGAAGTGGGCGTCCAACTTTGGTTACAGAAGGACTGGTTCACGCGATTGATAACAAGATCCGGGAAAACCGCAGGTTTACAATTAGTGCTCTCTCTATGGAATTTCCCCAAATCTCACGATCACTAATTCATGAAATTGTTACCGAAAAACTGAATTTTCGTAAACTTGGCCGACGTTGGGTACCAAAGATTCTTACGGAGCAACACAAAACAAAACGGATGGGTAGTGCACTTCAGTTTTTTACCCGTTACAATGAAGGCGGCGAAGAATTTCTGACACAGATAGTCACAGGAGATGAAACTTGGGTTTCTTACGACACCCCTGAAAGTAAGCGGCAATCAATGGAATGGAGGCACACTTCATCCCCAGCAAAGGTTATGCCGAAACAAATCTTGACACCTCGGAAAATGATGTGCACAGTGTTCTGGGACTGGAAAGGCATCTTACTCATTGATTTCTTACCGCGTGGTCAAACAATCAACACAGATGCTTACTGCGAGACACTTAGGAAATTGCACCGCGCAATACAGAATAAGCGCCGAGGGTTGCCGTCAAAAGGTGTTGTTTTTCTTCACGACAACGCACGACCACACACTGCAAATGTGACGAAAAACCTCCTACAGGGATTTGGCTGGGACATGTTTGACAACCCTCCGTACAGCCCTGACCTCGCTCCAAGCAACTTTCATATCTGTTCATACATCTCAAGTCTTTCCTTGGCGGTCAACACTTCAACAATGACGACGAGCTGAAAGAAGATGTTTCCAACTGGTTGAAGACACAGGCGGCACACTTTTATGAAGAAGGTATCTAAAAACTTGTGCCACGCTATGACAAATGCCTGCAAAAGTTCGGCAGTTTAAGAGGTGTAGAATGTTGTGCAATAAATAATTTTTCTGTATCTGTACACAATTTAATGTTATTACCAAACGGAACTTACTTTCTGGACGTGCCTCGTATAATAGTGTAATTGTGTACATTATTAAAGGGACAGCAAGCCTCCGTGGCTTAGGCGGCAGCATGCCGGCCTCTCACCGCTGAGTCCGTGGTTCAAATCCCGGTCACTCCATGTGAGATCTGTGCTGGACAGAACGGAGGCAGACAGGTTTTTCTCCGGGTACTCCGGTTTTCCCTGTCAAAATTTCATTCCAGCTACACTCCCCACTATCATTTCATTTCATCTGTCATTCATTTAATCATTGCCCCAGAGGAGTGCGTCAGGCCTCGGCAGCCGGCACAGTTCATATCCTCGCCGCTAGATAGGGGCTTCATTCATTCCATTCCTGACCCGGTCGGAGACTGGAAGCAGGCTGTGGATTTTCATTTCATTAAAGGGACAGATGACCTTGCTGTTCCGCCCCTTAAAACGACAGTCATCATAATAAAAATGATTTTTTGATTAATATTCATAAAAAAGCAATAATTAAATAACCGTTCTCTTTGCATGAAAACTATTTTAGACCTCATCATATTTTCGACACCAAAAAAAAATGGAAAACAGAGATTAAATATTAAAACTGAAACGATGCAGTGGTATCATCATGACCATAGTTACGTTGTTGCTTAAAATATTGATTTTATGCGAGAGAAAGATAATGTTTTGCTCTCCGTGTTCCTACTGCCATCACTATTGACTCTCAAAATCTGCCTATCTTGATGACTTTATCTGTATCATTAATTGGAATAAATTGCAGTAACTCCTCATGTACTGAATTATCTTTAACGAAATGGACACACGATTAAAGCAACCTGAAGCAATGTGAAAACGGTTACCGATCGCACACTTCGCCGGTTAAACTGATCCATGGCTATACTCTGATTTACAAAAGATGCTCGGTGAACGCTGTCATCCGCTTGAAGGGTGAGGTGAGGAGTGGAGACGCGAGGGGTAACGGTCTCCATAGCAACAGCCAGCAGTGCTGCAATGTACGCCGACACAGCAGTGAGCACATGGTTTGACTCAGTGTTCTACTGTGCCTTCACTCGTCACGGTCTTTAGTCCACCAGGCAGGGGGGCTAACTTCCCCAGTATTTGTGTCTTCCTCCAAGCCTCTTCGAATGTTATGAGTCATGATCTGTCTCAGTGGCAATGCAGCATTTCCCCACGTGCTTGCTTTGACAGACGTCAGCGATCATTATTGGAAATTCAGAGTATAGCTCCAACGCTGAAGGAGGAGTCTCGCTGCGAGTAGAGCGCAGGACATTTACCAAGTGAGGAACGTGATCACTTTTAACATACTGTACTGTATATACAGGAGTAAGAAATAAAAATAAAAAGATTCAAGTAGGGAAATGTGTCTGGGGGGTTCATACCCTAATCCCCCCCCCCCCGTCGGTATGCCAGCGGCTAGAGTGTCATCTGCAAACCAAGGTTTCTTCGTAAGTCAGCAAGATCCACACACTCGGTTAAAATGTGGGCCATGGTACAAAGTGGGGGGGGGGTCTTCCCTTCTCATCATCTATGAGTGGGTGGATTTTGTATCTGCAAAAGAAGGCGAAATCCTCTGGGCCCAGAAGGACTTTCGTTTACCGGGTCTTGGCCAGTCATCCAGAGTCTCTATGCTGTAAGACTGCGTCATGCCGTTAGGCTTGTGGCAGTTGTACTGTGATAGAGCACGCTCAAGAACTGTTAAGGTATTGCAAGATGACTCTGCTCCTCTACATTGGAACGCATTAACCTCTCAGGTAATCTCCCCTTTTCTCTTCATCTGAGTCGGCTCATACAAACAGCTTCATCTAGCGTGTTTGTTTCTAACTTAGCCTTTATCTCTTCATTACGAGCACCCTCCTGCCATTGCTCCCATCTAGTTGTCCCAGCTACCTCTAGCTCTCACTTCCATACAGCAAGGTTCATCTGAATACTGAGCAATGTAAGGAGAGTTTCATCGCTACAGAAAGAAGTGATTCTTTATTCTTCCAGATAATCACTGCATTGGCTCTTTCCGATCGCAACACAGATACTCACCACACCTCGACTCTATTTCCTTCCCCCTACTGTGACCATCCTGAGAGAATACACAGCGCAATGTTTCACCTGCTGCAGTTTAATTTCTCCTTTCTATTTTCTTGTGTTCTTTCCCGACCCACATAAGCTTCGTCTTTGAAATGCTGATCTTCATACCATTTCTGTTCAAGTTGTAACATGCTGGCCTGTAAGCTATCAATGGATTTTGCTATTAACTACCAGGTCATCAGCATAGGCCAGACTGCTAATTGAATCCCACCCAGCCAGTTTATGCCCTTCAGCAATATATAGCCTGTATTGATGATTACTAGGGCTCGGATGTTTAGGAAAAATCATATTTTTTTTTTTCTTTGCTTCTAATTTCATGCCCGATTGGTTTCTGATGCAAATCAAGTGATTATCGTCACAATACAGTGACTTTGATTTGTCATATAAATACATTTTTTACCATTAGGTCAAATTTTGAGCATATTTCGGTAGTTTGACGGCAGCTGTAGGTGTGCAATCATCCTCAACTTAGCAAACGGGAACTATTGTTTACAGAAATAGACTGTAAATAACCACTTAAATATGTAACTTATATTCAGAAAATTAACCCTCTCAGTGCCACGCGCCGATCAGATCGGCTCTCGCTGCTCGCGCCAAAAGTGCTAAAGCCGATTCAATCGGCGCGCTGTTTATCTTATATTTGTAGATATCTGTAGGCATATGTCCGTGATTATTTCATACTGTCGGAAAGGTGAGGTTCCAAGCTTGCCTTTGTTGTGTCTACTTTTTCCCTACGAAGTCCGTTACGAGGTAGGTTTGAGTTTGTATTCACGCCCTCCCTTTGCGCTCCCTCAATCAAGCACGTTCCCGCCAAAATTGCGGCACAGTTGTTTTCTTCTTGTTGAAGTTTTCTGGCTAGAGATGCATCTAAGAACTTTATACAGCTGGAAACGTAGTGTATCTTCGAATGTGACTCTTAAGTTTCCATAATTTAGACTCAAAATTGATTTTTCACACACACAAAAATGAAAATTGACAATTATCAGAATAACCTCCATTAAAATGGTTTAGATGCAATATTTACCTTTACGAACATAATGTATGAAAGAATGAGGTATTAGTTATAAAACAAAGCAAAAATAATGATTCTATCCTTGAAAATGTGGTACAGTGGAACGTGGCTAATTCGAACTTCTTTAATTCGAAATCTTCTTTAATTCGAAATTTTCTCTTGGTCCCTAGCATTTTATATACAATCAATGCTAAAAAATCATGGTTAATTCGAATTATATTTTGTATAATTCGAAGTTTTTATTAGACTTGTGGTTGTTTAGGAGTTTGGTTTTGCCTGTGTTTTAAAGTGTGTGTACAGAGCTAGGATGTCGTCATCAAAGCCTCAAATTTTGACTTTGGCGGGGAAATTAGCGAAGTGGAAAGGGGAATTAAGAAAAAATATGAAATTTCAAAGTCTTTTGGGATTCTCCAAACACGTTGTCAACATAACTAAAAAATAAAGACAAAATTCTTGGTTGTGAAAGTAAGATTGGTAAAGGCCGAAAGAGGTTGAGGGAACCGGAAAATCCAGACGTGGACCAGTACGTTTTTAAATGGTTTAAACAAACGAGGGATAAGAAGATTCCTCTTAGTGGTCCACTTTTAAGAGGCAAAGCTGAACAGTTTGCTACCGAATTAGGCAAATCAAATTTTAAAGCTAGCACTGGGTGGCTAGATGGCTTCAAGGAACGAAATTTCGTTCATATTCGTTTGTGGTGAAAGCGGGGCTGTTAACCAGCAAGAAGCTAATCATTGGAAAAAGGATTTAGAAGAAATGATCCAGGACAGAAACCCAAAGGACATCTTCAACATTGACGAGACGGGTCTTCTTTTTTAAAAGAACTTTCTTAATTTGAATTTTTGGATAATTCGATTGTCTTTACTGGTCCCTTGAGTTTCGAATTATCCAAGTTCCACTGTATTTGTGACTTATTTTCGAATAGCCTGCATGATCGTTGAAAATGGCAAGTATTTCAGGAAATGGCTTGGCACTAAGAGGGTTAATATGAAAATAGGAATAAAGCATTTAGTTAAGAATTTAATCTCGAAGGGATTGTCGCTGGGATTTATAATTTAAAAATAAAAACGGCCATATTTAAATCAGTTATTTTCAGGTCATATTTGCTTCCATATTCGGGCTATTTTTAGGTCTTAAACATCCGAGCCCTAACGATTACAATACAACATTAATTAGATCTGCCAGTAAAGTTCTGGTTTCATTGCTAGTTGGCAGTGACATCTGTACCAGGTAGCCGAGGCCATATTATTGGGTTGGTGCATAAGTCCGTAGCGTTTTCCATAAGTGTTTCCATATCAAGTTTGTAAGTTTATTAAACACACCAGATACACACAAGAGAGAAGTTAATCATCAGTAACATATTGCTCTTCACTAGTCTGCCAACGCTGTGGTCTTTTTTCGATTTTGCGCCTGTAGAAATCACGTAGTTTTGAGTTGAAGAATTCGTCAAGCCATGTTCGGAGCGCATCTTCATCCGGAAAGGAAGTTCCTTGAAGGTTGTTCGATAGAGAGCGGAAAAGGTGAACATCTAAAGGCGCAAGATCGGGCGAATAAGGTGCGTGTGAAAGATTTCCCAGCCCGGCTCCTGTATAGTGACTTTTGTCAGGTTAGCAAAGTGTGGGCGGTTGTTATCATGGCGGAGCATCACTTCACGCAGTCTTGCAGGTTGCTTTTCTTGGATTGCATCTGCAAGACGTCTCAGTTGTTGGAAATAAAATATTGTCAGCAGTGATGGTTACACCTCGGTGAAACAATTCAACGTACAGCACACCGTCGCGTCGGTGTTCCACCAGATGCATAACATTATATTTTGTGGATGCGCGCAGGTCTTTTCACGGGGAGTTGTTTGTTTGTTTGTTTGGGCTTAACCATTCCTTTCTTCTCCTTATGTTTGCGTAAAGACACCATTTCTCGTCACCAGTAACGATACATGATAGGAATGGTCGATGTTGTTCACGAGCCAATCGATAACGAGCAAGCAGAGATGCACATATGGCCACCAACTGATTTTTGTGATTTTGGCTTAGAGCATGCAGTACCCATACACCGGATTTTCGAACCTTAAAAACTGAATGCAAATGTCGCACAATGGTGGAATGATTACAGTTCATCACATTTACCAGTTCTCATGTACACTGACGTAGATCATTGTGAATTAATGCGTTTAAACGATCTTCAACAAATTCCGACGGCCTTCTTGTACGTGGGAAGTCACTAAGGTCAAAACAAACCCCCTTAAAACAAGAAAACCACTTTCTTGCCGTGCTCTCTCCAATAGCATTGTCCCCATACACGGCGCAAATGTTTCTGGCCACCTCCACAGCTTTCGTCCCTCTATTGAATTCAAAGGGAAGAATATGTCGGAAATGTTCCAATTTCTCCACTTGGCACTCCATTGTCTAGCATCCAGGGCTTCACTCATTATGTGCAAATGACAAAACTCCAATATGTAAACTCAAGAACAAACACTGAACTACAAAGCAACAATGACAGTCGATAATTAAAACCTCAGCACCCGGAATACTAACAAGCAAAACGGACTTATGCACCAACCAAATATTATTATTAACGGATAATGGAGTGCATTCTTACCCGACGTGAACGAACATGTACGTGAAGAACCTCCAGGCCTCGTAGCGCCTCTTGGGATTGTAGAGCAACGCGGTGGCGATGGTTCCCGAGGCGTTTACGTCCCCATCCTGGATGGCGTCCCAGGCAAACAGGGCTATCTGCAGAGATTCAAGCATCACATGTCAAACAAATGAATGAGGGAAGATTAGTATACTAGCAATTGATTGGAATCCAGTGACAGTTGTCTGAGAAATACTTAATTTCGTGTTTATGCTATTCTTTTGAGGCAGTATGGGTCCTCCTGTGTCTCCTCACAGAATCTCAGCAATGACTGTCCAAGGGAGAGCTGTAGCATATCTCACTAATTTCTGACTCCAACTTTAGATTTAGTATTCTGTGTATGAGCCTAAATATTTATAACCCCCTATCTGGTTCCCCGTCCTTCGTACATGCAAAAATGTTTAATTTAAATAGTGTTCCACAATTCTAAGTCGCCTCACGTTTAACAACGGAACAGTAATGTTGAAACAGATTTCTTCTTGTGTGTTGGCCAAGTAATTTGTCGTGCTCTTTTAAATTTAAATATTTTACTTTCTATTGACAATTTTTTATCAGAGTTCCGACTGAGAATTTCACCAAGATATTTAAACTTATTTCCAATTTCAATTTGTTTGTTACTGTTTAATAGAATAGGTGGTGCTGGAGGTTGGCATAATTTCTGTTTTCTCATATGAAATTTGTAATCCAACTTTATTTGCTATCCTTCAAGTTCTTCTATATAGTTGAAATTTAGCTTCTTGTATATCATTTGCAAGATCATCTGCGAATGCTAAGCAATGTAGTTTTATATCTTTGCCAATCTTGACATGACAGTCCATTCTCGCATGATTCTTTCCAATACAATTAAACAATAATGGTGAGAGTCCAGTTATAATTTTAAATGGTTCAGA
Source organism: Meconema thalassinum (assembly GCA_946902985.2). Taxonomy (NCBI): domain Eukaryota; kingdom Metazoa; phylum Arthropoda; class Insecta; order Orthoptera; family Tettigoniidae; genus Meconema; species Meconema thalassinum. The sequence goes on along the minus strand of OX336388.2, from coordinate 189,381,960 downwards.
GAATTAATTTCTGAATCCAACTTTAGATTTAGTATTCTTAAGGAAAGAGACCAAGAGGAAGACCTCGCGAGGTGTGGGAGAAGCAAATTTACAAGGACCTTGAAGCTGGCATCAAATACAGGAAGAACAGTTATGGATCAACAGGACAAATTGGAGACGGCTCATATATAACCACACCCGTCTTGCTGGAGCAAAGAAGATTTAGTATTCTTAAGTTGATTCCAATAAAGCTAATAGGTTTTTGATGTAAACCAAATTCCTTAAGGATATTCAATGATGACTCACGATGGAAACTATCCTACGCCTTTTTAAAATCAACAAAACTGGTGACTAAAAATTTGTATCTAACTCAATGATGTTTCACAATCCACTTTCAACTGATCTGGACAACTTCTTCCTGGACGACATCCTCCTTGATATTCTTCAAGTTTTCAGTCAAGCTGTTCCTGAATTCTTGTATAACTATGCAATCTTAGAGAAAGGCAAATCAGTAAGATCGAAGCAACTGAAATGAAATTTTTGAGAACATCTCGCCAGAAGACTAGAAGAGATAAAATTAGGCAAGTACTAAATATAACTGAACCATTAGTACAGCGAATATAGAGCTCGAGATTAACATGGTTTGGCCATGTGCAAAGGATGGAGATGGATATCTGAAAGTTGGAGATGGTGAGGAACTTTGACGGTATTAGATTGGTTGGACCAAATCCGACAAGACATATGTAACATTGGAGTGGATGTGGCAGAAGTAATGGAGTAGGAGAAGTGGAAGGATAGACAGCAGTGGAAGAGGCTAGTTTACAACACCCGGGTGACTGGAGTTGGACACGGATGGTGATGATCTTTTAAGTGAAATCCAGCAGAGATATCTCCTGATAATTGTTTGGATCTGATCAATAGCCTTTTCTATGTAATGGGTGTATTATCGCCATGTTCCGATCTTCAGGCATTGTTTCAGTATTCCAAATGTCTACGAGGTATTTATGTAAATTCCGAATGGTTTGCATATTAGTATGGATTATCAGAGACAACATAGCTCATCAACTGTTTTGAGTTGTTGCCAGCTATTGTGTTGAAATGTACCCAAACATATCGAGGAATGTATCTGCATACCTATGGAGTTCTAATAATTGGAGCATGATTGTAGAAAGCAGTGGAGGAAAGCTGGTTGTAGTTTGGACTTAAAATAATCTTTTTTCCTTTCTAGCATTACATAATTAATTAATTAATTAATTAATTAATAAAAATGTTGTGCTGCACGGCTGAAAGCAACGGGAAACTACAGCCGTAATGCTATTCCTGAGGATATGCACCTCTCTATGCATAATTACATGTGATGATGGCCTCCTCCCTTGTAAAATTTCAATCCGGAGGTAAACTAGTCCCCCGTTCGGATCTCCGAGTGGGGACTACTCGAAAGGGGGTTAACATCACAGAAGTGACAAAGAGGAAATCTGACATTCTACGGATCGGAGCGTGGAATGTTAGAAGTCTGCTAGGAGATGGAAGGTTAGAAAACTTAGAAAGGGAAATGGATAGGTTGAGGTTGGATTTGGTTGGGATTAGTGAAATGCGCTGGCAGGAAGAACAGGACTTTTGGTCAGGTGACTATAGGGTCATTAGCACTAAATCAAACATTGGCCAAGCAGGGGTTGGTCTCCTATTGAGTAGGATACTTGGACTGCAGGTGGAATATTATGAGCAATATAGTGAATGGATTATTGTAGCAAAAATCAATACTAAACCTACGTGCACCACAGTGGTACAAGCCTATATGTTTACCAGTCAAGCTGATGATGATGATGTTGAAATGGTCTATGAAGAAATAGATGAATTTCTGAGGTATATCAAGGGTGATGAAAATGTTATAGTAATGGGAGATTGGAATGCTGTGGTAGGAAAAGGCAGAGAACGGAAGATAGTAGGAGATTTCGGATTAGGTGAAAGGAATGATCGAGGAAGCAGGCTGATGGAATTCTGCACCGAGCATGAGTTGGTCATAGCTAACACCTTATTCAATAACCACAATAGAAGAATATACACATGGATGAGACCAGGAGATACAGGGCGTTACCAAATCGACTTCATTATGGTCAAGCAGAGGTTTTGAAACCAGATTTTGGATTGCAAAACATATCCTGGTGCTGACATAAACTCTGACCACAATCTAGTTGTTATGAAATGCTGATTAAAGTTGAAGAAACTTAAGAAAAGTCAAAAGCCAAAAAGGTGGGCAATAGACAGACTGAAAGAGAAGGATGTAAACGAAAGATTCAAGAAGAGTATAAAGGAAGGACTAATGAAAAACCCTAAACCAACTTCAATTGCAGACGAATGGGCACTTTTGAAGAATGAAATAACAAAATCTGCAGAAGAAAACATTGGTAGGAAAGAAAGAATAGGTAAAAAACCGTGGATCACTCAGGATATACTAGAATTGATGGATGAAAGGCGGAAACACAAGAATGTAAGAGATGAAAAGGGGAAAGCAGAATACAGGCGTCTGAGAAACGAGGTTAACAAGAAGTGCAAGGAAGCGAAAGAAGAATGGTTGAAAGAGAAATGTGCAGGTATAGAAAATTGTCGGAAATTAGGAAAAGTAGACACAGCTTATCGAAGGATTAAGAATACTTTTGGGGAAAAGAAGACTAAGTGCTGTAATATTAAGGACACAAATGGAAAGCCTCTAACAGATAGGGAAGATAAGGTTGAGAGATGGAAAGCTTACATAGAGTGTTTGTATAAGGGAAAGGAGATTGAGAATCATGTAATGGAAAGGGAGGAGGAAATTGATGAGGATGCAAAGGGAGATTTAATATTGAGATCAGAATTTGACAGAGCATTGGAGAACTTAAGCAGGAACATTGTTGATGATTATGATAATTGTTGTTTTAAGGGGCCTAACATCTAGGTTATCGGCCCCTAATGATCTGGGTGATAGTGAAAATGATAATGAAATGGAAACCAGAACGAAAAGTATGTGAGACAGAAAATACGTACAAAAAGGAACTCAGATGGAAACAACTCACAATATGGTCTTACAAAAGGGAATTTAGAACGAATAGATTCACAAAAAGAATAGATTGAGAAAGACCCACAAAACGTAGGCTAGATTCAAAGTACGTACAAAATGCAATGTAGCGTCAAAATACTTACAAAATGCAACTGAAATTCAAAATACTGACAAAATACAAATGAGATCGAAAATACGTACAAAATGCAATTGAGGTTCAAAATACTTACAAAATGCAATTGAAATTGAAAATACACAATGCAATTCAGATTGAAATATCCCAGTTCCAATCCAAATTATTCACAAAGTGCAATTGAAATTCAAAATACTTACAAACTGTACGGTAGATTCAAACGACTCATGTGGATTGACAATACTTACAAAATGCAATTTAGATTGAAAATACTTGACAAAATGTAATTTAGATTCTAAATACCCACAAAATGCATTGAGAATCAAAATATGTGCAAAATGCCCACCAAACAAAATGCAATTTAGATTCAAAATTCGTGCGAAATGAGGTTTTGGTTGAAATTACTTACAAAATGCAATTGAAATTCAAAATACTCACTAAAATGCCCTGACACCTGCATTGAAAGACTTACTAAAAAGCAATTTAGATTGTCAATCTTTACGAAATGCAATTGAGGTTGAAAACAATCGCGAGATGTAATATAGATCGAAAAAACTTACAAAATGCAACGTAGATTAAAAATGCCTTAAAAAATCGCTAAAAGGGAATTTAGATACATGGGGAACCAAGTAACAAAAACAGTGCGGGAATCTTAAAGAGAAAAGGAAATATAATGAAAAGAGGAGAGGTAAGGGACAAAAGGGGAAAACGGACCCAGCTCAGGAATCCCTTGGGGTCGCCAACTCCCGAACTCACCAGCCGTAAGCCCCTGAGGGTGTAGCATTATCTAGGGTGCACCAGAGGTGGTGGGGCTACATACATCCTGCCTCCTTAAGGGCCTAGAGCACAAGGCACGAGGTAAAAGGAAAAGAAAAAGAGGGCTGACCCCTCACAGAAGGAGGGTATCAGGAAAGATGAGACAAGGGCCAATTAAGGCGGGAAAGTGAAAGACTCCCTAGGCCTCGGAAAACCTAATACCGTTGGGGTCAGAAGAGAACAAGAGTTGACCAAGGGAGGTCGACAGGAAAGAAGACGGAGAGGAGCCCGGCACAAGTAAGTGGAAGCAATGCCGGACTCAGCTGGGGTCCCGTGGTCGCCAACCTCCACTAGATGTGAGCCCCTGGGGGCTAAGCAGGAACAAAGCACCAGGCATAGATGATATACCGATTGAGTTCCTACGCTGCATAGGACATGAAGGTCTGATCAGGTTATTTCACTTGGTGTGTAGGATTTATGAGACAGGTGAGGGACCCCCTGATTTCAAGAAGAATGTTATTATCCCTATACCAAAGAAAGTGGGAGCTGACAGATGTGAAGATTAACTGTACAATCAGCTTGATTACTCATGCTTCAAAAATCCTGTCTAGAATAATTTACAAGAGGATGGAAAGCCAGATAGAAACGGAGTTGGGTGAAGACCAGTTTGGTTTCAGGAGAAATGTAGGAACAAGGGAAGCTGTACTAAGTCTTAGGCTGATTTTGGAAGGTAGAATATGGAAAAATAAGAGAACGTTCATGGCATTTGTAGACTTAGAAAAGGCTTTTGATAACGTTGATTGGACTAAATTGTTTGACATTTTGAAATCTATTGGAATAAAGTACAGGGATAGGAGGGTGATATACAATCTATACAGAAACCAGACGGCCATCATTCGAGTTGAAGGACATGAGAGAGAAGCTGGTATTCAGAAAGGTGTAAGGCAAGGCTGCAACTTATCACCCATACTTTTCAATCTCTACATTGAACAAGCAATGAAGGAAATTGGAGAAAAATTTAAAGTGGGAGTGAAGATTCAAGGAGAAATTTCAACTCTGAGATTTGCTGATGACATCGTCATCTTGGCCGAAACGCCTGAGGATTTGAATGAGTTTTTGAATGGTATGGACTCCGTCTTACGGAATGAATACATGATGAAAATTAATAACTGTAAAACAAAAATACTGGAATGCAGCCGAAATAAATCAGAAACCTCTATGGAGATCAAATTGGCAGGTGAAAAGCTGAAGGAAGTAGAAAACTTCTGTTACTTAGGAAGCAGAATAACCAGTGATGGACGAAGCAAAGAGGATATAAAAAGTAGGTTGGCTCAGGCAAGGAAAGCCTTTCTACAAAAAAGGAATCTGTTGACATCGAATATAGATTTAGGTATTAGGAAGTCATTTTTGAAAGCCTTTGTCTGGAGCGTGGCGCTCTATGGAAGTGAAACTTGGACTGTTGGTGCAGCAGAAAAGAGGAGAATTGAAGCATTTGAAATGTGGTGTTACAGGAGAATGATGAAGATCAGATGGTAGATAGGGTTACAAACGAAGAGGTATTACTGTAAGACGAGTGGGAGAGGAGATATGTTCCTGGCGACTGCTAATGAAGAGAAGAGATAGGTTGGTAGGACACATACTAAGACACCCAGGAATAGCAAGCTTAGTTATGGAAGGAAGGGTTGAGGACAAGAACTGTAGGGGTAGACCAAGGTTAGAATATGTTGAACAGATTGCTTCGGATGTAGGGTGTGGTAGCTATGTAGAGATGAAACGATTAGCTCAAGACAGGGAGGCATGGAGAGCTGCATCAAACCAGTCTAAAGACTGAAGACTCAAACAAACAAAACAACAAGATTATCTTGATAGTCAACAGCAAGATTTTCGCTGCAAGATGCAGAGTTACTATACATTCCTGAAGATTGGGACAGTCCCAAAATTTTCATTCCAGCAAGATGAACAAAAAATTGTGAAAATTCCGGATTCTGATGGATATGTTAGAAACAGCACACAATTTTAGCGATTCAAATTGCTTTGCAAGGCCTACGTCTTATAGGCGATGGTCAGGCTATCCAAACCAAGTGTGTCGTTCTCTATTTATAGAGGCATGATTTTTACGCACTAATTTTTTAACGATTTCGCAACAAAAAAACTAATTTTCACGTTATTTTGCGAAATAGATATTGTTGTATCGCTTTAATTTCGCTTTAATAAAATTCTAAAATTAATCATTGAAGGTTCCATTATTGTGGTTCTGAATTATTTATATGAATGGTAGGTTAGATGTATAAATTACTAGTAAGCGTCCAATATTATTTTATTATATTCCTGATTTTGCATTAATGTTGATGCAAGCAGTGACTGAATTACTTCAACTTGTTGAATCTTTGTTCGCTCTTCTCTTTCTTTTCATACATAAGCTTGAAACAAAATTTCAAGCTCGTTATTCACAACAGATTTCACTGTAATATCGCACTTATCACTAAATAATTGAATTTCACTTTAAAATGGCCTTATCGCTTTAACCTTTTACACTCCTATGTCGAGTGGAAGGAAGGAAGATCGTAGTTTTACTTGACCGTTAATCTCGAGATCATGAGCCACGGTACCTCCTTTTTACGTAGAATCCGAACCACAGGACATGGCATTTCACTTTGAAAATCTCACATGCATTGACCGGGAATCGAACCCGATCCGCCGTGGTGAGAGGCTGACAGCTTGACCGCTGCGCCACCACGCCCCCTCTATGTTGAGTGGGGTTCGACATTAAAATATTTAACTTCCACTCCGATGTCGAGTCCCACACGACATGACGATAGCTTGTACTCACAGCGCACGTATGACTTGTGTGCTGTATTCCAGTATTGTGGAGCCATCTAGTGGTCTCCGAGAAAACACCTTTCCCTATTTACTATAGTTTGTGGGAATTGTAAGGAATTTTTAACCTTCGTTATTCTCGAATGTTTATGACAGTTTTACTGACAGTGGAAGAGAACAGAGCCCACCCACTGCATGGATATAATCCTCCTCAGCAACGGCTGAGGTCCCGAAAGAGCTTCCTGAGGACATCTGAGATGCTTACCGTCTCACCGGAGAAGGCAAGGCTGGATATATGGAAGAAGTCGACCCCTCACCCCTGCGGTTGGATGCCAGTAGCTGAAGACCTACCACCCGGACACAACGAAAGCTGGTTGGTGTGGAAATCCCTAAACAGGTTACGATCAGGAGTTGGAAGATCCCGTGACAATCTGAGGAGATGGGGCCTCAGTACATGTGACACGTCTTGCGAATGTGGACAAGAACATACCACAAGACACATGCTTCATTGCCCTCTGTGCCCTTCATCTTGTGCAGAGGAAGATCTCCTGTTAGCCACTCCAAGCACCTTGGATGTTGCTCAGTATTGGGCACGTGTTATATAATTAGACAGTTTTACCCTTATACCGTATGTAGCCTATAGCAACTGTAAATTTGTATGTTTCCGACACGAGAAATAAATAAATACTGATAATGATTCAATGTAAACATGGTGTCTGCTTCATCTTTGCTCACGGAACTGGATATTTTAGAACAGTTACAGTGATAGATACGATGATGAACCAACAACTGACAGGGAAATATATTTCATACTAGCAGTAGTGCCCGGCTTCGCCCGGTGGATTTATTTGTTTTACAGTACTGGAGTGCTCAAGGATTAGGATCGGAATAAATGAAAGTAAATTTGAAAGCACCAACGCTTATTGCAGCTGATAACCTCAGTATACTGCACCAACACCATCGCCCTTATACAGAGGCATACTATTGTCATGATGATAACTGTTTTAAGGGGCCTAAGAAATCCTTTTGCACTAATTACTCCCCGTGACTGCAATTTATAAGCAGCTCGCAATTCTGCACCAGAACATTGGTAGGGGCGACGTTATGCGGGCCGCATTACATGGGAACAATAGACATCGGTATTATTGAAGCCGTTCTGGGGCGCTTGTTCTTCCAACTTACTAAACAAAAATCCATCTCTAAGGTTACCTGAGAGGTGTAGCCTAATGCTACATAGCCTAAACTATTCCTCTTGAATCAGGCTATCATATACAAAAAGAATTTTTCGAATCCGACTGGTAGTTCCAGAGATTAGCGCGTTTCAACACATAAACAAACACACAAACTCTTCAGCTTTATTATATTAGTATAGATAACATAATTATAATTTGTGTTCGATTGTTTTGCAGTGTTCACTTCCTACTGCTGTTCATAGTGCAGACAGTGGCGGTTCGTACTCTTAAACAAGGGTGGGGCACAGCACATTTTTGAGAGAACGTACGCCCATAATGGTACATGTTGGCCGTACCATGAGTAGACAAGAAAACCGATGTCACTCAATTGGTTTAATTGTGGCGGCCACTTAGTAATCGTTTCTCTGCGGTTTTACCGGGCTGTGATGCCGCAGCGGAAAAGCTGCTTGCCTCGCACCAAGGATGGTCTGGTTCGATTCCCGGTTAATGCTTATGGGAATTCCGAGGTGAAATGACACGTCTGGTGGCTTGGATTCCACGTAAACAGCAGTTCCCGTGGTTTATGATCGAGAAGTTAATGGTCACGTATTAGTACAAGCACTCCTACTATTCCTTCCGATATTCCTAAAGTAGATTACTTAAACTCAATCATTTCACGGATCCATTAAAGACATTAACACAAACAATTCAAATTCCTAAAAATCCAGTGAATATTATTAAGACCTTAATCGAATGCGCGACATAATATACCTATTCTTGTCCACAAGTTTGTTGTGTTTACGAACAGCCATCATCCAGTTGCTGCCTTTTTCACCAACACTGCTAAGCTCATTTCATTGTTCGCATGACATTTTGACTTTAAACAATGTTTCTTACCTTTTTCAGGTAAATGTTTTAAATCATTGATGCCAGTCACGGTCCATGTGTCATCGCCACCAAATAACTGGCACGGGAAACTAAACAAAATGAATTTACTACCCGACACCCACATATCCAATCCCATTTTTCATACACAGATTTATTGAAAGTCCTGTTATATGTTCTGTGTTTATCTTTAGAGAGTCGATTAATGCACAGACCTGGTTTTGGAGGACCTAATTCATTTGTTAATAGTCTGTCCTCATAAGTTAAGGTCTTATTTTGTAAGTTTTTTACCTCGTTTATTTCATGGTTTCGTTAACGACAACCCCCAGAAGCTCACGTGGAACGTGGGTTGGCGACCACGGGACCCTGCTGAGTCCAGCTTTGCTTCCACTTTGTGCCGGGCTCCTATCCGTCTTCTTTCCTGTCGACCTCTCTTGGTCAACTCTTGTTCTCTTCCGATCCCGATGGTATTAGGGTATCCGAGTCCTAGGGAGTCTTTCACTTTCCCACCTTAATTGGCCCTTGTCTCATCTTTCCTGATACCCTCATTCTTCGAGGGGTCAGCCTTCTTTTTCTTTACATGTTATCTCCTGCCTTCTGCTCAAGGCCCTCAAGGAGGCAGGGTGTATGAAGCCCCACCACTTTTGGTGCCCCCTAGATAATGCTACACCCTCAGGAGCTCACGGCTGGTGAGTTCGGGAGTTGGCGACCTCGAGGGATTCCTGAGCTGGGTCCGTTTTGTCACCTTTTTCCTCTGACTTTGGGGCGGACCCTCTCCTCTTTCGTTTTCCTATGTGTCTTTCATGGCTCTCCTTCCTTCCAAATCCCCCATTCCTCATTCTTTGAGGGTGGAAGGCATTTATTTTCTTCCTGTCCTTTATTTGCCTTATCCTTGATTTGTTTATCATTTCATCTTCTAGTATGTAAGTCTGTAGTTAGTATTAGTTATAGTTTTAATTCTCATCTCATCTTTCTCTATCACCCAAACCATTAGGGGCCGATAACCTAGATGTTAGGCCCCTTAAAACAACAATTTTCATAATCATCATCGTTAACGACATGAACACCTCCAATGCGTGAAAATGCAGTGAAAATGACTAAGTAATTTGTCGCAGCATTCAGTTACGGTCTAAAATCAGAATGACACATAATAGATAAACGACAAGTAAGAATTAACCGCTTACCTCTTACGACGAAATACGCTCTCAGTGTATATTTTTATTATGTTTAACACGGGTACGCGCTATTCGCACCTCACAAATCACGCTTCCAATAACAACTAGGCCTATTATGTAAGATTAATATTACTGAACACTGCAAAAGACCACAGCACTCATACACATTTATAACTGAATATCGCAGGCGCCAAAACTTTCGAAGCCAAGTGTTGAGGCAGGACTGTCGTCACGCAGTTGTGTATACCCCTAGGCCTAGTTGAAGAGATTAAGAAAATTCTCAAACTTGACGTTATAACATAATACAAATTCACTTACGGAACATAGCCTACGTTCAAAATGTTACGTTTCTGTTTCAATGCATATCATATCATATCATATATGCATATCATAGAGGAATAAGTATACTTAACTCTCGATACAAAATTTTTGCAAACATTGTTAAAGAAAAATTACTGAAACATTACTCTGAGTTAATAGGGAATGAACAACATGGGTTTAGAAAAGGTCGCACATGTGCAGATGCCTACTTCACCTTAAAAATTTTTATCGAAAAACGCAGGGAGTTCAATTTGGAAACACACATATCATTTGTTGATTTTAAGAAAGCCTTTGATTTTGTTGACAGAAACAGACTTATTGACATATTGGCCAGAGATGGTGTCCCGCAACAGTTAATTGATAACATTTCCAACATGTATAGTGGTACTCTTATTTCAGTAAGGTTAAGTAATCATAAATCCGAGTGGAAGCCAATCAGCAGAGGGGTAAGACAAGGCTGTGGACTCTCTCCATTGCTATTCATAATCTACATGAATGCTATAATAAAGGAATGGAGGTGTGAAAGACATGGTTCAATACCTATCAGCAGGCATCTAAGAAATTTAGACGCTATACTATTTGCTGATGATGTTGCATTGGTAGCAGCTTCTGAAGATGATCTGCAGTGGTCAGTTTTCAACCTCCAGAAAGTGGCATCAAAATTCAGCATGTGCATTTCTACTGAAAAGACTAAAGTAATGGCCTTTAAGGGTAAGGACCCTATCCCCAGTAAAATTTGTCTGGATGGTAAAATTTTAGAAAGAGTTAACGAATTCAAGTATTTAGGATATCATTTATCATTTCAAGAAGAACGAGACATAACTGCAAAAATAACTAATTATACCAGAACAACAGGAATCATCAATCACGTCATGAAGCCATCTCTTGTCCAAAGGCATACACGCTTGCGTTTGTATAACACATTAGCCAGACCAACCCTATGCTATGGCAGCGAGGCATGGACAATAAGATGTCAGGACATCTCCAGACTCACAGCACACGAAATGACCTTTATGCGCCGAACAGCAGGCTATACTAAATGGGATCATAAGAGAAACGAGGATGTGCTGAAGGAACTAAAAGTGAAACCAATAACTGCATACATTTGTGACTACCAAGAGAACTGGAAGCATCATGTCCAAAGGATGGAACCTGGAAGATTTCCAAAGGAGATCCTTCGCTACCAGCCACGGGGAAGTAGATCGATAGGACGTCCGATGAAGAGATGGAGGGAAAGTGCAAGACCGTAACGGGACATTTGGCCCAATACTTGGAAGGAAGATGATGATGATGATGATGATATGTTGATATTTCTTCTTACATATTAATAAAGAGCGCAATGTTCAGAAGGATGTACCCTACATTATTTTGATGGAAAATTGCTGAGGGTATGTAAATACGCTATCTATGAACTTGTCTGCCCTCTACCGGTGCACTTTAACACCCCTCTCCACCCCTCCCCTTCCCTCCCCAACTTGCTACTTTCACGGCCATTTCACCGTCTTGTCACATGATTCTTGTGCCCCAAGTCGAGGAAATTGCCATAGCCCCTCTCTCACCTCACCCCGCTGAATAGGAAGGGATGAGGCTACAGAGCCAGGAATAGGAAGCATGAGGCAACACTGTGCTGGTCTCAAAAGACATGTGCCCAGCACCTCGTTGTGACATGCTGCAACTGTTGGGGAAAGTGAACACCAGGGCGATTGAACTGCTTGGTCGCGACATAAGCACCATTACCACGGAAGGACTATCAAGACGACTACGACCCAAGGAGAATGTTTAATGGTGGGGCACGTGACCGTGTGCCCTTGTTCTAAAACCGTCGCTGAGTGCAGAAATTAATTAGGAGTGGAGCAGGAAGCATATGCTCAGGGTAATGGAGTTCAAAAGGTTAATTCTTGAACATAATATCCTGATTTTCTTAACCAGAAACTTATGATTCGTAAAGTCATTGCAAACTCCCTTCAAAATATTTTTTGACGAGTTTATCGTTAATACGAAAAAATCATGCCTCTACCTATTTATCAAGTGATCAATGGAGCACGTAGTGACCACACCGCGACAAGTCGAAGTGGAACTGCTTTATCATGCCATGCTCGGTGAAGAAAAACCAAGCTTAATAAAACACACTTGAAAGACAAAAACTCAGTACATGTGGCTGGCGCATTACTGATAGTAGAGATGTTTTCCCGTGTTGATATTAGATGGAGATCGTACCTCGATGAGGCTGACGATCACCATGCAGAGGGTGGGCGGACTGCAGCTGTACTCCTCCTCGTAGTCGCCGCGGCCATCAATCTCGTCGGGACCTCGGTAGCGCGGCACCACCGTCGACCTCACGTACTTGTTGAGCATGTGCCCCATGACGGAGCGGAACTCCTTGGTGTGCACCTGTGGGTCACGTCATCTCATTTAGGAACATTTCTCAAGTAAACAAATAACAAATGGTTATTGCTATATTTTGTACATAGTCGGAGATTCTCCACTGTCGAGTGCTTTACCTCGTGATGTCATTGTTCTTAATTCCGCTGGTGGAAAGTCTGTTCATTGCAGCTCAAGTTGAAAACTTGCCAGGTCTGCAGTGGGGGACAGAACCTCAGCTGATACACGTTGCGGAAGGAGAGATATTCAGGGAAGATTGGAAATGGTGGGGTCGATTTCATCATTCAATGGAATAGTAACTGCACCAAGTACAGAGGATATTTTCAGCCCAAGAAGCTCCTGTCTGCACTTGAGTTTGGAGATAAAAGCTTAATAGCCCACACAAAAACAAGTAAGATCATAACTTTCCTTGGTTAGTTCTGCATTATTTGAGGGGACAGTTAACTTTTAGAAACATATTTTAATATCTTCTAAAAAGTACGGGACTGGTTTTTTGGTAGGTTTCAAGGGAAACGCCAACTTAAAAGATTCACAACTCTCAACTCCATTGTGTTACATAGGTGTTAGTCAGATATGGTCTTTATACGTATTTGAAGTGTCAAAATACTACTATCATCAACACAAAAACATTAATTGAATCGATTAAATCAGAAAGCAGTCAAGTGCCAAAAAAATGAAAAAATGAGTTAACGGCAGACTATGTTACTAGGAGGGTATACGCACAGTTTAGTGCTGAAACTGAGCAAGAAACGTCCTCCTATAATGGTCAGGCATTACGTTATATTTCGTATTTAGTTCAGAAACCAGTTAAATGACACCGTTTGGTTGGTTTCTGCGGTAAACTGCTGGTACATTTTGTGATGCGCCCCGCACCTTGCCGGTTGGCGCTGCTGCTCTGAATCTAGAATCTCTACTGAAAAGAGACCTTGCTCCTGACTTACTCACCCAGATGGTTACCCTTCAGGAAAAGCAAGTTTATAAACATGATTTATTAGGCATACTTATCAAATTATTAGTTAGAGTTACCCTACATGTAACAATATTCTTTGATTCAAAAGTGTATCAAAATTCTAAAATATTATATTGTAGCCTGAATATTTCAGTACACTGTTGGTCTGAGCCCTATGTTATTATTTGTTATTGATTGTTATAGGTGTCCATCAATATCAAGAAGATACGAGACCTAAATGCCCAAAAACCTTACCTGATGGGATGTGAACACTTTTATGATAGCATTTTACAATAGTCTACTACAGAGACAGAATGTGCTGTGCAGTTTGTTTATGAGGATTGATTAGGCCTACCTCCTGTCATGATGAGCAGGCATTTCTGATTTCATCCTTTTAATAATTATATTTGTATCAGCAATGCAGTCTAAACCTAATTAAATTATTTTCTTTTTCCACAAATATGTGCTCGTTTATTGCAGAAACCAATTAGGTGGAAAACTTTTTGGATTTTTTTACAGCAAAGTTAATAAGCACAACATATTTTTCCTTAGATAAAAAGTATTTAAAGATATAATACTTCAAGCTAAAATATTGAAACCACTACCAAAACATTTAGTCTGATAATAGACAGTTTTTTTTTTTTTTTTTTTCATTTTCCCACAATTGACAGACTTGGCACTTGACTGGTTTCTGAAATAATCAATTCAATTATGCAAAAGGTTAGCATTTAGAAACTGGCCTTCTGAGTCTGTCTTATGTTGTACATTACAATAAGGAGGATTCTCACTGGCAGTGGAAAGCTAGCACAGAAGCATGACATGTCAATAAACAAATGAATTAATCTATCAACTTATCTGAACAGACTGAGGATAAGATCACAGACGGTTTTACTCCAGGAGATCACATTCAATCAGATGATTACTAATATTCTTCCAAGATTAAGGATCAAGATAAAAATACAGAGAAAACAGAAACACACTTTTAAAACTCCCACTGGAGGTAGAAACCCCTCTGATGGCCTTGTGCCAAGGAGCTAACATGTCAACACCAACACTCACCCAAATATCAGACCATATAACCTACCATACACCAATTACAAATACATGCATTACAACACACACCCAAAAACAAACTTTTGGAAATTCAGTTTTGAAATTTCACATAATTAATGATTATGTTTTTTGTGTTGATGCTAAAAATTTGAAACTTCAACTAGACACTGAAAACACATTACAGCTATATAAAGTTGAGAGTTGTGAACAGTTGGTGTTTTCCTCCAAACTCACTAAAAATAAGCACTTTTTACATTATGCCCATCAAAAAATAAAATCCCCCATAGCACTACAGCCCATTCGGCCTGCAGATTGTGGGATGACGAGTCCAGTTCCCTCGGCGGTTAATATTCGTATTCTTGACCGGCCATTATACCCATCACACAAGATATTAAAATCTGATCCTAAAAGTTAACTTTACCCTAGAACTAACCAACAACAATTATTATATTTGTTTTTCTGAAGGCCTTTTGATTATTTATCCCCCAAAGTCTTCCCCCAAAAGTAGTCGGGCAATGTCAACTAAACAAGAAGTTGTGATAGCGGAGAGTTGTGGGGAACAGAAAGATATTTAAATTATACAGCTGGCTGCTTGGCGGAGCAAAATTCCAGCACCATGGCGCAGCGTCTCTAAAAGCCATGGTAGTTAAAAGGGACGTAAAGCCAATAACATTACTATAAAAGTTCCAACGTTCGCCCCTAGGTATCATTGATATCTGGTAGCAAAAGTTGGAACTACTTGAAATTGAACAGAACTTGTAGCTCACCCAGAAGGTGTCCGCTGGGAGCAGCTACAGACTCTGGCGAGCCGAACATGTCCTTGGACACTTCTGGCACTAGAAGCCATATGATAAATAAATTAATAATTTAATAATTTTATTAATTCAGCCAATGGCCATGTACGGGTCAGGGAAGGGATTATGGAAGGAAATCGGCCATGGACCTATTCAAAGAAACCGTCCCGGCATTCGCCTGGTGGTAAAAATGGGAAGCCAAGAAAACCATTTTCAGGATGGCCGAGGTGGGATTCGAACCCACGGTCTCCCAATGCCAGCGAGGCACGAGGTAGCGCCTTAGCACTCTCGGTCACCACGGCCCGTATTACTATCATTTAAATTATAGTTTCATTGGAGCTTTGCCACCAGGGATTATGTCCCTTTTTGAAAATAAAACTATTTAATAAAATTCCAAATAATAAATACAAAAACACCCAAAATCAGGAGAAACAAAAGCCCTTCCACGAGTTGTTTCCCCGTAGAACAGCCACCACCACCACTGTCGAAGGTGAACAACACAAACACAGAACCTGCGATGTACAAAATGAACACAATTATGAGTAAGAACGCTTCCAATACCGTGGGAAGTTCTGGACTACCTGAAAGAAATTTACCTGTTGCCTACGAGATGCATTGTGGGGCTTTGGTAATGTTTAGTAGAGTTATTTTGTCTTGTATACAGGGTCTTTCATATAAAGTAAGAACGGCAAGCGGTAGTTTTGTTATTTGCTACTGCGGAGGCCTTGGCCGAGCTTGTGGCTCGCCGTGGACCCCTGCTGTACTATTAAAAGCGCGCGCATAGTAGGCTACATATGAGGACTTTTTTTTTTTTTTTTTCAAGTTCCGATGGACTGTATAAAAATAACAGATTGACATACCAAACTGATTTTACTACTAAATGTTTCCTTGTTTTATTCTTATGTCTCAACATAATCGCCAAAACAATTGAAACATTTGTCGTATCGTTACACCAGCTTTCCAGTGCCCCTGGCAAAATATTCTGCCGCCACTGAGGTGGGTACGCCTGGACAGTCTCCTGAAGTTTTTTTCCTTTATGGCTAGGCGTTGCCGCCCAACCATACCTTCAATTCTCGAAAAAGGTGAAAATCATTCACGACCACACTGTACCAACGTTACGATAGATTTTTCAAAGAATTCAAGTGTGAAGTTTTGGACCATCTCCCGTTTAGTCCAAACCAGCACTGAATGATTTTCACCTTTTTCGAGAATTGAAGGTATGGTTGGGCGGCAACGCCTCGTCAAAAAGGAAAAACTTCAGGAGACTGTCCAGATGTACCAAACTCAGTGGTGGTAGAATATTTTGCCAGGGGCACTGGAAAGCTGGTGTAACGATACGACAAATGTTTCAATCGTTTTGGCGATTATGTTGAGACATAAGATTAAATCAAGCAAACATTTAGTAGTAAAATGAGTTTGGTATGTCAATCTGTTATTTTTATACAGTCCATCGGAACTTGAAAAAAAAAAATACAGCCTCATGTACTATGCGCGCGCTTTCAATAGTACAGCAGGGGGCCATGGCGGGCCACAAGCTTTGCCAAGGCCACGGCAGCAGCAAATAACAAAACAGCCGCTTGCCGTTCTTACTTTATATGAAAGACCCTGTATTTGAGCTTTCAGGATCTTTATGAGTGAAACATGATATCTGTTTCTTGTAATTCGTGCAATAACTTTTAATCACATTGAATTGCATTTCCCAATAATTGGAATTGTTGACCAACTGAAAAGTAACAATAACAATTTGCCTTGAGACGAAAACGAAGAAACCATGCAAATGTCTCGTAGGCAACGGACAAACTCAGTCCCAGAATCCATCACCAATGTTACGAATAGACAGCAACGTACACAGAAGACAGCACGGGACAAGACACGACACGGCCTGGAACATAGGAAACACAAACCAGTTTCTCAAACTCGTCAAAGTCAAGGTGATTGTTCCCGTCTCTGTCGGCCATCTTCATGAGCTGCCTCACCGTTGCCTGCGGGATCTCCACCTCCCGACCCTCCTGGATCATCGACGTTAACTCTCTCAGAGATATTTTATTGTCGCGGTTGCGGTCGTATTTCTCAAACACCCTCCTCCAGTGCTGCAAGACAGAGAGGCGAGCGACTCAACCACCAGAGTTAGTACTGACAAGACCGGTGGCCCCTCCGAGGAACAGGCTGGTCATCAGCATCATCATGTTTCAAAACACAAATCTATATGTTATACTGTTGTGTAAACTTTCTTGACCAATTGCATACATAATATTCTGTAGCTTTGGGACTATTATGTCAAGTGATACTTTAAAAACAGACGTTTCGAGACAACTACTTGATACTTTATGAAGGTTTGTCAAGAAAGAAAGAAGGAACGCATAAACAATAGCATAGCCTCCATAGATAAATGGTATAAGATAAGAAGCCATGACCTCCTGAGACCAAGAAGATGTTGGCAGTGGCGGGTGGTGCAGAATATCAGTTGTGTGCTGTAAACCAACCCCCACCGAACTCAGGAACACTTGGTGTGAGCGCCCAAAAACCAAATTTCTCAGTGTTACCAAAGCATTAAAATGTATTTTACCTATAGTGAAATTTACAAACTATAGATCTTGTAACTCAAGAAAATCACAATATCATGTCCTTATTTTGACAACATAAAAAGTATATTTTTTATAGTTCAATTACCACAATGTGGCTACTGATTAGGTAAGTTGGGACTATTAAAAGACCTTCTGGAGGGAACAGCTATAAAGGTACAACAAACAAAAGAACCCTCGGCGCAGCTCACTTCGGCTCGTCCCGATCTTCCCCGAAAATACGGGATCAAGGACAAGACTTATGTGCGCGGCTGGCAGTCAAGCTGCCGTTATCACATATCGTATCTCACCTTTCTCGAAGTCTTCTATTTCGATCCTTTTCTTATGGACTGTTTTTTTTTTTGCCATCAGGTGTAGAAAACTGCAGACGACCCTTGGCCATAGACGTCTTCCCTTCCGCTATTATACGCTTCACGAGCGACTTTGAAACACCCGTTGCTTCACTTGTTGAAGCCACAACAATACAATTGAGTTTATGAACGATTTTCTGTACTTTATTGGTAAATGTGTTTATGTATATAGTGTTGTGTCCCATGCTATTCTAGTAATAGTATCATTTGAGTTTCGTTATGGCTTCTACTTCGAAGTCTGGTAATAAATTGACAACAAAGCTCTTGTCAGCGGGTCTGCACAGTGTGCTCGGTACGGCAGCCAGACAGCATGTGACCCCCTCCACCGCTCCTCTGTGACGTCACACATCCACTCGGAGTGAATGCGCGGGGAAGTGAGCTTTGCGCAGGTTCTTTTCATCGTTGGAGGTTTATAATGGCTTCCTCTATTTTCCCCCAGTTTGCGTTGAGCGATTGATTCTAAAAAAAAAATGCTACTACAGACTTCTCAACGTTCTCATTTCTTGTGACCAGTGCTGCCGCTCTGTTGTCGAACAAAGAATCGTTGTGATATCTTGGATGTTGTCCCAACAGCGCCACAGAAAAGTTGGGCACACATGTGCAAAAGGCAGAGTACATGTTGGCTGGGAATAAACGTAGACATTCTCGCTGAGCTGTGATCTACACAGCCAGTGCCCCTCGTAGTGAGGGGAGTTGAATATTATTTCTATTCATTGGCTGACGTCTTTCTTAATGCGCTGTATTTGATTGTAGATAATATTATTACAGTAAAGAAATGTATTTTCAAACAAAACAATGTTCTGCAGCACTTCAGCACTTAATGTGCAGCCACCCCTAGATGTTGGTAATGAAACCATAGAGAGCAGCCATGATTTACTCGAGGGATAACCATCACTCTATTAAAGTTGTGTGGTTGTTTACTTATTTTAATTCGGGAGGTGATTGAAATCATGGCTGCCCTCTATAGTTTCATTACCAACATCCTCTTGGTCTCGGAAGGTCATGGAGTAACATGGCTTCCTATATACCATTTATCTATGGAGGCTATATGCCATTGTTTACTCATTCTTTCTTTCTTGACAAACAGTTGTCTCGAAATGTCAGTTTTTATCATTTTAAATGTTCTTGTCGACTTCGTCGTTACACTGGGGTCTGGAGTTACGTTACGGTCACGGGATGCACTGAGGTGTGTGACGTCATAGTACCGCTTGGTGCATGTGTTCCCCGACAATCTCTACTTCATTAGTATAAGACAAAAATCCCCGATTCTTGGATGTCACGGGTAATCTCGAGAATCACTGGATGGATTTCGATGCGGTTTTCACCATTCTGTAAAGGATATCTCCAGGAAAGATTCTGTAGAAAATAATTTATGTATGATCAAAGGAAGCCAAGCAGTAACGATTTCAGTGAAAAAGTCGAAAACAAACTTGGCGTCCGTGCGCTTCTTAAGCTTACACTGGGCAAACCGTTAAAAATATCAATATACTATGAGCGTAAGAATTGGTCAGCATGAAAAGTTCTACAAAAAAAAAGTCCGCGAGAGCATATCTCTATCTTCAATACATCACCCACTATAAGTGTTTTTAGACTGGATGGAAGGGGCACATCCCCGTGCGCTCTGGTGAGCTTTGCCCTTGGTTTGCACTTGTCGTTCGCGAGTAATTTGAAACAAGATAAGCAAGATAAGTATTATGTAGATAATTTTCTAACATGTCAAGAGTCTTTGGCTTCGAGCAAAGCGAGAAGCCTCCAGACTTTCTAGCATTTTTCAGCATTTGTAGCATTTAAAATGATACAAAGTCTAGTCTTTCAGAATGACTGTCACTTTTTTTTTAAGTTTCACTTGACATAATAGTCCCAAAGCTATATTATGTATTTATATGTTCTTTCAAAGGTGACATCCTATCTGCCTCTGTGTGACCATGAAACTACATCTATATTACAGCTAAAAGCAATAAATAAAATTAACGTAAACTTAAAATAAAATAAAAACATAACTACCGGTAAATATAAAAAAAATAAAATTAAAAACATAACTTAAATAGAAATATTACAAACAAAAAATTCAACAATTTTTTTAAAACATTAGGCTACCGGTACACATTTAAAAAAAATTAAAGCAAAATTAAAATCAAAATATTTATAAAATTAAAACTAAAATTAAAATTTCATACAAAACAGAAAAAGACAATACAAGAAGGTAACTGTTAGAAATCAGTATTAATCATTGTTGCGACGATATAATTAGGGACCAATAATGAATGATACTCACGAGTCTCTCAAACTCTGCATAGTCGAGATAGCCGCTCCGGTCCTCGTCGGCTTTCTGCATGATCCTGCGGACCGTGGCCTCGGGGATGTCGTTCTCGTAGGTCTCGCTCTGGATCATGGTGCGCAGTTCGCTCAGCGATATCTTGCCGTCGCTGTCTAGGTCATACTTATTGAAGATATTTCGCCAGTGCTGAAGTTTGAGAAATACAGTCATTAGCTTGGTGTGTGGCTCGTAACCGTTACATTCCCTTTTTCCCACCCCTTTGGGAAGAACCCTCTATGACGATCACCAGAGCCCAGATGATGTTCATTTATTAACTAATTGACTTGAGAGCTAAATATGATGGGCCTGCCCCTTACAAGGTTAAGTTAATAAACGCTTTAAGTTGACATGATGAAAACGTTTTGGATTCAGGACAAATTCTTCACATGGTTGCACAGATATTGAATATTTTTGTGAAATGTGTTTTCGCTGAGAATCTCGTTTCCCTTAAATACATTTGTTACAATAATTGTCCCTAGATGGAGTTGCATTTAATTCTTAAATGATTAGTGCCTTATTTCCTATATTTTAAGTAACAAAATTAAATATCAGATCATCTGGGCTCCAGGGCTGCCCCTTAAAGCAACAAGCATCGTTATATTAGGTCCATTAAAATAAAGAGGAGAGATCACCTGGTGGCTGCCACACCTGAGGTCAGGGGTTCATTCTGCCTCATGAGGTGGATTCGAATTACAGAAGTATGTTCATGATTTCTCCCCACTTCTGCTGCAGGCAAATGCTGGGATAGTTCCTGACTTAAGGCCATAACCATTTCCTCTCTAATCCTAGTCTCTACTACAGGGAGTCCCTTTAAACACTTCATGACGGAGTACCGAGGATTAGGAGAGCATGCAAGCTGAGACAGTGAGCACAGTGACTGCAAGGGTGAGCGGACGCTTCCATCTGCAGCTGTATCCCCCGTCAGCCGCCTGCAATCGACACAAGCCATATGGTCTCACATGGGAAATCCTGCGAAGCACAAATGGAGTTCCCACGGATCATGGCCTGAAATGCGAAGTCTTAAAAAGGACTCCCTGCACAATAACACAGGTTATCAGCCGCAGCTAAGTGACCTAGTGTCGTAGTGAATCAACATGTGATGTTTTGAAGCTAGTGTTGCCTGTGCAAACTACTAATTTATACCTTCCAGTCGGTCAACAAGCTTTTTGCCCGATTAGGTTAGGCGGGGCAACACACTACTCTCCTTCTATCAGTGAATAATATTAACCCGTATAGTGCCAGGGGACTGATATATCGGTCAAGAGAGTTTTGTACCTATTTGATAGAATTACTGTAAATTGGGTCATTTAATCCAATAAGTATTAACAAAAGATTTTATCTAACACTGTCCAGACTGTCAAAATTATATAGTATTAAAATTTCCTATTTAAATTTCAAAAAAATTAAAGTATTTGTTAATGAAACAAAGTATTTATTATATTTAGCATCTTATATGTTTAATATTTAAACCTACTATGGGCAAATATATCAACATTCTATCTTAAAATATAGATCGGGCTATTTTTTTTTTAACAAAAACCTTGGCTTGGAATCAAAAGGGTTAACACATGTATTTGTTTTCAGGAAAGTGTGTTGGGAAAAGCGTGCTGACCGACAAGTGCTCTGGCATGCACCTGTGCATTCCATTCTGCCACTGCATAGATAACAAAGGATGACATCACACACATACACAAGTACAGTACTACAACTACTACTAGTTAAGGCATGCGGCAACGAGTCATCGGTGCGGTGCAAAGCAACACTGGACAGACACACACAGAAGACTGTCACGACCACAAACAATGTATAAAGCAGACAAGTTCTCCATCACACTCAATAGCATGGGAGTGAAAACTAAGCAGACTAAGGCATTTCAAAGGAAGAAGCAATTGATCAATCATTGTCTATCAATGTCCTGCTTTATTTTATCCTCTACTTGGTCTCTTGATCCTCTTGATAGATCTAATTGCTGGAGCATAAATTTCTGCACCTTGGATGAAGAGGATGATGGCTATAGTGATGTCACGGCTTGAAGCCAGTGATGCCTGTTGGTTGTAACTCTTCACTTAGTCAACACAACTTTGTCCAAATGGCACAATGTTATATCTCTATCTCCACTTAGTATAAAACAAAGTCCCCGATTCTTGAATGAAATAGGTAATCTCGAGAACCACTGGATGGATTTTGATGCGGTTTTCACCATTCTGTAAAGGATATCTCGAGGAGGTTTCTGTACAAAAAAACATTCATTTATGACCAAAGGAAGCCTAGCAGTAACAATTTCAGTGAATCGAGTCGAAGAAAAGCCTACCGTCTGTGCACCTTTTAAACTTATGCTGGGTAAACAGTTAAAAATATCTATATACTATGAGTGTAAGAATTGTTCAGCATGAAAAGTTCTACAAAGACAGCATATCTCTATCTTCAATACATCGCCAACTATAAGTGTTTTCAAGTTTTCATTCCTTCCAACAATCTCCATTCAGTGGAAATTTAAATTACTAGCTTTCAAGCGAGCGAGCCTATTACCCCAGTTTGAAACTGTCGAGTCGTGTCGAGTTAAGACTTCAGTGAAGAGTATATGTGATTGGAGTTTCCCTGTTCACCTTGACTTTCCTGAATTGCGCCTGGGACCTGCCGTCCGTGGGCCTTTTAAGCAAACGCTGGGCAGACCTTTAAAGTTACCGGGCGAAGTCGGGGGCGGGTTGCTCGTAAAAATAAATAAACAAGTACCTGAACACTCCTGATAAAAATTACATGCATTAGTCATGATCACTATTGCCCATTATTTAATTGTGATTATAACTAATACATGTCATTTATTTCAGAGGTGTTTATTTACTTAATTATTTTTTATATTTATATTTTATTTATATTTATATTACCGGTACCATATATGTACCTTTGGAGTATGATAGGTCGTGTAGGGGACGGGTATAGAAGTAATTTGAGATAGGGAACTTGGGGTCAGAACGGCCTTCTTAACCCCCAAAATAAGGGTTGATTCAGGCCCTCCACCCTGTAAGTTAGGCAACCGACCCAAGCCTCTATTACCTTTCTCAATCCTTTAACTCTCGGCAAGATTAATTTCACCATGTGGCGCTGGCAGGGACTAGCGGCCTTTCGCACGGCAATGCTATCGATTACGCCAGCGTCATATGGTGAGATCAATCGTGCCGAGAGTTAAAGGATTGAGAAGGTAATAGAGGCTTGGGTCAGTTGCCTAACTTACAGGGTGGAGGGCCTGAATCAACCCTTATTTTAGGGGTTAAGGAGGCCGCTCCGACCCCAAGTTCCCTATCTCAAATTACTTCTATACCCGTCCCCTACACGACCTATCATTCTCCAAAGGTACATAAAAGACACCCTGTATACATTGTGCCATTTGTGTTCACCGGTTGAAGAGTATAATTATTGCATCAAGGAGCAGAACATCTACATTGCACAGTTTATTGTGTTACTGGTGAAGATACACCTGGCTATGCATGATCTTAAGGGAATTTGATTGGCCTGGAGAAGATTCTCAACTCACTGAAGTTCAGGAAAACAAAACATTCTGGGTAAATACCCTGGCAAAAATATGAAGAGACAGCTACAACATATCCAACGAGAGAAGGGGCTGCAAGTAAACACCAATGCCGCTAAACTTTTGCAAGATTGCCAATTCCACTAACGCCTTCATGTTCCGTTCGTATGCTTTGCTTTTGAAAGTGCTGTATATTACCAGTCACAATGTCCACCAGGTGATGAAAGATACAGCAGTAGCTACATGGATTTATAAGGAGCATGCACACATTCCTTAAGTCTTCGAGGTCACTCACTAATGACGTTCCACAGGGGATTCCTCTGCTGCTTTCAAGAGAGACCACTTCAAACTGGCAATGTTTCTTCTTGCATGCAATTGTTATAATAATATTAATAATAATATCGGGTGCCGGGCACAAGCTTTGTTATTTGATGCCCAAAGGGCAGCTTGCATGTCGAATTTTGTTGTTCCTTGGAATGCTATGAAAGTCAAGGAGGTTAGATATCTAAGCTCCTTGACACTATAGCGTTTCCTAGTAGAGAAAGGAGGAACTATGTGTTGGCGGAAAATCCCGAGATTAATTTTACCATTATGAACATGGCCTACTGAATTCAAATGCGTTTAACATGCCAACAATGTATGAAATGCGTACCGTGATTTTTGTCACCTTTCAAAAATCACTTGCCACGGCCAGGAGCAAACCTGCAAGCTTGGTATTGGCAGTCCGATGCGATAACCACTCAACCCTTTCAAATAAAGGGTTGATTGCAAATGAGCAAGAGTGAAGGAATCATCACAGTATTGGCCACATTGAAGATATACTACATACCGTAATTTATCGATATCAGATGCATGGGCATATGAGAGCCTCCTGAAAGATCTGCTACAAGAAAGTTACAGTATATGCCTGGATTTCTATGTACAGACTCCATGGATACAGCCTCAGACATACTGCAACACGTTTTGCAGTCCACGGGTTCCACCACAAGATACATACCGTATGTGAAAATGAAAATCCACAGCC
Source organism: Meconema thalassinum (assembly GCA_946902985.2). Classification (NCBI taxonomy): domain Eukaryota; kingdom Metazoa; phylum Arthropoda; class Insecta; order Orthoptera; family Tettigoniidae; genus Meconema; species Meconema thalassinum. The sequence goes on along the minus strand of OX336388.2, from coordinate 189,356,711 downwards.
TGCGTCCAGTCTCCGACCGGGTCAGGAATGGAATGAATGAAGCCCCCATCTAGCGGCGAGGATATGAGCTGTGCCAGCTGCCGAGGCCTGACGCACTCCTCTGGGGCAATGATTAAATGAATGACAGATGAAATGAAATGACAGTGGAGAGTGTTGCTGGAATGAAATTTTGACAGGGAAAACTGGAGAAAAACCTGTCTGCCTCCGTTTTGTCCAGCACAGATCTCACCTGGAGTGACCGGGATTTGAACCACGGACCCAGCGGTGAGAGGCCGGCGTGCTGCCGCCTAAGCCACGGAGGCTTACCATACTGTATGTTTTCTAGAGAAATACATTTGTATTGATAATCAATGTGTGTGTAAACTCTGGTCGATATCACGCACTTGAGTGTACAGTAATCAAAGAGAGTTTCCATCGACTCCAATTTGTCATGATTGAACATGCACATCGTGTGCAATTCCTTGTAATTATTAATGTTGTAATTTATGGCCATTGGCTGCAATAAAATGTTATTATACCGTATAGCCTACAGTATATACAGGGTCGTCGAAAAATAATGCCAACATTTAAAAACACGATAGCACCGAAACCCTTTATGATAAACGTGTAATTCTTTCACTAAACGCCAGCTGGTTAAAGTAAGTTTTGTTTTGGAGGGGACGCGTGACCTTGCTATGCGCACACTAGATGCGCAGTAGCCAAGGTCGTCCGGGGGCGCGCGCGCCAATGAAGTCCTGACCTCACCCCTTTGGATTTTCTTTCTGGGGGTACATTAAAAACATTGTGTATGCAGAAAAAATTCGGGATTTGGAGCAACTGCGGGAGCGAATTTCTGCCACAATCTTGACAGTTAGTCCTGAAATGATTGCACGTACCAATCCAGACATTGGGAAAGTGTGCGTTCAATGCTGATGTTGGTGGTCGGCCTGGCCTAGATTTTTTCTCTACAGTCCCTGTTTCCTTAAACTGATTAAACAATCGAATGACAGCTTTGTAATCAGGTGCAGTTTGTCGGGCGGTGCAGTCATTGGCGCGCGCGCCCCCGGCCGACCTTGGCTACTGCGCATTTAGTGTGCGCATAGCAAGGTCACGTCCCCTCCAAAACAAAACTTACTTTAACCAGCTGGCGTTCAGTGAAAGAATTACACGTTTAAAATAAAGGATTTTGGTGCTATCATTTCTTTAAATGTTGGCATTATTTTTCGATGACCCTGTATTACAATTCAAGGTTGGTGCCTTGCGGTGCATGTTCTGAACATATGTTTTGAATACCAGCAAACTGATACTGTAGGCTACCTCCAGAAAAGGTCAGTTATAAAACTTATGTAAAATCATTATGACCTGATGTTACTTGGTTGCCTCTTTTAACTACTGCTTTGTAAGGAGGCCTTTATTACCTCCTTACTCTTTGCTGCCACTTAAACAGACAGCCAATGTATGCTTGGCTACCACCTTACTTTAGGACAAGAAGCCTGTTCCTTTACTTGGCACTTAACTGCCACCTTATTCCTTAATATTTTTGCCAGGGTAAATTTATACACCGTAGGCTAGAAAACTAACCAGCCTAGTAACCATACCTTGCTTAATTTAACCACATTATGTAAGGAGTTCTTATGACCTTAAGATCAATGATACAGTACCGGTACCACTTGATGAGAGGTTTGGAGTTCAAGGTAAACTGGGATGTGCGACCTTCAGGTAACACTACATCAACACAGAACACATGCATGGCTACACATCACCTTCACCCCATCAAATACTCACGTTGGGATCACTCCGCTATTCCATCAAGGAAGCAAGAAAAGAAGAAAAACATTGTCTTAATAAGAGTTCAAATTCTTGAAGATAAAAGTGGAATGGTTAATTATTTTAAACAAGCTACAAGGCTAACAATTTTGTTGTAAAAAAACCTTGACAGTACACCAAATACTAAATGCATATACAGAGTAGGGCTATTTGATTTGTATGATGGAGGCTAGTGAAAAAAAAAAAAAAAAAAAAAAAACAGGAAGCTACTATTGACTTCTAATTTCCAGTGAAACACTCATTTAGCCAATATTGAAGAGTGATGGCTAAATACACACCTTTCTGATTGCCTTGCCTTTGTGAATTAGGCCTGAATATCATATCTAACCTAATGCAAATATTTTACAACAGTGCACTGTTCCACTCACCCAAACCATTATTTTTGCAACTCTCACCATATCACCAATTACAAATGGGTTGAGATTTCCAATAACAATAATAATAGGTGTACCTGTCTCAATGAAAAGAAAACAAAACCACTGAAGAGCTATTAACATCTATATTACCATTCTCTTTGTACAGCTCATCTATGGTCAAGGCCCCCTGAACAATTGTTGCAAGGAGTTTCTCCAAAGAAGTGAACATGCTTATCAAAATATCATCAGCTTCTTCACTAACAATGTGTAAAATATGTGAGGAAATCCATTATCATGTGAATATTAATGAAAAACAGAGAGAATGTGAGGCAGTGTGCAATATTCTGAAGCAGAAGTTGATTTGTATGCCTTAACTAAGATGTATTAATCGTCGCTGAACTTGCAATACCACATATCAGTTGTTCTTCTGCATTATTTTCCTTAGGAGTGGTCACACCGTATGTGGATGTGTCGGGTCATCCAACAAAACAATTCACATTAGGTTTATTTTCCAGTGTAGGAACATAAAGAAAAAAAAGAAAAATGAGCTTTAAATTCATTGTATGTTTCAGTGGAGTTATGCACTACCACAGTACAGTAGCCTAAAGGATCAATTTCCTCTAGGCAAATACACAGGAAAATGAACCTAGCGTGATTGACGGCACATCCACATAGTGTGACCAATCATAAGGAAAATGATGGAGAAGAGAATCGTCAGATACGTAGTATTGCAACTTCAATGACAAAATACCAGTTTGTCTATCCCATCCTAAAGGTTAGGTGGTGGAGGCTGTTGTTTACAGGGGCAGAACATCAAGGTCATCTGCTCGTCATAATTTGGTACACTACAGGTGAACCTCCCAGAAAATAAAGGCATTGGAAAAATAAAAGGGAAGAGCCATGGAAGATGGGGAAATGAAGTACACTCTAGATCTCAGTCACCCCGTTTTTCACAGGGAGCATCCTATTGGCCTGAAGGCCGGCCAACACCACACCACCATCAAATGAAGAATGCATTTCTCTTTACCGAATAAATCTTGCATGTGCCCACGCCCGTTGGCATCAAGGTATAATATATCATTAGAAATGCGCACAAACCGTGCAATGGTTACAGCAAAGATTACATATAAAGTTTAGTTGTCCTTGTTATAAGCAGCGATAGACCTATATCGTTTCTTGCACTTTAGAATGTGGTATTGATCAAATTTTTCTGAGCACAGGACACAGATGCAGGTATCGTTCGCGTCGTGGAACGTCTTATTGGAGCATAGCTTGTGGTGGAAGCCATGGACCGCTAGTCTTATAGTGACATGTCGCATTTCATAGTTCGCTTGCATCCAGGCTCTGTCTTGCATCGCGCCGGTACTATAGAAGTCTGGTCGTATGTCTCTTTTCTTCTCTTAGATCTTGGAGAAGTTTGTTGTAGGCATGACTTGATGGCAGCAGCAGCGTTGATCGCAGATCTTCTATTAGAAACGTCTCCCTGGTGAGTTCATACACCAGTCTCGATCTCGTACTCTTTGAAACTCCAACAGCCCTCTTGAGGTACCTGGCTTTTACTCTTTCAATCTCCTCTAACTGTTTGTATGTGAGATGTTCCCATACCAGTTCGATTCCATACACAAGGATGGGCAATATCTTCAGTCTGAATAGTTCCACAGCTGCGCTGATTGATAGCAGTCTGATGCTCCTGATTTCGTTCATGGCTCTGACTGCAGCCACCGTCCTTGTTCTGATGTGGAGTCTAAAGCTCTTCCCTGTTGTCTGCATTGTGAAACCGAGATATTTGAAGTGGCTTGACCTTTTGAGGGGTTTCCTGTTGCATTTCACATTTTCTGCCTCGGTGAGCCTGCCCCCTTTCCTAAATACTACCATTTCAGTCTTCTCTTCGTTTATTTTTATATCGTTTCTTTCTGCCCATTTGCTTAATGTGTCAACTGCTGTCTGTAGAGCTCCTATATCCGTCGTTGCGATTGCCATATCATCGGCATAGATATATGTGTTGGCTCCTATTATTTCTTTCGCGGCGTCGTATGTGAGAACATTGAACAATATAGGGCTTAGTGGATCGCCTTGAAGTACGCCATTCGTTTGGGATATCCACTCCGATCTTCCTATTCCGTCGTCTATTTGAATATAGTTATTAGCTAATATATTTGATATAAGTACAGTCGTACTTCTAGCTTGTCCATAAGCAACTTTCGGTTGACCAAGTCGAAGGCTTTTGAATAATCGACAAAAACTACGTATAGCTTTCCCCTGGGCTTTTCTAGTGTGTATCTTATTTGGTCTAGTAGGTTTTTTGCCGCTATAGTCGTGGATCTCCCTCTTCTGAACCCAAATTGTTCCTCCGTAATAAGTGGTTCGAGCCTTTCTGACAGGCGCCTCGTTAGAATTCTCGTTAGGAGTTTCAGCGCAGCAGGCTCTAACGCTATCAAGGTATAAGCGGACATGTTTTGTTTTGTTGTGCTTTAGTGATTCCCTATATTCTTTGATTCAAGAGAAATACGAAAAGAAATAGAAACTTTAGCAAAAATATGGATATCCATCAACCTTACACTAAACAAACCAGTGGCAGTTGTAATTCCCTCAATCCTAACATCCATTGTTTAATTCAAAAGTAAAGGCGTTGCTTTTATTGTGTTGCATGAATCGCACAATCATTGTGACTAAAGCTGCAAATATGCACTCTGTTCTTTCTCCATACCTAGTGTATGTGTAACCTACTAGTTTTTACTTCCTCGATCACAGATATGATGCAATAGGATTAAATAAATAAAGAAATCTTCTTTAGTCCCATATTGTTTCTTGTTGAACTGAATTGTCTCTTCTTAAATTAGTCTTCCTGCTCTCGCTAGAATGTGCTCCGTTATATATAGAGACCAGACTTTTAGGTTTTCAAAATTGTCATTTTTGATTTTCAAAAATATAAAATCGGTTTGTTAGGTTTTTAATAGGTAGAATAGTTTTTTAAATACGATAGGTTTTTATGTGAAAATCTGATTGGAACGAGGGTATAAATATTTTACATTATTTGACATTCTCCCTTCTTCCCCTGAACGCTTCATATTTAGACGCACTTTTCTTGATTACATTAAATAACCAAGTAGCCTATCTCTTTAAAAATAAGGACTAAAGATTCAATATGGAACAAAAATTGCAATTAAGTATTTTTAGGTACCGTAGGCTACTACAAAATTCATGAATATGGCTCTTTTGAGTGCGATTTTGGAAAGTATTAAAATATTTTTTGTATTTAGAAATAAGGCAAAAAATTGGTAAAAACCTAAGAATCCGGTCCCTAGTTATACAGTAGAATGTCGTTTATCCGGACTAATTGGGACCGAAAGTGTTCCGGACAACGATTTTTCTGGATAATCGAACATAGGGAGAAACACCAAGCTTCTCATTTAGGTACAACCCTTTCTCACACAACAAAGGTCCAGAAATGGGATATCCCTTACTTCTTGTCTGAATAAACCATAAGTATGCGCTGCGTCTTCCAATTTTTCATCCGTAGCTGATCTCATGTTGTTGTTTTTTCTTTTCTTTTTAGACCCTTCTTCACTATCTAACTTCGATGCATAATTCAGAATTTCACCTTTTCAGTTCTTCAAATCATAAATATTGTAATTTTTCATTAGACACTGCACACTCTCACATTTATCCAGTTTCTTTAACGATCTCCGCCTTAGAATCAATCGATAAAACTTTGAGATTTCGTTTTTCCTTTTGCCACTCGTAGAAGTCATTTTCACTACGTAATACAGTACAGCACGTAGGCTACTGTAACACTTCGAAACATTATAGAGCAAACAAACGGTAGGAGACAACAATTGAAAACTAGAACCGACTCACTACTGTGGGCAGCGCGCACTTCCACATAACAACAGTAAGCGCGCGCTGCTCCGACTTTTTTTTTGCTCGTCCGGATAAACGACGTTCTACTGTATACCGGTACCGTATGTGTGTGTGGTATTTACAACTCTCTATGACTCACCAACCGATGGTTTTTCTCTCTCACATGGGCTTCAATAAAGAAACTAATTTGTTTCTTTCCTGCCATGTGTTTGCCTCCTTCAATTTCAATAAATGTTTGTAGGCATGCGAGAGTAGGGGTGCCTGATTTCAAGAATGGAAAAGCAGAACACACGTCCCAAAACATTTTTTCTTTTTAATCAAGGTTGTTAAATATATGCCGGCCCCGTGGTGTTGGGGTAGCGCGCCTGCCTCTCACCCGGAGGCCCCAGGTTCGATCCCCGGCTCCGTCAGGGATTTTAAAACTGACGTGAGGGTTGGAACGGGGTGCACTCAGCCTTGTGAGGACAATTGAGTAGCTGTCTGACAGTGAGACAGTGCCCCGGTCATGAGAACCAAGATTAACGGCCGAGGGGACCCGACGCGCTGACCACGTGTCACCCCCAAAATCTGCAGGCCAATTGACTGGGCAGCGGTCGCTTGGTAGGCCTAGGCCCTTTAACGGCTGTAGTGCCACAGTGTTAGTCTTTTTTTTGTGAAATATGTATTAAATAACCATTACATAATCAAATACCGTATCCAAAATTAAAACTAGATATTGCTGATATATCATATAGGCCTATGACACCAGCAACTTTCAAATCCTTTTCATTTGAACAACCCTTTGCAAGTTTTTAAGTACCTTCCGATAAAATTCACTACAATTTTGTCATAATTGTAAAATGTGAACAATTCTTGTTTTATCAAACTAATGGAGCTTCTGTTTCTATCATCTCTCCATTTGATATTCATGTCAGAAAAAACTCTCTCTGTAAAAGCATTGGAGGGGAAAATGTTGAGTATTAACTTCACAAGGACTAAGATATTCCTTAATTTTGTTGCCCCTAATAATTCTATAACATGTAGCCATCTATCTGACACAGACATAGAAATCATTTTCTCTTTCAAACTGGCACCTATACCACCAGAAAACAAGCTAGATATTACAGTCAATTCTGAAGCGGGACATTTGAAAATTGATGCGAAATTGAATATATTATCAAGTTAACCAAAATAAGGAATACCTGGTGTTCCGTTAACGATTAAAATGGAACACAGAACAAAACAAGACAAAACGGAATTGTTCCGGGTAAGACGGAACGTCTGGCAACCCTATGCGACAGTTGGTTGGTTCCTCAGATTAGGGGCTGCGACAACGTGGTCATGTAGCCCTGTGTACTTTGGGTGTGTGTAGAATCTGTCTGATAACCTGTGTTAATTGTGATGGCTGTATTAGTGTGTGTTATTTGTTTTTTTTAATTTAAGTACTGCAACTTAGAATTTTTTAAATAGTTCCTACTTTTGCCGCCAAGCGCCACCGTCAACGACTACTAGGCCAAGTTCAGAACTTAGCTACTAGACTCCATAGCAGTCGGCTCTGGGCAACAAACGTAGAAACCTATGAGCGTTGTTTACATTCTTAACCTACCCAATTTAGCTTCACACAGGTGCAATTAGTGGAAGGTTCTTTAACATGCCATATATCTATGACATGGGACCGCTGGCTTTACTTCCCCTCCGAAGGATGGCATACTGAGGGATTTTTAACGCTCTTAAAAAATCCATACAATTTTCAAAAGAAAATTATGTATTGCCCATTGAGCCATTATATATTTAAACACAAATTGTGCTAAATGTTCCGGCATAACTCAACAAAATGACAGCGTTTCGCCCCGGTGTGCTATTGGGCTCTTCAGTTGGTTAAAGCACACCTCACCAAGACACTGTCAAGTACACACTGGGAAGGCCATTGCAAGACGTATTTGGAGTAGAGTTTCGACTCCCATAGTGCACTGGCTTTGCTCGTGACGCGGATACGCATGTATCAAATATGTGAGGTTATGAAAATCTTGTACGGTACCGATACCAACGAATTTGCCAGTTTCATGTTCTTATAAATGAAAATCATCGTACTTTTACAAAGTATAGGTTTAATCACCCTGAAATTAAATCAAGGCTCCGGAGATATGAGAGAGTTTTTCATAATAAATCTGTAAAAGATAATCTTTTTACAATGATTCATGTATGAATATGTTGATTGAGGTGCAAATATGTGTCTGATTGTCATATTTGATAAATGAAAGGTTGGTTAAAGCATAATCCAGTCCACACTTATTTGAGAGTGTGGTATTGGCTCAGGCAGGTCGTCCCTGTAAGCAGCCTTATATAGGTAATGCCCCTTCCCGTAGGCCAGGCCTGTCCAGGGAATATGCCATGGGGGATGTGTGGGGAAGGTGGGAATGAGGCATGGCTGCAAGCGAGGCAGATGTTTCGGTAGCGGAGGTAGCGAGCTGGCGGAAGGATGGACAACGTTGTATGCGGCGTTGAATGGGACATTAGTAACCAATAATCAGTAGCTTTTTATATAACAAACCCTTTGAATCATACTACTTTTTTAAATTTTATTCTTTAAAAAAGTGTAACATATCAGACACATCCACTTGCCATCCGCTGGCGCAAGGGTGGGTACTACTAAAATATTACATTGCTTCCACCACCCACCTCTGATGTTGAACGTCTTTTTGTCATTCGCAACTTTTCTACAACTGATATACCGTTCTATTTAAGAAGAGGAAATCAGAATCTCCTTACCTTGCTTGATACTTGGCTTAAGACCCATTCCACTACAGCACAGCGTGTTTATTAATATTATTATTATTTATTTGGATTTATTGTGCTTCTAACAGGCATATGCCTAATAAAAAGAAACACAGGAGTAGGGGGGGGGGCGGCAAGTCCGTCTTCTCTAGCAAGAGAAGTTAGTGAGAGGGGAAGCTGGCAGGAGTGGGGGTGGAGCGGGGAAGAGTGGGGCTTAGTCTGCCGCAGAGCGAGTCTCATGGCAAGCCGTGGCACCACAGCTACCAGTGGCATGGCTGGACAGGCCTGCTGTAGACAATACCATCAGGACCGCAAGAGAAGGTAGTGAGAGGGGAAGCTGGCAGGAGTGGGGGTGGAGCGGGGAAGAGTGGGGCTTAGTCTGCCGCAGAGCGAGTCTCATGGCAAGCCATGGCGCCACAGCTAACAGTGGCATGGCTGGACAGGCCTGCTGTAGACCATACCATCAGGACCACAAGAGAACAAGAGCCAGTAGCAGCAGTCACTCCAGTCCAAAGATTGAGATTACCAGGAAGTACTGAAGTAGGAAGTGCTCTTATCAGTAGTATACTGAGATTAAACCTCAGCATTTGCTTTGTGTTCCTGAACCTGTCTCAATATTTAAAAAATACTTATGGTCAAAGGAATGAAGTGACAAATTTTCTAGCAGCTTTCCACTAGCTAGCTGCGTGGCTCGGCGGTAATGTTCTCGCCTTCTGTGTCAAAGGTTGCAGGATCAAATCCTGGCGCAGCAGGGTGCGCAAATGTGAGCGAGCCGTGCTAGTAGATCCCCTTCGGGGCAAAATTCTGACACCTGGCGTCTCTAAAAGCCACAGTAGTTAAAAGGGACGTGAAAGAAATAGCTTTCCACTGTCTCCTGCACCTGATTAGAAATTATAAAATTGATTACAAGGAAGTAATACAGAATTAAAATACTTATTGATTGATAACAAAGTAATTGTATCAGACTTGGAAGATGACAAAGTTTGATTCCCACCATAGGAGTGGTTTTCCATGCCATTTCAGTTCTACCGTACTCCAGCCAACTGTCAGGTGGTCATAAACTGAGAGTACTGTCACCTCCTTAGACACCACAATAACACAAGCAAATTCTACACACACCCAAGTACATGTGGCTAGTCCATAAAGGAAACAATAACTCCGTTGTGGACTTACCGGATTGAGCGGGATGTCGGCCTGCTGGTTCCTCCTCGACCCCCATCTTGTTTGAGAGTCGGACGACATGCCAAGGCGCTGGAAACAAAGTCACAATATTAGTCGAGTGTCTAATAATAATAATGAAATGAAAATCCACAGCTTGCTTCCAGTCTCAGACCGGGTCAGGAAAGGAATGAATGAAGCCCCCATCTAGCGGCGAGGATATGGACTGTGCCAGCTGCCGAGGCCTGACGCACTCCTCTGGGACAATGATTAAATGAATGACAGATGAAATAAAATGATAGTGAAGAGTGTTGCTGGAATGAAATTTTGACAGGGAAAACTGTAGTACCCGGAGAAAAACCTGTCTGCCTACGTTTTGTCCAGCACAGATCTCACATGGAGTGACCAGGATTTGAACCACGGACCCAGCGGTGAGAGGCCGGCGTGCTGCCACCTAAGCCACGGAGGCTTATAATAATAATAATAATAATACTAATAATAATAATTAAGTTTGGGGGAGTAAGGACGTTATTACCGTAATCGAATTTGGTAACGGCCATCAAAGTCATGAGAAGCTCAATACAGGTGGAGCAATTTGTGTATTATCCTGGTTGTAGAGAGTGAACAGTGGTGAACAACCTTTAAACAAAGCGGGTCCGAGTCAGGGTCATCACTAGGGACCGGAGTTCTTGAAAATGCATATGTTGTGGGTTTATTGGATTTATGCTTGACACGGTGGGGGAGTGGTTATCGTGTCGGATTACCAACCCAAGCTTGCAGGTTCGCTCCTGGCTGTGGTAAGTGAGTTTTGAAAGGCGACAAAAATCACGGAACGCATGTCATACGATGTGGGCATGTCAAAGAACCCATTTGAATTCAGTAGGCCGTGTTCATAATGGCAAAATTAATCTCGGGAGTGTCCGCCAACACAAAGTTCCTCATTTCTCTAATAGAAAGCGCTATAGTGTTCAAGGAGCTTAGATATCAAACCTCCTTGACTTTCATAGTGCTTCAAGGAACAACGAAATTCGACAAGGAAGCTACCCTTTGGGTGTCAAATAACAAAGCTTGCACCCAGCATCCGAAGCCATACGATATTATTATTATTATTATTATTATTATTATTATTATTATTATTATTATTATTAATGGATTTATTGCATATTCTGAACATAACAGCATATTTTTAGCATATACTGTACATTTGAAATGAAGTATAATTTGGTTAGTTCGTTCCTGAGTTTAGGGGCTGCGTATCCCTGAGTACTTTGGGTGTGTGTAGAATCTGTGTGATAATTGTGATGGCTGTATTAGTGTGTGTTATTTGTAATTCAGGTAAGGACTGCAGATGAGTTTCTACTTTTGCTACCAAATGCTACCGTCAACGGCATCTAGCCGCGAACTTGGCTACTATATGCCACCACAACCGGCACCTGGCAGCGAACGTTGGAACTTCATAGAGCGTTAATCAAATCTAACCAGCAAATTTTAGCATCACACAATAGTGGAAGGTTCTTTAACATGCCATAAATCTATGACATGGGCCCGCCGGCTTTACTTCCGCTCCTAAGACAAACTGAGGGATTTTTAACACTCTAAAAAAACCGATGACTACGGCTGGGTTTGAACCCGCGACCTTGGGCATAGAAGCTCAGCATGCTACCAACTACGCCACCGAAGCCGCCTAATAAGTATAATTTAAAACATATTGAACAAAATTGGTTTCGCCCTTGTGTTGGACATCCCTCGTAAGCAACTTCCTGGGAAACTGATACCGAGATAACAGTATTGGTTCGGCCACTGTCTTGGCAAACCAGTTTTTGTGTTTCCCCATTTGTTTCCACTCTGTGTGGTTGTACATATCTGTATTATTTGTCTTCATTGTATTTATTCATTGTCAAGTTTGTTTTGTTTCTGTTGATTAGTTGTCATGATTTATTTGTTTTGATTGCATGTAGTATTCCCACTGCCGTGTTTCCAGTAGGATATTTTGGCTTAGAAGGTAATTTGGTATTTCTAAGTTGGCCACATTGATTCTTCTTTAACTTGTTTGAACTCTTTACTGTGATTGGCTGCTTTCGGCCTATCAGAGGCCTCTAATTTGGTTTTTAAACTCTCTACTGTGATTGGCTGCTTCCAGCCTATCAGAGGCCTTCTTGCTGCTTGTAGCGACCAATCACGTGTTTCTTCTTCGTTGTTCTCTAAGTGTGGCCATGACACAATGCTGTGCTTCAAAGCTGGTTGTGATATATCAACAAGTATCCAGCTAATCATTTCTATAATTGGTGCTATCTTCATAGTAACCGTGCCTAGCAATCATGTCCTATGCACATGATTCATATTTTGTTAGGGCAGTGACATTACGATGATTTTCGATCTCATCATCACCATGCTTGATGGTGCTACGCGCCATGTCGACGAATTCTTCAATCCGCGGCGTCGGATAGTTTGTTAATGTGTTTACTTCTATCTTCATTTACTGCCTAACAATTTGTCTTCACGCGTATGAATAATGATGATGCTTCGTGTGATAAGTAATTCATCGTGTCTGGAAGCATGTTACAGGGCCAGGCATCATCACTAATTGGAGGTTAACTGCTTTACTATTGTGACAATACCGCGCGATTGGCATATCCCGGTATTTGTATGACAGCAACTATTTTGACTTCCTGCAACATCACTGGAATGGAAGTTGACGCTGGGTTTAACTACTTTACTATTGTGACAATACCGTGCGATTGGCATATCCCGGTATTTGTATGACAGCAACTACTTTGACTTCCTGCGTTTCACACATAATTTATTTTATTAACAATTCATTTTGGGCTTACAGTATCGGCGCATCACTGTAAGTCAGTCCTGGTTCGACGACACATTCTCGTTCCATGCGACCTGTTTTTTTTTCATTATTTGTTGCAACTCCACTTGTGTTGCATATTTAAATTATATCATTCTATGGAATCGCCGTGTATTGCATGCCGTTCTATGATGTACTGATCTGCAGCTACGTTCAAGACAATATGTGTGTTTTAGGCTCAAGACGTAACGTGTGTTAATTCATAATGAGTGTCTCTTCAATTGTGTAAATTTGTGCTAGTGTTTCTCATATGTTTATGTGCTACCTATTTGATAATATATCTTATTATTAGTTAGTGGTGGTGTCGTGTCCTTTATGCCTTCCTGGACTTCCTTTTTTAGTGACAATAATATTGTCTGGTCCTCCACATGTTTGCTAAATTGTCAAGCGACCTTTGTAAAGTCAACTCTTTGTATTATCACATCATTATCTAATGCTTTGGCCAACAAATTTTTATACATTGTCCACTATTACCAGAATACTCTTGGTGGGTTGTTGACTTCCCGCGTTGGCCAATACATATTTGGTCCTCTCCGGGCCGGATATTGAGCTGTTCACTACTTTGAATTATTAAGCATTGTGTTGGCCACTTTGGGCCCTTGTTTCTTGCTATTTCACCAGGAAGGCCATAAATTTAAATTGTATACGTTCCCATTAACTTCCCAAGGACACAATACAGTATTCTATGTTCAGATGTTTGTTTACAACTTAATCGAGACCATTGTCTCAGTGTTTATTTTTTGTGTTAGTTAGTTGTTGTGTTAGTTAGGTGTGCAACTCTGGTAATTACATCTAGGCGGGCAATCCTAAGGTCATTATGGAGGATGCCCAAAAACGACCTTTAGTTAGGAAGCGTGCAGTCGCTAAGGCCATGCTTACCTCACAAGAAAAAGTAATTAGCAACTTTCAGGACATTACAGAAGAGCAATATCAAATGTTAGTGTTACGCAAACACAAATGCGAGGAAATTTATAAACAATATAACGAAGCGCAAGTCGCTTTAGAGGATATTACAGACAATATCGACGAAGAAATAGCCGAACGTTGTGACTTCGAAGATAAATATTTTGAGTTGATGGTTAAAATTAAACTACATTGTGACAATTTCAAAAAATCCAACACTACAGACAGTGATAACCCTTTGAATAATTTGCAGAGTGCACAATTTCCTAATGCTAACGTAGCTGCAGCTCATATAAAGTTGCCTGAAATTCAAATTCCGCAGTTCAGTGGCGACTTCACAGACTGGTTGAATTTCAGAGATAGCTTCAAGGCTATAGTAATTGATAACCATGCTCTGTCTGATATTGTTAAGTTCTACTACCTTAATTCTAGTCTTAGTGGTGAGGCCAAACTCCTCTTAAAGAACATTACTGTGTCAGATGATAACTTTATGGTTGCATGGAACTTGCTGACAACTCGATACAATAACATTAGGCTCATAGCGCACAATCATGTTACCAAGCTTTTCAAGCCCCCCGCATACGGTAATGATTCAGTGTCATTGCGTGCCATCATCGACCACTTTGTTTCTCATGTCAATGCGTTAGAAGCTTTGGACTTTAACGGGGTTCCCCTTCAAGACCTGTTATTGTCACATTTTATATTGGAGCTACTAGATAATGATAGCATCCGTGAATGGGAGAATCATGTTGATTCTGGGAGAATTCCCACTCTCCAGGACTTGGTTAGCTTCTTAGAGAAAAAATGCAAGGTACTGGAAATAACTGAAAGGAATGTGTCCAGGCCTGCATTACATACTGCTGTAACCAAACTTAAAGCTGAAGGTCATTCGCCTCAGAAACCCATGTTAACTACTACCAAATCTTGTTGTACATATTGTAGGAGCATTGATCACCAATTGTCGAAATGTGGTACCTTTATCAAACTTTCGTCCACAGCCAATGTTCGAAGTACTCTTGTAACACTTGTTCCCGAAAACACCACACTCTTCTTCACTATGAGCCCTCCAGTGGCACTAGTAATGATGCTTCTCAAGCTCATGCTAACGTGGTAAACACTAGTTGCAGTAACGTCGCTCGTGATAATCAATTTTCAAGGACGCTATTACCCACTGCCAAGTTGAATATATTAGCTGGCAATGGCTTACGTGTACCTGTCACTGCACTACTTGACTCTGCATCAGATTGTAACTTAATTTCGTCACACTTAATTAAGAAATTAAGACTCCACACCAAACCTATGAAGGTACACATTCACGGTGTTGGTCAAAATCAAAGCACTGCTACTGTTGTTGCTGATGTGAACGTTTTTGCCTGTGCTACTAATTGGTCTGCTAAGCTTGAATGTCTCGTGGTTCCCAATATTGCACTTGAGCTACCCGCTGCTGGTTTCGATACCTCTGAATGGAACATTCCATCACATATTGATTTAGCTGATCCTGATTTCAATTGCACTAAATCTATTGACCTTGTTCTTGGTGCAGAATATTTCTTTGACCTGTTATGTCCTGGTAAAATCATACCAGTTGGTGATTTGCCCATCATTCAAAATACCTCTGTGGGTTGGGTGTTTTCTGGGAAGCTGCCCAGTGCAAGCACCTCACAACCATCGCACGTGGTATCAGCACTTACACTCTCACGCCCTCATGTAGAACAACAGCTGGAAGCGTTTTGGAACGTTGAAGAAGTTGAAACCCCAGTGTTGTCTGTTGATGAATCCATATGTGAAGAACACTTCGTTGCTACTACCACTCGCAAAGACGATGGTAGATTTGTGGTTAGACTCCCTCGCAAGGTAGACTCGGAGCCTCTAGGTGCCTCTCGCTACGCTACACTAAAACGTTTTCACTCTCTCGAAAGACGTTTGGCTCGTAACCCTGAGTTAAGGTTAGAATACACTGAATTCATGCATGAATATCTAGCCTTAAACCATATGCAAGTTGCCCCCCACCCGACTGATGGTGAAGTTTACTACATTCCCCATCATCCTGTTTTCAAGCCGCACAGTACTTCTACAAAGCTCAGAGTGGTATTTGACGCTTCGATGGTTACTACGTCTGGGTGCTCCCTTAATGATACTTTGTTGGTGGGCCCTGTAATTCAGCAGGATTTGTTCTCTATTTTGCTTCGGTTCCGTACTCACTTGATAGCGTTTGCAGCTGATCTGAGTAAAATGTACAGACAGATTCTTGTAGATCACAAAGATCGTGACTTGCAGAGAATATTTTGGAGAGACTCTCCTTCAGACCCTATAGTAGAATATCAATTAAACACCGTTACATATGGTACTGCCCCGGCATCCTTCTTAGCCACTCGTGTGCTAAAGGAGCTCGCCCTCACTGATGGCACAGCTTTTCCAGCTGCCACTCAGATTGTTTTAAACGACTTCTATGTTGATGATTGTATCTCGGGATGTAATTCCGAGCATGACACACTCATTCCGTATGAAGAATTGACCACTCTCGTGGTGCAAATTGAAGCCATTCTAAATTCTAGACCCATTTCGCCTATGACTGAGGATCCTACTGACTTGTGCTATCTCTCGCCAGGTCACTTTCTTGTTGGACGACCTTTGAATGCCTTGCCCATTCCTGACGCTTCTGAAGTGCCCATCAATAGGTTGTCTAGATGGCAATTACTTCAACAGATTATGACTTCATTGTGGCGTAAATGGTCCACAGATCATTTACTCTCCCTTCAACAACGTCGCAAGTGGAACCGTATGTCTCCTAACTTCAAGGTTGGCACGCTTGTGCTTATTATGGACGACAATGTTTCTCCTACTTACTGGCGACTTGGACGTATTCTTGAGGTTCATTGTGGTAAGGACGGCCTAGCTCGTGTGGTCTCCCTACATACCACCTCTGGACTGTTGAAACGTCCCATCGTCAAGGTGTCTCCCTTGTTGCCGCAGAACTAAACACTCTTGTATTTTCATAAACAACCTGCCTGTTGTTTCTGTGCGGGCAATATGGTTCGGCCACTGTCTTGGCAAACCAGTTTTTGTGTTTCCCCATTTGTTTCCACTCTGTGTGGTTGTACATATCTGTATTATTTGTCTTCATTGTATTTATTCATTGTCAAGTTAGTTTTGTTTCTGTTGATTAGTTGTCATGATTTATTTGTTTTGATTGCATGTAGTATTCCCACTGCCGTGTTTCCAGTAGGATATTTTGGCTTAGAAGGTAATTTGGTATTTCTAAGTTGGCCACATTGATTCTTCTTTAACTTGTTTGAACTCTTTACTGTGATTGGCTGCTTTCGGCCTATCAGAGGCCTCTAATTTGGTTTTTAAACTCTCTACTGTGATTGGCTGCTTCCAGCCTATCAGAGGCCTTCTTGCTGCTTGTAGCGACCAATCACGTGTTTCTTCTTCGTTGTTCTCTAAGTGTGGCCATGACACAATGCTGTGCTTCAAAGCTGGTTGTGATATATCAACAAGTATCCAGCTAATCATTTCTATAATTGGTGCTATCTTCATAGTAACCGTGCCTAGCAATCATGTCCTATGCACATGATTCATATTTTGTTAGGGCAGTGACATTACGATGATTTTCGATCTCATCATCACCATGCTTGATGGTGCTACGCGCCATGTCGACGAATTCTTCAATCCGCGGCGTCGGATAGTTTGTTAATGTGTTTACTTCTATCTTCATTTACTGCCTAACAATTTGTCTTCACGCGTATGAATAATGATGATGCTTCGTGTGATAAGTAATTCATCGTGTCTGGAAGCATGTTACAGGGCCAGGCATCATCACTAATTGGAGGTTAACTGCTTTACTATTGTGACAATACCGCGCGATTGGCATATCCCGGTATTTGTATGACAGCAACTATTTTGACTTCCTGCAACATCACTGGAATGGAAGTTGACGCTGGGTTTAACTACTTTACTATTGTGACAATACCGTGCGATTGGCATATCCCGGTATTTGTATGACAGCAACTACTTTGACTTCCTGCGTTTCACACATAATTTATTTTATTAACAATTCATTTTGGGCTTACAGTATCGGCGCATCACTGTAAGTCAGTCCTGGTTCGACGACACATTCTCGTTCCATGCGACCTGTTTTTTTTTCATTATTTGTTGCAACTCCACTTGTGTTGCATATTTAAATTATATCATTCTATGGAATCGCCGTGTATTGCATGCCGTTCTATGATGTACTGATCTGCAGCTACGTTCAAGACAATATGTGTGTTTTAGGCTCAAGACGTAACGTGTGTTAATTCATAATGAGTGTCTCTTCAATTGTGTAAATTTGTGCTAGTGTTTCTCATATGTTTATGTGCTACCTATTTGATAATATATCTTATTATTAGTTAGTGGTGGTGTCGTGTCCTTTATGCCTTCCTGGACTTCCTTATTTAGTGACAATAATATTGTCTGGTCCTCCACATGTTTGCTAAATTGTCAAGCGACCTTTGTAAAGTCAACTCTTTGTATTATCACATCATTATCTAATGCTTTGGCCAACAAATTTTTATACATTGTCCACTATTACCAGAATACTCTTGGTGGGTTGTTGACTTCCCGCGTTGGCCAATACAAGTATGTTTAGTCTGGCTATTTCAAGAAGGGAAAGGGGTGGGATATCTCGACAGCCTGGGGTTAGTTTTGTGTGAGGCTCTTTCTGAACTATCATACTACGACAGAGGAAACCAATTGAAGCCTAATCCATCTAATACTCAGGTATGTGCTTTCCATCTAAAGAACAGACAGGCTTCAAGGAAATTACAAGTAGCATGGGAAGACACTCAACTATATCACTGCCCAACACAGGCGCGGATTCAAGGGGGGGGGGGGGGTCACGGGGGTCATGACCCCCCCCCCCCCCAAACGGAGACCAAATTTTTTTTGCCAACTCAAAAAACGAAAACACAATCACCAGACAAATAAAACTTAACGAATTTTAACTGAAAAACAGGTTGTTTTTTTTTTTCATTTAATCAATACTGAATTATCTTTATTGGAATTATTATGTTCTGTTACAACTGTACATATTTACAACTTCTAACCTCTTGTATTAGTTATATTAGTTATACAACAAAATCAACTCGTCTATTTTGTTTAGCAAACCTTGTGATTACCGAATCGATGTTTATAGTGATGTCACGATGAATGTGCAGCAATGCACGGATAGGAAACTGGGGCTTTTTTCGCACCAAAAATTTTTGCCGCCGTCCAAACTGCAAGCTTGGTTGGCAATTTAAGCTGTGACTTTCTCCCTTTGTCGGTACCAACTCGACTTGCCGAAACTGTTACGTACCTTGATCCTTTTCTCGAAGCTCGATGTAAAAGTCGCAAAACACGCCGTTGCAATTTTTACGAATATTTTTGGTGCGCTAAACGCATCAAATTTCTATCCATGAAGCTTGCAAAAAAATTGGTCTGGTTTTTTACGTTTGGTTATTTTGTGATTGCGTTTTTAGTGATACCATTTGTCTTAACAATTTCGATTCTCTAACCCCCCGCCCCCCCCCAAGCCAAACTCTAGATCGATTCTCTGACCCCCCACCCCCCCACCCAAAACCAAACTCTAGATCCGCGCCTGGCCCAACACCTACATATTTAGTCGTAACATAGGATCGAGCTCTCACCTAAAAACAGCATTGCATAAACAAGTGTCAGCTAGAAACAACATCCTTCGCAAACTGTCTGGAACCAATTAGGGTACACAGCTAAAGACGAAGAGAACTACGGCCCTGGCTCTGTGTTACTCCGCTGCAGAGAACGCTTGTCCTGTTTGGTACAGTTCCAGTCTTACTAAACAATAAAACATGTCGACTTATCACTGGCTGTTTGAGACCAACACCACAAGATAGAATCTACTGTTTGCTGGAATCACCCCCACCAGATATTAGAACAGAAGTTGCAGCCATCACTGAGAGAACCAAAGCAATTACCTCATGCACACACCCATTGTACGGATATGAACCTCCCCATCGACGACTCAGGTCTTGGAGGAGTTTCCTGAATACAACAGAAGATCTGGAAGATATGAAACTGCGCCCATAATCAGTGGTATTTCCAGATCATTTTAATTAGGCCGATTGAACTGCGCCCATAGTCAAGTCGGCTGTTAGTCCAAGGTCGGTTTAAGGGGAAGTGACGGACTGTCTCCCGCCACTAGCTTCTGCACTGCTGAGAATAAGAGGTAGTCCCCCGTCCCGATAAGCAGCTGTACTACAGGCCTCCGGGGATGGCAGCTAATCACACTAACCACTACACCACAGAGTCGAATAATAATAATAATAATGAAAATCCACTGTCTTTTTCCAGTCATTGGACCGGGTCAGGATTGGAATGAATGAAGCCCCCATCTAGCGGCGAGGATAAGCATTGTGCCGGCTTCCGAAGCCTGTCGCACTCCTCTGGGACAATGATTAATGAACGACAGATGAAATGAAATGATAATGGAGAGTGTTGCTGGAATGAAAGATGACAGGGAAAACCGGAGTACCCGGAGAAAAACCTGTCCCGCGTCCGCTTTTCCAGCACAAATCTCACATGGAGTGACAAGGATTTGAAGCACGGAACCCAGCGGTGAGAGGGCGGCGCGTTGCTGCCTAAGCCACGGAGGCTACACTAATAATAATAATAATAATAATAATACAACTCTCTCTAATCTATCTATATATATAAAAAATCAATGTAACGTGATTTGTCTGTGGGTAGGTATGTCTCCTATGCGTTCATATACCATTCGTCCGATTGCGATGAAACTTGGGTGAGATGTTGTGTACACTCCAAGGAAGGTTTCTGACTTAGTAAATCCATTTTACAATAGGTAGCGCACGCGTAGATTCTACAAATGAGCGACGATGTGCGAAACATTTCAACAAAGTCCCGCATGTGTTCATATACCATTCGTCCGAAAGCGATGAAACTTGGGTGAGATGTTGTGTACACTTACGTGAAGGTTTCAAAATTAGTGAATACATTTCACAGTAGATAGCGCACGAGTAGATTCAACAAATGAGCGACGACACGCAAAGCGTTTCAACAAAGTCCCGTATGCATTCATATACCATTCGTCCGATAGCTATGGAACTTGAGTAAAATGTTGTGTACACTGCAGGGAAATTTTCTGGCTTAGTAAATTCACTTTACAATAGGCAGCGCACGAGTAGATTCAACAAATGAGCTACGACGCGCGAAGCATTTCAACAAAGTCACGTTTGCGTTCATATACCATTCGTCCGATAGCGATGAAACTAGGCTGAGATTTTGTGTGCACTCCAGGGAAGGTTTCTAGCTTAGTAAATCCCTTTAAAAATAGGTAGAGCACGAGTAGAATCAACAAATGAGCGACGGCGCGCGAAGCGTTTCAACAAAGTCCCATATAATTTCATATACCATTCATCCGATAGCGATGAAACTTGGGTGAGATGTTGTGTACACTCCAGGGAAGGTTTCTGGCTTAGTACATACATTTTACAATAGGTAGCGCACCAGTAGATTCAACAAATGAGTGATGACACGCGAAGCGTTTCAACAAAGTCCCGTATAAAGTCATATACCATTCGTCTGATAGTGATAAATGTTTGGTGAATTGTTGTGTACTCTCCAGGAAAGGTTTCTGGCTGAGTAAATCCATTTTACAATACGGAGCGCACGTTTATGTTCAACAAATGAGTGATTACGCGCGAAGCGTTTCGACAACGTCCCGTATACGTTCACATACCATTCATCCGATTGCGATGAAACTTGGGTGTGATGTTGTGTACACTCCAGGGAAGGTTTCTGGCTGAGTACATCCATATTACAATATGCAGCGCAAGAGTAGAATCAACAAATGAGCGACGACACGCGAAGCGTTTCAACCAAGTCCCGTATGCATACATGTACCATTCGTCCGTAGCTATGAAACTCGGGTGAGATGTTGTGTACACGTCATGGAAAATTTCTGGCTTAGTAAATCCCCTATACAATATGCAGCGCACAAGTTGATTCAACAAATGAGGGACGACGCGCGAAGCGTTTCAACAAAGTCCCGTATAAGGTCATATACCATTCTGCCGTTAGCGGTGAAACTTGGGTGAAATATGGTGGACACTCCAAGGAAGGTTTCTGGCTTAGTAAATACATTTCACAGTAGGTAGCACACGAGTAGATTCGACAAATGAACGACGACACGCGGAGCGTTTCAATACAGTCCCCTATGTCTTCATATCCCATTAGTCCGATAGCGATGAAACTTGGGTGAGATGTTGTGGACACTTACGAGACGGTTTCTAACTTAGTATACATTTTACAGTAGGTAGCGCACGAGTAGATTCAACAAATGAGTGACGGAGCGCGAATCGTTTAAACAAAATCAGGTATGCGTTCATATACTATTCATCCGATTGCGATGAAACATTGACCAGTTATTGTGTACCCGCCAGGGAAAGGGACTTAGTAAATCCATTTAACAATAAGTAGCGCAAGAGTAGATGCAACAAAAAGGTGACGACGCGCGAAGCGTTTCAACAAAATCCCCTATTGCGTTCATATAACATTCTTCGATTGCGATGAAACCTTGATGAGTTATTGTGTACACGCCAGGGAAGGGCTTCGACTTAGTAATACATTTCTCAATAGGTAGCGCACGAGTAGATTCAACAAATGAGTGACAGCGCACGAATCGTTTAAACAAAAACCCCTATACGTGCATATACCATTCATCCGATTGCGATGAATCATTGATGAGTTATTGTGTACACGCCAGGGAAGGGTTTCGACTTAGTAAATCCATTTCACAATAGGTAGCGTACGAGTAGATTCAACAAATGAGTGACAGCGATGAAACTTTTGAAAGTTGTTGTGCACGCTCCCACGAAAATGAAAATCCACAGCCTGCTTCCAGTCTCCGACCGGGTCAGGAATGGAATGAATGAAGCCCCCATCTAGCGGCGAGGATATGAACTGTGCCGGCTGCCGAGGCCTGACGCACTCCTCTGGGGCAATGATTAAATGAATGACAGATGAAATGAAATGATAGTGGAGAGTGTTGCTGGAATGAAATTTTGACAGGGAAAACCGGAGTACCCGGAGAAAAACCTGTCTGCCTCCGTTTTGTCCAGCACAGATCTCACATGGAGTGACCGGGATTTGAACCACGGACCCAGCGGTGAGAGGCCGGCGTGCTGCCGCCTAAGCCACGGAGGCTTCCGCACGCTCCCACGAATGGTTCTAAATTAGAAAATCCATTTTACGATAGCTTAGAGGCAGTTAACATGTTGTGTATCCAAAAGCACTTCAAGAAACAGAATTTCAACGCCAACACTTTCTTTGATTGGCATTGCAACGCATGCCGGGTACAGCTCGTCCACCATAAATAACTACCCCTCTAGTTTTGTTATACAATAAGAAAATATAATAATCTTCTAAATGAGGAACACTGGTCCACCTCCACGCGGAAGTCATTGAACAGGCTTCTCACTGGTGTTGATAGATAAAGTTTCAATATGATAAAGTGGGGGTTTTCCTGGCACATCCAGGCTATGTGATTGTGGTGAAGTCCAAACCACAGTCCATCTCATGAATTGCAGTAAGTGTCCTTTAAGTTGCACAATGGAGGACTTGATGGCTGCGACACCTAATGCCCGTGACATGGCAAAATTTTGGACAGACACTATTTGACATGTGTGTTATTAAGTACCATTTTTTAAAATTTAAAATACAGTACAGTAGAGTCTCGCAAACTCGGCACTCGGTAACCCGGCACTCCGCATTTCTCGGCCACCCTGACAGGAGAAAACAAATCATGATTTTAGTTTGTTTTTGTGTTTCCGCACAGAGCGTTATTATGTTTTCTTTCGTCTTCTCCATCAATGGGATTATCGACAGTTAAATACGACGCAAAACAAGTTGACCTACAGCACATAGTAAGAAGAGTAACGACGACCTGATAAATACAGGTACAGTACAGTACAGTACTGTAAATGCACAGTAAGAAGTAAACAAACGGTTCTCGCGCAGAGCGTTGTATTTATTTGATTGCGCATTCTCCGCAATTCTGTTTCTTCACCGTCTTCGTGACGAGGCTTCAAGAAACAGGTTTCAAAGCGAAAAGCAAAAGAACATTACTTACGTTTTTGCAAAAAAGTAAATGGTAATTTTCATTAAGTGAATAAATTATTTGCCTACGGGAATTGTTTTGTACATATTCAAGTACTGTAATTGTAGTGGCTTAATAATTTTAAAACTTGTGTTTCTGTTTAAAACAAATAAATGTACAGCGTTGCATTACTTTTAAACCAAAACAAACAGCTTATTTCGTATTTTTAACACATTTCCCGATAACCCGGCATTTTCGCGAACTCGGCCACCCTTCGGTCCACATTAGGCCGAGTTTGCGAGACTCTACTGTATATGCTTCTGATGCGAATAAATACATAGTTTTGTGAGGAGTTTCTTCAAGTATCCTTTGCTCAAAATGCCTATAGAGATAAGCAGTAGGACGTATTTATTAAATCAGTGGGTGTCGGGTAATAGTGATTATGAGGTTGGCATCCGGCCATAAAAACCATCCGCCACATAGAACTTCATCGCATCTCATCCCCAGGCTCGTTGGAAATGGGAATGATAAGGGGTAGGAGTCGTATGAAACTTTAAATTTAACTTTTTAGCAAGTCTGTGAGAAGTAATGGAACATTCCTGAGTTAGGTCGACACGGCCGGAGTCGCATTAATTTTATCTCGTCTGTTTGTGAGGCTGTGTCAATATTTACTTTAACTAGTTCACTCATGTGATCACCTCGGGCTGAAATTGGATGCAACGTTCCATTCCACCTCAGCCATACTACAAGTAGATTTCCGTGGTTTCTCACGGTTCCTAACTTAAGGCCAAGGTCGCCTCCTTCCCAATACACACACTACTACAGATGATGATAACTGACGTTTTAAGGGACCTAACATCTAGGATATCGCCCCTAATGGTTCGGGTGATCATGAAAAATGAAAATGAACCTATAATTAAATCTAACTACAATCTTACACGCTAGAAAAAGAAGAAGGAAACAAAAGAAAAGTGAGGGAAATGAACGAAAGGGGAAATTAATACCCTCGAAGAATGAGGGACTTAGAAAGAAGGAGAGCCATGAAAGGCGGATAGGAAAGGGGAAAGAGGAGAGGGTTCGTCCCAAGGGCACTGGAAAAAGGGGGAAAGCCGGACCCAGCTCAGGAATCCTTCGGGGTCGCCAACTCCCGAACTCACCAGCTGTGAGCCCTTGAGGGTGTAGCACACACCCTGCCTTCTTGAGGGCCTTGAGCAGAAGGCAGGAGATAACAATGAAAAGACCCCTCGAAGAATGAGGGATCAGTCAAGATGAGACAAGGCGGGAAAGGAAGAGACTCCCTAGGTCTCGGATACCCAAATACCGTCGGGGTCGGAGGAGAACAAGAGTTGACCAAGAGAGGTCGACAGGAAAGAAGACGGAGAGGAGCCCGGCACAAAGTGGAAGCAAAGCCGGACTCAGCTGGTGTCCCGTGGTCAACTACCCTCGTACCACTAGATGCGAGCCCTTGCGGGGACTATTACAGACATCACAATAGCACAGGTTATCAGACTGGGCTGAGGCGGCTTCGGTGGCGTAGTTGGTAGCATGCTGAGCTTCTATGCCCAAGATCGCGGGTTCAAACCTGGCCGAAGTTGTCGGATTTTTTAACAGCGTTAAAAAGTCCCTCAGAATGCCTTCCTTCGGAGGGGAAGTAAAGCCGGCGGTCCCATGTCATAGATTTATGGCATGTAAAAAAAACTTCCACTAACTACAATTGCCAATCTCTACTGGAATCAACGAGCGAACATTCGGGTGGATAATATGTTGTCCGATGAAGTAAAAATTCGACGTGGTGTTCGACAAGGCTGTGTGTTGTCTCCAATGCTCTTCAACTTATATTCGGAGGCAATCATATCGGAAGCCTTGGGTGGGTTTCATCAAGGCATTGTCATCAACGGCACAGTCATCAATAATTTCCTATATGCAGATGACACAGTCCTAATCGCCGGAAGCATTGAAGATCTCCAAGCATTGCTGAATCGCGTGAACGCAGTTAGCAATGATTATGGCTTAAGGATGAACATTCGCAAAACAAAATTCATGGTTGTCAGCAAAGAAGTAATTGATACCACATTATCAGTTACTGATAAAGCCAACGAACGAGTTCATTCGTATAAATATCTAGGATGCTACCTGAATGACAAATGGGACTGCAGCCATGAAATCAAAGCTCGCATTGAGCAAGCTAGGGGTGTCTTTATCAAAATGAAGAAAATGCTGTGTCACCGAGATCTTAGTCTGAGAACGAGACTACTTGCCCTCAAGTGTTACATAATTCCCATACTAATGTATGAACACGAGGGGTGGACGTTAACCAAAACCTTGGAGAAGAAGTTGGAAGCATTTGAAATGTGGCTGTATCGTCGCATGCTTTGTATATCGAGGACCAACAGGGTGAGAAACACCGAGGTGCTGGATCGGATGGGCAAGGAGATGGAGGTGCTCGACAACATCAAGCGACAGAAGCTACAATATTTTGGCTACGATGATGATGATGATCGCCAATCTTCGACGCGGAGACGGCATATAAAGAAGAAGAACGCTCTATTTAAGTTCCAACGTTCGTCGCCAGGTGCCGGTTGCGGTGGCATCTACTGTCGACCATAGTATTATGTGGACTCGAGTTTGAAGGTTGTTTGTGAAGTAACCAATAGACCTACATAAAATCCAATAACGTCATCATTTTCGTCGTTCTATTTGACGATAGTTCATGTAGGTTTGGAATTTTTAATATATATTGTAATATTTTGTATCACAGTTTGAACACAAAAAGTGCCCGTTTCAATAATGCGTCACATTTAAGAATTATTATCTCTAACAAACGTCATCAGATCAAAACCAAATTTTAACACAATTTACATTGGAATGTTTATTAATTGCAAAATTTGATGTGTCCAAGAAACAGAGTTGTTATCATTTTTGTAAGGTAACTTTTTCACGGCTCGGGGTGGTTGGAAAATGTTGTTCTTGGTCGCGTTGTAATCCTTATACATCAAAAGGTTATTCTGTATGACTGTGAAATACGTAAATTAATTCAGTTATTTTATATTGATTTGTATTTGTACGGGAAAATAAGACATGGTTCAGCAGCTAGCCGATAGGGGGAGTGCTGTGCAGCGTTGCGTGGATGGAGCGTATAATAATAATAATAATAGCCTAATAATATTAATAACAATAATAATAATGGGATACGTCAAGAATTCTGATTCATTCTACGTTCCAGTAAATCTGTCGACACGAAACTGACACATTTCCGCACCTTCAAATACCATCCTATTTAGCCGGGATCGAACCCATGTACTTCAGCTCAGAAGTCCAGTAGGCCTACTGTACTGCCTGAAGAGGGGCGGAATATTTTCATTACTCAACAAGTTCTTTTACTAAAAACTTGATTTTATTGTGTTTTTTTTTATTTATATCATGTACCGGTATGGTAATCACCAAGTTTTTATTATTAATGCAAATAATTTCATCAGTCCTTGTGTCCCTATGTGTCATCTAAGTGGCGCTTGTCACGGTGGGTGAGTGGTTATCGTGACGGACTACCAACCCCAAGCTTGCAGGTTCGCTCCTGGCCATGGTAAGTGATTTTTTTTTTTGAAACGCGACAAAAATTACGACACCATGTCATGCGATGTTGGCATGTCAAAGAACCCATTTGAATTCAGTAGGCCGTGTTCATAATGGCAAAATTAATCTCGGGATTTTCCGCCAACACAAAGTGTCTCATTTCTCTACTAGAAAGCGCTATAGTGTTCAAGGAGCTTAGATATCTAACCTTGACTTTCATAGCGCTTCAAGAAACGACGAAATTCGACATGCAAGCTGCCCTCTGAGAGTCAAATGACAAAGCTTGCACCCGGCACCCGAGGCCATACGACATTATTATTATTATTATCTAAGTGTGTAATTACGGGGGTGATTAGGGGAATCAATACCCCCCCCCCCCCCCCAGAACCAAATAATTTTTAAAAACTTAATTTGATGACATTTTTATTTAAGAAGTGGGCAATTTTTGGATTGTTGTCAAACGACTGGATTATGCACGTTTATAATTTGAGAACATTTATCTTTACTTGTGTAAAATATGGGGGCAGATGACCTCGCAGTTCCTCCCCTTAAAACAACAATAACTAACTGTGTAAAATATTTAGTGTTGGGCCGCACATTGAGAGGTGCAAATTTTATCAAAATCAAACGTGCAGGTTTGCTTTCATTGATTGTCTTATTTTGCCCCCCCCCGCACAAAGTAAAGGCAAACATATTATCAAAACACAAAGCAAAATACAAAAGAAATATCAGAAAGCAAACACAAAACCGAAAACGCAAATCGAAAAGCAATATTAAAAAAAAACAGAATATAAAAATAAAAACACAAAGCAAAATGCAAAAACAAAATCAGAAAAAAACGCAAAATCAAAACCAATAAGCAAAAGCAGAAAAAAATTACGAGCCTTACAGTAGTCGCATATGATGTGTAACATCTGACATGTTATTCGAATAATTCCATATTACTTACTCGCATTTTTTTTTTAAAGAATGAACTCATAGTGCTACCTTGTGCCAGCAAACATGAAGGATTGCTTCGTGTTATTACCATCGGTATAAATCATAAATAATATCGTATGGCCTCGGGTGCCTGGTGCAAGCTTTGTTAATTGACACCCAGAGGGTAGCATGCATGTCGAATTTCGTCGTTCCTTTGAACGCTATGAAAGTCAAGGAGGTTAGATATCTAAACTTCTTAACACTACAGCGCTTTCAAGTAGAGAATGGAGGAACTTTGTGTTGGCGGAAACTCCCTAGATTAATTTTGCCATTGAACACGGCCTACTGAATTCAAATGGGTTCTTTAACATACCAACAACGTATGACATGAGTATCGTGATTTTTGTCGCCTTCAAAAATCACTTACCATGGCCAGGGGCGAACCTGCAATCTTGGGGTTGGTAGTCAGACACTATAACCACTCACCCACCGTGGTAAGCTATTAGCATCGGTAAGTTCTCATAACTGTTATTTCTGCAATAACTACTTGTAAAACTCCAGTGACAAATCCTTTCAGCAAATATGATATAATAGTGCTGTATTTTGGCCGACAGTACCTCGAGAGCTTACATTAAATAAAGGAAGGAAGCTTGTAGTTTAACGTGACCGTTAATCTTGAGATCATGAGCCACGGGACCTCCTTTTTACGTGGAATCCGAACCACAGGACATGGCATTTCACTTCGAAAATCTCACATGCATTAACCGGGAATCGAACCCGGACCGCCTTGGTGAGAGGCATACAGCTAGACCGCTGAGCCACCACGCCCCCTGCTTACATTAAATAAGAATACAGCAAAAGTAGTAAGATTTAATAAATCATAATTACCTTGAGGTAAACCGTATGCGATTTACATTCCACATAGCCACATGACCGACAGTATGTCGTTGTACCAATCTCCACCACCGCGCATACTTGTAAAACTCCTGTGTTAATTCCTTTCAGCAAATATGATATTATGAATATTTTCACACCAAAGAACGACAGTTTGAAGATGAGTTATTGTAGGAATATCTGTAATGGGGCCTCCAAACCTTGAGGTAAACCGTATGCGATTTACATTCCACATAGCCACATGACCGACAGTATGTCGTTGTACCAATCTCCGCCACTGCGCGCGCTCATTGTTTCCGTTGCATTTCCGTCCCACTTCCGTCCCTTTTTACAAAATCACCCCCCACACACAAATATCCAGCAACCGAGCGGAAAGATGTAACACACAAAAAAAAACTAAAAATGCAATTGACTCCGCTCATCCCCCTCCAGAAGCAAATCCTAGTTACGCCACTGAGTACACGTTGATATTGCAACTTTTCAGTCGGCCAACAGAAATGAATCCCAATTACTGAGAAATGAAAAAAAAAAAAACTTGAACAAATTACATATGTGACAAATATATATTTTAATCACATGTACGTTTTTTCAGGTTATTTTTCCCCAAGAATACAAATAGTCCAGTCACTTAAGCAAAGAAAAGGGGTCAACCTCGAAATAAGACATAATAAGCTGTAAATTCGTATACATCTTCATTTTAGTGTTCTAAAAGTTGTCTCAAAAGTCTCATAAAACCTCGTGTCTGTGTCGTAAGTTATTCAAGGTCAAAGGTCATGAGGCATTTTAAACTCAATTTCACGCAGGAACATTATCCAAACAAGCAAAATATAAATGAAACTTAATTCCGTAATGCAGTATTATTGGAACGTGGAAATAAGTTACCATCCTGTGCACAATATTTGCGTAGTCGAAATAGCCGTGGTGCTAGTGCGTATGACTGTGAATCTAGAGATCTTGGGTTCGAATCCTGGGCGGGGTAGATATTTTTGCTACCAGATTATCATTTTAAACGATATTTATTATATCAATATGACTCATTTTAACAGCATCCATACGAAATTGCGTGTTGGTCTGTGAATGAAGAGGGCCTGTTTATAAGGAATTTAAGGTTATGAGCGGTGTCGCGTCTATTAATCTAGTTGATCCATATCGTATTCATTATTTAGGCTAGTGCTGGTGGAAGCTACAAATCATCTAATAAAATGAGTTCCGTATTATAAACTACAATATCCGTAAAACACTCCCTTTTACAATAGATTAATATTTGTGCCAATAATAGTATAAAATACCGGTGTATCAACAATTTCACGTGAGGTTTCTTCTATGTCAGAAATTACACATCATATGCGACTACTGTAAGGCTCGTAATTTATTTTAAATGAAATTCCGCAAGAAGTTCCTGATAGGCAGCGCTAGATGGAAGCTGCATTTGTAGTCTGATTTGCTCAATACAGAATGTCTCTGCAGACAGCTCATACATTAGCCGGGACGGAGTAAATTTCGATACACACAATGCTTTTTTTAGGAAGATAGACTTTATTTGCTCTATTTCCTTTAAGTTGGTTTTGGTCAGATGAGGCCAGATCAGTTCCAGACCGTAGGTTAAAATAGGTGTCAGTGTGGGAACAAAGAGCTTCATAGCAGTCCCAGTAACTAAAGATAGTTTACGTAAATGCTGTATGTTGTTCATAGCTATTAGTGCAGCAGTCTCTCTGTTTCTCACATGCATTGTGAAAGAAGTTCGTGTTCTTTTGCATGCTGCCGTTTGATTTGGCTTATGGATCTTTTAAGCATAAAAGGCATCTTCATTGATTGTATACGGAATGGTGAAGTATTGTAATCCCACGTATGTCATTTCAAGCTAGTGACCATTGCTTGGAGCGGCAATCATGTGAATGAACTGTCTTCTGGTTTTCTTCATACTTCATACTTCTGAATACTATCACCGTCACAAACTATTTCACTTTGTTCTATACTTTAAAATATTTTTCTACAACCTACATACATATGGTGCACCATATTAGGTTAAATAACCATTTATATTTTAGTTCTACGCTACATCATAATTTTCATTATGCCATACAATTGGCTGATGAAGGGGATAAAAAATGTTGTTGATTAATCCCTGAAACATGTACCAGAAACAACTTTAATAATAATTCTTTTCATTTATGTATTGATTAAGGCGGTTATATAATTCTTATTAAAAACAGAGAAAAGTGCAGTTCTTGTTACGGCTTCGAGCCTTGTCATGGAAATGTCCCCAGTAACATTACGTTCCCGAACAATCCTCTTTGCCTTCGCCCAGGCCAATACAATGGCATTAAACTCACACATGTAAGGCGGCAAACCAATAACGTCATGCCCATGTGACTTGAACAGCTCATCAATCCGGAAGGTAATCTCAGGTCTTTTATTGAGTTCAATTAAACGGAAAAGCTCTGTTTATCTCTGTCCTCACCGTATGGCACTTTGTTCCTTGCCAGCCAGCTCTTCATTTCTTTCTTAACCGAATACTTCATGGGGGGGGGGGGGGGGGCGCTTGTTCTGTTGCACACAACGATACGAAGCATTATCTAACACTATAACACTGTTCTTGGGGAGGTTGGGCAACAGTTTCTCACGAATCCACTTCTCAAAATTATCTGCATTCATCTGGCCATGATAATCCCCTGTTGATTTCCCGGCCTTGAAAATAAGTTACGCTCCATCCAGGAACCCATCTTTAGATCCCGCAAGTACAATTATTAAGCGGTTCGAAGAACTTGTGTTGGTCACAACACCAGATTTATCTTCACTTTGCCAGCCCTTATTAAATGTTAAATTATTATCCACCCATGTTTTATCGATATAAACAATGGAACGCTTGTCTCTTCTGTGACGTCGCATTGCTCTTGAACACGGCCAACGAGAAATACTAGCCCTGGTGCGCTTTCGTGACGTCAGCAATGTAGTGCTGTTGCCCCACTTCCGTTATTAGGGTTATGTATGACGGGAACATAAACCGTATTGTCTACAAGATGCTGAAATCTCAGAATACTTAACCCATACCATATCAGAAAACACGCTGTAAAAACCATTGACCCAACACAACCATGGCTTCTGGCAAAACAAACATGGTAATTACAACTCAAGTCTAACACTGATCAATCGTATGAAGTCCAATACTTAGCCACAATTTACTTATGTATTTATTCATTACTCTAAGTAGAACCAGTAGATCACTAATCTTTAATCGTTGTAGTTGATCACAAGGTAATATATACTTTTCAGGAGTATGTTAACTTTCCCTGGCGGTTGCTTGTTAATTATGTGGAATTACTTGACGGTTACAAAGCGTTCAGGAAAGTTATGAAAAGCTATGATTAGTGCCGGACAATGTAGGCATGTATAACTCTTATAGTTGAACAATATACATAAATGTATCAAACGTTTTTGTAATAGAAAGATATTCACGAACATAATATTCTATGGTCTTCGTCTTACTGCCGGTGCGGTAGTCATCTTGTCTTCATCATTCAATCTGTATAAATGCTGGTATTCATTTACCACTTGTCTTCATAGAAGGTATTGATATGAGTCGTTAGTCGGTGGCGAGTATATTCCTCAGATCTCTTCTACTGTATAAACGTATTAATTTCTGTTCCACCCCTTAAAACAAACTAAATAAGTAATTCACTGCAAGTTTCTTGGATCTAATTATACTCATGTCACTGCTCATGTCCACATAAGTTACAACGAATGTCACAGGCTCTACAACTCAACTTACTGTACTCGTTGCAGCTATTAAAGACACAACAAGTCCTTGAATCCTTGTTCGCGTGCATTTTGTAACGAGTAACTTTTCAACATGTAAATAGGTTATCAATAGCTGGCGTAGTTTTTGTAAACCAATACAGTATAATTTATCGTGCTTGAAAGCACACGGAACATATAAACTGCGTCCATTTCAAGATTATTGATATACAATATCGTATTTCTGATGCTTATGTATTGATCTCGACTTAAACGTACAAGCACCATCAAGCACTACATTGCCTACGTCACAAAAGGATTAGGTTTAAGCGCTATGGCCTGTCTTTCTCGTTGGCCGTGGCTCTTAAAAGATTACAGCGCCAACTGACAATGTTTTGGCTTTCAATCAACATTTTTCTATGACTCTAGCATTTCTTCCACTTAAATCCCAATACTTTCAAAATTCTCCTCAAGGTGTGAACGCCCCATGGAAACTCGATTTTCTCCTTAATGACACTCAAAAAGCTTCGGACATGTAGGTACTTCTTTTTGAACTGCATACAAGTCTTGAATTACGTCCTTTATTACCCTCCTATCAAAATCGCACTGCACTTTTCTTTCTTCGGGCTGTGGGCGATGCTTCCCTGGTGTAGATAATGACGTTTCGCAAGCTATTGTACTTCCCTTGCGGATTCTACTCACTGTGCGAACAGAAATTCCAGTGTAAGCAGACACACGCAAATTGGCTTGCCTTACTGAGTGTTTCATTTCAGGGTGCGCAGATGCAAGGGAGCCATGTCAGTAGATTTACTGGCACGTTCAAGATCCTCATGGGAAATGCGGGAAATGAGTTAGCGGATCAAGCTGCTAAAGAGGCGGTATCACTACCACCTCGACGAATGGAGGTACCCGCTAGAGATATTCGCTCTCAGTTACGCCTACAAGTTCTGGCATTTTGGGAGAGTCAGTGGCTAGCTGACCCACTGCCCAGTAAACTGAGAGCGATCAAGGGAACTACTCGCGAGTGGCGGTGCTCTTTCCGGTCACGGAGAGAGTCCGTCATTTTGTGTAGGCTGAGGATAGGTCATACAAGATCCACCCACTCGTACCTAATGAGAAGGGAAGACCCCCCACTTTGTACCTGTGGAGCCATTTTCACCGTGGCCCACATTTTCACCGAGTGTGTGGATCTTGCTGACTTACGAAGAAACCTTGCTTTGCAGATGACACTCAAACTTATATTAGCCGATGACGCGGTGG
This sequence comes from Meconema thalassinum, assembly GCA_946902985.2. Taxonomy (NCBI): domain Eukaryota; kingdom Metazoa; phylum Arthropoda; class Insecta; order Orthoptera; family Tettigoniidae; genus Meconema; species Meconema thalassinum. The sequence continues at coordinate 189,322,525 of OX336388.2, read as the reverse complement.
CTGCTGATCGCGTTATCCGCTTTATAAGTGAGAGTGGGTTAGGGCCAGCAATCTAAATTTTCCAGTATAAATTAACTCAACGACTTGTTCGTCTTTGAATGATAGTTGTTTTGTTTTTCCGTAATTTTTGTTTATTTCTATAATTATTATTTTTATTTAATTTTTTGTTTGTCTTTGTTTTATTAATTTTTGGTCTTTTTAAATTTAGATGTCCACTTCAAAATTTTAAATTCAATTCCAAATTTGTATTCTTTAATCTGTGTTAAGAGGGGCAGATGACCTCGTAGTTCCGCCCCTTAAAACAACAATAACTAACTAACTAACTAACTCAGGACAAAATTCCGGCACCCCGGCGTCTCTAAAAGCCAGAGTCGTTAAAGGGACGTAATCCAATAACATTATTATTGTTTCAGTTGTCCATCTATTGGCTCTGCATCACATTTGTGGATTACGTTTCAGATAACTTCCCTAGCTTCGCTGTGGATAGTGTTTCCTTTCTTCCGGAAGAGTTCCGTAATACAAAATACAACTAAAAATGTATAATACTGTAACACAAATGTATTATTAGGTTGGTGCATAATTTCGTAGCGTTTTTGTCTTGCTTGTTGGTATTCCGGTTGCCATGGCTTTATTTATCGACTGTCATTGTTGCATTGTAGTTCAATGTTTGTTCTTGAGTTTACATATTGAAGTTTTGTCATTTGCCCCCCCCCCCCCCCCCCAGGGGCTCACATCTAGTGGAACGTGGGTTGGCGACCACGGGGCCCCAGCTGAGTCCGGCATTGCTTCCACTTACCTGTGCCGGGCTCCTCTCCGTCTTCTTTCCTGTCGACCTCACTTGGTCAACTCTTGTTCTCTTCCGACCTCGACGTTATTAGGGTATCCGTGGCCTAGGGAGTCTCTTCCTTTCCAGCCTAAATTGGCCCTTGTCTCATCTTTTCTGACCCTCCTTCTGCGAGGGGACAGCCTTCTTTTTCTTTTCATATTATCTCCTGCCTTCTGCTCAAGGCCCTCAAGGAGGAAGGGTGTATGTAGCCCCACCACTTCTGGTGCACCCTGGATATTGCTACACCCTCAGGGGCTCACGGCTGGTGAGTTCGGGAGTTGGCGACCCCGAGGGATTCCTGAGCTGGGTCCGGTTTCCTCCGTTTATCCATGACCTCTGCGGCGGACCCTCTCCTCTTTCACTTTCCTATCTGCCTTTCATGGCTCTCCTTCCTTCCAAGTCCCTCAATCCGCATTCTTCGAGGGTTGAGGGCATTTCTTTTCCTCCTGTCCTTTATTTGCCTCATTCTCCTTTTGTTTTCCATTTCTTCTTCTAGTAGACTATATAAGTAGGTAAGCACTGTAGTTAGTTTTAGTTATAGTTTACATTTCATTTTCATCTTCACGATCACCCACACCATTAGGGGCCGATAACCTAGATGTTAGGCCCCTTAAAACAACAATTATCATCATCATTGTGTCATTTGAAGATAGTGAGTGGAGCCGTGGACGCTAGAAAATGGAGTGCCAAGTGGAGAAATTGGAACATTTCCGACATATTCTTCTTTTAGGTAGATTTCTTTAGAAAGCTAACTATTGCAATGGGTCCCATGTTTCGACTTCCGGAAAATTTCGACATATCTTCGCGTTTCACATCCCCCAGACCCCAAAACCACCGTCAGTTCAAAAGTTTATATATAATTTATGTATATATATATGTATATCAGTTTCTTGTGGACACGATAACTGCCGTAATTTTGCACCAATCACTTTGAATTTTTTACATAATATGTATCCCTATAAAATCTCGGTCGAGTTCGTTAATGGGCAAAATCGGTCGAAGGGGGTGAAAATGGGGGGCTTTTTTCGAAAAATTGAAATTTCGCTATAACTCTCTTAATACGCGAAATATCGAATCCATTCAAAGTTCATAATATGTGTCGGATAAGTGCCAACAATTTATGTCAAATAAGTTTTTTGATAGCACCAACCATTGACCAAAGGGGTGGAAAAAGTGGGTTTTTCGGGAAACATTAATCATATCTCTCTTAATAGGCACAATATCAAAACCGTACAAAATGGACAATATTCCCCTAATAATTACCTAAAACTTTTGTCTGAAAGAATTTTTGATATGACCCACCATTACGCCAAGGGATGAGAAAAATGATTTCGGAATTATAAGAAAATGCCAAGAGCTATCCGAGGTTGCCATGGCAACACTACTAAATTGATGAGGGATGAGCCGTTGCCATGACAACGCACTTGCACGAGATCAGATTCAGTATTTCCATCTGACTAAGCCGGCCCCGTGGTGTTGGGGTAGCGCGCCTGCCTCTCACCCGGAGTCCCCGGGTTCGATCCCCGGCTCCGTCAGGGATTTTAAAACTGACGTGAGGGTTGGAACGGGGTGCACTCAGCCTCGTGAGGACAATTGAGTAGCTGTCTGACAGTGAGACAGCACCCCGATCACGAATACCAATATTAACGGCCGAGGGGACCCGACGCGCTGATCACGCGTCACCCCAATATCTGCAGGCCAAATGGCTGGGCAGCGGTCGCTTGGTCGGCCTTAGCCCGTCATGGGCTGGTTGGTGCCAGGGGTTGACTTTGACATCTGACTAAGTGGGAAGCGGGTTCGGTGACGTAACTGGTAGCATGCAGAATGTCTATGCCCAAGGTCGCGGTTTCAAAGCCGGCCGAAGTCGTCGGATTTTCTAAGAGCGCTAAAAATCCCTCAGTATGCTTTCCTTTGGAGGGGAAGTTCCAACGTTCGATACGAGTTGCTGGTTGGGGTGGCATATAGTAGCCAAGTTCACAGCTAGGTGTCATTGACGGTAGTACCTGGTAGCAACATTAGGAACTACTGATGAAATTGACCGTCTGCAGTCCTTACCTGAATTACAGACTAATACATCCATTACAATTCACACCGTTTATCAGACAGATTCTACACTCACCCAAAGTACACGGGGTTAGATGACCACGTTGTCGCAGCCCCTAAACTGAGGAACCAACCAGAGGTAGATTTCATTAGAAAGCTAACTATTGCAATAAGTAGGCTACCATGTTTCGACTTCCGGAAAATTTCGACATATCTTCGCGTTTCACATCCCCCAGACCCCAAAACCACCGTCAGTTCAAAAGTATATATATATCAGTTTCTTGTGGACACGATAACTGCCGTAATTTTTCACCAATCACTTTTTACCGAATATGTATACCTATAAAATCTCGGTCGAGTTCGTTACTGGGCTAAACCGGTAGAAGGGGGTGAAAATGGGGGGCTTTTTTCGAAAAAGTGAAATATTGCTATAACTCTCTTAATATATGAAATATCGAATCCGTTCAACGTTCATACTATGTGTCGGATAAAGCCCAAAAATTTATGTTTGAAGAGGTTTTTTTTATCACCAACCATTGACCAAAGGGGTGGGAAAAGTGGGATTTTCGGGAAACATTAATCATATCTCTCTTAATAGGCACAATATCAAAACCGTACGAAATGGACCATATTCCCCTAATAATTACCTAAATCTTTTGTCTGAAAGAATTTTTGATATGACCCACCATTATGCCAAGGGATGAGAAAAATGATTTCGGAATTATAAGAAAATGCCAAGAGCTATCAGAGGTTGCCATGGCAACACTACTAAATTGATGAGGGATGAGCCATCAGACGTTGCCATGACAACGCACTTGCACGAGATCAGATTCAGATTTCCATCCGACTAAGTGTGAAGCGGCTTCGGTGACGTAACTGGTAGCATGCTGAATTTCTATGCCTAAGGTCGCGAGTTCAAAGTCGGCCGAAGTCGTCGGATTTTCTAAGAGCGCTAAAAATCCCTCAGTATGCTTTCCTTTGGAGGGGAAGTTCCAACGTTCGTTGCGAGTTGCTGGTTGGGGTGGAACCTAGTAGCCAAGTTCACAGCTAGATGTCGTTGACGGTAGTACCTGGTAGCAACATTAGGAACTACTGCTTGAAATTGACCGTCTGCAGTCCTTTCCTTAAATTACAGACTAATACAGCCATTACAATTCACATCGTTTATCAGACAGATTCTACACTCACCCAAAGTACACGGTGTTAGATGACCGCGTTGTCGCAGCCCCTAAACTGAGGAACCAACCAGAGGTAGATTTCATTAGAAAGCTAACTATTGCAATGGGTACCATGTTTCGACTTCCGGAAAATTTCGACATATCTTCGCGTTTCACATCCCCCAGACCCAAAAACCACCGTCAGTTCAAAAGTTTATATATAATTTATGTATGTATATGTATATATATATATATATATATATATATATATATATGCATATCAGTTTCTTGTGGACACGATAACTGCCGTAATTTTGCACCAATCACTTTGAATATTTTACCGAATATGTATACCTATAAAATCTCGGTCGAGTTCGTTAATGGGCTAAATCGGCCGAAGGGGGTGAAAATGGGGGGCTTTTTTCGAAAAAGTGAAATATTGCTATAACTCTCTTAATATGTGAAATATTGAATCCGTTCAACGTTCATACTATGTGTCGGATAAAGCCCAAAAATTTATGTTTGAAGAGCTTTTTTGATAGCACCAACCATTGACCAAAGGGGTGGGAAAAAGTGGGTTTTTCGGGAAACATTAATCATATCTCTCTTAATAGGCACAATCTCAAAACCGTACCAAATGGACAATATTCCCCTAATAATTACCTAAAATTTTGTCTTAAAGAATTTTTGATGTGACCCACCATTATGCCAAGGGATGAGAAAAATGATTTCGGAATTATAAGAAAATGCCAAGAGCTATCAGTGCTTGCCATGGCAACTCTACTAAATTGATGAGGGATGAGCCATCAGACGTTGCCAAGATAACGCACTTGCACGAGATCATATTCAGAATTCCATCTGACTAAGTGTGAAGCGGCTTCGGTGACGTAACTGGTAGCAAGCATACTGAATGTCTATGCCCAAGGTCGCGAGTTCAAAGCCGGCCGAAGTCGTCGGATTTCCTAATAGCGCTAAAAATCCCTCAGTATGCTTTCCTTTGGAGGGGAAATTCCAACGTTCGTTGCGAGTTGCTGGCTGCGGTGGCATCTAGTAGCCAAGTTCACAGGTAGGTGTCGTTGACGGTAGTACCTGGTAGCAACATTAGGAACTACTGCTTGAAATTGACCGTCTGCAGTCCTTACCTGAATTACAGACTAATACAGCCATCCCTAAGTACACGGGGTCACATGACCGCGTTGTCGCAGCCCCTAAACTGAGGAACCAACCAAAATCTCTGCGGGAGATATAATTTTGCGTGAAGAAGTAACAGACCGTTACATAGTTACACATCAGTGTTGAAACCTAGCATAAGGACAGTGTGACCACAAGTATAAAAATGGACCCAAAATGACAAGAAGGTTACCGTTCCCATAAGACAATAAAATGTTTAAAATAAGCATAAAATGACGAAAAACAAAGTTAATTAAGCTCCAATTATAAAATACCTTCTCGCAATAAATGAGGTCTGATCCTTCTACGAAAACCTGCATATTCTGCCTATTTTCGCCTATCCCCAAGTTTGTCCGGTGAAATCTACCTCCGCCTTCCGGCGTGCCGAGAGGACTTTTTTGAATTCAATTGAGGGACGAACGCAGCGGAGTAGGCCAGAAACATTTGCGCCGTGTATGGGGACAATGCTATTGAAGAGAGCACGGCAAGAAAGTGGTTTTCTCGTTTTAAGGTGGTTCGTTTTGACTTTAGTGACTCCCCACGTTCAGGAAGACCGTGATTTCCAAGCTCCGGAACGGGCAGCTCCTGCTGCATACCGTTGACCGGCAGCAAACCGAAGCGTTGCTGGAATGCACGCATTTCGGCGAAATTCCCGTTAAGGTTGAGAAGCACAATACGCTAAATGAGGTCCGTGGAGTTATATTCCATCGCGACCTCATTTTAAACAGCGACGCGGAATTGATGCGGGATCTGGGGAAGCGAGGCGTCACCAGGATTAGGCGCATCACCCGGAAAATTGGAAATGATAGCGTCGATACTGGCGCTTTCATTCTTCATTTTGAGGGTGATGTAGTGCCTAGGCAGGTGAAGGTCACGTCGTACCATTGCGACGTTAGACCGTACATCCCTCCACCTATGCGCTGCTACAATTGCCAGAAATTCGGTCATGTTTCTGCCAGGTGCACTGCCAAGGCGGTGTGTAGAGAGTGTGGCAAGGGGACACATGACGGTGTGGGGTGTACGCCTCCCCCGACGTGTCCTAACTGCCAAGGAAGTCACTCTCCGCGGTCGAAGCAGTGCCCTGAGTTCTGCAAAGAAGCCAAGATCCAAGAAATCAGAACATTGGATCGGCTTTCATATCACGACGCTCGAAAGAGATACCGTGATATGACTGCACCCGAATTTCCGGTATCTTTCGCGGCTAAGGTGACGCAACCTATCACCCCTGCCACTTTCGTTCCCCGTGCTGTACCCTCGACGACGAACTTCTCTGAGATCGTAAAGTCTCCCCTCGCTGTCCAAGCGAGACCTGTCAGCCCGAAGAAGGTTAAACAACCTTCTTCGGCCATTGTGAAAAAGGCGCCGGTTATACCATCTAAACCGGCGCAATCGGAGGAGAAGTCATCTTCCTCTCCGAAACGGTCGGAGAAGAAGTCTTCCCCTGCCAACGAGGCAAAGAAGACTTCTGCGACCGGGGCTGGATCGTCATCCAGCCCATCTGATAAGACAAAGATAGTGGAGAAGAGGGAGACGGTTCGTCGCCGTCTCTCTCGCCCTCCTGCTGACGGGGTGGCTACTGTCTCTGCTGGCCTTTCCGCTCCCACTACCACCAAGGGAGCGAAGCCTGCTGAAGCCAAGCCCGTCCGTATGGAGGAACTCCCCTATAGAAAAGAAAATAGATCGGCGGAGGAGAGGGGAGCGGTTCAGCGCCGTTTCTCTTCCTCTCCTAAAGGCAGGGCTGCTCACGTATCTGCTAGCCATCCCGCTCCCACCACTACCAGTGGAGCGGTGCCAGCAGGAGCGACCTTGTTTTATAAGGACCCGGCGTCTGTGGGGAAGGGACCATCTACTTCCCCAAACACACGTCGGCGCCGATCCAAGAAGAAGTCTCTTCGGGGCGTGTCGGGGACAGACACCCAGTCTTCGGACCGGGAGAAAGTCCCTCGACACCGCTCTCGCTCTTCCCCAAGGGCGAGACCCGTGAGGTCCGACGACGACCGTGCGCAACCCAAGAGAGCGCCCGCTCCATTTTCTTCGTCTTCGGACGGAGATGTGGAGATTGAGGTGTGCTCTCCTGCCCCATCATCTCCAACTAGAGATGGGGAAGGGTGGCAAACGGTCAAGCATAAGTAGAAGACCCACTTCTACTTAAGTCCACACCATGGCACTATTACAATGGAACTGTAATAGCTATTCTGTTCATCTCGCTGAGTTACGACAATTAATATCTTCGTTTTCGGCAACCATTGTCTGTCTTCAGGAATCCAGGTTTCGTCCTGGACATGAGACAACAATGCGTCACTTCAAACTCTTCTCTAAAGACCGGATGGACGGAGCTGTGGCCGCTGGTGGCGTCTGCACTCTCGTCCACTCTAGCCTCTTTAGTGAAGAGGTGCCGTTGCGTACTCAGCTAGAGGCAGTTGCAGTTCGTACTTCGTTGCCAGTAATGGCAACAGTATGTAACGTGTACATCCCACCTGATTCTCGGCCGGATTACGACCAGCTGGTGGATCTAGTCTCTCAGCTCCCCCCTCCTTTTCTCCTTCTGGGAGATGTTAATGCCCACAACACCATCTGGGGCTCCGCTACCACTAGCGGTAAAGGGAGAGATTTTGAGAGGCTGATCAGGCGGCTGGACCTGTGTCTGTTGAACACAGGGGAGCCTACGCACTTCTCTATTGCACACGGTACTTATTCAAGTATCGATATTACCCTGTGCAGTCGTGCGCTGGTTCCCCTGCTACAGTGGGGTGTACACGATGACCTTTGTAATAGTGACCATTTTCCAATTATCGTTACTCTTCCGAACCAGAGAGCCATCGAGTTACCAAGTCGATGGCTTCTCCGTCGGGCTGATTGGCCAACTTTCACGGCACGTGCGGTGTTTGCCGAAGATACCTTTGAGAGTGTCGACGATCATACCATTCACATAACGAATGGTATTTTGACTGCTGCTGAGGAAACAATACCTTCCTCATCCGGCAACTCACGCCGGAAGCTTGTCCCTTGGTGGACAGCCGAGATTGCAGCAGCCATTAAAGATCGTCGACGTGCTTTCAAATGCTATCGGAGGCAAAACACTATGGCCAACCTTATCACCTTCAGAAGGATGCGTGCTAGAGCCCGATATCTGATTCGGGAGAGTAAGAAAACGACGTGGGAAAAGTATGTGTCGTCCATGACGGCGCATACTCCTTCATCTCAAGTGTGGACTAAGCTTCGTCGGATCTCCGGACTCCCGACATCACTATCGATACCCGGAGTGTCCATCAATGGGGACATCATCACGGACCATCTCGCCATTGCCAACAGCATTGGCTCGCACTTCTCCGATGTATCCTGCTCCGGGAGTTACGATCCTACATTTCTGACTCTGAAGCGGGAGGCAGAGACTCACCCCTTGTCCTTTGCCACTGCTGCTTCGGAGTCCTATAATGTACCATTCTCTGAATGGGAACTGCGAAGTGCGCTTGCACTGTGCAGGGATACGGCTCCTGGACCGGATAACATACATAATCAAATGTTAAAACATCTGTGCGAATCCAGTATGAAAGAACTGTTGATCCTCTTCAATCGTATATGGATTGAAGGGGAGTTTCCATCTCAATGGCGAGAGGGGATCGTGATACCGATTCCTAAGGCTGGAAAGGATCCCAAGTTTGTAAGCAGCTATAGGCCCATTTGTTTGACAAATGGCCTATGTAAGCTGCTCGAAAAGATGGTGAACCGTCGACTGGTGTGGTTCTTGGAGGATAAAGGTCTCCTGTCTGAGTACCAATGTGGATTTCGCTCTCATAGGTCCACCACTGACCATCTGGTGCGACTTGAGAGCGCCATACAGGAGGCTTTTTTCCGGAAGCAGCACCTAGTCACGGTTTTCTTTGACCTGGAGAAAGCCTACGACACCACATGGCGCTACGGGATCCTTTCCACCCTTCACAAGTGGGGACTCCGTGGTAACTTACCGACTTTCATTGCGAATTTCATGTCCGTCCGACTCTTCCGTGTAAGGGTCGGTAGGACATTATCGCAGTACTATACCCAAGAAAATGGAGTTCCTCAGGGTTCAGTGCTGAGTGTCACCTTGTTCGCGATTGCCATTAATGGCATTGTTGCCGCCGCCGGGTCCGCGGTAGTTCCATCGCTGTATGTAGACGATTTAGCCCTGCATTACAGCTCTGGAAGTATGGCAGTCGTGGAACGGCAATTGCAGCTAGCCATCAACCGGGTCGACAGGTGGGCTCACGACCGGGGTTTTCGTTTTTCAGCAGCGAAAACCTCCGTCGTCCATTTTTGTCGGCTACGGAGGCTACATTTACACCCTGAACTACATCTCAGGGATGCTGCGTTGCCGGTGGTTGACACTTATCGCTTCCTGGGGCTCCATTTTGACAGCAAGTTAACGTGGCAGCACCATATACGGCAATTGAAAATGACATGTCTCAGGAAACTGAACATGCTCAGGTTTCTTAGTGGCACTACGTGGGGGGCTGACCGTGCGGTGCTGCTACGGTTCTACCAAGCCCTCGTCCTGTCCCGGCTAGACTATGGTTCTGCGGCATACGGTTCAGCAAGGCCGGCAACCTTGAAAATGCTGGACAGTATCCACCATAGTGGCGTTAGGCTGGCTACCGGTGCCTTCCGGACCAGCCCGATACCCAGCCTACTCGCCGAATCGGGTGTTCCACCTTTAAATTATAGACGCGAACATATGCTGTTAGCATATGCTGCCAATGTGCGTCAAATGCCGCAACACCCGACCTATCAAGCTCTCTTCGGTACCCAAAACCACCAGGGGTACGCCAACCGGCCTCGTGCCACTCGGCCGGTTGGTATTAGACTTGATAGCTCGTGTACCGAAATAGGAGTGGCTGTAGGTCCCTGTATGATCCGGACATCTAGCGAGGTGCCTCCGTGGCAAGTCCCGCGTCCGGAAATTCGGTTAGATCTGCACCGAGGTCCTAAGGTGAACACGGATGCCTCCGTTTACCGGAGGCAGTTCCACAGCATAGTTCACCAATTTCCGGACGCTGGCATTCTATACACGGATGGTTCGAAGGTGGACGAGAAGGTGGGTTGTGCTTACGTTATTGATGGTGCAAATACCAAGATCTCTTTGCCTGAGGCCTGTAGTGTGTTTACTGCGGAGCTCGTTGCCATCTATGAAGCTCTGCAGTTTGCACTACAGGATGCTCGAATCCACTTTCTCGTGTGTACCGACTCTTTGAGTTCGTTGCAGTCAATTGCTACATGTTTCCCGCAACACCCCCTAGTGCAGCGAATCCACGACCTACTAGCCGGGCTGTGCCACGCTGACACTCGAATCACCTTTCTGTGGCTTCCAAGCCACATGGGAATTGCGGGAAATGAGTTAGCAGATCAAGCTGCAAAAGAGGCGGTATCACTACCACCTCGACCAATGGAGGTACCCGCTAGAGATATTCGCTCTCAGTTACGCCTACAAGTTCTGGCTTTTTGGGAGAGTCAGTGGCTAGCTGACCCACTGCCCAGTAAACTGAGAGCGATCAAGGGAACTACTCGCGTTTGGCGGAGCTCCTTCCGGGCCCGGAGAGAGTCCGTCATTTTGTGTAGGCTAAGGATAGGTCATACAAGATCCACCCACTCGTACCTAATGAGAAGGGAAGACCCCCCACTTTGTACCTGTGGAGCCGTTTTCACCGTGGCCCACATTTTCACCGAGTGTGTGGATCTTGCTGACTTACGAAGAAACCTTGGTTTGCAGACGACACTCAAACTTATATTAGCCGATGACGCGGTGGCTGCTGATCGCGTTATCCGCTTTATAAGTGAGAGTGGGTTAGGGCCAGCAATCTAAATTTTCCAGTGAACTTTGACTCAACGACTTGTTCGTTTTTGAATGATAATGTTTTGTTTTTTCCGTAATTTTTGTTTATGTTTATAATTTTTTTTTTTTATTTAATTGTTTGTTTTTGTTTTATTAATTTTTGGTCTTTTTAAATTTAGATGTCCACCTCAAAATTTTAAATTCAATTCAAAATTTGTATTCTTTAATCTGTGTTAAGAGGGGCAGATGACCTCGTAGTTCCGCCCCTTAAAACAACAATAACTAACTAACTAACTAACCGTCGGAATTTGATGAAGATCGTTTAAACGGTTTAATTCACAATGGTCCAAGTCAGTGTGCACGAGAACTGGCAAATGTGATGAACTCTGATCATTCCACCATTGTGCGGCATTTGCATTCAATGAGTAAGGTTCAAAAAACCGGTGTATGCTCTAAGCCAAAATCACAAAAATCAGCGGGTGGGCCATATGTGCATCTCTGCTTGCTCGTTATCGATTGGCTCTTGAACAACAACGACAATTCCTATCCTGTATCGTTACTGGTGATGACAAATGGTGTCTTTACGCTAACATAAGGAGAAGAAAGGAATGGTTAAACCCAAACAAACAAGCAACTCCCTGTACAAAGACCTGCGCGCATCCACAAAAGATACAGGGCGCCCGAGAATGTTCTCCACAGTAGCTACGTGCAGCTGCGAGCGGTTGCGTCATGAGTTTAGTTGCCAGCACTGTGTCCTTGAAAGTGGGACTCCCGCGTGTGGGCTGTAAACCGTCGAATCGTCAGTGTGTATTGCGATAACTGGGCGAGCGTGTATGTCTTCAGTGTGTATTACAGTCAGCGAGCGTTCAGATAGATTATTGAAAGAGTGCAACAGTATACAAGCGGTAATGTTTACTACTGAAGAGAGAGTGTTTTCGGTGGAATACGTTTTTCGCTAAGGCGATCGGTTTACAGAAAATGTAAAATTAAGATTTAAGGCGAGGTTTCCCAATTCAAAGTGTCCAAACCGTGATACCGTTCGGGATTTGATAAGTAAATTTCGTCAGTTCACGATGTACCGGGAACAGGCAGGCCTACGCTTTTAACAGACGAAAAACTTGATGAAATCTCCGATATAATGCTGCGTAGTCCAAGTAAATAAACACGAAAATTAGCTCAACAAACAGTAATCTCTAAGTCGATGTGTTGATGTCAGTCTTCGATCACAAGGACAACAATTCCAGCATATGTTATGAATGGCTGCGGTAAGTACAAAGTTTACTGTTTGTTTGTTATGATGCAAGTGGCAGCCGTGCTGCCAACGTAACTACTGTAGCTAGCTCTTGCAGACGCATGTAGGTGCTGCGGAGAATATTCCCGGACTCACTGTATAATGTTATGCATCTGGTGCTGTACTACGAATTGCTTCCCCATCACTGCTGACATTTATTGCCAACAAATGAGACGTCTTGCAGATGCAATCAAAGGAAAACAGCCAGTAAGACTACGTGAAGTGATGCCCGCCCGGACTCTGCTAACCTGACAAAAACACTATACAGGAGCTGGGCTGGGAAATCATTCCGCACGCACCTTATTCGCCCTGTCCTGCGCCCTCAGATTTTCACCTTTTTCGCTCTCTATCGAACAACCTTCAAGAAACTTCCTTTCCGGATGAAGATGCGCTCCGAACATGGATTGACGAATTCTTCAACTCAAAACCACGTGATATCAACAGACTCAGTATCGAAAAATTACCACAGTTTTGGCAGACTGTTATAGATAGTGAATGAGAATATGTTACTGATGATTAACGTCTCTCTTATGTATAGCTGATGTGTTTAATAAACTTATAAACTTGATGTGGGTAAACTTATGGAAAACGTTACGGACTTAAGCACCCACCCAATACAATAGTGTTATGGTAAAGCCAACTTTTTGAACCACTCTTGAAAGCTTACAACACACAGACAATTATCGCTACCAAACTGTTCGACTGGGCACTTATAATATCAGGGTGAGACAGCTGGGTGAGGAATACTTTTAGAAAGGGCCATAGCCTAGGAACAGGCAATAAAGGGAAAGCTGCTCCCCGCCTCACCTCCCGTCACGCTAGTCAACTCTTCAGTTCGCATCAATACCTCACCCTACATCCGAGGGAATCTCTTTAACATATTCTAACCCCTACAGTTCTTGTCTTCGACACTTCCTTCTCTACATAAGCTTGCTATTCTTTATTTTGTGCTCTACCAACCCAGCACTCACACTCTCTCCTCTCCCACTCGTCTTAATACCTCTTCATTTGTTACTCTATCTACCCATCATTCTCCTGTATCACCACATTTCAAATGCCCATCATTTCTCCTGCACAACAGTCCAAGTTTTACTTCCATAGAGCGCCACGCTCCAGACTTGCTCATACCTAATATCTAAATCTATATTCGATGTCAACAGATTCCTTTTCTGTAGAAATGCTTTCCTTGCCTGTGCTAACCTACGTTTTATAGCCTCTTTGCTTCGTCCATCACTGGTTATTTTGCTTCCTAAGTAACAGAAGTCTCCTACTTCCTTTAGCTTTTCATCTACCAATTCGACGCCCATAGGGGTTTCCGCTGCATTCCAATATTTTTGTTTTACATTTATTGATTCTCATCATGAATTCCTTCCTCAAGAGAGAATCCATACCAAATCCTCTGGAGTATCTGCTAAGATGACGATGTTATCAGCAAATATCACTGTTGAAATTATTTCTCCTTGAATCTTCACTCCTGCTTTACATTTTTCTCCAATTTCCTTAATTTTTTCTATGGATGATAAGTTGCAGCCTTGCCTTACACCTTTCTGAATATCAACGTCTCTCTCATGTCCTTCGGCTGAGGATAGGTGGTACGAATACTGGCATGGGTGTGGTTTACCCTGCTTTTTTTCCACACTGCTTTCAGACAAATGGCGAGTTTCAAGTTCCGCGGCACATTCCCGTTAATTGCACACACACTAGCACAGTCAATACAAAATCACAGGTTAATTAACAAATTCAACACTCACCCGTGTGGCTAAGAGTTCTTACAATGTTGGCTACGAGCTGGTACTCCACACTGCTTTACAAAGATAAAAAAAATAAACGCCACACCTGCCGAGATAAGGCAGGAGCGTCGAGATTCCAAAGACACACGGTATCTATGCACTGGGCGTGACGTGAACCACTGTCAATCACGTATGAGCAACAGCGCATTAATGGCGTCCTTTCAGAGGAGGCAACCGAGGCCAGGCCTCCTCCATTCATTTTCCTTCCAAATTTACTAGTTGAACCCGGCATGCGTTGAAATGCCAATCAAAGAATGAAGGTATTGTATAAGGTGCGTTCAAAAAGTAACGAGCCGGACGCTGTAATGCGCAAACCGGTGACGACATCGGCTAATCGTGGCAAGTGTAACGAGGTTTGGTTCCGACCAGAGCGTGGAAGGTCACAGCCCGTCGCTAGAGGGCACGCGTGCACGTCACGTGACGATACAAAGCGAGCAGCAGCATGTATCAATCGTCCAACCAAGACCAATACAGTAAGCCATTCGATATGCTTCCTGGTGTGGTTGAAGACTGTGGGGCACCCATTGGGCACACACTTTGCGCAAGTCCAGTCGTTCCTTTATGATGGTGTGCACACTTCCGACGCTCAATCCGACCACGGCGGCTATGGTGTTCACTGTCACTCGGCGGTCCTGGGTAATGAGTGCATCAACCAGCTGGACGTTGTCATCGGTAATACAGGGGTGTGCCCCAGACCGGGCATCATCGGCTAACGACACCCGTCCTTCCCTGAAGCGCTTGTGCCACGCCTTGACCCTTGCAAGGGACATGCAGTGTTCGCCGTACACTTGTGACATTCGGCGATGAATGTCCGTTCCCCCTACTCCTTCCGCTGTCAGTAACCGAACAAGACCTCTTTGCTCTTCGTTTCACGCCTCCGTGTCACTGTTTGCAATGCGGCTGGCAGCGTTGGATGATTGATGCTTGCTGTTGCTCGCTTTGTATCGTCACGGGACGGGCACGCGCGGCCTCTAGCGACGGGCTGTGACTTTCCACGCTCTGGTCGGAACCACACCTCGTTACACACGCCACGATTAGCCGATGTCATCGCCGGTTTGCGCATTACAGCCTCCAGCTCGTTACTTTTTGAACGCACCTCATAATTTTAAAACTCAGCAATTTTTTTAGGTCTGTGCCGTGTCTTGTGTGGGGTTTCACTTACGACACCAAGCTGGCTCATGAGCGGGCTCTTGGTGATCCCGCTAAATTTGCTAAATTATCAATACTCTTACTAAGCCTCCGTGGCTTAGGCGGCAGCAGGCCGGCCTCTCACCGCTGGGTCCGTGGTTCAAATCCCGGTCACTCCCTGTGAGATCTGTGCTGGACAAAACGGAGGCAGACAGGTTTTTCTCCGGGTACTCCGGTTTTCCCTGGCAACATTTCATTCCAGCAACACTCTCCACTATCATTTCATTTCACCTGTCATTCATTTAATCATTGCCCCAGAGGAGTGCGTCAGGCCTCGGCAGCCGGCACAGTTCATATCCTCGCCGCTAGATGGGGGCTTCATTCATTCCATTCCTGACCCGGTCGGAGACTGGAAGCAGGCTGTGGATTTTCATTTCATCAATACTCTTACTACAAAAGTTATTATCAGAAACCCCACACAAGACACGGCACAAACCTAGAAAAATTGCTGAGTTTTAATTCACTCGCCGTCACACCAACTTTTTGGAAGCCTTTATAGGGAGGTTATGGCTGTTTGAGCTTTTAGTTCTTGCAGTAGAGAGGCGAAGGTGCGCTTCATAAAACGGGAGGTAGCACGCAGTTCGCTATGGGGGTCCGGCCACAACAATCCTGCAACGAACTTAATTGACATTCTTTTTTTTTTTTTTAGTCATTTCGGCCATCAATGGACCACGATGTTCTTCACTCATATGATCACTGTAAAGCTTGTTTTCTTGTCTGCCAGTAGATCTTCATTCTTGACGAATGTTCAGCTCTCCTTTCTTCCGTCCACTGGCAGTGAGGGCGAGGCATCGCAGATGTTAAAGGGTGTAGATTACTGGTTGATTTAACCACCTTTCTGAACAGGTTCCTATCCCAAACCAGAGCTTGATTGATTCGAGCTTCTGTTAGATCCTTTTTAACTTGCATCGACCATTTACAATAGGATTTTTTTTTTTTTTTTTAGAGATTGATGAGTGTATTCGATATGAAAGTCGATGATGCTCCATCAGTTCCAAATGTCCAAAGAAAGACATTCTCCTTTTTCTCATCACACTCACCAAATCTTCTATATGTTCAAATAATTCATTGTTATGTCTTCTTCTGTAAGTACCATTATCATTAACAGGTCCTAATATTTTCCTTAGAATTTTCCGATCCTTAAGTTCTAATTTTCTCAATGGGCCTTTGTTTGTCATCTGTAAGCATTCTGCAGCATACAGTGCTGACGGCCTAATTACTGTGTTTTAATTGACATTCTAATTTAACCTAGTTTTATTTTGTTAAGGTCAATAGGCATTGTTCTACTTTAAAAAAAAGTGTATGTTTGCTCAAACAATACACGTTCGAAGTATTATTCAAATACTGTATGTTTATGGGCCAAAAATATGAGCACCCTGACTACCAAACAGGTCTGTAAATACCGCACATCAATAGCACTTCCCGTTACGAAATATTTGCGATGGAAGATTTAGGTGACTCACCCAGTATATGATAACTAGCAACCCAGCCCGGCTTCGCCCGGTATCTTTAACAGTTTACCCAGCGTAAGCTTAAAAGGCGCACGGACGGCAGGTTTTTCTTCGAGTCGATTCACTGAAATCGTTGCTGCTCAACTTCCTTTGGTCATAAATGAATGTTTTTTACAGAATCTTTCCTCGAGATATCCTTTACAGAATGGTGAAAACCGCATCAAAATCCATCCAGTGGTTATCGAGATTATCCGTTACATCCAAGAATCGGAGACTTTGATGTATAATGAGATAATATTAGGGAACTGGAGAATCTATCCCCAGGATGTGACGTCCTATATTTAGTCAATGCTTGCACGGCTTAGGAGATGGAAGTTAGCCTATGTTGGCTGTACTGGCCTCCCTAGTATTTTAACTCAATCCGCCACTGCGTGCCATCAAGGTTGGCCATAAAACGCTTTAAACGTCGTAGGTCCTGTTCTCATAGCTGCGCTGGACTTCGTCATTAAATTGATAAATTGTGAATGTTAGCTATGTTTGAGTCTTTCATCTCCACATAACCGACAGTAGTGGCTCAGCTGGCTAAAGCGCAGCGTTAGGTCATGGGACCAAGCTCTCTGCTGACTCGGTAGATGCGTGGGTTCGACCAGCGGCGGCTGGTGGTCTTAGAGCTTGGGAGGGCACACAAAATAAATTATCATGCACAGTAAAAATTGCGAAAAGGGTTATGTCTGTACCTTTTTATCTCCTGACAGACGTTGCTGCAGTTGTACTACTGATGTCATGTACCGCAAATCAGGTGAGACTGTTCATGGAAAATGATCACTGTTGTGCTGTGTAGTTCATGACTGCATTACACTTACACATATTCAAAATGAAGTCAATTAAAGGATAGTACGAATACGCTTGTCTGCAAGAAAACAGACTTCTGCAAATTATTATTCATATATTACCGCACTAGTTATTTACAAATTTAAAAAATCTCACTTAAGTTGATGTCGAGTAGTAACATAGTTAGTCCTAAATACGAACACGGGCTCACTTCGTGGTTCCTGTACAGGTTTTCATTATTCACAAAAATAATCTACATACAGTACATCTTGTTCAATCTAATGTTGAACTGTTGCTTGAAAGCTTAAACTACCCGGAAAGAAAAATCCATTCTTCTGTCTTTCAGTTGAACAAACTTGTCTATAACTTTGTTGTTAAAATCAGGAATGTCCATGATGAGATTCCGTTCAATTGAAAGCATGGCTAAAGCAGACAATCTATCCTGGAGCATTGTGTTCCGCAAAAACGTTTTTATGCGTTTCAGAGTCGAGAAACATCTCTCTGCTTCCGATGTTGACATTGGCATGGTTACAAGTATTTTAAGAAGTTTAACTGTTTCTTCAAATAATCTAGCGAGATTCGCGTTCATTATGAACCCCAGGAATGAAATAGCTCCGGACACAGCTCTAAATTCCTCTCTCCTATAAATGAGTTCAAGTTCAGTTTTGAGCTGCTTCTCGTTCAGAAACGGGAAGGATTCAACTGCGATTCTTAAGTCTTTTGAAGGGAAAATGGCATTGTAATCTCGGAACTTTTCTACGATGAACAGGTTAGATGCGCTAAGATGCCCAGTGAAGGAGAATCGTTCCATGGCTTGGCTGATGATGACATCGCAAACTTCCTTTGCTTCACGAACTCGATTGGGTGAACGGTCTTCATGCTTCCTCTTTCTGGTCACTCCATCGCTTTCGTTCACATGCACCTCTTCTACATTTTCTCGGACCATTTGGATCTGTCTTTTGAAACGTTTCAGATCTTCCTGTACTTGCACTGGGTCGATAGATCGCTTCTGGAGTTGACAATACAAAATATCGACATGTGGCATGATCTTATGGAAAAATGACAGCCAGAACACAAACGTACCATCAGACAAGATGTACTTAAGCCCACTCGCCTGAGAAATAGTTGATGGTTGCCTGATCTCATTCCGATTTTCAATTTCCTCCATGCAAGCTATTAGATCAACCCGGTGTTCGAAAACTGTATTCACTGCCCTTGAATTAAAATTCCACCTGGTTGGAGCTACTCTTGGAAGACGCTGGCCTACGACTTCATCCAATATATTTGTTCTTTGTGGTGAATGGGAAAAAAAGTGCATATTCCTGACAGATTCGAAAAAAATATACGGACACTGCGGTTGATGGAGGCTGCGTTGGACATTACTAAGTTAAGTTTATGTGCATGGCAATGAATATAAAATGCAAGAGGATATTGTTCTCTAACTCGGGCTTGTACACCTCGGTCGTTACCACTCATCACAGAGGCTCCATCATAGCTCTGAGATATTAGCTTATGTGGAGAGTCCTTTAAATGAATGTCAATTTCCTTCAAAATACAAGAGGTGAGCGACTCTGCATTATGTTCAGGAGGATTCAAAACGCCAAAATCTCTCTACGATCTTGCCACTTATCAGGTACCGATAAAGGAGCACCATTTGAAATGTGTTGGAAACGTCACTTGTCTCATCTGCTATAATAGCTACATAATCGGCATTTCTTATCTCTTCAGATATGTGGTCATGGCATACTTGAAGCATGCAATCTAGTAATTCATTCTGGACAGTTTTGGAAGTTCCCTTAAAAGCACTTGCTTTTTCTAAGTGAGTCTTCAATGATTCATTAAGCTCTGCACTAAAATCCACAAGTCCACGAAAAATTCCAGGGTTAGATGACGTCACTGATTCATCATGCCCACGGAGGGCAAGTTCATAAGCCCCACAGAATCGGGCACAGTTAATAAGAAGAGATAGCACATATCTGTTCTCTCTTACCTTTTCATTGTGAAGCTGAACTTGAAGCCTGTAAGCAGTGCTCAGTTGATTTAAAATGTTTGCTTTCCCTAGCACAGCAAGATTCATTACGTTGTCCTTATGGTCGGCAGAACACTCGTGTTTTCGTAATTTGTCCACTAAATGTTTCAAATCTGTCACACCATTTTTAGTCCAAGAGGATTCCCCTCCAAATAACAAACATGGAAAGCAAAAGAACGAATCTCTAACTTCACAACCACATAGCCAATCATTTTTGTTGTACGATTCAGGACTGAACTTCCTCACTCTCTCCCGCCGTTTATCTTTGCACAATTGTTCTACTTTCAGAACTGGCGTCGGTCTCCCTAATTCCTTAATCTTTATTTTATCTTCGAGTGAATGAGAAGAAAAGGGCACTTTTATTAAATAATCCACCGTATTCATTGCTTAATGTACACCTATTTCAACGCTTATCGTCACAAATGTTTGTGGACAATGTTACCAAATTCAACATGCACAGCATCGCTACTCGCTAGCACGCTAGGTGTTTGTCAATAACCATTAAATTTTGTCTCATTAGGGAAAATGTTATGTTCTACATTTAATATAATTTAAATATCCCTCTAAATCGCTATTTAATTCCAAATGTATAATAGCCTATCACTAAGACATTTGTCAAAAACTCTAGGCCTAGGTGAAAAACAAAATTATTTAATTGGTAACGCTCGTCACTGAATTCCTAAAGAGACCTCTTTACGTAACCTTGGAACTAATGACAACAGGGTAGTGTCCTGTTTGCCTCCGATACCTGCTGCTATCTAGCGGTCGTCTTGCGAATCATTTCAAAAAGCATCGGTAGGTAATCTGCGAGAAAGGGGTGGTAAGGGGCAGGGTATGGCCATAGATGATGTAAGTTCGAAGCAGACGTAGCAGTTCGGCATTCCAACGTTCTCTCCAGAGCCCATACAACTTCTCCATTTGTTATTCTTTCTTGTAACCGTGGGCTCGCAATATCTGGGCCCATAGCCGACGTTAGAACAGCGTTTGCGCGCACGCGCAATAGACCTGTCCTTGTTCGTAGTTGAATGGAGTCTTGGGCCCAGTAAGGCCTGGGCCCCAAGCAGCCAGCAGCAAGGCGAATTACGTGACAAGATATGTGGCGCGTTATTCAAACATACTGGTACATTTTCATAGTGAGGAGCGCACAACTCGGCCAGTATTTCGAGCGTTAAGGATTAAAAATGAATTACTAATGTAGGTTAATGGCAAGGAGGGCCCTGGCCCACTGGCCCGTTAGAGCCAGCCGCCCCTGGGTTCGACCCCCACCGTCGGCCGTCCTTGAAATGGTTATCCGTGGTTTCCCATTTTCAACACCAGGCAAATGCTGGGACGGTACCTTCTGATAGGCCACGGCCGATTCCTTCCACATCCTTGCCCAGTTTCATTCATCTTCATCCATTCCATCTCTCATCCCGATACGCAGGTCGCCCACGGGCGTCGAATAGAAAGACCTGCACTCGGCCTCTGAGGAGGCTACACAAAAAAAAATCCACATAGCTACCACACCCTACAAGACGTTCATATCCTCCACATCTAAGTTTGCTATTCTTGGGTGCTGTATGTATCCTACCAACCAATCTCTTCTCTTACCGACAGCCGTGGCTACGCTCGCTAAAGCGCAGCATTAGGTCATGGGGCCAAGCTCTCTGCTGACTAGGTAGACGCGTGGGTTCGAGCCCCACCGTCGGCCATCATTGAAATAGTTGTTTTCCGTTGTTTCCCCATTTTCAACACCAGGCAACTGCAGCGACGGTACCTTCTGACAGGCCACGGCCGCTTCCTTCCACATCCTTGCCCAGTTTCATTTATCTCTCATCCCACGGGCGTCGACTAGAAAGGTTGGTTGGTTCCTCAGTTTAGGGGCTGCGACAACACGGTCATGTAGCCCCGTGTACTTTGGGTGTGTGTAGAATCTGTCTGATAACCGGTGTTAATTGTGATGAATGTATTAGTGATGTTATCTGTTTTCAATTCAAGTAAGGACTGCAGACATTGAATTTCTTCAAGTAGTTCCTACTTTTGCCGCCAAACGTCACCGTCAACGACTACTAGTTCAGAACATGGTTACCAGATGCCATCGCAGTCGGCTCCTGGCGACGAACGTCCGAACCTAAGAGCGTTTGTCAAATGTTTTACCTAATTAAGCTTCACACAGGTGTAATTAGTGGAAGGTTCTTTAACATGCCATAAATCTATGACATGGAACCGCCGGCTTTACTTCCCCTCCGAAGGAAGGCATACTGAGGGATTCTTAACGCTCTTAAAAAATCCGACCACTTCGGCCGGGTTTGAACCCGCGATCTTGGGCATGGAATCTCAGCATGCTACCGACTACGCCACCAAAGCCGCTGCCGACTAGAAAGACCTGAACTCTGCCTCTCAGGAGACCACACGACAAAAATATTCTCTTCTCTTCATTAGCAGTCGCCAGAAACATCTCTCCTCTCCCTCTCGTCTTAATACCTCTTCGTTTGTTACTCTATCTACCCATCATTCCCCTGTAACACCACATTTCAAACGCTTCAATTCTCCTCTTTTCTACTGCACCAATACTCCAAGTTTCACTTCCATACAGCTCTACGGTTCAGACAAATGTTATAGAAAACCAATGTCTAATTTGTATAATTTTATACAAACTATTTCAGGTACAAGTGGGGCTGGATCAGCTCACCAATGTGTGAGTGTAACCTGGAAGAACAGACGATCGAACATCTGGTCCAAGGCTGTTCTATTTATTCGTACTCTGGCGTTTCTGACGATTTGTTCGCTCTCACGCCCGATTTAACTGAATGCTTGAGAAGGATGGACTTTAAAGTTTGATTATACCTTGTTATGAATAATTGTACATTGTATAAATTACCATACGCTCGCCCCCTTTACCAGTGAATATCGTAACTCTGCGGTTGGTTGGTTCTTAAGTTTAGGGGCTGCGACAACGTGGTCAGGTATCCCCGTGTACTTTGGGAGTGTGTAGAATCTGTCTGATAACCGGTGTTAATTGTGATGACTGTATAGTGTGTGTATCTGTTTTCAATTCAAGTGAGGACTGCAGATATTGAATTTCTTCAAGTAGTTCCTACTTTTGCCGCCAAACGCCACCGTCAACGACTACTAGTTCAGAACTTAGCTACCGGACGTCACCACAGTCGGCTCTTGGCAACGAACGTAGGGACCTAAGAGCGTTGTTTACATTCTTAACCTATACAATTTAGCTTCACACAGGTGTAATTAGTGGAAGGTTCTTTAACATGCCATAAATCTATGACATGAGACCGCCGGTTGTACTTCCCCTCCGAAGGAAGGCATACTGAGGGATTTTAACGCTCTTAAAAATCCGACGACTTCGGCCGGATTTGAACCCGCGATCTTGGGCATAGAAGCTCAGCATGCTACCGACTACGCAAATGCCAGGGAGCCGTGTCAGTGGATTAACTGGTAGGTTAAAGATCCCCTTTGGGGTCAAATTCTAGCTCCTCAGAGTCCTCAAATGCCGCAGTAGTTAAAAGGGACGTAAACCAATAACATTATTATTATTATTATTATTATTATTGATGTGTAACATCTTTCCACTCGGTTGCTGTATATTTTTTGTGGGTGTGATTTGAAAAATGAAACGGAAATGGGACGGCAATGCAACGGAAACAATGAGCGAGCGCGGTGGCGGAGATTGGTACAACGACGTACTGTGGGCCATGTGGCTATGTGGAATGTAAATCGCATACGGTTTACCTCAAGGTTTGGAGGCCCCATTAAAGATATTCCAACAATAAATCATCTTCAAGTTGTCGTTCTTTGGTGTGAAAATATTCATTATATCATATTTGCTGAAAGGATTTGGCACAGGAGTTTTACAAGTAGTTATTTTAATGGCCAACGGAGTTCACTGTAAACAAGGGATTTGCGCTCCCGGCAGACACATAGTAGGATAACATGTCACATGTTACACATCATATGCGACTACCGTAAGGCTTCTAATATTTATATATTATTATTACGTAGTGATATGAAATTAATCATTTTAAAAGTTTAAACTAACAAATACCAATGAGTATTTAATAATAATTACATCTTATGTCAATAACATTGTATTGAAAATCCACAGCCTGCTTCCAGTCTCCAACCGGGTCAGGAATGGAATGAATGAAGCCCCCATCTAGCGGCGAGGATATGAACTGTGCCGGCTGCCGAGGCCTGACGCACTCCTCTGGGGCAATGATTAAATGAATGACAGACGAAATGAAATGATAGTGGAGAGTGTTGCTGGAATGAAATATTGACAGGGAAAACCGGAGTACTCGGAGAAAAACCTGTCTGCCTCAGTTTTGTCCAGCACAGATCTCACATGGAGTGACCGGGATTTGAACCACGGACCCAGCGGTGAGAGGCCGGCTTGCTGCCGCCTAAACCACGGAGGCTGAATATTGAATTAATAACATTAATTAATTATACTAGTTTCGGCCACATTATGGCTCTCCCCAGTAATTGGTTTTTAATAGAAATAATTATAATTGTGAGCAAAGTTCATTATTATACCTGGATTTTTAACGTTGCAAACAATTATATCAAAATGGTTTAAAAATCAGATCTGTAACAATTCATCATCATTAGTCGTTTTACTAATTGCTGAGTGTCGTGACCTCATTTCTTCACTTCATTAGTAACTGCATCCTTGACGAGACGTTTCCATCCTAAGCGATCCTCAGCCCTTCGTAAGATATCGTGAAGAGGTAGACTTGGTCTAACCATCTACTTATTGTCCTACCTCTTGGTCTGGTACCTTCAATTTCGCCTTGTAGAATGGTCTTTTCTAAATTGTCTCCTTCTCTCCTCAAAGTGTGTCCCAGGAATTGGAGGTAACTTTCACTAACACGGGGAGATAAACGTTTTGTGATGCTCAGTTCTTTTATAAAGTGCGTTCAAAAAGTAACGAGCCGGAGGCTGTAATGCGGAAACCGGTGACGACATCGGCTAATCGTGGCGTGTGTAACGATCTGTGGTTCCGACCAGAGCGTGGAAGGTCACAGCCCGTCGCTAGAGGGCACGCGGGCACGTCACGTTACGATACAAAGTGAGCAGCAGCATGCATCAATCGTCCAACGCTGTCAGTCCCATTGCAAACAGTGACACGGAGGCATCAAACGAAGAGCAAAGAGTTGTTCGGTTTCTGACAGCGAAAGGAGTAGGGGGAACGGACATTCATCACCGAATGTCACAAGTGTACGGCGAACACTGCATGACCCTTGCAAGGGTCAAGGCGTGACACAAGCGCTTCAGGGAAGGACGGGTGTCGTTAGCCGATGATGCCCGGTCTGGGGCACCCCCCCCCCTGTATTACCGATGACAACGTCCAGCTGGTTGATGCACTCATTACCCAGGACCGCTGAGTGACAGTGAACGCCATAGCCGCCGTGGTCGGATTCAGCGTCGGAAGTGTGCACACCATCATGAAGTTCACTTGCGGTAAGTGTGTGCCCAATGGGTGCCCCACTGTCTTCAACCACACCAAGAAGCATGTCGAATGGCCTACTGTCTTGGTCTTGGTTGGACGATTGATGCATGCTGCTGCTCGCTTTGTATCGCCACGTGATGTGCACGCGTGCCCTCCAGCGACGGGCTGTGATCTTCCACGCTCTGGTCGAAACCACACCTCGTTACACAAGCCACGATTGCCCGATGTCGTCACCGGTTTGCGCATTCCAGCCTCCGGCTCGTTACTTTTTGAACGCACGTTATATAATGGAGGCATTAGTTCTTCTTTCTGTCCATGGTATACGTAGCATCCTCCACCAACAACACATCTCAAAGGTATCTATTCGGCTCTTGTCATTAGTCTTCACAGTCCAGGTCTCACAACCGTATAAGAAAACAGAGAACACCAGTGATTTCACCAATCGCATTTTCACAGTTTTGGATAATGCCCGGCTCTGCCAGATCTTTGTAAGTTTAACCATTGCAGCGCGACCTATGACAATACGTTGTTTTATTTCTTGATCACAATTTCCCGTGTTACTGATTATGGAGCCCAGGTATACACAATCATGCACCAACTCCAGATCGTGTAGGCATCCTGTCATTTAAATGGGACTTGACTTTCTCGGTTGACAACCATTAGTTTGGTCTTTTTCATGTTGATTTCTAGACCAATTATGGGCCTTAAAATTATGATAAAATAAAACAATTTAGTGAAAATGTCAATTGGTGATTGTATATCACTGTACTATAAAACAAAGTCCCCGATTCTTGAATGTCACGGGTGAACCTCTCGATGGATTTTGATGAGGTTTTCACCATTCTGTAAAGGATATCTCGAGGAAGGTTTCTGTAGAAAATAATTTATTTATGATCAAAGGTAGCCGAACAGTAACGAATTCAGCGTAAAAGTAAAAAAAAAAACTGGCGTCCGTGCGCTTTTTAAGCTTACGCAGTGCAAACCGTTTAAAATATCAATATACTGTACTATGAGTGTAAGAATTGTTCAGCATGAAAAGTTCTACAAAACGTCCGCGAGAGCATATCTCTATCTTTAATACATCGCCCACTATAAGTGTTTTTACGTCTTCATTTCTTCCAACAATCTCCATTCAGGAGGCGACAGTTTAAGAGCTAGCTAGGGGCGAGCCTATCACACCAGTTACAGCCAGCAGCAAACTGTCGAGTCGTGTTGAGTTAAGACTTCAGAGAAGAGTGGTTGTGTTTGGAGTTTCGCTGAAAGTGCAACTCGGCTTTTCTTCATTTCGCTTGTGAAATTTTCGTTCCGCAAAATACACAGTCAAGTTTTAAGATTGGACGGAAGGGGGATTTGTGTTTCATGCACCTCGTAGTTCTTAATTTACGTCTGACAGGAATTCGTTGCACATGCATCTCCTTGATAATATAATGAATAGTCCACTCAGTGATTTTAACCCATCATGCCGAGACGCAAAACTGCTATAGGTCGTAGTTCATTAGCGCTTATCACGTAATGCATACTTAACTGTTCCCGAGCGAAACCGGGGCGGGTCGCTAGTTCATATATAAAGTAGATTAAATTATTATTTATTTATTTAATAATAAAATTATTATTTCGGTGATGGCGAATAGGGTGATTCAATATGGAACTTGGAGCAGGAAGATACATACAATAACCTTTGCAAAGAGCATTTATTCAACTTACAGAAATCACACCCCGTTGACCATCACAATATATTTTTTAAGAAAAACGTGGCTTGCCAAATCGCAAGATCTTAAGAAAATTAGAATAGCCTGGAAGATAACATTGTACTACATGGAGTGGGAATACAGGAACTTTTCAATCATTCGTGGAGTGTAGTGAATTTTGGAAAAGAAGGAAGTTGCGACCTTTAACACAAAATCTCAGCAGGGAGGAGAGACATCACTGAAATTATTGGAAAAATTGCAGAATTTTCTCCCAATTTAGCGGCGTTAAGGAAAATCCTAACCCAGTTGAAAATTATTATTATTATTATTATTATTATTAAGCTATTAAGACAAGATTAACCTCAATTGTTGTTGTTGCTTATTTTAAGGACTGCAACATCGACCCATGTATTTTGGATGTGTCTGTGTAATTTGTGTAATAACCCAAGTTATTGTGATGCCAGTACAACTATTTGTACATTTGGGATAGAATTGCGAAGACGGCGCCGTGGCCCTATATTAGGAACCATCTCAGCATTTGCCTGGAGTGGAAGTGGGGGAAACCACGAAAAACCAAGATGGTTGAGGTGTGAATCGAACCCTCCCCTTCTCTGTTTTGCCTCAAGAAGCTTGGTGTACCCCGTACCAGCCCTCACGCCAGAATTAAAATTCCTTGGCAGAGTTGGGAATCGAACCTAGACCTCCAGGGTGACAGTCAAACTTGAATTCTTACAAATGAGAATAAGGAAATTGTTTACATAATTTTGAAGTTATTTTAAGGTTGATAGACCATGTATTTGTAAAGGACCACTGTACGCCGTGAGGGAGCTTTGTTAGGCAACCCTTTTATCTCTTTTGTTGTGCGCTACACAAGGGTGAGTTTCACACCGTGAGGAAGCTTTGCTAGGCAACCCTTTTATCTCTTCTGTTGTGCGCTACACAAGGGTGAGTTTCACACCGTGAGGAAGCTTTGTTAGATAACCCTTTTATCTCTTCTGTTGTGCGCTACACAAGGGTGAGTTTCACACCGTGAGGAAGCTTTGTTAGGCAACCCTTTTATCTCTTCTGTTGTGCGCTACACAAGGGTGAGTTTCACACCGTGAGGAAGCTTTGTTAGGCAACCCTTTTATCTCTTCTGTTGTGCGCTACACAAGGGTGAGTTTCACACCGTGAGGAAGCTTTGTTAGGCAACCCTTTTATCTCTTCTGTTGTGCGCTACACAAGGGTGAGTTTCACACTGTGAGGGGGCTTTGTTAGGCAACCCTTTTATCTCTTCTGTTGTGCGCTACACAAGGGTGAGTTTCACACCGTGAGGAAGCTTTGTTAGGCAACCCTTTTATCTCTTCTGTTGTGCGCTACACAAGGGTGAGTTTCACACTGTGAGGGGGCTTTGTTAGGCAACCCTTTTATCTCTTCTGTTGTGCGCTACACAAGGGTGAGTTTCACACTGTGAGGGGGCTTTGTTAGGCAACCCTTTTATCTCTTCTATTGTGCGCTACACAAGGGTGAGTTTCACACCGTGAGGAAGCTTTGTTAGGCAACCCTTTTATCTCTTCTGTTGTGCGCTACACAAGGGTGAGTTTCACACTGTGAGGGGGCTTTGTTAGGCAACCCTTTTATCTCTTCTGTTGTGCGCTACACAAGGGTGAGTTTCACACTGTGAGGGGGCTTTGCTAGGCAACCCTTTTATCTCTTCTGTTGTGCGCTACACAAGGGTGAGTTTCACACTGTGAGGGGGCTTTGTTAGGCAACCCTTTTATCTCTTCTGTTGTGCGCTACACAAGGGTGAGTTTCACACTGTGAGGGGGCTTTGTAAGGCAACCCTTTTATCTCTTCTGTTGTGCGCTATACAAGGGTGAGTTTCACACTGTGAGGAAGCTTTGCTAGGCAACCCTTTTATCTCTTCTGTTGTGCGCTACACAAGGATGAGTTTCACACTGTGAGGGGGCTTTGTTAGGCAACCCTTTTATCTCTTCTGTTGTGCGCTACACAAGGGTGAGTTTCACACTGTGAGGGGGCTTTGCTAGGCAACCCTTTTATCTCTTCTGTTGTGCGCTACACAAGGGTGAGTTTCACACTGTGAGGAAGCTTTGCTAGGCAACACTTTTATCTCTTCTGTTGTGCGCTACACAAGGGTGAGTTTCACACTGTGAGGAAGCTTTGCTAGGCAACACTTTTATCTCTTCTGTTGTGCGCTACACTAGGGTGAGTTTCACACTGTGAGGGGGCTTTGCTAGGCAACCCTTTTATCTCTTCTGTTGTGCGCTACACAAGGGTGAGTTTCACACTGTGAGGAAGCTTTGCTAGGCAACCCTTTTATCTCTTCTGTTGTGCGCTACACAAGGGTGAGTTTCACACTGTGAGGGGGCTTTGCTAGGCAACACTTTTATCTCTTCTGTTGTGCGCTACACAAGGGTGAGTTTCACACTGTGAGGAAGCTTTGCTAGGCAACACTTTTATCTCTTCTGTTGTGCGCTACACAAGGGTGAGTTTCACACCGTGAGGAAGCTTTGTTAGGCAACCCTTTTATCTCTTCTGTTGTGCGCTACACAAGGGTGAGTTTCACACTGTGAGGAAGCTTTGCTAGGCAACCCTATTATCTCTTCTGTTGTGCGCTACACAAGGGTGAGTTTCACACTGTGAGGAAGCTTTGCTAGGCAACACTTTTATCTCTTCTGTTGTGCGCTACACAAGGGTGAGTTTCACACTGTGAGGGGGCTTTGCTAGGCAACCCTTTTATCTCTTCTGTTGTGCGCTACACAAGGGTGAGTTTCACACCGTGAGGAAGCTTTGCTAGGCAACCCTTTTATATTTTCTGTTGTGCGCTACACAAGGGTGAGTTTCACACTGTGAGGGGGCTTTGCTAGGCAACCCTTTTATCTCTTCTGTTGTGCGCTACACAAGGGTGAGTTTCACACTGTGAGGAAGCTTTGCTAGGCAACCCTTTTATCTCTTCTGTTGTGCGCTACACAAGGGTGAGTTTCACACTGTGAGGAAGCTTTGCTAGGCAACACTTTTATCTCTTCTGTTGTGCGCTACACAAGGGTGAGTTTCACACTGTGAGGAAGCTTTGTTAGGCAACCCTTTTATCTCTTCTGTTGTGCGCTACACAAGGGTGAGTTTCACACTGTGAGGAAGCTTTGCTAGGCAACCCTTTTATATTTTCTGTTGTGCGCTACACAAGGGTGAGTTTCACACTGTGAGGGGGCTTTGCTAGGCAACCCTTTTATCTCTTCTGTTGTGCGCTACACAAGGGTGAGTTTCACACTGTGAGGGGGCTTTGTAAGGCAACCCTTTTATCTCTTCTGTTGTGCGCTACACAAGGGTGAGTTTCACACTGTGAGGAAGCTTTGCTAGGCAACCCTTTTATCTCTTCTGTTGTGCGCTACACAAGGATGAGTTTCACACTGTGAGGGGGCTTTGTTAGGCAACCCTTTTATCTCTTCTGTTGTGCGCTACACAAGGGTGAGTTTCACACTGTGAGGGGGCTTTGCTAGGCAACCCTTTTATCTCTTCTGTTGTGCGCTACACAAGGGTGAGTTTCACACTGTGAGGAAGCTTTGCTAGGCAACACTTTTATCTCTTCTGTTGTGCGCTACACAAGGGTGAGTTTCACACTGTGAGGAAACTTTGCTAGGCAACACTTTTATCTCTTCTGTTGTGCGCTACACAAGGGTGAGTTTCACACTGTGAGGGGGCTTTGCTAGGCAACCCTTTTATCTCTTCTGTTGTGCGCTACACAAGGGTGAGTTTCACACTGTGAGGAAGCTTTGCTAGGCAACCCTTTTATCTCTTCTGTTGTGCGCTACACAAGGGTGAGTTTCACACTGTGAGGGGGCTTTGCTAGGCAACACTTTTATCTCTTCTGTTGTGCGCTACACAAGGGTGAGTTTCACACTGTGAGGAAGCTTTGCTAGGCAACACTTTTTTCTCTTCTGTTGTGCGCTACACAAGGGTGAGTTTCACACCGTGAGGAAGCTTTGTTAGGCAACCCTTTTATCTCTTCTGTTGTGCGCTACACAAGGGTGAGTTTCACACTGTGAGGAAGCTTTGCTAGGCAACCCTTTTATCTCTTCTGTTGTGCGCTACACAAGGGTGAGTTTCACACTGTGAGGAAGCTTTGCTAGGCAACACTTTTATCTCTTCTGTTGTGCGCTACACAAGGGTGAGTTTCACACTGTGAGGGGGCTTTGCTAGGCAACCCTTTTATCTCTTCTGTTGTGCGCTACACAAGGGTGAGTTTCACACCGTGAGGAAGCTTTGCTAGGCAACCCTTTTATATTTTCTGTTGTGCGCTACACAAGGGTGAGTTTCACACTGTGAGGGGGCTTTGCTAGGCAACCCTTTTATCTCTTCTGTTGTGCGCTACACAAGGGTGAGTTTCACACTGTGAGGAAGCTTTGCTAGGCAACCCTTTTATCTCTTCTGTTGTGCGCTACACAAGGGTGAGTTTCACACTGTGAGGAAGCTTTGCTAGGCAACACTTTTATCTCTTCTGTTGTGCGCTACACAAGGGTGAGTTTCACACTGTGAGGAAGCTTTGTTAGGCAACCCTTTTATCTCTTCTGTTGTGCGCTACACAAGGGTGAGTTTCACACTGTGAGGAAGCTTTGCTAGGCAACCCTTTTATATTTTCTGTTGTGCGCTACACAAGGGTGAGTTTCACACTGTGAGGGGGCTTTGCTAGGCAACCCTTTTATCTCTTCTGTTGTGCGCTACACAAGGGTGAGTTTCACACTGTGAGGGAGCTTTGTTAGGCAACCCTTTTATCTCTTCTGTTGTGCGCTACACAAGGGTGAGTTTCACACTGTGAGGAAGCTTTGCTAGGCAACCCTTTTATCTTTTCTGTTGTGCGCTACACAAGGATGAGTTTCACACTGTGAGGGGGCTTTGTTAGGCAACCCTTTTATCTCTTCTGTTGTGCGCTACACAAGGGTGAGTTTCACACTGTGAGGGGGCTTTGCTAGGCAACCCTTTTATCTCTTCTGTTGTGCGGTACACAAGGGTGAGTTTCACACTGTGAGGGGGCTTTGCTAGGCAACCCTTTTATCTTTTCTGTTGTGCGGTACACAAGGGTGAGTTTCACACTGCGCCGTGAGGAAGCTTTGCTTTTATCAAATAAGTAAATAGTCCATCACCGATGTATTAAAATCACCCTCCCCTGCCCTTTCCAAGTGCCCCCTAGATAAGACACCATGCAGGCCTACCAGCATTATATTTCTATCGGAGATCGCTTCCGGTCGGTAGAGTTCCGGCTCCGCCAAGGATGATATGGAGGAATATGTCACACGTGTGTCGTTATTGATCGCGTCACCTGACCAGTTCGCTACAGGTCTCGTAAGCACGCACTAGAGCCGGTTTAATCGCATCCCGTGACATTTAGTCCGGAGCTCGCGAGTTGGAATCCCCTACCTGACAGCGACCATACTGAGTGTCGCTTTTCCAATCTCTTCAGGAAAATGCTTTCCTCGGGACTTTTACCCCAATGATTACACACCCTACTAGTCACTAGAGAGATACAGGATATCAGACAGAATAAACAAGCACACGGGTCTGATGACCAAGATGCCTAAGTCCCTAAAATCAATAAATAATAGGCTAACAAAATAAAGTAATTGTAGTTGAAGTTGTTTTATTTATATTATATATGAATCACAGCTAATGGCTAGAGCAGGGTATTTTGATTGAACGTCCGTAGGCTCCCACCAAGTCAAATTTCAAGTAGTTCCAATCTGGCTACCGGATTCCACTGTCACTGACACCTAGCGGCGAACGTTAGAACTTGATAGAGCTTAGAACTTAATTTTAAGTGAACGTCCGTAGGCTCCCAGCAAGTTCAATTTCAATTCGTTCAAATTTGGCTACCAGATGCTATTGTCACTGACACCTAGCGGCAAACGTTAGAACTTGATAGAGCGTTTCTAACCAACCAAATATAACCTACATATTTGGCTACACACTACCAATATTGTAGTAGTAGATTATTTAACATGCCATATATCTATGACATGGGATCGCCGGCGTTACTTCCCCTCCTAAGTAAGGCATACTGAGGGATTTTAACGCTCTTAAAAATCCCGGGCGTAGCCAAAAAGAAAAGCAAAGCCCCTAAAACATCAACAAGTAATATTACACGGCGTTAGTTTATAATTTGATGTCGGCACCTACTGTATATCAAGTTGAAGGACACCCGCTACCGTTATGTATTAAATTCCTATTTTGAAGGTTCGGAGATTTAAATTTCAAACTGTGATATGAAATGTAATCCTGGTCTGAAGGTTCATTAGCCTCGTGAGGACAAGTATTCCCACCTTAGCTATTCTAGAAGTGGTTTCCAACGTCCACTCCAGACAAATGTTAGGGTGTGTACTTTTACTCAAGGCCACGTATGGTTCCTTCCCAATCCTAGTCTAAATTACGAATTCAGCAATCACATTGTTTTTCATATTCCATACACACACAATCTGTTGACGTCAGATTTAGATATTAGGAAGTCATTTTTGAAAGCCTTTGTCTGGAGCGTGGTGCTCTATGGAAGTGAAACTTGCACTGTTGGTGCAGCAGAAAAGAGGAGAATTGAAGCATTTGAAATGTGGTGTTACAGGAGAATGATGGGTAGATAGAGTAACAAATGAAGTGGGAGAGGAGAGATGTTTCTGGCGACTGCTAATGAATAGAAGAGATAGGTTGGTAGGACACTTACTAAGACACCCAGGAATAGTAAACTTAGTTATGCAAGGAAAGATTGTGTTGTGTTGGTGCGATGAAATTCTATATGGCGGATGGTTTCTACGGCCGAATGCCCTTCCTGACGCCAACCTCATGAGAGGAGTTAATGAGAGATGAAATGAATGAAGATGAATGAAACTGGGCAAGGATGTGGAAGGAAGCGGCCGTGGCCTGTCAGAAGGTACCGTCCCAACATTTGCCTAGAATTGAAATGGGAAACCACGGAAAACCATTTCAACGACGGCCAACGGTGGGGCTCGAACTCACGTTTACCGTGTCCGCCTAGCGCTGCGCTTTAGCGAACATAGCTACCGCTGTCCGTAGGAGTAGACCAAGGTTAGAATATATTAAACAGATTGTGGGGTGTGGTAGCTATGTAGAGATGAAACGATTAGCTCAGGACAGGGAGGCGTGAAGCGCTGCATCAAGCCAGTCAAGAGACTGAAGACTCAAACAACAACAACGCACACCTAAGTAAACAGGGCTACATGACCACGATATCGCACAGTCGCTAAATTGAAGAACTATCTGCTCAATGTAAAACTGTAAAGGCGCCAAATCCAACAGGCTAGCCACGGCCGCCTTCTTCCCGCGTAGCCTACACACCGGCACGATAATGAAACAGTCGACCACGGATACGCCAAGCTACTCATTCAAATGAAGAGTTTGTTGGAGTTTGTCGTATTTCCATTTGTATTAACCTCACTCTGACAGACGCTATTCGAGGAAGAGTGACCTATTTTTGATTCAGTGAATTACAGTTTCAAGCCTTCAAGCGCGTGATGTAGGCTGCACAAGGAAGAAATACCGCAAGCAACCACAGAATAAGCAATTTAAAATTCCAACGTCGTGACCTCAGAGTTAAAAACAAGTGTTGCACCTGTAGGCCTACTAAGCTATGGTGTTGTTATTTACCTGAAATGGTTTTCAACTCTGTAGGCGTGTTCGGTCCCTCGCTTGTCACACCACACAAGGAACCACTTCACTTCATGAATCACACACGATCGTCAAATAACAGTATATCTGTCAGCCTAGTTGCGCTCGCTAGCGTGGAGCGTGGTTATCTCGAC
Organism: Meconema thalassinum; assembly: GCA_946902985.2. NCBI lineage: Eukaryota > Metazoa > Arthropoda > Insecta > Orthoptera > Tettigoniidae > Meconema > Meconema thalassinum. The sequence continues at coordinate 189,288,007 of OX336388.2, read as the reverse complement.
CTCCACGCTTGGATGAACCATCGATCGACTCTCACTGCTTTCGAGTTATAATACAGGGCGGCCAACTGCAGCAAGCTAAGTTGTTCCAAGTGTAAGTTACACTTGTATTATCCAGAGTTGGAATCTGACATTTCGGCGCCCCTATGCAAAAACAGTTGACGGCTAGATCGCACGCAAGGCTTGTTGCCATGGAAACCATACAGCGCTGCCAATTTGAATGACGCTCTTTGGCCACGTGCTTGTCGTTTGACCAGTAGCTTGTTTGGTTGCTTCCAGAGTGCACACATTAACCTTGCTGCGTTAAAATTGTTTTGAATTAATTAGTTAATTACTTTTTCGTGTAGCATTTATACTTATTTATACTTTTATTTATAATTCATTAGTGTCAGTTTAAGCTTAGGTTCGTGTGAATTAGATTAAGGTTAGCTTTGTTTTTGTTTGCGAGTGGTGACGTTTTTAAGGATGACTTCTCGTAGAGGAAGACCGAGGATACATCCAGTTCAGGAATCGTCAAGAACTGGTCGAGGTGTACCTATTCGAAGCCATGGGAGGAAGATGATTATCGCCGCGTGGGATTTTTTTTGAAAGGGAGGGAGAAAATAACCAAGCATCAGGCGAACCATTAATTCCATTCAGTCGTGCGCAGGAGCGTACTGCCTCTGCTCTTGGAATTAGTAAGACTAGTGACGGAGAGGACCAGGATGATGATGATGATGATGATGATGATGACATGGATGGGATAGAGCCTCTTCCCAGTAATTAGCTTCTGTCTTCAAAAGGGTGAGTTAATAGCCTATACAATGAACGTAAGCCTATATTTTGTAATACATTTGTGTGTTTCTTGTGCCTTGAAACTTATTCTACAGGAGATATAAATTGCCAAATAACACGGAAACAATCACGTGTTGTCGTTTCGCTTGGAACATTTTTGCTCTCTGATAGTAGGCTATTCGTAATATTGCTATTGCTATTCATTACAATATTTTAGGCCTCTCCTCAATTTGACGTGCTATTATTTTATTTTACAGTGTGAACCGAACAGTTTTAAGCATTGCTTTGTTTAAGATTTTTGAAAACCATCTGAGTAAAATTGTAATAAATGTAATAACGGTGCTAATGATATTATGAGCATGAGGAAACGAACGGGAGGGTGAATGTACGCACGTGGTGGCGAGTAGCATATGTGGCAACGCTGCCTTTAGTTCAACGGTTGTCCGCCGAACTGTCAGATTCCAACTCTGGAAAATACACCTGTAGTAGTGTTTTTGTACGTTTATTAAATACGCTAATGAAAGAAGTTGATAGTTTTACGTGACCGTTTTAATCTTGCGATCTTGACCCACTGAAATTCCTCTTAACGTGGAATCTGAGCTACAGGACGTGACATTTTAACTGCTAGAAGTACGAAAGAAGAAACTGATCGATCGATGGACTTAAGAAATAGAGGGAGGGCATCAAGGCCGGTAGAATAACAAGACCTACACATAAATGAAATTGGTTAACAACATCCAGTTCATTGAGGCTCAATTCAAATGAGAAATAATAATAATCTCTACAAAGTATAAAACGAAGTCCTCGATTCTTGGATGTAAAGAGTAATCTCGAGAACCACTGGATGGATTTTGATGCTGTTTTCACCATTCTGTAAATGATTTCTTTAGGAAGGTTTCTGTAGAAAAACATTCATTTATGACCAAAGGAAGCCAAGCAGTAAATATTTCAGTGAATCGAGTAGAAGAAAACCCTGTCGTCCGTGCGCCCTTTAAGCTTACGCTGGGTAAACCGTTAACAATATCTATACACTGTGAGTGTAATAATTGTTCAGCATGAAAAGCCTGTGATAGCGTATCTCTATCTTCAATACATCGCCCACTATAAGTGTTTTTACATTTGCATTTCTTCCAAGAATCTCCATTCAGTGGAAATTTGAATTATTAGATACCGGTACGGAGCGAGTTTACGTGCTAGCGAGTGAGCCTTTCACACCAGCATCAAACTCTTAGAAGAGAATATGTGTTTGGAGTTTCGCTATTCACCTCGTCTTTTCTGAATTGCGTTTGGGACCTGCCGTCCGTGTGTCTTTTAAACTTACGCTGGGTAAACCGTTAAGATACCGGGTGAAGCCGGGGCGCGTTGCTAGTATATAATAATAATAATAACGTTCTAATACCTCGGCGAGACCATGCAAGAGAATGGACTAGAGAAAGCTGCTGTGGTTAAAACGTAGTGTTTATATTCCAGCAAATGACCTACAAGTTGGAGAAGCTGGAGATCGTAGAAAGAAGAATACTTCGGAAAACCATGGGCCCAGTCCAGACTGAAACCGGCTGGAAACTTCGGAACAACAATGACGTCTACAAAAATGTGGAGAAAGTCTCAGAAACCGTGAAAAGAAGGAGGTTGTTATTTCTCGGACACTTGTGCAGAATGGACGAAACCAGAATAACCAAAACGATATTCGACTAAGTTACCTCAGGAACAAGAAGACAACTACAGCATGGATTAAGGAGGTTAGAAAGATCTAGAAAGGTGCAACATTCAGGGAGTTCAGATGTTAGATACATTTCACTCCATTATTCAATATTTGGAAGGGATCCGCGAAGGCTGGAAGAACCTGGAGAAGCAGCACAGCGTCCATATGAAGGAATACTGGAGGAAGAGCAAGCTTAAGACGAAGAATACATGAAATTGTAACGTGATCCTCAGTAGTCAATTCGCAAATTTAAAAAAAGAACGGAATGCATAATTGGGTCCACAACTCGTGGCCGAGGGGCTGAGATTGATGGTAGTAGGGAGCGTGGTCAAAGGCGAGCCGGGTTTCATAAGTCTAAAACTAAAATCTTGGAGTGCAGCCGGAAGAAATCAGAAACCCCTATGGATGTCGAATTGGCAGATGAAAAGCTAAAGGAAGTAGGCGCAAAATAACCAGTGATGGACGAAGCAAAGAGAATATAAAAAGTAGGTTGGTTCAGGCAAGGAGAACATTTCTACAGAAAAGGAATCTGTTGACATGGAATATAGATTTAGGTATTAGGAAGTCTGGAGCGTGACACTCTATGGAAGTGAAACTTGGACTGTTTGAGCAGTAGAAAAGAGGAGAATAGAATCGTTTGAAATGTGGTGCCAGGAGAATGATGGGTAGATAGAGTTGGAGAGAAGAGATATTTCTTGCGACTGCTAATGAAGAGAAGAAATAGGTTGGTAGGACACATACTAAGACACCCAGGAATAGCAAACTTAGTTATGGAGTGGAAGGGTCAAGGATAGAAACTGTTGGGGTAGACCAAGGTTAGAATGTGTTTAACAGCTCAGGACAAGGAGGCATGGAGCGCTGCATCAAACCAGTCAAAAGACTGCAGACTCCAACAACAACACGCGTATGACTGAACCTCCTCCCACCTATTATCCGTGAATTCAGATTGACAGTTTGATTTTGTATATTGAGATGATGGCCAATAGTTTCGGAATTTCCACTCTTCAATTGTTGAGTCGAGACTGAAACAATTGATCGTCATTAAAGCGGACATTGAGGCAATTGCCAGAAATATGCTCAACATGTGTTGTTCTTGGAATCCTCAAACGCTCATTAACAGCGTCCCACTTCGTTACTCGTTAAGTCACGAAATCGCAGCTTTCCAGACTCCCTCCAGGCAAATGCCGGAATAGTACCTTATTTTAAAGTCCTCACCCCTTAGCACTCCAAGCCATGAAGGACCATTAGGCCTGTAGATTATGGGGTAACGCGTGGTCAGTGCGTCGGGTCCCCTCGGCCGTTAATCTTGGCGCTACCTCACTGTCAGACAGCTACTCACTAGTCCTCACAAGGCTGAGTGCAGCTACGCCAACACCACGGGGCCGGCTACATCCTCATCCCTGTTGTTGATTCTTTAGTGTCTCTGGCCATGTAACCCCGTATATTTGGGTGGGTGTTGAATTTGTCTGATAACCTGTGTCACTGTCACGTCTCTACCAGTGTGTGTATTTGTAATTTAGTTAGAATTTGGGTAGGAAGCGGCCGTGGCCCGGCATTTGCCTGGAGTAGGAGTAGGAAACCACGGTTACAGGTTGGCCGCTGTGGGAATCAAACAGGGCCTCCGCGGTGATAGCCAAGATATCTAGTCACTACGCAACAAGGTGGATTCGACCCCGCGCTCTCCCGATGCCAGCGAGGGATGAGGTAGCGCCTTAGTACTCTCGACCACCGCGACCTATTACCAGACAATATTCCACACAGAGTCAAGTGATCATGAAGCGACACAAAAGCCCTCAGGGATACAAACCTGAGAAAGTTGTCGGTTATGGAGTGAGATATCCTCGACACTATTTCCGTATGGCCACTGACCTTGGCATTCACACTTGAGGCGCTTCTTTCACGCATTAGAATAGTGTCCGTGGTCTAGCTCCGTGTACTTGGCCGTGTATTGGTAATAGCGGTTGCAATCCCCTCAATCTAGGTTGCTTCAGGTTTTCCTCCCTAAATTTTATACGGTACCCTTATCAAACTTCTGGCAGTTTTGCCTGTCTCTGTAGCTACCCTCGAACAGAGTTTGAGTATGTTGAAAACATAACCAACGGTCCAGCATTGTTATCTATTCACAAGGGGCAGATCACCTCATAGTTCCGCCCCTTAAAAATCAATAACTACGGTAAGTTATCTATTCACAGAGACATACAAATCACTGCCGATGATGTTATGAACCGATTTGGTAATGCTTCAAGAAACCTTGACTATATTATAGCTAGCAACACGCCCCGGCTTCGCCCGGTATTTTTAACGGTTTACCCAACGTAAGCATAAGAAGCTCAATTCAGAAAAGCAGAGGTGAACAGCGAAACTACAAACACATATACTCTTCTCTGAAGTCTTAACTCGATACGACTCGACAGTTTGATGCTGGCCGAAGCTGTGGTGATAGGCTCGCTCCTTAGCTCGTAAACTCGCTCCGAAGCTAGTAATTTAAATTTCCACTGAATGGAGATTGTTGGAAGAAATGAAAACGTAAAATCACTTATAGTGGGCGATGTATTAAAGATAGTAATATGCTGTCACGGACTTTTATGTAGAACTTTTCATGCTGAACAATTCTTACACTCATAGTATATAGATATTTTTAACGGTTTACCCAGCGTAGGCTTAAACGGCGCACGGACGACAGGTTTTTCATCGACTCGATTCACTGAAATCATTACTGTTCAGCTTCTTTTGTTCATAAATGAACGTTTTTCTACAGAAACCTTCCTCGAGAAATCCTTTACAGAATGGTCAAAACCACATCAAAATCCATCCAGTGGTTCTCGAGATTACCCGTTACACCGAGAATCGGGGACTTAGTTTTATATTATGTGTAGAGATGTAAGTTGTAAATCAAAACAGTAATGCTACTAATATCAAGTGTGCAAGATGATTGCATTAATAAAGAGCAACATAAAATTGTCTCGGTTGTGTTTGACATGAACCAAACATAAAACAACACAACAAATTGGTTGAAAGAGTTATGCCAGATAGCTTTAAAACTCGTCATTTTGCACCAAATTATACAAAAGTTTCCCTGGGAGGAACCCCGAACCCTCTTTCCTTTGGGGGCCATTCCATGCTTCAAAACCCCCAAATAAAACTATAATATAAGCCGAACAGTAATAGTTTATGCTAAATAACGTAGACCTAACAACATTTTAAGCCTCGCGAATACTTCTTGTTATACGTTGCTGAAACCGTTTCTATAAAAAAAGTAGCCTATCCTTGGTCGTATCCAGCCACAGCATCGTGATACCGTACGCATTATTGTCTGATAGTCCAAGGAGAGACGGAAAACCGCGGCTGTACGAAAGAATCGCGTATTATTTTCATAAGTTGGTATTATTGAGCAATCCCAATTGGTTACAGATGAAAAAGGTGGGGGAAATTGTTTGTTTGTAAATATCGTTATCCGCGTGAAGTGTAACTTAAGGAATAATAGAAGAAAACAGCGTATTGTGCCTAAGGAAAGTGGAAATTAACGTAAGAAAATGTCGCGCATTGAAGAGAGCGATTATGCAACTGGCACTTATAGATGTTCTGACCCAATCAAGAATTTTAAGATAAGGTTAGTATGTTGACAGTGTGGACCATGTTAAAGTGCATTTTCAGTAAAACATAAATGAAGAATCAAATTGGGTTTACTGTACATCAATCTTTTGCTGCTAAGTAATATACGGGTTACATCCATTCGAAAATGCCATAACCTAAGAGTCCCCCAATTATATGCACTTTGGGCCAGTTAGAATTCACATTCAACTAACATAAATTACAATAAAAGATATAAAATAATGGCACTTAAATACTGGAAGGGCAATTGAATCCGTAATTTACGGCGTTGGTAATGAATAAAGGTGTCCAGAAATTGGCTATGCCTACAGTGAGAGTGAACAAAACCTCAAGTTTTCCAGATATGAATTTTAAAAAAAATATGATCAATGTGTGGTACATTTAATTTGTAATTTGTGTTAGTTGAATGTGAATTCTAACTGGCCCAAAGTGGATACAATTGGGAGACTCGTAGGTTATGGCTAAGCAAGTACGAACAGATTAAGGCACTTCTTTTCAATAGAATATCAAGGAACACGTGTCTTTAAGGCGAAATCAATCGGGAAGAAAAGGGAAGATTAAGAAATATTGCTGTAATTAAATAAAATGTAACACCTAGAATTCGCATTGGAGACACACCTCCATGTTTCAAGTCAAACTTGCTTGGACGTACCCGACATAAACTTTGTAAAGCTTAACATTAATTCCTAATTGTTGGTAGAAAATCTGACTGCAACGAGAGTGTAAATATTTTACATAATGATATGTCCAATTATCATTGAGAACTTCACAAGTTTAGGCAATATTTGCTCATTAATTGTGGAGTTTACCAGAACCGGAACCAAACCAAAATGTGGTACCGTAGATTATTGAACATAAATCATTCACATACCTTTCTGGGAGTCATTAGGAACTGAAAATACTGCCAAATATCATTAATATTGCTTAAATGAATGTTTTTATATGTAGCTTGTTCAACGACGGCAGATGTTTGTGGTGAACACATTGACGTCATATTGCTTTGTCAACATGTCCGATACAAAATACACCACACGACACACGTAATTTTGTAATTATGTGAAAAATGAAATACTTGGCAAAGGTCTAGGCGAAAACCATTGGTTTGGATAAAAATATTGGTCTAGGCAAAACTATTGGCCTGGATAAAGATAATTGATGCGTGACAATAACCAGGGGAGTTTATGTTAGCGTTCTCACTATTAAGATGTGTTCTTGTAATAGTTTCAACAACTTGTCACTATCATTATGATAATCTCGGTTGAAATTCGAGATTGTCGAGTGGCAACTCGCACAATCCATGTTGAAGTTGAAACTGAAAATTGTTGCTCCTTTGTTTTTCAATAGCGGATGTGATATAGTACCAAATGAGTTGGGTTGGCAATACTGTACAACTGCTGTACAAGATGCTAAAAATGGCAGAATCAGCTGGAATTTCATCTATATAAGTCGTGATCCTATTTGGGATGGCTGGGTGGGTTACAGACAGTATTACTATATCATCTCCAGATACCATTACTACAGGTATTTTGGCTAATTTCAGTAGTTTAATAATGAGGATGAAAAGGAAGTACAAAAACAACTAGATGTATGGAATCAAGAAATAGAGAAATATGGGATGAAAGTAAGCACAGAGAAGAGCAAGACAATGGTAATGTCAAGAGGAAGGAAGGAAGGAAGAGGAAAGATAGAATTGAATGGGAAAATTCTAGAAGTGGTTAAAAGTTTCAAGTACTTGGGAAGTGTGATCACAGAAGATGGAAGGATAACTGAGGAAATTGGAAAGAGAATACAACAAGCGAACAGTTTTTACCAGAGCATAAGGGGTATTCTGTGGAACCGAGATGTCCCAAAGAAATGTAAAAATGTATTATATTCAACCCATACTAACATATGCAGCTGGAGCGTGGACTACTACAAAAAGAGAGGAGAGTAGAATACAAGCCGCGGAGATGAAATTCCTAAGAGGTATAGAGGGCAAGACCAGAAGAGATAGAGTTAGAAACGAAGAGATTAGAAAAAGGACAGGAATCTTGAAGCTGCAGGACAGGATAGAAACAACAAAGTTAAAGTGGTATGGACATATGATGAGAATGGGAGAGGAGAGAGTACCAAAGAAAACTTTCTGTGAAAAGATGACAGGGAAGAGACCACGAGGAAGGCCCCGAAAGAGATGGGCAGATACAGTGTGGGAGTGTGTAGAGAAGAGAGGAGGAAAATCTGAAGAAGTACTAAAAACAGGAGAGGAGTGGTGGAGAGACAGGAAACGTTGGAGGTCCTTAATTCACAACCCGACCCAGGAAGCTGGAAACGGGAAATGAAGATGATGATGAATAATATTCTAATTCGGTTCTGGTCAACCTTACTCTTACCATTTGCTCTCCTCAAACATACAAATTCAATAAAACCAAGGATGTCAGAGGTGATTTTCCCACTCTAGCCCATTTAATTAGCTTTGTTTATTTAGAATATAGGGATCTTGGAAACAATACGAGATTTATTCCCACTTTCCTGACGGTAAATAACCAAACAATAAGATATAAACTGAAAAGTGCTGAAGGTATTCAAATTTTCTGGTAGGTAGCATTTCTCTCAATCAACGAGTGCAAGGAATTTTTACACCGTCTTCAGGTTTACTTTTAAAAATTATGGACTAGAAATTCAAATATACGCCAATAAATGGAACAAAACTGTTATTAGGTATCTTTAGGTACTCGCATATCCTTTAGGTTTCTTTAGGTGCTACAGAATTCATGAACATAGCTCTTTTGAGTGTGATTCGGAAAAGGGTTTTTGTATTTAGAAGTAAGGAAAGAAAATAGATAAAAACCTAATGAGCACTGAAAACATGGTACTGTGGCAGCCTGAACAAACCAAGAGGGTGTCGCTTGAAGCACAATAGTCCAATAGCGGGATTACATGGGAACTTTTACATCAGTGTCAGGGATTAACTTATGTTCTTGTTTCAGAGTGAGACTGAAGCGAGAGCAGTCTGCATTCATCCCTCTGCCCAAGTTCGAGCCCGGTGCCGGGGACGAGGCGGAGGAGGAAGAGGAGGACGCGGCCGGTGACGGAGTCGAGATCGAGGAGCGGACCTTCTCATGGCAGGAGAAAGTGTTCAGCCCCTTCGAGGTGTCCTACTATGTGTACCCGGGGAACTGCCATACGCCACTGGAGGAGAAGTATCATGACGATGTGACCAGGCTGTATGAGGGTCGCACGCCCTCCAACCGACTCTTCAGCTATACCGAGGCGGACAACTTCGATGAAATGCAGGATGTGAGTAGGGTAGCAGTTCCTAACTTCTAGTGAAGGTCTGGGTTCGATTCTGGCCTGAGGGCTGGAATGGGGTATACTCCGCCTCTCAATAGGGAAGTCGGCAGGGGCGCGGCCAGAGATATTAGTTGTCGAAACGTGTGGGTTTGTTCTAGCACAGGAACCACATGTTCTATAGTAAAGCCAACATTACTTCCGACTTGATGTTTCAGTGCTAGGGCAGAGTTTTGTTCGCTAAATCGCGACATCGCGAATGATACTTGTATTGTCGTGATATTCGTCATATCGCTCATATTGGCCCGTATTGGTGCAAATTGAATTCAGTAGAGTTTATTTTGTTCCGCCCTATTCAATACGATTCAAACACTTTGTTTATGGAAAACTAAGATACATGTTTCGGGAACGTATGGTCCCTTCTTCAGTCCTCATGGTGACTTAAATTAACATTTGACATCATACAAGAAATCGATACAATTCTGGATAGAGTAACAATTAAAATTCTAAAACTAATAATCCTATCAAAGAATACGCTGTGTTATATGCCTATGTGTAAAAAATAATTATTGTATTAAAAACATATGTAGGTTATTATACTAAAAACAACATTCCACGAGTAAGTTAGCCTAATGAATGCTTACCGAAATTTTTTTTTTATCTCTTTTCTTTTTTACCTACATTTCTTTCGAAAATATCGACCCTAACGTAGTTTTTTCTTTTCTTTCAATCTTTCAGGAACATAAATTCGTCATAATACGCATATTATCGGCACCACATCGCACGCGAATTGAACAGCATCCACGCCATTCACCAATTATAAAATGGGCCAGCGTATATTGGAAAACACCATTCCAGAGAAGAATTCACAGTTTCGGACTATTACATTTTGCACAATGAACGGACACATCGCAGTCCCAAACCAAAGTCTGTAATATAGAACTGTCTGAATCATTTTAATCATGTTTTAACATGTCCTCTATTTTTTAAATTCACAGTGCACTATGTATATAACTAGGCTACACAAAGCCACATGTATCAATGTTGTTTTTAGTATAATAACCTACATATGTTTTTAATACAATAATTATTTTTTACACATAGGCACATAACACAGCGTATTCTTTGATAGGATTATTAGTTTTAGAATTTTAATTGTTACTCTATCCAGAATTGTATCGATTTCTTGTATGATGTCAAATGTTAATTTAAGTCACCATGAGGACTGAAGAAGGGACCATACGTTCCCGAAACATGTATCTTAGTTTTCCATAAACAAAGTGTTTGAATTGTATTGAATAGGGCGGAACAAAATAAACTCTACTGAATTCATTGTCGTGATATATCGCTTTGAATGGCTGCCTGTGATTGTCTAGTTAAATTGATTTTCCTTTTGACCGCCACATAACTCTAGGGTAAAACTGAAATGTCAAGTCGGAAGTAAGGGTGGCTTTACTATGTATACAACCATCATCATCATCATTGACCAACTCCAGTCTCCCGGGTGTGGTATATGAGCCCCCTCCATCTCTGTCGATACATGAACCATTCTTCGTTCACAATCCTGGCCTCCTTCTTCACCAGATCTGTCCATCTGCCAACTGGTCTCCTCCCTCCTAGGTCTCTTTCATACTCCGTTCTTGCAGTTATATTGGCACTCATTCTCTTCACATGACCAAACCACTTCATTCTAGCCTTCTGGATCTTTTGTAGTATAGAATCCTCTATTCTCACCGCTTCTCTGATTTTGTCTTTCCTGATCTTCTGGATCATAGTACGTGGGAACTTCATTTCTGCTTGGAGTTGTCCTTCCTGGTTAGTGTGGTGTGTACAATGTCACCTGAGTTCAACTGTATATTCAGTATGTAGCAAAAATCAATTACCGTATTTACTCGGCTATAGGACCCCCTTTTATTCTAAATTTTTTGTTCCGAAATTAGGAGTGGGGGGGGGTGGGGGTACTATAGACGCGAACTTCACAAAAATCTATTATTTTGGGAAAGGGAGAGTGTAAAAATAAGCTATTTTATTTTGATGCTACATAGAATGATATATTTAATAAAAATAAACAAAGTGCGTGAGTATGCCGGCCGGTCACCTGTCGCACAGTGTGAGTCATAGCCCGTACGCACAGAAGGAAAGACAGAGACTTCTTTCTTCAAACAAGGTCACGCCTTGTTAACTCGCATACGATTGAATAGTATGGCCCAAGCAGCCAACAATGATCCATCATCTGGTATACAAAGACAACTATATTCCACGATTATTGCCAACCACCTCTGAAGAGATATCACACTTTCCCTGCGATTGTTTTGCCTGACGAACTGCCGGCTGTATCCCACCCGCGCGGAGCTGCTTGCGCTTGTTGCTAGACAATGACAGACAGGACTCTCCTCAATAATTAAGGAGGGGTACTAGAATCGATTTCCAAGAATTTTGTATCATGGCTCTCGAAAATTAAGGTGGGTACGATAGGTGAGGGAGTTCTATAGACGAGTAAATACGGTATTACATTCTTTAGTCATTTTAGCGATTGTTTGCAAATTTTGATCTAGAGGTCTTTGAAACGTAAAGATGGATGAGTTGATGAGTTTTGGGCAAAGTTACAAGTATCTGTTGCAGGCGGTGAATAATGTGACGACGGACGCCAAGCCACTGGTCACACCTCTGGTCAAGGGGATGACGACTGTGCGCCAGCGGAAGGCCTTCACCGTCAAACGGCAGCAGGAGGATTATTCATTTCCGCTCGAGGACATCGTGGACCCGATGCCGGAACCTGAAACTAAGCGCAAGAACCACTATCTTCAAACTTGCATCCAGACCTTCTACATTGTGGCTGACTTGTGTGACCGGGACAGGTAAGGTTGGGAGCGAAACCTACGAGTTTTTCACTTTGGCCCCCGGGATAAGTGCCCACTTCCACTCCCCGTCATATTGCCGTCTCCTTACGCTACCCGTCTAGTGTCCCAACTGGTAGCAGGAAACTTACCACATTTATCATCTGGGCTTACAGGATGGGGCCGCTTCGTGTATCGGTGATTGTTTCCCGACGTTTCGGTTTTCATTGCAGCAGCCGTAATCATGGGCAGGTATGAGTTGGTGTCCGTACTCAAACTGACGGTTATTGCCAGTCGCGCGCTAGGAGAACTTTCCAAGTGTCGCAAGCAAGTACCTCTGGCTGGCAATAACCGTTAGTTTGAGTACGGACACCAACTAGTACCTACCCATGATTAAGCTGTAATAAATATAAAGAGTACTTTGAGGATTTGCTGAATCCAAATGGTCATAGGGAGGAAGACAAGGTATTGGAAGATGGAGAAGACAACACAGGAATGGAAGAGGACCTGACTTGGAGAGAACTGGAGATGGCTATAGACAAGATGAAAGGAGGAAGGGCACCGGGTGTGGACGAAGTGAGTGTTGAAATGGTGAAGGCAGCAGAGGAGGTTGGGAAACAGTGGCTGTACCGTGTGATGAGGGTGATATGGAAGGAGAAAAAGACCCCAGAAGATTGGAAGAAAGGATTAATTGTCCCAATATTTAAGAAAGGAAGCAGAAAGGAATGCAGAAATTACAGGGGAGTCACACTCATGCCACACTGTGCCAAGATATATGAAAATATATTAGAAAGTAGAATACGAGCCAAAGTGGAGAGAAAATTGAGAGAGGAGCAGTATGGATTCAGACCTGGGAGATCAACAGTGGATCTCATATTTTCAGTGAGACAGCTCCAGGAACACCACTACGAATTTGGAGAGGATCTGTTGATGGCCTTCCTGGACATCGAAAAGGCCTATGATAGTGTGTGTAGGGAGAAGGTTTGGGGAGCAATGGAAAACATGGGAGTGGAAAAAGGGACTGTAGGCAGAGTGAAGGAGATGTATTGTGGAAGTGTGAGTTGTGTGAAAGTTGGAGGGGAAAGAACAGACTGGTTCAGACAAATGAGTGGCCTGAAACAGGGTAGTGCACTGTCACCTCTTCTCTTTATTGTGGTTATGGACGAGGTAATGACACGGATAGCAGGACAGAAAGGAGAAGATAAGATGAAAGCAATGGTGTTTGCAGATGATCTCATGGTCTGGGGAAACAAGGAGGAGGAAATTCAGGAGCAACTGAAGGCTTGGGAAGAAACAGTGGGAGAGTACGGATGTAAGTTCAACATCAGTAAATGTGAGATCCTGATAACGACCCGGAAAAAGGACAGACCACTGAGTGGGATAACACTTGGAGGTGGACAGCTGAAGAAGGTGGAAAGTCTCAAGTACTTGGGAAGTATAGTGGAGGAAAATGGGAGAAATGACAAAGAGATTATGGAATGTGGCAGACAGGCAGAATCATTTCTGAGAAGCATTAGGAGCTTAGTGTGGAATAAAGATGTCCCACAAAAAAGCAAGGAAGTGTTATACAGAAGCTACTATATCCCGATACTGACCTATGCTTCAGAAACGTGGACAATGAAGAAAAGAGACATAAGCAGAATACAGGCAGGTGAAATGAAGTTCCTGCGAAGTAGGATCGGAGTAACAAGAAGAGACAGGGTGAGGAATGAAAAGGTCAGGGAAATGGTGAAAGAGGAGCCCTTGCAAGGTAGGATTGAGACATCAAGACTGAGGTGGTTTGGACACTTAAAGAGAATGGATGAGAGGAAGATTCCCAAGAGGATACATGAGATGCAGATGAAACGACCATGGGGAAGACCAAGAGATAGATGGCTGAAAGGAGTGGAGGAATGTGTCAATAAGAGAGGCGAGGACTGAACCAGAGTGTCAGCGGAGAGGTGGTGGGAAGAAAGGACTAAGTGGCGAGGCTTATGTTCCAAACAGACCCAGCCTGGGGCTGGAAACTGTACAAGATGATGATGATGAAATATAATATCGAAGCTTGCAACCTCAGGGTAGCGGGGCGATATACTCGCTAAACGAATCACAAAAAGTACAGTACACGGACTTCACTAATCATCATCATCACCTTGTACAGTTTCTAGCCCCAGGCTGGGTCTCTTTGGAATATAAGCCTCGCCACTTAGTCCTTTCTTCCCACCACCTCTCCGCTGTCACTCTGGTCCAGTCCTCGCCTCTCTTCTTGACACATTCCTCCACTCCTTTCAGCCATCTATCTCTTGGTCTTCCCCTTGGTCGTTTCTTCTGCATCTGCATCTCATGTATCCTCTTGGGAATCTTCTTCTCTTCCATTCTCTTTAAGTGTCCATACCACCTCAGTCTTCAATCCTACCTTGCAAGGGCTCCTCTTTCACTATTTCCCTGACCATTTCATTCCTCACCCTCTCTTCTTGTTACTCCGATCCTACTTCGCAGGAACTTCATTTCACCTGCCTGTATTCTGCTTATGTCTCTTTTCTTCATTATCAACGTTTCTGAAGCATAGGTCAGTCTCGGGATATACTGTAGTAGCTTCTGTATAACACTTCCTTGCCTTTTTGTGGGACATCACTGATATACACATTTATTTATTTACCTGCATCTCTCAGACAGAATGCACAACTATCTTCATAATAAAATTATCCCTCACAAAGCTTAATATTCTTCTGCTCCTTTCTTTTCTTCTTGAGTTTTCTTAAACGTCTCTTTCAACATCTGGATTCTTCAAGACATCACTTCTATAATAATTATTCTCCAAAACAATTTGTCATACCATAGAAAATAATCTCTTCATGATTAACACATTGCTGACCGGATGCCTGGACATGTCACATCCCCTGTGGACCAGACATTTTGCTACTGAGAATATTCCAGTGCACTAATTTATAAAAAGTACATGATTGTGGAAATAACCTAGATATTATCTTTCTAGTTGATATGAGTATACACATACCCCTAGTAGTGCTCAAGGGGGTGAAGTATTTGGAAACATGACACAATGTGCAGTGGCGGCTTACAGAAAGAGCAGACGGTTAGATTGGTCAACAATCAAAGTACGGTATGTACTTCGGTTGTTATTAGGTCACCTAGAGACCTGAATATCACTCTCTCATTCAGTTTCTACTAATTCACTATAACTTGTGCCATTTGAACGATAATATAAACGATAAATCTTATCATCTGATTATACAAGTCCTCCATCTTGTCATTGATTGAACAGAAGGAAGTTCGATGTTTTGAAACAAAATCAAAGACTAAAAGAAGGCCATGAATAGACGGAAGATGGCACATATACATCTACAAATGTCCTTCTCAATGTGCTAGACCGAAATAGTTCAATACATGGTCAAGAGATGTCGCAGGAAGACCGAAAACAATGACGTGTATAAAACAGAGATTTCTCGGGGCCCGTCTTCCATGTCTTAAAACAACACATCACTATCCCAACAAGCCTACTACTTTTATCTCAACATTCAGATCCTCTCTCATGTCTTTTTCCATAGATAACCTCTATTCAGCCTGCTATCCACTGTCTATCAAAATCCCATCACCATAGTTACCATGCCCTAAGCCAAAGCCACCTGCCACCTATTGGTGGGCCAACACAAAGAATCTCTATGCCACAACACACAAGATTCTCCGTGGTGCCCCACCAAAAATAATTACTACCAACAGAAAATAAAAGGTGATCTCTGTAACCTAAAGTTTGGCTACAAAGCCTGCTGCAAAGACAGCCAAATTGTCGGGAAACAATCACCGATACACACCGATAGTAGTGGCTACGCTGGCTAAAGCGCAGTGTTAGGTCATGGGGCCAAGCTCTCTGCTGACTCTGTAGACGCGTGGGTTCAAGCCGTCCTTGAAATGGTTTTCCGTGGTTTCCCATTTCCAATACCAGGCAAATGCTGGGACGGTACCTTCTGATAGGCTACGGCCGCTTCCTTCCACATCCTTGACCAATTTCATTCATCTTCATCCGTTCCATCTTTCATCCCGACGCGCATGTCGCCCACGGGCGTCGACTAGAAAGACCTGCACTCGGCCTCTCAGCAGGCCACACGACAAAAAAAAAACAATACACGACGCGGCTCCGTCCTGTAATCCTAGATGATAAACTGGACACCGGCCGCGAAAGCCTACGATCTAAATTTAACACATTGGTGACCGGATGCCAGGACATGTCACATTCCCTGTGGACCGGACATTTTTCTGCTGAGAATATTATAGTGCACTAGATTATAAAAATGTACATAAGTATTGGGCCGGCCCCGTGGTGTTCGGGTAGCGCGCCTGCCCCTCACCCGGAGGCCCCCGGTGAGATTCCCGGCTCCATCAGGGATTTTAGAAACTGACTTGAGGGCTGGAACGGGGTGCACTCAGCCTTGTGAGGACAATTGAGTAGCTGTCTGACAGTGAGGCAGCGCCCCGATCACTAAAACCAATAAGTAAAACCTGAATTTCCCGCCGAATCAATACTTTACTTAATAGAAAACTCTATGGGTACATGTTTCGGAAACCTTCTCTCTCCTTCCTCAGCCCTCTTTGGTATTAAAACATCATAAAACTCACTCGAAATCCTCAATAAAACAACATAAAACACACATAATCAATTACAAAACTATGACATATTAAAAACTACGAGTTTAAGAAATACACTAATTAGAATATCAACAACACTCATAAATAAAGCATGTAATGCTCCTCGCATATTCAGTCATTCAGTCCTGTGTTTAATTTGTGTCATTAGACACATTAAAATATTGTTTATGCACAAACACTTAATTGTTCAAAGTGTCTTCAAAATCTAAAATACATGTAACCATTCTATGGCAATTCTTGCGTTCAATAATGGACCTCACAGTATGTAGTATGGGCTTGTTGAAAAAGTCCAGTATTTGCCTAGTGTCAATGGACACCTGTTGTTTGAGGTAGGACAAAAATTATTAGAGTGTTTCCTACCTGAACACTTAAAAACATGCTGTCGTGAAACGACTGTTGGTTCATGGATAACAGTACAATTTGATAGCTGGTAGAGAATTGAAGACAGTCAATTCAGGGCTTCATAGTTGATTGTTAGCTGACGGTCAGCGGCATCAATTATAGAATATTCATTACTTATTGCATGATAACAAACTTCCAGCATCTTTCAACAGTGCAAGATGGAGGCGTGGATATAATCCCGATATGATATTTGTGAGTGAAAACATATCTCATTTATCAATAAAATCAGTGGGTCAAGCTATTCCTCACACGCAACACCGGCCTATTATATGCCAGATTTATGCTGCCATTCGACCACAGTCAGTTCCTTTCCGACGTAGATACAATTTTAAGAAGGCTGATTGGGAGAAATTTACCATTTCTCTAGATGAGAATATTCTAAATATTGAGCCAGTTCCTGAATTATATGACGACTTTGTAAATATCGTGAAGTATTGTTCCCGTGTTTCAATTCCCCGAGGCTGCAGAGCACAATATATAAAAGGTCTGACTTCGGAAACTGAGGAACTTTTGAAAAACTATCTTGACCTCTTTGATAATGACCCATTTGGTAACGATACCCTTCAAGCTGGGGAAGATCTTTTAACAGCGATTTCCAAGAACAGGAACGATGCATGGTGCCAATTGATGGAGGAGACGGATCTAAGTAAGAGTAGTCAGAAAGCCTGGAGACTCCTTAAGTACCTGAGTTGTGATCCAACAACAAAAGAGGGACACAAAAATATAACAGCTAATCAGATTGCTCGTCAGCTCGTGGAAAATGGTAAATCTGACCATCCATTACGCAGGTCAGATCATAAAATTGCTCGGTCAGAAGAACTCGAGACTAGTCAACTTATGCAACCTTTTTGCATGGCAGAACTGACGGCAGCCATTGATAGTTGTAAGATCGGCAAGGCAGCAGGAGTAGATGATATCAGATTAGAGCAGATCAAACACTTTGGGGAACGAGCAAGAGAATGGGTCCTAGCTTTCTTCAACAACTGTTTGAAATCCTGCAATTTCCCAAAAACCTGGAGGAAATCACGAGTCATACCGATTCTGAAACCTGGTAAAATGTCAACTGAACCTCAAAACTACAGGCCAATATCCTTGTTGTGTCACCTGCTTAAAATCTTTGAACGAATGTTACTGAACCGCCTAGTTCATGTCGTAGAGCCTGCTCTCATACAACAACAAGCAGGCTTCAGACCAGGGAAAAGTTGTACATCCCAGATCCTTAACCTCACTCAATTCATTGAGGATGGCTTTGAAACACGGAATATCACGGGAGTAGCTTTTATCGATTTGACCGCTGCCTATGACACTGTCAATCATCGTGTTTTGTTACAGAAGATTTATGGAATCACGAAGGATTACAGTTTCACAAAACTTATTGAAAGTTTCCTTCAAAACAGGAGATTTTATGTGGAATTCCAAGGACAGCGCAGTCGATGGAGACGTCAAAGAAATGGCTTACCTCAAGGTAGTGTTCTATCACCAATGTTGTTTAACGTCTACACTAACGACCAACCACTTCCAAGGAACACTAGAAGTTTTCTTTATGCCGACGATCTAGCATTAGCTTGTCAGGGGAAATCCTTCGAAGATGTTGAAGCTCATTTAACACAAGCATTGACTGAGTTGGATGTCTATTACTATGATAATCAACTTCGTCCAAATCCATCAAAAACTCAGTTGTGTGCATTTCATCTGAAGCACAAGCAGGCTCGTCGTGAACTTAACGTCTCTTGGCAAGGAACACGCTTAGTTAACACTCCTCATCCAAAATATCTGGGAGTTACCCTCGATCGTACTCTGACCTACAAACAGCATTGCCGGAATACCAGACTAAAGGTGGAAGCTAGGAATAACATCCTACGTAAGATCACTGGTAGCACCTGGGGCTCTCAACCATCAACCTTGAGAACGACAGCGCTTGCAACATGTTACAGTGTTGCAGAATATGCATGTCCAGTGTGGTACAAATCCACCCATGCAAATAATGTTAACAAGGCGCTTAATGAAACATGTAGGCTTATTACAGGTTGTTTGAAGCCTACACCTCTTGCAAAACTTTACCAGCTTGCAGGGATAGCACCACCGGATATACGTCGTGAGGTAGCAGCCAATGAAGAGAGAGCTAAACAGGTTAATCAGTTTTCCCATCCGTTGTACGGTTATGTACCAGCCACCCGTAGGTTGAAGTCCAGGAGAAGTTTCCTCAACACCACTGCAGTCTTGCTAACTACACCAGCTACAGCTAGAAAACAATTGTGGACTTCTCGGCTTGGGAATAACTCTCTATGGGATCACCCTTCGGAAAGCCTCCCACCTGGACATGATCAGAAATGGATCGTGTGGAGGGCACTTAATCGTCTCCGTTCTGCTGTTGGAAGATCTAAGGATAACTTGCAGAAATGGCACTTCCCCGTCGACTCCACCAACTGCGACTGCGGTATGCCCCATACCATGGAGCATCTACTGAATTGTCCGCTGTGCCCTGCCACTTGTACAGCAGAAGATCTTTTACTAGCAACTTCCAATGCTATACAGGTTGCACATTTTTGGTTGACCGTGGTTTGAAAAGACATTGTGTGTTGTATGGTTTACTTCTCTCTTTTTTTTTTTTTTTTTTTTTTTTTTGTAAATATGTATGTAATTTTAGTGTAATCCAGTATTTTGTTTGCTTCTGACACGAATAAATAATAAAACTATTGTATTTGGTACGAGGAACATTTACAAGTTGACACCTCGTCAGATTCAACATGGATTGCTGAATAGCTCCAAATATTCTGACTTATATGAACTTGTCGAAAGACACGACCCTCACAGAGGTCAACTTCAACTGAGCACGCCTGAGACATAACGATTAACACAAATTAAACGCAGGACTGAATGACTGAATATGCGAGGAGCATTACATGCTTTATTTATGAGTGTTGTTGATATTCTAATTAGTGTATTTCTTAAACATTTAGTTTTTAATATGTTGTAGTTTTGTAATTGATGATGTGTGCTTTATGTTGTTTTATTGAGGATTTCGAGTGTGTTTTATGATGTTTTAATACCAAAGAAGGCTGAGGAAGGAGACAGAAGGTTTCCGAAACATGTACCCATAGAGTTTTCTATTAAGTAAAGTATTGATTCGGCGGGAAATTCAGGTTTTACTTATTGTTAACGCGGTCAATACAGAACCTGGAATGAGTGCTGTGCCACTAAAACCAAGATTAACGGCCGAGGGGACTCGATGCGCTGATCACGCGTCACCCCAATATCTGCAGGCCAAATGGCTGGGCAGCGATCGCTTGGATGGCCTAGGTCGTTCATGGGCAGTAGTGCCAGGAGTTATTATTATTATTAATACATAAATGTTGAAGTTGGTATGAGTATACACTAATACCCCTAGTAGTGCTCCTGAAAGAAAGTTGATGGTTTGAAACTAAATCAAAGAATAAAAGAAGGCCGTTAATAAACGGAAAGTGGCACATATCTACAAATATTCTATTCAATGTGCTAGTCCGAAATAGTTCAATGCATGGTCAAGAGATGCCGCAGGACTACTGACAATGATGTTGTGAATAAAACAGAGATTTCTCGGGGCCCGTTGCCCATGGCTCGAATTTGTGCAGCTGGTCACATAACTCAACTCTTATTTATTTTTCTGGAAATGTATGACTATTACTAGGATGTCCTTAGCATACTGGTGTGTTCCATTGAATATCTCTTTCAATGCTTCATATGATAAATATAGCATGAAAATGTCTATCGATGTTGAGACTAACCAGACAGTGGTTGCAAACCTGAAATCAAAGCATGCGGGAATTTCATGAAATCAGTTCTTGTAGGTTGCCCGGTCAGAGCTGTCACTGGATATTTCTGAAGTACCTGATATTCACTTGAATTCAAATCATTTATGATTTACTTCCTTTGCGTGCGGTCATTCTTTTGCCTTCCCGCCGTAAGCACAACACTCGTATTGCCTGCCCAATGCACACTAAGAATTACGTTCCAAAGACCATGAATTCTCTAACATTTATGTAGATATTATCTGAAAATCGCTAGCTGCCATTAAAATGTGTTAATCTTGGAGTAGAAATAATGTCATAAGGCTTCTGACATACGAGCCTAAAAGATTAAGGAGTTGTCCAGATCCAACAAATCGGAGTTTGGTTCCCCATGCTGTTGTGGTGGGGCTAGTTGACAGTTTGGTTTCTTTGTTTCATTGATGAGTTTTTTGTGTAAATCCATGTTCGACTCTCTCCTTTATTTCAGCCTATTTTTCTCCATACTTTTTTTTAAAGCTTAACCAACCTAAAAACTATTTTACACCATTAACCACTAGTTCTGTAGCTGCCTTCCCATAATCACTGTGCCATACCTCATTGACAAAGAAACTTCTTCGGAGAAACAACATAGTCGGTGATTATAACTGCTTAACCCATTCAATGCCATGTTTCTCAGACCCCTGGACCAGGTTCTTCTAAGGAAAAAACACCTTTTAAATTAACATTCTAAAGTACATATATCTGAGATATTACTTAAAGAAATACAATGGAATACATTGTTGTCAAATTCATGAATTATATGCAAGAACATAGCTGCCAACCAGGAAAATAAAGGGCCTTCTTTTATATTCTGTGCCGTTTCTGTTTTCTTCCTAGCTGGAGGCGACATTTCTTCCACACCGTCACTTTCAGTAAAGACTGTTTTGTTGAAGTAAAATATCACTAGCAGCATATCCATCTTCTTGATCATCAAAAAACTCACCTTCAGAATCGGTATTTACCAAGAAACGTTCAATTTCCTTCATCGGGAAGGCAAGATTGTTTACTTCCAGACACCATGTTGGACAAAGATACTCGCAAGATAGCACACACACAAAAGACTGCAAAGCAAAGCAGTTTCCTTGATGAACAAGAGAAAATACCCTTTGACTATTCACACAAAGTTGAAAACCATGACAACACTTCCCGTACATTTACAGGTTTGGCCTAATAGGCACGGCATTGTAACACGTATATTTACAGTTTTTTAAAGATTATTATTATTATTATTTTACGAGGGAAGTGAAAAAATCTTCTATCAAGACGCTTGAAGAGGGTCCTCACTCTTCAAGTGTGTGGGATTCTTACCCACTAAAAAACACACCCTTTCCATCCTGACAGTCCGTCCTGGAACCGCTCTCGCATTACTTCAGAATGGTGTCGAATCAGTGAGCCTTTTAAGCTGCTCCTTCCTTATTCTGTTTGTTACTGACGCTCATAAGCATCCAGTTCCCTCTTCTTTGTTGTCGATTTTGTTGAATTACACAGAAAGTAACATACTGATGATCACTTCTTGTGTAGTCCTCAATCACCCGCCATTCAGATATTCTTGACAAAAGACCGTCTGACGCAAAAGTCACATCTGGTATGGTTCCTTTGCAGCCAGGTCATCGAAAGGTATTTCCAACATTTACGGTTGTCAATCCCAACCTTGCAGCCATTTCCAGTATATGACGTCCTCTGGAATCAACATCCGGCATACCCCATTCCAAGGCCTTGGCATTGGAATCACCAACTACAGTTAGGTTATTTCCCATATCATGCAATTTTTCCTCAAGGCTATCCAACTTCTGAAAATCATCAATGGACTCATTCGGAGTGAAGTAACAGCTCACGTACGTAAGCGTGCCAATCTTAATCCAGACGAAACCATCCCTAGATTCTTGATCTGTCACTGGATTTTTTCCCAGATCCGGAATGAAAATTGGGGCTGTTCCAAGGTTGTTCGCAAACCACCCATGATGATCCCTGTTCTGATATTGCTCACTCGGGATAAAAAATACCCACTTTCATTTCAAATGCCAATTGCATCAAGAGTTCACTGGCAGCCAAACTTCTCTGAACATTTCCTTGAAGAAATGGCAGTGATTGGGTTAATAAGACTGAAACGTACACCAAGAAAGCCACTAGGACAGTGTCTACCCCCCACTCTCCGGGTCCCCCCTATACTCTGTATGCTTGGAGAAATGGATTGACATTTGGCCGGAAATCCCAAGTCAGTCATCACCCCTCTGCCTCTTGACCAATCAATGTTTGCATAGTTGATGTCATCGACACTACTGAGGACATTTCATTACAAGTTATCTTATTTTCTTGAAAATGATATCACTGATTCCAAGAATATAAACTAGTGGACTTTTGCCAAAAAAGAAAAAAATAATAATTTGGTGGGTCTTTTTCAAAGATTAATCACAAAAATAACGTGCATTTTTAGGACGCGATATCTTTGCTCTTTTTCAACTTAATTGAGTCATTGTTGTCGCAAATTGATCTGCTGTATGTTCAGAATGTTGTATAGCAGAATCGTTTTTGTATCATTGTTTGAGACAATTATATTAGCTTTGTTTTACAATTTACGTTATTTTGATTGAAAAAATAAATTAATTGTGGGGGGGGGGGGGGGGGGCGCGACCCCTAATTTCAATTTAACAGCTTCATTCTGCTTTACAACATAGCTGCATTATTTGTGTATATTTTAGTTTTTAAATGAAACTAATATCTGCATTCTAAGTGGACATTTTAACTGCCCAAGTCAATACAAATATTGAAAAAAAATTAAGTGAGAGAAATCGTAACTTGAATTTGAGGTACACATTTAGAGTAAAGAGTCTTGCTTTTCAACTCCAAAAAACTGCATTTTCTTTGGATTTTAGGTCAATCTTCTGCATTCTCCGACCCGAGAGTATCTCCTACATTGTTTTAGTTCTGGCTGTTTCAAAGCCAGATTAATGTGTGCTTTATCTGCTGCACCTATGCGTCAAAGTGACAGCTGCTGAAAAGCGTGCACACCGATCAATAAAGTGAATATAAATGAGCTAAACAACAATAAAACTAGTATAAACTATATATTTCTGGAAACTAGAGAGGACATACTATCGAATAAGACAATTTAAAAAAATCGAAAATTTTCTTGAAAATGACTAATGAAAGGGTCGATGAGTGCCTTAATTAGGGACCGGACTTTTTGAAAATGCATATTTTTTGGGTTTATTGGATTTGTTGCATATTCTGAATATAACAGCATATTCATCATATCATTCAGGATATGGGATGCAATTTAGCATAAATAAGAGTGAGATGGTGATCACAACAAGGAAGAAGGAAAGAACCACAACGGGAATAACAATTGGTGGGGAACAGCTGAAGAAAGTGGAGAGTTTCAAGTATCTGGGAAGCCTGATACAAGATAATGGAAGAAACGATAGAGAAATAAATGAGCGGGGGAGGCAGGCAGAAGCATTCCGGAGGAGTGTGAGAAGCATGTTATGGAGCAAGGATGTCCCTCAGAACAGCAAAAAGATCATATATCGGACGTACTATGTCCCTATCCTGACGTATGCCTCGGAGACCTGGGTTATGAAAGGAAGGGAGAAGAGCAAAATACAGGCCAGTGAGATGAGGTTCTTGAGAAGCAGTATTGGAGCTACAAAGATGGACAGAATAAGAAATGAGAGGACCAGAGAATTAATGAAGGAGGAACCATTACAGGATGGTATAGAGGAATCTAGACTTAGATGGTATGGACATGTAAAACGAATGGAGGAGAAGAGGATACCCAGGAGAGTACATGAGACGAAGTGGGAAGGAAAGAGACCGAGGGGAAGACCGAGAGACAGGTGGCTGAAGGGGGTGGAAGAAAGCGTGAAGAAGAGAGGAGAAGACTGGACAAGGGTGGATGCTGAGAGATGGTGGGAAGACAGAAGACGTTGGAGAGGCTTGTGTTCCAAACAGACCCGGCCAGTGGCTGGAAACTGTGCAAGATGATGATGATGATTCATCATATAGGCTACATTTGAAATTAAGTATAATTTACAGATGGCTCACAAGACAAAGAAAATAGAACTGGAGCAGGAATACATTCATCTCTCTTCTCACTCTACTTCCCAGTAGGCCAAAACAAAACAAATTTTGATGCTGAGATAAGAGCAATTTCACATGCACTCCATCAGTTACTAAGCAGAAACATTGATTATCAAAAATGTGTTATCGTTACAGATTCAAAAGCAGCAATCCAAGCCGTCTCGTCAAATTATAAGCCTCAAAATAAAGAACTGAAAGAAATTTTTTGTATGATAAAAGACCTTCAATGACTCCACAAACAGATCTCATTTCAGTGGATCCCTTCTCATGTTGGAATAGCAGGTAATGAAGAGGCAGACAGATTAGCCAAAAAAGGTACCACACTACAACAACCTGTCAATCAGACTAATTTTATGTCTGCAAAAAGGATCTTAAAAAATACTATCAAAAACAGGTATGAAGAAATGGCAAAGAAAACAGCAGAAACCAAATTATGGAAGGACATTGATGCTAAATGGGATCAATATAAATTAACACCAAGAAGAGAAGCAGAAGCATTTCTGAGAAGCATTAGGAGCTTAGTGTGGAATAAAGATGTCCCACAAAAAAGCAAGGAAGTGTTATACAGAAGCTACTATATCCCGATACTGACCTATGCTTCAGAAACGTGGACAATGAAGAAAAGAGACATAAGCAGAATACAGGTAGGTGAAATGAAGTTCCTGCGAAGTAGGATCGGAGTAACAAGAAGAGACAGGGTGAGCAATGAAAAGGTCAGGGAAATGGTGAAAGAGGAGCCCTTGCAAGGTAGGATTGAGACATCAAGACTGAGGTGGTATGGACATTTAAAGAGAATGGATGAGAAGAAGATTCCCAAGAGGATACATGAGATGCAGATGCAGAAGAAACGACCAAGGGGAAGACCAAGAGATAGATGGCTGAAAGGAGTGGAGGAATGTGTCAAGAAGAGAGGCGAGGACTGGACCAGAGTGACAGCGGAGAGGTGGTGGGAAGAAAGGACTAAGTGGCGAGGCTTATGTTCCAAACAGACCCAGCCTGGTGCTGGAAACTGTACAAGATGATGATGAAGAGAAGCTGTAGCCTTCTTCAGACTTAACATTGGCCATGACTGCCTTGCAGCTCATCTGAAACGAATCAACATCTTGAGATCTGAAGAATGCACACTTTGTCACGAACCTGTAAGTAAAATGGATAAGGGGCACCTGCTACATTGCAACAAACTTGATGTGACTGCTAGAACTTCAGGAAACCTCACACAACTCTATTGGAACGCAAGAAAGCTGATGGATTGGAATCCGGGCTAGCCATAGGGAACAACAACAACATAATTTAAAACATCTTGAACAAAATTGGTTTCACCTGCATGTTGGACATCCCTTGTAAGTAACTTTCTGAGAAACAGATAACTAGATAACAGTATTTTATGCAAGCATGCTGCCTCAAAATGTCTAAAGAGAAGAGCAGCAGAAAGTATTTATTAATTCAGTGAGTGTCAGATCATCATCATTTTCCAGCTCCAGTTTACCGGGTGTGGTATACAAGCGCTCGCCATTTCTTTCGTTCGGAGTAGAGTTGCTGTTCTTCTACGTCTTCCCATTTCACATTTCGTTTGTTGACCTCAGACTTCACTGTGTCTTGGCCTTCCTACCGGTCTCTTCCCTCTCACTTCTCTGTCGAAATACAACTACTAAGCAACATGCGGTGATGTGGGACTTTTAATTAGAGTAAAGATCGACGAACGGCTCCTATCCCTGCCGAAGTTCTTCTAAATAGACTATCCCGCACACTCTACTTGAGGGTTTCGTTACTAGCAGCACGTTATTATGAATTTTAACCCTAATTTAATTAATTACGATGACAAAATGAGTGCCTCGGTTAACACGGAGCCTCGGTTAAGCGGGTTTCTACTGTAATTTCTTGGTGTTCTATTTCTATCCATTCTGTCAGGTAATAGTGATTGTTCAACTGGTGGCGTTGTCGTCTATTGTCAAGTATGCTCGAAGGAAGTGAAATATGAAAAGATATTTCAACTTGAACAACATGCAAAACCGACTGCACGATTACGGCAAAGGAGGCAAAGAAGAGTGAATAAGATTGGTTTATTGTTGAGTGCATATTATATTATTATTATTATTTAATCAAATAGCACTATTACAGAGCACATAAAATCAATACTTCAAATCTTGCCACATGTCTTTTTTCTCTCTGCCCACATCCGCGTCATCCTCTCTGATTTCTGCTTTCGGAGCTGTTCAATGTTACGTGGCTGCTTTCGTTGTTTTTCTTGTTCCTCCCTCAAGATCACTTTTTGAATTTTGTCCCGAAATAAATTCCTATTATATGTATCTGTAATGTCAATGTCGGCTTCCTTTAGACCCTTTAATGTCTGTGTAAACCATGCTGGTTAAACTTTAATTTTTAAAAGTTTTAAAATTTTATTAAAAATTTGTTTTGTTAGCCTGTCATTATTCATTCTATTTAAATGCACAAAAAATGATATTCGTCGTTTGTGCATGGTGTGAATTATGTTCTCCACATGGGTGTATATTTCCTTGTTAGGTCGTGGTCTGTTTTCTGTTTTCCATGAGCATGATTTTGTTTATGTAACTTTTCCACATTAACTTTAATGTTTCAGCTCCAAAGAGTGCTTCAGGTCTCACCACAGAATTGTAATGTTTCATTTTACTGTCCCATGATAATGCCTTCTTCTTGTATACATTTCTGGTGATCTCAAATGCTACGTTCATTTTCTTTGCTCGGACCTCTAAGCTATTTTTTTCATTGTTATTGATAGTTATCCATTCACCTAAATACTTAAATGAGTTAACTTTGTGTATTTTGTTTCGGTTTATGATTATTACATCAGGACAATCTTGAACATTCATTATAAATTCTGTCTTGGGAAAAGAGATTTGTAAACCTATTTTTCCTGCTTGCTCCATTAAGTTTTCCACTTGGATCTTTGCATTTTCTGGTGTGTCCGTTATCAGAGCAATGTCATCCGCGAGAGCCAAGCAATCTAAAAGGATATTTTTTTTTTACTTCCCAAATTTATACCTTTCGTGTCTGATTTTCTCCATTCTCTAATCACCTTCTCCAGAGCACAATTAAAAAGCAAAGGCGACAACCCACGTCCCTGTCTGACACCTGTCTTAATTTGAAAAGTTCTAGAGAATTCTCCATTGAATCCAACTTTAGATGAGGTATTTTTCAATGTATCTTGTGTAATGTTTGTGGTTTTTGAATCCATGCCGAATTCTTTTAAAACATTGATGAGGGATTCTTTTCTTCTTCTGCTTTTACAGCCTCATTGGACCACTTCAGTCAATCATTTCTTAGTCCTCTTCTTCAGTAAGTTTTCTTTCCGAGTTGCCCAGTAGCTTTTCATTCGCTCTGATCTTCTCAGGCGTTCCTCATCTCTAAATACCCTTTTTACTGTATGACGTTTGTCTATTTTTGCCTGAAATCTTATTTTTATATCTTTCAGTTTTTAAATTTTTTTGTTTTGTTTTACAAGTAATCCAAGGTTGTTTCTAATTCTTTCATATCTTCTCTAATTTCCTTAATCCATCCTACTCGTTGTTTCATATTCCAAAGTTTCACTACAATTATTTTTCTAGATAACCTGGTTTCCGGTGTCCTCATAATGTGACCAAAAATGGAAATCCGTTTCTTCCGAATAGTATCAGTGATGGGCTCCAGTTCTCTGTATACCTCTTCATTTGGTACTATCCGCCACTGTCCATCTTTCTGATATTTTTTATTTATGCATGTTGTAGCTATTCTTCTTTCTACTTTTAAAATTTTTTCGATTCTGTTTCTCTGAGTAACTTTAAAAAGAGTTTCGCTTCCATATGTCACCTTTGGTTGAACCACCGTCTTGTAATGTTTTAATTTTGTTGCGATTGATAGACATTTTCCTTTATATGTAGACCATGCTAATTTTTGGGTTTTTATCATTTTATTAGTTCTTTCTTGCCATGCAGTTTTCACATCCAAGTTGTAAGTTATAATTTCTCCTAAGTATTTAAATTGCTTCACTATTTTAACTTTCTTGTTATTTACTGTTATTGGATTGATTACAAGTGGATTTGCTACCATTATCTCTGTCTTTTCAAATGATCTGATGTCCAATTTTTTGTGCTATATTTTGTAGGCTTATTATTTGATTTCTGGCTTCTTGAATATTATTAGCCAGTAACACTAAGTCATCTGCGAATCCCAAGCAATTTAAGTCTATTTGATCTGTCTTGGTTCCAATTCTTATGCTCCTAGGAGTTTCCCTGTACCATTCCATCATCACATATTCCAAAGCACAATTGAAAAGTAGAGGCGATAAACCATCTCCTTGTCTTAATCCTGTTTTAATCGTAAACGTCTCAGATATTACTCCTCTGAATTTTACTTTATTAGAGTTAGTTTTATAATTTTTATTAATTTGGGATGAAGCCTGAAATTCCTTAGTATTCTCTATTAACCCTTTTGATGCCAAGCTATTAATGCGTGGATATGCTAAGAATGCCAAGCCAAGTTTAGTGAAATTACATAGGTTTGATAAAAATTATCTCCTATTGATAATTATTAAGATAGAATGTTGAAATTTTTTTCTGTAGCAGGTAGACATATTTGTTACGTAATGGATGCTAATTACTTGATATTTCACTTAATTTTGTTAATTGAAAAAATACTTAAAAAAAATATTTAAACAAATAAATGAAATTCGAAATTTTTGATAAAATGTTGAAAGCCTCTACACTCGAATTACTATCTTTTGTTATATGCATGTTATTACTTATGGAATGCTACATATATGTTCCAAATTTGGAGTAGTTATATCAAATAGTTTTCGAGTACGATCAGTTTCTACAATGATATGCGTATATAGTAGTCTCCGCATTGCACAATGTTATTTTACTTTCTACATTTGTGGTAACCTCTTCCCCATCACTGGTTGAGGTGTCACTTGATTTATCATTGGAATCTGAACCTGGTAAATCACTGTCGATTTTGTCAGCGTAAATCCTACCTGTTTCGAAAGTATTCCTGTGTCTCGGCCTTGGCGTTCCTATCGCGCGGGCTGCAGACACGGCGAAATAAAATTGTCACCGTCGTCATCAGTCGAAAATTCACTCTCACACTCTTCACTCATCGTTAAAAGATTAGTTATTTCCTCTTCGTTCAAAGAGCTAGCCATATTTATCACCAAGTATCGTAATTAGCTCCAAGCAAGAACATAAACAATCACGACTTCAAAAGATAAAACACGCGCCAAGCCAGCTGACTACAGCATGCTAAGAGAGTGCTTATTATTAATAATTCAATTGTTCACGGAACTTAAACACATCGATATATACAGTGTGAGAATGATTCCCGCGTTGTATTGGTTACAATAGCAAAATACCTGCATTACTGGAAACATCGCTAAAATGTTTGGAAAAACGGGGCCGATAGATCAGCCCGTGGCACTTTTAGCAGAGGCTCCCTGGGCCGATAGATCGTCCCCCTGGCACTATAAGGGTTAATTGAATCATAAGCTTTCTTGAAGTCAATAAAAGTAATAGTTGTTTTTTCAATTTTAATGCATATTTTCTACATTCTTAGTGCATAGTTGCATGTTTAGTGCATAGCCATAATACTCTGTGTTGCAATATTACAGCCCACGTGCTTCAGTTCTCAGACCACATGGCATTCGCCCAGCTTACAGAGTATAGAGTAAGTGCGTGCCTGTTGCAGCGGAGACGTCGAGGACTGGACGGGAAGGGCCGAGTACGTGCTGTGTAAGCTGCAGTACGACTCTCTCTCCCAGGTGTTGACGGTGACGCCAGACTTCACGACCACCTCGGTGGTGGGCAAGAAACTGCCATACCGCATAGAGGTGGGCGGAGACGCTCGCAACCTCTACCACTACTGGCTGGAGCACGCTTCTGAAGACCTGCCTCAGGAGGAGAAGGATCGCGAGATGGCTCTCGTCACCAAGGTGAGGTCGGTCCCATATCCACTCGGAGGGCTGGAATGTGGTACACTCAGCCACACCACTGATTTCCATCTTACAAGGGTTTGACCAGAAATGAACGCAGCAGCTGGTGAAGTGTTTAGTAAAATTAGCATTTTTTGGTCGGGCGAGGCATATTTTTTAGGCAGCGGTTGTCACAGCAAAAAGAGTACAGTGTTCGGTCGGTTCCTCAGTTTAGGGGCTGCGACAACGCGACCATGTAGCCCCGTGTACTTTGGGTGTGTGTAGAATGTGTCTGATAACTGGTGTTAATATTAGTGTGTGTTATCTGTTTTAATTCTAGTAAGGACTGCGGACATTGAATTTTTTCAACTAGTTCATGCTTTTGCCGCCAAACGCCACCATCAACGACCAACTAGTTCAGAACTTAGTTACCAGATGCCACCGCAGTTGGCTCTTGACGACGAATGTAAGAACCTAAGAACGTTAGTAAAATGTTTAACCTATATATAATTTAGCTTCACACAGGTGCAATTAGTGGAAGGTTTTTTAACATGCCATAAATATATGGCATGGGACCGTTGGCTTGACTTCCCCTCCGAAGGAAGGCATACTGAGGAATTTTTAACAATCTTAAAAAATCGGACGACTTCAGCCGGGTTTGAACCAACGATCTTGGACATAGAAGCTCAGCATGCTACCAACTATGCCACCGAAGTTGCTGACTACAGTGTTACCAACATGAAAGAGATATATATGTATATATATTTCGTATGACACAGAGGATATACTAATACTATGTACAATAATAAAGTAATAAATATCTAGCATTATCCACTAACGAAACTAAAAGTCACAATTGAATGTCCAGAGAAGTAATCCACTCCACTGCATCATCAGTTGCGTTCTGCAGGTCATCATATCCTCCCTTGAAGGACCGTGAAGGGCATTCCGACACAATATGATGGATTGTCTGCTCTGCATCGCCACAATCGCACTGAGGGCTAGAAATATTCCCCCATTTGTGGAGCCAAAAGTTATATCTTCCGTGACCGGTCCGCACTCTGTTCAGTGATGTCCATGTCCTTCTTGGAAGATGGAAACCAGGAGGTTTCCTGCAGGGGTCGGTGATCAATCCTAGC
Organism: Meconema thalassinum; assembly: GCA_946902985.2. NCBI lineage: Eukaryota > Metazoa > Arthropoda > Insecta > Orthoptera > Tettigoniidae > Meconema > Meconema thalassinum. The sequence continues at coordinate 189,255,833 of OX336388.2, read as the reverse complement.
TCATCGTTGCTTTACGTCCGTAGGTGTAACCTTAAAATGCCCTACACTCCTTGGGTGGTGCTAAATAAGCAATTTTCTTGCGGATATCCCAGCAATTTAGGATACAACACAATTGCAATCAAAGAGATGCCACTAGGATAGGGTAGGATCAGAGAAATGTATGTAACTAGGTGAATGGATGGAATCTTAACTTGTCAGAAAAGATACTGTTTTCTGCTAGATTTATTAAGCTGGAAAAGTCATGCAGACTAACTCAGAACATCTATAACAAGAGATGCCTATGACGGAGGTGTGGAGAGCTGCATAAAACCAGTCTAAAGACCGATGACTCAAATCGGAGGAGTGGAATAGTCATGTACGAGGCTGGATCAAATATAAACAGGAATTTGAATGTAACGCTGCTGTTAGTAATAAATCTGAGGCGGGGCTTAGCCAGGATGTTGATGGGGGCGCGCATGTACGCACGCCGGGGAGCTGGGCTGCTTCAGTATGCTATGAGTGAGCAACGGGTGCGCAACGCATCATTATCACATTATTCGCAAAAGAGGGCACCAAACCTTTGGAAATTTATAGACGGCTCCGCGCACAGTTTAAGGAGGAAACACTGTCGCAGACTCGAGTGTATCAGTGGGCTAAAATATTTGTGGCAGGAAGAGAAGCAGTGGAAAATGAACCTCATGAAAGGGGGCATCATTGCAGACAACATTGTTGCTATTCGTAAAGAAGATCGGCGCATAAAAAATTCTGAAATTGTTTTAGCCGTAAGAATAAGTGTATCGCAAAAAGAATCGATCCGAAACCGCATTCTTATTAACAACAATGCAAGGCCGCATACTGCCGCTTTAACGCGGGAAAGACTGGAGGAAATTCATTGGACATCTCTGGAACACCTTCCATACAGTCCAGATTTATCGCCCTGCAACTACCATTTGTTTGGACCTCTCTAACAAGACCTAGGAGGACAACAATTTGATGTTGATGCAAGTGTATAAGAGTTGTGCTTAACTGGCTCCACACACGTCCCTATTCTATCAAATCAAATCAAAATCATTTTATTTGCAATGAGGTGTCAACCTCGGTGGCAAATGAGGTACATAATTTACAAACACTACACAATATTAAAAGAATACAGTAACTTAATGTACAAACACTACACAATATTAAAAGAATACAGTAACTTAATGTACTATTCACACATTGATTGAACTCCCCTCTCACAACTGCTGTAGGAATTACATAGCACGTATAATGTTTCTAGGAATACAGCACTAAGTTATACCACTTCTTTCAAGAGTTTAGTGCTTTTCAGTCGGTCAACACGAATGTACACAAAAGAGATGGGTTATGCCCTAATCCTGAAATAAATTACATGAGATTAATAAAAATATGGCTTCAAACACCACAACCACTTCTTTCTTTTCCCTGGTTTTGTCTATTCTGCTCTTGAATAACTGGACTGATTTTGGAAAGGGATCAAACACCGCCCTTGGTAAACTGTTCCATTCCTTCACACCCTTCCCAATGAATGAAAATTTATCCCAATCGCTTCTGCTAAAGTGCCGTCCAATTTTGAATTTGTGGTCTGCCTCTCCAATATAATTACTTTCCAATTGTAGCCTCTCACGGATTTCCCCCCATGCTTCCTCTCCTGTATATGCTCTATATAACCCTACAAGTCTGTTTTTCTCCCTTCTCTTACTTAATGTTTCCCACCCAAGCTTCTCTAACATATCTGATACACTGCTTCTTCTCCTAAAATCCCCTATCACAAATCTTGCTGCTTTCCTTTGAACACTCTCAATTTCTTTTATTAGGTATTCCTGGTGCGGATCCCATACACTGCTTGCATATTCCAATATTGGACGAACCAAACTTAGGTAACTTTTCTCTCTTATTTCTTTGTTGCATCCTCTAAGTAGTCGCATAATGACATGCAACGATCTGTATGCTTTCCCAACAATGTCTCCAACATGACCCTTCCAGTGCAATTTACTATCAAATCTCACACCTAAGTATTTGCACTTGTCATCCTTTGGTACGATTACCCCATCCAATGTATATTGAAATTCAGTTTTTAATCTCTTGTTTGTGAATATTGTGACAGTTGATTTACCTCCGTTAACCTTCATGTGGTTCTCTTCAACCCAATGTTGGATACTGTCGAGGTCCCTTTGTAATATTTTACAATCCTCTATATTATTTATTTCCCTATAGATGATAATGTCATCTGCATACAATCTTATTTTTGATGCTATATTGTTCCCTAAATCATTTGCATATATCAGGACGGCATAAAAGAATTGCCAATCCGGTGGAGAAAATGTGTATCGAAGGCAGGACTCTATGTAGAGAAGTGATCTCTATATGTGTATTTTTGTTGTTGATGCAATCATCATCATCTTTTACAGTTTCCAGCCCCTGTTTGGGTCTGCTTGGAACATAAGCCTATCTATCCTCCCACTGCCTTTCACTCTTCACTCCTCTCCTCTTTTCTGCACTCCTTCCTTCACACCCACTATCTGCCTTCCTCTTGGTCTCTCGCCCTCCATTTCCATCTCATGCATCCTCCTCGGTATCCTGCCCTCCTGCATTCTCCTAACATGTCCGCCGTACCAACTCGTTCTTGACTTCTCTATGATCTCTTGTAAGGGATTCTTTTCCACAATCTCTCTCACTCTCTCATTTCTTACTCCATCCAGTGGCGGCCGGTAATAAGGTTGCAGTGTTGCACAACGACCAGATTAATTCATGAAAAACAATTCCGTAATAATATTTTTAGTATAAAAGTTTTATGTTACCTTCTATATGTATAGGAATTCATAATTCTGTTCTTTAATAATTCAGGAAATCTTATGGTAAGCTACTGTGAACTGACAGAGAAAGCGAGGCGCGCCAGCCGTCTAGGAGCGCTCGTCCGTTTGGTCGTTGCCAGGCCCAAGCACCGACCAGATCTCAACAGTGAAGGGTATGGCAGAGATGCCAGACCGGGTAAGCCCTATCCCAACAGTTAACTCGGCTGGTCGTTGCCCGCTGACTGCAACCAGGAGCTGAGGCGCAGGCGCGGCCGGAGACATCCGAGATGCTTCGTCAATGTTGCGCGTGAACTTGCGACACTCGCAGTTCTCGCCCTCATATATAACTTTCGTTATTTTGTTCTCGTGAAGGTTTTCATTTTGACTAACTTATATTCCAATTTTAATCCGATGATATTGTGATGTCTCTGAACTGCGGCATTCGTTATGAATGAGGTACATCCGTTTTACCGCGCAATTGAATACAGTTTTCTCCGATATCAAGCAGTCTTTTACCCTATCACATCATGGGTGCCCGCAGGAGGTACGGGGAAGGGGTGGGGTGGGGCAAGGGGGGGGGGGGGCATGTCCCCACCCCCTGAAATCCCGAGAATATTTCGATTGTTCAGTGTCACACCAGTTTATTTCATAAAGTGAAGTTACTGATGGTTAACTGATTTAGATGTAGGGATAATTCCACAGTTTTATTTAACTTAGTAATTTGGGATTATTTGAGAATATCTTCAGTTATTTAAAACATCGCCAAAATGCAATACTATTTTAATGAACTGCTTGATTTTTATTTTTGTCGATAGGCCTACATGGTGATACAACTACGTTTTGCCTGTTTAAAAAAATGAACATTATGACGAACTCTTATGGACAAAAACTCTGAACTAAAAAAAAATCCTCCCATTTATGCCATAAAGACTATGCACTGAACGATTTAAGAGCAGACAAGTAATGAATGTCTAAGAAATTAAACGAAAATTGCGGGGGGGGGGGGGGGTGTAAGTCTGAATATCACCTAGTGACATGTAGGCAACAAAATAAAAAATAATACGTGCCCCCCCCCCCCTCTCCCATAGTGCAACACCCAGAACAATTATCCGCCAGCCGCTACTGACTCCATCCCTTCTTGTCATTCCTAATCTGCTTCTCTGCAAGCCTGGATCCTGCTCTTCATAACCCACGTAGGCGAATATTGCGACATAATACCTGGGGTACGTCCCTGCTCCATACCAGACCAGGGCTTGCCTTCCTCTCCCACTGATCTCCTTGTCACTTTTACCACTTACTCCTATTACACTCCCACTATCCACCTTCTTCAGTATTTCTCCTCCTATCATTATATCTGTTGTCACTCTCCCGCTATTTCTCGTTGTCACCATCGTTTCGCACTTCTTTGCATTAAATTTCAAACCTTACTGTTTTACTGTCTCAACCTTTCTTGTACCTCTGCCTCTCGATTGCCTCATATCATTAGATGGTCTGCAAACATCATTGCTCTCCTATTTGTGCTGCCACTTCTGCCATTACCTCATCCATCACAGAGATGAAAAGCACCCCTTTGCTTCAACCCACTCTTCTGCTTTAACCAGTCTGACCTCTCTCCCCCAACTTTCACACAGCTCACACTTCCTTGGTACGGTACATCTCCTTTATTCTAGCTGCATTTTTGATTTTTAACTCCCTCTTTCTGTAGGGTTTCCCACACCTTTCCTCTATGCAAGCTATCCTATGCCTTCTCTATGTCCAGAAACACCATTACCAAATCCTTTCCATATGCATAGTCAGGTTGTCTACGACCCGGGAAAACCGGGAATTCTCAGGGAATTATGAATTTCTGGAATAATCAGGGAAAAATCAGGGAATTTCTTTGTTAATCAGGGATTTTTCTCCGTTTGTCTATATCCCGTAAAAGTGGAAGCAATACTTTCGAATTTCGCGGGAAGTGATCGCTCGTTACTGATGACAGTGCTCCGCCAATGAGCAGTGCCTTCTCAAGGTCAACTGAATGTATGATGTGGCAACTTTTCCGTTCACTTTCTGCGCAGGAGCCAACTACGCCATTTTATTGGGCCTTGAGCCTTTTGTTCGTTGTGATCAGTATTGCCAATTTAGTGATTTTGTCGGTAGATGTAGCAACTTTGGCGACAAAATATTTTAAATTTAGTATTGTTTATAAATATATAATATATAATAAGTCACATATCAAGACTGCCAGAAACCAGGATATTGAAACAACTATTTGATTACTTTCTGAAAAATAAAATCAATAATAATTGGTTCAAAGAAGTTCAGGATGATTTGGAAGAATTGGGTATAACTCGGCAACAAATCAAAGACAGAGAAGCGAAGAGGATTTTGAAGAACAAAAGCATAAGTCTCAAACTAATGATAGTTGAACGGAAGCAATATACTATATCGGACACACAAAGGGCTTCCAGGTCGGAGAGGATAAGAAAGTTCTGGGAGGAGAAAAAGAAGAAATTTACTCAAATGTATTGATTTAAGTGCTCCAATGTGGGCATAAAATATGTAAATAAATAATATAATAAGTGATTGTGGAACGACTCAAGTGGTCCAATGTGACCAATCAAGATTAATAATAATAATACTAGCTTCGCCCGGATCAGTTATGAATGCATTACGTGACAAGTGCTTTTTTTTTCCGATGTCAATGAACTACAACCTAGGCCTATATCCGTTTTACGTCTCGGCATGATGGGTTGAATCTCTGACTGGAGTATTAATTATATTATCATGGAGATAGCATGTACAATGAATTCTTGTCAGACGTAATTTAAGAATGGTGAGGTGCATGAAACTCAAATCCCCCTCTCGTCCAATCTAAAAACACTTATAGTGGGCGATGTATTGAAGATAGAGATATGCTCTCGCGGACTTATTTGTAGAACTGTCCAAGCTGAACAATTCTTACACTCATAGTATATTGATATTTTTAACGGTTTGCCCAGCGTAAGCTTCAAAAGCGCAGATAGGTATATTGTCTCGATAGTGCTTTCGGTACAGGAAGTGAGGTTTTACCGCGTGTATTTTCATGTCAAGTGTTAGTGCACGCCCGGGCAACATGTGTTAGACCTGGGTTGACAATACTGTTTGCACGGTTTTTCCATCCCGGTATTCTTTGATTATTGTCTGCTGCAGTTCTACTGTTAATGCTTTGTGTGCTGTTTGAAGTTTACAAAAAATACAACATTTGTTCCATTGTGTGCTAAATCTAAAGTGAAAACTTATTGTGTGCAATAATTTCCAGGGTGTTCTTGTGCTGCTGCTGATATATGATTTAGCCCCTAAAATACGTAGTCGTTCAAACACATGGTTGCGCTACATCAGATTATATTGTGTGCTATTTGATCTGTGTCTACTCTTGTGTATCGAGGCAAATAACCTCTTGCTCTGCTTACGAATATTTCATTTGGGATACCTTGTATTGTATACTGTAGTGATCAAAAGGCTTAATGGAAGCTCAAGCACTTGTGCTGTTGTCTAGCTCATGATCACTGTGAGGTTGTTAATGTGATCATCTGAAGTTCACTTGGGATCTTTACTTTGTAGTTGCTGCCACTTATGTTCAGGCTGATTCACGATTGGCCCGGGAATGAGAACGGGAAGCTTGCTGGGGCTCTGGTTAACCACTGGAACGGGAACAAGGAAAATGTTTGATGTTTATGTAATATGATGGATATCCCTAGTGCCCTTAAATGCATATTTATTGCTCCTACGTTCCTTGGCTAGGCTAGAACTTATGTCCAATTTTGTTTTTAATGCGCCCAGGAATTGTGTTTGTAACACCTTTCAAACTCGGCCTTGTATTATCAAACAGACTAGGTTAAATTATTTTAGACTGATAATGGTGTGTTCTGGCCTGTCGAAACATCATTCATAATGATTTCCTTCATTTAAATGTATTTATAAATTACTAAATTGACTAACTCAATTACATCTGTCATGACGAGGTGGACCTAATTGAGAGTGAGAACTTGGAATATGCCTCCCTTCGTCCCTTAATATGTGTAAATTACTGTGTAGGCCTATATGGTACAGTCGAACTTTCATAAGTCGAACTTCTGTATCTCGAATTTTCTATAACTCGAAGTAATTTTCATTTCCCGGCAGTATCGTATCTAATTCACATGTTACATTTGTTCTATAATTCGAAGTTCTATTACTTGAATATTTCGATAACTCGAGGAATATTTCATTCCCCAAGCGTAAAATATTTTTCTATATCTCGAAGTTGGGGTGAAAATACAATTGCCTTGAAGACTGGAGTTGAGGCTTGGAATATGAGATTTTTGTTCACCTTGGGTGCGGTACGGTACTTGGAGAAGTTATTTCTGTCAGTATTGTGTGGTCTTCTACATTCCAGAGCAGCCTGAGGGCAAGCAGACGGGTTTGGGTCGTTGTACACCTCAGACAATAACAGTAAGAGGGAAAGTCCGGCTATTTATGACATGCCCGCACCCTTCGTGTCCTTGGCCGATAAGCCTGGTGAGAGAGCACTGTCCTGTAGTTTCTGACCTACTGTGTAAATCAGTAATGCAAACACCATGGAGGAGAAACGTGTTCTGAAATGTTTAAGTGCAAGTGAAAAATTAAAGTTAATTTACGAAGTGGAAAAAGGTGTGAGAAGGAAGATAGATATTGCGGTGGAATTCGGCATTCCAGCTAACACACTGTCAACAATTATGAAAAATAAAGACAAGACTTCTAGTGCTATTCAGGAGTCACGTTTTTCATCTGAGAGGAAACGTTTTAAGAGCTCAAGTTACCCTCAGTTGGAGGAAGCTATGTTTAAGTGGGTAAAGTGTATGAGGGACAAAAACATTCACTTCAAGGCTCCATACTTTGTGGAAAAGCACATAAATTTGCTGAGGAGTTAGGCATAGAATCGTTCCAGGCTAGTACAGGATGGCTAGATAAATTTAAACATCAAAACGGAATTGTGCAGAAACTTACGTCAGGTGAAAGTGCTAGTGTATCTGAGGTTGACTGTGAAGACTATCGACGAGACGTTCTACCAACTCTACTGGCAGATTACGACCCTCGTGATGTTTTCAATGCCGATGAAACTGGTCTGTTTTTTAAATGTTTGCCAGAAAAGACCCTCGCAATTAAAGAGGAAATGTGTCACGGCGGGAAAAGAAGCAAGGAAAGAGTGACAGCAATGGTTAGAAAACTTCATGAAGAACCGGGTGTTGCAGAAAAGGAAGCAAAAGAAACTGACGGACTTCTTTTCAAAGATTTGAATTTGTAAGTACTGTAAATTGAAAATGTACCAGTAATACTGTATAACTGTGTAGTAGTTCAACAAAATAGACACAATGTAGGAGAAAGGATTGAAACTTGTAAATAATTAATACGATAGCATTAAACCCTAGCTGGAAGGCCCATAGGAGAAGTTCTAGTAACAATAATATTAGAAGTAGCAACAGTTGTCTATGTTTATAATACTGTAATGGTATCCCTCCCTCTTTTTTTCTTTCTTTTTGAAAAAAATCGATATCTCGAAGTAATTTTTATCTCCGAAGGCACTTCGAGATATCGAAGTTCGACTGTATATCCTTATGCTACCGAATATCATCATTCCTGCTACGTAGATTAGTGATTTCAATGGTAATGAAAGGTTTTACAAATTAAATATTGGTCTCGGATGATCCCACTCATATGGTGACACCTTGATGTGTGTATTCAACCTCCCTTTGTCCCTTTTATTGGAGGCATTTACCGTAGTGAAAGCAGCATGACTTAATAGACCTTGCTTATTTTAGTGGACAACAAGTTCACTTATAATATTCTATTGAAATAAATTTATTTTCACAACTGTTTCCCTTGTGCCGCCATTGCTCACATATGTTTGGATCCTGGAATTTCCAAGAACAGGATACATAAAACTTAATTCTATTTTCCATTTGCTTTCCTGGATTACATTTTGCTTCTTGTTCCTGGAGAGCGCTTAAAACCAACCAAAAAATAGTGTGCATTTCATCACACTTCCCGTTCCCGGGCGTATGTTTAGCATTCTTTATTCAGGGAAGTCTCTCATTAATCCTGGAGAAATCAGGGAAAAATCAGGGAATTCTTTTAAGATGAGTTGGTAGACACCCTGATTAGTGTTTTTCTTGGAGCTGGATTTCCTGGCCTAAATCCACAATGTTCCTCCCTCAACCATTCTTCTACTACTCTCCGCACTCTCCTTTCCAGGATCTTCTTAAATATTGTTAATGCAATACATTTTAAGAAATAATTCCCGATTATATTTGACTGACCCTTGTACATCCAACACATGGGGCTGATGACCAGAAAATTAATTAAATAGTTTGGTTGCTGATTAGGAGACTCACCCGATAGTAGGACATGGTGATAGGTGGACGGGCGAGGGGCTACTGCCGGCTTGTGAGGCGGAAGTGGATAAGATAAGGAGAGAGGAAGTCTGTGCAGATAGAGCTGACCGCAGGTGTCATCTCATCGTTGTTTGTGTCACAAGGATGGTAAGGCTGGTTCACAATTGGCCTGGGAATGTGCGCGTGCAATCAGCTGTTACTTGTCTATACTAAGTTTGTTTACTCTGTTGTGTGTAATTACATCGCTGGCTACTCCTTCCGTACTGCGCATGTGCAGGCACAACGTTTCTGATTGGCTCCAGGAAGCTCCAAGAACGTCAAACATGAAACTTAACCATGTTTTCAGTTGGCCTTCTCGGGCTACTTTTAGCTTCTCATTCCCGTTTCTGGACGATTGTGAACCGCCCTTTAGTTTTATTGAGGTGGTGATGGAAGGCAACTGTTGGCACACTCCTTTGTTGTATGTAGTTCACTAAATCCATGTTAAGTTTATTATTTCTTTCTTTTTTGTTATCCCAAATCGTGTTTCCAACATTAAGTTCCCAGCCTTAAGGGAATTTTTAACAGATAAACTACCGTATTTCCTCGCATAATCGTCGCACTTTTTATGCCAAAAATTCGTGGAAAAAAGCAGGGTGCGACGATTATGCGAAGAATATTTAAGTTCCAAGAATATACTGTATCATTATTTGCTGCACGGGCCAGTCATTCGTGTAGCGTGAGTCTGGCGTGAATCATAGCCTGCAGTCAGAGACAGGCTTCTTTCTTCTAACAAGGTCACGACAGGTTAACGCTCGCGGAATGTGCTGACGAAGCTGTCCATTCGTGTCACAGTTCACAGCCCGCAGGCATAAAGACGAATTCCTTTCTGCTGACAAGATCACGCCAGATTATGCCTATAAGCTCGCGGAATATGCGCTGGCCGTATGCGTCGCGTTTCGTAGCCGGCAGACATAAAGACGATATTACTTTCTCCTGACAGGATCATACCAGATTAGGCCTATAAGCTCGCGGAATGTGCGCTGGCCGTTCGCGTCTCAGTTCATAGCCCGCAGGCATAAAGACGAGATTACTTTCTGCTGAAAAGATCACGCCAGACTAGGCCTGTAAGCTCGCGGAATGTGTGCTGACTATTCGCGTCGCGGTTCATAGCCCGCAGGCATAAAGACGAGATTATTTTCTGCTGACAAGAATAGGCCTATAAGTTCGCGAATGTGCGCTGGCCGTTCGCGTCACAGTTCATAGCCCGCAGGCATAAATACGATATTACTTTCTGCTGACAAGATCACGCCAGATTAACAAGATCACGCCAGATTAGGCCTATAAGCTCGCGGAATGTGCGCTGACCATTCGCGTCGCGGTTCATAGCCCGCAGGCATAAATATGATATTACTTTCTGCTGACAAGATCACGCCAGATTAGGCCTTTACGCTCGCGGAATCTGCGCTGGCCACTCACGACACAGTTCATAGCCCGCAGGCACAAAGACGAGATTACTATTTGCTGACGAGATCACGCCAGATTGGGTCTATAAGCTCGCGGAATGTGCGCTGGCCGTTCGCGTCATAGTTCATAGCCCGCAGGCATAAAGACAAGATTACTTTCTGCCGACAAGATCACGCCGGATTAGGCCTATAAGCTCGCGGAATGTGCGCTGGACGTTCGTGTCGCGGTTCATAGCCGGCAGGCATAAAGACAAGATTACTTTCTCCTGACATGATCTTCTTCTTCCCTCGATCTTGGCCATCTTACAACCACGTAATATAACATAACCCACTGTAGTCACTTCCTTTTGTATCCTTCAATATATCTTCCTCTCCTCTCCTCTGTCCAGATGTAGTTTCCTTCCTCCCTTACTTTTTCCGGGAGACCCTCGCAATTTTGCATTCAATTTCTGAAAGTTATTCTGTCCCGTTTGCAGATGATTTGATGATCTGGGGAAACAAGGAGGAGGAAGTACAGGAGCAGTTGGATTATGGAAAGAAATAGTACATGGATATGGGATGAAGTTTAGCATAAGCAAAAGCGAGTGGATGATCACAACCACAAAGAAGGAGAGAGTCACAACGGAAATAACAATTGGTGGGGAAGAATTGAGGAAAGTAGAGAGTTTCAAGTATCTGGGAAGCATGATGCAAAAAAATGGAAGAAACGACAGAAAAATATAAGTGAGCGGGAGAGGCAGGCAGAATTATTCAGGAAAAGTGTTAGGAGTAAGGATGTCCCTCAAAACAGCAAAAGGGTTATATATAGGACGTACTACGTTCTAATCCTGACGTATGCCTCAGAAACCTGGGTTATGAAAGGAAGGGAGCGAAGCAGTGGGATGGAATTCTTGAGAAACAGTATTGGAGTGACAAAGGTGGACAGAGAATTATTCAAGGAGGGAGCATTACAGGATAGGATAGAGGAATCAAGGCTTAAATGGTATGGGCATGGAAGGAGGATACCCAGAAAGATACACGAAATGAAAATATAGGGAAAAACACCAATAGGAAGGCCAAGAGATAAGTGGCTGAAAGGTGTGGAGGCCAGCATGCGAAAGAAGGGAGAAGACTGGACCAAGGTGGTGACGGAGAGATGGTGGGTGGACAGAAGACGATGGAGAGGCTTATGTTCCAAACAGACACGGCCAGTGGCTGGAAACTGTTCAAGATGATGATTCTGTCCCATATTCTTCTCTCTTCTTCTTCTTCATTTCCCGGTTCCAGTGATCTGGGTCGGGTGGGTGTGAATTAAGGACCTCCATCCGAGGCCTAGACTCACACACTATCATAGTTTGGCTATTTGTACGATGGGTTCACCACACCCAAAGGTAGGCAAGGGTCAATAAAGGTGGGAAATTGAAAGACTCCCTAGGCCTCGAGTATCCTAATACCGTCGGGGTCGGAAGAGAACAAGTGTTGACAGGAAAGGTAACTGAAAGGAGCCCGGTACAAGTAAGTAGAAGCAATGCCGGACTCAGCTGGGGGTCCCGTGGTCGCCAAACAACGTCCCACGATATGTGAGCCACTGGGAGTTCTGTCCAGTATTATGTCTTGTTATTTCCATCTCTGCCATATCCTTCTTTATGCTCTGTATCAACTGGTTACCATTCTTACTCTTGTAAAATGAAATCCACAGCCTGCTTCCAGTCGACCGACCGGGTCAGGGAATGGAATGAATGAAGCCCCCATCTAGCGATGAGGATATGAACGGTGCCGGCTGCTGAAGCCTGTCGCACTCCCCTGGGGCAATGATTAAATGAATGACAAATGAAATGATAGTGAAGAGTGTTGCTGGAATGAAATTGTGACAGGGAAAACCGGAGTACCCGCAGAAAAACCTGTCTGCCTCCGCTTTGTCCAGCACAAACCTCACATGGAGTGACCGGGATTTGAACCACGGACCCAGCAGTGAGAGGCCGGCGTGCTCCCGCCTAAGCCACAGAGGCTTCACTCTTGTAAACATGATTAAAAATTTGCTTAGTTAGTCTGGTATTATCCATCGTCATTAAGTGACCAAAGAACCTGATTGTATCTAACATTTTTTTCTGTTTCTTCATTCTTGTACAGGTCTGCATTGCTGCGGTATCTGAATTCTCCGTCTTCAGTTTTGAAAGGTCCACAAATGTTTCTTAGAATTTTCCTTTCCTTTTTCTCTATTCCTTCTCTTTCTCCTGTTTTCAAGGAGGACACACACTCTGCAGCATTCAGTCTTAATTTCTGCATTGTAGTATCTGATGTAAAGATTCTCCTTCCTGTAGGTATCCTTAGTCAGTTGAAAAGCATGTTCCAGTTCCCTGGCTTTTGCTTTATTTGCCTCCTTGTCAAGTCCATTAATTCGAATTATTTCTCCCAAATACTTGAATTTTTGTACCCTACCAATTCTTCCATAGTCTTCTTTCTTCTTCTTCCTTGCGAATGGGTCTCCTAGGACCACGCAGAATCAACATTTTTTGGCCTTGATGTCCGCCCAATAACTCTTCATGTGCAACGACTGAGCGAGTTTCCGTTGCTGCGACCAGACGTGTCTGGCAGGTCTTCTCTCTTCTCACTCAAAATCCCTTGCATGAGTGATATTTTTAATTTCGGCTCGATCCTTGAGATTGGAAAAACCTAATTCTGCCAAGTCCCTTTCTGCCTGTTTGTACCAATTGGACTTTGTCGCCGTTTTCTCTAAGAACGTATAGATTTTATGTGTTAACCTAGTTGGGCCCATTCTTTCCAAATTTTCCTTGAATTGGATCCTTCTCATATGAATTTTGTCTGTGATTTTAGTAATTTTCAAATAGACGTCAGCATTAGGTTTCGGAAGGTGAATTCCATCTTTGATTCTTGGTCCCAAAATTTTTTGCTTGATTTTGCGTTCCTTAATCTCTTAATTGATATCTCAGTGTTTTATGTTGTAGATCAAGTTAGTGTCTCTGCTGCATAAAGTGCTTCAGATAAAATTACTGTTTTATAATGTTGACTTTTTCAATTTCACGTGAGGCATTTTTTTGTTATAAACTTTCTTTGTTACATAGAATGCAGTTTCCATTTTCTGTAGTCTTGCTTCTATAGATTTTGGTTTGTTACCAGTTTCATTGATCCATTCACCTTCCTTTAATAATGCAAATGTTTTTGTTTTTCCAGGAATACAGTATTTTGCACACAAATCCCCGCATATAACATGCACTGAAAATTTTCGCACTTATTTTTGAGTTGTATGCGAGCAAACACGGTCTTAATGTTCACAGGTCAGTTGAAGTGTTTATTTGTGTTGTAGCTGCTGGAACAGGAGTTGAAGTTGCGCCAGGTGCAGGTTGGCTCGGAGTTCGAGGTCCCGTACCCGGGCTACCTTCAGGTGCATGTGCTGGGCGAGATCGTGTCTGCAGCCTACTTCGAGTACGATCACCTCTTCGTGCACTACTTCTTCGAGCTGCCCAGAGGTGAGGCCACATTCCATTCAAGTCCGGTGGTAATGCCAGTGTTGTAGGCAACTTGCAAAAGTAATAGAAAGCTTACCAAAAATGGCTCCAAACAAGGAATCCAGCAAATAGAGAGCTTTATGTAGTGGAAAGGAAGCAGACCCGACCAGCGGTTGGAAACTGCTCAAGATGATGATGATGTAGTGGAAAGGAACAGAACTAAGCAAATAATGGTAGAGTCTAAAGGGAAATCAGTTTATTGTTCCAACGAACCAAGTACAATTAATTAACATTTGTATCGTCTTCACTCATGATGTCTTCCTGCACACTGTGCTGGGTAGTGTTGGGTATTTGGTTACATGGTGCCCAACCACTATTTGAAAGGGATGTAGATTAGTTGGCATCCTTAGCATTTTCGGAGATTTACTAGGAGGTATAACCATGGCGTATTGAGAAGAGCTGCGGAGACGTCTAGGGAGCAATTAATGTAATGAAGCTGGCGGGAGACATACTCACCATTCTTACCTGAGTGAGCCTTAGCAAGCCAAGCGCTTGCTGTACAGCGCCTACTGCTTGATAGCGTTCAGTGCAGATATTAATCTAGGTTCTAATTTAAAGGGAAAGGCTTCTTAACCTATGTGAAATAAAAAGATAAAGCACTTGACTGTACGAAAGAGGTTTATTAACTAATGACGGTGGCAATTAGATTTAGATAAAGGGGGGAGGGAGATAATTACTAGAAGGAAAAAGGAGTTTAGTAGACACACTTCAGTTACCCTACCGGTGCTACCAGATGTCCGTGTTGTCGTGTTGGAACCGCCGTCTGGGCGCCCTGACGGGTCCTTAGCGTAGCACTGCTCAAAAAGAGTGATGACCGTCGTGAGATCGATGGCGATAGAACAAGAGAGCTGGCACGTGAAAGCCTCTTGTATTTATAATGTAATTGTGTGGTGTCAGTTCCTGATCAGCGGAATTCACAGTGTAATGTCCTGCCTGCCCTTTTTAACTTATCATGCTGGCGCTCGTGGGGCTATGACCTGACATGCTCCTGTTGCCATCTCGGTACTTCCATAGCTCCTTCTGTTAATGTTTAATTTCTTAGGTATATGTGTAGGCGCAACCCTTGTAAAGGGTTGAGGCCCTAACAGTAGGGTAGATGTAAACAATCTTCTTCCAACATATCCTGTTGAGAAAGGGCCCGGATTTTGATGACCTAAAGAATACTAAAAAATGACATTAAAATGATGACTTTATGACCTTAACATTGAGTAAAGAAAACCTATAAAGAATAAAGAATGTCTAGAAAATACAGTATCGCCATACTACGAAATAAACTGTTTTATTTTCGCGGATTGATTTTTTTACTTTCGGCAAGACAAAATAAAAATCTCACTTCAGTATCTGATCTGAAAAACTTGCCTTCGGCTCTGTGAATGACTGAATTGCAAACTTGTCCTCTAAAGGGTTGTGGCGGTGAAACCACCTCCTATTGGACGACCCTCAAAAGTAGCAGGTAGTTTAACCTTCACATTCCCTTGGAGGACAATTTTGTCAGACAATAGACAGTTCCTTTTAGTTGGACGAGTTCAAATATTTAACTACATAGAATAGGGGAGGCCACATTGAAATAGATTCCCAACAATTTATGTATTTCATGCTTCGGAAACTTGAATTTACTAATTTTATGACATAAAACCGGTTTTCTTCTTAAAAATGACCTAAAAAATGCCTTTAAAATTTAAAAAATGCCCATTTCTTCAAAAATGTTGAAAAATGCAACATAAAAAAATGACCAACAAAAATGGTTTCATTTCACTCCTTGTGATACATTTCGTACATATATTCAACTGAGCATCACCCAACTGTCATCAGAAAAAAGATGCAAAGTCATTGAAATCTGCGCCGTAATTATCACAGATACCCAACTCCATGCTCTGCTTTCCACATCCTCCTTCAGTTGGTCCATCCATCTTCGTCTTGGTCTTCCAACTGATCTCTTGCCTGTGAGTCTATTTTCCATATACACTGCACTCCCAATAATTCGTACTAATTAATGCACGAACTTGGGTGAATTATCCGCAGTTATGTTTTTTTAAGTCAAATAAAAAGAAAAATATTGATTAAAATACTGAAAAATACACGCAAAAATATAATTACAAATCTTTGCCACATTGCATTATAAGGTGGATTATGCTATCATTAAAAACTAAGATCACTTATTGTTTCTTACATAGTTTATTTTTCTAATTTTAGATTGAATATTTCTGAAGAAAACAATACATGAGAATGAATATTCATCTGGATATAAGAGATAAGTGTGACTTGAGACACACTAGCTAACTATGGGAAGCCTTTGGGATCTCCGTTTTCATCACCGACAAATTCTGTACAATATTCTCCTCACTTTCACGTCGGAAACCATAATCATCTTTATCGACGTCTTACTCAATCAGAGCCTGTCACTTTCTTTTGTATCTTGACATTCATCCAGGTTTTGTCCGTTTGAAATATCGTAGTCACAGAAACCGGCAAACACTTGCTTTTGTGCGAGTGTAGTATAGCGTGTTGACTGCATGAAGATCAAGTGAGAAACACGCATTCGGCGTGGCGTGCGTAGGTTTGCGCCATTAGGCAATAATCACTATTTACAATATACTGACCGCGCATCCACCCTTCACAACTCATAGGCCAGCGACCTTGGAGTGTGGCTATTGGAAAGGGAGGGTAGGTTCTGGGTGAAAATGCATTCCACTTTGCACTGTCTCAGCATTGAAGGTAAAAGATATCCCCTTTGGTGACATTCTCGTATGTTTTCAAGATTGCAGCATTCTGGTAGTGGTACGCAACTATACTCTGTATTTCAAAAGAATGAACGTGAAGGAAATGACGGGAGCTTGGAACAGCTGAGCTGTGTTGCCAGGATTTTAGTGTTGATGTAGAACAGCTGTTTCGAATAATACACAGGGCTACACTTCGGATATTATTTCGGTACTATTATGCGCAATATAATGCAAATGTCGATCTTGGGTCAACGCCGAGGACATTCAAATAGAGAAATACGGTATAAAATGAATAAATAACACACACGCACTACCTAACCTTTATTGGTCTAGGCAAAAACCTTTGGTCTATGCTACCTTTGCCACCGTTATTCAATAAATACGAGAAAGAGGCCAAACACTCGACAGCTATACAAATATAATACAAAATACAAAGTAATATGATGAAGAATATATCAACACTCACCATGCAATGATTATATCCTTCAAGATGAAACAAGAGTTTGGGTGAAGGACATTCACAGATTACAGCAGTTAACACAGAACGCAGAAATAACATCATGACAATACCAAGCACACTCACTCACTGTATCGCGACTCTGTACGATTAATAATAGCCTCCACATATGTAATATTAAGGTAAAGTATTTAGCACCAAGCACACAAACAAGCTGTTCTGCGGCGATATTATTGCTGTGATTATACATTGTCGATTTGTTATTGAAAACTATGATATGCAATGAAACATTACTGGGTACGTAAACATTAACAATAAATGTACATAGCCTATTTTGTACGTCACGCATGCATTCTAAATTAAGTTTATTTAAATTAGAATTGAACAAACAAGGCTAATCATGAATACAGTTTGATGTCGAAATGAACGATAGCCGGCCGTTACAGGTTGGCGCGCGCGGTCTCCAGCTGTATTTCCAGCATTTTCCCACGTTCTTCCTGCGGTACTATTTACTGTACAACTTATTGACTCGATGCTTAAAGTAAACAAAACGATGGCAATGAAACAAACTCCGACACAGTTAACAGGCGACTGAATGAATGACAATAATCTGGCAACGTATGGTATTAGTTGTCAAAATCCAGCCAATAGGAGCCTGTGGCGGTCAGCTGTTCCAAGCTCCCTTCCTTCACGTTCATTCTTTTGAAATACAGAGTATAGGCCTAATTTTAGATCGCTGAGAATCGCAGTTCAGTCTTCTCAAATCTCAAAGATTTTGTCTCCACACATCGTATCGCGTTAAATTACTTTTAAACGATGGAGATATAATTTTATTTAGCGGGATGATAAGTTGCTTTAAGAATTACTACCGTAAAAATACTCTCGGAGATCCGCGAATTAACAGCAAAGTGAATTATCAGGAGTACACTGTATGACTTAATTCTTGTTACTCCGGTGGAGCATAGAGTTCTCTGCTGTTCCCTTCATGTTCAAGCCAACGAGGTATCCGTCCGCTTTTCTCTTGTGTGTGTTTCAGTCAGCGTGGGGTTGTTGGCCCCGTGCCCAACCCGGGGAACTAGGGACTCTTCTGTCAGGGTTACCACACCTTAGCCGAGATAACTCGTTTTAAGGCGCCAGGTTTTCGCTCCTACCTCTTCCCTCTGTATGAGGGGTAATATTTGCTGGTTGCATGGGTAGGCTATCCTACCAACTTGAGCATTATCCGGTACTTGTAAGAGTCGCCTTCTCGGCATGGGCGACTCCACCGAGACCAGTCCTTCACCCTTCCCGTTTGTCCGCGCTTGGGACCGACATCAGGTGGAGCTGGTTATACAGGGTTATTCAAAAAGAAGGAACAGATTTCGAAAAATTTATTTCTTCCAAACTACAAAAGATAGAAACACAATTTCAACGTTCCTGGAAAGAGAAAAGTTCAATTTTCACTTTTTTATGCATTCAATACGAGCACCATGTGTTACACGACAAATATAACGGTGGCTCATTTCTTGCCACACACGAATCAGCTGGTCTCTAGTTATCGATTTCACAGCTTCAACAATTCTATGTCACCGACTTTCAGCAGTGTGAGTCATAGGGAGGATAAAACACGATCTTTTACGTAACCCTACAGATAAATATCACACGGAGTGAGTTCTGGAGACATGGAAGGCCACTGGAGATGAAGTTGATTTTCTGTTTCTCCTCTTTCCAATCCAACGTCCTGGAATGGAGTCAATCAGATAACGTCGGACAAGGAATAACCTGTTTTAAAGCCTGTCTAGATAGGTTAGTCCTGGCACAGTTTTCTCCATGAAGGGGAAAGGTCCATAAACTTTTTTCACAGATATGGCACAGAAGACGTTAATCTCTGGTGAATCTCGTTCATGTTCAATAACTGCCATAGAATTTTCACTTGCCAGAATTCTAACGTTATGGCGAATAAATGTACCGGAAAGATGAAAAGTGGATTCGTCAGAAAAAAAATAATCCTTTACATTTTACACTTTTGTCTGTCCAGGAAGATGAAAGGAGGGAAGGCACCGGGTGTGGATGAGTTGAGTGTGGAGATGGTGAGAGCAGCAGGAGAGGTGGGGATACAATGGTTGTACCGAGTGATGAAGAGAGCATGGAAGGAAAGGAAGACCCCAGAAGACTGGGAAAAGGGAATAATGTCCCGATCTTCAAGAAAGGTAGTAGACCAGAATGCAGAAACTATCGGGGAATAACACTGATGAGTCATTGTGCAAAGATGTTAGAGAAAGTTTTGGAAAAGAGAATTAGGACAAGGATAGAAGGAGGGATGAGGGAAGAACATCATGGCTTCAGAGCAGGAAGGTCCACTGTGGATTTGATTTTTGCTGTAAGGCAGTTACAAGATCAGCACTATGAGTATGGAACAGATCTACTGATGGCCTTCTTGGACATTGAGAAAGCATATGACAGTGTATGCAGAAACAAAGTATGGAAGTCCCTGGAGGATAGAGGAGTAGAAAAATGGACTATAAGGAGGATAAAGGAGATGTACAAGGGAAGCGTGAGCTGTGTGAAAGTGGGAGGAGAGAGATCGGACTGGTTGGAACAGAGAAACAGCCTGAAACAAGGAAGTGCACTGTCACCGTTACTTTTCATTGTGGTGATGGATGACATAATGACCCGAGTGGCACAAGTAATGGGGGAAGGAAAGATGAAAGCAATGGTGTTTGCAGATGATTTGATGATTTGGGGAAACAAGGAGGAGGAGGTAGAGGAACAGTTGGACGTGTGGGAAGGAATAATACAAGGATATGGGATGAAATTTAGCATAAATAAGAGTGAGATGGTGATCACAACACCACAACGGGAATAACAATTGGTGGGGAACAGCTGAAGAAAGTAGAGAGTTTCAAATATCTGGGAAGCCTGATACAAGATAATGGAAGAAATGATAGAGAAATAAATGAGTGGGGGAGACAGGCAGAAGCATTTCGGAAGAGTGTGAGAAGCATGATATGGAGCAAGGATGTCCCTCAGAACAGCAAAAAGATCATATATCGGGCGTACTATGTCCCTATCCTAACGTATGCCTCGGAGACCTGGGTTATGAAAGGAAGGGAGAAGAGCAAAATACAGCCCAGTGAGATGAGGTTCTTGAGAAGCAGTATTGGAGCTACAAAGATGGACAGAATAAGAAATGAGAGGACCAGAGAATTAATGAAGGAGAAATCTAGACTTAGATGGTATGGACATGTAAAACGAATGGAGGTGAAGAGGATACCCAGGAGGATACACGAGACGAAGTGGGAAGGAAAGAGACCGAGAGGAAGGTGGATGAAGGGGGTGGAAGAAAGCTTGAAGAAGAGAGGAGAAGATTGGACAAGGGTGGAGGCTGCGAGATGGTGGGAAGACAGAAGACGTTGAAGAGGCTTGTGTTCCAAACAGACCCGGCCAGTGGCTGGAAACTGTGCAAGATGATGATGATGATGTCTGTCCAGGAATGTTGGAATTATGGTTCTACCTTTTGTAGTTGGAACGAAATAAATGTTTGAAATCTGTTCATTGATTTTGAATAACCCTGTGTATTATGCACTTGGTAATCTTGTGATATTCATCTGCTTAAGATGTCCTAACCAGTGTAGGTGACCTAAGTCATAGGTTCATTTAAACCTACGTTTGAACTGATCTCTTCATTCCTTATGTATAGAGGTGTTAGAAAGTGTTGTTATTTTTTTGAAGATTTGTTGATTTAAAATTCAAAAGGTGGTGTTTTGTGTTTTTATTATTTTTTCGGGGGATGACATGTTAAAATTTGGAAAGCGATAAGGTTTGTACAATAAGTGCATTTAAAAATATAAACAATTAATAAAACAAAGTAAAAAACAAAACAGCAGGGTAAAACGTTAAACATGGCTATGGAAGAATGAGATAATACTTATATGGAAGTCACATTTTTATTTTACATTCACCATCTCGAAACACATTTCAGTGAATACCTTTTTCAGTTTTATCCAAATACTGCGGTGAAATCACTGGAAGTAGATCATGGTTAAAGTCTCAGCATTTGCAGCTGTCAATTTTCGCCTCCTATCACTTACTATGAGACTGTATTTCGAAAATGACCTTTCAGAATCCACATTTGAACAAGGATACCACACACACTTTAATGCAGCTGTTGCATAGTCTCGGTGAGCAGGCCTTAATCCCATGAGGATCTCTGGAACATTCACATTATCTTCATGACGCAGTTGGTTCTTGATTGCAGTCAGGTAAATGCTGTGAGCCTCTAAAAACTGTTGAGACTCCATCTTCGTAAGAAATGGGGCATTCTTCTTAAATTGGAGCAGTTCTGTGGGAGATACGTTCTTAGGTGCATGCCGAGGATCAAACAATGACCCGATGGCTTCTACAGTCTTCCTGGCTGGATCCGTGGTCCTTCAAGTCCTGACTTTCACTAGAGCTGACTGGGCAACACACGTAAGCTTGGACTTAACCTTTATCTGCATCTTTTGAGGAAGCTGTTCCAAGTTCTGGAGGATCGTATGATTGAACATTCCACCATCGCCTAATAGCTTGAGCTTTACCTCAAGGTCATCTAGCTTCCCAGCCAGTAAGTGAATTGTTGGGTACTTAGATCCCTCCAAGAAATTAAGCAAGTCCATAAGAGAGGCACCAACAACAGAAACATACAATGCTTGTAATTGTATAAATTGTATTGTTGAAGTCGATGCTTGTTGGAAAAATTTGACCCCAGAATTTGAATCTTCCAATGTTTTGAAAAATTCTACCAGATCTTCCACATGCGTGGCCATATACATTGCAACCTTAAACCATGAATTCCATCTTGTACATACAGGCATTGGGAAAGCTAGAATTTCATTCTCTTTTTCTGTGTTTTCATATTTCTCCCTTAGAAATGCAACGTAATTGCTTTTTCTTTTTCGCGTATTTAAAAAGGCATTCTTTGTCTTTACTATAGACATGTTCAATTCGTCCAGCTCGTTTTCAAATACGCAGCCGATAAGATTGACTTTATGAGCCCAGCACTGGACATGACTTAATTCTTCAATCAATCCTTGAAGAGTAGTTACACATTTTGTCATGTAGCGTGCTGAGTCCGTAACTACTGCCACTACACGCTCCCGTTCAATTTCATAGGAATTCAAGGTGTCTAATATCGCATTGGAGCAATTTACGCTATTGACAGAATCTAGAACAACAGCGGCAGCCAGATGGGTGTTCATTTCAGTTGATGGTACTGATGGACGAAAAAGAATGTTGAAAACACACCTACCATTCTTGTCAGTTGTTTCGTCACATAGCAGAAACACGTCTTTGATTTTTATATCTTCCCTAATTTCTTCCCTCCTTCTTTCGCCAATCATGGGGATGTATTTCTGACGAATCTGATTTGCTGATGGTAAATCTCCACTTCCGCGAACGTACTTATTAAACCAAGTACGGATAGCAGGATTGTCTAGTTTCTCTACTGGTATATTAGCTTTCACAAACGCAGTAGTAGTGTCCAAAATAAACTCTTCTTTCATATCCTTCACACGACTAGCATTTGATAATGTTTCTTTCAAGGTGGCCACTCTAGGAACACTAACTTCAAGACGCGAATTTTCTCGGCGTTTTGAATGCTTCTCCGATTTGCAATGTTTGTCTAATGCATCTTTCCTGCGATAATCTAACCGACAATCACAATATTTGCACATAAGAATGCCACAAGAAATTATAAATCCTTCATTCTTATATTCTTTAAGTCTGTCTCTGGCAGAAACAGCTACCTTCGGCATTTTTAAACTCAACTGAGCGATGCCCAGTAACAAACACTGTTATCACACGGTTGACTGTAGTCACACGCCAGTATAAATTCGTAACCACACGCAAAATTTATTTCTGAATTCGTGTCATAATATTTAAATTACGTCGCGTCTCATCTTCCTGTACTGCTAAGTTCGGAACTAATACGACGAACACGTGGTCGCCAACTGATTCACGCAAATAACACACTAGCTTCGATGATAACACACAATTTGCGCACTTTTTATTAAATTATATAGAATTCTCTACTATAATTTACACTCGCTATCGATGTAACAGGAGGCAAACGTAGTTTACATTATGAACAACTATCACATAACCTTTTGGAGGTAGTCGGCCAAACTATTCACGCCGCGATATAACAGCTGTTTACCACAGCGCTAAAATCCAACGAGTAACGAGAATATCGACAGTATATCGTAATATGACGTATATCGTAGTATTACCCCTCGCGAAACTATACAATCGATCATTCTCTCGAATTGAACTCCAACCAAATTCGATTATCGGCTTGTGGACAAAAATGTTCGGATTGGTGTGGGGAAAAAATATGAAAATTTGTTTTTATTTCGCAGATTGCGGTATTTGTGGTGTTATTTACAAAATTCGCGTTATTTCGCGATTTAATTTCACTCCTGGGCGGCACGAAACATGTAAATACGTGAAAATAAAACATCCTAACCTCTAAATATGACTTTTCGTTTTATCGCGAAGTAACAAAAACTAACACCTCTACTTATGTAGTACAGTCGTGTTTTTTGGACGTCAGTTCTAAGAAACTACATTTCACAGACTTGTATCTTGCTAAGGTCCTTTGTGCATGTTTCCATTGGATATGTAAAGATAGGAATGAGATATGACTGTTTTTCTAGGGACTTTCTCATCCCATAATAGGTTCTGTACAATAATTCCTTTGGTTACTCTGTTCGTTATCCTCCATTACTAGATACAGTAAAACCTGCCTAGAGTGGAATGCAATCGTTCTGCATTTATTTTTCCGTTTTACAAAGGGTTGAGTGTTAATAAGACAGACACTACAAAGAAGTACTGTATTCATCATCATCATCATCTTCATTTCCCCTTTTCCAGTTGACACTTGGTGGGGGCAAATATGGTTCCTCTCTACTTTGTTCTGTCGTTCCACCATTCCTCTTCCGACACGGTGTTCCAATCCAGGTTCCGTTTTCTAATACTATTCTCCACCGAGTCCATCCAACGCATTCTTGGTCTTCCTCGTCCTCTCTTCCCAGTCATCCATCGTTCCAGTGCTCGTCTTGGTAGCCTTACTTCATTCATCCGTTTCACATGTCCAAACCATCTCAATCAGTTTTGCTCCAGTTTGTCATTTAGTTTCTGTACTCCCAGTTCTTTCCGTATATCTTCATTTCTCACTCTGTCCCTCCTCGTTTTCTGGACCATACTTCTCAGGAATCTCATCTCTGCTGCTTGTACTCTGCTCTTATCCCTCTTAGTCATTGTCCAAGTTTCTGCTGCATATGTCATTAAAGGAACATAATATGCTTTGTACATAACTTTGTACATGTTTCCTAGAACTATGGTGGAAGTACAGTCGCGCTCAAAATTTAGTACTGTACATAGTAGGTTTAAAGTAGGTTCATATGTATTTTCAACTTACATACAAAAAATTCAGTTTCTCTGATCATTTCTTTGTTTCCACATGTCTTTCAAAGTGCATTGTCGCGACTTCTATACAAGAGAACATTGTATAATCTCCTTTGCATCCTGCATTATGGATAAGATAATCTGTCTTAGTCAGGTTATTTACACCTACAGTTCTGGAAATTCTTTCTGTTTCCACGTTAGGCAGTTTTCCGGTTTACAGTGTCATTTTATATAGGAAATACCTGTGTTCGGAATTTTGTTTTCCATTTGTCCAGGTTTCCGGTATATAAAGGGTCCAGCTTAGGCAGGTTTTACTGTATTAAGCTCCCCAGGTGTCTGAATTGTTGAACAACTTCAATCTGATGTTCTTGTAGTTTTATGTTGAAGCCTGAATTCTTTTTGCTGATTTTTAATGCTACCGTGTTTGTTGGGCTCAATATCTTTCCATGCTCTTCAAACAATATGACCTGATAAATTGCCTCACATTGCTCTAGGAATCCGTCAGTAACAAGTAACGAAGCTCAACCGCAAGGCCATAGAGGACATGCTAATTGTATGCTACAACACAAACCATCAAAAGTTCACAGAATGACGATTTAATTTACAAATAGAACTAAATTTGAAGCCCTTTACAGTGATGCTTTATTCGTAACTCAGTTGGCCAACTCAACAGAACTGAAATCCCACATATGTAACTGACGAGCCCAATGTTAATTGTGCCAAAACACTGGCAATACTGAATTGATCTAACTGGAACGTTGGAACTTGATAGAGCGTTTCTAACCAGCCAAATATAACCTACAAATTTAGCTACACACTACCAATTGTAGTGGTAGGTTCTTTTACATGCCATAAATCTATGACATGGGACCGCCGGCTTTACTTCCCCGCCGAAGGAAGGTATACTGAGGGATTCATTTGAATGCCCCTTATATATTCATATACGAGGGGCGTACCATATTGTTTTACACTTTATTTTTTTCTACCCAAATTAAGTACGTTACACATCAGTTATTACGTCCACTTTCTCAACATAATCTCCTTGTAACTTTATGCACTTTTGCCATCGATGTGCCAGTCTCTCCAGACCTTCCTGAAACCATTCTTTTGGAGTGCTGTGTACCCATGTCTTGACAGCTGTGTCCAGTTCTGCAAAATCCGCAAAACGGCGACCATGCAATGGAAGCATAGGGGCAGTCCACCGCCAAAGAAATGTCGAACAGTGCCATCAGTTAGCAAGCAAATGGCTACAGTGTGCTGGGACACAAAGGGCATCATTCTTGATACGGTGCAATTATAAGATCTGTTCGACGCTATTTCCATCTTGCAATCACCAGAGGACATCTGAGAGATCATAATTTCGGCACGTTTTGAAAATTTGATTTAATGTTCAATCTCCGTCAATCAATACATTAAATAAGTGCTACACCGCACTAGTTGTGGGACATGTTTCGAACCTTAAAAACGGTCCTTCATCAGCCACAAATGGAACAGATGGAAATAGATTTGGCTTTAAGAATTAATCCGTCACATAATTTAAATGAAATTAACTATGACAGCAATATTTTATATGAATCTTTGACAAATTATGTTGCCAGCAAAAAACGTTTAAAAAAACCTCCATAGTTACAAGCGGTAGGCGGGATTATACCCCTTCTCCCCCCCTCCCCCCCCCCCCACCGTTTCCTTTTCCTCCCTTCCCATGCGCTTCCCCACCCACCATTCGGCAGCGAGTTCCCGCCCCTCCATCCTCTCTGCGACCTTGGTAGACCTGACATAGTATTCAGTTCATCGCTTGGCCCTTAGCCAGCAGGCTGTTGCAAGCACTTGTAAGGTAAGATTGCTTCTTCCTGCGGCGAATCTTGTTATTGATTAGTTGCTCGTTCATTCATTTTCATTTTAATTTAATTTTATTTTATTTTCTTCTTGTCCACAGAGGTTTTTGGAAATTAAACTCTTATTTGCAAGCCGCTCAAATGGGAATGTTTGAGTGTTGGTTTCGTCCAAATAATGACACCCTTTGACTGTAAGAACAACGTCTCATAGTGTGCCATGCCAAGCGAGGAGCTCTTAAAGTGGACAAGATTTAATAATTCACAAATTATGAAACAAAGATGACAGGGTTTCATGAACTATATAATAAGATTTTAAAGTTTTAATGTGTATTATATTTAATTTGTTCTGGACTGTATTGTGTTTTAGGAGTGACTATGTGTACATGCATGATGTTCTTTTAATTTGTTCAGTGTTTTTTATATGTAATGTTTAACGGCTTCCATTTGTGGCTGATGAAGGACCGTTTTTAAGGTTCGAAACATGTCCCACAACTAGTGCGGTGTAGCACTTATTTAATGTATTGATTGACGGAGATTGAACATTAAATCAAATTAGTACTTTGTCAATACGGACCAAAATGACACCAAATATTCCCAAGTCTAATACGGCTAGTCAAGCTAAGAGGTATAAATACAAACACCTACGTATCAAATTAGCCTACATTATCAAAGATATTGAGTTTCTTAAGAGATGCAGATTGCATAACTTAGTCCCGCGGCATTTAAACACATTCCAAAAGAAAAAGTTTAATAACAATTTCGAGGCAAGAACGCAGCAGATGATCAATAGGAAGATTTTGCAGAGAGAAATAAAATTTATGTACATAAAGAAAAACCAAGTTAACAATAGTCTTTACCAAATTCACTTAGAAGCAGCAAATTGCACAGAGAAGAAAGAAGGGGACTCCTTCCTCACCAACATGGAGGAGGTTGTCTCATTTCATATCAATAAGAAAGTCAACACTATAAATAGGAAATTGGATCAATTAAAACAATTGATAGGTACAGAGATTAGCGAAGATCCCGTCACCCCGATCCACAAATTCCAGAAACCCGTGGAGAACCTGTCCAGTGTCGAGTTTAACGATGGGGAGATGGAAATACTAGAGAAAGGGTTTAAACACAATTGGCAGTCCTCCTATAATAATAAACAAAATTTAACAACATTAATAGCTGAATCGGAAACGGCAATCCATAAACTTCCTTTAGACAAGAGGAACGAGGTCAGATACATTCTCAACAAGAAAGTAAATAAAATAATTAAACAGGATAAGAAACTACCCCATATAAATAGCGACATTATCAATCTCAAAAGGAAAATTGCTCAAGAAAATCTAATAGTTACGAAAGCAGATAAAGGTAACAGTATTGTTATCATTAATAAAACGGATTATATCGAAAAGACTGATTCGTTTCTGAATGGTAAAAATTTCGGCGTCATCAATAAAGATCCGACAGGGCTTACACAAAGGAGGCTTAAACAGCTCCTAAAGAAAACCGTTTTAATATTGGATGAACACCAAATTAGTAAATTAATTAACATGAACCCAAGTTTGCCAACCCTCAGGTCATTGCCAAAAACGCATAAGGATAACATACCCATTAGACCCATTGTAAACTTCAGGGGGAGCCCAGTGTACAAGTTGTCGCTGTTTTTGCAAAAATTCTTAAAGAAACATTATAAATTCTCAGCTAATAATGCCCCCAGGAATTCCGTTCAATTTTGCGAATTAACAAAAGGATTAGATTTAAAAGAATCGGAAACATTACACACCGCGGATATCAGTGACATGTACACTAATATCCCAGTGGGACACACTTTGAGCATAGTAGAAAATAATTTAAAAAGTCACAGCAGACTTTCCCATGACGAGATTAAAGAATTCATTGATTTATTAAAATTTACCGTTCAAAATAATTGTTTTACGTTTAATCAAAAAATTTTCAAGCAAGTTGAAGGTTTGGCCATGGGATCCCCACTTTCCGGAATACTGGCCAATATTTACATTGACCATTTGGAGAGCAACAACGTTAGTAAAATAAAGGGCATTAGCTACTGGGCTAGATATGTAGATGATATATTCCTAATAATAGATAATAAAGTCAGCAATATTAGTAGCGTCACAGCAGAACTCAACCAGATTGACAACAGTATTAAGTTTACCACAGCTTCTGAAATTAAGCAAGCCGTCAATTTTCTGGATCTGACTGTCATCAGAGATAACACTAAACTGCGTTATAAAATCTACAGAAAACCTTCTCAAACATTTTCCACCATCAGAAATGACTCGAACCATCCAGCTAGTCATAAAAGAGCCGCATTCAGAGCCTACATTAATAGAGCTCTCAGTATACCACTATCAGAGAAAGATCGGAATAATGAGATTTCCACCATACAACAAATAGCGAGGGCCAACGGTTTCAGTAAGCAATATGTTGATTCGTTGTTAAGGAAAATAAAAAACAAACCTCCCACCAAACTGAAGCCTGTAGAAAAAGACAGTTCTTATGCTACGTTTACGTACATAAACCAACTGACCCATAACATCACTAATGTATTAAAGAAATATGAGTTAAAAATAGCATACAGTACAGATAACACCACCAGGAATCATTTGTTTAATTCTAGCTCCATTAATAAACAGGATAAATTTCAGAAATCTGGCATCTATAGAATCAAATGTAAAGATTGTCCTTCAGACTACATCGGTCAAACCGGACGTAGCTTCAACGTAAGATACTACGAGCATTTTAACGCCGCTAGACATAAAAAATTTTCGGCCATTAATAGTCACATGTTAGAACATAACCATAATTTTTCCAAGATTGAAAACGATATGGAAATTTTACATTTTTGCAGTAAAGGAACCAAGCTTAACATCTTGGAACAGATGGAAATAGATTTGGCTTTAAGAATTAATCCGTCACATAATTTAAATGAAATTAACTATGACAGCAATATTTTATATGAATCTTTGACAAATTATGTTGCCAGCAAAAAACGTTTAAAAAAACCTCCATAGTTACAAGCGGTAGGCGGGATTATACCCCTTCTCCCCCCCTCCCCCCCCCCCCCCCACCGTTTCCTTTTCCTCCCTTCCCATGCGCTTCCCCACCCACCATTCGGCAGCGAGTTCCCGCCCCTTCATCCTCTCTGCGACCTTGGTAGACCTGACATAGTATTCAGTTCATCGCTTGGCCCTTAGCCAGCAGGCTGTTGCAAGCACTTGTAAGGTAAGATTGCTTCTTCCTGCGGCGAATCTTGTTATTGATTAGTTGCTCGTTCATTCATTTTCATTTTAATTTAATTTTATTTTATTTTCTTCTTGTCCACAGAGGTTTTTGGAAATTAAACTCTTATTTGCAAGCCGCTCAAATGGGAATGTTTGAGTGTTGGTTTCGTCCAAATAATGACACCCTTTGACTGTAAGAACAACGTCTCATAGTGTGCCATGCCAAGCGAGGAGCTCTTAAAGTGGACAAGATTTAATAATTCACAAATTATGAAACAAAGATGACAGGGTTTCATGAACTATATAATAAGATTTTAAAGTTTTAATGTGTATTATATTTAATTTGTTCTGGACTGTATTGTGTTTTAGGAGTGACTATGTGTACATGCATGATGTTCTTTTAATTTGTTCAGTGTTTTTTATATGTAATGTTTAACGGCTTCCATTTGTGGCTGATGAAGGACCGTTTTTAAGGTTCGAAACATGTCCCACAACTAGTGCGGTGTAGCACTTATTTAATGTATTGATTGACGGAGATTGAACATTAAATCAAATTAGTACTTTGTCAATACGGACCAAAATGACACCAAATATTCCCACGTTTTGAAAAGGAAAGCGCCTGCGATGGAGAAACCATCTTAGACTAAGGAACGCGACTTCGGCAATTGTTATCGCGACAAAATTGTTATGAGGGGGAGAAAAAAGATGGTCTGACGATATAACCACTACTGCCAGCAATTCTATTAAAATGTTCCGTGATGTCCATTATAAAATGATTTACGAAGCTATAAATGCTGGGGAGAAACCGCGAGATTCCGGCTTTGTCTCATAGTTGAGGATTCTTGAAATAAGAAATTATGATCAAATAATATAATCATCGGAGGTCTTCTAGATCGTCTCAAGGCTATCAGCTAAGTGGAAATGATCATTTGTAACTCTGTATAATAGTGCTTTGAAGAAGATTATTATCAATGTTTTTTTTCCCCAGTTTCAGTGTTAAAAGGTCCCTTCATTTAACTTGCAAAAGGTAGGGTTAAACTGGAGATCGCTCATGTTTTTCTTTGAGGTTATTTGATGTTTATTTTGGTCCCTAGTTATTCGTTATATATACGTACGTAGTGGAGAATCGAATTGCTTGTTTATGGGTTTATTAATTTAAATGGGTTCTTGTTGTTGTCTTTTTATTTTATTTATCTTGTCGAGTTTTATTTTGTGCGTGTGTTCTTCCGGTTTTTGGTGTCATGAAACGTGATTGTATTTCTGAGAGATGTTTCTTACCAGTTCCTAACCCCTTGTAAAAGTATGGGATTTTTCGAGGACCTTTAGGGACTGGTATCTTTAGGTTAGTTTCGCGGTTTGTATCCTGACGAGGGTAGGTGTGTTCGTTCAATTGCCTTGGATTTTCTTCTGTATGGTCGGAACGCACATCAAGTTTTATTTAATGTTTTAAGGGTTTTATTTTTCAGTGTCTGCATTTGTGCAACTCTAAGGATGACCGTTTAGGTTTTCTTTTTATCCTTAGAGACTGGCAGACACTACCATGTATGCGTCTGAAATATGTCTCATTTATAATCACGGTTCTAGACTTATTTTTAAGGGTGGGTTTATGTTATTTCTTTAAGTGGGAATTTGACTGAAGGCCGAAGGTCATGTTTTGTGTTGTTCTGTTTTGTTGTGGCTTTCAGTCAGCAAGCAACGCGTGATCCCATTACATTATTCATTCATTTCCGTGTCCGATCATTTCCAGAATGTAGCAACTCCGATGGCCTTGTTGTTTGCCTCGATCAGGTCCTGGGTAGTGCAGGGTTGTTCTAGTACTGGACAAATGAGCAGGTGGGCTGGGTCTTGTGTTGCTCCACACTCGCAGGACGAGTCTCCATCAGCTGGAAGGATACCCCATTTCTGCATGTTGGTCTTGCAACGAGGGACGCCTACCCTGAGACGATTAAGTGATTTCCAAACAGGGTAAGGCAGGTCATTTCCTGGGGCTAGCTCTTCCTTGACAGGGATATCCGGCGGCAGCTTGCTCTTCCATCTGGAGATGCGGTTAGATTCCGATGTTCCCTCCAGTGGTTGAGTCCTGGCGATGAAACTCTTTCTTGATTTCAGTCGACGGACAGCAGCCTGATGATTATGCAGTGGATGACGGGGATCATTAATCTGCTTCGCCCTCTCTGCATCAGCAGCAACAGCCCTTCTGATAGTTGGGGGAGTTATCCCAACAATCGGGTAGAGTTTGTCGACTGGAGTAGGCTTCATACATCCCGACAAGATTCGTATGGTCTCGTTGATGGCAATGTCAATCTGCTTGGTGTGACTGGATGCACTCCACACAGGTGAAGCGTACTCTGCAGCAGACATGCACAAAGCAAAAGCAGAAGTTCTTAGGACGTGAGGACTTGCCCCCCAGGTGGTGGCTATGAGCTTCCTCAAAATATTGTTCCGTGAACTAACTTTCAGCCTGGTCTTATGGCAATGTTTCTTGAAGGACAGTGTTCGGTCAAGAGTAACACCTAGATACACGGGTGTTGGACAATGTTGGAGTTGTTTGCCTTGCCATGTAACATCCAGTTCCCGCCGAGCTTCTCTATTCCTTAAGTGAAATGCACATACTTGAGTCTTGTTGGGATTTGGCTTAAGATGATTGGCTTCATAGTAAGATCCAAGGGTATCTAGTGCAGAAGTCAACTTTCCCTCCACCTCTTCAAATGTTTTCCCTTGGGCAGCCACTGCAGTATCATCAGCATAGATGAAAAGCCTAGAATGTTCTGGTATGGGCTGATCGTTAGTGTAAATATTAAATCGCACAGGAGCGAGTACACTGCCTTGAGGTAAGCCGTTCTTTTGTATGCGCCATCTGCTCTTTTTACCATGGAGAAAGACTTGGAACCTTCTATTCTGCAGGAGAGTGCCAATAAGGGATGTTAGTTGGTAGTCGTTGGAGGTCTGGTACACTTTCCTCAGCAACTTTCTGTGGTTGATAGTGTCGTAAGCAGCTGTTAGATCGACAAAGGCAACTCCAGTTATCTCACCTTGTTCATACCCATCCTCGATGTATTGAGTGAGGTTCAGTATCTGACTGCAACATGACTTTCCAGATCGAAACCCAGCTTGTTGGGGAATGAACTTATCTTCAAGGATGCCGCTAATTCGGTTCAGGATAAGGCGCTCGAAGATCTTGAAACAGTGACATAATAAGGATATTGGGCGAAAGTTTTTAGGATCGTTTGGCTCCTTACCAGGCTTAAGCAGTGCAACCACTCGGGCTTTCCTCCAGAGCCTGGGGATATAAAGCTTAGATACACACTCATTAATCATCGTAAGCAGCCATTGTAGGGTGGTCTGGCCGAACTTTTTGATCTGTTCTACTCTGATGTCATCGATGCCAGCAGCTTTATTCAATTTCAACGTGGAGATGGCAGATTCTAGTTCATTCAAGGTGAAAGGTTCTCGTAGGTTATGGTTCTCATGTCCTGAGGTTCGTTCCAGTTGCT
Source organism: Meconema thalassinum (assembly GCA_946902985.2). Taxonomy (NCBI): domain Eukaryota; kingdom Metazoa; phylum Arthropoda; class Insecta; order Orthoptera; family Tettigoniidae; genus Meconema; species Meconema thalassinum. The sequence goes on along the minus strand of OX336388.2, from coordinate 189,222,558 downwards.
CCCGTGAGCTCCGACCTTTAGTCTTCCCGTTCATGAGTAATTGGGTTGCAATCTGGTCTGCTGTTATTGTGGTGAAGTTTCTAGATGTCGTTGGGTCACCGCTGAGGTTTTTCAGGAGATTCCAGGCCCGCCTACTATTTAACTTCATGTCGAGATTCTCCACCAGTGAGGTCCACTTAGCTTTGCAATGTGCTGAGATAGTTTGCAACAATTCCTCGCCAACATGGATAGTATCATCAGAAAATGGGTCTGCCTCAAAGAGATCTTTGTAGTGGTTCATCAGCTGTTTGCTGTTATCAGTCAGTCCTGGTATGTAGCTTGTTCTACAACCTCTTGGGATATTACATTATTAAATGAGGTATATTGGTTACTCTTCCGAGATTATGGAATGTGTGTTCGTTGTATGTGTCCGGGACTGCAATTGACGCTTATTTGATATCTCGTAAGGTAACTGAATCTTGTGCTTTCGTTCGAGAGAAGTTTTATTCTACCAGCCCATGAAATCGTTTTATTTTATGTTCATTTGGGAGTTTGTCTTTGTTTATTTTACTGAACCGATCTATGTTTCTCTTTGGGGTTTGTATGTCACGGCACGTCATGTTTTTGAAGTGTTGTCATTATTGAAGTCATGTATTAATTTGTGTTTCTTGACGTGACATTTAAGGGTCGTTATTATTGTATGTGTTTGTTTCTTTGGGTAGTTTGTTGTGACATACAGTTAAATATAATGGTGGTCAGATAGACGGTTCGTGGGATAAACGTTTTCATGTACTTCTCAGGATGATGCTTCTGACTACCTTCTTGTAGTCAGCCTGTGGTGGAACGAAAAGTGCTATTTACACTATTATTAATTTATGCCCCTCTACTGAACGATCTCCAGTGACTTAGGCACCTCGTCGTCGTCAGCATCTTCTCTTTTATAGATCTTTATTGTGTGTGTCTTACATTTTATTGTTTACTGTTTTATAATCATGTGTACTGTTTATTACAGCCCCTTCACCCCTCATCTTACCATTTCATGCACCCCTCGTTTCCCCTTTGATATGTCTTGTTTTGATATTAAATTTATTTTATACAACCTCTACTCGAAAAGTGTAGTCATTGGATGGTAGGTGCTCCGTCTAGTTCGGAATGTGTTAAAGAACCTGACTTAGGTCTCAATGGTCCGCGTCCATCTGCACGCCTCTCAATTGGTAGCAGAGTCTGCTCTTGGCACTTTCACATTTTGAACATTTGGAGATTGATTATGTGATGACTGCATTTTTCTTTAATTGGTTGTGTTGACCGTTTTATCTTAAATTTAACTTTGTTAGTTTACTTTTCGGAGATGTTCTAAGTCACCCTGTATTTCCTGTTTCTTAATTTGTGCGGAACATATTACTATACCTTGGTTTAATAGAAATGAACATTACTGGCAAGTGTAGTGGGAGACTTAACTACTAAACTGCGTAAGAACTGTTTGTTACGGACATTCTCTGTCTCGACGATACATATGACTGCTATATAAAACGTTCTTCTGCCTTCCTTGAAATCTACGTCTATGGACTCCGTACTACCATTCCTTACTATCTCTTTGGCGAGCTATTACTAATCAGCTGTGACTTATTCTGACGTCTGGCCATTGATACAACCCACAATCCTCTCTCCTACGTGTTACGTCAGGGCCTGACTATCACGTGATGCAGACAAATGACAGTCACGTTACCAGCTGATTAAAGTCAACATGAATCCATGTAGTGATTGCTGTTTTCATTCTACGTTGGACTTGTAAACTGCGTCCAAGATTGTGGCCGTGGAGAGATGATACCGTACAATTTTAAGATCTGTTCGACGCTATTTCCATCTTGCGATCACTAGAGGACATCTGAGAGATCATAATTTCGGCACGTTTTGAAAAGGAAAGCGCCCGCGATGAAGAAACCATCTTAGACTAAGGAACGTGACTTCGGTGATTGTTATCAGAAAAAAATTGTTATGACGGGGAGAAAAAAGATGGTCTGACGATATAACCACTACTGCCAGCATTTCTATTAAAATGTTCCGTGATGTCCATTATAAAATGATTTACGAAGCTATAAATGTTGGGGAGAAACCGCGAGATTCTGGCTTTGTCTCATAGTTGATAATTCATGGAATATGAAATTATGATAAAATAATATAATCATCGGAGGTATTCTAGAATGTCTCAAGGCTATCAGCTAAGTGGAAATGATCATTTGTAACTCTGTATAATAGTGCTTTGAAGAAGATTATTATCAATGTTTTTTCCCCCAGTTTCAGTGTTAAAAGGTTCCTTCATTTAACTTGCAAAATGTAGGGTTAAACTGGAGATGGCTCATGTTTTTCTTTGAGGTTATTTGATGTTTATTTGGTCCCTAGATATTCGTTATATATACGTATGTAGTGGAGAATCGAATTGCTTGTTTATGGGTTTATTAATTTAAATGGGTTCTTGTTGTTGTTTTATTTAATTTATCTTGTAGAGTTTTATTTTGTGCGTGTGTTCTTCCGGTTTTTGGTGTCATGAAACGTGATTGTATTTCTGAGAGATGTTTCTTACCAGTTCCTAACCCCTTGTAAAAGTATGGGATTTTTCGAGGACCTTTAGGGACTGGTATCTTTAGGTTAGTTTCGCGGTTTGTGCCTTGACGAGGGTAGGTGTGTTCGTTCAATTGCCTTGGATATTTCTTCTGTATGGTCGGAATGCACATGAAGTTTTATTTAATGTTTTAAGGGTTTTATTTTCAGTGTCTGCATTTGTGCAACTCCTAGGATGGCCGTTTAGGTTTTCTTTTTATCCTTAGAGACTGGCAGACACTACCATGTATGTGTCAGAAATATATTTCATTTACAATCACGGTTCTAGACTTATTTTTAAGGGTGGGTTTATGTTATTTGTTTAAGTGGGAATTTGACTGAAGGCCGAGGGTCATGTTTTGTGTTGTTCTGTTTTGTTGTGGCTTTCAGTCAGCAAGCAACGCGTGATCCCATTACATTATTAAATGAGGTATATTGGTTACTCTTCCGAGATTATGGAATGTGTGTTCGTTGTATGTGTCCGGGACTGCAATTGACGCTTATTTGGTATCTCGTAAGATATCTAAATCTCGTTCTTTCGTTCGAGAGAAGTTTTATTCTACCAGCTCATGAAATCGTTTTATTTTATGTTCATTTGGGAGTTTGTCTTTGTTTATTTTATTGAACCGATCTATGTTTCTTTGCGGGGTTTGTATGTCACATCACGTCATGTTTTGTGAAGTGTTGTCGTTTTGTTTTTGTGAAGTTGTGTTTCAAGATGTGACATTTAAGGGTCGTTGTTATTGTATGGTTTGTTCCTTTGGGTGGTTGTTGTGACATACAGTTTAATATAAGGGTGGTCGGATAGACGGTTCGTGGGATACACGTTTTCATGTACTTCTCAGAATGATCCTTCTGACTACTTTCTTGTAACTTAGTCAGCCTGTGGTGGAACGAAACGTACTATTAACACTATTGTTAATTTATGCCCCTCTACTGAACGATCTCCAGTGACTTAGGCACCTCCTCGTCGTCAGCATCTTCTCTTTTATAGATCTTTATTGTGTGTGTCTTACATTTTATTGTTTACTGTTTTATAATCATGTGTACTGTTTATTACAGCCCCTTCACCCCTCATCTTACCATTTCATGCACCCCTCTTTTCCCCTTTGCTATGTCTTGTTTTGATATTAAATTTTTATTCTACAACCTTTACTCGAAAAGTGTAGTCATTGGATGGTCGGTGCTCCATCTAGTTCGACATGTGTTAAAGGTCTCGATGTAAGGTCTCAATGGTCTGCGTCCATCTGCACGCCTCTCAATTCTCGTTGACTGGCTGGATTGGGGGCCACGATTAGGAGTGCAGCATATGTGGCAACCCTTAAGCGCTTACGTCATGCCATTCAAATTAAGCGGCCAGGAAAATAGGCTAAAGGTGTGCTTCTGCAACATGACAATGCCCGCCCCCACATTAGCCGAGAGACCATCCCTGCCATTGATGAGATGGGATTCACGGGGCTGCCATACTCTCCCGACTTGGCACCAACATGAACAAACCTCTGGACACAGCTGTCAAGGCATGGGTATGCAGCACTCCAAAAGAATGGTTTCAGGAAGGTGTGGAGAGACTGACACATCGGTGGCAAAGGTGCATAAACTTTCAAGGAGATTATGCTCAGAAGGTGGACTTAACAACTGTTGTGTAATGTACTTCTGCAACTCTCTTTGGGGCTGGTCAAGTTATTGGGGTCATTTTTGGTGTTGTGCACACAAGAAAAGTCCTAACAGACAATCCTACTCCTTTATTTTCTGCAGTGCTTCACCATAATGTTTCACTACCACTCTTCTTTTTATCCCCTTGTAGTTTGAACTGTCCACTACATAACATCAAACTTATTTCTTTTCATTTCAAACATATCATCATTTTATTTTAACCAAATCTCTCTGAAGAAAAACGTCAGAACATCTTCCACAGCAACTCCAATGGGCACTGACTGGCTGCGTGGCTCAGCGGTAACATTCTCGCTTGCTGGGCCCTAGGTTGCAGGTTCGTATCCTGACCCAGTCAGCTGGCATTTGAGGGTGCGCAAATGCGAGGGAGCAGTGTCAGTAGATTTACTGGCACGATAAAGATCCCCTTCGGGGCAAAATTCCGGCACGCCGGCGTCTCTAATAGCCACAGTAGTTAAAAGGGACGTAAAACCAACAACATTATTATTATCATCAATGGACACATAGTACTAGACACCCTGTAGTGCTCAAGCAATAGGTGGCCATTTTCAACCCATATACTTAAAAAGGAACCGTTACACTTCTTTTGGGTAGAGAAAACTTAAGTGTCAAGCGATATAGTAAGCCCCTCGTATTCAAGTACATATTCTAACACTTTAGTGCATATAAATCCTAGTGCTGGTTATTATGCTCGTTTGGAAAAAAGAATATCATGGATCCTTCAGGAGACAGTTATTCCAAAATGCATCATTTGTTGCAACTGAATCTCTTTTGGCTGAGAGTTGGTCACCATGGTGTGTGTTCATCTGTCGGCAGGTTGGAGCTGCGACTCCATGGACCAGTTGTCGGGCGTGACCCAGAGGTGTTTGGTGCGGGGTTCTGGAGTTGCTAACTTCTGCTACCTGTTCGAAACCTGCCTTACACTCAACTTGGAGCTTCTTCACTCCGATGGGGGTGAGTGATATTTCTTCAAATTATAGAGAGCTTTCAAGCCAATTTTCAGTGTTGGAAAATTAACAATTAATATTACAACTTGCAGTGGGTTTTTTTTCAGAGGGAAGCGGGGTACGCTATTACGGATTGTCCGTAATTATTACGGATTTCACCTTACGTTAACAGCATTACGGTCAGAGGGGAAATTATTACGGAAAAGTGACATTATAACGAAAGAAAAAATACATTTCTATGAAAAAAAGAAGGAAAGTTACAGGGTGTCGACCGGTAGCCAAAAGTAACGAAAAAGTAGTTAATTTTACAAACATGTAACGAAAGTAACGAAAAGTAGCTGTTTTTTACGTCTAGATAGTTGGAGGTTACGAAAATTCGCCGAGGTCGGTTTAAATCATTTGAACTCGCTCCGCTAGGCTCACCGATTGCGATGGAGCAAGTTTCACGCAAACGGCGGCGATTGTGTAAGCTATATTTCCCCTTGCCCGACCTCAAGGAAATGCATACTAAGGATACCTTGAGTGGTTTACATCGGTTCAACGTATATTTTCGGCATCAAGAAGATTTTTTAGTTTTGTGTGAAATATTTTTCTGTATTATTTGGAAACCTGACTTTCCGCGAGACGTTTATTTGCGAAAACACAAGCGTCTCATTTCTGTTATTGACCTCTAAATTTGGAGACTGTCTCAAATTGAAGTCCAGAAATAACGCGAAATAATTTAATGTCGTAATCTTGCGAAATGATACAGTTTCGAAAACAAATCGCGAAAAAGCTCCTAAATACATGATTAAAAACCAGTCCGTCTCGATAATTTGCGACGTCCAGTATGGTTAATTCTAAATTCCGTTAAGTTGATTTTTCCTCCGAACTTTGGTTCCATCGGATATATAATCTAACTGGTTATCTCGAAACCTTGTGTAACTTGTATAATTCGTGATTCGAAATCGAAAGAAAATGTGCCCTCTTGTCGTATTATGCATGCAATCCTCGCAGAATAATGCGTAATATTCGATATCTACTTCGAACGCTCATCCTCCAAACTCTCATGCTCAAGACGGCCGGCTGACCGCATGACTTGCCTGCGGGAATCCCGTCATACGGACCGAGATCGATCCCAGTTGCCTAAAAAGGGATTACTGATAACCCACTTCAAAGGTTGGCACCTCTGCATACCCTTGAACATTTGAAAACTGTTTAAGAAAAAATATTGGTAGATTTGTATCTCACTTACTTCACTTAATTCCTGCCGCTCCTTCCGGAGCATAGGGCCTTGGCGAAATTTCTCCACGCAGTACGGTTCCTGGCCATTCTCTTCACTTGACTCCAGTTCTTGTCCAGCTCTGCAATTTCATTTTCGATCGTCCTCTTCCAGGTCTTCTTAGGTCGACCTCGCTTCTTGGCGCCTTGAAGATTCCAGTCTAGCGCCGCCCTCTCAATAGCTCCGTCCGGCTTCCTTAGTGTGTGACCAATCCAGCGCCATTTCCTCTCCTTGATCAGGATGCTAATCGGTTGTTGATTGGTGATGGTCCAAAGATCTTCATTTGAGATTATGTCCGGCCACCTCACATTCATGATGCGACGCAGACATCTGTTAATGAACACTTGTAGCTGGTTGTTGATCGGTTTTGTGACTTTCCATGTTTCACAGCCGTAGAGAAGAATCGACTTTACGTTGCTATTGAAAAGGCGGAGCTTGGTCTTCCTGGAAATGTTTCTATTTCTCCAGATGGGGTAGAGCTGGACAAGGCACCATTTGCCTTCCTGATACGGCTTCGAACATCTTCCTCTGCTCCCCCATCATGTGTGACTATACTTCCAAGGTAGAGGAAGGACTCAACTCGCTCAATGTCCTTCCCGTTGACTGTCAAACTAGTCGTGATGTCAGAATTTATCCTCATCTCTTTGGTTTTGTTGGTGTTGATCATCAGTCCTGCACGTTCTGCTTCTCTCTGCAACCTCCCAAGCTTATCTTCTATGTCTCGGTACCGTTGTGCCATAAGACAAATGTCGTCTGCGAAATCCAGATCTTCAAGCCTGTCATTTATACAGATTTGTATCTAGTCCGGCAAATATAACTTCCAACTTGAAAGTTCATCGATCAGCTGGCGTCAATGCGCTGTTCACAACAGCTGGAGGAGATTTCGAGTAATCCTCGATTTAAATCGATCTATCGAATCAGTTTCTTTTGTTCATAATGTCGCTTATTGTGGTCCGTATTGACGTTGATATATTGAATGAATATGAAAATATCCACCTGTTCAATACAATTTATTAAATAGTATTCACAGGTACATGTTCCGGAGGCTCCAATCATCCAGTCTCCCATAAAAGAGCAGCACTCACATGTTTTATCAACAGAGCCTTGGTCATCCCACTTTCTGACTTAGAGTATCGCAAAGAAATGTCAATAATACACCAAATTGCCGAAACCAATGGATTCAGTAGAAAATACGTTAACAACATAATTAACAAAATTAAAAATAAACCCGTTTCTAGATTAGCAAAAGAGGACAAAGAACCTTCCACATACACAACGTTTAAATTTGTAAACCAATCCACATACAATATTACTAGTGTACTTAAAAAATATAAAATAAAAATAGCATTCAGAACCAACAACACTAATCATTTAAAAAAATGTAATTCAAATAACCTCAACAAAACCAACAAATACAGCAATTCAGGTGCCTAGGATTAAATGTAACGAGTTTAATGCAGATTATGTGGGCCAAACGGGGAGAGGGTAGAACACTAGATTTTTGGAACGTGTCAACGCCATTAAACATAATAAATTTTCACCGATGGGCAACCATATGACAGACACAGGAAATAAGTTCACAACCATAGACAATGATTTAGAAATTTTAAATCAGGAAAATAAAGGTATGCTCTTGAATATTCTGGAACAGATAGAAATCGAGAGATTTAATCCTTCATATAATCTCAATGAAACAACTTTCGAAAACAACTTTTTATACGGCACTCTAATAGAAGCATTATATAGCAATAGATAAAAACTTTCCGGCTAGATTTCACTATTCATACCCATTATTTTTCATTTATTATACTCAAGACGACACCCCCATTAACACAGTATTCAAACAGTAAAGAAATTCTGAATCCCCGCAATAGTGTTCCACGACACGTCATATACCTCGCCCATTCCCATTCCCTTAGCCTCTACCTCCCCCAACCCTCCCCACCACCTTTTCCTCCATGCACGTCACTAACACACAGCGGAAAGCTCTCTGCCAGGCAGATTCAGTCTACATCTGTTTATGCCTGAGCACACTACAATCTACAACACGTGACGTAACTACCAAGTTTCTCAGTTTCTCCGTCTAGATATTACCAGGAATAACAAAAGGACTAGACTATTCCTTCCGATGTTGACTGGAAAGTTTCCATGTTGACGCAATCATGCACCGGCCCAATTCTAAGTAATTGGCACACAGGCCTAAAATCCATCAAGAAGAACATCTTTGAACATTAAGCAAGAACTGAAAACAATGTAAATAGACAATCTTAGTGTTCTATGGAAAATATCTTAAATGAATTATGCACTTTAATTTTCATCCAATCTTACGTCAACATGTGAATAGTAGCCAAGATATCTTGGTCTCCTTAACAATAAACAGTGTAATATGTGTGTTTTTATTATCAAGTTTTTATGTTCTTGTGATTTATATGTGCTTGGGAACAAGGAAAGTTCTTAAAAGGTTTGTCAAGGAGGCTGATGAAGGGGGAGTGTAAAAGCCTCCGAAACATGTACCTGTGAGTACTATTTAATAAATTCTATTGAAAAGGCGGATATATTAATATTCATTCAGTTTCTTTTGGTCGGAAACTCGGCACTCCGTTCTTATAGTGTTTGGAGACGGGGTAGGTTGTTATTTTGTGTGGCATCAAAAGAGCTGAAAGTTAGTGATTCGAACACAAACAATGACCAGACTTTGCAAATTGCCGAAAATTGCAAGATCGTCATGTTTTGTTGACTAAAACTTAGAGTAGCCCCTTAATTTTATTTTAGAAAAAAAAAAAAACACTGACAACTTCTAACAATGTAATCACAATAACTGGGAAATGCGGAAAAAATGACCTGATAAAAGTTACGTGTGATTATAATATATCTCTACTAGCAACCCGCCCCGGTATCTTAAATGGTTTACCCAGCGTAAGCTTAAAAGGCGCCCGGACGGCAGGTTTTTTCTATGACTCGATTCACTGAAATTCATCCAGTGGTTCTTGAGATTACCCGTGACATCCAAGAATCGGGGATTCTGTCTTATACTATGGGTGAGAGAAACCAGTAATGGAAATACCCTCAATATTAACGTTGACTTATTTCAAAAAATAGTCCTTTATATCTGCGCTTGCTTGCATGGGTACATCAGACGACTAAGTAAGTGCTATAATTAACCACCCGCTGTTTCACTTGCCGTTACTCGGAGGGACAAAAGTCATTCAACATTGTCTTGCGATTCACACACAGCCTACAGGAACGAATTTCTCCTCAAATGTCTAAATGTTTTGCTTTAATACTTTATGCTTTATCTAATAAATGTAAAATATTTTTGTAATGTCAGTGTCATCATCATCATCATTTCCCCTTATCCAGCTCCTGCAAGGTCGGGGTATTTATGGAACTTCTCCACCTTCCTATTTATTTCCACCATTCCTCTTCCACGATCTTGTGAAAAAATCCACAGCCTGCTTCCAGTCTCCGACCGGGTCAGGGAATGGAATGAATGAAGCCCCATCTACCGACGAGGATATGTACTGTGCCGGCTGCCAAGGCCTGACGCACTCCTCTGGGGCGATGATTAAATGAATGACAGATGAAATGAAATGATAGTGGAGAGTGTTGCTGGAATGATATTTTTTGAGGGAAAACCGGAGTACCCGGAGAAAAACCTGTCTGCCACCGTTTTGTCCAGCTCAGATCTCACATGGACTGACCGGGATTTGAACCACGGACCCAGCGGTGAGAGGCCGGTGTGCTGCCACCTAAGCCACGGAGGCTTCCCACGATCTTGTCCCAGTCCAAATTTCTTTTTCTTATGCTGTTCTTCACTGAATCAATCGGCGGCTTTGGTGGCGTAGTCGGTAGCATGCTGAGCTTCTATGCCCAAGATAGCGGGTTCAAACCCGGCCGAAGCTGTCGGATTTTTTAAGAGCGTTAAAAATCCCTCAGTACGCCTTCCTTCGGAGGGGAAGTAAAGCCAGCGGTCCCATGTCATAGATTTATGGCATGTTAAAGAACCTTCCACTAATTACACCTGTGTGAAGCTAAATTGGATAGGTTAAGAATGTAAACAACGCTCTTAGGTTTCTACATTCGTTGCCAAGAGCCGACTGCTGTGGCGTCTAGTAGCTACTTGGCCTAGTAGTCGTTGACGGTGGCGCTTGGCAGCAAAAGTAGGTGTGCCAGTCGAATGACTGCCACAATAAATTCGTCCTCACCCCTCCCCCTCTCGCTGGGCGGCTGTCCCGGGAGCTGGGCTCTGAACTCTGTATTTCAAACTATGTCAAACTCCCGCCGTTACCCCTTCTGCCTGTCTACGTATTTTTGGATTTGGAAAAGGACATGACGTCACCTGAAGCCACGAGATTGTACTGGATTGTTCTAGACTTAAATTCATATTACCGGCCGCGCCACAATGCTGCGCGATGATTGGTCGATGGGCGCGCGCATGCGCCGAGAACTGTGATGAACGTGTGCGTCCTAACTGACGCGATCACTCTGCTTGGGGCTTTTGAACTGTAAGGACTCTGCTTGTGAACCCGCTACCATGTAGTTGGAAAACGCTGTTAGCTGGCCGCTCGGATCGGTCAGCCTTTTGTGGCTGATATAGGCCACGAGGCCTAATTGGAGGTATTGTGTTGTTTGATCTGTACTTTTATATATTGCTTGAATTATTTTGTTTCTTTACTCCCGATGAAGTCGTTTTCTTATATTTGCTGTTTCAGTGCGGTGTGAAACATATGCGTCTGCCGAACTTTGGACTTGTATTTTGTGTTGGCCACACATTATTTTAAAAATCATCTATTTCATGTTGCTAAGCTATATTATTCTGGCAATATTCTTCACGTCAAGTTCCGAGTTCAAAATTATATTTTACGCCTAACCTAGGCCATGCTAATTTAAACACGTGTTGAACATAAAATGATAACGGTCATAATTCAGACGCCAACCTAACTTTCAATTAGATTAAATGTGTTTATTTAAAGGACTTTAACCAATATCTACTGTTTGATGTATAATTTGAAATATGCTTGTAATTTTGGATTGGGATTTTATGTTTGTTTCTTGGCGGCATTCCCCTTGCCTATTGTCGCCATTCTGGTCGGCTTTTATTAGACGCCTCGTGGCGTAGGCTTTCCTAGCCTTGGGCCTTCTGCCTTTTCTTGTGTTGCCTTCCGCAATTTTCTTTATTACTGTAATTGGTAAGCCCTCCCGGGCAGTTTACTCTAAATGAAACCCTTTGTTTGAGTACACGTGGTCGTGTAATTACTGTAGCGTCTGTGATTTGCTCATATCACCCTGCCCGATTTGAAAAATTCTAAGTTGAGTTTGTACTTAAATTAAAAAACAGATAACACACACTAATACAGTCATCACAATTAACACCGGTTATCAGACAGATTCTACACACACCCAAAGTACACGGGGCTACATGACCGCGTTGTCGCAGCCCCTAAACTGAGGAACCAACCATCCAACTGAATCAATCCACCTTGTTCTAGGTCCTCCTCTTGCTCTCTTACCCTTGCACTTTGCCTCCTTGGTATTCTATTTTCCTCCATCCTCTTTACATGTCCAAACCACCTTAGTTTATTCTTCTCAATTCTCTCATTTAGTTTTCCCATCCCAACGTCCTTCCTAACATCTTCATTCCTCACTCTGTCTTTCCTATCATACTTCTTAGGAATTTCATTTCACTGGCTTGGATTCTACTCTCTTGCCTGCTCGTCAAGGTCCAAGTCTCAGCTGCATAAGTTAATATGGGTACATAGTACACTTTATACATTATCTCTTTGCTTTTCTTTGGTACTTCTTTATCCCAAACAAGTTTTCTTACACTTTGATAGAATGCATTGCTCTACATTAAGTAGTCACCTAAATTATTTCTAAATATCAACGATAAATCTTTGTGACCATCTCATAATCCTCGCATAAGGAATTTATGAATGTTTAATGATTTAATAATCATCATCATTTAACCATCTAGTAATCGTTATCATTCAATCATCATCAGCATCATCATCATTTAAATCACTTAATGATCATTCCTTTCTAAATTGGCATGTCACTAATTCACTTCCTAGGTATTTGAACATGTCCACAATTTCCAAACTCAGACTTCCAATTTTCACAGTGCCCTTTCCTTCTCTTTCCCCCTTTGTCATCATCATGGTCTTGCTTTCCTCCACACTGATTTTGTTATTATTCTGGAGTAAATACCGAGCTATTAAAATCCTAATAGCTATTACGAATAGTATCCATCCATGGTTTTGAGCAGGAAGTATGGAAAATACAAATCTAAATGAGAGAAGTAAACAATTTACCGTAACCTACCAATGTTTATCATTTAAATCATCCTCTTCGACCGTGTGAATAAAACCAAGTTGAAAACTTGCTGTACGAGGTAGGAAGTATGATAATCAAATAATTATGAAGGAGTAAAATTTCCCGCCGTTGGATAGCCTTGAACCCGGGATCTTTAAAACAGTTAGATCTTAAATATTGATTGAAATGCATTCATTCAGTACCTGGCATGTTTCTTAAAGCATGTTTCACGACTACTTTGCGATAATACGAATAAACTACGACAATCCTCCTCCATGTTTTATTTCTTACAACTTAGCGCACGAAATGCTAGCGTGTGATACACTTCAATCATAAAAGCAGGTATACTGATGATTAGGGCCCGGATGTTGATGACATGTCATCTTTTTACTGAGCTGTCTAAAACAATGCTGAAGTACAAAGAAACTCCGGACAGGCCACCCCGTCTTCAAATATGTTATTTTTATTTTGCATCTTTTTGCATTTTTTGCTATTTTTCCATTTTAAGAGCATTTTTTTAAGTTTGGTAGAATTTTGTGGTCATATTTTAGAGAAATCGGCCTTTTAAGGTCATTTTTTTTCCAATTTAGTCATGTCACAGCTTTATATGAGAGATTTACGTCTCTCAGAGTTATGAAGAAGCTAGTAGCTGATACAAGATAACTTAATTTAAAATATTGAAATATAAATTTCAGTATTGCTATTAGTAGAAAAATATATATCTTGAACGCACAAGAACGGTACCGTTTTCGTCGCAAACCATCTATTAGCGGAATGGAATGTTATATGCTCTGTTGACCAAGGTCAGCTGTGGCGGGGTAGAAAGGGGAAGGGGTGTATATTCTTGTCTCAGTTCCGCATAGTTCACGGCGAGAGATATCGTTCATTACCGCTCTCTCCATTTTATAGTGCATTTTTCGAATTTTTGAGATATTGGTGAGTTTATTATTATAAGGTCATTTTCTCCATTTTATAGTCCTTTTTTTGAATTTTTTGAGTTTTTTATTAAACAAGTTGTATTGTTAAGTGGAACAGAAAGATGAAGCTTATTGCTCATGAAATTGGGAAGAAAAAGATTGTCAAGGTTGTACAGATGTCCCGAGCCCCTAATGCATGTGTGTGTTTCCATAGACGTGCTGCCCAAGTGGCCTCAGCTGTTCTTGGAGGTGGTATCGCTGGACAGTTGGGAGCGGCACCGCACGGAGGGGTACGGCTACATCAATCTGCCCGGCACGCCCGGCTCCCATCGCCTCACCGTGTCCACGTGGCGCCCGCTGTCGGATGATTGCACGGGCGAAATGCGCCGCTTCTTCGTGGGAGGTACGCCCGAGCTGGAGGATCCCACTTACCCGGGCATCCCCGCAACATTCGATGTGAGTGGGAGAATACTATCCGCAGTAACGAATAAAGGGTACAATTCAAGTTAATGGGTGAGAAATCTCCGCCCAATCAATACCTTCAAAAAAAAAACTAGAAATTTATTATTATTTGTTCATATTAGGGACATGTTTCGAGTAACATATACTCTTCTTCAGCCTTATACAATTGATCATTATCCACTTATCTAAGACATTTTCATTAAGTAAGATGCATGCACACTAAAACATTTTCGTTGCAAACAACATGACTAAAATGTACATTAAAAAAACTTGGATAAAAACAACAATAAGACAAATTTGGAACTTTTTGTTCCCATTTTTGTACTGTATACAGGTCTGATTGGCCAAGCTATGAAGGCTTATTTTGGAGATGCTAAGGTGGTGAGAGGTTCTGGGATCATCTCCATCCAAGCTTGTGCATGTTAGTTGACGTAGTTGATGGACTGGAGAGGGCTATGTTGCGTAAGATTCTTTAACTGCTGTGTCATACGGATTGCTGTTAATTAACTTGGTAAGGCGATCCTGCCATAGATTGCGAGTTTTGGGTTTACGGTAAAAAATATGAAAAAATTGTTTGAAAACCGGAAAGTGCGTTTGAGAAGAAGGATTGAGTAAAAAGTAAATGGGAAACTTACTAAATGACGACGTTGAAAATGGCTTTCAAGGTCTACAGTGGTAAAACTCTCCTGCCTGGATGCTGTAATTAGTGAAGAAAACCTGACATCAGAAAGTGTATGTGGGAATTGGATCGAATGCCGAGTAATACTGCTATGTGTGCGGCTTACCCATTCTGGATCTGTGGGGAAGTATTGCGTGAGCTGTGGAGCACTGAGTGAGCTGCTGAGCGACTGTGGCCGAGACGAGACATGTGATAGTGTGTGGCGGGAGGGAGGGAAACAGAGGGGAACCGGGCTTAGTAAGAGTGGGACAGGTGCGTGGGTGCAGCGCGTGAAGTATATGTTTTGAAATAAGTGGTTTCAGGGGGGTGGGGGGTTGGAGCTAGGCCGGGAGGGTGATTGGTTTGAGTATTGTTTGAGAACGATTGTTTTTGTCGTTGTATGTTAGGAAAAAAGTTGTGAATGTTCTCATATAGTATGTTTACTTCGAAATTAATTTAATTGAGATTATATGCTGGGTTATTGCGTTGCGCATTATCAATTTCTATTTGTTCGAGTGTATTCATTATGGCCCCTTTCTTGGGTAATAATCTTTTACCCTGTCAATGCAATGTTTTTTTGTTTGTATTGAAACCAGTATATGGCTCCTTCTTGAGCTGATCATAAATTACATACACCCACTGTCTTAAAAACACTTATTGTAAAAGAATTCATTATTACAAACATATCAGAATTCAAATACCAATCAAAATCACCTTAACACATGAGTGATGGGCCCGGAGTAATCTTGGTTTTATTCACAATATCTTCTTCTTCTTCTTCATTTCCCGGTTCCACAGATCTGGGTCGGGGTGTGAATCAAGGACCTCCACCACTCTCGTCCCTCTTCCAGTACATCCTCCACTTTCACTCCTCTTTTCTCAACGCTCTCCTTCACTGCATCCATCCACCTCATCCTCGGCCTTCCCCTTTGGCGCCTTCCCGTGACTTTCTCAGTAAATAATTGCTTTGGGAGACTCTGTCTTCTCCCATTCGCATCATATGTCCATACTATTTTAGCTTACTGATCTCGATCTTGTCTTGTAACTTCGGAAATCCTGTTTCCTCCCTAATTTCCTTGTTTCTGATTTTGTCTCTGCGGGTCTTTCCAACATCATTGTTGGTAATCCTGCAGCATCTCTTGACCATGTATTCAACTATCTCGGACTAACACATTGAGTAGAATATTTGTAGATGTATATGTGCCATTTTCTGTCTATTCATGGCCTTCTTTTATTCTTTGATTTAGATGCAGAGGTTGCCCACAGCCAATGTTATTTGCGTTCCGTGAAGCGGGTGATGTAAAATGAAAGTGATCTTCAAACCAACATGTCATTGAAACGATAAATGTCCGACAAGGGTTCTTATTCAAACTGTGATCTACTTAGTCCACTCTACAATCCCCAGAAGTTTGTAACACGAATTATGAATCGCCCTGTATAATATGTAAATAACACTCCTCATTATCAATTTCTGTTTTCCAGCTTAAGCCGGGTTGGAACACTTTATTCTGTCTGTCCACAACCACTGAACTCCACTCCAGGTTTCGTTCTCTCTACAAATCCATCCACCCTACTTACTCTAGTTAAAATATATTATATTAGTGCATGATTTAAACGTCAACTCAGTGATCGGGATCTGATGATGGTCGCCTCAAGGTCGAAACGCATAATCCTAAATTGCCCCATTTTAATAGTGATAACTAGGGCTAGGATTTTTAGGTGCTAAAAATTGGGAAAATATTTATTTTTTAAGTATTAAAAATACCTGATCCAATCACCAGCACAATGAAGAAGAAAAGATTTTTTTTTTTTTTTTTTTCACATCTTACGGCTTCCAGAAAACAGAATTGTATGCCAACTAGTGATGAGAAATCTTGGAAAGAAAACTGGAGGAAAATGGATCCAAGAAATCCAACAAGATCTCAAAGCAGTTGGACTCGAGATAACAGATGCAGAGGAGAAAAATGAAATTAATACCATTCTTAAAACTCACAAATTTTCTGCAGAAATGATGGATAGAAAGCCTATGGAGATTTCAGATGAGTTGAGAAAATCCTGATCTGAAGGAATGAAAAAGTACTGGAATGAGCGCAAGAACCAAGCAGTACTACCTTCAAAGAAGAAGTGATTGTGGAACGACTCAAGTGGTCTGATGTGACCAATCAAGATTAGTAATAATAATAATAAAAATACCTGAAATATGTAACATAAAAATAAAAATATTTAATTATAATTTAGTTTATTAATGTGAATATAAACAATATGCAGTAGCCTACTCACGAATGCAATTTATGCTATGTCTCACTGACTACTGAAGAATTACAATACACAACGAGATACCTCTTCAGGTTGTCCATCACAAATGACCGACGATTATCGCGAAACACTTCTTCTGAAGGTGCGAAACTGTGGCAATATGTTTCTTGCCCTTGAGGTGTTGTGTAACTTGAGATCGCTGTTCAGTCTGGATTGCTTTCCCACATGATTGGCAGAACAGAACGTCCCCATCAGAAGTAAAATATTTTTAAATTCTGCAACAGATGATAACTTGTAGTTGTTTTTGCTTCAGGCATCGTACAACTGCCTTACACTTCACAGTGCCAGGAATTAACTGCATGTGAGTGACACTGGTTCCAGGTAGCTGGGGAAGGTCTAGCACGTGGTGCAATATGGCTATGGACAGGGAAATCCCCGGCTTCCACAGTGAGTGGCATGGGGCGACAAGTTAACAATAACACAGTTTCAAGCTGACATACGCTCTGCATGAAGATTATATAGCTCACAGGTTCATCCCCGTTGAAGTAACACAGAACAAATATGCAATAAACTGAAACATCTAGCGTACTGATTTAAAAAATGTAAATATCATGTGTGTTTTTTTATGTGCTAATAAGTGAAAAGCAGGAATTGATGTATTTATAGAAAAAATGCTAAAATATGTATTTACATTAAAAAATATTTATTTACCTAAAAATACGAGCCCTAGTGATAACTGATAATTAACTAATACAAGTATTTTTTTTCCAGGAGTGTATTTACATATTTTATACTTTGTACCCCGCCCAGTCATTGGGTAAATTCGTGTTGACCGACTGAAAAGCTACAAATGACAGGTATATTTTATATCTTACATGTTGGCAACTCTACCTTGACGCCATGTCTCCTCAATGTGTCTGCCTAGGTAACAGTTGAAGAGACCTAATGCAATCGAGGAACATGGCTGCCATCATTCGATGAGCAAGAAACATAATCATCATCATCATCATTTTCCAGCTCCCATTTCCCGGTATACAAGCACTCGCCATTTATTTTGGTCGAAGTAGAGTTGCTGTTCTCCTACGTCTTCCCATTTCACATTCCGTTTGTTGACCTCAGACTTCACTGTGTCTTGCCCTTCCTACCAGTCTCCTCCCTCTCACATGGACACACATATTTACGTAATTTAGCATATTTCCAGTATACTAGCGATAATGGATGCCTATTTCAATTGGTATCATCTCCTGGAAAGGAATGAAAATCATATATTGGAGTGTAAAAGTCAGGTTCACTGTTAATGTCTGTTCCTGTGCCGCAGGGGAGTCTGCTGAACAAGTTCGGACTCAAGACGGCGACGACGGGAGAGGTGAAGCTGAACCTACACGTCGTACACCAATCGCTCGTGGACACCCCCGGTTCCGGCCAGGGTGAGGGCGACGTGCGACCTTCCACCTACCTCACCGAGCGGCTCAACGCGTCCGCCCTCATCAGCAGCGTCAACAATGTCCTGGCGGCCTTCAAGCGAGCGCGTGAACGTATGCTGCGCGCCAAGGAGGGACTCACCTTCTGAGTAAGCTTCTAATCACTGGTTGGATATTCAAAAAGTTCATTCATGTCCTCAATACGTAGATTGGTCTGCAGCAATCCTCCTCTTCCATTCATCCCTGTCGCCAGTCAGTCTCTTCATGCCTCTGTATGAATGGACATTAACATCTGTTATGATCTGTTTGATGTATTGCAGTCTCGGTCGCCCTCTTCATCTCTTGCCCCGAATTAAGCCATCTAACACTGTTACCATAAAGTTATTGTGGCGATAGACATGTCCTATCAGTTGGTCTCGTCGTTTCTGTATTGTTTTGAGAAATGCTCTCTTTTCATTAATGTTTATGAGTACTTCGTCACTCTTGCGTTCCATGGAATTTTTCCCATCCGCCGCCAACACCACATTTCAAAAGCTTCCAAGTCTTCTTTTATTTGTCCGGGTTCGATTCCCGGTCAATGCATGTGAGATTTTCGAAGTGAAATGCCATGTCCTGTGGTTCGGATTCCACGTAAAAAGGAGGTCCCGTGGCTCATGATCTCAAGATTAACGGTCACGTTAAACTACAAGCTTCCTTCCTTCGCTTTTTCTTCTTTTATCAGCGCATCCCATTGTCCAGGCTTCTGAGCCATACAAGGCTACACTCCACACATCACATTTTATAAATTTAATCCTGGTCTCAATAGATATATTCTTTGAAGTCAGAAGGGATTTTTAGCTGTTAAATGCAATTTTGGCTTGGGCGATTCTAGCTTGAATATCAGTTGAACTTTTTCTAGTGGAAGTAATTTTGTAACTTGCATAAGTGGAGCACCAGCTATGAGAATAACTGCATTAAGTTGTTCTCCGGCGCATACCATTATTTCCGTCTTTTTAATATTGATTTTCATATTATATTTTTCATCTAGAATCCTGTTCATTTCCACCGACAGTAGTGGCTACGCCTGCTAAAGCGCAGCATTAGGTAATGGGGCCAAGCTCTCTGCTGACTCGGTAGACGCGTGGGTTCGAGCCCCACCGTCGGCCGTCCTTGAAATGGTTTTCCGTGGTTTCCCATTTTCAACACCAGGCAAATGCTGGGACGGTACCTTCTGACAGGCCACGGCCGCTTCCTTCCACATCCTTGCCCAGTTTCATTCACCATCATTCATTTCATCTCTCATTAACTCCTCTCATGAGGTTGGCGTCAGGAAGGGCATCCGGCTGTAAAAACCATCGCCACAAAGACTTCCATCGCATCTCATCCCCGACCCCGTTGGAAAACGGGAATAATAAGGGGTAGACATACATACATACAATCCTGTTCATTTCCATGAGTGCATGTTGCAGTTCCTCTTCACTGGTTTCCAGGACTGCTATGTCGTCTGCAAACCTTATTGTCTTGACTGCTACTCCGTTGATCTTAACTCCTCTCATAACTGTCTTACATTCCTCATAACTGTCTTACATTTCTCAATGTCGTTCTTAATATATAAGTTGAAAAGTACAGGCGATAAGCTGCATCCCTGTCTAACTCCTTTATGAATACAAGCTTCCTGCACTACTCTGCTTATGTCCACAATGCTTCTTTGGTTTTTATAAAGTTCATAGATTATCCATCTGTCTCTGTAATCCAAGTCAGCATTAGTCGTAATTTCCATGAGAATATTCCAATTCACATTATCGAATGCTTTTTCAAGGTCCATAAAAACAATGTCAAGTGGTTTCTTATATCCATCATTTTATCAATAATTTCTCGAAGTAGTAATATGGCTTGCCTTGTTCCTCTGTTCTGCCTAAAGCCAAATTGATCTTCATTCAGATTGTGTTCTATTTTGTTTTTTATTTGTCTGTAAATTATTTTAGTCAATATTTTTCATGCATGTGATAGGATGCTAAGGGTACGATGTTCGAAAAGTACAGTAGTGAAATTTACAAGTCTCCGTAATCCAATAAGATAATTGTTTTTCAGTCAGTCAACACATTAATGTGCCCAAAGCAACTGGGCGGGAATCAACACTTATCTACCCTTAGTACTCCATTATTTGTGAACAGTATTTCCTCTTCAGCTCCATTTAAATATATGCTTGTGGCAGACCATCAGACCACATGTATGTTTGCGATGTGAATTTAATAGCTTAATGTAATACTAGTTGAAACCCATAAAACATGACAGTCATTGGGAAAATATCTACTGAAGGATTCTCTTATATGCATTTTTTGAACGATTACTTTTTGACACTGTTGCCACTTTAAGGGCGTCGAAAGATCGACTTCGCAACATATAACTGGCCATTACTGACACCTTGATGAGGCAAATAGAGACCTACACGTGCCAGAGTTCCCCCTTGAGCTTTATTGATTGTGATAAAGTACGCCAAGCGAATTGGATATTGGAAAATTAAAGTGTTTTATCGGAAGATGTTAAATCAATTCGAAGGATTATAGCTCTCTGCCCATTAAGTGATTTGCCTCCACATATACTTACTCTAAAAGTTTGAGCCATAGAGCCACAACAATATTTCCTCCCTTTTTAATTATCATAAACAAACATCTCAGTAAGACGCGGAGAAATCTGCCATTTCTTTGGTGGAATAGAGCCATTGTGCGCAAGCACGGGAGCGACAAATATTACATTTTTCTTTAATAATTTAAAAATACAGTATACCGTAACATATATTTTCCTTTTAAAGACTCGCTGCAAATCTACATGCCAAGAGCTCTCGTTAGAATGCATTACGAAGTCAATCTGTTAAGACGTTTTCTCAATCTCGCTTTAACAAAGATCACCTTAGTGTTTGAAATATATAGATAATGCAATACAATTAATTACTTCAATGAATTATAACATAGTACAACGTATCAGGGACAATGTTCTGTATTTTACATTCAGGATGTACCTGTAATTAGCGGTAATTGGGCCGAGTATGGAACTTCTCAAAGCATTCGCCAGGATGTAATCCTCTTTGTCACTATATTCTCTAACACCATCTAATTCTGCATGATCTTCCACAGCACTTAATTCAGTATCAGTTCCACTATCGCTAAAATCAACGTCACTTTCATCCAAATATCCCGCTATTTGCTTCTCGCGATCTTCTACTGTAGCCATGTTGCTAAAAAACAGTTCATTTTAAACTTGCATGGCCTTCAAAATACCTCTCCATGCGGCTTGTTTCCAAAGAGAATATAGAGTAGGTAGTGCATAGTATCGTCAGAAGATGGGAGAAGCCCAGTATTGCTGGTATTTTGTTGGGTGTACCTCGACAGCGAAGTTATAGGCGGAACAAATCAATGTCGTGTATGACCCGACAAAGGATATAAGCAAGATATTTTAGTTGTCGGGGCTCTCCCACTGCGTGAGTGCTAAGGGTTAAATGATCATTAAGAGTTTGGTCGATTATCGACTGCTTCGAACCCAAGACTATGATACAGTGTTGTCCTTCCTAGAACTTCTTCATAGCCTGCCTCTGTTCCTCTGGCTTCACTCTCCAAGAAAATTGAAAAATCTGCAGTGTAATATGTCTCCGGAATTCCTCCCTGTTATTTATGTCGTCACCATCTTGTGGGGATTTTAATTTGGAGATTTAATAAAATATCCTTATAAATCTTGTTTTTCATTCTGTGAACGTGTCCTTAAAATTGTAGACGTTTTTTCTTTCTCTTTTTGGTTTGTAATTTTCTCTATATTCTGGTAGAGGTCTTCATTGTACCTCTTCCTCCGGATATTATCTTTATTCTTTTAGGGCCCAAACTTTTTCTATGTATTTTCTCTAAATCCTCTTGTTCAGTGTTAAGCATTCTGATCCATATAATGTACTGCATGTATGTGTACTGCTTATTAATCGCTTTTTTAACGGGGTCAGGGATGAGATGCGATGAAAGTCTATGGGGTGGGTGGTTTTTACGGCCGGATGCCCTTTCTGATGCCAACCTCATGATGGAAATTAATGAGAGATGAAAAGAATGAAACTGCACAAGGACGTGGAAGGGAGTGGCCATGGCCTGTCAGAGGGTACCGTCCCAGCATTTGCCTTGAGTTGAAAATGGGAAACCACGGAAAACCGTTTCAGGGATGGAGGGGCTCAACCCCGTCGAGCGCTGCGCTTCAGCAAGCATAGCTTCCGCTGTTGGTTTTCTGATCCATATAATACTCTGGTTGTCTAATCTCCGAATTGTGCTGGAATTATATCAACCATTTTTAGCCTATTTTCATTTTATGAAAAAAATAGGCTTATGAGATCACCTTTTGTCCGTGTGTGTGATGGTGTGTGTGTGCCCCCTAATAACTTCTAAACGCCTGGAGCGATTTCAATGAAACTCGGTAAGATTATTAGCACCATTCTGGCCGATCCCAACCGTGCCCGTCTAATTTTATTGTGTCTCACCAATCCAACATGGCGGCTGTGCAAAATATTTAACCAGTATTCAGTATCTCCGAAACTATTACCGATATCACCCTGAAATTGTGTACGGTGATAAAGGGCACTACTAGAAGTTCAGCTATGAGACTTTTAAAAACCTGGTAACTACAAAACCAACATGGCGGCCAAGCGAAGTTGAGACTTTTGAATAGATTTATCACAATTTAACCATCCAAACGTAATGAAACTTGGTACATCAAATGTTCATACTCATTGTAATGCACTGGCGTCTTATTTAGTTCAATTGTTTACATAACCTCAAGATGGCGGCTGTGCGAAATTTTAAATTTAAGTTTTTATTTCTTGTGTCGTAATCATGGGATCGAAGTGAAAGTTTGAATAATGAACCTACGCAATAATTTTCCTTTAATGGTGCATAACTCTATAGCCTATACATATAACAATCTTAAATGGCAAGCATCCGAAATATTTAGACGGTTCTCAACATCTACGAATCTATCACAACCTTCAAACTGAAATTTTGTATGTTGATAGAGGCAATTAACATGAGTAGGATATATGAAAATAGGCTGTATAGTTCTTCACGGAACTACTTGGTTTTTTTGGTAACGGTTTTCTGTAAATTTATACGCCACTACTGTTTTCTTCAATCTTTCTTTGCTGGTTGTGTTGGCTGAATTCATCCATTCTCCCAAAAGTTTAAATTTATCAATTCTTTGTATTTGTCCTCACTGAACTTTTCTGTATTATGTTTGTGTTTGATGTGGTTAATTTGAAAACCAGTTTTAAGCATGTGCCTACGTTTCCTGAAATTATATCATGGCCATGAGACTAGAATCCAGCAACTCTTCGTGTCTTTAGAGGGGTTTTATCTTGGCGCAGCAATGCTCTGACATGAAGTGAACCATAGATCGGTATTCTTCTTCTGGTTCCTATCCGTTGTGGATGTCGGCAACCATCTTGACCATGCAGCTCGGAATAATTCAGTGGACGTTTTGATAGGAGGTCCAGGCTGTGAGATCTTCTTGAAGAAGAGACTGCAGGAGATGATACTTGTATTGACTTACAGTAAATTATACAAATTGAATTGAATTGAAAACTGTTCCACCTAGTCAGTACGTTTGACATTACAACTTTTTCAGTCAACATAATACAATAATCCCAATTACTGGGACACAAAAAGATAAAATAAATTACAAAAGAATTAGGATGACATGTGTCGCTCGTCAAGTGAGCATCATCAGATCCAAATACAGGGTCTTTCATATAAAATAAGAACGGCAAGCAGAAGTTTTGTTATTCGCTGCTACGGTGGTCTTGGCCGAGCTTGTGTCGCGCCATGCCCCCTGCTGTACTATTGAAAGCGCACGCGTAGTACATACGAGGGCTGTCTTCTTTTTCAAGTTCCGATGGAAATGAAAATGAAAATAACAGATTGACATACCAAACTGATTTTACTACTCAATGTTTGCTTCTTATATTCGTATGTCTCAACATAATCGCCAAACCAATTGAAACATTTGTCGTACCGTTTCACCAGCTTTCCAATGCCCTCGGCAAAATATTCTGCCACCACTGAGTTTGGTACGTCTGGACAGTCTCCTGAAGTTTTTCCTTTTTGACGAGGCGTTACCACCCAACCATACCTTCAATTCTCGAAAGAGGTGAAAATCATTCAGTGCTGGTTTGGACTAAACGGCAAATGGTCCAAAACTTCACAATTGAATTCTTTGAAAAATCTATCGTAACGTTGGTACAGTGTGGTCGTGAATGGTTTTCACCTTTTTCGAGAATTGAAGGTATGGCTGGGCGGCAACGCCTAGCCAAAAAGGAAAAACTTCAGGAGACTCTCCAGACGTACCTACCTCAGTGGCGGCAGAATATTTTGCCGAGGGCATTGGAAAGCTGGTGTAACGATACGATAAATGTTTCAATCGTTTTGGCGATTATGTTGAGATATAAGAATATAACAAGCAAACATTTAGTGTTAAAATCAATTTGGTATGTCAATCTGTTATTTTTATACAGTCCATCAGAACTTGAAAAAAAAAACAGCCCTCGTAGCCTATGTACTACGCGCGCGTATTAATAGTACAGCAGGGGGCCATCGCGCGGCAAAAGCTCGGCCAAGGCCACCGCAGCACCGAATAACAAAACTGCCGCTTGCCGTTCTTACTTTATATGAAAGACCCTGTATACAAGACAAACCCACTCTGCCCTTTGACCGAACATAAATAATTGTCAATAATGCAACACTGATAAATGGCTTCAAGCTGTCGTCTGTGACGTGGCGTGTCTCCAATAATGATGGGTCCTATTGTTGTATCGTTTCCAGAAATCATGATTGAGACTGTTTAAATGTGAACTGGTATAATTGTGATAAGCTGTTGGAAGGAGACGTAATGGTAGCATTCCTAAGAAGATCTATAGATGTACTTGTATTGGTATCTTAGTATCTTCATTCTGATTTGCTAACATGGAGTAAAGAAACTCTTGAGAAGGTATCATAATGGATGTGCAACAGACTTTATATAGGCAAGATGGCTGCTGCTGTTTTGGAACCTTTGTAGTGGAGATTTGGCAAACTACAGGGAATAGATCGTCAAGAAAAGAGAGCCTATTCTAATTGGTTTTTTTTTTTTTTTTTACTCGAGAAGATATAATATAATGGCGAGGAAAAGTAGAAGATTATCGGTGACTATAACGACAGTTGGAAAAAACTAATCTGTATGAAAAGATTAAATTTGAGTGGCCAGTAATTACGTAAGGAATATGATTCAAAGAGGAATGCTAAATGCAGAAGCGATGAGAACCAAAAAAATGAAGTACACAAAACAAAAGTTTGGTGCTTTTCAGTCGGTCAACACGAATGTACCCAAAAAGAGCACATTGTGATGTAACATCCAAAAAGGGTGTTTGGCTGAACCAGAGCCTTCATCGCAGGAAGTAATAGTTTGCTGCTATCAATTGAAAATCTTATCACATTCATGTAGGAACTACAGTCTGCTGATTCTTATGGATCCCAGACCCACCATATGTCGTATGTTTTCACCTATGTGTACGTTAATAATAAAATATATATTTCAGTACCGTATTTCCTCGCATAATTGTCTCAGATTTTTAGCCTAAAATTCTTGGAAAATAGCAGAGCGACGATTATGCGAAGAATATTTAAGTTCAAAGAAGAAAACCACAATTTTTAAATATGTACTGCATCATTATTTGCTGCACGCTTCTGCACTCTCTTATTATTATTATTTGCTTATTATGTAACCACAGGTATTTCACTTTCATCAGTATCATCGTACAATTCTTGTATTTTCTTATTTTGGTCACCATTGGGTATCATCACACACGGCTCTCTTTTGCTATGTTTTCACGGAAGTGGCTGATGCTAGACTCGGCTAGACTGGCAGGAGATGTCCCTTGCATAAGATTCCGCCAATAGCAGTCGGGCCTGTTTTAACATCGGGAACTGGGACTAGCAGCGCTTCGTACGGCAGCTTACTTAATCTCGTCATTCCGAGGCCAACTCGTGGAAGGGATAGGTCCACATAAGTTTCTTGCCCCTGGCCAACTCACGGAAGCGTTAGGTCCACATAAGTTTCATTCCCCTGGCCCTAGGCGGCTTCGGTGGCGAAGTCGGTAGCATACTGAGCTTCTATGCCCAAGATAGCGGGTTCAAACCCAGCCGAAGCAGTCGGATTTTTTAAGAGCGTTAAAAATCCCTTAGTATGCCTTCTTTCGGAGGGGAAGTAAAGCCGGCGGTCCCATGTCATATATTTATGGGATGTTAAAGAACCTTCCACTAATTGCACCTGTGTGAAGCTAAATTGGATAGGTTAAGAATGTAAGCAACGCTCTTAGGTTTCTACGTTCGTTGCCAAGAGCCGACTGCAGTGGCGTCTAGTAGCTAAGTTCTGACCTTGGCCTAGTAGTCGTTGACGGTGGCGCTTGGCGGCAAAAGTAGGAACTATTTGAAAAATTCTAAGTTGCAGTGCTTAAATTAAAAAACAGATAACACACACTAATACAGTCATCACAATTAATACCAGTTATCAGACAAATTCTACACACACCCAAAGTACACGGGGCTACATGACCGCGTTGTCGCAGCCCCTAAACTTAAGAACCAACCAAACAATCCCTGGCCCTGCAGCTGCGTTGAGCGTGATCGTTGGTTAGCGAGCCGTGTGCCAGTCGTTCGCGTAGCGTGAGTCGTAGCTTGCAGTCAGAGAGACAGGCTTCTTTCTTCTGACAATGTCATGACAGGTTAAAGCTCGCAGAATGTGCTGATGAAGCTGGCCGCTTACGTCGCGGATCATAGCCCGCAGGCATAAAGACGAGATTACTTTCTCCTGACAAGATCACACCAGATTATAAGCTTGCGGAATGTGCTAAGTGACGAGGCCTGCCGATCGCGTCACAGTTCATAGCCCGCAAGCATAAAGACGAGATATTTTTCTTCTGACAACGTCGTGCCAGGTTATAAAGTCGCGGCAGCATGTGCAATTGACTGGCGCACCAATACGAATATGCTATGAGACGTTATGCGATGAAATTTTATAAACCTATTTTAGTGTTTGAAAAGTGGGGTGCGACGATTATGCGAGGAAATATGGTATATTGTATCTTGTCACTCATCCAATGATTCTGGTTTGTGATTATTTTCACCCCATTCGCACGAGAAGGGAGAGTTCTCATGTGTTCTACCAAATATTATTTGTTTAATCGTTCACAAGCATTCAGCCTATGAACTGGCAACCACCCATCATTTTATTATTACAAAGATGTTAAGTATCCCTACCTAGGAAAGATACTACATTTGTCACTACAACTGTGGGGACACTATAAGAAATAAAATTACATTGTGGTCAATAGCAGGTTAGTGAACAAATAGTGTGCGGCAACATGGTTTGTTGGTTTCTAACATGGATATGTTTCTGGGCTGACGATTTATCTGGGATTAGCATGGACAAGTGCAAGCACACTTACTCGCCACTTCGGTCTGCATCACCTAAGAACACTAATTATGGTTTTTCTCCTTGTTACAGGTGTCCACCAGAGATTCAAGCCAGAAAAGATTCTTCAGCCTGCATCGGGAATATTACAAAATTGTCCTCATACTACACTTGAAGATAGCACATTCACTCCAGCTATTTTTTTTCTTTCTTGTGTGGCCTCCTAAGAGGCCGAATGCAGGTCTTTCTAGTGAATGCCCGTGGGAGACCTGCGCGTCCTAATGAGGATGAAGTGATGAAGACGTCACATACACCCAGTCCTTGGGTCAGGGGAGTCAACTCCTTGAGATGAAAATCCCCGATGGCCCGGCCGGGAATAGAACCCAAGACACTATGGGCCAAAGCCTACCGTGCTAACCAATTCGCCATGGGGCTGGACTCCAGTCATTGTGAAACACCATCATGGTTGTGTGTTCTCGTCAAGTCTGCTTTGTGCAGCAGAAGCTAGGCTTGGACCTTCAGTTAGAAACCGTCTCAGCATTTGCTTGGAAAGTTGCAATATCAAACAACCAGTAAGAGAAAAGTGGATCACTTCAATATTAAAAGTGGTCATGTTAGAATAATATTTATAAAACAAAATAAAAGACAAAGACAGACAATCAGCCAACGTATGAAGAAACTATTGTATCATGGTCTTAAGCGGTTTATAATTGACCAAATTCTTTAATAATAAAGATATATATTTTAATTACGTCATTTTATTTTTCAGGTTATTCTTTTGCATGTCCCAGTAATTGTAATTATATCGTGTTGGCCAACTGAAAACACAAGAATCATCATATCCCTTGATGTGCCATGCCTATCTGACATGAGTGTTGGTGTGCGCTAGCTCACGCGAGGATGTCAACATTACGTCACTACCTCCCCTCATAGTGTAACGATTCGATCCCATAGCGGTTATATTTAAAGGGTTATTCATTTATAATTATCATATTTATTATTCTTATTAATTAATACATCAATGAGATGATTTTTATATCAGATAATTGTAAGCGGTTTTTATTATTATAGTCAGAAATATTTTTATTAACAATTATTTGTAAAGAGACGAAGTAAAATATATAATGCAACAAGATTGCCAAATAGGATCAACCCAATGCGTCACAAACTGAACGACGTAGTAATAATTTCACCACGGCAAACTGCGTCATTTTCCTGAGATGCTAAGAAACCCACTATGGTGTAACCAATACGTCACTAATGTAGCCCATATACGCGTCAAAGCTGCAAGTTATGAGTCAAGAATGGAGAAGGCTAATAAGAGAGGGAAGCTGTGACACCACGTGACAAGGAAGTCATTAGTATTTGTACCTGCGACATCGGACAAGAGTGGCATTGATCTACAGCTCTCAATGAAGGGAGGAAGTGGTAACCTTGCTTTCTGGGTCTTAATGAACTGAGCAAACAGAGTTGGCACAGTACGATGTCTTGCCGAAATCTATATCAATACATAATGGGTAATATCCCTGATCCAGAGTCTTTCTACAGATGGCAACGTATTTAATGAGGATATTTCATATTAATTGAGATATCACATCATTTTTTTAAACATAAGCGACGTAACATCGAGATCATCGATCATTTCTTAAATATGACGAATCTTCGACTGGGTGAGCAAACAATTCAATAAAACTATCGTCTCTATTATAACTTAACTTCAATTAACTTTCAATTCATTTTAAATGTTCATTTTCTTTTAAATAATTAAACCGCAGTTGGTAAATTAAATTCTTTTTTTGTAACTATTAATATTTTGTTTTTGCATATAATAAATTCATTTTCTTTAACTTCATGACTGTAACTTTTCTTGTAGTTAGCACATACTATAGGCAAAATTCAACTACTCCTTATAAATAAATACTGAATGGTTAGTTAACTCAGTTACACTACGGCCCGGGTAAGTGGTCTTGAACTCTACTGCTGATAGCCGAGGTTAATTCACAAATTTCGATTCACTGTCTTAAATAGGAATCTGGCGCTCAACAACAACTTATTACATTATACTATCGCAGGTAAGGTCACACCACAGTGTATATTATTTATTCTTATTATGTTTGTTAAATAGAACCTTTACAGTTGTCAATCACGTTTAACGACTCAATAAAAATGTTACATTTGGCGCCACAAAGTAGGACACGAAAACCATTCGGTATTTAGTCAGAGGAGTGTATGATTTCAGTGCAAATTGTCAGTGCTTTTGGGGGACAGCACAGTGAAGTGAAGTGAAATTTTGGAAGGGCAATTGTTATACGGTGTACTTCAAGATGTCGGAAGAGGAACAGAGGCAGTTGAGAAGTAGGAATAAAGTCGAGAAAGTTAATTATAAGGAGGTTGATAGCAGTAGCGATGTTGAAAGCGTAGAGAATAATACCAAGATGTCGGAGGTAAATCTTGAGAATAATCCTGAGGTTAACCCTGACAAGAATACAGAGGTACATCCTGAGACTAGTGGTAGTCCAGAGAAAGAAAAGTCTATAGAGATTCCTGAAGATCCATTAACTGCGCTCATAAGGCAGATGAGTAGAGATTTAAGTGCGAAATTTGATGAGAGTATGAATAAAAATAGTAGGGAGATGAAAGAAGATATTGGTAGGCTAAATCAAAATATGGAAGAGAATAAGAAAGATAATTTAGAAAGTAGGAAGGAATTCAATGATAAATTTGAGAAATTAGATAAAGATATGAATAAAAATAGTAAGGAGATGAGAGAAGAGATGGGTAGGCTAAATCAAAATATGAGTGAAAAATTAAATAAGCATAGTCAGGAGTTCAATGTTAAATTTGAGAAATTAGAAAAGAATTGTCAGGAGTTGAATTTGAAGCTTGATAAGAATAGTCAGGAGATGAGAGAAGAGATGGGTAGACAAAATCAGGAAAGTAGGAAGGAATTTAATGAGAAGTTTGAACAATTGCATAGAAATAATAAAACGATCAACCAAAAGCTGGAAGAAAATAGTAAAAAGCTAGACAGTGTGATTAAAGTAAATGAAGGGTTGAGTATGAAGTATGATATGCTGCAGGAGAGTATTCAGGGGGTGAAACAGGAAATCAGAGGTGAAATTAAGGAGGAGATAGAGATGAAGGTTAAATATATTATTAAGACAGTAGATAAGAAATTAGAAGCAACAGAAAGTAGGATTCAGGAAAGAATAGTAACTGTGATTGAAGATAAATTAGCAACTCAAGGTGAAAGTTTTAGCAAATTGGTAGAAGTGGAAACTAGGCAGGTGGTAGAGACTTTAGGGGAGACTGTAATTGAAAGCAGATTGGAGGTAGAGGAGATTTTAGGTGAAATCAGATTAGAGTCAGACGAGATTTTAGGTGAAAGTAGATTGGAGGTAGAAGAAATTATAGTTGAAAACAGATTAGAGTCATTGGAGATTGTAGGTGAAAGCATATTGGAATCGAAGGAGATCTTAGGTGAGGAACGGCAAATAGCGGAGATTTTAGGTGAAATCAGATTAGAGTCAGACGAGATTTTAGGTGAAAATAGATTAGCGTCAGAGGAGATAGTAGGAGAAAGCATAGTAGTGTTGAAGGAGATTTTAGATGAACGCAGGATAGCTGTAGAAGAGACTATAGAATGTAGCGAAAAAGAAGTGAAGAAGATGAGAGAAAAGATAGGGATAGAAGTAGGTAAGATAAAGAAAGTACTAAGCACCCAAGAGATTAAGATGCAGACAATCATAGATAAATTAGATAGGCAAACTAGGGAAGAATTTAGTCCTGTGATAGAGGAATTTAATATGAAATTATTAGTGGCAGAGAAGCGTGCGTTAAGTCATAGTCAGAAGAACATAATTAGTAAACAGGTTAAGAGGAGGAGAGAGATAGATAAGAGCAGAAGCAATAGTCCACGGGTAAAGAGAACATTAAGTGATAGTAATGGAGAAGTGAAAGGAAGACAGGTAGGTAGATATTTTAGAAGTAAAATGAAAGAGAAGAGAATCAAGTTGCTAGAGGAGAAAGAAATCAGGATGAAGGAGAGAAAGAAAGCATATGATGTGCAGTGGCGTACTGAATTAGCCAGACTTGGGGATGTGAGAGGGGGAAAGCCGAAGTACTGTGTTACTATGGATGAATGTAGTACAGAGGAAGTAGAAACTAATGTAACACGGAAGGGATTATAGAAAGAGAAAGAATTGAAGATGAATGTGGTAAGAACTGTGAAATGCCAGAAAAAGTAGTGATGTGAATTTATATTACCGATAGTTACTGTTCCGTATGACTTAAATATTAAATAGAGAAGTTTAGTATGATTTAACAGAGGTAGATGAGAAACCTGCTGTGTGTAATTTTAATTCAGTCGTGAAGTTAGGATGGTAAGGGGCGCGTAGTGCCTACGCTTATTGATTTAGATTGACTAAAATCATTTAATTTGGAAGATAGAGTTTGTCGTGCTATTGAGCAATTCAGGTAAGTTGAATGTGGGTCCTTAAGCTGCAGGTAAGTTGGAGGAAGTGAGGATTAAATTTAAAAAAGTAGGAAGGTTATTACATAGGTAAGTAATCGAAAGAAAGTAGTAATAATTATTATGGCAACCATAATTATGAATATAATGGTAATAAAGATTTAATTCAAAAGTGAGTGAAGATAAGATGATACAGTGGTAATAAAACTAGTGAGTTGAAGAATTAAGTATTGATTTAATAAAGAAGTTTCAGTTGAGGACAGCGAGGTTATCAGTGGATATATTTTGAGAAATTTATAAGTGGTTTAGAATAGTTGATGGTAATGCGTTGTATGAATTAACCAACATCGGGTCGAAATGAGGAAGTAGTAACTAATTAGGACATCTGGTACTTGGTGACAGATATGTGTGTGTGTATGTGTGTATTTTCACGTAAATGGACATGAGTTTGAAGTAGTAGGCCAACGAAGGTAATGCCGTTGAGCAATGTGGTTTTAAGTTTTGGTAAGATGCCAAATAGAAGTGGTTTTTTGAGGAAGTTTTTGGTAAGATGCCAAATGGAGTTTTAAGAAGTTTTTGGAGGATGAAGTAGGTCAGCGAGGTATATTCCGTTGAGCAATGAGTTTTTTATGGTGTCTAAGGGACTACGTGAAGTTAATGTTGGGAGTTTTTTTTTAAGTATATATGGGTGTATGCACACAAAGTAAATAAAGGATTATAGAGGTAAGATGATCCAAGTTTTAGTTACAGTTACGCACGTTTTAAAGATATTACAAGGCTTGTTATCGAGCTAAACCACTTTTAGTAAAAAGTTACTAACGAATTAATTATGTGGTAGATTGTTGTCCTACACAGGTAAAAGTAAAGATAATAATTATAATTAAAAGGTTGACATAATATTTACTAATATTGAAAGGAATTTGTTATAATTCGAAAAATGAGGATTTTAAAGATAAATCATTTTTTAGTAGACGAGAAATTAAAGTTGTATTTATGTCATACGGAGTTAGTAAAGAGAAGTTTAATATTTTGAAGAAAAGAGTAAGTTTGTAAGATAAGTGTATACCTAAGGGGTAATAATGAAGTTTCAATTAAAGGCAGGTGTAATTTACGCATTTAATTTGGTAGAGCAGAGAGTAACTGTGTTAGAACTCAGAACTTGCTTTATGAAGTGATTATGGGAGAATATTTGCCAATTAGGAGTGTCGGTGTTATTGACTATCAACTGGAACACTGTCATTATTTTAGGAAGACAATAGTTAGGAAAGCTAAGTATGATGTTATTATTCCAAGGAATTAGTCGAAGCATGTAAGATTTTTTAGCTGAAATTTAGTGTGTTATTGGTCAGTAAGAGGTGACCTGTAACAGTAAGAAGATGTGGGATTATACCACGAATAGGGGAGGTTTTTTTTTGTATGTGACGTGTGATGTCACGATGAGTTTTGAGAGATTCTGGTATAGCAAGAGTGAGCTATAGTCCA
Source organism: Meconema thalassinum (assembly GCA_946902985.2). Lineage (NCBI taxonomy): Eukaryota > Metazoa > Arthropoda > Insecta > Orthoptera > Tettigoniidae > Meconema > Meconema thalassinum. The sequence goes on along the minus strand of OX336388.2, from coordinate 189,188,679 downwards.
GGCGATCGAAGCAAGTAAGGAAGTGTTGACGTGTAATGTCACAATAAGTTTTGAGAGAAAACAATGTTTTTTTTAAGGTATTCAGCAAAAAGTCAAATCATGAATAGACTAAATTTAAAGTATAAGAGCATTAATATTTGGTGGAACGAAATATTTATTCCGAGGAGTTTGTCATGTGTTTTTGTGAAATAGTTTAGTGATATACGTAATTCAGGTATTGAGTAGTATTTTGTCCAAGTCTTAATCATTTTGTTATGGTAAGTAAGGAATGACGACACAGTAAAGTTATATCTTGACGCTAAGTTAAATTTTATAAAGTGAACAAGAAGTCAGATTTGATGTTTATTTGTGACTTTGAAAATTCAAGTTATTGTTTTCGAGAAGTAGTAAAGAGGAATTATGGTTTTATGAGAAGTTAAGAAGTCGTGGAGGCTTAGGAAGGATTAATCTGAAAGGAGGCGGCCGTGGCCTAAGGAAGAATTAAGCCACGAAGGCAGGTGAGTAGTAACTTGGATATTTATGTGAACTGTTTAATAACTGCTTTAAGGTATTTCGATGTCATTATGTATTTGGGGAAATATTTACATGTATGACATATGCACTGAAATTGGAATTGCCTTAGGTATCTTGCTAAGTTATTTTTTTCTTCAATTATTGAAATTTTACTGCATTTGAGTAATCCCTTTATAGAGACGAAAGGGATATTATGTTGATTGTATCACCACATCGCGTGCAGTGATATGCGTGTGCAACGAAGTAATTACTTCGAAGAATGTAAAGTGAAGGGCATTATATGTATATTTTTTTACAGTATAAATATATAAAGAAGAATAAACATTATGAACATTTGGAAGAATGAGATGAATGAAAGTTAAAATATGAATTTTTTGTGAAGAATACATTTATATAAAAATTTTTTACAACATATATAAAGAAGAAGGAACATTATGAACATTTGGAAGAATGAGAAATGATAGTACAAATATGTAAAGTGAAAAGAGTATGTTCTTGTATATTTTTGTGTATTGATGAAGAGTATATTGTATGTTGTCTTTTTGGGGGTTATAATATTTATATTTATAATTTTTTTATGTTGGATGTGGTAATGTGAAATGTCATTTAAATTATTTATCTTAGGGGCGATTGTAACGATTCGATCCCATAGCGGTTATATTTAAAGGGTTATTCATTTATAATTATCATATTTATTATTCTTATTAATTAATACATCAATGAGATGATTTTTATATCAGATAATTGTAAGCGGTTTTTATTATTATAGTCAGAAATATTTTTATTAACAATTATTTGTAAAGAGACGAAGTAAAATATATAATGCAACAAGATTGCCAAATAGGATCAACCCAATGCGTCACAAACTGAACGACGTAGTAATAATTTCACCACGGCAAACTGCGTCATTTTCCTGAGATGCTAAGAAACCCACTATGGTGTAACCAATACGTCACTAATGTAGCCCATATACGCGTCAAAGCTGCAAGTTATGAGTCAAGAATGGAGAAGGCTAATAAGAGAGGGAAGCTGTGACACCACGTGACAAGGAAGTCATTAGTATTTGTACCTGCGACATCGGACAAGAGTGGCATTGATCTACAGCTCTCAATGAAGGGAGGAAGTGGTAACCTTGCTTTCTGGGTCTTAATGAACTGAGCAAACAGAGTTGGCACAGTACGATGTCTTGCCGAAATCTATATCAATACATAATGGGTAATATCCCTGATCCAGAGTCTTTCTACAGATGGCAACGTATTTAATGAGGATATTTCATATTAATTGAGATATCACATCATTTTTTTAAACATAAGCGACGTAACATCGAGATCATCGATCATTTCTTAAATATGACGAATCTTCGACTGGGTGAGCAAACAATTCAATAAAACTATCGTCTCTATTATAACTTAACTTCAATTAACTTTCAATTCATTTTAAATGTTCATTTTCTTTTAAATAATTAAACCGCAGTTGGTAAATTAAATTCTTTTTTTGTAACTATTAATATTTTGTTTTTGCATATAATAAATTCATTTTCTTTAACTTCATGACTAACTTTTCTTGTAGTTAGCACATACTATAGGCAAAATTCAACTACTCCTTATAAATAAATACTGAATGGTTAGTTAACTCAGTTACACTACGGCCCGGGTAAGTGGTCTCGAACTCTACTGCTGATAGCCGAGGTTAATTCACAAATTTCGATTCACTGTCTTAAATAGGAATCTGGCGCTCAACAACAACTTATTATATTATACTATCGCAGGTAAGGTCACACCACAGTGTATATTATTTATTCTTATTATGTTTGTTTTTATTGAACCACAATAGTCATCACCACGATTAAAGACATCATTAAAAATGTTACAATAGGGGCAGATGACCTCGTAGTTCCGCCCCTTAAAGCAAAAATAACTAACTACCTCCCCTCTCCTCCCTTACTAACAACAAGACATGCTTCCTTGAGCTGCCACACAACCCTCCACTGTGTTGCCAGATGTCCTCCAACACTGGACATTACACTTTCATTTTTATTCACTCATCCCAATCCGCCTGCGTGATTCTGTCATTTAAAGAAGGATCTCATTGTATTAAGAGTTTCATTTCCATGTATGACTTACCTTCAATGGAACCAATAGAAAAGTGGCTAACATACATACTTACATACATATACCACGTCGTTCCATCTATTAGATGGGTCGGCTCCACCCATTTCTGTCTCTGTATTTCTCTTCTCCTTCTTCAATGCTGTCCAAGTCCTGACCCAATTGTTGGATGTCATTTCTCACCCTGTCTGCATATCTCCTTCTTGGCCGTCCTCTTGGTCTTCGGTCATGAAGCTGCACTTCATACATTTGTTGGAATTCTGTTAACATCCATCCTTCGCATATGGCCAAACCACATGAGCCTTTTCAAGGTTATTTTATCCTGTAGTTTGTCGACCTGAACCAAATGCTCATGTGCTTGTCTTACGAACCATGGCTCTGGCAAATCTCATCTCTGCTGCCTGAATTCGTCTCTCGTCTTTCTTCCTCATGGTCCAAGTTTCACAGCCTTAGGTCAAAATTGGCACATAATAAGTCTGATAAATTGCTTGTTTACATTGCAGAGGCACTTTCTGGTTCCATATGATGTCTTGAACAGCTCTATAAAATGTGCCTCCAGCCGAAATCCTTTTGGTGAATTCCTCATCAATGGTACCTGTTGCTGATATCACACTTCCCAGATATTTAAATTTTTGAGAAAATCTAAGCTGTCTGCCGTCAATTTCAATGGAATCTGGCTAAGATGTAAGAAAATACGGGAATTCAGCTCAGGAGTGTTTATTCATCTGGAAATATATAGCAGCTAAAAGGTTAAGAGAGTCCTAGTTGCAATATGCCCTTGAAGCAGCGTGTGGCATAGATCTTGCACACCTCTGCCAACTGGAGGAAGGAACAAGTGACGAACAAAGCACCATCTCCGCTATCATAACTCTCTTCTATGTATATGTTGTCTAATGCCTGTGGCCAAAGACAGTATAATGGGGTTTGTGTGAACCTGCCATTTTATTGTTCACTTAGCACATACAACAAGATCTTAGCAAACCCTGGACTACCAGTAAACTCGGACATCTCAGACCTCACGCTCAACAGACTCCGTTCGAGACATCCACCTCTTGCACTTGCCAGCAACACCACCGATTCCTGGATGAGAGAATGGACCGAAAATGCTCCAGCTACATGCCAGGCAATGCCATGCATCACTGAGACAGTTCCTGGGTTTGATCAACCTTGCAAGGTATGGTCAATGCTGAACCGCCTGAGGATGGAACATGGAAGATACCGAGATCCAATTTTTAAGTGGCGAATGTTGTCCTCACCAGTATACGACTGTGGTGCGCCGCGACAGACTGTTGAGCACATCAGGGAGGTCTGCAGCATCAGAGCTTACGGAGGGCGATTTGAAGACTTCTTGCTGGCAACCCCAAAATGTATTGAGTATATACAAGGTCTAGATGTCTGTTGTTTAGTTGATAATTATTGTTCATTTCTAATAATGTATTTGTATGCCATACGCTAATAAAAAGAAATATTAAAAAATGAATATTTGAATCCAAGCTATCGTACAATATAACCACGCTAGCGGCTTCGGTGGCGTAGTCGGTAGCATGCTGAACTGCTATGCCCAAGATAGCGGGTTCAAACCCGGCCGAAGTCGTCGGATTTTTTAAGAGTGTTAAAAATCCTTCAGTATGCCTCCCTTCGAAGGGGAAGTAAAGCCAGTGGTCCCATGTCATAGATTTATGGCATGTAAAAGATCCTTTCACAGACTAAACTTGTGTAAAGCAAAATTTGTTAGGTTAGATTTCGTCGGAACGCTCTATCAAAGTTCCAACGTTCACCAATAGGTATCATTGATATCTGGTGGCGAAAGTTGGAACTACTTGAAATTGAACGGAACTCGTAGCTCAACCTTTAGGGTGTATGCTGAAAGCAGCTACAGACTCAGGCGAGCCGAACATGTCCTCGGACACTCCCGGCACTAAAAGCCATACGATAAATAAATATAACCACGCTAATCAAGGGAACTGTATTAAATGATATGATTTATAACATGTACTCATTTATTCTTCATTCTTATTTCTGCCAAAGCTTCTCAGTCTACCAATTGGGGCATAATGGAAAGTACAGGAATGTATATACAATTTCCACTTTTATATCAACGTTGGGCCTGTATCACACGACGCTCGTTGGCATGGAAGCTTCTACCAGCTGGTATAGACGCGTCTAGCACTGTGTGATTTGTACCTTCAATACAACTCACGAAATTGAACAGGTGCCATTTTTCCTGGCAGTTTGCATGGAAGATTGTATACAAGAACCTATACACATACAGTAAACACAGAACATGTAATATTATTATTATTATTGTTATTATTCTGGAGTAAATACCGAGCTATTAAAATTCTAATAGCTATTACGAATAGTATCCATCCATGGTTTTGAGCAGGGAGTAGGGAAAATACAAATCTAAATGAGAGAAGTAAACAATTTACCCTACCAATGTTTTTGTTTAAATCATCCTCTTCGACCGTGTGAATAAAACCAAGTTGAAAACTTGCTGTACGAGGTAGGGAGAATAATAATCAAATAATTATGAAGGAGTAAAATTTCCCGCCGTTGTATAGCCTTGAACCCAGGATCTTTAAAACGGTGAGGAGGAGCGATACCACTCGGACCTCAAGGCTCATTGTTGCACAATTTATTAATGCGTATGGTTAAATATCCAATTATTACAGTTAGATCTTAAATATTGATTGAAATGCATTCATTCAGTACCTGGCATGTTTCTTAAAGCATGTTTCACGACTACTTTGCGATAATACGAATAAACTACGACAATCCTCCTCCATGTTTTATTTCTTACAACTTGGCGCACGAAATGCTAGCGTGTGATATACTCCAGTCATAAAAGTAGGTATACTAATGATGAACAGAATGGTTGGTTTCTTAGTTTAGGGGCTGCGACAACGCGGTCATGTAGCCCCGTGTACTTTGGGTGTGTGTAGAATTTGTCTGATAACTGGTGTTAATTGTGATGACTGTATTAGTGTATCTGTTTTTTTTTAATTCAAGTACAGACTGCAACTTAGAATTTTTCAAATAGTTCCTACTTTTGCCGCCAAGCGCCACCGTCAACGACTTCTAGGCCAAGTTCAGAACTTGGCTACTAGACGCCAGCGCAGTCGGCTCTTGGCAACGAACGTAGCAACCTAAGAGCATTGTTTACATTCTTAACCTATCCAATTTAGCTTCACACAGGTGCAATTAGTGGAAAGTTCTTTAACATGCCATAAATGTATGACATGGGACCGCCGGCTTTACTTCCCCTCCGAAGGAAGGCATACTGAGGGATTTTGAACGCTCTTAAATAACAAAGGATTTTGTACCAGCTATCACAACAGCTTCCTTGCCAGCATATGTCATGTGATACGGGCCTAATATTAGTTTTCAATAGCTAGAATTTCATCATCACTTCTATCCTTAAACCAAGACTTCTTACACATTCCAAAATATCCAAGTGTTTTTGCTACCCTCGGTCCCATTTACCTAGGATAAGCTGATGTAACCTGAGCAAGCTTTTAATATTGCCAAACGGGGGCCTCTTAAAACAACAATTATCATCATCATCATAATAATATTGCCAAACAAAATCCCAGCTGCCTCCAGATACTCCACAACATGCCGGAACAAACAGCGGTATCGCTCTGCATGAATACAGGTACAGACTTGCGAGTAACATTGCTTGGGTACCATCGTGCCGAGTTGGAGTAACCCTGCAGTGGACTGTAAGCAAAAGAAAGTTCATCACATTTTTTAAACAGCAGCATATGGATATGCATAGAATAGATTTTGGGTTTTAAATACAGTAGAGCGTCGTTTATCCGGACTAATTGGGACAGAAAGTGCTCCGGATAACGATTTTTTCGGATAATCAAACATGCGTTTATTTCATAGGAAAAAAAAATGCACAGTACTTTATTGTAATAACCACTAAGCTTCTCATTTAACTGCAACGCTTTCTCACATAACAAAGTTCCCGAAATGGGATCTCCCTTACTTCTTGTCTGAATAAACCATAAGTACACCGCTTCTTCCAATGTTTATCCCCAGCTGATCTCATGGTTCTGCTCTTTTTAGACCCTTCTTCACTATCTAACTTCGATGCATAATTCAGAATTTCAACTTTCCTTTCTTCAAATCATAAATTGTGGATTTTCTAACACTAAGTTTTCACTAGACACTGCACACTCGCACCTTTATCCAGTATATTAATGATCTCCACCTTCTTCTCAATGGATAAAACATTGCGATTTCGTTTTTATTTTTTGTCACTCGTAGGAGCCATTTTCACAACGTAATACAGCACAGTACACACACTCACATACTGTAACACATTGAAACATTATAGAGTAAACAAACGGAAGGTGACATAAGAGACAACAATTGAAAACGAGAACCGACTCACTACTGTAGAGAGCTCGTCCGGATAAACGACGTCCTACTGAAGGTTTTTATGTAAAGGGTAATTTGAATATCATGTTGGATGAAAGGAACTTGCAAGAAGTTGATCAGTTCCAATACCTTAGCAGCATAACTCGAGATGGTCTTTGCTGAGCGGAAATCACCAATAGGATTCAGAAGTGAGCTAATTTGTACCACCAAGTCAGGAATCTCCTTTGGGACAGTCCAATTCCTTTAATATCAAAAGCAACATTGTATAAGGCCTACTTTGTGCCAACAATATATGGCCTGGAAACATGCACCAGAAGGGATAACAGCAGACCCGAGGACAATGCTTCAGAAACTGAGATGTGATAATCAGGAATGAAAAGATCCGTGAAGACATAAAAGTGAAACTATAGCATCATCAAGGTTGAGATGGTTCGGTCACTCAAAGAGGATGAATCTAAAGAGAGTAGCACGGAAATGGTTTGATAAGGACATAAAAGGAAAGCGACCTAGGGGAAGACCACGGACACGATGGATCTCCTAAATAAAAGATGATCTGGAAGATAAGAGGAGTGGAATGGTGTAAAGTTGAAGAAGAATTGTACTTGCATAGACTGAAATGGAGAGCTCTCTTGCAGTGCACCCGGGAAACTGGAGATGGTTAAATGATGATGATGAAATAGGTTTTAGTGTTGAAAGTGTAGCAAAAGTTGTCATTAACTGCACAAAGCTTAAAATTAATGCCTAATTGTTAGTAGAAAATCAGATTGTAACGGGAGTGTAAATCATCATCATCATCATCTTGTACATTTTCCAGCCCCAGGCTGGGTCTGTTTGGAACATAAGCCTCGCCACTTAGTCCTTTCTTCCCACCACCTCTCCGCTGTCACTCTGGTCCAGTCCTCGCCTCTCTTCTTGACACATTCCTCCACTCCTTTCAGCCATCTATCTCTTGGTCGTTTCTTCTGCATCTGCATCTCATGTATCCTCTTGGGAATCCTCTTCTCATCCATTCTCTTTAGGTGTCCATACCACCTCAGTCTTGACGTCTCAATCCTACCTTGCAAGGGCTCCTCTTTCACCATTTCCTTGACCTTTTCATTCCTCAACCTGTCTCTTCTTGTTACTCCGATCCTACTTCGCAGGAACTTCATTTCACCTGCCTGTATTCTGCTTATGTCTCTTTTCTTCATTGTCCACGTTTCTGATGCATAGGTCAGTATCGGGATATAGTAGCTTCTGTATAACACTTCCTTGCTTTTTTGTGGGACATCTTTATTCCACACTAAGCTCCTAATGCTTCTCAGAAATGCTTCTGCCTGTCTGCCACGTTCCGTAATCTCTTTGTCATTTCTCCCATTTTCCTCCACTTGGCTTCCTAAGTACTTGAGACTTTCCACCTTCTTCAGCTGTCCACCTCCAAGTGTTATCCCACTCATTGGTCTGTCCTTTTTCCTGGTCGTTAACAGGATCTCACATTTACTGATGTTGAACTTCCATCCGTACTCTCCCACTGTTTCTTCCCAAGCCTTCAGTTGCTCCTGAATTTCCTCCTCCTTGTTTCCCCAGATCATGAGATCATCTGCAAACACCATTGCATTCATCTTATCTTCTTCTATCTTTCCTGCAATCCGTGTCATTACCTCGTCCATAACCACAATAAAGAGAAGGGGTGACAGCGCACTACCCTGTTTCAGGCCACTCATTTGTCTGAACCAGTCTGTTCTTTCCCCTCCAACTTTCACACAACTCACACTTCCACAATACATCTCCTTCACTCTGCCTACAGTCCCTTTTTCCACTCCCATGTTTTCCATTGCTTCCCAAACCTTCTCCCTACACACACTATCATAGGCCTTTTCGATGTCCAGGAAGGCCATCAACAGATCTTCTCCAAATTCATAGTGGTGTTCCTGGAGCTGTCTCACTGAAAATATGAGATCCACTGTTGATCTCCCAGGTCTGAATCCATACTGCTCCTCTCTCAATTTTCTCTCCACTTTGGCTCGTATTCTACTTTCTAATATCTTTTCATATATCTTGGCACAGTGAGATATGAGTGTGACTCCCCTGTAATTTCTGCACTCCTTTCTGCTTCCTTTCTTAAATATTGGGACAATTAATCCTTTCTTCCAATCTTCTGGGGTCTTTTTCTCCTTCCATATCACCCTCATCACACGGTACAGCCACTGTTTCCCAACCTCCCCTGCTGCCTTCACCATTTCAACACTCACTTCATCCACACCCGGTGCCCTTCCTCCTTTCATCTTGTCTATAGCCATCTCCAGTTCTCTCCAAGTCAGGTTCTTTTTCATTCCTGTGTTGTCTTCTCCATCTTCCAATGCATTGTCTTCCTCCCTATGACCATTTGGATTCAGCAAATCCTCAAAGTACTCTTTCCACACTGTCTTGAGTGTCTCTTTGTTGTGTACCTCATTTCCGTTTTTGTCCATCATTACCACATCCTCTCGCAGACCTCTTCTCTTACTTTTGACCATCCCATAAAGTACTTTCTTATTTCCTCTACTGTCTTCCTCCATCATCTCTGTCCACTTTACCATCCACTTCTTCCTCTCCTCTGCGACAATCTTGTTTGCTTCTTTCTTCTTTATCTTATAATCTTCCCTTGCCAGATCAGTTCTTTCCTGGAACCACACTCTGAAAGCCTTGTTCTTCCTTCCCACAGCTTCTTTTACTCTCTCATTCCACCATGGTGTCTCTTTACACCGCTTTCTGTTGCTTGTTCTTCCACACACTGCCACTGCAACTTCCACCATTGTGTTTTTGAATTGCTTCCATTCCTCTTCCCCTGTTTTAGGATTGTCTGTTGGCATCCTTTCCCTTATTATCTTCTGGAATTCTTCCTTGACTTCCTTTTCCTTGAGTTTCCATACTTTGATTCTCCTTTCCTGGTACTCTGTCCTCTTGCTATCCTTAACAACTCCCAGGTTCATTACAAGTATTCTGTGGTCGCTATCTAAGGCCTCTGATGGTATTACCTTTATATCTCTGACACTTCTCTTCATTTCCCAGTTGTACAGCATGTAATCTACCAAAGATTTCTTTGTTAAATCACTGCTGTACCATGTTACCTTGTGGTTTTCTTTCTTCCGGAACCAGGAGTTGCCTACCACTAAACCGTTTCTCCTGCAAAAATCCAGCAACTTTCTCCCTTCTTCATTCCTGCTACCCCATCCTTCTGCTCCCAATACATTTTCATATCCTTGCCTTTCACTTCCTACATGTGCATTCAAATCTCCCATGACAATGATGCTCTGACCATTCAACTGCTGTTGTAGCTCCTCCTCAAAGTCTTCCTTCTCTTGAGCTGTACAATCTCCAGGCTTGTTCCCTTTACAGTTACTCTGATCTTCATGATCCTGTCACTTATTCCCTTTACCTCTTCCTTCATTCCATCTCTCACAACTACTCCTACTCCGCTGCTCCTTCCTTCACTGTTCCCACTCCAGTACAACCGGTACCCTTTCCTCAGTTCTCTGCGACCTTTTCCTTTCCATCTTGTTTCTGCCAAGCCCAGTACATCCAGCTTTCTTCTCTCCATCACATCTACAATCTCCTCCACCTTTCCTGTCAGTGTCTGTATGTTTAATGTCCCAACTCGTAGTCCATTAGCATATCCGGGTCGTCGTCGTTTGCATCCGACCTTTCCGAGGCCTGTTCCTGTTTTGAAAGCAAATATGATATCCACTACTGGCTTGCTAGTGTAAATATTTTACAAAATGATAACGTCATTTATCAAATTATCACCGAGAACTTCGCACTCATAGGCAATATTTGCTCTCCTTAAATATGTTCATTATCCTAATTCAATAAAACCAAGGATGTCACAGGTGATTTTCACACTGTAGGCCGTTTAATTAACTTTGTTCATTTAGAATATAGGGAACTTGGAAACAATAAGAGATTTATCCCCACTTTCCTGACGGTAAATAACCACACAATAAGATATAAGCTGAAGTACTGAAAGTATTTGAATTTTCTGGCAGGTAGGATTTCTTTCTCTCAATCAACTAGAGCTAGGAATAGATGCTCTTTTCAGGTTACTTTTAAAAATTATGGACTAAATGCAAATACTTCCATCATCATCATCGTTTCTTCGCTCCAGCAAGCAGGGTGCGGTTATAAATGAGCCGTCTCCAATTTGTCCTGTCCATCCATAACTGTTGGTTGGTTCTTAAGTTTAGGGGCTGCGACAACGCGGTCATGTAGCCCCGTGTACTTTGGGTGTGTGTAGAATCTGTCTGATAACCGGTGTTAATTGTGATGACTGTATTAGTGTGACCATAACTGTTGTTCTTGTATTTGATGCCAGTTCTTATCTCTATTTTTTTTTATTATTATTATTTATTTAATATAGTTACAAACCGACGCTGGCTAACGCGCAGCATTAGGTCATGGGGCCAAGCTCTCTGCTGACTCGGTAGACGCGTGGGTTCGAGCCCCACCGTCGGCCGTCCTTGAAATGGTTTTCCGTGGTTTCCCATTTTCAACACCAGGCAAATGCTGGGACGGTACCTTCTGACAGGCCACGGCCGCTTCCTTCCACATCCTTGCCCAGTTTCATTCACCATCATTCATTTCATCTCTCATTAACTCCTCTCATGAAGTTGGCGTCAGGAAGGGCATCCGGCCGTAAAAACCATCGCCACAAAGACTTCCATCCCATCTCATCCCCGACCCCGTTGGAAAACGGGAATAATAAGGGGTAGACATACATACATTTAATATAGTTACAACCCTTGTTGCACCTACAGGTATATCACGGGATATTTACAGTTTTAAATGCAAACATTAACATGAATAATATTTATGAAGTGAGTGGAAGATTTTTTTTATAAATTCCGTTATTTCATTATGGTATGCAGTGGTAATGATCGTAGTACAGTTGGTCGTTCTCCCGAGTACGTGGGGCATTCAGTCAACAGGTGACGAGCCGTCTGTTGAGATTTTTCCTGGCAGCTGCAAATTGGTGAATCAAGAATGTTCATTTTATGAAGATAGGATTTGAAGCGACCATGATTTGTGATAAACTGGGTGGTTATGAAGTTATAAATTTGCTTCTCCCACACATCGCGAGGTCTTCCTCTTGGTCTCTTCCCGGGGACACTCCGGCCAAAGTACAATCGAGATATCCTGTGGGGAGCCATCCTCTTCAGGTTCGAGAAGATTCATCCAGAGGTAGGTGGAAATACATTACATTACTCCAGCAAAGCATATGGGATCATGAGGAGGGTTTAGGTACATCCTGGCTGGACTCTGTTGGCAGTGCTGGATTACCCATTAGGCCCGACTAGGGCCCCCAATTATCTGGGGCCCCCAAGCAATTTTTAATTTATTTCAATTTTATTCCGAAGATTTAGAAAATTTTTATCCAGAACTGAGACAGTTTCAGCGTTATATTAAATTACAATGTCCTTTAAAAACTGAGTCCACTCATTCTGAACTTGACGAAATTCTTATTCGAGACAAGCTTGAGTCTGTTTTCCCGAACGTTGAAATTGCTTTTCGCATTTTCCTGACCCTCATGGCAGTGAATTGTTCTGCGGAGCGCTCGTTTTCAAAATTGAAACGGATCAAAAGTGCGCAAAGAACGATTAGACATGCTAAGTTTAATGTATATTGAGTCAGATGTTCTGCGGGAAATTGATTTTGATGACATTGTAGAAGATTTCATTGACCGAGAAAACAGAAAAAAAAATTGATTACATTTTACAGAAGTAAAAATAGTATGATTTGTTAAATTGTTCATAAAATCATCTGAAATGTTTTCAAATAACGATGATCATTTCAATTGAAATGTATGTATATATGTAGGCCTATGTATGATTTAATAAAAAGTGTATTATTCATCTTGAGAAAAAGAACTCTTGTATATACTTTACAAAATGTACAGGTGCTAAAAAATAACAATTATTTGAAAAAAATAAAGGGGCCCCAAAACTCTGAGGGACTTGGGCCTCATTTTACCTTAATCCGGCACTGTCTGTTGGCACTACTTCCAGACAGGGTGTACCAAAAGTCTACTCAAAAGCCAGTCATTTGATAAAAACTTCTTTGAAATTTAATTTTATAACAAAATCCGCAGAAGAAAACATTGGTAGGAAAGAAAGAATAGGTAGAAAACCGTGGATCACTCAGGATATACTAGAATTGATGGATGAAAGGCGGAAACACAAGAATCTAAGAGATGAAAAGGGGAAAGCAGAATACAGACGTCTGAGAAATGAGGTTAACAAGAAGTGCAAGGAAGCGAAAGAAGAATGGTTGAAAGAGAAATGTGCAGGTATAGAAAATTGTCTGAAATTAGGAAAAGTAGACACAGCTTATCGAAGGATTAAGAATACTTTTGGGGCAAAGAAGACTAAGTGCTGTAATATTAAGGACACAAATGGAAAGCCTCTAACAGATAGGGAAGAAAAGGTTCAGAGATGGAAAGCTTACATAGAGAGTTTGTATAAGGGAAAGGAGATAGAGAATCATGTAATGGAAAGGGAGGAGGAAATTGATGAGGATGCAAAAGGATATTTAATATTGAGATCAGAATTTGACAGAGCATTAGAGGACTTAGGCAGGAACAAAGCACCAGGCATAGATGATATACCGATTGAGTTGCTACGCTGCATCGGAGATGAAGGTCTGATCAGGTTATTTCACTTGGTGTGTAGGATTTATGAGACAGGTGAGGTACCCCCTGATTTCAAGAAGAATGTTATCATCCCTATACCAAAGAAAGTGGGAGCTGACAGATGTGAAGATTACCGTACAATCAGCTTGATTACTCATGCTTCAAAGATCCTATCTAGAATAATTTACAAGAGGATTGAAAGCCAGATAGAAACGGAGTTGGGTGAAGACCAGTTTGGTTTCAGGAGAAATGTAGGAACAAGGGAAGCTGTACTAAGTCTTAGGCTGATTTTGGAAGGTAGAATAAGGAAAGATAAGAGAACGTTCATGGCTTTTGTAGACTTAGAAAAGGCTTTTGATAACGTTGATTGGACTAAATTGTTTGACATTTTGAAATCTATTGGAATAAAGTACAGGGATAGGAGGGTGATATACAATCTATACAGAAACCAGACAGCAGTCATTCGAGCTGAAGGACATGAGAGAGAAGCTGGTATTCAGAAAGGTGTAAGGCAAGGCTGCAACTTATCACCCATACTTTTCAATCTTTACATTGAACAAGCAATGAAGGAAATTGGAGAAAAATTTAAAGTGGGAGTGAAGATTCAAGGAGAAATAATTTCAACTCTGAGATTTGCTGATGACATCGTCATCTTGGCCGACAAGCCTGAGGATTTGAATGAGTTTTTGAATGGTATGGATTCCGTCTTACGGAAGGAATTCATGATGAAAATTAATAAATGTAAAACAAAAATACTGGAATGCAGCCGAAATAAATCAGAAACCTCTATGGAGATCAAATTGGCAGGTGAAAAGCTGAAGGAAGTAGGAGACTTCTGTTACTTAGGAAGCAGAATAACCAGTGATGGACGAAGCAAAGAGGATATAAAAAGTAGGTTGGCTCAGGCAAGGAAAGCCTTTCTACAAAAAAGGAATCTGTTGACATCGAATATAGATTTAGGTATTAGGAAGTCATTCTTGAAAGCCTTTGTCTGGAGCGTGGCACTCTATGGAAGTGAAACTTGGACTATTGGTGCAGCAGAAAAGAGGAGAATTGAAGCATTTGAAATGTGGTGTTACAGGAGAATGATGAAGATCAGATGGGTAGATAGGGTTACAAACGAAGAGGTATTAAGGCGAGTGGGAGAAGAGAGATGTTTCTGGCGACTGCTAATGAAGAGAAGAGATAGGTTGGTAGGACACATACTAAGACACCCAGGAATAGCAAGCTTAGTTATGGAAGGAAGGGTCGAGGACAAGAACTGTAGGGGTAGACCAAGGTTAGAATATGTTAAACAGATTGCCTCGGATGTAGGGTGTGGTAGCTATGTAGAGATGAAACAATTAGCTCAGAACAGGGAGGCATGGAGAGCTGCATCAAACCAGTCAACAGACTGAAGACTCAAACTCAAACTCTCAACTTTACCATTTTTCTAATGAGAGACATTCACTTAACGGAAAATTATCACAGCTAAAAGATGCATTGTGTGAATGAGGCAGAAACATTTTTATATTATTCCATTTGAATAAACCAGCATTGGAATACTATTTGTTCCTTTTGTCTAATTATTTTTTAAACCGAGTATTGAAACCCATTTCATGTATTCAATCGAGATACAAACACTGCATTGCAATGTATCTTCCCAGCGCAGCAGTGGAGTCACCTTGGTCTAAACGCAGCTACACCTCAAGTGATTCCGTTCCTACCAAGACTTGTTACCAGTTCAATTCCTGATGGCACGTACAGATCCATTTCTTCCTATGCTCCACACATGGAAAAGGTTGCTCTTCCTGGTTTAGGAGATTTTCCAGTGTTAACTGATAAATCTCTTTTAGTGCATACATTTCTATTATTTATACTAATATAATAAAGCTGAAGAGTTTGTTTGTGTGTTTAAACGCGCTAATCTCTGGAACTACCAGTCGGATTCGAAAAATTCTTTTGTATATGATAGCCAGACTCAAGAGGAATAGTTTAGGCTATGCAGCATTAGATTACACCTTTCAGGTAACCTTAAAAATTGATTTTTGTTCAGTAAGTCGGAAGAACAAGCTCTCCCGAACAGCTTCAATAATACCTAAGTCTATTGTTGGCTGGCAATGCGGGCTGCATCATGTCGCCCCTACCAGTGTTCTGGTGCAGAATTACGAGCTGCTTATAAATTGCAGTCACAGGGAGTAATTAGTGGATAAAGATTTCTTAGGCCCCTTAAAACAGTTATCATCAAGACAATAGTACGCCTCTGTATAAGGGTGATGGTGTTGGAGCAGTGTACTGAGGTTATCAGCTGCAATAAGCTTTGGTGCTTTCCAATCCTTATCCTTGAGCACTCCAGGTCTGTGGTAGTATTCATTATCATCCATAAAACAAATAAATCCACCGGGCGAAGCCGGGCACTATTGCTAGTTCTGACTAAAAATTAAAACTTGGCGAGAGTCATAAGCAGGGCTAAAAAGTTGCATCATGAGCCATGGGACCTCCTTTTTGCATGGAATCCGAACCACAGAACATGCCATTTCACTTTGAAAATCTCACATGCATTGACCGGGAATCGAACCTGGTCTGACTTGGTGAGAGGCAAACAGCATGACCGCTGCGCCACCACAGCCTTCGCTAACTAAATAATTTTCTTACTTTTAGAGCCCACAGAAATACATTAAAAATACAGGATTAATAAATTAAATTATTCAATTCACTTTTTATTTGTTATTCATTCTTCTTCTTCTCTCGAATTGGCTTACTTAGGACCACGTTTATTCAAATGGAGGGTCTTGATAGAGGACAACATAATCCATGGAGATAAGTTTTAAAAAAAATGTGTATTTGGGTGATAAAGAAA
Source organism: Meconema thalassinum (assembly GCA_946902985.2). NCBI lineage: Eukaryota > Metazoa > Arthropoda > Insecta > Orthoptera > Tettigoniidae > Meconema > Meconema thalassinum. Next base: position 189,172,184 of record OX336388.2, on the reverse strand, counting down.
TATGTACAGAAAATACATTTAACTCCTAACCCTGGTCACAACTGTCACAGTGTATCCACCGGACATCAAAGCTTTCGGCTCCTTGCAAGTGTTTCTCACCCCAGCAGGGGTAATGGGCTTTAAACGGGAGTTGGCCGGCAAGTTTCTATCCCCCAAGACAAACAGTTACGCCACAATCAAGCGTCTGGATCACAAACCACAGCATTAATAATGCACTAAAACACTAGTATTAATATGTTGTGATATATGACTTGTTTTGATCTTTCGTCATAAAATGGAATACTAGAGCTCAAGTCAATCGGGGAGGCGGTGCGCAGAACACATTACGTCATGACTCACTTCCATCCCACCAATCCCAGAATCTGAGCTAGAGTGCTGTCAGGAAAGCGAAGTGATTATGTCCTAATATTTAAAAATCCAGTGGAAGAGATTGTGTAAATTTTGAGTGCTATAGAAGCAAAGGGAAGTAAACGTCAGGTTGTGCATAGACAATGTCGACAAATACTATACAATGTGCACAAATACTTTACAAGTGCACAGCAGCATGAAAGAGACGGGCTCGATTCTCATGCCAAATATCCATTCTTCTTTGTATTTCATTTTCTCCTTGTTCCCAAATCACATCATCATCATCCGCTAAAACTAAAGCATTTATCCCATCAGTTTGTCCAATATTATGCTTTACACCCTTTAAAATTTCATCCATCAATATAGTAAATAATAGTGGCATCAGTGCACTTCCTTGTTCGACTCCTCTTCTTGTATAAAAGACTTCAGAATCACCACTGAACACTGCTCTTACTACCAAAATACAACATTTTAATTTTGTTGATTAACGATTTTGGTACATTCTTTTTTCTGTAGACATTCCCATTAGTACAGTCATTTAGGGCAACATTTGGCAGGATAAGGAAAAAATTAAATGACAACGAATTTCTTCAAAAACATGTTCTATAAGACCCCCTGAACATCCCCAGAAAAATCGCCAAAAATCGGGCTTGGGGAACACCCCTAAATTTTCAAAAAACATCCGCCATCTTGGATTTTTCAAAAAAACTACACTAATTTATGAACGAAAAGTAGAAATAAGGTGCGGTTTTCGCCCAAAGAACTACTCCAGGCAGTTTCATCGAGGATGGCTGAAATCGAAGAAAAAAATCAAACTTCGAAACAGTGGCTGCAATATTTTCGACAGACAGTGATCATTCATGACTTTGTTCGAGCGGGAAGATCCGCTGTTCAAAGAATGCTAAATTGCCTGCATGCCGCAGGACAAATTCACTACGCCGAGGCAGCTCACATCTATCTTCAGAGTATGGCTCAACTTGAATCAACTTTGACAGACAAGGAATTTGAGTTTTTCGTTAAAAAAAGCTTTTTCACTGTCCGCCGATCGGATAAATTTTGGTGTGGGGTATGGACCGACATGACCATCAAGCAGGTTTTGATGAGATCATTGAAAGTCAGCGGTGGGTTGACTCAAGGTCGAGGTATCTCTGATGCAATCGTACCCCATTGGATTCGCACTTTGCCAGCGAGTCTACAAGTGATAGAAGCAGTGGAAGCCTTTGTAGGAATTAGAAATGAAACCTCTTAACAACAAGTCTCTTTGCTGGCATCCAAGCAGTCTCAAGACTCTAAAGACTTGAAGAAATTCGTTGAGTGGCTAAAACAACATTCTCCCTTTAAGAAATCCAAAGATCTTGTCTCCCTGTCAACTGGAATAATTGCAGAAAAAAGCGTCAATTGTGATTTGGACGAAAAGGCGGTGAGAAGTGTTGTGGGGAAGTCATTTGACACCGTCACTCTAAAACGGAAGGATCAAGTGACAACATTCGCTGCCATGAAGAAGACACTCGTGATCAACAAGGAACCGGACGTTGTAAATCCCAACCAATTGTTCCACTGCATCGCCTGTGTCGTCAGAACCGAGGAGGAGTTGGAAGACTGCTTACGGCACGTGTTGGCGCCATATCCCCAAGCTTTCTTCGACAACGTTGGGCTCCGTGCTGGTGTTAAGTCGAAGATATATCAGATTTTAGACCAAGTCTGCAAGGTGAGCAGTCAGATGCCTGATAACCCCAAGTTCGGTCTAGACGGTGGCGATTGGTGGCGTTCATTGGCCTCGCCCAGCAACCGACGACGAGGTGTTCAATGCTTACAAGGACTACGTACGAAGGCATTATGGGGAAATTGTCATTATAGTGTTCGACGGCTACGAGGCGAGCACGAAAGACACTGTACATGGTCGCCGTTGCATCGGAAAATCGTCAGCTAGGGTAGAAGTGCAGGGCTTCCATCCACTCGCTCGTCCAAAAATAGTGAAATAGTGAGTGTTTTTTCTTCAAAAAAGTGAAAAAAAGGTGAGTTTTGGTATGAAAAAAGTGAGTAAATTCATAGCATTATTCGCATTTATGGCCGTATATCTGGTTCATAATTTTAACTTTTGTTGATATCTGTAGGGTCAATTAAGGGGGGGCTTGGGTGGCTAAGCTCTCCAAAACCAACCATAGCCCCCCCAAAATGTGACAAAACTGTAATGAAATAGACAAAATTTTTAAGAATGTGTATCTGAAAAACAAATTAGCCCCCAAAAAATGTTAACCAAATTGCGCCTATGTTAATATCTCTGACTACTGTTTGTGATTTTTCATGTAGTTAGAGGACACTTGGAAATAATAATATCTGACTTTCCATCCACTTGTAAATTATTCTAGACTGGATCTTTGAAGCATGAGTAATCAAGCTGATTGTAGGGTAATCTTCACATCTGTCAGCTCCCATTTTCTTCGGAATAGGGAGATCACAATCTTCTTGAAATCGGAGGGTACCTGTCTCATAAATCCTACGCACCAAGTAAAATAAAACTCCGCCTGCGGCAACCATGGGGTGGATTGAGTAGCTCCATGGGTGTCGTTGCCGGTCCCAAGCCCGATGAAAGGAGGAGGGTTAGGGAGACCAGTCTCAACTCTCCCTGTAAAGAATTTGTGAGAGACATAGCAGACCATCTAGCTATAATGGCATGTGCTTAGGCCATAAGGTGGCAGCCCCACTAAAGCACTCGGGGACTGTGGGCTAACAACCTGCATCTCTTAAAATTTATTGTTAAAGAAACTTCAAGAAGCAAAAGCCGGACGGACAACAAGTTGACAACCTTTGGAATGAAATGGACCACGAGGATCGGATTTTGGAATGTACGGACACTTTACGAGAGTGGAAAGTTACATCAAGCTGTATCAGAATTTATCAACTATAAACTAGACATAATGGGAATGAGCGAGATACGCTGGAATGAATTTGGAGAAAATAGACTACCAGAGGGGATGACCTTTCTGTATTCAGGCAAACCCAATGCCGAGGACGACCATGTGAATGGTGTAGGCCTAATTCTAAATAAAACGGCAAAGAAGAGTCTGCTGGAATGGAGACCTATATCAGACAGAATCATAACAGCGCGGTTCAAAGGGCAGGTACGAAATGTAACTATCATCCAATGTTACGCCCCAATTGAACAAGCAGACATGGATACCAAAAACTACTTCTATACAGAGCTGCAGGCAACATTGAATGGGGTGAAACGAGATATTGTCATTGTGATGGGAGACCTAAATGCGAAAGTGGGCTCCGAAAACCTTGGGATAGAAAATATAATGGGGAGACATGGAGTTGGAGAGGAGAATGAAAACGGAGGACTATTTAAGGAGTTCTGTGCGAGCAATGAGTTGACCATCGGAGGAACGGTGTTCCCACATAGAAAATGTCATAAAATCTCATGGGTATCACCTGATCACAGGACGCAGAATCAGATTGACCACTTTGCCATAAGTGGGAAATGGAAAAGATCATTGTTAGATGTCAGAAACAAAAGGGGAGCCGACATAGGTAGTGATCATCATTTTATGTTAGCCAAGGTGCGCATTAAAATCATAGCTGCAAAGAAGAAATTTGATGTTCCAAAAAAGCTTATTGCAGCTGATAACCTCAGTACACTGCTCCAACACCATCACCCTTATACAGAGGCATACTATTGTCTTGATGATAACTGTTTTAAGGGGCCTAAGAAATCTTTATCCACTAATTACTCCCTGTGACTGCAATTTATAAGCAGCTCGTAATTCTGCACCAGAACACTGGTAGGGGCGACATGATGCAGCCCGCATTGCCAGCCAACAATAGACTTAGGTATTATTGAAGCTGTTCGGGAGAGCTTGTTCTTCCGACTTACTGAACAAAAATCAATTTTTAAGGTTACCTGAAAGGTGTAATCTAATGCTGCATAGCCTAAACTATTCCTCTTGAGTCTGGCTATCATATACAAAAAGAATTTTTGGAATCCGACTGGTAGTTCCAGAGATTAGCGCGTTTAAACACACAAACAAACTCTTCAGCTTTATTATATTAGTATAAATAATAGAAATGTATGCACTAAAAGAAATTTATCAGTTAACACTGGAAAATCTCCTAAACCAGGAAGAGCAACCTTTTCCATGTGTGGAGCATAGGAAGAAATGGATCTGTACGTGCCATCAGGAATTGAACTGGTAACAAGTCTTGGTAGAAACGGAATCACTTGAGGTGTAGCTGCGTTTAGACCAAGGTGACTCCACTGCTGCGCTGGGAAGATACATTGCAATGCAGTGTTTGTATCTCGATTGAATACATGAAATGGGTTTCAATACTCGGTTTAAAAAATAATTAGACAAAAGGAACAAATAGTATTCCAATGCTGGTTTATTCAAATGGAATAATATAAAAATGTTTCTGCCTCGTTCACACAATGCATCTTTTAGCTGTGATAATTTTCCGTTAAGTGAATGTCTCTCATTAGAAAAATGGTAAAGTTGAGAATAAAATTAAATTTCAAAGAAGTTTTTATCAAATGACTGGCTTTTGAGTAGACTTTTGGTACACCCTGTCTGGAAGTAGTGCCAACAGACAGTGCCGGATTAAGGTAAAATGAGGCCCAAGTCCCTCAGAGTTTTGGGGCCCCTTTATTTTTTTCAAATAATTGTTATTTTTTAGCACCTGTACATTTTGTAAAGTATATACAAGAGTTCTTTTTCTCAAGATGAATAATACACTTTTTATTAAATCATACATAGGCCTACATATATACATACATTTCAATTGAAATGATCATCGTTATTTGAAAACATTTCAGATGATTTTATGAACAATTTAACAAATCATACTATTTTTACTTCTGTAAAATGTAATCAATTTTTTTTTTCTGTTTTCTCGGTCAATGAAATCTTCTACAATGTCATCAAAATCAATTTCCCGCAGAACATCTGACTCAATATACATTAAACTTAGCATGTCTAATCGTTCTTTGCGCACTTTTGATCCGTTTCAATTTTGAAAACGAGCGCTCCGCAGAACAATTCACTGCCATGAGGGTCAGGAAAATGCGAAAAGCAATTTCAACGTTCGGGAAAACAGACTCAAGCTTGTCTCGAATAAGAATTTCGTCAAGTTCAGAATGAGTGGACTCAGTTTTTAAAGGACATTGTAATTTAATATAACGCTGAAACTGTCTCAGTTCTGGATAAAAATTTTCTAAATCTTCGGAATAAAATTGAAATAAATTAAAAATTGCTTGGGGGCCCCAGATAATTGGGGGCCCTAGTCGGGCCTAATGGGTAATCCAGCACTGCCAACAGAGTCCAGCCAGGATGTACCTAAACCCTCCTCATGATCCCATATGCTTTGCTGGAGTAATGTAATGTATTTCCACCTACCTCTGGATGAATCTTCTCGAACCTGAAGAGGATGGCTCCCCACAGGATATCTCGATTGTACTTTGGCCGGAGTGTCCCCGGGAAGAGACCAAGAGGAAGACCTCGCGATGTGTGGGAGAAGCAAATTTATAACTTCATAACCACCCAGTTTATCACAAATCATGGTCGCTTCAAATCCTATCTTCATAAAATGAACATTCTTGATTCACCAATTTGCAGCTGCCAGGAAAAATCTCAACAGACGGCTCGTCACCTGTTGACTGAATGCCCCACGTACTCGGGAGAACGACCAACTGTACTACGATCATTACCACTGCATACCATAATGAAATAACGGAATTTATAAAAAAAATCTTCCACTCACTTCATAAATATTATTCATGTTAATGTTTGCATTTAAAACTGTAAATATCCCGTGATATACCTGTAGGTGCAACAAGGGTTGTAACTATATTAAATGTATGTATGTCTACCCCTTATTATTCCCGTTTTCCAACGGGGTCGGGGATGAGATGGGATGGAAGTCTTTGTGGCGATGGTTTTTACGGCCGGATGCCCTTCCTGACGCCAACTTCATGAGAGGAGTTAATGAGAGATGAAATGAATGATGGTGAATGAAACTGGGCAAGGATGTGGAAGGAAGCGGCCGTGGCCTGTCAGAAGGTACCGTCCCAGCATTTGCCTGGTGTTGAAAATGGGAAACCACGGAAAACCATTTCAAGGACGGCCGACGGTGGGGCTCGAACCCACGCGTCTACCGAGTCAGCAGAGAGCTTGGCCCCATGACCTAATGCTGCGCGTTAGCCAGCGTCGGTTTGTAACTATATTAAATAAATAATAATAATAAAAAAAAATAGAGATAAGAACTGGCATCAAATACAAGAACAACAGTTATGGTCACACTAATACAGTCATCACAATTAACACCGGTTATCAGACAGATTCTACACACACCCAAAGTACACGGGGCTACATGACCGCGTTGTCGCAGCCCCTAAACTTAAGAACCAACCAACAGTTATGGATGGACAGGACAAATTGGAGACGGCTCATTTATAACCGCACCCTGCTTGCTGGAGCGAAGAAACGATGATGATGGAAGTATTTGCATTTAGTCCATAATTTTTAAAAGTAACCTGAAAAGAGCATCTATTCCTAGCTCTAGTTGATTGAGAGAAAGAAATCCTACCTGCCAGAAAATTCAAATACTTTCAGTACTTCAGCTTATATCTTATTGTGTGGTTATTTACCGTCAGGAAAGTGGGGATAAATCTCTTATTGTTTCCAAGTTCCCTATATTCTAAATGAACAAAGTTAATTAAACGGCCTACAGTGTGAAAATCACCTGTGACATCCTTGGTTTTATTGAATTAGGATAATGAACATATTTAAGGAGAGCAAATATTGCCTATGAGTGCGAAGTTCTCGGTGATAATTTGATAAATGACGTTATCATTTTGTAAAATATTTACACTAGCAAGCCAGTAGTGGATATCATATTTGCTTTCAAAACAGGAACAGGCCTCGGAAAGGTTCAAAAGCTGAAGGACCCCAACGTCAAACAAGAATTTAGATTAGAACTGCGTAACAGATACGAAATACTAAATACAAGAGAAGATGGAGTAGAAGAAGAATGGCAGAAAATTAAAGGAGCAAACCTAGAAACTGCAGAGAAAGTAGTGGGATTCAGAGATAACAAAAGGAAGGATTGGATGAGCCAGGACACCTGGGAAAAGGTGGGAGAGAGGAAGAAACTGAAAGCAAAGATGAATACCACAAAAACTAGGAGACAAAAGATGGATCTTCATGCAGAGTACACAAGAGTAGACCGGGAGGTGAAAAGGAGTGCAAGATCAGACCGAAGGAAGTGGGCAAGTGATCTCGCATCAAGGGCGGAGAGGGCTGCCAGAGAAGGAAACATGAAGGAACTTTACAAGACCACAAGACTGCTAGGAAAGAGGAAGGGACCTATAGATCGTCCTGTGAGAAGTAAAACTGGAGCGTTGCTGACTACTGAAGATGAGCAATTGGAAAGATGGCGTGAACATTTTGCAGAAGTGTTGAATAGAGAGGTACGAACATAGGAAGAAGAGCAACAGGACGGAGAAGAACAGGGAGGTGTAGATGAAAATGCAGAGGAAGATGGAAATCGAAATGAATGTGACGTTCTTGGTAGAATCAAGAGTGGAGCACCTAGTAGAGAAGAGATCAGAGCTGCTCTAAAGCAAACGAAAAGTGGCAAAGCGCCGGGAATAGATAACATCCCGCCAGAGCTCTTGAAAGAAGATCTAGCAACAACAGTAGATTTACTGTACCCTCTGTTTGAAAAAATCTGGAACCGGGAAGAATTACCAGAAGAATGGAAGACCGGCACTTTAGTTAAACTTCCGAAGAAGGGCGACTTGACAAATTGCAATAATTGGAGGGGAATAATGCTGTTATCTATTCCTAGCAAAGTGTTGTCACGAATCATCTTCAACAGAATGAAGGACTACCTTGAAATCCACCTAAGAAGAGAACAAGCAGGGTTTCGCAGAAACCGATCGTGTGTCGATCAGATTAATACACTCCGCATTATCCTTGAACAGAGCATGGAATTTATGGCCAGTCTATATCTAGTGTTTATAGACTTTGAAAAGGCTTTCGATTCAGTAAACAGAAGAAGCATGTGGAAAATAATTGCAAATTATGGTATTCCGGGAAAGGTTATCAGAGTTATGCAAGAAATGTATAACGGATACTCGTGCAAAGTAATGCACCAAGGGAAATTGACACCATCCATTGAGGTAAGAACAGGTGTAAAACAGGGGTGTGTTCTCTCTCCATCAATCTTCCTAATTGTGATAGATGAAGTGATGAGGAAAACAAATGAAGGTAAAAGAAGAGGAGTAAGTTGGAATTTAACAGATCAACTAGAAGATATAGATTTTGCTGATGATGTGTGTCTCCTCTCACAAAGCTTTCGGCACATGAATGCCAAACTGAAAGATCTACAGGAACAGGCAAGAAGGCTAGGGTTAACTGTAAATTCAGGGAAGACCAAATCGCTAAGATTAAACGTAACAAGCGATAGGAAGTTTTAAATAAACGGAAGAAACGTAGAGGATGTTAAAGAATTGACGTATCTTGGTAGCATCGTTTCTAAAACTGGAGGAGCAGAAGAGGATGTGAGCAGCAGGATCAAGAAAGCAAATGCAGCCTTTATCCAGTTGCATCCTATCTGGAAAAGCAATGAGATTTCCACACGTACTAAACTCCGAATATTCAATAGCAATGTAAAATCAGTATTGCTATACGGATGTGAGACTTGGAAAGTAACAAAATCTATCATAAAGAAAATCCAGACCTTTATAAACAGATGCTTACGAAGAATCTTGAGGGTGTTTTGGCCAAATGTAATATCCAATGAAGAACTATGGAATCGTACAAACGAGAAGCCCGTGGACTTACAGTTGAAGGCAAGAAAGTGGAAGTGGGTTGGACATACACTGCGCAAAAACCAGATGGCAATAGAGAGGCAAGCCCTGAGTTAGAATCCTCAGGGACATCGCAGAAGAGGAAGACCGAGGGAAACTTGAGGAGGACAGTGGAGAGGGAAGCTGCAGAAGTGGGGAGAAGTGAAGGCAATGGCACACAACCGAGTCCGATGGCGATGCTTCGTTGAAGCCCTATGTTCCAGCGATGCGAACAACAGGACTTAAGTCAAGTCAAGTAAAATAACCTAATGAGACCTTCATCTCCTATGCAGTGTAGCAACTCTATCGGTATATCATCTATGCCTGGTGCTTTGTTCCTGCTTAAGTCTTCCAATGCTCTGTCAAATTCTGATCTCAATATTATATCTCCTTTGGCGTTGTCATCAATTTCCTCCTCCCTTTCCATTACATGATTCTCAATCTCCTTTCCCTTATACAAACACTCTATGTAAGCTTTCCATCTCTGAAACTTTTCTTCTCTATCTGTTAGAGGCTTTCCATTTGTGTCCTTAATATTACAGCACTTAGTATTCTTATTCCTTCGACAAAAGTATTCTTAATCCTTCGATAAGCTGTGTCTACTTTTCCTAATTTCAGACAATTTTCTATACCTGCACTCCTCTTCAACCATTCTTCTTTCGCTTCCTTGCACTTCTTGTTAACCTCATTTCTCAGGCATCTGTATTCTGCTTTCCCTTTTTGCATCTCTTACATTCTTGTGTTTCCACCTTTCATCCATCAATTCTAGTATATCCTGAGTGATCCAATAGGCAGTACAATAGACTATCCATTTATCCGGGCAAAATCGTAACCAATAGCCTAAGCCCATAGTGTTGGTTTAAAATCAACCAATAGCAAGACTTTAGGATCTCAGCCGACGTCCTCAGAGCGCCATTTAAACAGACCCAACCTGCCCCTTCCCCCTCAAGGGCTCCCATACATTTCCAACGGTATAAACACGTGCTTTGAGGACGCAAGGCTTGCTTCCTCAGCCTTCTACTCCGGGCGGTGAAGGTCACACTTCACCAATCTAGGGGTGAAATGTAGAGCTAGTGACAGTGAGACAGAGCTTATCGAGTGGGCGCAAGGTAGCCCCAAATACTATTTTACAAAACTTTTTTTTTTTTTAAACAGTTACAGCTGAGAGTTGACTGTAGGAAGATCCTCACGTCCTACCATGGAGGAATCGCCACTGAGTTGATTAACTGTTTCAAAAAGTTTGCTGTGAACGTGATCTGATCTAGCGCTCCCTAAACGTTTTCCATGGAGCGGATGCCATTTTATGGATCATAGGACCACGCGGGAACCGGGAATTGAAGTGTTCAAGAAGTGGTTACACCCGCGGTGAGCTACTTAATTCTAGGAACACATACGGCGATCAAGTGTATTCAGTGACCGAAACACGGGAAGTGCATGAAAGTCTAAATAGAGGGAAGTTTCTGTTGTAAAATATTTTAAAACACTACACATTGAAACGGTATTTAGTGCCCCATGTTGGTAGCGACAAATGAAACGTTTTCGCTTGCCCCTAACTGTTGGGTGATAAATGTAACTGTTTACCTTTGCCTAAGCTATGTTGTTTTAATGGGCGCCAAGACCTCAACCCAATGTTGAAATCTAAATTTGTATTTAACAACGTCTAGCTCTGGCAGAACACCTTCAAGACTCTACTCACTCAGATCGTGGTATGATTTGATCATTAACCCAACAAACAATTGTATCAGGAGAAGGAATTGGTCTATATCTAATGCTACCTACTGAAAGCAAAGATTGCATTGTAAAAGAAATGAATTTATTATATAAAACAAGTATAGCAAAATTAATAATAATAATAAGTTTAAAATTTAAATTGGAGCGTTGTGATTTGAATATTACCGATAGAAAATTACGTGAAAACGGAGTCGGATAAATTGATTTTACTCTTATTTCCAAGCTATGAAGTTACTGAATTATGAAATATAAAACAAAGAAAAATGAGAGATTGCGTATTTCTGCGTCATTAGCGCTTACCACTGGAAATGCCCGAAGCATTTCCCTCGTACTTGATGATGCTGTGAGCTTCCCACAGTCTCCTGGACGTCGCCATTTTCGTCGATGTATGATGAGATTCTGGTAGATTAGATAATTCTATGGTCCGTACCTCGGACCCAAACACTCGTACAACCGCACTGGTTAAGTTTTGCAAAAGTTAGTCTTTAACTCCACCGAACATCGGAGCCACTCGCACGCGCAACCGTTCTCGGCAAGTTCCACACAGATAGTTCTCGTCCCACGGAACATCGGAGCGACTCCCGCGTATATCCACACTCGGCAAGAACTACACAGATTGTCCTCGTCTCACGGCGCGTCGAACGATATATTCACCTGTCGGCTCCCCCACTCTTCAGCCGGCTTCAGCTTGCGTGGTCCTCACTGATTGGTTGAGCACGCCGCTAGTTCCCCTCCTCTGCCTCATTACACTCGGCGCGCGAGAGTTCCGTTTCGACAATTCGTCTTTTCTAGACCTTGCGACCCAGCCTTGCGTAATTCTTCTCGACAGGAATCAGCTTGCATTTGAATTCCCAGTGAGTCATGTCTCTCAAATACCCTAACTGACAAAACTCCGTGAAATTCCGTAATCAGATAATTTTCTATGATATCGTCGTTCGTAATAATTTGCTTGATAGTGTTTTCTAAGACATAGAAAACCTATCTGTATGCTTATAATTTTTATAAAATGCTCCGAAAATATCTAAATAATAATTATAATAAATTAATAATAATAATAAATTAACATGAAAAATTCTCTTGGCTGAACAATTTGCCGCGTAAATAAATATAGAATGGCTTCCTACTGACTTATGCCAGTTGCATAAAAACCCCTCGAAAAACACGTTACAACATGGAGGTTACACTCGCTTGCCAGAATGTTACTCATATATATTCCCGTACTGTATGGTATAGTTTATGTATAATATTGTATTATGTCGTTCGTTTGCATTCCAGATCCAGAGTTCAATGCTCACTATTTTAGTCGCCTCTTACCGGCTGGTGATGCTGCTGCTGCTGCCATCAGGAAGGTCCTTTATCTTTTATTTGTACCGGTAGTTTTTAAAGTCATCAGGAAACATATATGCTACAGTAGTTGGTATAATCAGTGGCGACTGGTATACTGCAACTAGTGATGTGGGCTGGGCAAATGCCCAGTGGGCAGGACATCTATAAATGGGCATTTGTCCGGGCATTTGCCCAAAGCAGTTTTAAGCGCCCAAAATCTGGGCATTTAAAAAAACTTTTTTTTAAAACTTTTTACTACTTGTGATAGTTACTAGAGCTTCTAAAACATAATAAAAACCATTAATCAAAGGTACATTTCATGGATAAGCTAGAAATGCCCGAATATTGCTAATAATAAATTAATTATCTCGTGTCAATGTTGTCAATAATAACTAAATGGGAATTATGTATATCTGGTTTGAATAAAACATTGCATTACTGAGTTTTAAATATATGTACAGGGCTTCCATCCACTCACTCGTCCAAAACTTGTGAAATAGTGAGTGATTTTACTTCAAAAAAGTGAAAAAAAGATGAGTTTTTGTATGAAAAAGTGAGTAAATTCATAGCATTATTCGCATTTATGGCCATGTATCTGGTTCATAATTTTAAAGTTTGTTCATATCTGTAGGCGCAATTAGGGAGGAGGGGGGGGGGGGCTTGGGGTGGTTAAGCTACCCAAAACCAACCATAGCCCCCCCCCCCCCCACAAAAAAAAAAATGTGACAAAACTGTATTGAAATAGACAAAATTTTTAAGAATGTATATCTGAGAAACAAATTAGCCCCCCAAAAATGTCAACCAAATTGCACCTATGTTAATATCTGTGAGTACTGTTTGTGATTTTTCATGTAGTTAGAGGACACTTGGAAATAATGGATAATCAATGCAACATTCAAGAAATTTAAATCGTAAAACAAAAATATAAATGTGAACTTTTGTTAAAAAACGCTTTGTTAAAATTTTCAGTGATCGCTGCACGGCTCCGGCTGTGGTATTGCACTATGGAAGCTTTCCATGCTTTCTGGCCGCCTGGCTCGCTGCTGGCAAGGCGCTCAGGCACCGGTGATAGATAAATGAACTACCCATTCATGGGTATAATTTGGGTGTTTCTAGCAATCTGATTGTGCACGAGATCATTTTAAACACAGAATGTGACCATTTTTGTAATAAAAAGTGAGAATAGTGAGTAATTTCATCAAATAGTGAGAAAAGTGAGGCTGCTTTGAAAATAGTGAATAATAGTGAGAAAAGTGAGTCGCTGGAAGCCCTGTAGAAGTGTCATCTTCCAACATTTTGACTGCACCAAAAGAACAGTTTTTATCCAACGTTGGCAACAAAACGAATTTCGTAAACCTTCTAGGAACAGCATTTCAGGCAGCAAACATCCCAGTCCTCCATGCACCCAGTGACGCGGATGTTTTGATTGTAGAAACTGCAAAAAAAGAGGCCGAATCTGGGAAAGAGCAATCGTAGTCGGCGCCAATTCAGATCTTCTTGCTTTAATAGCAGCCTTGACGCAGCCGGACCATTCCATCTTTTTGTTAGTTCCGGGTAACTCAACCAACTCCCAAAAGATTTTCAGTAGTAAGGAGCTGCATCAAGGTCTCGGAGAAATGGCAGCTCACTTACTGTTTGTCCACGTAATGATGGGATGTGATACCACCTCCGCCTTTTATTACAAGAGTCCATTGGTAGGCTTCAATAAACTCCACAATGACCAACAACTCCGTAAAACAGTCGCTGTTTTCCCGGACGAAACTGCAACACAAGATAAAATTGCAGCTGCAGGTAAATTAGTTCTTTTCTTTCGTACTTGTTCTTATCATACCGGTATGATCTTTTAATTCTCTGACTACTAGAAGTCGGTATACTGTACATTACCTATGTTTTGTTCGATTCAGGACAGGAATTTATCATCAAGCTCTACGGAGGCAAACCAGGAGAGGGCCTTGACAAAGCACGATTTAAGAAGTAAATCCAAACCGTGGGAAAGAAACCACCAAACTTCGTCATGAATCTTTCTAGCCTTTCTCCTTCTTCCTCTGCGGCACGTCAACACTGTCTGCGTGTCTACTACCAGGTTCAAGCTTGGAAGGGCAACCGTCTTCCACCGCAAGATTGGGGATGGAAACTCGAATGTAGAAGGCACATTCCTATTCAGTCTACGTTGCGCCCGCGCCGGAACGTCTCCTCCTCATGGTAAGGTGTGGATGCAAGGGAGACTGCACAAGAAACTGCGAATGCAGGAGAGGAGGCCTGCCATGTACCACCATGTGCGCCGTATGTGTAGGATATGCATGCCGAACAAACGCACTTTCTATGATGACGAGGAAGATGACCCGGAGCAAATCGAAAATGAAACCAATGATGCCGCCGCCGCCGTCTCTGTACAAAAGAGGTCTAGCATCGCCCCCAAAGAAACCTCAAAAGAGAATAATCAAAATAATCAAAGAGAAGACAAGTTGTAAACAAATGAATGATGTCGTAATATGTGTCAATGTCTAATAAATGTTATCTTCAATGTAAAATGTCTGCAATTTGTGTGTGTATTGTTGTTTATAGTACTAATATTTTGTAATGTCAGTTTTAGCTAAAATGATTTTTTTTGTAACCTTTGAACATCGTAAACCCATTGTACATGTTCTTGCCCAAAACTGTAAATACTCTGCTATGAGCATTAGATTTTGTTTATGCAATATAAGAGTTTATTATGACGTGTTTTATTTTTCTAATTTAGGGACTTTCCCCCTCGTATATATCCAGTTGTGAAAGTTAATCTAAACTTGTAGACAGAATAGCATCCTTTTCACTTTTCGTTCAACAGTTACATCGATTTTTTTTTTTTTTACAAAAATCTAAGATATCAAGCGTCTTTGTTTTTTTTAATTTGAAGACGGTCCCCGACTTGACTGTTAATATTAAGTACAACATCAAGAGTTAATAGCAAGTACAACATCTAAAAGTAGAAACACAACTTTTTGGGGAAACCGCATTTAGTTTGTACTTTTTGATCGTAAGCTATAGTATTTATTTTTCTTTATCCAAAAATTTAAGGACGTTCCCCGACTTGATTGTGAGTTTTCATAGCAAGTACAACATCTAAAAGTCGAAACACAACTTTTGGCAAAGACCGCACCTTATTTCTGCTTTTCGTTCATAAGTTATAGCAGTTTTTTCTTTAATCCAAGATGACGGACTTTTTGAAAATTTAGGGGTGTTCCCCAAGCCGATTTTTCTGGGGATGTTCAGGGGGTCCTAAAGAACAAGTTTTTGAAGAAATTCATTGTCATTTAATTTCTTCCGTTTCTTAAGCCTAATTTGACCGTACTACATAAAAATGTGTCTCCTCCTAACTCTATCAAAGGCTTTTTCTATATCCAAAAATATAAATATTATATCTTTGTTCATTTCTAGGTGTTTTTCCAGTAACATGCGTACTGTACCAGTCGCCACAAAATCACAGGTTATCATACAAATTCATACTCGTCTGGCATTTCTATCAGGGATCCAACAATAAAACTGGCTGGGTTCAATCTCCCTCGCTCCACCTGGATCAAACTTAACAGTATACGCTGCGGTGTTGGAAGAAGTGCTTCTGATCTCCACCAGTGGGGTTGGCTGAAGTCTCCTGCTTGTGACTGTGGTTCTGAAGTGCAAACCATCATGCACATTGTGAAGGACTGCCCTTGGCGAGCATCTCTGGATCATTCAGAGACCTCCATCGTTTAACCCCTGACGCAATCACTTGGTTGGAGAGACTGGACATACGTCTGTGAGAGACTACCACATTGCCGAAGCCTTTTTCACATTTCTTTGTTTTCTTATATATATTTATATATTTTGTGACCCGATTGTCAATTATAAAATCATAACTTACGCTAATAATAATAACACACGGGGCTGATGACCAAAGATGCCCGGAGGGGTATATCATTGCAAACACGCCTACATTGATCGTACTTCCTCTATTCAACAAATATCAAAGAAAGATCGATAGAACTCTACAACAGCTACTCGATGGGAAAAAATTCATGAACTACTGAAATTAGCCAAAATACGTGTGGTAATGGTCGGGAAAAAATCTAGAAATGATGTAGTAATATATGCTTACTCCTCCGCTGTCTGTAACCCACCCGACTTCCCAAATTCATCACGACTTATATAGATGAAATTTCAGCAGACTCCACCATTTTTAGCAACATGTACGGTATTGCCAACCGCACACATTCTTATCCGGTATCGTAAAACAAAAGTGTGCTGTCAAGTTAATGTGAAAGTGCGCCAAGTTTCATTACAATGTGAATACGGTTCTACATACAAAAGAAACCTAGCCTGTGGCTTACACCCCAGACCCCGTTGCTTGTAGTGCAATCAGTAATTTTCATCCTGAGAGTCGCCTAACCAAGTAGTGACCAATGGTTTCGTCTAGACAGTAGTCTGATCAAGTAGTGACCAATGACTTCGTCTAGACAGTAGTCTGACCAAGTAGCGACCGATGGTTTCGTCTGACCAAGTAGGGACCAATGGTTTCGTCTAGACAGTAGTCTAACCAAGTAGGGACCAATGGTTTCGTCCAGACAGTAGTCTACCCAAGTAGGGACCAATGGTTTCATCCAGTCAGTAGTCTAACCAAGTAGGGACCAATGGTTTCGTCCAGACAGTCGTCTAACCAAGTAGCGACCAATGGTTTTGTCTAACCAAGTAGGGACCAATGGTTTCGTCTAGACAGTAGTCTAACCAAGAAGGGACCAATGGTTTCATCCAGTCAGTAGTCTAACCAAGTAGGGACCAATGGTTTCGTCCAGTCACTAATCTAACCAAGTAGGGACCAATCGTTTCGTCCAGACAGTCGTCTAACCAAGTAGCGACCAATGGTTTTGTCTAACCAAGTAAGGACCAATGGTTTCGTCGAGACAGTAGTCTGACCAAGTAGCGACCAATGGTTTCGTCCAGACAGTAGTTTAACCAAGTAGGGACCAATGGTTTCGTCCAGACAGTCGTCTAACCAAGTAGCGACCAATGGTTTTGTCTAACCAAGTAGGGACCAATGGTTTCGTCCAGACAGTAGTCTAACCAAGTTGGGACCAATGGTTTCGTCCAGACAGTAGTCTAACCAAGTTGGGACCAATGGTTTCGTCCAGACAGTAGTCTAACCAAGTAGGAACCAATGGTTTCGTCCAGACAGTAGTCTAACCAAGTAGGGACCAATGGTTTCGTCCAGACAGTAGTCTAACCAAGTAGGGACCAATGGTTTCGTCCAGACAGTAGCCTAACCAAGTAGGGACCAATGGTTTCATCCAGAAAGTAGTCTAACCAAGTAGGGACCAATGGTTTCGTCCAGACAGTAGTCTAACCAAGTAGGGACCAATGGTTTCGTCCAGACAGTAGTCTAACCAAGTAGGGACCAATGGTTTCGTCCAGACAGTCGTCTAACCAAGTAGCGACCAATGGTTTTGTCCAGACAGTCATCTAACCAAGTAGCGACCAATGGTTTTGTCCAGACAGTAGTCTAACCAAGTAGCGACCAATGGTTTTGTCCAAACAGTAGTCTAACCAAGTAGTTACCAATGGTTTAGTCCAGACACCCATTTTAGTTCTGGTGTATTTTGTATCGGACACGACATGTCAATGTGTGCGCATCAAATATGGCTGCCGTCTTTGAGCAAGAAATAGAAACATATATTTGCATAATACAACAAATATTTCTGGTGCAGCAGTGACAATTGACAGTAATTTCAATTCCTAATGACTCCCAGAAAGGTAGGTCTTTGTGAATCATACATTTTCAATAATCTGCCATGTAAAAGTGTAAAAGCCAAAAGTAGCTGTTGTCAAGCATTAATGATAGATGTATCTAAGGACAAATCGAGAGCAAATTTTGTGGCATTTCAATAAATATTACTATTTAACTGTTTAATAAACATAGCACTTGGAATACACCGAACTGCAGTCATTTGTTCAATCGAATGGAAAAGAATCGACACTTCCACCACTAAAACATTGAACATTATTTAATTTTAGACAAAAGTAGTTTGGATATCAATTTCTGTACATTGGAAGCTTGGTGGTTTTAGAATGATCATTAATACATAGCAATCAGAATTAATTTAGTCTATATAATAAAGTAATTTAAAAAATGCAATGTGTCATATGAACAGAGACATATCTTCATCTAACGGCAGTTTTTTGTACCTGATTCACGAAACACCATGAATATATCCACTACTATCGGCTAGTGTGATCCTGCTTTGCCTACAAATACGGATTTCTTCGAATGCCATAAAATTATCAAAGTGGCCTTAAACCAGTTTCTTGATTTTCAGAGCAAAAAATAAGCACGATGAACAGGGACTTATTTGCATTGAGATGCACCCACCCCAATGATCATTCAGGTAAAGTTCAACTAGGTCACTGGAATACAAACTGGTTGTTGTTGTTGTTGACCGATTTAGGATCTTTGCGACATTGTGGTTGTGTAGGAGATAGGGGAAAATGTTCCGAGGATTAAGAGGCTAGTGAGGCAAAGTTGACACTCTGTTGAACAGAGAGGTCATCTACCCCTACAACAAGAGGCTGTGACTGGATTAGTGCGAATGAAGAGGCTGGAAGAGATGCCCAGGAACTGGACCAAATAATATCAAGAACCATGCAATCACTAGAAATGCAATCATCATAAGACCAGCAAACTTCACATCCCAGGAGGACAGCATATTTATGTAAACAAATCACATAATGAAGTGCCCAAGAAGAGTTAAGTTGCTCAATGAATATACACTGACCGGCAAAAAAAGTGGAACACTTTAATTTTTTATGTAATTTCTTAATTTATTCCACTAAAATGTATCGGTTTTCCAATATTTGCATTATTCGTGTAAATTTAAATGGTTGGCTACAGAAAATACCGAATCATGTTTTACAACACGCTTTAACTCACAAATTTCGTTACATTTTGCAAATCTTACAATTTTCTATTTTTTAGTAATGCTCTTTTGGGCTGGTGTTTATCAAACGTATTGCCAAACAGTATTAATGTTTGCACTGCACTGCAAGAGAATACTGGACACTAAAAACGGGTGTTTCCACCTTTAGCATCTATGACAGCTTGTAAACGCTCAGGCATACTGTTCACAACTCGTCGAATGGCATCTGCCGGGATGCGATCCCATTCCTCCAGCAGCGATGTTCTCAGTTGTGCCAAGGTGGTGTGGTCATGCTGTCTGACGTTCCTTCCAAGCGTATCCCATACATGTTCGATGGGGTTCAAGTCAGGACTACGAGCTGGCCAGTCCAGGATTTGAATCTCCACTTCCTGCAGATATTGTACAACACAGCGAGCAGTATGAGGGCGGGCATTATCCTGCATCAGCATGAAATTCTGACCAATGAAAGGTGCAAAGGGCATCACATGGTTCATCAGGATCTCTTCGATGTACCTTTGGGAATTGAGCGTCCCGTGATCGATGCACACCAACTCAGTGCGGGCCATAACATTGATGCCACCCCACACCATAACCGAGCCACCTCCAAATGGAGTCCTGGAGGAGAAAGCAACAGGGCTGTACCTCTCCCCGCGCCTTCTCCACACACTTTCTCTTCCATCAGAAGATCTAAGGTTAAAGCGACTCTCGTCAGTGAAGAGAACAGAGGCCCACTGCTCGTGGGTCCATCCCAGATGCTGCCTTGCGAAGTGAAGACGCGCCTCTCTGTGATGCGGGTCCACGTGCAGGTCTACTGTACGAAAGATGAGCTTCTTCAAACCTTCTTCTTACTGTTCGCTCACTCACTCTCACATTTCTGACATTTTCCAGTTGATTTCGTGCCTGAACTGCTGTGGTATGCCGATCACGCAGAACTTGAAGGATGAGAAATCTGTCATCCCTGGCACTTGTGCTTCTTCTACGGCCTGACCCTCGTCTCCTGTCGTATGTTCGGAGCTCTCTGTAACGTTGCACTGCACGATGTATGCTACCGAGAGATGATCCAATGACCTCAGCAACATAACGGAAGCTGCGGCCATCCTCCACCAATGCAACTGCCTGTGCAGCTTCTTCACGGCTAAGAGGCATGTTTTAGTGTGAACTGCAAATGGATAACTTGCTAAAATGTGTGACAATGGTTCACACGTGTTCAACAAGTGCCAGTTGTTATCCCTATAGAGCATCCAGCGTTTAGAAAAGACTGTGGGTCTTATGGGCTTTTACTTTTAACGGAATCCCCCCGACACTGGTTTTGTTACCTCACCTTTTATCATGAAGGAACTCTGAACATATATATTTTTCGTCATAATAGCTTCCTACAATTATCTGTCAATTGATTACCTTTGTTATTGCATACAAGTATCGTTTATATTACGTCTTAGTAATTTAAAAAATTTCGAGGTTAGCACGCTGGAAAGAAGAGCCTTGTCCTGTGTTGCATGCTCGCCCGGAGTGGAGCACGTGCTCAGTTCCGCCGGCAACATAAGTACTGAAGCACTATCCGTCATTGGTGTTATTGTTGTGTGTCTGTTTTCTTTTCTGTTCGATCGAATCAGAGCTGCCGACAGTTGGGTTCGAACCCGCTATCTCCCGAATGCAAGCTCACAGCTGCGCGCCCCTAACCGCACGGCTAACTCACTACAATATTACAAATATTAATCTAAACAAAACAACAAGAATAAAATTGAAAGAAACTAAATTATAGCCTAAATAATAACAAAAAAAGGTGATGATCAACAATATTGCTCACGTAAAAATTGTTAACATCGTCAGCATACAGTACATCAGAGAAGGAAGGAAGGGTTGTGTTCTCGACATATGTTATTCAGTAATGTGTCATATCACAACGAAATGAATGTCGTTATTGGTTCTCTTCGCGTACTGTATCCTTAATACTGGTCCAATCTGTTAACACCTGCAAAACTGCTCCTTCATGGGCGTGTTCTTTTTCAGGAAGCTGCTAGGGTTGTGTTGTGTCGCTAACTTATGAAAGCGCAGTACTCGAAACGCGTGAACATAACGTATGACGTCAGCGCTACCTCTGCCTAGAGTTAGCAACACTGTCGCCATAAGGCTCCACAGTCTTTTCTAAACGCTGGATGCTCTATAGAACAACAATAAGGGAGCGGCAACACTCATAAACCTTAAACGATTCCAGTCCGCTTCCTGCCATAAAACCATTAAGATAGGCTCATCGAGGATTGGGGGTAATTGGTGGTAATAAACCACCCTAAGAAATGTCATATTATCAATTTCTATTCACGGATGTTTCAGATGTTTGTTCTAATGCATGAAAAGCTTTTAAAATGTGATTAAATCTTTTTCAAGGCTAGATTTATACTATTTATATTACTTTTTTTAACTGTTCCACTTTTTTGCCGGTCAGTGTAGTAAAGGCTAAAACATTCATTAGGTAAAACTAAACTCTTTAATGCTCTTTCAAGTTAATCTTTCCTCTTCATTTGTTTTTTTAAAGTTGACGTTCCCTAGTTCTTCCGGAAAAAATACTTTATTTTTGTGTTTGTACTCTTCAGACAATTTGCTCTTCATTTTCTGCCAGCACACACTGAATGCGCAGTGGAATAGTAAGTCACCTTGCGAACTACAAATTCTTGGACGTGTGTTGGGGTAGCGCGCCTGCCTCTCTAGATTCCCGGCTCCGTCAGGGATTTTAGAAACTGACGTGAGGGCTGGAACGGGGTGCACTCAGCCTCGTGAGGACAATTGAGTAGCTGTCCGACAGTGAGGCAGCGCCCCGATCATGAAAACCAAGATTAACAGCCTAGGGGACCCGATGAGCTGATCACGCATCACCCCAATATCTGCAGGCCAAATGACTGGGCAGCGGTCGTTTGGTAGGTCTAGGCGCTTCACGGGCTGTAGTGCCAGGGGTTATTTTTTTCTGCCAGCACACACTGAATGTGCAGTGGAATAGCAAGTCACCTTGGACATGCATCAACACGTAAATTGTCAGTCGCGTGGAGTGATTAGTCATGTCTCAATGATGCTGTGTGCTACTTACTAGACTCCCTTCAATGTGTGAGCTATAAAGGACACTGGCAGAAATACTGCTGGAAGTAGGCCTCTATACCAGGCCCAAAACAACTGTGAACATGAGGGAGGAGCCAGATTACCTCGCTCACTCGCGCCAGCCAATAGCATAGCGCGGCGTTGCCCAGTTAACTCAAAACGCAGGGCTCCCTGCGCCATACGAAATTGTTATTTCTCTCCGCGCACGAAAATAATTGATTCTTCAATTATTTCGATGACCCTATGTTACAGAGCTAAATATTTTGAAGTAGACAGTCCAAACCCTGTGACGCTACGACCAGCCATCCGGGAGATAACATCTGCCCTTGAACTGAAGGGATAATTAGAGAGAGAATGATTAGGTGTTGAAATATTTAGGTTCGCTAGGGAAGATAACGAACAGTGACCGCATTGCTGTTTCAATTGAGTAGTGGAGCTTTAAAAAGTGCAGTGAGCTAAAGTTTTGAACTCGTAACAATGTCCCTTAGCAAGCCAAATGGCGGCCGAACAGTTTTACACAGCCAAGCAAGAAATATAATTTTCAGGGTATATGACCTTTAAAAGAAGTTTTCGAATACAGAAGTACGTGAAAACACAAAGTCTGATAACCTATGTTATTGTGGTGTCAGCAATTATGTTTTATTTTTTGTAATTGAGTCGAATAAAACTCACCTCTTAACAGTTTTACCTCACGAGGCATAGCGTACCCAGTTCTAACCCTGAGACCAGAACTAAATGTCTTGATCGAGCCGTGAATCGAATCCGGACCTCACAGGTTTTTGTTGTTGATGATGATTGTTTTAGGGGCTTTGTGACATCATGGTCATGTAGCCCCGTTTGGGTGTGTGTGGAATTTGTCTGATAACCTGTGTCACTTTGATGTCTGTACTGTGTATTTTTAATTCAGGTAGGATTTGGGTAGCAAGCGGCCGTTAGGTACCATCCCGGCATTTGCCTGGAGTAAAAGTGCGAATCCACAGAAAAACCACTTCCAGGATGGCTGAGGTAGGAATCCAACCCACATCTTCCCAGTTTTGCATCACAAGGCAGAGTGTACCCTGTTCCAGCCCTCAGACCAGAATTACATTTCTTGGGAATCGAACTCTGGCTTCCGCGGTGACAGCCAAGAATGGACAGCAAGTGTGCTAGCCAGTACACCACAAGGTGGTCTCCAATAAACAAAAACTGATCCCAATAAATTGTTTTCTGCATTTCTATCTATATATATAAAAATCGGAAGCCTCCGTGGCTTAGGCGGCAGCACGCAGGCCTCTCACCGCTGGGTCCGTGGTTCAAATCCCGGTCACTCCATGTGAGATCTGTGCTGGACAAAACGGAGGCAGACAGATTTTTCTCCGGGTACTCCGTTTTTCCCTGTCAAAATTTCATTCCAGCATCACTCTCCACTATCATTTCATTTGTCATTCATTTAATCATTGCCCCAGAGGAGTGCGTCAGGCCTCGGCAGCCGGCACAGTCCATATCCTCGCCGCTAGTTGGAGGCTTCATTCATTCCATTCCTGACCCCGTCGGAGACTGGAAGCAGGCTGTGGATTTTCATTTTCATCATATATAAAAATCAATGTTACTTGATAGTATGTATGTGGGTGTGTATGTCTCCTATGCGTTCATACACCACCCATCCGATTGCGCTGCAACTTGGGTGAGATATTGATTACTCTCCAAGGAAGGTTTCTGGCTTAGTAAATCCATTTTACAATAGGCAGCGCACGAGTAGATTCAACAAATGTGCGACGACGCGCGAAGCATTTCAACACAGTCCCGTATTTGTTCGTAAACCTTTCATCCGATTGCGATGAAACTTGGGTGAGAAGTTGTTTCCACTCCAGGGAAGGTTTCTAACTTAGTAAATACATTTCACAGTAGATAGCGCACTAGTAGATTCAACAAATTAGTGACGACACGCAAAGCGTTTCAACAAAGTCCCGTATGCATTCATATACCATTCGTCCGATAGCTATGAAACTTGGGTTAGACGTTGTGCACACTTTTGGGAAGGTTTCTGGCTGAGTAAATCCACTTTACAATAGGCAGCGCACGTGTAGATTCAACAAATGAGCTACGACGCGCGAAGCGTTTCAACAAAGTCACGTATTCGTTCATATACCATTCGTCCGATAGCGATGAAGCTTGGGTGAGATAAAAGAATATAGGGGAGAAAGGTTACTCAGGCTTAAAATTTGATTCCAACTACAACCGTCAGGATTACGTCATCAACCAGCCTAGCCTGCTACTTAGCGGTGAGGCAGTGTACTAAAATTTAAGCGCGGGCGATTTGAATTTTATTTAATCGCGTACTGGTACCCCCGCTTACCCCCCCCCCCTGTACCGCTCCCTTTGTATTTACACGTAGTAATATGATATATGTCGGCGTATTTTATTTATTCCTGTTCCTTTTGTTCTATTTTATTTAAGAGCAGATATCAAAACAAAGGCTCATAATAATGGATTATTACTATTAATATAGTAGAAATACCAGCCTGAAATCTTTAGTTTTAATATCTGACCTTGCGTAAAACAGAACAATAGGAACAGTGAATAAATACATTTTATTGACATAAATCATATTACTACGTGTAGTTACAAAGAGAGGGATACAGGGTTAGGGGGAAGGATAGGACGCAGGATATCCTTTATTATTATTATTATTTGAAACCTGTACCACGGCAGTTGCGTAGTACTCCCCCCACTTTTCTCCCCATTTCCCCTCTCTTAATTTTTCTAGTATTATATGTTTTATTCATGATAGTTTTTCTATCATTAACATTTCTTTTATAGTTTATATTTTTTAATGGCAGTGCTTAAAGGTTACTTTTGCAGAGGATGTCATGCGAGATGAACTGGTGTCCTCGGGATTTCCTTCCATAAGTCTCAGCTGAGTTCGGCCTTTGAACCCATGGCCTTGTAACACTAGAAAGTCATTCACCTACTACACAGTACTATAAGTTATAATATCAGACAGGTAGAAGAGAGGTTTAGTTGCCACCAGTGTTGTGGGATCACAGTAATCTAAGAAGAATGTAATAAACCAATACAAACCATGCACACCCTATAAAATATGAACTTATTAACCGCTGTTGAAAGAGATACGATACTGGAAGGAAACAGAATTCTGGAGGGAAAAATGAGGACAAAAATAAGTGTTTATATGTTCATATTATATTCTTCTTTCTTAGTTTTTACAGATAATAAAATCCACAGAACATTTTCATGAAAAGAGTAATATTTAATTTCATCAGGTCATTGTCCCAGTAGATAATTGTCATCACATGGTAGAGCCACGCATATTGCAAATCTGTAAGAGAAAAATACAATTAAAATCCTAATAATGTTGTAGGGGCTTTGCGATATCGTGGTCATGTGGCTTTATGGTACTTGGAAAGTGTATATGGGATATGTCTGATTACCCATGACATTGTGATGGCAGTAGGTGTGTGTATTTGTAATGGAGCCAGGACCTCGGGATATGAAGTTTCAATATGAACAGGTGTAGCCAATTGACTGTGCAGCGCTGCTACTCTATGGCTCGCACGGCACATCTATACCCCGAGACCACAGAAGGAGAATTCCTTACAACAAATTACATTGTGTACCTAAATAGTCGTTACACATACATCTCATAATAAAGATGTTGAAGCAACAACTTGTGACAAGGACAGTAAACAGCTACTCTCTAGGTTACAATGTTAAGCATGCACATATAGAACTTTTGCTGCTCATAGGAGGGGACAAGTGTAGTGTGGATGAACTAAGTTACCCGATCACTTTAATTCCATTGTTATTAATACTAATAATACAATATTATTACTTTCCTAATTGGCCTGGATGTGTGTAACAGGCCTCGCCCCCTGGGTGAATGCCACTGTAGCCTCGATATTAGGATAATGCTGCTTTAATGAATGCACAAAAGTGCATTTAGAATAAATATATAAACTGGAACTAATATTAGATGTTATTTGAAGTGGAGAATGCCACTAGCCAGGAACTTACATCAGAACAAATCCACCATCTCGGAAGTTCACAATTTACCCCAAGCACAGTAAGCAGTAAGATCTATGTGTATGCCCCCCCCCCCTCTTACTGTGA
Organism: Meconema thalassinum; assembly: GCA_946902985.2. Classification (NCBI taxonomy): domain Eukaryota; kingdom Metazoa; phylum Arthropoda; class Insecta; order Orthoptera; family Tettigoniidae; genus Meconema; species Meconema thalassinum. Next base: position 189,145,814 of record OX336388.2, on the reverse strand, counting down.
TATTATATAGCCCATCCAAAAACATCCATAGAAGAAAGAAAAAAAAAAAAAGAAAAAATCTCAAATGAACAATATTAATTTGTGGATTAATTCATTTGTTACACAAATAGCCTACCAATCAGTAAACCAATTGAAGCATTTCTTGATGCAATATGCATTGAATTCAATTTTGTGATTGACTTAAGGGGAACCGATAGGCCAGTCATTATATTCACTGCAATGTTATATAGGCTATATACTGTACATGTAGCCTTTTATAGTCCAGTCTGCAAGCCTCTGTTTGCAAACAAGTCACCTCTATGATCCCCTGCTTCTACACCTCTCACTTTAATAAATCGTTAAACACTGAAACTAACTAACTATAGCCTCCTACGTCTATCACTGCTTCTCGTATCCTCTACCTCCGAGCTCATTAACCTCTTAGGTAAACTCTCTCCCCCATTCTCTTTGCATGACCCATCCGAGTCTGCTCATACGAACAGCTTCATATAGCATTTCATTTCCAACCTAGTCTTTATCTCATCATAATTACACATATTATCAGGCAGATTACACACAATCAAGCAGTATACGAGGCTGATGTTCACTATGTCTAAAAGCCCTAAATGAAGCAAAGACTGCAACTATTCCTAATAACGTCACCTGTATATTTTGATTATCTCCCTGCAATAGTGTCATGATTCCAGTTAGGTTTACTGTGTGCCATTCACAGATAAGGACACGTGGCATGCACTATCAAAAGAAATAGGGCACATTCCAGTTCCTCAAGTGACTTTCTCACACATCTAACAGTATGCCAGGGTGCAATAGGCTATATGAATTTATCAGAGGGGGTATGAACTAAGTGTATTGCTAATCAAAACCTACATAACACCTGGGCCTACCCTATACCGGTACTGGTGTAAAATTAATAGATCAAAGTTTCATCAATATGGTAACTTACCTTTGCTGAAATAGGATTAGTATACAACTGTTCGGACAACAGAATCAGGCAACTCCTGTCTATAGGCTATTGGACAAATGTAGTATATAATCTGCTTTCCTTGAAGTGCCTCATTACCTGAGAAGAGAAAAGAAACACAATAAGGTAACCAGTTCACAACCATTCTGCACATACTGTAGGCCTAGCTCTGTTTCAATAAAGTAGGGTTAGGCTATGTAAAGCCATTCATATAGTTCACAATACTTCACAAAATCATTCTAATATGCCATCTAGCTAAAATCATTTTGAATTGAGAATACTACACTGAACGAAGTAATCACAATAAAGCCCACAATTCGTAAACAGAAACACTATCATAATGGGTAGATATTAAAATCATATCCTGGCAGCAAAACTGCGAAGTAACTATTGAAATAAATACCTACCGTATTAATGCAATATCCTACGAAGGAATGCCATGTTGGAAGCCTCAAAAGCACAAACACACACGATCATGAGTAGGATAGCCAGTTGCCAGCGACATGTTTAAATGTAACCGGCGTATCCACCCCGCATGAGCTTCAACCAATAGCAATCGAGTTGGACAGCAGCGCTACCGCAGCGCAGCGAGTGCTCAGGCAGTGAACCTGTCAGTTGGCAGAGAGGCCTTGGAAGCGAAGGATCTATAGTAGTTTCATCCCCCTGGGTGAGATACTGAGTACACTCTAAGGAAGAATTCTGGCTTAGCAAATATACTTTACAATAGGTAGCGCACGAGTAGATTCAACAAGTGAGCGACGACGCGCGAAGCGTTTCAACAAAGTGCCGTACGCGTTCATATAGGCCTACCATTCGTCCGATAACGATGAAACTTGGCCGAGATGTGGTGCACAGTCCAGGGAAGGTTTTTGACTTAGAAAATCCATTGCACAATAGGTAGCGCACGAGTAGATTCAACTAATGAGCGAAGGCACGCGAATCTCTTCAACAAAGTCCCGTATGCGTTCATATAGGCCTACTATTCATCCAATGCGATGAAACTTGGGTGAGTTGTTGTGCACACTGCAGGGAACGTTTCTAATTTAGTAAGTCCATTGTATAATGGGTTGCGCACGAGTAGTTTCAACAAATGAGTGACGGCGCACAAACAGTTTCAACAAAGTTCCATCTGCGTTCATATACCATTCATCCGATTGTGATGAAACTAGGGTGAGTTGTTGTGCACACTGCAGGGAAGGTTTCTGACTTAGCAAATCCATTGTACAATTGGTAGCGCGCGAGTTAATTCAACAAAAGAGTGATGGTGCACAAATCGTTTAAACAGAATCCTGTAAGCGTTCATATGCCATTCATCCGATTGCGATGAATCTTTGATGATTTGTTGTGTATACGGCAGGGAAGGTTTTCGACTTAGTAAATCCATTTTACAATAGGTAGCGCACGAGTAGATGCAACAAACGAGTGACGACGCGTGAAGTGTTTCAGCAAAGTTCCATCTGCGTTCATATACCATTCATCCGATTGCGATGAAACTTTGGCGAGTTGTTGGGCACTCTCCCACAAATGTTTCAAAATTAGTAAATCCATTTTACAATAGCTTAGAGGCAGTTAACGGAAATTGAAGAAAAAATTGTGTATCCAAAAGCACTTCAAGAAACCAATTTACAATGCCAACACTTTCTTTGATTGGCATTGCAACGCATGCCGGGTACAGCTTGTTACCTTATAAAAAGTCCACAAGCAATGTTAATCAGAATAACTTGGGGTGTAGATTACGTCATGTGAAATAATAACGTTGTTGTTGTTTCATTTGAGGGGCTAGGGCATCTTGGTTCTTTAGCCCCGTGTACTTGTCTGAAAATCTGGGTCACTGTGGCGTCTGTATTAGTGTGTTTATATTTGTATGCTTGTGAGGATTGGGAACTAGGCTTCCGTGGCCTTATTTTAGGAACCATCCCGGCATTTGCCTGGAGTATAAAAGAGAAACTACTTCCTGGATGGCTGAGGTAGGAATCTAACCCACATCTTCCCAGTTTGGCCTCACGAGGCTGAGTGTACCCTGTTCCAGCCCTAAGACTAGATTTAAATTGCTTGGCAAAGCCGGGAATCGAACCCGGACCTCCTGGGTCACAGCCAAGAATGCTGGTCGCAACACCAGGAGTGCACGAATAACGTTTGTGTGGCATCTTATATTCTTCTTCTTCCTAGCGTTGTCCCGCTGGTGCAGGGTCCGCTTTTTTGGTCATTGACCTCCATTTTGTCCGGTTTTGTGAGTCAGCTGGATTTAGGCCGGTAATTTTTAAATCACCATTTATTGTGTCTTGCCAACGCTGCTTCGGTCGTCCTCTGGGGCGTAGGCCTTCAACCTCAAAATGAAGGACAGAGTTATTAACAGTATTAGGTTTCATATGCCTCATATCACATTGTGTGCAATCCGTTGTGAGCATAGATATTCGTAGGATTAGGCCCCCAGCTCGCACATGCTCTTACCTTCGGAGCGTCTTGTGTTCACGGAGAAAGTAGTGCGTATACTGCGAGCGTAGGGCTGTATCATCTCCGCCAGTCTCACTGTGGCAACAGTGTTCAGCTGGACGCTCGCTACTGGGCGAAACCATGTTCACAGTTTTTTGGGACTGGTATAGTAGCAACCTATAATCTATAGCCACTCCCAACTTTGAAACAAGATATGAATAACTAATAACTTATCAAAGGTTTCATAGACATAAGCTAGATCTAATAAAATGACAACACCATTACCAAGAAAAGATTACATTTATTTTTTTACACACGCAACCTATACACAACAAAAGGCAAAGGGAATCGTGATGGCCCTTGTATCTTACTACATCTCTTGCTACACCCACACGTCTTTATTTACACTAAATCAACATTCATTCTTCAGGTTCTGTATACCGATCCTTGATGTGATTCCATAGTTTCTGAAAAGAAAGGACCCGCATAATGTAAATTTAAATCCCAAAACTTGGTACCATAAAGTCAATAATCATATAATCGACTTTAATTACTTACACCTTTATTCATGGAGTCAAAGGCATATTCAGTGCCCAGATCAAAAGATCGCTCAAATATGAACGCCCCAGTTATTACTGTAAGTGCAAATGTAGATGTTCTCCTGAATAGAGTTCTGTAAACTGTAGAAAGCAGCCCAGACATGTTGTCCCTTCGTTCGGCAAGGTTAATTTATTCTATCTAAAAATTTTCTCAGCAGTCCTCACTAATCAGGCCAAAGTAGAGAAGAAAAAAACAAGTGAACGAAACAGCGAAAGCCAGAGGTGATATGATGTTAAAATTTCTAGATTAGAAGTAGAAGCTTTCTTTATACCATTAATCGATACATACTAAAGACGAAAGAATGCACAATTGTAACACAGCAAAGTAGTGAAAAGTACGTATAATTTATTAATAGTTGACAAAACTAGATTATAATGCTCTTATTTCTGACCCATTATACAGTACTATCGTATCACCGTAGCACTGACCGTAGCGTCCTGCAAGGAGAGAAAAGCAAATCTGCAGGAACATATTGACTGGTCGATGTCCACCGGATCTTGACATGAGTCAGGTATTGTATTATAGAGATAAATGGATATAACTTTCTCTCAGTTCCACTGGGTACACGGCCAACATAGTATAAGTAAGTTTATATCAGATTTTGGAGGCTGAAACACATAAAATATATTTGGCTTATTCAAATTAATTGGGGTCGTGGGAGCCAACCAGGTTCATTTTGGTTTTGACCGAGGATTTAAGACCAGCTACCCTTCCTGACGCTACGTGATTTTTCAGATGAAAATTACACACTGGTGTCACCGGGTTTTGAACCCAGACCGTCTGGGTGAAAGGCGAAGGCTCTACGCCATCACACTTTATAGTCTATTATATAAAAGTAGGCCCTAAACGGAGAGATAAACACTCTAAATAAAAACAATATCTTGCGAATTTCTGGATGACCAACGAATCAAAATAAGTGTCGATAAAGAAAAGGATCCCCTCTCAGTTGTCAAGCCTTTCACCTCTCACCAACGAGGACCGGGTTCAATTCCCGGTCAATTCATGTGAGATTTTCGATGTGAAATGCTATTCCACGCAAAAAGGAGATCCCGTAGCTCATGATCACGAGATTAATAGACTATTATAGTCTATTTATAGTCTATTATATAAAAGTAGGCCCTAACCGGAGAGATAAACACTCTAAATAAAAACAATATCTTGCGAATTTCAGGATGACCAACGAATCAAAATAAGTGTCGATAAAGAAAAGGATCCCCTCTCAGTTGTCAAGCCTTTCACCTCTCACCAACGAGGACCGGGTTCAATTCCCGGTCAATTCATGTGAGATTTTTGATGTGAAATGCTATTCCACGCAAAAAGGAGATCCCGTAATCATGATCACGAGATTGATGGTCACGTTAGACTTCTTCTTTTATTTACAATGATTAAGTTACTGAACATGAAGTATAACATAAATTTCTCGCCAAATCAATACTTTTTACTTACTTAAAATTCTATAGGAGTGCAATTAAGTTACTGAAGTTATTAATTTAACTTTCTAACGAGTCAGATTTTTTCAATAACCCAATTTATTCCGTTAGTCTATTAAACTTCTATGGAGTTGTGTTTTTGTTAGTACTTTTGTCTACAAGTGTGAAACTTTTTGAGTCGTCAACATCTACCGTAGCTAGCGATTGCTTTTTAGACTTTTTGTTATTGACCGTTATTTTTCAAATTACTTATTTACTTGGTGAGCTTTAGTTAGGTTGAATACTTAAACGAACACTTAAATGTAACTGAATTAATAATGTGGTTTTGTGGACTGAGCTGACGTTGGGATTTGAAGTGAAGTGGACACATGTACAGCCGCAAATCAGCTGTCTAAAATCTATTCAGTTACATTTAAGAGTTTTTATGCAGAAGGACGAAGAAACGTGGAACGCCAAAAAACCAGATGGGCAGGCTACTTTAAAACTAAAGCGGGAAACCAATGATCGTGAGCGGCAAGAGCATGGAGACAGGCCAAACAGTAATCTACAAGCACCAAACAGGACAGAAAGACAATAACAGTGAGTGCAACATGCGAAGAGTACAGTGCGGAAGTGTCAGGAGACGGGTAACGTGGAAGCATTGAACTCTAGGTAATACTGGAATGTCGACTGTATTGGAGCAAAGTGCGGCTTTTGGTGCGACTATTTACGCCTGGTAGTGCACGTCAAGGAGGAGAGTTTGACGTATACGAACGCAAGGATGATGTACGTACGTACGACGAGATACAAGTAAAAGAGGTACTTTTGAACATTTAGGCGAACGGTAAACTAAACGGAACTTACGCCGAAATACATATTTCAAAATATCGTAGTAATTTGATACTTAAAATGGCTAGGAATATACGCCAACATAAAATATTATATTGCAGCCTGATTGTTCATCATTTTTATCCTTAGATCAAAGGCAGCATACACAATAACTATAGGCCTACTGGCAAAAAATACAAGCCGTAGCCTACGTACATTAAAATAAAATAAAAATAAGGTAATACAGGGAATGACTAAGAATAAAGAACAAAATATATGGTAATTTGTATTCAACATTTTTATTAACTCAAAGGCAGCATTCATAGACTATGTGTATGAATATGCATAAGCCTACAACTAAACAATTAAATTGATGCTTAGTGAACAAAAATACATACTTTATTTATGCAAAACAACCACATGTTCAATACTCTTAAAGGCAATGGTGCATGTTGCTCAGCGGTCAAGCAATTCGTCTCTCACCAAGGTGGACCAGGTTCGATTACCGGCCATTGCATGTGAGATTTTCGAAGTGAAATGCCATGTCCTGTGGTTCGGATTCCACGTAAAATGGAGGTCCCTTGGCTCATGATCACAAGATTAACGGTCACGTAAAACTATAAGCTTCTTTTTCTTCAAAGCAGGTCGAAACTTAGACCTCACATAAGTCATACAGCAAACGAACAGGGTCCTGCAGGAAAGATCCCCTGAGCCGAATTCGTTTTATTGTCTCCAAGACTGACATAATAAAAGTATACTGGAAAATGTAAAATTGTATGCCTATGCTGACGAAAAAAGTAACAGTAAATGTTAGGCCTAGGTCTACATACTTCAACTTGTAGGCTACTTGTCGTTCAATAACTCTCAGTCTTTTCTTGGATGGCTGAAGCAGATGTTGTGGGAAATTGAAAATTGCAGGTACTGTACCGCATCATCTTTAAGCAGTGGTTTGTTTCTATTTGAATGAAACAAGTACGGTAGCATGATTTATAAAAGTGTTCACAGCTATAACCCATTTCTTTAATAGGTCTACTTCTGGACGTTTCCAAGGAAATCTGTAATACAAGCTAGGCCTAGGTTATAATTCTGTGACTAATAACTTATAACCTATACTAGGGCCTACGTGTATTTGTCATATGCTATTTTGGCCTATTGTGTCAAAATTTGATGTAAGTCGTATCCATAAACGCAGAGTAGGCTACTTCATTACAAATCTCAATTCGAAAATAAAGTTGACCGTAAACCTACCGTGTTATTGGAAAATACCATACATATAACGTTGCGCAGAGGTACGTACTGCCCCCGTAATTGAATTATGTAGAGACCACGGTGGCTATATTTGAAATTATAAGGAGAGTTATGGCTGTCATAGTTATGACGTGGGTAGTCATGACGTAAGCAAGGATGACGTAAATGTTATGCCAGCAGGCTACTTGAGCTGAGATTCTCAGTGACGTCAGCATTTAGTCCAGAATGTTCCAAGATGTACGACGCAGTCGCAGGAAACGAGGAGTTCTGCTGAGGAAGAAACTATGCTATTGGAGGAGAGGCATGAACCAATGAACGATAGTTTAACGGAAGACGGAGATTGCTGAAACTATGGTATTTTTATTACTTTTGGAATGCAGAATTGTGGAAATCCATTTGCAGTAGAAGCATTGATTTGGAATTTTGGTGAAATTTATTTTCAGTTTTTGAATTTTGAAAATCCGTCATGTATTAACGAAGCTGGAACTTCTAGCGATGACGCAGTACCACGCTTTGGAAGGGATGGTAACGCCCCTCGGGAAGTTAATAAAAGGGCTTGCGCAGAAGAGAGGAGTCTCTTTCGTTCTCTGATCATTCTGAGATCTCATTCTCAGATCATCGAAGTATATTTGTGAAAGTTCTTTTCTTATACATTCATTATAGTGAGACGTCGAAGTGAACAGCAGTGAAAAGAATCGTTTTTGTAACGCGTGGCGAGGCCACAATATTAACGAGATCCAGGTCAAACTAGGTGAAGTTGAAACGGACCTTAGAAAGCTTCTACAAGTTTAGCTTCGAACAGTTAGCGGTCACCAACAAGCTAATTGTATTGTGCAGTGCTACATGCAGTTATAGAGAAAACCTGAACAATTTCGACCGATTAGTTTAAAAGATATTAGCAGTTTTATACGACTGACAAAAGTGATTATCTCGCCACTAGAGAAACACTTTTGTATAGCCAGAATCAACGCAACGGCTGACGCTGCGAGTGGAATAGAAAGACTTCAGATTGCTTGGTTACAGAACGATACAGTATAATGGAGCAATTGAATACGGCAGTTTGTTCTTCTGACACTACAACCGAAGAGCAGATGGAAGGCTAAGAGGGCTTATTGCAATTGGGACATACTTCAACGGAGTAAGATAGCGACATGGAACTTCGCTAATTGCTATTCCACACAAGCGAACATGCGGTGAATACCATCTACACCCATGTTTCGTAATTAAAGGCTGAATACCATCGAACAGCCATAGAAACCATTTCATACTCTGAATATGAATAATTTCTTCGGAAATTTCTACAAAACTTCATGACGACTGTCTACTGGAACTTCAGGGAATTTTTCAAGAGAGGTCAGGGAAGTCCCGACTCACAAAGAAGATTATTGCCGGAAGGATGTCTATTCGTCTTCGAGGAGCAGAGCGATTCACGGAGAAGGAAGCAGTTCGATTCTCCGAGGGTGCTATTTCCTATTTCGAGGATGGAGCTCAGCTTTACGTGGTAAAATGGATCCATCAGCAGTCTTCTTTGGGGAATTTTCCTCTGGAACGTCAATCGGCAGATAAGGTAGTCGTGAACGTTTATTGTATTTGAGTTTACTAATAATGTTTGAGCAACCATTTTTCCCATATTTTTATCCTCATGTTTTTTGCCCTATTTTCTTGTTGAGATTCTTATTCTCAGTACACCTTGATGAGTTTTGCATTTTTCGACGATTTATTAAGACATTGTTATGTCATGGGCATAGTTAACGATTTTGAATCAGTTGAGACTGATATTTAGATTTTTCAGTAATTAATATTTTTGTAGTCACGATTTGACTGTAAGTTAATGATTTTTAATGACAGATTTAAATTCAGACAGCGTGTCATTTTATTAAAGTAATTCTACCCCAGTTTAATTACTTTGACCAATTTTCTGTCATCATCAAGAAGGAAGAACATTTAAATGATTTTAGAGCGTTAAAATCTCTTACGTTGTCGACGATCTTGGAAATACTAGTCGTTATTTGAATTGATTGCAACACAGACATTTATCGTCAGTTATGAATGAACATTGCATCATAGACACTTTTGTGAAAGAGTAATGTTAATAATGAATTATTGAATGCATTAAAGTCAAGTACTTTTGTTAGGAGTTTTTCTCAATTAGAGATTTATATAACGATGTTTGCATTCCCCAGTCTAATTGGATTCTATTCGACTACTTTGCATTTTAGTCGCTCTTTATTTGAAGATAGTATTTTCATACTACAAATTTCTTTTAAGATGTTAATCTTAAATTTTGATAGACCAGACAGGCGTATATAAGCGTATTCACTATTAAATTTGTTTGTGATTGGCAAGTTTTGACTTCATTTCGGTTCATGAATGAAATCCACGAAGGTTAAAGAAAAACAGTTTTGAAACTATTAATGATTATAAAAATTTTTAAGTGGAACTATGAATGTATAATCGCTAGTGCAGCGCGTGTTGAAAGTCGCTGAAATATAATGCTCTTGAATATGAAGAAGGTTCCCACAGGAATAAATGTTAAAGAATTATTTGTGGAAGTTTTGTAAGTTATGTGGAAGTTTTTAATGCCATATAGATTAATATATGATGATTTTGGGCATATTTTTAATGCAGATTGTGCATTAACTTGTTAGCGAAGGATTTTCCGCTGGAGTAAAAATTGTTATAGTTCGTTGAAAATTAATCAAGTGAGTTACTGTTATAATTAACACGAGTTTTGAAAGAATTTGAGATAAGATTTTGAATGAAGGTTGCCGTCACAAATCATTATTAAAACCTTTATTAAACTAGATTGTGACATTAATATGTATAACTAACCTTCATTGGTCGATTATATTAAACAGGATTATAAAATTATCAACCGAATGAACATGTGGTTAATGTATTTATTAAATTAATAATTTAAACAATTTAAATGTTAATATTGTAAATAATTGCTGTAAATATTTTTGAAAATAATATGGAACGAGAGTGATGTTAAAGGCGTGCTTATAATATTTTTATTGTCTTTGACAAATATTATAAACAATTTCTAATTGTTATAAATAATTTATGTGATTTTGTTATAAACATTTAAGAGCTAATTAAACATTTGGATTGAAGTTAACAAGTTTAAGAAATTAACATAATGATCCAATAGGATGTGAGCAAAGTACTTGAAAGATTTGCGTAAATATAATGTGAGTTGTCTTGTGGACATTTAAAAGCTTGAGAGTGCAGGCTGTATTCTTACGTAACATAGCATGTGAGAAGGGAGTGCATTTGACCAGTATGCAACAGGCTGGAAGGTAGCCCGCAGCTGTGCCAACATATGGTTCTCAGGGAGTGAGGTCGTACACACTCTGGCCTTGCGACTATAAATACCATTCTAATGTTTATTAAAAGGAAACCAAATGCTCTATATATGTCACACCCTGACGTCCTTTTCCAATCCAATAGTGTTATGAATATTACGTTATTTGAAGCTCTTGGGAGCTAAAATGTTTAATATCATGTTGTATAATAATTTTGCAAGTCATATAGGAGGACGTAGTCAGATTGACTTGGGCTACTGATAGCCACGTATATTTTGTTGTGTTAGTAAAATCATACCCTTTATTAGAAATAAAGCTTTTGTACAGTCCAAAGTTCTCGTCTTCGTTTCTGGTTCATTTTTAAATGTTATGGTGGAGGTTATTGTGTGAACAGACTTTAGTGATCCTGTTGTCAACTCAAACCCCGAGATAATTAAGAGGTAAGTAACGGTAAGTATAAACCCCCGTCTATTTTGGTGTGTTCCACAATGATTTCCTGTGAATTTCTGTGCTCTTATCTCGATAGTATCTGTCAGTGCCATTTTTATTGATGTAACTGTGCCGGTGCGATTGATAATTGGCAATCCGATTGAGGGGGCGGATATCTGACAGCCTACTATCCAGGTAAACGGGGACAGAAAGATTGGCGACCCAAGAACGTGGGGCTGAGTCAACAGAAAGATTGACCCTAATACGTGGCGCGAATTCGACAAAACTGGATCACCAGGTTGAACAATAGAAAGATTCGCACCTAAAACGTAAGGTTCGATTAGACTCAAATAAAGAGGTTGATTCTTTGTTAGATGTCTAGGCCAATTGTAGTATTTAAGAGTGTGATTATATAGGAATTAAATGTTGTATTGTATTAGGAAAATTACACTCAGAAAAGATCAGATCTTATACAACTTGAGAAAGGTTAAATAGGCTGGAAACTTAGAAAAATCGCCTATGATCTGGAATCTTATTTTATTTGACCGGCTTATGACATTTTAGTCATATTAAAGATAAAATTAAATTAGGTGGATTGTAAATGTAAATTATTTGTGTTAGGATATTTTAAAATGAGCCAGAGAAATTTGAACATGTGCTTGAGTTTGTTTCAACATGAAGTATCTTCGAATATTAATTATAAGGTAGTTATAAGTTAGATTTAAGACAGAAAATTGATCAAAAATTATATATGGTGAAAAGTGTTGCTCAAATGTTGTTATTTTGCTCTTTTGATGTATGTCCCTACAGCAATCCATTTTTGAATAATATTGTAATGGCAGATGAAAGTATGAGGTTGATGTTAGAAGAATTGAAAGCTAGCATGAATGAAAGTGCGAGGGAGATGTCTGCTAACATGAATAGAAGTATGAAGCAGATGTTGAATGAAAGTATAAAGGAGATGGAAGTTAGGAATACTAGTAGAATGGAGGAGAATGCTAGTAATATGTCTGCTAATTTGAATAGTAGTATGAAGGAGATGGAAGCTAGGAATACTAGTCGAATGGAGGAGAATATGAAGGTTCTTCATACTAGTGCTGCTAATTTGGAGGATAATATGTCGCGTTTACAGATTAATACCCTAGGAATTGAGAATACTGTAACGGACATGCGTACAGACGTGTCTAATGTCCATAAAGATGTATATATTGTGCATAAAAGTGTTGATGATGTTAAATTTGATGTGTCTAAGGTACAGAAAGACCTTACAATGTTAAATCTAGATGTAGCTAATGTCCGAGGGGATATTTCTTGTGCTAGAGCCGAAGTAGTTGTTGTCAAAAACGATGTAGCGACTGTCCAAGACAAGGTCGAGGAAGTCCAAAAAGAAATTCAAAAAGCTAGAACTGATGTATCCAATGTTCAAGTAGACATTAATAACATTCATGCGGATATAACTGAGGTGCAAAGTGACATAACTAAGATTCAGGTAGAGGTCAACACAGTTTTCGTAGATATCACTAAAGTCCAAACTGATGTAAATAAAGTCAGGGAAGAAATCGAAAACTCAAAAACTCTTTGTACGCGTAATATAACTGCATTAGCGACTAGGTTAGTCGATGAATCAGTTAGAACAACAACGTCTTTAGCAGAGTTGAAGTATGACGTAGAGGTCATGAGAACACAGGTATTAGACCACAATAGAGTATTAAAAGAGGATATCGAAGTAGACATAGCCGAAATGTTAACAGCAAACGTAGCGGTATGGAAAGACGAGTGGAATAAGTCAAGTGGGGAACATGTAACCCAAATTCAGGAAAGGATTGAAAGAAAACTTGCCAGTACGCAGATAGAAATTAACAATGAAGTAGTACAGATTAGGAAAGATTTAAGCGTCAGGATAAATTCGCTATCCGAAAAACAAGTTGACGATAGAACACAACTAGATCAGGATATGCAAACTTTAAAATCTACATTAGAGGAACAGATGCATAAAGTTGTCTCGGATGTAAATGAAACGACGAGTAAACTGAAAAATTTGAAGTTAGGAGAGGCTAGTTTAATGGAGAACTACAAAGAAGAGATAGTCAAGAAAGTCTTAACAGAAATCACCGACAAGGATACAGAAGGCTTAGCTTGCGAATTGAATAGGAAGTATACCAGAAGATGTCACCTAGATCCAGAAGAAAGAGACGTGACTCCTGAAGAACGTGTATCCAGATTCAGAGAGGAGGATGACGAGAGGAATATGGAACCTGAGTGGAATTATCGAGATAGTGGGAAAAACTATCCGGATTCATATCCGAGGAACGTGACGGTCATTAGGAATTTCGAAGACAAACCACAAAAATTCAGTAACACTGATAGTTTGACACCTATAGAGTATGTAAGGAATCTCAAAGATTATTTCATCGAAGCTCACATTCCCAGAGAGAGAGAGATGAAGATAGTAGAGAGATATCTGATTGGAGGACCCCTTGAATGGTTTTGCGCATTTAGATACACATTCAGTAACTTTGACGAGTTTGCAGAGGCGTTAATCAAACGATTTTGGTCCATAGAAGCGCAGAATTCGTTAAGAGCGGAGGTGTATTCAAGAAAATACTCAGGTACTCTTCCAACGAGGTACGCTGATTTCTTTACGAGTCAGTTGTCCCGCTTGAGATTTTTGCAACCCCCATTGTCCACGGAGCAACTAATAGATGCGATTTCTCGTATGCTGCCAGTTGAGGTGAGGAGACTTATAATTTCTTCCAACATCAGGGATTTATCCAGCATGGATGAATTACTGAGAAGATTAGACTACACAAGTCCAATGCCTAACGTAGTCCAGAAAGGTCAAAGGCAGGAGTATAAGGAAATCAATACGGTATATATGGACCAAGTCCAACAAACTGACAAGCCAGAGCAGGAGAAAACTGACAATGTAGGTCCTCACAGGAATAATCAGTTTAGAAATTACAGATCACAAGGTTACCGACCGTATCAACAAAGAAGAGGTTGGAACTACAACCGAGGAAACTACCATGGAAGAGGCAGATATTACAACAATAATGGGTATAACCGTAACTATAATAGGAATAACCAAAACCAAAATAGAAACCAGAATACTCAAGGTCAGGTTATGACACCTGATCAGTATCAGCAAAGAGAGAAGGAAAGCCAGCAATACTTAAAAGAATTAAGGGATAAAGAAGCTGACAATCAAAAGAAAAGGCAGGATGTTGTAATCGATCCTGGACCTTCTACGAGCCAGCAGAACTTAGAAAATAGAAATACTGGTCAGAAGAGGAAGTAGAGAGGAAAGAATACATTAACCACACACAACCCAGAGTAGAAGAAAAATATATGATTAAGGAACATAAAGGAAATATCATACTAGAGTAAGCCAGTAATAATTCAATTTCGTGTTCAAGAGAGTTGAGATACTTGTAACACTGAGTTTAAAAACAATTTGCAACTGTTTTTAAAACGTGGTGAGAGGAGAATGCCCCCGTAATTGAATTATGTAGAGACCACGGTGGCTATATTTGAAATTATAAGGAGAGTTATGGCTGTCATAGTTATGACGTGGGTAGTCATGACGTAAGCACGGATGACGTAAATGTTATGCCAGCAGGCTACTTGAGCTGAGATTCTCAGTGACGTCAGCATTTAGTCCAGAATGTTCCAAGATGTACGACGCAGTCGCAGGAAACGAGGAATTCTGCTGAGGAAGAAACTATGCTATTGGAGGAGAGGCATGAACCAATGAACGATAGTTTAAAGGAAGACGGAGATTGCTGAAACTATGGTATTTTTATTACTTTTGGAATGCAGAATTGTGGAAATCCATTTGCAGTAGAAGCATTGATTTGGAATTTTGGTGAAATTTATTTTCAGTTTTTGAATTTTGAAAATCCGTCATGTATTAACGAAGCTGGAACTTCTAGCGATGACGCAGTACCACGCTTTGGAAGGGATGGTAACGCCCCTCGGGAAGTTAATAAAAGGGCTTGCGCAGAAGAGAGGAGTCTCTTTCGTTCTCTGATCATTCTGAGATCTCATTCTCAGATCATCGAAGTATATTTGTGAAAGTTCTTTTCTTATACATTCATTATAGTGAGACGTCGAAGTGAACAGCAGTGAAAAGAATCGTTTTTGTAACGCGTGGCGAGGCCACAATATTAACGAGATCCAGGTCAAACTAGGTGAAGTTGAAACGGACCTTAGAAAGCTTCTACAAGTTTAGCTTCGAACAGTTAGCGGTCACCAACAAGCTAATTGTATTGTGCAGTGCTACATGCAGTTATAGAGAAAACCTGAACAATTTCGACCGATTAGTTTAAAAGATATTAGCAGTTTTATACGACTGACAAAAGTGATTATCTCGCCACTAGAGAAACACTTTTGTATAGCCAGAATCAACGCAACGGCTGACGCTGCGAGTGGAATAGAAAGACTTCAGATTGCTTGGTTACAGAACGATACAGTATAATGGAGCAATTGAATACGGCAGTTTGTTCTTCTGACACTACAACCGAAGAGCAGATGGAAGGCTAAGAGGGCTTATTGCAATTGGGACATACTTCAACGGAGTAAGATAGCGACATGGAACTTCGCTAATTGCTATTCCACACAAGCGAACATGCGGTGAATACCATCTACACCCATGTTTCGTAATTAAAGGCTGAATACCATCGAACAGCCATAGAAACCATTTCATACTCTGAATATGAATAATTTCTTCGGAAATTTCTACAAAACTTCATGACGACTGTCTACTGGAACTTCAGGGAATTTTTCAAGAGAGGTCAGGGAAGTCCCGACTCACAAAGAAGATTATTGCCGGAAGGATGTCTATTCGTCTTCGAGGAGCAGAGCGATTCACGGAGAAGGAAGCAGTTCGATTCTCCGAGGGTGCTATTTCCTATTTCGAGGATGGAGCTCAGCTTTACGTGGTAAAATGGATCCATCAGCAGTCTTCTTTGGGGAATTTTCCTCTGGAACGTCAATCGGCAGATAAGGTAGTCGTGAACGTTTATTGTATTTGAGTTTACTAATAATGTTTGAGCAACCATTTTTCCCATATTTTTATCCTCATGTTTTTTGCCCTATTTTCTTGTTGAGATTCTTATTCTCAGTACACCTTGATGAGTTTTGCATTTTTCGACGATTTATTAAGACATTGTTATGTCATGGGCATAGTTAACGATTTTGAATCAGTTGAGACTGATATTTAGATTTTTCAGTAATTAATATTTTTGTAGTCACGATTTGACTGTAAGTTAATGATTTTTAATGACAGATTTAAATTCAGACAGCGTGTCATTTTATTAAAGTAATTCTACCCCAGTTTAATTACTTTGACCAATTTTCTGTCATCATCAAGAAGGAAGAACATTTAAATGATTTTAGAGCGTTAAAATCTCTTACGTTGTCGACGATCTTGGAAATACTAGTCGTTATTTGAATTGATTGCAACACAGACATTTATCGTCAGTTATGAATGAACATTGCATCATAGACACTTTTGTGAAAGAGTAATGTTAATAATGAATTATTGAATGCATTAAAGTCAAGTACTTTTGTTAGGAGTTTTTCTCAATTAGAGATTTATATAACGATGTTTGCATTCCCCAGTCTAATTGGATTCTATTCGACTACTTTGCATTTTAGTCGCACTTTATTTGAAGATAGTATTTTCATACTACAAATTTCTTTTAAGATGTTAATCTTAAATTTTGATAGACCAGACAGGCGTATATAAGCGTATTCACTATTAAATTTGTTTGTGATTGGCAAGTTTTGACTTCATTTCGGTTCATGAATGAAATCCACGAAGGTTAAAGAAAAACAGTTTTGAAACTATTAATGATTATAAAAATTTTTAAGTGGAACTATGAATGTATAATCGCTAGTGCAGCGCGTGTTGAAAGTCGCTGAAATATAATGCTCTTGAATATGAAGAAGGTTCCCACAGGAATAAATGTTAAAGAATTATTTGTGGAAGTTTTGTAAGTTATGTGGAAGTTTTTAATGCCATATAGATTAATATATGATGATTTTGGGCATATTTTTAATGCAGATTGTGCATTAACTTGTTAGCGAAGGATTTTCCGCTGGAGTAAAAATTGTTATAGTTCGTTGAAAATTAATCAAGTGAGTTACTGTTATAATTAACACGAGTTTTGAAAGAATTTGAGATAAGATTTTGAATGAAGGTTGCCGTCACAAATCATTATTAAAACCTTTATTAAACTAGATTGTGACATTAATATGTATAACTAACCTTCATTGGTCGATTATATTAAACAGGATTATAAAATTATCAACCGAATGAACATGTGGTTAATGTATTTATTAAATTAATAATTTAAACAATTTAAATGTTAATATTGTAAATAATTGCTGTAAATATTTTTGAAAATAATATGGAACGAGAGTGATGTTAAAGGCGTGCTTATAATATTTTTATTGTCTTTGACAAATATTATAAACAATTTCTAATTGTTATAAATAATTTATGTGATTTTGTTATAAACATTTAAGAGCTAATTAAACATTTGGATTGAAGTTAACAAGTTTAAGAAATTAACATAATGATCCAATAGGATGTGAGCAAAGTACTTGAAAGATTTGCGTAAATATAATGTGAGTTGTCTTGTGGACATTTAAAAGCTTGAGAGTGCAGGCTGTATTCTTACGTAACATAGCATGTGAGAAGGGAGTGCATTTGACTAGTATGCAACAGGCTGGAAGGTAGCCCGCAGCTGTGCCAACATATGGTTCTCAGGGAGTGAGGTCGTACACACTCTGGCCTTGCGACTATAAATACCATTCTAATGTTTATTAAAAGGAAACCAAATGCTCTATATATGTCACACCCTGACGTCCTTTTCCAATCCAATAGTGTTATGAATATTACGTTATTTGAAGCTCTTGGGAGCTAAAATGTTTAATATCATGTTGTATAATAATTTTGCAAGTCATATAGGAGGACGTAGTCAGATTGACTTGGGCTACTGATAGCCACGTATATTTTGTTGTGTTAGTAAAATCATACCCTTTATTAGAAATAAAGCTTTTGTACAGTCCAAAGTTCTCGTCTTCGTTTCTGGTTCATTTTTAAATGTTATGGTGGAGGTTATTGTGTGAACAGACTTTAGTGATCCTGTTGTCAACTCAAACCCCGAGATAATTAAGAGGTAAGTAACGGTAAGTATAAACCCCCGTCTATTTTGGTGTGTTCCACAATGATTTCCTGTGAATTTCTGTGCTCTTATCTCGATAGTATCTGTCAGTGCCATTTTTATTGATGTAACTGTGCCGGTGCGATTGATAATTGGCAATCCGATTGAGGGGGCGGATATCTGACAGCCTACTATCCAGGTAAACGGGGACAGTACGATCAAATATATGAAAAGAATCACGACATATCAGCTGACTTGCATTCTTGAGTTCAATGGTATGACAGTTTTTGTGCGACTAGTTACGCCTGGTCGTGCACGTCAAGGAGGCGATGACCAGGAAGCGATTTTCTGCGAGGATTACCATGGGAGGAGTCGTTCCAGTAGTATCTACAGTTCAATGTGTGGAAGTGATAAAAAGAAGAAAAGAATAGGGAGACCGGACGATGCATCAATAACACGGCAAAAGCTCCCAAGGATTGCTCACCTTCGGAGCCTAATCACGAGCACGTCTATGCAGCGGCGGCTCGTGATACGTAAGTTCGGTGTAGCCCAACACACGCTCGTGTGCAGTAAACGTACCAACATTTTGAATAGGTGTGTTGGGTCATCTAGCTAGGATGAAATCTGGTATGGCTGTTTGCCAAATAGCCAAAGTGTACACCACAGATTACCTACTACTACAGATAGCCGACAGCCATGCTAATTCTTGGCACCTAAGACTTCAGCGCTGTCTGGTGTATGACCGCGGTACTACTACGTGTAGCCCGTAGCGCCACCTATGAGCAGAACTTGTAAACACTACCCCTCCCACCCCTCCCCTCGTTCCTCCCGCCCCTCCCCTCGTTTCGCTAAATGAGGGGTCTAGATGCAAAACCGGCGATTTCCACTTTTTTTTATGACAATGAGTTAAAGTTGGAGAACCATTCTCTGAGGTGTTTGTGATCTGTTTATGAACTTGTTTGGCCTCAGGCCGGATTTTCAACCAAACAAGTTTATAAACAGATAACAAACACCTCAGAGAATGGTTCTCCACTCATTGTCACCTAAAAGTGGAGATTGCCGGTTTTGCATCTATACCCCTCAAATGCTTTGTCCACTTCGTTCCAAAATCCACACTTAGAATATATTGATAGCAAATATATACCTAAATAATCACACAAATAATGCTGCAAAATTGTGGAGTTCAGAACACTGAAATGAACAATGGAAACACACAGGATTCAATCTATCCATTTAAATTATATTCAGGTAGTTTAAATTAGGGCACAAGAAAGGAAAAGGAGAGGGTCAATTTTTATTAAGATAAAAAACAGTGCTATTGGGTAAAAACCAGTAAATTTATTTTTAAAAGAGAATGTAAGAAAACAGATGGTGTAATTAAATCCATGGTCACACCATCCTATTACCTGGCATTTGCCTATCAGAAAGAGGGAAAACCATGGAAAAACCTAAATCAGGTAATAATAAGCCTATATTAAAAAATCACAATACATTTAGTACATAATTGGGAAGCTTCTTGGAAAGGGTCAATGATGATTGTTAGCAAATTCCTGCAACAGAGGAAAAACATTTAAAGAAATATTTCTTTCAAGAATTCATTCATGGTTTTCCTTGATATTCACAATGTGATACTTGAAGTAAAAAATAAACCTGTAAATTATGAAAATAATGTACTCTTTCCTAAAACAGAAACTCATGTGTAGCCTTAATCTGCAACAAACTACTGTATACTATTTTAAACAAGAGAACGGATCTGTGACAAGGTGCCACTGTCGCTGGACCATTGCTATGGTAACACGAACAATGTTGCCATTATTACCAAGGCCTTTGTGATCTGTTCTTGCTGCCATTAAGAGATTGGTTATTTATTTAGTTGGTCAACACAATATAATACCAGGTTGCTTTTGCTGTTCCAGTAATTGGAATCATGTGTTCACCGACTGAAAAATTGACAAGATCAATTGTCAATGATTAATAATAATGTTATTGGTCTTACTGCCCTATTGGGGCTTTTAGAGACGCCGGGATGCCGGAATTTTGCCCAGAAGGGTATCATTAACGTGCCAGTAAATCTAATGACATTGCTCCCTCACGTTTGCGCGCCCTCAATTGCCAATCAGCTGCGCCAGGATTCGAAACTGCAACCTTGGGCAAAGCTGGCGAGAACCACTGAGTCACGCAGCCAGTCAATTGTCAATGACAGGCTGCATGGTTCGGCGGTAAAGATCTCGCCTGCTGTGCCCAAAAGAGCGGGATTGTATCCTGGCACAGTCGGTTGGCATTTGAGGATGCTTAAATATCAGAAAGCCATGCCAGTAGATTTACCGGCACGCTCAAGATCCCCCTTCAGGACAAAATACCACCACCTAAGCATCTCTAAAAGCCGCAATTGTAAAATGGGACGTAAACCCTTTCATTTTGTTATTAATCATCGACTATTGATCTTGTCATTTTTCAGTCGGTGAAACTACCATGTTGTCAATAAAGCAACACTGAAAAATGGCTTCAAAGCTATCTTATTGTTTTTATTTATATAACTTTTAACATTTCTTTATTACATACCCTATCTTCAGTAATATGATGCGTCTTGATTAATGATTGATCAAATTATAGTTCAATAGAGTTTTTAAAAAAATGTTGAACTCCTTTGTTATGTTGATTAGTGGTACATTGTGACACCTCTCGAAAGGTTTCAGTGACAGAAGCAGCGAGTGTGCAGCATTGAGCATTAATGAAGGCTCTGATTGTCGATGCATGGTTAAAAGGGACAGTAAATAGTGCATATTATACACATCTTGGGCACATATGTCTTAAGCATCATAAGAAAATTAGATCCCAACAAGAGAAGGAACTGCAGTACTAGCATTGTTAGTAGCAACTTCAGTCAACGCAAGTTTGCCCAAATGACTGGGCAGGGGTACATCTAATATACATAATAAAAATGGACACTCCCAAGAAGTTTTCTGAACTTTTTCAATAGAACGAAACAATGTACTCAAATTGTGTGTCAATGAGCTTACAAAAAAAACTGGGAAGTTCCATACGGGTGACTAAAGCTACTGTATGAACGTAGGCAGAAAACATGGCATTTTAAGTAGTAGTGTTGGCACGCAAGTAGGTTAAAAATAACCTTGTAATATGTGGCACCAGAGTCATTCAACAAGTACGAATTGGCATACTGTTGCCACGGACAAATTGATAGACCTACCATCAGCACGACACTAGGATACTTTCGTAATTCTAGTGATGCGATCTTCATGGTGAATGGTTTTTAGAGTTTTCTTTCTTTCTCTATAGCCACTAAGCTTGTGGCTTTTTGACATTTCTTGTTTGTGTTTTACATAGAGGCAATGTGAAAGCAGGAGTTACTCTGTTGCAGTGGTGAAATGCTGTAGCTTATTGTTGATGTTTGTCTATGGTGATAAGGAATGTATTACTTTCAACACAACAAAAGCTACATTTAAAATATATCTTTACTTTGATGTGAATAAGATAATACCTCCTATATTGATCATGTTTAGAACTTTACGAAGACAAAATTCTAGCAAATTGGCCTGAAACTGTTCTTTATATAAAGAGAGAATAGAATACGCAGCATGGTGCCTTACCAAGCGTATCGCAAATTGGGCCGTTTCAAAATTTAAATACAAATAAATCATGGTATTCATCAGCGAGTCCTCGCTAAATTGGAAGTGTAGTGATGATATGACTTTTGCAAGCGAAGCCGCGACTGGTAATGCTAGTAATAATATAATATTAGGTACAGCATTATGAACCAATGTTCTTTTTAAACGATTGAGGAACTGGTCTTCAGTGAAATGAAGTCCACAAACTCGCAGCCGTCTTAGCTGTTCTTTCGACTTGGATGAAAGTGATGGATCAACTAGCTCAATCCACACTCTGGACCTGAAAAAAAAACGAAGTTACAATTAGAAAATGCTCATAGAAGAATAGCAATATTTATGATTACTACAAAAGAGGATGGTTATGACGTTCATTACTACTACATACACTAAATCGAACCCGGTCCACCTTGGTGAGAGGCCAGCAGCTTGACCGCTGCGCCACAACGCCCCCAAGAATCTGATATGCTTGCGGGTTTCGGCATCCAGTCACATTTCACCAAGATACCGTACTGAGGGAGGAGTGCATTGATATACTTAAGAAACTTGAATTGGTTCGTTTACATGGACCATATGTGACAGATTACCCTACCCTTATGGGGTGGGGGGTAGTACTTGGTAGTAGTTGGAACGTCTACGTTATCTGACCCTCCAGGTTATGTTACAGTCCTGTAAGTGTTACTGTTTGGTGTGCTTCATTCAATTTCCTCACACACATGATAAAATGTTAACCATCCATTTCGGAATCTTAATACCATTTCAGTAGTGTATCTATTAAAGATAGGAACACTAACAGAATTCGTATGGGAAAATCACTTCAATGAAGGCAAACTACACGGTAGCACTGAATGAAATACGAACAGACGATAAAATTGTCTATAGTACATAAATTAGCCAAAATAACTTATGGTTTTTTACACTAGTTACAGCCGAACACATCCAAGCCAATGGTTACAGACTAAGGCGACCAGATCAATGTATTTTGGTCAACAGTGACTTTGTATCCCACATGTTGGCAACAATGTGTGCCCTTGAGCGCGCCTTGTTCACAGTTCAAACGCTGTCAGAACATGACTGCCGTTAATAAATAAAAAAACACATATTTATACAATATAAAACACATTTCAGGTACAGTAGTGCCCAAAGTTATTAATTTCAATAAGTAATGTCGCCCAGTAGATGAAGGTATGTGAAAGCAACGTTCTGGTCTCATTCTTTTCCCCAGGAAAAGTAATGTTAAATCGATTACACTTTCTCAGCAAGTAATGAATTAAAATGCATACAGACATAAATGGAACCTAACCTTCATCTGTCAAGAGCCAGTGAACTGTCCCTACCTGGAACTTACCTCAGCAAACTGGAAGATCGCGATTCCGTAAACAAAAAAATCCCCTAGACAAAAAATAGCGGCACCCATGACTTTAAGAACGACACTAAAGGCTTAAAAGATCCATACTTGTTACATTCTGTGTGTTAATAAGGAGGTAACAGTTGAGGAGAAGAGAACATATGGAAAAGTTACCAAACTACTGATATAGGCCATAAATACTTTCTGTAATGATTCAAAATACATGTGGAAAGGATGTAGTTCACTCCTCCACTGTCTATAACCCAGCCGCCATCCCAAATCATATCACGACTTATATAGTAAAATTCCAACTGTGTCAGTCATTATCAGTGTTAATTATGTACAAGAACAGTATTGCCAACCCCACCCATAGGCTGGTACTAAATCGTATAGGCAGTCTAGGGGTTATAAAATAAAAGGAACAGTGGTTTTGGCAATGGTTACAGCCTAACATGTCAACAGTGCCCCTCAACCCAACCATTCTAACCTTCGTTTTGTCCAATACAATGGATTTTCACAACGGTTTTAGCATGTGGGCCGCGTTAGCCATATATGCACCCCAGGTATTTGACAAGCATAATCTTTCTCTCGACCAATGGCTTTAGTCACCCATACCTCATATGGTGATGTATTTTATATCTTAAATTTTGGCAACACTACCATGACATGGATGTGTCATGTCTCGTCAGTGTCTCCGCCCATGTAACAGTTGATGAATGCTCAGCGCTTGAGGAACATGGCTGCAGTCGTTCAATGAGCAAGAAACAAACACATATTTATGTAATTTACCACATGTGATAATAGACGGCAATTTCTATTGATATTGTCTCCTAGAAACGACTCAAAATCATAGATTATCCGTATTAATGAAGTTGTAAGTGTCAAAGGCATGTTCTCGCTTCAACTAGTAATGTAATGTAAATTTCATCCAGACAGAGCCCTAACCTAGGAGCAGTCAAAGGTTTTGTCCAGACAGTCGTCTAACCTAATAGAGACCAATGGTTTTGTCTTTAGAAGAGTGTAGTGCAAATTTTCAATTAAACTGAACTGCAAGTAATTTACGAACATTTGTAACTCACGACCAAGCCTCACTCTTGAACACAAGTGACTGCATCTGCATGTAACGATGCACTATTTGAAACCTCCTACAGCGGGGTAACATGGCAGCAATTCAAGGCACGTAAACCAAACCTCCGTACATCCGTGAAGGCATTGCCTACAATAAAATAAAATAAACCTAGACACGTAGGAATCCCGGTATATACTTGAACCAGCAATGTTATTCAAACAATGTTGAAACCTGTAATAACCTGCCGATTAGAAGTTACCACCATGATTAGCAGATTTGTAATTTTGTAATTTGCATGTTACTATGAAATACTTAAACACTTGAAGTCACTTGCACATTGATTAGGTTATGTTAGTCGCATCATGGTCATTTAGGCTAAATGTTCCCAAAATTAGAGGCCAATGTTAATATACGTTACAACCCACCCACCAAGTAGCCTACTACTCACTTTAATTTCATTTAAAAAATGCCATCAAAGGAACGTGATTAAATAATTAGAGAATAGCCCAATTATTGATACATACCTTGCTTCATCAAAGGGGAAGCGATGAAATGATAGGGCTCTTCCATCCTCAGGAGTGTATTTCCAACCTCTACTTTTGCAGCCAACAACAGAACATTCCGAGTGATATTTTCCCATAACCTACATATCAAATATACAGAATGAGGTAGAGAAACAGAAAGCATGAAATACAAAATGTAATAGAAAATAAATTGAATTCAAGTCATTAACCTAGCTTTCTACTACTAAGAAAATTCACCAAAAAATACTGCATGGCTCTCGTGAGAATCCTATCGATCAAGAAATCATTTGAATAATATATAATGCATTATTGGTACTTACCAGAGAAACTGAAATACCGATACTGGTTTACAATCAACCAAAATACCACGAGGCAATTTACAGGTGAGTACTTAAGCGTTGGAGAATGAAAGTCGCCAAGTTGTTGGGAATATAGACAATGCCACCAACCCAGTAGAAATAATGTTTACTTAATGACATGTGCTATAATTACCGTCTGTGAGCAAGATAATTGCAAGGAAATGTCAATTAGGAATTATGTGTATATTTATTGACTAAATATAGGGATATATTTGCAATTCAATTAAAACGTGTATCATGCATATGTTGGCAAGACGATATACAGCGCTTAATCCGCTCCTTACGTCTGGCCGCGCTACTACACCGATGGTACCAAATAATCCCTATCTGGTTGACACCCCCTGGTGTACACTCTTGCACACTCTCACTCGGAAGTGACGTCAGCGAGTGGTATTCCAAATACGATCGAGTGCAAGTGTACGAGCAACACCACCTCTAGGTGGTGTTGGTACGAGCCGAGTGCGAGTGTACATAGCGACAATTTTGAAGATGCAGACTCGATTCGTTCACTCGGTGCAGGCTCTGTGACTGTGATGTCGCCATTTTGACAGAACATCTGTATTCTCACGTGACATGATCAATTGTGAATTTCAGATGATACAAGGAGGGATACTTATATTTAATTGTAAGTCATTATCTTTTACAATAGCGGTGATTGTTTTTAATATACTTGCAATGTTGAATGAAATTTGTATGTTAGTAGTGTTCCATAACCTGCGAGGTTAGCCAAACTTTCTTTGGCCTTTCAAACATTTACTCATAATGTTTTCCTTTTTATTTTCTAGAGTCGATGACGGACTATTACGTGAAAAGAAAAACTTTTTTTTTTTCAAAACTGATTTTGTTTCTCACGGGTGTGATGTGATTTGGCAAATTTGAACAGTCAGCACCCATATAAAATTGCAAGATAGGTAAGAATATGTGATTTCTGAATAATAATAATAATTAAACTGGGTTAGGCGATAAGTTTGTTTTTATAGCAAGGACCAATTAATTACTGTACCGTATTTATGCTAGCTGCATTTAACGTCTGGCAATTGGATGCAACATGTTGAGGTTTATCCAGATTGCCACTACTGCAGATAGTTAAGTTATTGTAGTTTTAGGGGGCGGAACTACGAGGTCATCTGCCCCTACTCCTGCAGATAAGTTCGATATTCCTCCCCATAAAATAACAGTTGGTTACTCCTCCGAGTGAGTGAGTCTTGTTATAAGTGTTTGTATGTAGTTGAATGAGGAATTCCATGTAGGCCTAGGCCTACCGGTACTTCAATCTCTACAAACTGTCTCCACATTCTACTTGTGATGGAGAAACATATTTGTCACCTCCATCTGTTTTCCTTGCTGTAAGATCTTTTCAGTAGCTTAATAGTTTGGTAGCGCTGAATGAAGATAGAACGAGCGATAACATTCTCTATAATACATGAATTAGCCAAAATACCTTATGAAGCGATGAGAAATAAATCAGGGAACGATGTTTTAATAGATGTCTCCTCCTCGGCCGTCTGTGACCCACCCAACCATCCCAAATAGGATCACGACTTATATAACCAAAATTACAGCTGTGGCCGCCATTAGTCCAAATCAATCATCGGTTGCGGTCATGAGTATTCGGGTCCCTTCGATAGCCCCACTGATCCGCTGGTCTGTCATCAAAACAATACTGCCAACCCCGCCCTTACGGTACTATGTAACACAAAGAAACGCCCAGTTCAGTCTCTAGTGCGCATCATTCGTGCCCAGCACTCAGTTCACCACTCTAATTAGGCTAGTGTGTGCAATATTTCGCTTCCGTAATGATTATTTTTTTCCACGGTTGAAATGAGTGTTTTTATCTGCTCTGTAATTACTATACAGTAGGCCTATATCGCTCCGCTGTAATAAATGTGTATTTTTTTCGCACAACTGTGGTTTTGACAACGGTTACAGCCTAACGCGCCCAGTTCAATGGGTTTGTGTCAACCGTGCCCCGCTAGCTAGGCGCGGCCAAGGCCACACCTACACCCGACCTAACCATCGTTTTGTCCAATCCAATGGTTTTTGACAATGGTTACAGCCTCACGCGCACAGACCAATGGTTTTGTGTCGACCGTGCCCTGTTAGCTGCGTGCGGCCAAAGCTACACCTGACCTTCTAACCTTTGTTTTGTCCAATCCAATGGTTTTTGACAATGGTTACAGCCTAACGCGCACAGACCAATGGTTTTGTGTCGACCGTGCCCTGCAAGCTGCGTGCGGCCAAGGCTACGCCTGATCTTCTAATCTTTGTTTTGTCTAATCCAATGGTTTTTGACAATGGTCACAGCCTAACGCGCCCAGACCAATGGTTTTGTGTCACTCGTGCCCCGCTAGCTACGCGTGGCCAAGGCCACATCTACACCTGACCTTCGTTTTGTCCACTGCATTGGTTTATGACAATGGGGACAGTCTAAAGCGCACAGACAAATGGTTTTGTGTCAGCCATGCCCCGCTAGCTGCGCACGGCCAGGCCGCACCTGTACGTAACCATTCTAACCTTCGTTTTGTCCAATCCATTGGTTCTTGAAAATGGCTACGGCCTAACGCGGCCAGATCAATGAGTTTTGACAATGCTTTCAGCCTAACGCGTCCCGATGATTTTTCTTTTATCAACAGGGATTTTGTATCCCACATGTGGGCAACAATGTGTCCGTCTCGGTGCGTGCCACTAGAGTGAGTCGTGATGACAGTTGAACGAGATGCAAGCGCTGTCGAAACATGGCAGCCGTCTTTAAAATAGCAATAAATAACATCACATATTTACGAACTTAAGCACATATATGAGGTTCAGTAGTGACCAGGGTTGCTAATTTAAATACGTAATATCACCCTGATGATGAAACGAGGGCACAAGGTATGAAAAAGTCACATTCACATTACGAGGATGAACATGTCACCAGAGCATAAAGTGCCGGAAGCAGAGTTGCTTATCCAAGTTATCTCAATCACTTCAAGAATAACAGCATTAAGCAGTCTTCCAAATCACACAGCGTTTGAACATCAAAAATATGTTTTTAATAATAATAATGCATTTTATTAATCCCTTAACGAGTCAAGGACTCATATACAAAGGAATCGTACAGTTTTATCTTGTTGGCGACAAATTACAATTCAATGTTTAGTTTACAAGTTTTCAGTATGAAAATATATACAACATTTTGTAGCTTTCATAAGTTTTTGTACACAATGTAGTCTTCTTTTGTCTTCTCAGATTTTGGAATTTCTTAAACTGCCATTTTATAATCATTCCACATAAACTGTTTTAGCCCCCTTTTAAAGATTGGTAGGCTAGGTGCAATTTTTATATTTTCTGGTAGTCTATTGAACTTTACAAAGGCACTATACTTAATGCTATTACTGCCATATTGTTTGGAATTGATATGGAAAAGTGATATGTCATCTGCATGTCTAGTTTTGTAAGCGTGTAAATCAGATTGTTTAGTGAAGTTTAAATTTGTGTGGATACCTTTGTGTAGGATTTGGTACATCAGGACATTTGATTTGATTTCTGCATTTAGGGCTACTGGTTGAATTTTAATCGTAATATAAAGGTGTTTGGTAGGTGTTAAAAAAGGGTAGTTATACATATTTCTTATGGCTCTATTCTGAATTACCTCAATTTCCTTTTTTAGGTAATTTGAGCATTTTATCCAAATTGTATTCAAATATTGTAAGTGGCTATGGATTAAGGAAAAATACACTTTCCTGAGTAGATATTTTGGGATATAGTAGCTCAATTTTTTTTTATCATCCCAGCAGCAGGTGATATTTTTTTAAACTAATGGTGCTTTTGCCAGGAGAGATTTTCATCTATTATCAGGCCTAGGTATTTGACAGATGAGACCCTTTTAACTGCCTTTCCATTCAGCATTATATTCTGAGTGATGTCTAACTTTGTTCTACTCTTAGATATTATTAAATAATTTGTTTTACCTTCATTTATTGTTAATTTATTTGACTGGGTCCAGCCAAGTATTGTATTCATGTCCTCCTGCATGTGTGTAATCAGCGTGTTGGTGGTGTACGCATTGTAAAAGATGCTTAAGTCATCTGCAAACAACGTTATATTACCATGAAAACTGAGTGTTGCTATGTCATTAATACATACTAAGAAGAGGGAAGGACCCAGTATTGATCCTTGGGGCACACCATGGGTAATATTTACCTCCTCACTTCTGTAGCCATTTATTTCAACATACTGCTTACGATTAGACAGGTAATTTTTAAACCATGTCCAAGCTACTCCTCGGATACCTGCTTTATCAAGTTTCCCTAAAAGAATTTCATGGTCAACAGTATCAAACGCCTTTTTCAGGTCTATGAAAAGGCCACTCGCTGTCATCTTATTGTCTATGACATCCTGCAAGTTAGAGATTATATCAATTGTGGCTATTTCTGTGCTTGAGTTTTCTCGGAATCCATACTGCCCTTTGTAGAAGTAATCATTTTTATTTAAAAAATTAACAATTCTGTTTTTTACTACTGTTTCGAGTACCTTGGATATGGGTGGGAGGATGGAAATGGGTCTGTAATTGTCTGGATTGCTTTTGTCACCTCCTTTATAGACTGGTATGACT
Organism: Meconema thalassinum; assembly: GCA_946902985.2. Taxonomy (NCBI): domain Eukaryota; kingdom Metazoa; phylum Arthropoda; class Insecta; order Orthoptera; family Tettigoniidae; genus Meconema; species Meconema thalassinum. The sequence continues at coordinate 189,115,909 of OX336388.2, read as the reverse complement.
CGTGCTATTTTTAGATCATCAGGTACCAGGCCAGTCTCTAACGATAAATTAATTAAAGTAGTTAGTGGGCTACTTAGCATGTCAATGGAGTTTTTTAACAATTTTACTGGCATACCATCTTTGTCTTGGCTACTTTTCATTTTAAGGCTTAATATAATATTGCGAATTTCCATCTCATTAGTCGGGGTCATAAATATGGAATCTGTGTTGACATTAATTTCATTAACTTTCTTCCCTGGGAGGATATTTTTGGCTAACTTGTGTGCTATGTTTATAAAGTGAGTGTTTAGAGCATTGCAAATATTTTCTTTTCCTGTGAAAGATTTTGTTTTCAGTTGTGCAGTTTTAGATCATTTCATTGATTACTTTCCAAGTATCTTTTATGCTATTGGCGTTCAATGTTAATTTATGTTCATAGTATGAGGATTTCAGTTTCCGTTTTAAAGCTGTCACTTTGTTCCTACATATTATGTGCTCTTCCTTTAAGAGGTTGTTGTTTCTGTGAATGTTAGTTTTAAGTTTAGCATGTAGTAGGTCCCTTCGTTTTATTAGCTGAATTAATTCTGTTGTTATCCATGGGTTATTGTGGTTCTGGTGTATTTCCTTCAAAGGTGTGTCAATGTTCTCTTTGTTGGGTGTCTGTGTCAAGATTTTGTGTTTCATGGCGATGTAAGTTTCATTTACATCATCTAAACAGTCTATTTGATTGAGATCATTGGAGAATATGTTTTTGTTCACGTACCGGTAATTTTTATTTACGTTTTTTGAGCTAGACCTTTGCTTGTTGTGGGGGTATTTAAATGTCATGTTTGAGATTGGGCTTTTGCCTGGATAGTAATTTGACCAGAAAATCTCAGTTACAAGAATATTATGATCACTAATATCACTATTTATATTGCTTATCCTATAGGTATATTTACAGTTATTAGTGGCTACCTGATCAAGGAGTGTACTTGTTGATTCACATATTCTTGTTGGATACCGAGTATTGCATTGTGTGAAACCATAGCTTGATAGTAGATTGAGGTATGATTTGGCTACATTATTTTTGTTTAGTAAGTTAATATTTGTATCACCAATGCATAAGCAAAGATTGGCATTATTTTTCGAAAGAATGTGCTCTAGAGATTGCATGAAATTTGTTGCGTTATTTATGTTAGGATTATATACTGCAATTATATTAATAGTATGCAGGTTGTTGAAACGAACAGTATCACTTCTTATAAGCTCTAACTGGATCAAGCTATGGTTACTCTCAACTAGGTTAAGAACTTTTATATTCCATTTTTTGTGGACATAAACTCCCACACCTCCACCGTCCTGATTGTCTCTGTGTACAAAAGCAACAGAATAGTTGTTTAGGTTGAAGTATTTAGCTTCATTACTTTTTACCCAAGTCTCGGTTACCACTATGACATCTAGATTTTCAACAATATGAATTAGTATCTCGATATCTTCTAGTTTATTTTTGATGCTTCTGCTATTTAGGTAAAGACACTTAATTTGGCTAACCTCATTTTTAGTGTCAGCTACGTAGTCGTGGATACAGTCATATTTACGCTCATCAATTGATGAGTGTAAGTCAACATCAACTAGTAGGTCCATGTCTTGATTCATTATTATTTAAGTGAATGGGATGGCTGAGCCTTGTTGATGGAAGAGTCTCTTACTAGCCTTTCAATGTCTTCCGGTGAGCTGATCCTGACAGCCTTGTCACTATCTGATTTACGGACGAATATTTTGCAGTCCCGGGTCCAGACGTATTTAAAACCTAATTTACGGAGGTCTCTTGCCTGTTTGTGGAGTACTTTATTAGCTGGCGTCAAATGCTCGTTTATGTAGATAGGCCTAGCCCTTTCATTGATTCCAGCATCACTTGAGTTCAGGTTGGGTTTGGACCTTTTGCCTTTTAAAATTGCCTCTTTTTTAGCCGGCTGCAGAATTTGACTAGTAAAGGAGGTGGAAGACCTTCTCTGGCGGTGTTTTAAACCTCTCTGGTCTGAAGTCATCATATCGAGCTACAGTCCAGTGGCTACCTTCAGTAACTCTTTCCTCGTGTCGGGAACAAGAATTTGGAATAATTGTCCTCGTGACGTTAGAAATTGTACATACGGTGACTACGCCCCTGCAGTGTGGATTTGGTCACCACAATTATTGTAGTTGTGATAAGAATAGAATACCCTCTGTTCCAAATTTAATGTTTATACTCGTAATTTTTGCCCATAGCTGCCAACAACCCATTTTTTGAACTCGGTGACTGAACATGTGCATGCTTGTAAGGTGCAGTGTAATTGTCCATGGCAAATATTGTGTGCTTATTTGCAATGTAGATGTAAAACTTTTACATGCAAACCACAACTATTTTGCAATTGCTATCGCAACTTGTGCTAACTCCCTCGTTAGAAGAGGTGGGTTCGATTCCCTCCTCATACATCCTGGAAGTGGTTTTCTGTGGTTTCCCAATTCGACTCCATGCAAATGATGGGATGGTTCCTAACTTAAACCATGGCTGCCTCCTTCCCAATCCTTACCTGAATTACAAATACACACACTATGCAGCCTTCAGACTTTTCTTGTACATAGGCCTACACACAAAAGTACACGGGGCTAAATGACCACGATGTCCAAGCTCCTCCAATGAAGCAACAATATGGTATGAATACTCTGTATGCCAGTGTTCCAAACTTTTGTTGAAGTGCATGTGTAACAATTTTTCCTTATGTTATGACTGCATAATTTTGAAACGTTTTTAAGCACCTAATTTGGCTAATTTCTGTCTTAACATTGGCAGGTGAGGAATTTGTCAAGGAAGCTTATAATAGGCCCCATTATATTGACAACATTTACATTCTCTCCCCTCCATCCAGCAACCCTGTCGATGTCATCTGCCTCCAGGACAGAATCTACACCAAGTCTGAAGAAATGGGAGACCTCCCTTGTGGAATTGCTGCAATATACATAAGAAGAAAACAAAAATGTATAATATGAAGAGTCAATAAAATAGAGAAATGAAAATGAGAAATGAAAAATCATATCTGTACAGTTTACATTAATTTAAACCTTTCATTCCTGAAAGTATTTATAAACAGTAAAAATTGCAACATTGGTACAACATGTGGTACATCACAATTTTGCATAATAGGCCTGTTTTCATTCAACAGGATGTGCTGCCTGATTTAGGTGCATGGCGCAGAGGTAATGTTTTCGCCTGCTGTTCCTAAGGTTGCAGGATTGAATCCTGGCTCAGTCAGTTTGTGCATAAATGAGAGGGAGTATATCACAGATTTTCTGGCATGTTAAAGATACCCTTTTGGGTGGAAATTCTGGCACCCTGGCATCTCTAAAAACTGCAGTAGTTAGAGGAACGTAAAACCAATAACATTATTATTATTTGATTAAGGATGTTCCAAGAATGAAGCATGTATGTCCCACTATACTACTGTAGAACTCTTTTTTTTTAAACAAAACTCTAAGAATAGTTGTCAGTGCTGAGGAGTGGAAGTATTATATTGTTAGAAGCTACCTAATGATTGATGTAAGTTACTCTATGCCTTTTGAAAAATTACTTTTTCTGAACCTGTTTGGATTACATTGTTCTTCTAGGACAATGGCAATAACAGAAAGGCACTCCTGTGTGTATGCGAGTCAGTGTCTCAATGCAACTCCCATATGCATTTCATATGCACTGATTTGTCAACTAGTCAGAATGCAGTTAATCTGAAATGAGAAAAAAAAAAAAAACCAATACACCATGCTAGAATTTGAATGCATGCTGCTCGATTTGAAACAGACTCTACAACCTGCTTTTTCTAGGATGAATTGAAAGCTAGCATGGCACTTGGACAACACACCAGAGTGACTTAGCTGCCTTTGTTTGTGTATGTTTGTCATAACTAATGAAAATGAAAATCCACAGCCTGCTTCCAGTCTCCGACTGGGTCAGGAATGGAATGAATGAAGCCCCCATCTAGCGGCGAAGGTATGAACTGTGCCGGCTGCCGAGGCCTGACGCACTCCTCTGGGGCAGTCATAACTAATAATTAAGTTATTCACTATATGTGAAAATACTCCCTATATAAAGCAGGCTTAACGTGGGCACAGTGTCCACTGGTTCAGTGAAACTCTTAGAAAAATAGCAGAAAGAAGGCAAAAATACAATAAAAGTACTAATTTTAAAATTTTATTTATGACTAGCTAGTCCTTCCATTTCTTGCCATTACTTGTGTGCACAACGGAATTCATGGCTTCTGTAGTATAGTACCACACTTAACGCAGTCAACACGATGCAGGAGTTATACCACACGTCCTATTCATCTTTTGACGAGCTGGGAAACCTTTACCGCAGGTAAGAATACAGACTCGTAAGACTATGCTCTTGGTTTTGGAAGCTGTACCATAACATGGCGGTAGGTAATTATTCTCAAGCTAGTAGTTTTAACGTGGCCTGAAATGTTATGATTGTTCAGGTATGTGGTGCAGCCTATAAGGCCCCATGTCTAGCCTACTACATGCAAGAGGCCTGTGTCTGTTTATTTACTGACATTTTGAAGACCCCTACCAGGGGATAATTCTAGCACCCTGAGATCTCAAACCATTGCAATTAGAAAACGTGAAACCAATACTGTCAAATTTCATAATTTTGAGCCACAGCATCTCTCTTTTATGTCGACAATGCATTAATCGGGAATTGAACCTGGTTCTCCAAGGTTATGTACCAGGATCGTTATTGTGTCCTTACCTTCTGATAGGGATTACAGTACACCTCTACTACACAAGGAAATGGGATTGGGATGAGATTCAGAATTCATGGAATGCTCCCCAATGAAAGAGATTGAAAGCTTAACTCCCAGTTTATTCAGTAGGTAGCCTAGGCCTAAGTAAGTAATAAATTTTACGCCACTAACAAGTGATTGAGCACTATCTCATTGGACTAAATGGAAGTAAAATGCTAAAGAAATAAATGTAGGATTTATTCTTAAGCAATACACTGCAGTTGCAGGTAGGCCTATCAGGGTAGAAATGCTGCAAGTATTATCAAAATGTGTACGAACAATGAGTGAAAGTGGCTGTGCTCGAAATTAGGCCTAAAAACTGATGAATGCCTCAACACCAAAAAGAACTTAAAAATCAATTTGGGGTAAGTACCGTGATTAGTTCGGCATCAATATGATAGTTCCCAAGATGTTCCTTCTTTGGTATAACGCGCACCTTCAGACACCTGGAATCAATTTAATCAGTATTTCAGCGTATTATTACGTTTTGCCGCATCTTTCTTACAAAACTAGCCTTGCCTTGCATAGGTGCTCTCATATTTCTATTTAAATTCGCTTTTAAAACGATAACGCAGCTTATTTGTGTCAAGTACCGTGATGTATAGAGTGTATTCTGCCTATCCAAGACAAAATCTTGACTTTTCATTGAAGTTTTATGTCACTAAAATCTAAGACTTTTGGAGTGGTTTACAGCTTTAAAAGCATATGAACAGCCATTTTCTTGCTACCCAAATTGGGTGCGCCGTTTGGCTTCAGCAGCTTGCACTAGGCAGCGCAGCGAAGGCATCTCCTTCCGTTCTATCCTCCACGTCGAGCCTGGTTTATATATTCGGGTGCATTCGGATAATATCGTCACAGCTCGTGCAAGGCAGCCAAGCATTCCTGTTGCTCCAAGGGCTGCACCAAGCGGAATACTTCTGTACACTTATATACTGCAGGCGGTTTGGCGCGTTGTCATGGCAACCGATCAGTTATACGTCACAAGTCAGCCCGTATACGCTGCCGAAGTGACGCGACTAGCAACCGCATGGGCGCAGCCACATTGGACCCAAACAACTGGTTGCTAGATTTGTATACATAGGAAGCTGCATTAACGCTGCGCAGCGTCTTGAATTTTGTGGATAAAAACGTGTAATATGCGTGAAATAAGGCAAATGCCTCCCGTGAAGATCATCTACAGTGTTGGAGCTACAAAATATAAGTGAAATTTTATGGATAAAGTACGAGAAATTTGCGAGATAGTATAAATAAAGTTGACCTCACTCCTGAGGCAAGAATTGCATGGCGGGTACTACAAATTATAAATATTTACTTATAACCTCATTTAGTGGATACAGTATATCTAATATAGTGAGATATTTAGGACATATATGTCACATAAAGGGGTTTTTGTTTCATGTGGGAAGTGTAGTTGTAATTAAATATGGTTTGTACTATAAGTATTATAAACGACAACCTACATAACCTTACAGCTGATTCACTAACAGCAATACATTTTATCCAACAACTTTTCTGAGTGGTGATTTTTCACTTAATTTATTTAAGCAGTGAATTGTGTTTCCAAATAACAATTAGGCCTATCCCAGACTGAAAATTTCTGCCTAAATATTTTATTTTTTGCACTTTCAGAAAACAATTATCATGTAGACTTACACCCTGCAACAAAGTTACAGTACAGTATAGTGACATTATTCAAGCCAATGAATACGGCTTATTTCTGAAGTGATGGAGTGCCAAGTCTTGTTGTGATTGTGAGGGAAGTTTCGGTGAAAAAGTCAGTGGTGTCAAGAAATGAGGTGATGAGGATAGTGGCGAACCACGCTACCATGGCATTATGTCAAGATTGTTAGATTTTTTTATCGTTTCAGCATGAAGTATTAGTGAAAGAGTCAGCGGTGCTATAAAGTTATCAATAAAAGGGGAAATATAATAACCTAGGTGTGTACTCATTCAGTTTCTTGTGCATTACTTATCTGGACAATTTTTCAAACATTGAACAGTAAAATTAGGCTAGTTCAATGAAGTTATGGAATGCTGCAGTATTGTACATTTAAGTTATTATGAGTTGTAATAAAACTATGATGCTATTCAAAATATCGAGGCTTAATACTTAACTGCAATGTTTATTCCATACATCTTTAATAGATATCAGGAAGTACTGGTGCCGCATATTATTGGGAGGTAGGCTACTCTCCTGCGATTCAACGTACATGCTCCTGCAGAAGCGTGGATGTGTTTTTCTCCCCTCTCAATACGCCTTTTTTTGTTATTGAGCAACTGAGTTTAATTGTAGTTGTAACAAGTCATTTTTATCACAGGTTGTGGTGAATTATGTAATACGGTACCAAATGGCAGGTACTGTAGGTGGTGTTGGTGGTTATTGAGATCATTAGCCCTAACAGGAATGTAGGCTGATTTTATTTAGTTCTGTTGGTCAAGTAATGAATCTGAATCATGAAGGGGTGGGTAGCATTAATATTTTCTAGATAGGTTAATGTTTTTGTTAGTATAGGCCTACCTCATTAAATTCATTTCTTAACTCAAACCTAAGGTATAATATGGCTACCTCTGCATTAGTAAGTCTGTCATCATACTGTACCGGTATCTTTACATTGAGTTAGCTACGGTACCTAGTTAAATTGGAGGCTTGTGGTAAGTAATGAACATATTTTACACCAAGAATGGTGTAAATTTCTATACCATTGCCCAATATTTCTTATATCCTTACTCCGTGGTTTAATAACCTAATTATGTTTTACCCACTCTTCAGTACAATAAGAACCATCACCCTCATTCCCATTATTTGAATTGGAACATAGTTATGCAGACCAATTTCCAGCCTTGGAGATTATTCTTTGTGGAATAGTGGAATAATATTCCCCCTCCTCCCCTTCAAATGGCCAATACCTGATCAAACTGTACTAACCTGAGTGTACCATACATGTATACATCAATTAATTTATGTGACGCATTTTACTAATGTATAATAAGGTATTGGAGAGGGTAAAATCGAACGCCAGAATACAGCCGCTTACGGTACTGTTGAAAGATGCAGTTTTATGCTGCAAACTGAGCATAATATGAGGTTTGTGGAAAGGTTTGAAGTTGCTACTAGAAAGTCCTATTCAATTTGGTAACTGGACTGTGTGAGCCATCAAGTACCGTAGCACATAGGTCATCGCTATGGTACCGGGACTCTCAGCATTTCCCTACATGAAATCTTTGGTCCACTTCATACCAAGTAGGCTACTTGTACCACTTTGGCTGTCCAGCACATATTGTGTGAATGTTTGCTAGGATTACTTGTGAAAATGCAGGGTGGCTATTTTTGTTCCAAATCTCTATATACCACCTATTTCTATTTAGCTCTTTTGTGGCACACCAGCTAATGTGTAACAATAACAAGTGTGATAATCTGCATGATTCTTAAGAGCAAGGAACAATGTGGTCATTAGCTTGGTGTACTTATTGGGTGAGAGCCTCGGATATTTTCAAGTCAGTTGTAGTGGTGAATAGAGCTACGATAGGAAAAGAATGAGGTAAGACGATAGGCCTTAATTGTAGACTTCTCTAACCTGTTAGTGAGCACACAGGTTAGGCTCTGTTAATTTAATTTGATTTCAAATAAATGCGGCTTTGTGGCATACACACAAATTGCATTGAAATGCAGTCTTTGTTTCTTCTAAAGCCGTTGATGAGATTTGGCCTAAACTCTCATACAAAATATTTTAAACTGTTCCCTTATGCATTGATAGAACGTAAGTTCATTTTATTCGTCACATACTGGTAGGGCCTACGGTTCTATCTTTTCCGTAGTATTGATCATTCATACGGGAAGTGATTCACTTACTTACTTACTTACTTACTTACTTACTTAGTCGGATCCTCTTCTACCCATCGGTGTAGAGGTTTTACAAAAGGAGCGCCAAGCCTTCCTGTCTCTGCTCAGCTGTTTTGCTTCCCTCCATTCTATTCCCCTCTCCTCGACTGCCCTCCTGACATTTTCCTCCCACGTAGTCCTTGGTCTCCCTCTTGTTCTATTACCCTGCACTTGTGTTTCACATACTATCTTGGCAATTCGTGATTCCGGCATACGTTGGATGTGGCCGTACCACCTCATCTGATTCTCTTCGACCTTTTGCTGAAGTGGTACAACTCCTAAACCCGTTCTCATGGTCTGATTCCGGATCCTGTCATGTCTCGTCTTGCCTTCCACTTTCCTCAAATACCTCATTTCCATTGCCTGCACTTTGCTGAGGTACTTGTCTGTGAGGCACCAGGTCTCACTGCTGTACATAAGTACTGGTGTATAGACAGCCCGAAATATTGCCAGTTTTGTGTTCTTCGAAACTTCTCTGTTGTTAAGGAAACTTGACTTTATTGAATTGAACAATCTCAGTTCAGTTTAATTTCCTGGAGGCCATACATGACAGTGTTGCCAAAATAATTTATGCCTTCTGATAGGTCCAATTTTAAATGCCTATAACTTCTACACTATCAATTAGATGTCAACCAAATTTTGTATGTGATATGTGTACATAAACAGATATGACTGAGCGTATTCTTAAGAGCCACCAGGGCTGCCAACGGTTAATAATTGCTCTCTCTATTATTTATCCAAATAACAATATATCAGAAAGTATACAAGCCAACAACTTTAAACTATGCACACGTATAGTACCTGATATTTTAGATTAATTTTGGAGTAACGTATATACTTCAGTTCTACCAACATGATTCTAAGCCTGCTGATAGGGCCAATTTTTAAATACATATAACTATTATACTATCAGTTGGATTTCAACAAATTTCGTATGTTCTATGTGTAGCATAACATATATGACTATAAGTATTCTTAAGAGCAATCAGGGCTGCCAACAGTTAATAAATGCTGTCTATATTTTTTTAACCTAATATCAATATATAAGGAAGTATGCAGGCCAACTGCCCTATACTTTGCACACGTATAGCACCTGCCATTCTAGATTAATTTGGAATAATTAATATAAGTCAGTGCTGCCAACATGATGCTATGCCTGCTGATAGGTCCAATTTTAAAATACATGTAACTTCTATACTAACAAATGGCTTTCGTCAAAAATTGGCACAACAATATATCATAATATTTCAGATTAGGCTATTTCTGACCAGCACATCCATGACATTGTTACCAACATGCTTTTACGCGTGCTGATAGATCCAATGTCTAACTGCATGTAACGTCCATTGGACTTCAACCAATTTTTTTATTCTGTACCTTAAGAGATGGAACTAAGAATATATTCAGTCACCGGGGCTGCCAACTGTAATGCTCTATTAGGCTACATTATACCAGGTATATTTCGAGCTAATTAGACATTTCGATATTACCAACTTAATTTCGTTATTATTCTAGATAGGTTCATATACTGTGGATTAATCATTGGCATGAAACTTAATGTTAAGCAAAATAGGCTCTTTAGTTCGTCACGGAAATTCTTGTTGTCAATGATGTTGATGCGAGTGCTTGATCATGATAATGTTGCAGTGTGTTTATGGGTTTGCAAGAAACGTCGAGGTCTACGACTACTGCAGGTAAGACTGTTTTACAAAAATAATGGCTATTGACCGCTACATTTGAAAGAAAAAACAAAACTATTGAAAAACAAAATGACTATTAACCATTTACATATAAGTGACAATTTCCCCCACCCACCCAGCCTACCGCACCGTGTTTGCTCTGGTCATACATTCACACCAGCTTTCTCTCTACTCATACATTCACATCTGTCTTTGGGAACAAACACAACCACTTTATTTATACCCCCAAAAGCACATTCTCTGCATGCACACTTGCAAACTTTTCTTTAGTTTACCATTTAACATTTTACCATTACAAAAAAAATACTAGTCATTAAATTTACTAAAAAACTATTACTCATTGATTATTTATACACAAAAAAACAACACTTTTGTACAGATTTAAAAAAATTCAAACTATTGACCAATCAAAAATAAAAAATAAATAAAGGTTGCACAGAACTTTTTTAAAGAGCAAAAGGCCTAAGTGGGTTGCCACTATTTACACAAAAATACTATTTACAAAATCCAGGATTTACAATGACAAAAAAACAATATTTACAAAATACAAAAATTACTAAATCTACGAGTTACAAAAAGCCATGTCCCTAAACGAACAAACAGAAAAATCACACCTCTTCCTCCTTGCGGTCATACCCCCAGGGCAGGCTGGTAAGCAGGTCATCAGCCCACATACGATTGTTATCCATGGAGGCGAGGGTGCGTTTTCACAGTTCCACAAGATACAAATGATGGTTGCTGGATTGTATCCTGTACTGTGTATGCGACATAGATTTGCCAGTGCGTAAAACCGCCAGGTCTACACGTAGCGATTTTATCACTGCCCTACCTACACCTTTTGCTCTTTTGGTTTCATTACAGTCTAATGTGCGATAAGCATACATTTTTGAGGCCAAACCTACGATTTCTGTCATGACAGAAACACCGCATTCATCCTTTAAAACGCCCATTTCCTTCTTGACTTTTTGAGCAGCTGAAACACCTTATCAGCGCTATACGAAGTGGTGTCGAATCAGTCACTATGCTGCCTCATGACGTCATAGGGTTGCAGTGGCGAATGTGGTAAATGAATGAGTCCGTATCCACATACAAAAGAGAGACGTCCTCAAAATGACGTTTCGCAAACTCATAGTGGAATCGATTCATACCGATTTGGAAAAATCTGAAATGACTTGGCCCAAGTAAATGAGCTCATCCATTGTCACGCTGGGTTTACTCAATTCAATAGTGGCCAAATCCTCATCGATAATGTTGATCGATTTAAAATTTGGCTTGGCAATGTACCGCCGGGCACCGTAACGTCCTTCCCGGACATTCACCAATTTATTGTCACGGTAATTGTGGACATTTTCTATGGACTTGCAATAGGTGCAGTTGTTCATTAATTTTAAAAAATAATTTCAAACTGCTGTGTTGCCATTTGTCGGTGCTCTGTGTTGAGTCGCATGTATGGCTAGAACCATGCTTTTTGAGCAAACGAAATACCCCTGTGGATTTTCTTCAACACCAAGCCTTGGGCTAGACATTGCACTAACATTTGGATATGTAGCACATACCGATTGTTGTTGTAAAGTGTGCCCATGAGTTTTTCAATTTTCACTTTACTGTCAGGGAGAACCATTTGCTCCAGGCAGAATGGGAAATCGGCATATTGATCATACAAGAATGAGGGATATTCAATATCCACTTCTAACACATATCAACGGCCTGTTTCTTGGCTAGCCTTGTTCACATCAAATTCTGACACTTGTTTCTCTGTCAGCTAAGCAAATTCCCCACGGGGTAAAGGCTGACTCATAGCGTAGCCATACAAATTATTGACGTCATAGTACATTAAGTACGAATCTGGTTTGTCTGGTGAATAATCAGTCATGTAGACATTGTTCGCTTCGGGATGGCGCTGGTTAAGCGACACAAAGCCACCGAGAATGTCCTTTTCAAAAAATAGAACCATGTCTACATCAGTGAGTAAATCCAATTCCAATTGAGTGTATTTCAAAGCGGCATCGAACGAGAGCCCAGGACTCGTATAATAGTGAGCCGGGTCAAGACCGTAAATGTGCTGACACAACTCACGGAATTTTTGAAACACATCGGTGAGCAGCATTACATCCAGCTTTAGGTAATGCATAGCATATTCACATAGCGTGTTAATGCCAAATACTCGCCAAACTTGACATGCACGTGCATAGTCTTCATCGGAAACGGTACTACGTGCTGGTTTCGAGTCAAATTTGCCTTGTGGTGGGAGCGTTTTTTGCTTTAACACGTCCCAGTTGTTGCAGAAATCATACGGGAATATACCTTTCCGAAAGCTCAATTGAAATTGCTCAGGATTTTCAAAATGCTTTCCAGTGTATTTTAATTCCTTTTCTTCCAAGCCATTCACAAGACTGTCTAGCGAGGATGTCATAAACTTAAAGGAATCCAAAAATCGAATGCTAAAGTTGCCCAACTGCCATGTCAGGGCTGTAAAACGCTCATGGTTTTGGCGGATAATGGTAAACGAGCCCTTGTTGACATGACCCAATACATGAATCAAAAACTAAATGCCATAACTCACCAGATTGTGGAAAAAGACACTGATAAAACGAGGAGCATGATACTTTAAACTGCATTGGCTGTGTGCGGCTCCACGAAACTCTTCCGTAAAGTGTGAGTGATCACGAACGGTGTAACAGCTTAGGCTTTCACGGCCGGCGTTCATAATTAAATACAAGTTTTTTGGGCTTGTAGGCCGTGGTCCAGACAGGATATCTCCCAACGTTTCACCGGAAACTGCGTCCGGCATTATCAAGGGTTCCGCTCCTTTCCTTGGTCAGCAGTGGACCAAGGAAAGGAGCGGAACCCTTGATAATGCCGGACGCAGTTTCCGGTGAAACGTTGGGAGATATCCTGTCTGGACCACGGCCTACAAGCCCAAAAAACTTGTATTTAATTACGAACGGTGTCCTCAGCAGTGATCAGTGGCTTTTCGAAAATATGGCATGTAGTTGCATGCTCATTGGTGTGATGAGCTATCACTGACCATTGGATAGACCGATTAAAAGTCTCCATTATCAGACGAATTTTGAGTGAATTTAAAATAGAACAACGTTTGAGCGTTAAGGAACATGGGCTAGACAATATAACACATAAAAGAGAACAGACAGAGCAGGTAGCTTTAACTGTATATATTCAGAAAATAGAACATTCATTGTGATATCCTTGCAGGTTAACACAATTTGAAAGAACAATGTTTTCTTAACAAAATAATTGCCTCTATCTATAAACATTAAGACAAGGTGAGTGCTTTAAGGAAAACTTAATTAAATTGTTTTTTTGAAAGAGAAAAAACAGTAACGCAGCTTACAAATGAAGCTGTTGGCTGGCCGGGAGCAAATCCTGCCATACCTTAGGAAAAATAGGGGAAACTATAGAAGTTACCAAGAAGACATAGCCTATGAAGGGTGACAGGGGCTTAATCCTGCAGTACCCAATGAAGAAGCAATACATGGGGAGTTGCCAAGAAGCAACAAAATATTTCAGAAAAAAATGCAATGGCAGACAGAGGTAAACGTGAACTGCATGAATGTTGACCATGAAATATTTCCAATGAAATTGAGATGGCAGAAGCAGGTAGGCAAGTGGGCCTATTACTTGAAAGTGAACCATGAAAGGTTACAAGAAAAAGTACACAAGAAAAAGTGCAATGGCCGACGCATGTATGCGTAAGAATTGAAGAGATTATTCCCAAAGGGAAAATGGCTAAAGCAAGCCGATACGTAATACTAACTAAGAGAAATGGGAGAAGCCAGCCGATATATTAAAATTGAGGAGGCTTCTGAGGTAGGCTTGTATGAAACTAACATGATAAAGCAGAAAGTACATTACACAATACATGGTACAAAATACTTAGCTTAACGGCGAAGTGTGGGTAGCAACCCATATGTTCGTAGAATCCTTGAGTAAGAAGAAGATGACAAAGGTTATGCCAAGTTGTGGTTGAGTTCACAAACGTCGAGCTTATAGTAGGCTTTTGAAGACCTAAATAGGTAATAACCTATTTACATAGTAGTAGATGCACACGGAATAGTTTTCCTTAGTACTAGAGATGTAAAGTTTACATCTTAATGTACATTTCGTAGACATGTCGCAGAAACATGCAATATGTGATCTAGGTTAAATCACTTTGAAAATGTCTTGAAGACTTGGCGAAGGTTTTATGAACACTTCTTTGCGCAGAAATTAAAGATGAGAAGTTGAATAGTTTGAAGTTTATCGTCCGGTAGCAAGACGGGTGATCAGCATGGTCGCTGACGTTGAAAGCACGAACAGGCTAGCAGAGCAAGTCTCTTAAATAGTTGACAGGCCGATGTTCTCGGAGATTCGAAGGCTGGAGATTGAAGAATCCAGACCACGTTGTATAGAAGAATCACGGTGATTGGCTGGAACGAGGCCACGTCATGGCGGCGGCCAATGAGCACGTAGCTTATGGATTCCAGTACGCCACGAGGATTCAAAGAGTGTAGGGCAACCTTTAACACTTAGAAAAATGTCTTAGAGGCGAGCTATGGCAATAACCTAACAAGTAAGTAATTAAATCATTTTAAACATACTCGGTTTAAACGAGGAAGCGTAATACAAAATGAACTGTCACGAGCACATGGTGACGAAAATGAGGTTATGAAAATTAAATTCTGGTCTGACTTTAGCACTTTCAGAAACTTTAAAAAATTAACAAATTAATTATTCGCAAGTGCGAACACTCATACTGCTGCTGCTGTTCTGGAGATAGGCTCATGGGTACTGGGTGGTCCAATAGTCACTCTACATGGTCGGCCAACTTAACAAGTTCATCCAAAAACCATTTCGTACAATCTGGCCGCGCACGGGATTTGTAAAAGGATTGCGTGAGGTCATAGGCACACACTACTTTAAATCCTATGGCAAAGGGTTCATGTTTTTGAATGGCTGTGGTTGAGCTGATGGTGGGATCTGATGGTGAGTGCTCGAAATCTGCATAAACCTGTCTTCAATCGTGAACGTGATGTCCCTTTTGCTCTTCGGGAACACGTTGAAAAGGAACTCGCTTCATTGGAATCAGAAGGATTTATTTCTCCCACAGCTTTAAGTGATTGGGGATCGCCTCTTGTTGTTATCCCAAAACCGGATGGGGGAGTTAGGTTATGTGTTGACTACAAATGTGGAGTAAATTCAAGGTTGATTTCTGCAAACCATCCCATAAGACCAGTTAATGATGTTCTACATAGTCTTAGAAACTCAAAAATTTTCTGCAAGTTAGACTTATACAAGGCATATCTACATCTGAAGGTTGATGAAGAAGGTAGTATGATTCAAACTATATCCACTCACAAAGGAACCTTCAGGATGCACCGACTGAGTTTTGGCATCAAAACTGCCCCCTCAGAATTTAATAGGATATTATCACAGATCCTTCATGGTCTTCCAAAAGCTGAAGCTTATTTTGACAACATCATAATACATGGTACAACGAAGAAGGAGTGCACCAAGAACTTAATAGCCTTTCTAGAACGGCTTTCAAAAAATAATCTGCATTTGAACAAAAGCAAATGCTCATTTTTCAAGGAAAACATAGACTACCTAGGGCATATTGTATCATATAATGAGATACGCAAGTCACCAGAGAAAGTTCAAGCTGTGTCACAAATGCCACGCCCTAAAAACAATGAAGAAGTTAGACGCTTCCCTGGTATGGTGACTTATTATGCAAAGTTCATTCCTAATTTTTCAAAGAAGTACCACCCATTACGGCAGTTATTGCGGAAAGGTGTACGGTTTTTCTGGTCTGCAACCTGTGAAGCAGCTTTCTTGAATCTCAAGTCCGAGTTATGTAGTGAACGTGTCCTTACCCCATTCAACCCATCACTGCCTATCATCTTGTCAACCGATGCCAGTCCTACTGGTGTTGGAGCAGTATTAAGTCATGAGATGGATGGCCAAGAAAGACCTATCGCCTATGCCTCTCGTGCCCTAACACCAGCAGAATGTAATTACAGTCAGCTTGACCGGGAAACGCTGGCAATAATTTTCGCCACAACACACGTCTACAACTATATTTTGCAAGAAATTTCATTCTTGTGACAGACAATGAACCTCTGTCTCGTATTTTTCATCAGAACAAGGGCCTGCCACAAATGACATCCGCAAGGCTCCTAAGATATGCATCGTTTCTCTCCGGGTTTGACTACACGGTAAGAGTGAAAAAAGGGAAAGATAACGAAAATGTTGATTGCCTATCCCGAGCCCCTGTTGCATCTACCTCGCCAAACATTGAAACATCAATAAATGCAGAAGTTTCACAACTCTGTGCTGAAACGATTCTTCAAGTGTCAAGTGAAGCCATTACGTACGAAACTATCCGTGACGAGACTATGTTAGACCCAGAACTTAGTGCCAACCTGCAACGTCTTCAAACTCAATCCTTGGATGAACCATATACAGTTGAAAATGGCATTCTATTCCGTCAAGACCAAATTGTTATCCCAAAGAAACTACAAAGAAACATTTTGGAAGAGTTACATTTAACACACCTCGGCATTGTGAAAACAAAACAGTTAGCAAGACGATATGTCTACTGGCCGCAATTAGACAAAGACATTGAGAAGCTTATCAAATCTTGTGAAGAGTGCGCGCTGACTCGTTCAAATCCACCAAAAGCTCCAATACACCCCTGGGATGAACCAGAAGAAAATTGGGAACGCATACACATTGACTATGCGGGGCCATTTGATAACCACCATTTCTTGATGTGTGTTGACGCGAAATCCAAGTGGATCGAAGTACGAATGGTGAAAGACGCTCCATCCACTGCAACTACTATCAGTCTGCTTGACAATATCTTTACCGTACATGGGTACCCGAATGTCCTTTTGTCAGATAATGCCACTATCTTCACGAGTGATGTATTCAGATCCTATTGCAAGGAGAGAGGGATTTTTCAGAAACATATTGCACCAGGGCACCCAGCAACCAATGGGCTAGCCGAGAGAAACATCCAAACTTTGAAGAGGTGACTTCGTGCTGCTGTAAATGACCCGGCACCATTATCGACTAAGTTACAGAACATCTTGTTTCAATACAGAGCAACGCCATTGGCATGTGGACAGTCTCCAGCTGAACTATATTTGAAACGTCGGCTACGTATCCGGTTGGATGCTCTACTTCCAAACCAAAAGAGCTTGACTACATCCAGTTTCTCACCCCCAGTTCGCTCTTTCAAAGTGGGAGAGAGAGTGCAAGTCCGGATTCACCAGAAAAACCGTGATATTTGGCAGTTTGGTGTTATACAAACTAAACTCGGCCAGCGTCACTATGATGTGAAATTGGATTCGGGACGAATTTTAAAGCGGCATGTTGACCAGTTATTATCGACTCTCGTGCCAAAGAAAGATAAGCATGTCACTTTTGCTCCAACAAATCCTCCAGTGCGTGGTGTTCCAAACATACCAACACCAACCCAGTCAAGACTAGAAAATGAGGATATTCCTCCTGCAACCCACACTTCAGATGATACAAGGCAGACCATCCTGCAACCAGATGAACGCCCTGATCGAAACAGCCTTCCACCACCTGCTGATAATTATTTAAGAAGATCAGCCAGAGACAGGCGACCTCCTCAGTATCTGCAAGACTATGTGCCCAAATGAATATGAATAGTTCCTTTTATATGTTTTTATATAAGTGGGAGAGACTATTATGTATCTAGTTTATGTCCTCTATGGAACTTGGTCGGAGTGTAAATATGCTTTTACTCTGTGACAATGTCAGTTGTAATTTGTTAATTGTGTTAAGATGTAGATTCAGATGTGTGTGCTTATTAAAGTGCTATAATATCCTTTATTAAAAACACAATAGCTATAATGTGCTTTATTCAAAACATAATAGTGAGTGCTCGAAATCTGCATACACCACATAGGGGACAGTGTCACGCTTATGAATGTTGTTCACTTTTCAGTGAAATTTACAAAGTTCACTTATTTTTATTATAACATAACCTCTCACCTGTCTTGTCATTCCATTTTTCTTCAATCTGTTCTTGTTAGCACGTGTTCCATGACAATGTAATGATTTCCGGAACTAATGTTGGTCACGAGGTTCATTTTCAGTTGGCCCCTTGCTCTGATTGGCCTCAGCAATTTTCGAGAATTTTCCATGCTCTCGGATTGGCCGTCGCCACCTGTCCGCATCACGCATCCCGCGTGATCTCCGGTATATAGCCTGCCCTGGCCTACATCAACTGTCTGTTTCCAGCAAGTCACAATGCCAGTCACTCGTCGTCAGCTGTCTTCACGCTGTTTGCACAACGCTTGAATGTGCCTCAACGCTGTGTGCTAATACATCGCAAAATGCTTCTAGTCAAACCAGCAGTGCATTCTAAAATCTACGAAATCTATATAAGTTAACATCGATACTTGGCCTACGTCAGTTTGTCGTGAGCAAAAAACGATAAACAAATTTTCTTCTGTGCTGGGCACGAAGTCTTCAACATTTCCAAGACGGAAAAAAGTGATCAAAACCGAGTTCTACAAAGTCTATATAAGTTTACATCGATGATTGGCCTACGTCAGTTTTGTGCTGGGCACGAAGTCTTCAACATTTCCAAGACGGAAAAAAGTGATCAACACGCTCTTCCTCTATTTATATTATGTGGAAATTCCTCTACACCAACGCCAACAAGCTAAGTGTTTATTATAACCTCAAAAATTTCTAAACCTTAAAAATGTATCTTTCTTTTTAGGGTTATGTTACCTGACTTAAACAACTTGTCAAACTATGCCAAACTCAACTTATTTCTTTCTATTAAGTGGTTTAAGCATGTATTATGCCTTTAAATTGTAGGCTATGAGAAAACGACTGTTCTCTCTCTTTCGCATGTTAACTTTCCTTCAAAACAAATCATTCTTTTCTCTATTTTTGTACAAACTATTGGGCTTAACACCAGTTCACCTATCTGACGAAGTGAATGGCTTGTTCTTCATTTAATCTATCAAAGTGTTTTTGGGAATGCTCCCATTTCAATTGCAAACAACTTTGTCTTATAACTATCAAGCGACTAGCAGGATGTTATCCCTACTGGCATGTTAATTAATGTTGATTTTTGTTCTGTAAATAAACTAGCCTACTCTCTGTGTGCAGTCCTAGGCTAAATTTTAAGCCTTCATTTGAGCACTATAGTTACTCACTATTTTACCCTGCATAGTTCTACTTCAGACTAACTGGCCACAAAGTGGTTACTTATTCTCAGGGTTGTTGGCATTCAAGCTTATGAAATCTTGTTCGCTTGTTGTAGGCCTGTCAAAGGTGACATTTCCATTACATGTTTATATATTTATTGTTAATCTTTTGAAAGCTTATGAAATCTTGTTCGCTTGTTGTAGGCCTGTCAAAGGTCACATTTCCATTACAAGTTTATATTTATTTATTGTTAATCTTTTGAAAGTTGTTTATGAATAAAATACCTCTGTTATTGGCAAACTGTTTCCATTGCTATTTACTCATCAATGTTCAATCTGTTCCTACTTAGTAAAGTTCATTTGCTTATTAGACTAGAAGCTTCACTTCTAGTCCTTCCCGAAAAAGGAGGTCTCGCATTGACAGATCCTAACCAAGTTGGTGCCGAAACCCGGGACCTTTAAATAACCTTTATAATTGTTTATTGTATGAAACAGGTTGCCAAGCCATTCGATAAGCTATTGCAGCTTTTCACTTCTGTCACTAATGCTAATTGTATTTTTCAGCTATCGCTATGAAAGCTGTGCTGGGGTGAGCGGAGATGTCCCTTGTTACCACCTCTACCAGTACCAATACTACTACTACCACTTCAGACGCTCGGCAGTCTAGCAGATCGGTGAGTGAAAGTACTCAAAGTTCCGCCATGTCTCTTCCTAAGGAGCTTGTAGCCAAAAGAACTGCTTGTAAAAATAAACTTACTCGTTTTCAGCAGTTTTTAGGTTCCAAATCTTTTGATGATCACAATTATAACGTTCTAGTTCAACGTTTTAACGTTTATCAGCAACATTTTCAAGAGTATGATGTGTTGCAAACCGAAATTGAAACAATCGAACCTGACCAAGAACAGGATCGCAGTTCTGTTGAAGAACTGTATTACAATATGTATGGCGAAGCCAAGGATTTAATTAAGCAATTAGCATCCCATCAAAACACCGAAGTTAGCAAACCGTTTCTTCCTAAAATCCAACTTCCTACCTTTTCCGGGGAAGAAAAACAGTGGGATTCCTTTTTTGAACTTTTTTCTTCGCTAATACATGATAATAGATCATTCCCTGAGATTCAAAAATTTTATTATTTAAAGTCCGTTCTTCAGGGTCCTCCTTTAAAGTTAATTGAAGCTTTGCCTCTCACAACCGAAAATTACTCGGTAGCTATTGACCTCATCCAACAGCGATATGGCAATGCCAAACTTAGGATTCAACGCCATATGAACGCCTTGTTTAATTTACCAGCTTCACGCCCTGATAATTTATCATCCCTTAGAAGTCTGGGAGACACCGTTGAACTTCATGTAAGAGCCCTAGAACATCTTAAACAACCTGTTGAACATTGGGATCTTTTTCTTATACATCTCACTACCTCCAAGTTTGACCTTAATACTCGTAAAGCATGGGAATCCGATTTAGTGGACAAACCTGAACCCACATTTAAAGTTTTGATCTCTTTCATAAAGAAACGTTGTCAAATTCTTTCTGCTTTAATCAATAAAGCTGAAGGTTCCACCGATGTCAGTAAAAGTAAACCCATCAAGCATTTCTCGGAAAAAGCTTCACATTCTCATGTTTTCTCCATACAAGGTAACAAAACCTCATGCATTCTTTGCAATAATTTGCACCCCTTATATTTCTGCAATACCTTCAAAGGCCTTTCAGTTGACGATCGTAGAAAAGCTGTGTCGCAAAACAAATGTTGTTTTAACTGCCTTTCTTCAAGGCATATCTTAGCGGACTGCCCTTCGAAAGGAGTTTGTATGCATTGCAAGCTAAGACATCATTCTACCTTGCACCGCTTCGAAAAGCCACGGTCTATTCCCGGAACAGTTTCAAATCCTAGTGCCCAACCTGCGCTGAGCCTCACTAGTGATGCTTCTCCACCTAGCTCTTCTTTTTCTACTGTAAATACCGTTGCCCAATCCTACAATCAAACAACTCCCTCATGGCGTAGTGCTCAAGTTTTGTTATCTACGATCCAGGTCCAAGTTAAAGATTCTTCCGGCAATTGGCACTTAGTACGGGCCTTGCTCGACAATGCGGCAACTCATGACTTCATAACCTCATCATTAGTTGAAAGGTTAGGTCTCAAACCACTCTCCACCAATATTGAAATATCTGGTATCAACAACAGCAAGTCTACTTCCTTAAATTATGTCAAGCTGCAGGTGAAAGATTCAGTCCAATATGGCACTAACTTTCATCTAAACTGTCTGTCCATTCCGAGTATTGGCAGTCCTACTCCCAGTCGCTCTTTTTCTGTTGACAAATGGAAATTTCCCTCTGATCTAAAACTGGCTGACCCTCAATTCTATAAAAGCTCTCACGTTGACATTCTTTTTGGCGCTAACACATTTTGGCAAAATCTTCTTCCATCAAGGGTTAATATTTCATCTGGTATCTACGCCCACCATACTAAATTTGGCTGGCTTATCACAGGTTATATTCCTCTTCAAACTGTTCAAGGTTCCTCTCAATGCCATTTCACTAATGCAGATCTTCATCAGCGTCTGGAAAAATTTTGGCAAATCGAGTCCATTGAATCTGCTCCTTCTCTTTTATCAGAAGATGAATTTTGTGAAAAACATTTTTTAGAAACCACTGTTCGTAACCCAGATGGCAGATTTATTGTCACAATGCCACGCATTTCTTCCCCTCCTCCTTTATGTGATTCCTATCCGAAAGCTCTTAAAGCTTTATTTGCAGTTGAGAATCAACTCAAGCAAGATCCTTCCACTCGCAGACAATACCTTGAATTCATGGAGGATTATGAAGCTTCTAACCATATGGAGACTGTTCAAGATTTCAACCCTTCTTTAGATTCAGTGTATTTAAATCACCATCCCGTTTGGAAGAATCCCTCCACCAAAGAAAAGATAAGAGTTGTTTTTAATGGTTCTGCCCCTGATGCCAATGGCATTTCCTTAAATGACACTCTCCTATCTGGACCTGCCATTCAGTCTGATCTCCCGTCTATTCTTTTAAATTTTCGTCTATTTCCAATTGGAATAATAGCCGACATACAACAAATGTATAGACAAATTCTGATTAATTCCGAACAACAAAATCTTCAACGAATTCTCTGGCGTGATGCTCCTACCAAAACCATAAAGATCTTTAAATTAAAAACCGTAACGTATGGGCTTAAACCATCGGCTTTTCTTGCCATTCGTACTTTGAAACATCTTGCCGACCAAGATGGTCATCTGTTTCCTTCTGAAACTCCTATTTTGTTAAAAAATTCCTTCTACGTTGATGACTTTCTTTTTTCTTTTAAGAATGTATCTGAGGCTATCGAACTCTCTCAAAGTTTAAAAACTTTACTTAGCAGAGGAGAATTCTTACTTCATCGTTGGAACTCAAATTCTGAGGAACTTCTATCCAATCTCTTGCCACATTGTCCTGTTGATACTCCAGTAGAGCTTTGTAAATTGGAGGATGCTACTAAAGTTTTGGGAATACACTGGTATCCTAAAGCTGACTCATTCTTTTACGAAGTAAATTTGTCTTCCTCACCTCCACAAACCAAAAGACAAGTGCTATCAGAAATAGCTAAGATATATGACCCGCTTCAGTTCATTGCACCCGTAATTGTTCTAGCTAAAATCTTTATGCAAGAGCTATGGTCATTGAACTCGGATTGGGATGATCCCATTCCTCCTTCGCTTTTACAAAAGTGGCTTACCTTTCGGCACAGTCTTTCTGATCTCTCATTAATAGACATTCCTAGAGTGCTAGTTCCGTTATCTTGCTCTCTTGTCCTGGATTTGCACCTTTTCGCTGACAGTTCGACCAAAGCATACGGATGTTGTGCTTACATTGTAAGCCGCTTCCCCTTTTTCTCCAATTTGATATGTGCTAAATCTAAGGTTGCGCCTTTGAAACCCGTTTCATTACCTCGTCTTGAACTCTGTGCCGCACTACTTGCTGCCGAATTAGCTAACAAACTCAAACAAACACTCAACTGTAAGTTCTCGCACACATATTTTTGGACAGATTCCTCTATTGCTTTGGCATGGATTTCTAAACCTCCTTCTAATTGGCAAACTTTTGTAGCTAACAGAGTTGAGAAAATTCAAACTATTTCTAAACCAGAACAATGGAACCATGTTTCTAGCAAAGACAACCCCGCCGACCTCATTTCTCGTAGTTGTTCACCTAAGTCACTATCTCAATCCTGTTTGTACTGGCACGGCCCTTCATGGCTTTCTGAAAGAATTCAAAACCGACCTTCCAACTCTAATTTCCCGTTAGAGGATATTCCTGAAATCAGCAAAAAAGCTTCTGCCTTTGTAACTGCCAACACTCCTTCCTTGTTGGAACGTTACTCTTCTTTTCAAAAACTAGTGCGCATCACTGCTTATGTGCTCAGATGGAAATTTTTAGTACTAGATCAACCTCTATTCCCTCAGCCTTTTCTTTCGGCTGTTGAACTGCAAATTGCCACCATCAAAGTTCTTTGGCTCACCCAGAGAGAGAGACATTCTCAGTCGAAATAAACATATTGGCTAAAGGTAAAACTCTCAAGAAACACAGCAGGCTTTTTGCCTTATGCCCTTTTCTAGATGACGATGGTTTGTTAAGAGTGGGCGGCAGGCTTTCTCTTTCTGACTTCTCCGATGAAAAAAAGCACCCTATTATCCTTCCGTCTAAACATCATGTCACTCGGATAATCATTCGTCAGTTTCATTATCAAAACTTACATGTTGGTTCTAGAACCCTTCTATGCTTGATACGGGAAAAATACTGGCCTATTAATGGTTTACACGAAGTCACTTCTGTTATACATAAATGTATTACTTGTTTCAAAGCTCAGCCTAAACCTAATCAGCAACTCATGGCTGACCTTCCCCCATTTCGTTCAGCTCCCTGCAGGCCTTTTTCCTTCACCGGCATTGATTACGCCGGTCCGTTTGTGTATCAACAAAATCACCCCAGTGCTAAAAGGAAAATCCTTGGAAAACTATACGTTTCTCTATTTGTCTGTATGGTCACTGGCTCTATTCATCTTGAGCTCGTAACTAGTGCCTCCACCTCATATTTTCTTTCCGCTTTCTCTAGATTCATTTCACGAAGGGGCATTCCTTCAGAAGTCTTCTCTGATAATGCCAAAACCTTTGTTGGAGCTTCGCAGCAATGGTATAAAGCCCTTTGTTCCCCTTGTGCGAAAGAACAAATCTCCAATTACTCGCACTTAAACCAATTCAAATGGCATTTCATCCCTCCTTATGCTCCCCATCATGGCGGACGATGGGAATCTTGTGTGAAACTCACAAAAAATCATTTAAAGAAAACTCTTGGCTCTAGTATTGTAACTTACGAAGAATTCAATTCTTTAATTATACTCATTGAGGGAATTGTCAACTCACGACCTCTTTCTCCTCTTTCCAACGATCCTTGCGATTTCCTTCCTTTGACTCCAGGTCATTTTCTGGTGGGCAGTTCCTTAGCTGCGTCTCCTCCGTTGCTTGATCGTAAACTTGATCTGTCTTTGCCTATCTTGTGGAGAAAGATAGAATCCCTTAAGGCTCAATTTTGGAAGAGATGGAGACTTGAGTATTTTCACTCGCTCCAAAGGAGGAACAAGTGGCAGCTCTCTCGGCCTAACCTTCAGGAGGGTGATTTGGTTCTTCTCAAAGACCCAAGTCCTCCTCTTGTATGGAAAACTGGTCGTGTTATAAAATGCTATTATGGCAGAGATGCTAGAGTTCGAGTGGTCAAACTTAAAACTTCATCAGGACACTGTGTTCGTCCTATTTCAGTCATTTGCCCTCTGCCACTCTAGCTCTTCTCTCTCATGTTTTATTTTTCTTCTTCTCTGTTGCCCCTCTGGCAGTATGTTCACTTTTCAGTGAAATTTACAAAGTTCACTTATTTTTATTATAACATAACCTCTCACCTGTCTTGTCATTCCATTTTTCTTCAATCTGTTCTTGCTAGCACGTGTTCCATGACACTGTAATGATTTCCGGAACTAATGTTGGTCACGAGGTTCATTTTCAGTTGGCCCCTTGCTCTGATTTGCCTCAGCAATTTTCGAGAATTTTCCATGCTCTCGGATTGGCCGTCGCCACCTGTCCGCATCACGCATCCCGCGTGATCTCCGGTATATAGCCTGCCCTGGCCTACATCAACTGTCTGTTTCCAGCAAGTCACAATGCCAGTCCCTCGTCGTCAGCTGTCTTCACGCTGTTTGCACAACGCTTGAATGTGCCTCAACGCTGTGTGCTAATACATCGCAAAATGCTTCTAGTCAAACCAGCAGTGCATTCTAAAATCTACGAAATCTATATAAGTTAACATCGATACTTGGCCTACGTCAGTTTGTCGTGAGCAAAAAACGATAAACAAATTTTCTTCTGTGCTGGGCACGAAGTCTTCAACATTTCCAAGACGGAAAAAAGTGATCAAAACCGAGTTCTACAAAGTCTATATAAGTTTACATCGATGATTGGCCTACGTCAGTTTTGTGCTGGGCACGAAGTCTTCAACATTTCCAAGACGGAAAAAAGTGATCAACACGCTCTTCCTCTATTTATATTATGTGGAAATTCCTCTACACCAACGCCAACAAGCTAAGTGTTTATTATAACCTCAAAAATTTCTAAACCTTAAAAATGTATCTTTCTTTTTAGGGTTATGTTACCTGACTTAAACAACTTGTCAAACTATGCCAAACTCAACTTATTTCTTTCTATTAAGTGGTTTAAGCATGTATTATGCCTTTAAATTGTAGGCTATGAGAAAACGACTGTTCTCTCTCTTTCGCATGTTAACTTTCCTTCAAAACAAATCATTCTTTTCTCTATTTTTGTACAAACTATTGGGCTTAACACCAGTTCACCTATCTGACGAAGTGAATGGCTTGTTCTTCATTTAATCTATCAAAGTGTTTTTGGGAATGCTCCCATTTCAATTGCAAACAACTTTGTCTTATAACTATCAAGCGACTAGCAGGATGTTATCCCTACTGGCATGTTAATTAATGTTGATTTTTTTCTGTTAATAAACTAGCCTACTCTCTGTGTGCAGTCCTAGGCTAAATTTTAAGCCTTCATTTGAGCACT
The DNA here is from genome assembly GCA_946902985.2 of Meconema thalassinum. Taxonomy (NCBI): domain Eukaryota; kingdom Metazoa; phylum Arthropoda; class Insecta; order Orthoptera; family Tettigoniidae; genus Meconema; species Meconema thalassinum. The sequence goes on along the minus strand of OX336388.2, from coordinate 189,089,245 downwards.
ATAGTTACTCACTATTTTACCCTGCATAGTTCTACTTCAGACTAACTGGCCACAAAGTGGTTACTTATTCTCAGGGTTGTTGGCATTCAAGCTTATGAAATCTTGTTCGCTTATTGTATGCCTGTCAAAGGTGACATTTCCATTACATGTTTATATATTTATTGTTAATCTTTTGAAAGCTTATGAAATCTTGTTCGCTTGTTGTAGGCCTGTCAAAGGTCACATTTCCATTACATGTTTATATTTATTTATTGTTAATCTTTTGAAAGTTGTTTATGAATAAAATACCTCTGTTATTGGCAAACTGTTTCCATTGCTATTTACTCATCAATGTTCAATCTGTTCCTACTTAGTAAAGTTCATTTGCTTATTAGACTAGAAGCTTCACTTCTAGTCCTTCCCGAAAAAGGAGGTCTCGCATTGACAGATCCTAACCAAATGTTCTTGAATTTCAACACATCCTTGTCCCCTTGCGGCAATATCAATCTCACCGCTTCCTGAGAAACACAATATCCTGTGACGTTCCAAAAGTATAGGGGTTGTAAAATATTGCAATAAACGATCACAAAAGTGTTTCACAGATTCATGCTAAGACATTTGACTGCTTAGCAATCTAATCAGGTTTTTAATCAGGCAATAGTATTTCACCTCCCCGTAAGACAGATATAAAAGATGAATGTGGTGTCGTTTCATTTCTTTTGTAAAGAGGACCCTCAATCTCATCACCATCAAGGCGAAACATCTTGAACGAAAAGTCCTGATTATCTTGCTCAAACCTATGGATCTCGGTTAAGTCCATAGGGAACGACACACGAGTTAAATTTAGAGTTTGTTTTAATTCATTAAACTTGGCCTTCTACATTCCTGCTTGACAACTGTCACACTGTGCTGGCTGCAAATAGGCAGCCACACACCACAGGAAGCAATCATTGTCATGGTTCTTTGTATTCACAACCGCTCTCCGGCAGGCAATCGCTGGTGGTGTTTTAATAAAGATAGACCCAGCATTCAATGGGTTGAATTGGCAAATGTGGATTAGTAGGTGATGGATTTTGTCTAATGCTAAACCACTGGGTCCTTGTTGAAGTTTATCAAATTTTGATATCAAGGCATTCGCCACATGGCATTGATACCACTCGTTCATATTATCGGCTATCAAAAGCTCTCGCATTTTACTACCAATATAAAATGTTTCTTTTATGCTCACCGTCCTTGTTTTTATATAAGAAATCGCACATGAGTTGTGTATTGACCTTTAAAGCTATATGCAACCTTTGCGCTGTACAAATTTGATCTTTAAAAATTTCAAAACATGACTCAATAAAGTCTTTTGGGATTAAACTCTCCCTAACGTTCACCACACGGCCAGAGCAAACACGTATCTTAAAACAAGACTCAAGGGATTCCCAAGTTAAGCTATATGCAGTGGCAAGAGACATGATTTTTATAAAAAAAAAAAAACAATCTCACCATAATTTTCAGACGTCGACTGCCTGGTAAACAACGGTCCCAAACAAACAGCAGCGGTTGTAGTGCTCAAGCATTTTCCAACACACACTAAAACATTAAAAAAAACTACCGTAAGTATATCAATTTCCAATAGCACCTTTCATAAACAAAACAAAATTAAATTAAAATAAAACAGCTTATTTATATATATATATATATAACAAAAAAATCTTACCTTGCTCTTTATAAAAGCCTTGCGATTGCCTTCTCTCGTAGGCTTCAGTGGAATGGTTTGTCTCTCTGTCTCTCTCTCCTCGGCCACAACAGGTAAGCGGATTATCTAAAACAAACAAAAATAAAAAACAATCCTTCAATAAAATTCAAAACCAATAATAATTTAAAAATTCATTAGCATTAAAATAAACTAAACTGCATTTATTGATACACTTACCTCAAATATATAATGTATCCAATACGGTCACAAACTGCGTTGAGCACACGAATGCATTCACCTTTCACACAGTTAATATACAGCCTATGTGTGTACACTATTGATATCAACACAGGAAAGACAGACACTAAATACACTATTACCTCACCTCTCGCCGCCCCCTCTGGACTCTCCCCTCGTCCCTCACCACTCTGCAGTGGTCACGTCATTCCCTGTTGCATGTCTCGGTTTCCCTCCTCTCCCCTCTCACCGTTTCTGCTCGGGGCCTGGCTGGCTGACAGGATGTGAAATGTTATCTCAGTTACAGAGTTGCCACATTGTTCCAACCTGTTATCACCTGCCAGCGGTGTTGTCGGCTCGACTAAAAATCCTGGAGCGCGATAAACATTTGCATCTCTGCTAGCCGGCTCTCAGCCAGGCCCGAAGCAGATTTTTTGTTTGTCGTTCTAGCTGCCAGCAAGACATACAAAGCAAGTTCTTCAAGTTGTTGACAACTAACAAACGTTTCTCGCTTTCATTCACCTCATACAATTATTATCATTTTATAATGTTACTGATCTCCCGTTAACTAACATGTTTAAAGATTGCCATAATGGATTTTGGGATATTCGCCTTCATTCGTTCGTCATACGAAAATATCGAAAAGCGACCTGTCATTCTGTCGTTCAGCCATAGATCGCCTCGTCGAAATAACCATTTGCTCTATTGGAATACCACCACCGTGGCCGGTGATAGCCTCGTTGTAACACAGGTAAAAAATGCACAGTTTTTGCCCCAGAAACTTGACATTTATATTCTTGGTACAGGGGCTAGGGACCTTTAATTCATGTCAGATTTTTTTTGTAGAATTCCTAGTTTCCAAAACGGTGAGCATTTTCAAAATTCATTTTCTTTTGTCCTATAGACTTGAAACTTGGTTTCTTCCTAGAGGGCATAGAGACCTTTCATTAACGTCAAACAAACTTTTTTTTCTCATTTTTACCGTTTCCAAAATAACTACACTTTCAAAAACAAACATTTTCAAAACAATTTTTTAAATACTAACACGCATTCATAACAAAGAGGACATCATCCCAATGCCAACAACACCTCATTCGTTAAACTCCGACCATGCGTTCGCGAATTATCGCCAAAGTTCGCGAGAAAGTAGGCTATCATTTTCTTGTCCTACACACTTGAAAATTGCTGTCAGCCTAGAGGGCCTAGGGACCTTTCATTAACGTCAAACAAACATTTTCCAAAATTCACAGTTTCCAAAATAGCGCCAATTAAAAAACAAGAATTTTCAAAAACAATTTAAAAATACCGACACACATTCTTATCAAAGAGGACGTCACCCCAACGCCAACAACACCTCGTTCGTTAAAATACGATCATGCGTTCTGGAGATATCGACAAAGTTTATATGAAAGTAGGAGACTAAGCAGAACCGGCCTCACCCCACTACTACAAGTTTTTATCCTAGAGACTTGAAATTTATTTTGGGGGCAGAGGGGGTAGGGACCTTTCATTTATGTCAAACAAACTTTTTTGTAAACTTCATAGTTTCCAAAATATGGGAATTTCAAAATTGGACTTTTTTCAAAAAATCTAAAAAGTAAAAAAGTTTTCTTATAAAAAAATAAAGGTCATAGAGACCATTCACTTGAACCATGGTACAACGTTCTATCATGTTTGGTTTTCAAACTATAGCCTATTATCAAAACAAACTTAAAATAATATAATACGTGGTTCATAGCAAAGCCTCCGTCAGCTGGAGTCCAACGACACTTCATTTGTTAAAATCCGACCATGGGTTCGTGAGATTTTAATTATTTAACATGAACGCCACCCGAGCAACGCCGGGTGCGTTTAAACCGCCACTGCTCCCCTACTTAGATGTTTATAAAATATTGCACTTGCCACCGCCAGGTCATATTTTTATGGCCAAGTCCATAGCCGCCGTGGACCCAGTCACTACCTTCACGTGAGCAACCACCATGACAGTTTCATTCACCTCCGAAGGACAAGGGCTCACTAGCATTAATTGCCTGTTGGCCAGACCAAAATTCATCTTATTTTCCAAAGAAATATTCTGCTGATGGTGCATACGATGAGACAATGTGTAAAGGCGTCGGTCCAGGACAATTCAACCGTAGGGTTGGAAAGACCCTCAGTGATGCTATCTTGGAGTTGCTCGCGGACTGCAACTGCTACGCCAATACGACGTAATGATGTGCCGAAGGACAAGAGCTTGTATTCATCACCAATATCTTTGGCCTTCATCCCGTTCCTGGTTGCATGCGCTGTCAATCCGTCTTCGTTTGAACAACTAGTTCACGGGGTCGGGGCGTGTCGCATCTGGAACCTAACTGCAAACCCGCTCCTGTCTCCCGGTGCTAAGACAGCACCGTCCAAAGTCGAACCACACGGTGCAGTCAGTGTGTCTCTCAGAATGACAGGTGTGCATCCCCTTCCTTGCGATACTTACTCACTTCCTCTCAACTCCGCGCGGTAGGGAAGTGTCATCGTTCAAGAAACGTGTAGAGGTCAATTAGCAGGCGACGAATGTATTTTTCAGGCAACGTAACAAGAACATCGAACGTATTGTACATGAAATATAATTTTGCATTAATCAAATTGATTGTCATATGAAGGGAGGGGCTAGGAAATAGCGGCAAAACGTTTCCTTTCAAAATTATGTTCATGTTAACTATGGACTGTTTTACGCTCAAAATGTAAAATCATTCATGTACATGTTTTCCTTCCTATGCAAAAGGGAAAAAGACAACACATTTCCGCTGTGCCAAATATAACACAATAACAGCTTTACTGAAAGACAAAATACCTAATGTTTCTACAATGGCAAACGCACGTATTTATGAACGGAGAAGCGCTGCTAAGTGGCCTCGTCTGAAGGGGCCCTAAATCGTTGGTTTCAGACGAGGCTGCAGCCACGCCACTAATTAGTGGCGCATACGTAGCGCGATAGTGGCGCGTCGGTAGCGCTGCTAACGGACGGCTCGCCACATGGATGCCAGCTGCGCTCTCCACTACCGGCCTAGACAATGAGTCTTTTTTACATGAAATCCCGTTAGTTACTCAACTGCTCACACAGCGCAGTCAACACCGCATAGCATAACAAAGATTTATGACTTATTATAATTTCCGCAATATCAAAATGCAAATTATATCACAAAATAAAATAGCGTGATATTAAATCTGAGAGAAACTAGGCATACCTTACACCTTATTAAAATAGAATTCCATTAGGTTCACTCGGTTTTTATAAAACTTCATTAACTTTCCTGCTGAGTGGTTAGTACAGAAGGCATTTGGAAGCAACCGGTAGCCTATTTCGGCTTGTGCAATACGGTTTAATATTCGTAATCGGTGATACAAATTTCTCTGCAATGACGCTGGCAAGTCCGTTGCTGCGGTTAGATTAATGAGTGGAGAGAATTAGAGTTCTGAGAAATGCAATCCAAGCATTTCATACAAGAAATTATTTCCACTGTGCATACAACGTAACCCAGACTTGCAGTTTTCATTGTCGGCAAAGGTATTGCTTAAATTGTAATTTGATGCTTGTTGATGTTAAAGGGCCTAACATCGAGGTTATCGGCCTCTATTTTTTTTTGCGAAAATGAAATATGATGATGAAATGAACACCAGAACTAAAACTTACAACTAACTTACGGATTAGTAGAATAAAAGGACAAAGGAAGGAATAAGGGAATTAAAATACAGGTAACAGAAATGCCCTAAACCCTCGAAAAATGAGAATTGATGGATTTGGAAGGATGTAGAGCCATGAAAGGCACATAGGAAGGGAAATAAGAGAGTCCGCCCCCAGAGTCACTGGAAAAAAGAAAAAAAATCCAGCTCAGGTATCCTCCCGAACTCAACAGCCGTGAGCCCTTGAGGGTTTAGCACTATCCAGGGCGCACCTTCAGTGGTGGGTCTACACACCCCGTGCCTCCTTTATGACCTTGTGCAGAAGGAAAGAGATATGATGACAAGAAAAACAAGAGATCTGACCCTTTGAAGAACGAGGGTATCAGGAAAGGCGAGACAATGTACAATTAAGGCGGGAATTTGAAAGACTCCCTAGACCTTGGAAGAGAACAAGAGTTGATCAAGGGAGGCCGACAGGAAATATTCCAGAGAGGACCCCGGCACAATTAAGTGGAATCAATCGCGAACTCAGCTGGGCCGTGGTCAACAACCAACGTCCCACAAGTTGTAAGCCCCTAAGGGAGGGGGAGTGTCGTAATGTCGTAAGTAAACGAAAGATGATCAAGGGTGGTTGACATGAAAGATGACTGAAAGGGGCCCGGTACAAGTAAGTGCAAGTAATACTGGACTCAGCTGGGGTCTCGTGGTCACCAAACCCACGTCCCACTAGTCGTAAGCCCCTAGGGGATGTACTGAAGAATGATTCAACAGAATCGCAAGAAAACATTAAGATACCCATTTTTCAGAAGATACCTTATGGGTATGCACTTGCCGGTTGATTCCGTTGTTAATTGGATATCTTCGTAGGCCTCAGAGGCCAGAAAGTTCTTAACATGTGCGTTACTAGCAGTGGTAAAGTAATATCCCGGCATCTGCCTAGATGGAGTGTAGAAAAACCACACTCTGGATATTTTCTGTCAGTGCTGGGTTTTGAACCTACGATCTCTAGACTTGCTACAGCTGCCCTCACAGCCGTGGTGCACGATTAATCGACCACAACTATAAGGGCAGATGACCTCGTAGTTCCGCCCCTTAAAACCTCAATAAATAAACAACTAACTACGATCACAACTACGGCGTGGGACTCTTAAAATGATTTTTTGGACATGCGAAAGTACGCAAAGAACTTTTCGTCATCCTGTTGTAGATCATCGAATAAGGTGTAGAACAGTCCTCGATTCTGCCTTTCCAAAACCAATGGATGCTCCCAAAATCTTCTTGTTTTCCGTTTAAGTCTCTTTCTCCTCCGTATGAGGAGCATGGCAAGAATTATATCACCTTCTAAGTCCATGTTTACTGGAAAACTGAGCTACGCTTGGTAGAAGCGCCACTAACGCTCTGTAGAAGCGCCACCAACGCTTGGTAGAAGCGCCACTAACGCTTGGGTGAAGCGCCACCAACGCGCCACGAAGCAGCGCTGCTAATAAGTGGCCTCGTCTGAAGGGGCCCTAATTGTACACACCAATTAAAAACTAGTACGGAACCGTACATGTTGGCTGATACACATAATGTTTATCGCTGTTCTCATTTACAGTACCGTACGCGTATTAAGTATCCCTAGACGCCACAGAGCGGGCGTACCGTACGCCTTGTTTGTGTGCGTTAACAATCTAGTTGCAATTAGGCGCAAATGAACGTGTTACAGGCAAGCGTAAACAACTTCTTAAATTCTCATCTGAAATACTCGCTCGGAACCTCGGTTTGTTGCGTTTTAATATGGAAAACAATCTTTCACATACATAGGTAGAACCGAACATACTCATAAGTTTGGCGGTCTCGTGATGAATGCGTGGCAATTCATTATGGGGAAAGTTTTTGTAGAATTCGGTCAAGTTTCTTGCAGCATAGAACTTGTCCCTCAACCGCGCATTGCACTGTAAATCAATTAATCCCAATTGAAAGTTAGTTGGTGTGCTATTCACTGAGATATCAAATGGCCGTGTAAAAAAATGAAACACAGGAAACAAATCTGCAAGTTCTTGAAATCTGTTTACACATTGCTCTTTCACGTCTTTGAGAACACATTCCGGTACCGGTACGTAATTTTCAAACTTAGTGCTTTCACAACGAGTAGCAACCGACCAGGCACCACGCCTATAATACCACGACTCTGCACTGCAAGCTGCACTGTACATTCACAGGTGTGGCAGCTGTGCGACTTTTCACAGTGTGAAGTACTTTTGACGCTGCTGATTTATGACGATGTGACGACTCCTCTGACTTGTACTCCCTGTTCCTTACAACTTGCTATCCGATCAAAACAACTGCACCAGAGGTGATTGGCACATTCTACGTGGCAGTCAAAGCAGCTTCCTTGAACTGAAGAATAACAAAGCGTTTTCTGGCAGATGTTTACGATTTAAAGTATGACGAACAGGAAGTAGAATTTGACTCCTAGCCTTCTCCTTTATCCAGGTTTGGGACTGGCAAAGAATATCTGTGGGATCTCTAAGAGGCGGAGTTTCATGTATAAGTCAATTTAGTGAAATTAGTTAAGAAGTTGAAATAAATAATAACTTAATATTAGAACGTGTCTATGATCTCTTATATTAAAAAAAGAAAAAGAAAAATTGAATTATTTGGAAAGCGAGAGAGAGAGAGAGAGAATAATATGAATTGCAGATAATGATGATCAAATCCTTTAATTATTCTTTGATCAAATCAGATAAGCTAATTTATGTCACTGCTTGCTCGATTCCTAATCCGTTGGTGACTATTCATATAATTTATTAACATCTGTATATTTATTGCGTTATGTGTTAATTCCTGAATATTTAATTATATTAACTTGGCCACATAGAAAACTTAATTTGTTACATTATGTAACTCTCAGGTATACACTGGAGTTCAGTAGTCAAGTAAAGTTTTCCAAGATGGACGGTAGTTGGTGTGCGACTGTTTTGATAAATGTGTCAATGTAATTAGATTTTTAGAGTTATTAACTTCTGATGTGACATTTTGATATTCAGAATGGGAGCCAAGGATTCTAAGCCATGTTGTATAACTTACGAAGATGCTGTCAAGAGAGGTATGCATTTTATTGACCGCATATAATTTCTTGCTAAGGCTGATTTACTTTGGAAGTAAACATACAAATATGGGGCGTTCACTAATGTAATCGATGACATTTATTTTGTAGTGACCGACGCTGAACTCAAGAGATTAAAAGAAGCATTCAAGAGAGTTTCAACTTTAAATGGCTGTATCACGAAGCAATCATTCGTTAAAGATGTCTTGGGAGAAGGAGTGCCTTCGCCTGTAGCAGAGGTAGGTTATTTGTCAAAATAGTTTTCGGTCGAAGCAGGTATTATCAGTGTGCCTAAGAACTTGCAGTGATCGATTATTTGGTGTATTTCACATGTTGTTGTTGTGAACTGTTAACTTCAAGTGGTAATTAGTGCATATTTGTATTGTGTGTAAATTCCGCTTTACGAACTTCATCGATCAGCTTCCCTCGGTCGTCTGGTTCGTTTGAGTTCATGCGTTTACGCGTTGTTTCTTCCGGGAAGTTTACCTTTTCCCTTTATTCGTGTGCCGGCAATATTTTTAAAGAAGTATGTTAATTATTGGTCCGTATATGTTATAAGTCGCATGTTTTAATAAATTAAGAAGGAAGTTATCTCCAACGTATTTCATATCATACGGTATGCTTCCGAGACCCTAAAAAATGACATAATAGTTTCAAATGATCGAAAAATTAAACTTTTCTTAGGTATGGGTTTGTAATTAGCCAAACTGAAATAGGTGGTTTATAACTAACCAAATGGAATTGGGCGTATGTTGTTGAGATTGTACTGACCTTTTTAAGTAAAAGTAAAATTGATTCTGAAATAGAAGTCATTTGTACCACAATTAACATAAAAGGAAAGGGAAGCTTTTAGTTTTACGTGACCATTGATCATGAGCCACGGGACGTCCTTTTTATGTGGAATCAGAACCACAGGACATGGCATTTCGCTTCGAAAATCTCACATGCATTGACCGCGAATTTAACCCGATCCACCTTGGTGAGAGGCAAACAGCTTGACCGCTGCGCCACCACGCCCCCTATATATAATTTATAGTAATGCCATCATTACTTCCGACTCGTCGTTTCAGTGCTAGGCTAGAGTTTTGTTAGCTAAATCGCGACATCCCAAACGAAACTCAATTTGTCGTGATAAATCGATTTGAATGGCTGCCTGTGATTGTCTAGTTAAAGTGATTGGTAACACTTCGGGAGCGATGAACTAAGTAGAAAACTAGTTAAATTAGCCGAAATACCTTGAGTAATGATGAATAATAATTGTAGGAGTGATGTGGTAATAGATGTTGTCTCCTCCACTGACTATAACCCACCCACCTTCCCCAATTAATAACACGACTTATATAGTGAAATTTCAGTTGTGTCGTCCATTGTAGGCGTGACTTATTTGGCAAATAAGATATTGCCAACCCCACGTATACGGTAAATACGGCCGTGTGTTGTTTGTTTTGAGTGGAGTGAGCGATGTGAGCGCGCTCGCTCATTTCTGTTTGTATAGGGACATCCTGAACTAGCTCCAACAGATAGCGCACAGGTACTGTGTGGAATCATTTTGTTTTTTATTTCAAATAGCATTTGCCAAAAATACACAATTGACTGTTACAAACTCTTTAAAATGAAAATTTACTGTATTTTCAACTCGTCATTCTTCAAATTCGATGTGTATAGAATTCCAACGGAAGGCAAATCAATTGAGTCCCACATAGAACAGTTACGCCATCTGGCGGAAAATTTTCGCATACGATATCCCTATTCTTTGGTGTTGCGATTGTTGATACTCGTATTCGAAAGGCAAAACCCTAATTCTATGTTATTAATGTTTTACATACGAAAACAAACCTAACCTGGGGCTTACGCCCCAGACCCCCTTGCTTGTGGTACTAGCAGTAATTTTCGGCCAGGCAGTACCTAACCTAGTAGGGGACATAAATTCTATCTTATTAATGTTTTACATACAAAAACAAACCTAACCTGGGGCTTACGCCCCAAACCCCCTTGCTTGTGGTACTAGCAGTAATTTTCGGCAAGACAGTGCCTAAGTTAGTAGCGGACATAAAAGCCAGTAGTATCTAACTCCGCTTCGTAAGCCAATAGTTTTTCGCTTCGCTGGATTAACTATCTACGCTCCCGATTCGTAAGCCAATAGTTTCTCGCTTCGCTCAATTAACTCTCTATGCTCTCTTAGCTCGCTACACATGACCTGTGTCGTGTATTTTGTGTACCATGCATTGGCAACAGTGAAATGACGTCTCGTTAACAATTGAACACGCCCAATGCGCATCCTTCAGTAGCAGTTGAGCAACGACAAGCCATGACAATTGCCGCCGTTCAATGAACAATAAATAACTACTTACGTCACATATTTACGTGATTTTAGTACTTATTTCCTGAGCAGTATTGATAATGGACAGTAATTCCAATTGATAACGACTCCCGGAATATCAAATAAGGTATGGAAATCATACATTAGGTCAGGCCCGACGAGAGGGGGGGGGTCAGGCAGGGCTGGTGCCCCGGGGCCCGACCCTCCCAGGGGGGGGCGACGTCCTAGGAGGATGGGCCCGATCGGACATTGATTTATTATTGCCTTTATGTGACTTGAGTTTGCTACTGACAATCATTTAGTGAATGCAATGAACTGTCTGTGAACAATATTACAAGGATTGAGAAACTTATTGTGTCAAGTGGACAATGTTTTCTTCTACAAAGCGCTTGTGGGAAGAACAGCTGTCACAAAATGGTCAACTTAGGCGATGGGGCTTCGCTATGTATTGTTCTCAGAATATACCTGAAGACTGATAGAGCATTCCATTATTCTAATTAGCTTATTTGGCTTATGCACCAATCCTTCAAATAACGTTCTCATCCCTTCATTTATTTCGCCAAGGCCACGAGAGCCTGAGCTGTCCTGGTGCGTTTGGTCAGCTAGCTCAAGAGTTTCAAGTTTGGTGCGTCACGTCGAGATTAGATATTTATAGGTGATAGTGTCTGAAATGAATATATTGTCTAACTAGACGTATCGTATGCCGTGCAGGCAGGTACATTTTAAAGTAGCGTCCACCGAGTAATTCATTTTATAATTGATTCAAGGGGAAGAACAGCGAAGTCATCGTTCCCTAGTAATTCATTTTCGCACTACGGTATGTGAAAAATTATCATTGCTGGCTAAATATCTTGCGAAAGGGTGGGGTGATTCTGTTGTCAAACGTAGATAGAAGAAGTGCATGCGAAATTGTTCATCTTCTCGTATACTGAATTGAGAAAACAAAGCTAACATTTGAATAATCTGTATGTTTAGGTGCAGTATAATTATTCACTACGATCAACAATCCTAGGTACTTGGGTTCGTGCGCACATCATTTCTGATTAAGGAATTTATTGAAAACCTATATTACTATTGGTACTTAAGTTGGGAAATGTATCCAAAGACTGAAACTAAGGTAACATTCCAGTATTTTTCTGGACTGAGTGTTTAATTAATCAGGAGAAAAATGACAATTAAGCTAGGACACTGAACCACTCAACTTTGTTTTCCAATTCCTCTCATAGGACGTCAGTGGTAAGGACAGATGACCTACCGTAGCTGTTTCTCCTTATAAACCAACAATAAGTAACGTCAGTGGTGTGCATGGCATTGAATAAATTAATATATTGCATGTAGGCAACAGCGCAGACTTTTCTAAGACCAAATATTGAACTCTGCTTAATTTAGAAGAAAATTAAGATGAAGTGTTGTCGAATATTAATATAAATAAAATTTTGTTTTGAGCTGGTGCAGTGACTGTTATTATTATTGGACATTTCTACGCCGTTTATTCCAAAGAGCAGCATCGATCTGCAAAGCACTTATTTCTCACGACGCGAAGAGATATTTTCCCTTGCGAATCAAGCCTTTTCATGATACGCTTTAACGTATCATTGCCGTTAAACATAAAATGAGTTGCTCTCTTTATCTATGACTTGGAAATGACTCCGGGTCCTGACGAAGCCGCGGAAGGAATGCAGGATTCGGCTTACCGACTGCGGTGTCATTCTTAGTCTTACTCAACAGTTAATAATAGGCCTATTTGTCGTTACTGTTAATTCATTTAGGGGCTTGCGACATTTAACCCGAGTACTTGGTAGCTAGTAGTTCTAGGATCACTGGTGGGCAATGAACCATTGGCGCTCGGTTGGGAATCGTTTGCATCAACTAGTACTGTAGATAGCCTATACTGAAATTCGGTATTTGCTGACGCGTTAATTTTCCGGGTTATTTCTGAAGGCCTCCTTGTTATTGAATGAAGTTAACTGTAGAGCAGTAGTTTTCACAATTATTAATGAAATAAATTATAAGATTCTCAAACAGCGAACAAAATAGAAAACCAAGAAATGTGTGAATTGTGTAGACTAAAGGGGAGGCTAGTGGTTGTTGTATAATTAGAGAGATGTATTGGCAACATTGTTGTAACTATTTGTCTTGGAGAGTAGAAACTTAGACCCTCTTAAAACCACCCACTGCTGGACGAAAAGCAGGGTATACACTGTGCTGTGCTGTGCTATGGCCTCTGTGACATATCGCATGCCGTATTCTTAGTTGCCGACTGGGAAAAGTGGGAATGCGTTGCCCATCGCGACTATTAGTGTAATTATTAGGGTTGGGAGTAGGGTAGGTGACCCTGGACTTGAAATAAGGTACTATCCCGGCATTTGTCTGGAGGGAGTGTGAAAAACCACACTCAGGATAGCCGCTGTCAGCACCGGGATTCAAACCTCTGATCTGCGGACTTGCTGTAGACCCCCATCACGGTCATTGGTGGGCTGCACCGCGGGGTCTTGCTTGAAGGTGTGAGAGATTTTACTTCAATAACGGAGTCTTTTCTATAGCCACTAAATGCCAATGGTCATCAAATTTTTACTCCAAAATATCACAAACTCAATAATATGGACCTAATTTTTGCAAAATTATCCGGAGGAAGACCCCCGGACCCCACTCTGGGCTTGGTGATATTCCATACCCCCAGATCCCCGGTGTGTCCACTCCCCCATAATCTTGGCTTAAATCCGCCCCCGATGGTCACCAGCCGTAGATAGGATTGGGGAGTTTTAGGAGAACCTGGCTCTAGGTTTGCTTACTGCAAAGCAATATTAAATTTTAAGAAGCCCACTGACTGCAAATTACAAAATATAGTTCAAATTCACATTTTCTTCTTTTGTGAAAACAATCACTGATCAGCTGCAATCTACTGATAGCACATAATAAATAACTTGACTTACGTATGAGTATACCTGTGGTTAATTATGAAAATATATTTTTCTTTGTTTAATGTACAATGATGTGTGATCGCCGTCCCACCAAAACACTTATCAGTGTTTAGGCTTGGACCCAAGGGCGTCATTCTTCAAGGGCAGCAAGTTTTAAGAATGTCACCATAAAACCCATATATGTAAAACGAATTTTAAAATATATCTTGACTTTGTGTAAAAATCATGTTTTAATTACGGTATGAAAAGAGATTACGTCATATGTCGCAGAGGCCGTAGTACTGCACAGTGTACAGTAAACCCCTTCCACCTCTTTTAACATGCAGTTCAGTGACCTGAAATTCGTGTTGATTAATATTTGGGTCTTGGGGGCCCGGGAGATTCCAGCCCCGGGGCCCGTCACCGCTCTCCACGGCCCTGCATTAGGTAAGTAACAGTGTAGGATCTTGGTTCATCACTCCCGAAGAATTACCAAGTGATTTTCCTTCTGACCGCTAGATAACTCTAGGATAACACTGAAATGTCAAGTCGGAAGTAATGATGGCTTTACTATACATATCTTATTTCATCTTATGGGGGACATTACCAATTGAAGTTACTAACCCTGGTCACTACTGCACTGGAAATGTGTGCTAAATTACGTGAAGATATGTTTTTATTTATTGCTCAATTAACGACGTCAGCCAAGTTCGACAGTGCACGAGGTCTCTTCAACTGTTACCAAGGTGCACAAATTGATGCATTACAGTTGCCATCATGTGGGATACAATATTCACCACACAGGTCTGGTCTGGATAAAGATTATTGATGTGTGAATGACCCACTGTGCATGACGAAAGCCAGTACTTTGAGAATCTACACCCAGGAAAAGCCCCTTTGACGATCATACTGGGAACGATCGAGAGAGTCGATCGATTCCGTTATCTTGGTTAATGGGTCCACCTCAATGTCGAGATTGTGCATCCATCTTAGATGTAACAGACTTGATGCAACCTACCAACTGTCTAGCAGCCATTACACAAGTGCATTTCGAAGAATGCCAAGATCTGTCATTGAAAGGCACCATGGATTATTTGGAGAAGGTCGAAAGTGGTTCCTGTCTGGAACATCTTTCTCATTAATGCCCATTCTCTCCATATCAACGCAATATGACGTCAATGTGTCCGCCACAAACATCTGCCGTTGTTGAACAAGCTACAAACAAAAACCTTCATTTGCAATATTAGTGATATTTAACAGTATTTAACACTTTCACCTGCAGAAACTCCGTTCCGTTATGTTCATCAAATGGGATGACTCTATAACGAATGCTGTGGTTCTCGAGAGAGCAGAGATGAAGAGCATCGAGGCCATCATCATTAGTCACCGGCTTAGATGGATCGGTCATGTCCAACGCATGAATGGCGACAGACTCCCACGGAAAATCCTGTACAGCGAGCTCAGCACGGGAAAGAGACCTCTAGGAGCACCTCGGAAGCGTTACAAAGATCAGCTTAAACAAACTTTGAGGAGTGTAGCCATTGACCTTGATAATTGGCATACACTTGCGGAAGATCGCGCACGTTTGCGTGCAGCCACGTCAGCTGCGGTTTCACATTTTGAAGAACACCGAAGGCAGGAAATGGAAACTCGTCAGAGGAGAAAGCTGCGCCAGATATTGCCACATCCTCCACCTTCCATCATCTGCATTGTGTGCGGCCGTATATTCTATGCCCGAATTGGTCTGTTGAGTCACCAGCGACATCACCATCGAGTGAATACAAACTAATAATGCAGGAAAGAAACATACGATCGGATTCGAATATTGGCCGACGACGAGGAGTGATATTTGACAGTAATTTCAATTCCTAATGAGTAATGACTCTCAGGAAGGTATGTGAATGATATATGTTCAATAATCTACAAAGTTCTGGTTTGGTTCCGGTTCTGGTGAACTCCACAAATAATGTTATAATTATGCCCGAGTGCACCAACCTCGGTAAAGAGAAAACCGCGGTAAACTTCCTAGTTTACCGGGGTAAAGTCGTATTTCTGTTGCACCGAGCTCGGTTTCGAGTTTTACTGCAGTAAAATGTTTACCGCCCGTGAGGGAGCTGTTATCTAAGAAAACCGCGGTAAAGTTTAATTTATTTGTATTCTGTGGTAAAGATTCCAAAATGGAGCTTAACAACTACAGGTTATATCTCTAGTAACTTAATCGATTTGAAAAGAATGAAGGGAGGGTTATTAAAGAGAGGCGAGATTTATTCGAAGAACTAAGCGATGCTTTATTGCAGAGAAGATTTCGGTTACGGAAGGAGACAGTAAGTTATATTTTGGACATAATTGGTGAACAATTGGAATTCCCTACTGGGAGAAACTATCCAATATCGCCTAGAAATCGTATTCTTATAACACTGCGGTTCTACGCAACTGGGGCATTTCAGGGAATGATCGGTGACGTGTGTGATGTTGACAGAACAACAGGATGCTGCATAATACACAAGGTTTCTAATGTAGTTGCCTCGTTATCGCCACGGTTTATTAAACTACCACTTACCCAATTGGAACAAGGAGAGGTTATGGAAGGCTTCCACAGAATATCTGGGTTCCCTGGTGTATTGGGTGCACTGGACTGCACTCATGTGAGAATACAGTCTCCCGGAGGTGAAAATGGGAAGGTATTTAGAAACAGGAAAGGCTATTTATCTCTAAACGTGCAAACTGTGAGCGGTTCGAACCTCATGATAAGAGATATAGTAGCAAGATGGCCAGGTCACTCACGATAGCACCATATTTCCATTTATTTTCCATTGCTTTGCACAGCTGATTACTCGCATTGAGATAAAATGTAAACAGTATGGGAGACAAGTGCCTGTCGAAAGGATCACTGCCATCTGCTGGCCGTCTGGATAAACGTAAGACAAGTGACTATCGAAATTAACGAATTTCTTCCGAGGGGAATAATCGCGAGAAAAGCAAGCGTCAAGAAACCGCTTTAACGAAACAGAGCGATAGTAATGGTGCACTGCTTTTACGACAATACCACGGTAAAAGTTTTACCACGGTTTCGTAAAGACTGATGAGTACCGAGGTTGGTGCACTCGGCCATTAGTCTAGTATGGAGTGTTTTGGGGGAGCCAGGTGGCAGATATGGGCTGGTTCAGACATCCTGGAAATGAACCCGTGAACCAACAGGCAGCCCAACTCTTGGGGTCTTTATAATGCTGAGGGGTTATAAATATGGAGGATCCATACTCAGGGTGACTTTGGTACAGTGTGACTGGCGGACGAGGCAGCCCTGTACTCGGGTTTAATGGAGTAAATGGTGTCTGTTCCAAGACTGGGACAGGTGTGAGAAGGGTGATGGTCCCGCAGTTGGAAGAAACACAAATGTAGGGCAGCAGTTTCGTTAATACTGGCTGGCTGCAAGGTAACTGTCTCGCCTGCTGTGTCCAAGGTTAGTGTATGAACAAAAAACCATTTAGAGAAGAAAGCTAGAATATTTTGGTCATATGATGCGAAACCGTATATACCAACTCCTTCAATTAATACTCCAAGGGAAAATTAATGGAAGACTTGGTCCGGGGCGAAGAAAGATATCGTGGCTCGACAACTTAAGTTTGGGGCGGCAAGACTCGGAACTGTTCAGAAGAGCTATGGACACAAAACAGATCATGCTACTGATCGCCAACGTCCTGAGAAGACGCGGAACTTGAAGATGAAGATATGCGAGGGAGCCGTGTCAGTACATTTACTGGTACGATAAAGATCCCCTTTGGGGGAAAATTCCGTTATTCTGGTGTCTCTAAAAGCCTCTAGTTAAAAGGGACGTAAAACCAATAACATTATTATTATTCATGATGCTGGACTGGTTCAGAACCGGCTGGTATCACGCAGAGCTGGTACCGGTACTCTGTGGTATGTAGCCTATAATCATAATTAGGGTTCGGAAGTTTAAGACCTAAAGGAGTACAAAATATGCAAGCAAATATGACCTAAAAACTAGCTAAATATGACCTAAAAACTATAAAATATGACCAAAAAATCTATGAAATATGACATGCTGTTGAAAGGCGGAAGCACACTATCGTCATGTTCCGCGACCTCATGCGTACAGTGTCGCAATCCAACTTGTCCAGAAAGATGTGCTGAAAGACGTCCGTAGAGGAGAAGTGCCTTCTTGGAATCATATCTACTACACTATTCGGAAATCCTGTGTTTGCAACTCGACGCAGATAACACGTACCTTGTTAACAACGCCTCAATTTAAACAAAAATGCTGAAATAATAACCAAATATGACCTTATATCACTAAAATATGACCAAATATGACCAAAACAATAAAAATGTCCAAAATATGCATTTATAGGCAACATCAAATTGCTTTAAACGTGGTCAGGGACCCGTCATTCGAACTTATTTTCAGATTTCGGGTAAAATGAACTTGGGGTAAAAATATGACTTTTCCTTAACATCCAAACCTTAATCATAATGGCTGAGAATCAATTATCTTCGACCCTGAGTCCCTGCCTAAAAATTTCCGAGTGAGCCATCAAGGTTGCAGCATGGAACATGAAGAGTATTTATGAGGCGGGCAAACTCGCGAATGTTATAAAGGAGAGAATGTTATTGTTCGGAAGAGGTACTTTTCCTTTACACGAACTTTTACAAGGCAGATTATTGGAAATGTATTATTTATGATTCACATACCTTCCTGAGAGTCCATTTCAATTTGAATTGTCACTGCTGCACCAGAAATAGGCTACTTGTTTTATTACAGAAATAAATGATTTCACTTCTTGCTCATTCAACGACTGCGGCCATGACACATTAACGTCCTACACTACACTACGTCATACCTGTTGCCAACATGTCCGATACAAAATACACCAAACGACACGTGAATAATGAAATAAATTGCAAAACCATTTGCGTGGATAATGATTATTGATGCGTGACTATCCCCACCGTACGTGACAAAAACTAGGGGTGTTTATATTAGCTAACACGGTTCATAGGGCCGCGCTACCTAACAATTATTGGTCTGCCGGATGCGATATAGTACCGAATTCATGGGGTTGGCAGTACGGTAGGCCTACATGGCTGAATAAGCTGGAATTTCACCTATATAAGTCGTGATCATATTTGGGATGGCTGGGTGGGTCACAGACAGCGGAGGAGTAAACATCTATTACTACATCTTCATCATCATCTTCATTTCCAGTTTCCAGCTTCCTGGGTCGGGTTGTGAATTAAGGACCTCCAACGTTTCCTGTCTCTCCACCACTCCTCTCCTGTTTTTAGTACTTCTTCAGGTTTTCCTCCTCTCTTCTCTACACACTCCCACACTGTATCTGCCCATCTCTTTCGGGGCCTTCCTCGTGGTCTCTTCCCTGTCATCTTTTCACAGAAAGTTTTCTTTGGTACTCTCTCCTCTCCCATTCTCATCATATGTCCATACCACTTTAACTTTGTTGTTTCTATCCTGACCTGCAGCTTCAAGATTCCTGTCCTTTTTCTAATCTCTTCATTTCTAACTCTATCTCTTCTGGTCTTGCCCTCTATACCTCTTAGGAATTTCATCTCCGCGGCTTGTATTCTACTCTCCTCTCTTTATGTAGTAGTCCACGCTCCAGCTACATATGTTAGTATGGGTCTGTAGTAGGTTGAATATAATACATTTTTACATTTCTTTGGGACATCTCGGTTCCACAGAATACCCCTTATGCTCTGGTAAAAACTGTTCGCTTGTTGTATTCTCTTTCCAATTTCCTCAGTTATCCTTCCATCTTCTGTGATCACACTTCCCAAGTACTTGAAACTTTTATCCACTTCTAGAATTTTCCCATTCAATTCTATCTTTCCTCTTCCTTCCTTCCTTCCTTCCTTCCTTCCTCTTGACATTTCCATTGTCTTGCTCTTCTCTGTGCTTACTTTCATCCCATATTTCTCTATTTCTTGATTCCATACATCTAGTTGTTTTTGTACTTCCTTTTCATCCTCACCCCATATC
This sequence comes from Meconema thalassinum, assembly GCA_946902985.2. NCBI lineage: Eukaryota > Metazoa > Arthropoda > Insecta > Orthoptera > Tettigoniidae > Meconema > Meconema thalassinum. Next base: position 189,069,364 of record OX336388.2, on the reverse strand, counting down.
ACTATATCATCTGCAAACAGCATGGCCTTTGTTGCCTCTTGTCCCAATCTCTGTTTAACATTCTTGTGAATTTCATCCATGACTATGATGAATAGTAAGGGGGACAATACACTTCCCTGTCGGAGACCTGTTTCCACTTTAAACCATTCTGTTTCTCCTATACTGGTCTTCACGCTACTCACACAATATTTGTACATAGCTTTTAACATTTGGACATCAGCTCCGTTAACTCTCCTTTTCCTTAATACATTCCAAACCACCTGTCGAGGCACACTGTCGTACGCTTTCTCAATATCAATAAATGTCATCACCATGTCTTTTCCAAATTCCCATCTTTTCTCCATCATTTGCCTTAATGCAAAGATTAGGTCAAATGTTGATCTGTCTTTCCTAAAACCATACTGTTCTTCTTCCATCTCTCCTTCTATCTTCCTCCTCAGTCTGCCTTCCAGAACTCTCTCAAAGATCTTAGCTACATGAGCGATAAGAGTGATCCCTCTGTACATCTTCTCCAGATATTTTCCTGACTATTAATTCACGTAATTTGGTTAATTTCAGTACTTTAAGAATATTTGTACCGAAAAGTACCTCTTCTGATCTTTTACCGAGAATGACATAAGACGTGGTGATATTGTAAGTCTAGAGGACACACAATTTATTACAGTGGTAGTAATTATCGTGATCACAGACTACGAGTTGCCATTATATCCTCGTTCACTGATAAGCTTTATACTACAGCTGCAGGGGACATGAGTGAATCTTAATATCATCCAGGTGTACCAACTGCAGATGTTGCTACCTTCGAGACATGATGTAAACATTATAATGGGGGACTTCAATGCTCAATGTAGATCTGCTGATATGGTGGGAAACTTCGGGCTGGGAATAAGAAACTCAAGGTGACCGTTGGGTTCAGTTTTGGCAGGAATATCTTAGCATTAATAACACCTTCTTTCAGTTACCACGTTCGGGACGTCTCCTCGAAATGGTCCAAACTACAGTAAACTAAATCCATCTTTACTTCTAACTTGACGTTTCAGTGCTACGCTAGAGCTATCTAGCAGTCAGAAGTGAAATCATTTTAACTAGCCAATCACAGGCAGCCATTCAAATCGATATATCACGAAAAATCGAGTGTTGTTCGCTAAATCGCGGCATTGTCAACGAAACTCGATTTGTCGTGGTATAACAATTTGAATGGCTGCCTGTGGTTGGCTGGTTAAAGTGATTTCACTTCTGACTGCTAGATAGCTCTAGAGTAGCACTGAAACTTCAAGCGGGAAGCAACGATGGCTCATATAGTCATCATCAAGTTTCCACTCCAGTTTCCCGGGCGTGGTTTACGAGCGCCCTCCATTTTGGTCGATTCATGTAACACTGCTCCTTCAAGACTTCATCCCAGTTGATTCCCTTGGATGTGATATCTTCCTTCACTTGGTCCAGCCATCTCCTCCTAGGTCTTACAACAGGTCTCTTTCCAGTAATCTCAGTATGTAACCAATTGTTTTGCAATTCTTCCTTCTGTCATACGTTTGACGTGACCAAACCATCACAAACGTGCCCTAGTTATGGTCTCCTTCAGGGACTGATTTATTCCAGCTTGTTCTCTTATCTTCTCATTTCTTACTTTGTCTTTCCTAGTTTTTTTGAAGCATTCTTCTTAGAAACTTCATTTCTGAAGCCTGAAGTCTGCTGTCATCTTTTTGGTAGTTGTGCATGTTTCCAACCCATAAGTCAATATGGGGACAAAGTATGTTCGAAACAGAGTTTGTTTTGATCTTAGTGGCACTTGCTTATTCCAGAGTAGATATCGAACTTGCTGATAGAATTGACTTGATTTCTGAATACGGTTATTTAATTCAAGCTGTATTCTGTTGTCACTTGATATTAAGCATCCAAGGTACTGATGCTGGTTTACTGTTTCCAATTGTACACCCTCCAGCATTATATTATCTTTATTTCTCTGTCTGTTAACAGACATTGCAGCTGTTTTTGTAGCACTAACTTTCAGTCCATATTTTTTCAAATGATCATTCCAGACGTTCAGCCTTTCCTGGACTTCCAGCTCACTATTTCCCCAGATAACTATATCATCTGCAAAAGCAAATGCTTGAAGATCCATATTGCTGTTCTGCTTCACTTCCTTTATGATTTCATCCATGATGGTGATGAATAGTAATGGTGAAAGGGCACTGCCCTGTTGCACTCCTCTAGATGTCTGGAAACAATCTGAATATCCATTTCCTACTTGAACACAGCTGTAGCAGTCATCGTAAAGCATTTTTACTCTCTGAATGAGTTCCATAGTCACATTCTTCTTTTTAAGACACTCCCATATAGTTGTTCTAGGGACACTATCGAATGCTTTTTCGATGTCTTGAAACACAAATGTCAAATTACGATCTTTCTCCCAGTGCTCATATAGTCCTGAACCAAATAGATTACATTCTTATTAAAAGTAAAAGGTTCAGGAATAGGATTATTTCAGCGAAGACATATCGGGGTGCTGTGATAGCAAGCTTAAATATATGTTTAAAGCGAATCTTTAAAAAATCACCCCTAAAAGGAAACCATCTTGTTGAAAAACTTAAAGATTCCAGAAATAAAGGGTAGAATTAACGAAGATTTAAGATATGGTTTCCAGACATTTAATGGGATGACAGACGTGGAGAAACTCTGGACTGGAATATGTGAAACAACAGGAAAAAACATCGGTAAAGACGAAACAACGATGACTCCTCCATATTAGCCAAAATACCTGTAGTAATTTAATGGTTTGTAAGAATTCCAGACATGATACAAGTTTACTCCTCCATGGTCTATAAACCACCCACCATCCCAAACATGATCATGACCTATATACAGTAGATGAAATTCCCGCAGTGTCCGCCATTACACGCATGAATTATCGTCAAGACAGTATTGCCAACCCTGCGCTTGCGGTACTACTGTGTTCTTTTTTTTTGTCAACGGTACCCTGCTAGCTTCGCGCGGCAGCAGCCACACCTTGACCCGACCATTCTAACCTTCGTTTTGTCCAATCCTATAGTTTTTGACAATGGTTACAGCCTAACTCATCCAGATCAATGTTTTTTTTAATTAACCGTGCCCCGCTACCACGTTACGTGTGTCGTATGGTGTATTTTGTATCGTACATATTGGTAACTAGTGACGTCAATGTGTGCGCTTCGTTGAGAGTGCTTTGGTGGCAGTTTAACGTACTATATATTCTGTCGAACATGGCTGCCCTTTTGAAATGAGTAGTACGGTAAATAAAAACACATATTTACGTGATTTAGCACATATATCCGGTGCAGAAGTGACCAAGGTTAGTAATTGCAATGACCTCTAGAAGATGAAGTAAGGTATGGAAATATTATCGAAATGAAAGCGTGAAAAAAGCAAAAAAGTGACCATTGTTTTATAATTAATTAAATATCTACATATTGCAAGGAGATAAAAGAAACAGCAAAGGATAATGGAAGAGATATTATAAGTTATGGATGTGAGAAGAAGTTTAAAAAACAGATATCCGCAAAAGTATCGACAAGTACACAATGAAATGCCTTAAGGAACAGTGGCTTCATACCCAATGTCAAGAAATAATGTCCATAAAAAGATCAAAGTTACTGCTATCTTCTTTAAACCAGCTTGTATGAGTACAATGTTTTGTTGCAACCGAAAACATAAGTTATTCTCTTCAAGTACCGTAATATTACAATTCCTTTGCCTATGTTTCACACCCACTAATACCCTCCGGCAGTGATATCTCTTGACATAATTATGTTCAAAATGGGTGATCTAATAGTTGCATGATCCCTCGTGCATGGGGTTATATCCCCCCTCGTTTTACCACACTCCCTTCAGCCAAATGCTGGGAAGGTACTGTACCTACACTCACTACTAGTCAGTACAGAAACACAGACATATTCAGCATACACCCAAGTATGGTAAGAGTGGAGTTTCCATGAACTGAAGTAAAAAAATCCTCAAACTACTGAAATAGATAAAATTCCAGCTGACTCCACCATTTTTAGCATCATGTACAGTATTGCCAACCCCCACGCATTCGGTACTACACTCACGGGCATTAAAAGCGAAACACTACGATTTTCAGACAAAACTCAATGTTGGAGTGCTTCATACCTTGTATTAATCAAATATCATGCCATTACAACAGCATGGCAATGAATCATAAGTTAATTACCCTAAATAGCACAATAATTGATAGACATTATTCATCATAACAATCACAACAGTTCAGAAACACGAATTAGGAAATTAGAAACCTGGAATCCATCGTACTGTTCTCACACTTGTTACACTGTTGGCAGAGTGCACCAACCTCGGTATTCATCAGTCTTTACGAAACCGTGGTAAAACATTTACCGTGGTATTGTCGTAAAAGCAGTGCACCATTACTATTTCTCGGTTTCGTTACCGCGGTTTCTTGACGCTTGCTTTTCTCGCGATTATTCCCCTCGGAAGAAATTCGGTAATTTCGAAAGTCACTTGTCTTCAGTTTATCCAGACGGCCAGCAGATGGCAGTGATCGTTTCGACAGGCACTTGTCTCCCATACTGTTTACATTTTATCTCAACGCGAGTACTCAGCTGTGCAAAACAATGGAAAATAAATTGAAATATGGTGCTATCGTGAGTGACCTGGCCATCTTGCTACTATATCTCTTGTCATGAGGTTCGAATCGCTCACAGTTTGCACGTTTAGAGAGAAATAGCCTTTCCTGTTTCTAAATACCTCCCCATTTTCACCTCCGGGAGACTGTATTCTCACATGAGTGCAGTCCAGTGCACCCAATACACCAGGGAACCCAGATATTCTGTGAAAGCTTCCATAACGTCTCTTTGTTCCCATTGGGTAAGTGGTAGTTTAATAAACTGTGATGATAACGAGGCAACTACATTAGAAACCTTGTGTATTATGCGGCATGCTGTTGTTCTGTCAACATCACACACGTCACCGATCACTCCCTGAAATGTCCCAGTTGCATAGAACTCCAGTGCTATAAGAAGATGATTTCTAGGCGATATCGGATAGTTTCTCCCAGTAGGGAATTCCAATTGTTCACCAATTATGTCCAAAATATAACTTACTGTCTCCTTCCGTAATCGAAATCTTCTCTGGAATGAAGCGTCGCTTAGTTCTTCGAATAAATATCGCCTCTCTTCTATAACCCTCCCTTCATTCCTTTCAAATCGATTAAGATACTGGAGATATAATCTGTAGTTGTTAAGTTCCATTTTGGAATCTTTACCACAGAATACAAATTAATAAATAAAACTTTACGACGGTTTTCTTAGATAACCGCTCCCTCACGGGCGGTAAACATTTTACCGCGGTAAAACCCTAAACCGAGCTTGGTGCAACAGAAATACGACTTTACCCCGGTAAACTAGGAAGTTTACCGCGGTATTCTCTTTACCGAGGTTGGTGCACTCGGGCGTGTATGATTATGAATGATTACTCTTGACTTAGTCCGTTTGTCCACATGTTTGCACCACATTGGCTCAATAACGGGTATTACCACCTCTAGCGGCAGTTATAGCCGTGAATATCTATGACTTTAGTCATTTTTCCAAGTTTTCCCGTATTGATTTTGATAAGTTATGCAAATGTCCACTTTACAATACAAAATTATCTTTTTATATATCACTTGATGTCAATATACATTTTGAGACATGTTTCGGCTCTGTGAGCCTTCTTCAGTCAAAATCACTAAAATATTCTCCTAAAACAGTTTAATGTTTGGTCTATCATAAAAATTTGTAAAACATTAGACTGTTTTAGGAGAATTTTTTAGTGATTTTGACTGAAGAAGGCTCACAGAGCCGAAACATGTCTCAAAATGTATATTGACATCAAGTGATACATAAAAAGATAATTTTGTATTGTAAAGTGGACATTTGCATAACTTAGTTATAGCCGTGATTCGATCAGGCATGCTCAGGATGCAATCTCGAATGTTCTCTTGTGGTATGAGCTCCCATTCTTCCTCGAGCACAGCTCGAAGTTGACCTAATGTTTCAGGAGAACGACTCCTAGCACTTCTCCCAAGCGTGTCCTAGACATGCTCTATCCGGTTTAGGTCGGCACTACAAGCAGGCCACACCATGCGCTCAATTCCGACTTCATCCAGGTACTCGCGTGCACAGATGGCAACGTGTGAGCGAGCGTTGCCATGCATCAGGATAAAGTTCTCTCCAATGACTGGTGCAAAAGGCACTATGTGATGTACTAAAATCTACTCGATGTACCGGTGGGTTGTCAGGTTCCCATTGTCAATAAACACAAGCTCCGTGCTCGTATCCGAGGTAATCCCAGCCCAGACCATCACAGAGCCTCCATTGAACGTGTCCTTGCAGAGAAGATACAGGGTGAATAACGTTCCACGGACCTTCTCCATACTCTCTCACTCCCACCCGGTGCCCTCAAACAGAATCGTGATTTATCCGTAAACAGCACTGAGCTCCACAGTCCAGTTTCGATGGGCGTTGGCGAATTGCATCCGAGTGACACAGTGCTCACGTCTAAGGAGAGGCCCTGTGGCGGGCCTCTTGGACTGTATACCCACTTCATGCAACCTCCTTCTTATTGTCCTTTCACTGACGTTCATGCCCCGTACTTGCTGCAAGCGATTTCTGGCCTCCACAGCTGTTGTGTGTTGATCACGAAGAACTTGTATTGCGAGAAAGCCATCATCGCACTCGGTATTGCTTTTCCTACGACCAGAACCTGGCCTTCTGGATTACATATTGTCCTCTCTACCTTTTAACAGTCCTGTAGATGTTAGAACAAGATGTGCCTATAACGTTTGCCACATAGCATATACGGCGCCCATCCTCCACTAATGCCACTGCCCTTGCAGCGGTTTCAGGAGAAAGAGCCATTATGATCTGACTTAGGTGCGAAAGTAACTATTGTAGACTAGCCGTAATGTCCACAAAAATATGCGTCACGAGAATTCACAGCAATAAACCTTAAGACAGCCGTCTGGTTATTCTTATCCGAAGCCGGGAAACGGTAATATTGGTGCTGTGATTGTCACGATCAACAGTGTTTATTAATTATTGTGCTGAATCTTCTCAAATGGGCTAATAAACTCATGATACATTGCCATATCGCTGCAATGTTACAATATTCAATTTGTACCAGGTTTGAAGCCGTCCAACATTGAGTTTTATATGAAATTCGTAGTGTTTCGCTTTTTATGCCGGTGAGTGTATATTGCATCCAGAAGACCACTGGTTTTCGCCTGGACCAATAATGTTAGCTAATATAAACACCTCCTGGTTTTTGTCATGCACAGTGGGGGTAGTCACGCATCAATAATCTTTATCCAGGCCAATGGTTTTGCCAATTATTTCTTTTTTCACATTACGTGTGTCGTGTGGTGTGTTTTGTATCGGGCATGTTGGCAGCGCAATATGATGTCAATGTGCCCACCACAAACATCTGCCGTCGTTGAACAAGCTGTAAATAAAAACCTTCATTTAAGCAATATTAGTGATATTTGACAGTATTTTCAGTTCCTAATAACTCCCGGTATGTGAATGATATATGTTCAATAGTGTACCACGTTTTGGTTTGGTTCCGGTTCTGGTAAATTGCACTATTAGGCTAATCCCAAGTACATGGGACTCGTTCCCAAGATATTCCAAGCCCGTAAAATGATTGGTAACACTGGAGGAGACCAAATCTTGGAGGAAAAATTCTTTTAACTACTGAAATTAGCCAAAATACCTGAGGTAAAGATGGGAAAAAAATCTCTGTATGATGTAGTAATAGACTTTTACTCCTCTGCCGACTATTACACGCCCACCACCCCCTTTTTAGATCATGACTTATATAGATAAAATTCCAGCTGAGTCCGCAAGTGTGATTTATGGACAAATACAGTATTGCCAATCCCACGCGTACGCTACTACTGTGTAGCCAGTCTTGTAAAACAGAAAGGCACCAAGTTCCATTCATACTTGACCATGGATTGTGCAAGTTGCAAGATAAGTATTTATAATTTAAATCTGCGATATTATAATGATCCTAAGGCAAAGCTTTTATAAAGGCAAGAAGTGAGTTAGGTAATATATACACCCCTGGCTTTTGTCACCAGACCAATGGTTTTTGTCATGCACAGTGGGGGTAGTCTCACATCATAATCATTATCCAGGCCAATGGTTTATTAATTCTGAATACACTTATACACTTGCATCAGACATGAATGTGACTTTTACATACCTTGTGCCCTTGTTTCATCTTCTGGGCGATATTGCGTATTGAAATTAGGAACCCTGGTCACTACTGCACCTCATATGTGCCAAAGTACGTAAATATGTGTTTTTAATTATTGCTCTTTTAAGAATGGCTATCATGTTCCGACAGTGCTTGCATCTTGTTCAACTGTCCACAAGGCGCACACTGAGGCACACACATTCTTGTCAACATGTGGGATACAAAATCACTGTTGATAAGAAAAACATTCATCGGGACGCGTTAGGCTGTAGCCATTTTCAAAAACCATTGGATTGGACAAAACTAATTAGAATGGTCGGATGTGGGTGCGCCCTTGGCCGCGCACAGCTAACGGGGCAGGGTTGACACAAAACCATTGATCTGTGGACACGGTAGGCTGTAACTATTGTCAAAAACATTGGATTAGACAAAACAAAGGTTAGAATTGTCGAGTGTTGGTGTGCCATAGTGCCGTAAGGGCGAGGTTGGCAGTACTGTTTTGATGATGATCGATGTGGACAATGGCGGCCACAGCTGGAATTTTGCTTGGTACCGGTAACAATTAAAGGAAAAGAATTTACTTGTCCGCCTCTTCAGTAAAATGAAACATTTATACCACTTTTTTATTTTTATAATGCTGTACAATGAGAGGACAGGCTGAAGGAGGTTATTACCCCCGAAATATGTAGGCCAACCTGTTAAGTGCTATAAATGTTTTATTGTAATGAAAAGGTGTACAAGTAAATTCTTTTCCTTTAATTAAGTATGCAATACAGACCAATATGGAAGCGATTTTACTGGAGATGTTGGTAACGGTAATATGACGTCAATGAGTGCGCCTCGGAAACATGGCGGCAGTCGTTGAATGAGCAAGAAATTAGAACATAGGCCTATATTTACGTAATTTAACACATATTTCCGGTGTGGCAGTGATCTTCTTCTCTAGTGGTCAATCCGAGGATTGTTTTGCAGCAAGTCTCCACTCTCCACGTCTTTTCGATTTCCTCTTTATTTCTTCATAGGTCTTGCAGTGATAATTGACAGTAATTTCAATTGCGAATGACTCCCAGAAAAATATGTAAATGATATATTATCGATAGCCACGTTGAAGTGTAAAAGCAAGGATTTAGTCTCCTCGAGAATTAATAAATGGATTCTTTGAAGTCCCAGGCACCTACATATACAACTACAGTCAGCAAAATAACATAGGTTAGGCAAGGATCATGCGACGTCAAACTGCCCGAGGCACAGCTGTAAAGTGAATGAGACTTATTTCTTCTTGGAATATTGACATTAGTTATTGTTGCTTTAAAAGGCGGAACAATGATTTTTTACGGCCAAGTAATAAAAATCAGCGATTCTTGTAGGTTTTTGCCATTTATTTTGCATTTTTTTTGCTGAGTTGCACCAAGAGCCAGACATCTTGCAACAGACACGGCAAAACCTAGAAGAATAGATGGGTTTCTATTTCTCACAGCTGTATTGGATAAAATTGTTCACATTTATTGTTTGAGTCTTCAGTCATTTGACTGGTTTGATGCATTTCTCCTGTCTCGCTGTCCTGAGCTGATCGTTTCATCTCTACATAGCTACCGCACCTTTCATCCGAGGCAATCTGTTTAACATATTCTAACCTTGGCCTACCCATATAGTTCTTATCCTCTACCCTTCCTTCCATGAAGGGGCATGGTGGCGCAGCGGTCAAGCTGTTGGCCTCTTACCAAGGTGGACCGGGTTTGATTCCCGGTCAATGCATGTGAGATTTTCAAAGTGAAATGCTATGTCCTGTGGTTCGGATTCCACGTAAAAAGGAGGTCCCGTGGCTCATGATCATATGATTAACGGTCACGTAAAACTAAAAGCTTCCTTCCATAACTAAGTTTTAGCAGTTGCTAGAAACATCTCTCCTCTCCCACTCTTCGTTACTCTATCTACCCATCCGATTTTCATCATTCTCCTGTAACGCCACATTTCAAACGCTTCAACTCCTTTCTGCTGCGCCAACAGTCCAAGTTTCACTTCCATAGAGCGCCACGCTCCAGAGACAAAGGCTTTCAAAAATGACTTCCTAACACCAAAATCTATATTTGGTGTCAATAGATTCCTTTTCTGTAGAAATGCTCCCTTTGCCTGAGCCAACCTACTTTGCTTCGTCCGTCACTGGTTATTTTGCTTTCTAAGTAACAGAAGTCTCCTACCTTTAGCTTTTCACCTGCCAATTCCCCCCAGGGGCTCACAGCTAGTGGGTTGTGGGTTGGCGACCACGGGGCCCCAGCTGAGTCCGGCATTGCTTCCACTTACTTGTGCCGGGCTCCTCTCTTTCTTCTTTCCTGTCGACCTCCCTTGGTCAACTCTTGTTCTCTTCCGACCCCGACGGTATTAGGTTATCCTAGGCCTAGGGAGTCTTTCACATTCCCCGCCTTAATTGGTCCTTGTCTCATCTTTCCTGATACCCTCCTTCTGTGAGGGGTCAGCCTTCTTTTCCTTTTACCTCCTGCCTTGTGCTCCAGGCCCTTAAGAAGGCAGGGTGTATGTAGCCCCACCACTTCTGGTGCACCGTCGATAATGCTACACCCTCAGGGGCTCACGGCTGGTGAGTTGGCGACCCCGAGGGATTCCTGAGCTGGGTCCGTTTTCCCCTTTTGTCCCTTCCCTTTGGGGCGGACCTTCTCCTCTCTCCCCTCTCCTCCTCTTTTCCTTATATTTACTTTTCTCTTTAAGATTCCCGCACTGGTTTTGTTACTTAGTTCACCGTGTGTCTAAATTCCCTTCTAACGATTTTTAAGGCATTTTTAATCTACGTTGCTTTCTGTATGTTTTTTCGATCTAAATTACATCTCACAATTGTTTTCAACCTCAATAGCATTTTGTAAAGATTGACAATCTAAATTGCTTTTTAGTAAGTCTTTCAATGCAGGTAGACGGGCCTTTTAGTGAGTATTTTGAATTTCAATTGCATTTTGTAAGTATTTTCAACCAAAACCGCATTTTGCACGAATTTTGAATCTAAGTTGCATTTTGTTTGGTGGGCATTTTGCACATATTTTGATTCTCAATTGCATTTTGTGGGTATTTTGACTCTAAATTACATTATGTCAAGTATTTTCAATCTAAATTGCATTTTGTAAATATTGCCAATCCTCATGAGTTGTTTGAATCTACCGTACATTTTGTAAGTATTTTCAATTTCAACTTTGTGAGTATTTTGAATCTGAACCGGCTTTTTTTTTCAATCTAACTTGCCTTGTGTATTTTCAATTTCAATTGCATTTTGTAAGTATTTTGAACCTCAATTGAATTTTGTACGTATTGTCGATCTCATTTGCATTTTGTAAGTATTTTGAATTTCAGTTGCATTTTGTAAGTATTTCGACGCTACATTGCATTTTGTACGTATTTTGAATCTCGCCTACGTCTTGTGGGTCTTTTTTCAATCTATTCTTTTTGTGCAACTTTTCGTTCCAATTCCCTTTTGTAAGACCATATTGTGAGTTGTTTCCATCTGAGTTCCTTTTTGTACGTATTTTCCGTCTCAGATAATTTTGTTCTGGTTTCCATTTCATTATCATTTTCGCTATCACCCAGATCATTAGGGGCCGATAACCTCGATGTTAGGCCCCTTAAAACAACAATTATCATCATCATCACCTGCCAATTTGACGTCCATAGGGGTTTCTGTACAAAACAATGATTAAGAATTACCACATGATACCAGTGTGAAAGTGCCAAAGAGGTCAAAGAAAAACTGGATGCATGGGACAAGCTATTCAAGGAATATGGGTTGAAAATAAGTTAAAGTAAGACAGTAGTGATGACAACAGGACTGCCTAATCCCTAATGCAATCATTTACTTGAATAATCAGCCTCTACAAATTGTTGATCATTTTAAATATCTTGGTAGCACACTGAGTAAGTATAACAGCAACAGTGAAGTAACAAATAGGACTAGTAATGCAGCCACCTTCTATGCACAAGTTAGGACACTAAGCTGTGGGATAATAAGGTGCCCAGGAGGTGTAAACATATACTGTTTATGACATACTACATCCCAATAGAAACATGCACCCTGTCCAGAAGAGAAGAAAGTAGGATTCAGGCATCTGAAATGAAGTTTATAAGAACAATGCTTCGAAGGACAAGGAGAGACAGAGGCTGGCATAGATATCAGTGCTAGGATGGTATGGGTGGGCATCTTCAAAGAATGGGAGATGAGAGGACACCAAAAGCTTATTTCAACAAGATTATCCCAGGAAAAGACCAGTAGGAAGACCAAAGAAGAAATGGTTGGGCCAAATCAAGAATGATCTTAAAGACAAAGGGCTAGACTGGAGAAGGACCCATGAAGACCAACTATTTATGGACAGGAAAAGGTGGCGAGGGCTCGTTGACAGCACCCGGGCGACTGGAGCTGGAATTTGATGATGACCAGTGTGCTCTTAGGAATGGAATAAAGTTCTGGGATCTACAATTAATATAGGAACCAGACAGAGTTGAAGAACAAGTGAGGGAGATTTATCAATCTGTACACTGAACAGGCAAATAAGGAAATTGGAGAGAAATGTAGGTGTTAAGGTTCAAGGTTAAATTAATAAAAGTCTGAGATTTGCTAATGACATTGTCTTCTTAGCTGAGTCAGCGGAGGGGGATGGAGGAAAACAAAAGTAATGGAATACTTTCAGAAGAAATCAGGTACCCCACCGAATCGGCAGGTAAAGGAAGTTCCAAATGTAGTGCTTTTCAGTTGGTCAACACGATTGTACCCAATTGTAATGGGTGTTTCCATAAAATAGAAACACAATGTACATGAGACTAATAAATATACTTGGATGATGGTCATCAGGAGATCTTGCACTCACTTTGGCTTAGTTCATGTATGATATTTATGACTTACAATTATGCACAAATTTATATACAACAATCTCTACCCAGCATGCATTGCAATGTCAATCAAAGAAAGTGTTGGTGTTGTAATTTTATTTGTTGAAGTGCTTTTGGATAAAAATATTTTTTTTCTTCTTTCATTGACTGCCTCTAAACTATCGTAAAATGAATTAACTAATTCAGAAATATTCGTGGGAGTGTGCACAACAACTTGCCAAAATGTCCTTGCAATCTGATGAATGGTATATGAACGCAAATGGGACTTTGTTGAAACGATTTGCACAGCGTCACTCATTTGTTGTAACTACTCGTGTGCTACCTATTGTAAATTGAATTTACTAAGTAAGAAACCTTCCCTGGAGTATAAACAGCAAGTCACCCAACTTTCATCGTAATTGGATGAATGGTACATGAACGCATAAAGGACCTTACTCAGACACAAACTATCAAGTACTGTTATCAAGTACTGTTCAGTACAACCCCTGTAATCCGTGACCTTTGAGACTGAAGTTATGGTCGGAACGGAGAAAGGTCGGATTATCAGAAAGTACAGAAAAATACAGATTTGCATTAAAATAAACAACCTCTGAACTCAAGATATCGGGGTTCCTTTTCTTCTTTCTTGGCAGAGCCACATCGACAATGCTTTGTCAAGCAGTTCAAGTTTAGGCTTTTTCAATGCTTTGCGATTTTTAAAAGCGTTTTCACTGTACATGATTCAATGTCTTACTGATTTCTTATCCAATCTTTTATTGTCGTAACACCTATATTGACTTCCTTGGCAATTTTTGGAGTGATTCCCCTTTGTCCAGTCTTCGTAGGAGTGCTAATTCTTTATTCAATGAAAGAGTAGCGTGTTCACTCCTGACACACACGACTGTACAGTACACTAACGATAATCCTCCAATTAATCTTGTACAGTACACACAATGAACAGTAAACAAATTACTGTACAGTGCTGTAACGAACACAGAAAAACAATGTCGTAAAACCAACGAACAGAAAGCACTAAAAACTTCACAGTGCTGTATGTTCTGCACAAAACACGGACAGAAACGGTATGAGAGATGACGGAGCACTAAAACGGACAAGCGATAACAACAATGTTGCGATGGGTAAAGAGTTACCGCTACGAGTCGGGGCAAGTTCAGCTCGAGCACGGTCGGATTAACTGGAGTGGCTGACCGGATAGGTTCTACTGTAACATTCATTTTTATATATAGAGATGTTTAGAATACATCTTGTGTAACATGTTAATCTTTACAGTATTATTGTTCACTTGTATGGTTGTTAATAACCTAAACCTGTGATCTATTGAATTCTTCTTCTTCATTTCCCAGTTCCAGTGATCTGGGTCGGGGTGTGTGTGAATCAAGGACCTCCATACTTTTCTGTCTCTCCACCTCTCTCGTCCCTCTTTCAGTACATCCTCCACTCTCACTCCTCTTTTCTCAACGCTTTCCCTCACTGCATCCATCCACCTCTTCCTCGGCCTTCCCCTTTGGTGCCTTCCCGTGACTTTCTCAGTAAATAATCGCTTCAAGACTCGGTCTTCTCCCATTCGCATCATATGTCCATACCGTTTCAGCTTACTGATCTCGATTTTGTCTTGTAACTTTGGGAATCCTGTTTTCTCCCTAATTTCCTTGTTTCTGATTTTGTCTCTGCGGGTCTTTCCAATTATACCTCTAAGGAACTTCATCTCTGCTGCCTGGTTTCTACTTTCCTCCCATTTAGTTGTTGTCCACGTGTCTGCTGCATACGTCAATATAGGTATGTAATATGTTGAATACAAGATCTTTTTACATTTTTCGGGAACTTCCTGGTTCCACACCAGACCCCTCACACTCTGGTAAAACCCATTTGCTTGTTGGATCCTCTTACCAACTTCCTCACTTATCCTTCCATCATCTGTTAGGACACTCGCTAAGTATTTGAAGCTTTTCACAACTTGTAATGGTTTTCCATCTACTGCAATATTCCCCCTACCATCTCGCACATTTCTTGTCATCACCATTGTCTGACTCTTCTCCACACTGATTTTCATTCCATGCTCTTCTATCTCCTGGTTCCAAACATTTACTTGTTCTTGGACTTCCAATTCATCATCCCCCCCATATCACTATGTCATCAGCGAAGAGTTAAGGCCTTCGTCCCTTTACTTCCCATTTTCAGTTTCACTCGTTTATGGATTCCTTCCATGACAGTGAGGAAAAGTAAGGGGGACAATACACTCCCTTGTCGGAGACCTGCTTCTACATTGAACCAGTTTCTTTGCCCAATCTTGGTCTTCACGCTACTGACACACTGACGATACATGGCTTTAATCATTTCCACTTCAGCTCTAACTACGTTCTTCCTTATCAATGCATCCCAAACCAGTTGTCTTGGCACACTATCGTATGCCTTCACAATATCTATAAAGGTCATCGCCAAATCCTTTCTGTATTCCCATCTTTTCTCCATCACATTCCTCATCGTAAAAATAAGATCAAAAGTTGATCTGTCTCTTCGAAATCCATATTGTTCTTCCTCCATTTCCTTTTCCACTACCATCCTCAGTTGTCCCTCAAGTATCCGTTCAAATACCTTTGCCACATGTGAGATGAGGGTGGTGATTCCTCGGTAGTTGTTACAGTCTCTTTTATCTCCCTTCTTGAAGACCGGAATTATTAGACCTTTACCCCACTCTTCTGGTACTTCCTTATTTTTCCATATCACCCGAAACAATCTGTACAACCATTGCATCCCTATGGGTCCAGCTGCTGTAATCATATCTATAGGTACCTCATCCACTCCTGTTGCTTTCCCACTCTTCATCTTCTTTACGGCACTTTCTATCTCTAACATTGTTATATCTTCACCTTGAATTTCTACAGTCCTTTCATCCTCCTTTCTTTCCTCTATCAATACTTTGGATTTGATGTTCAGTAATTTGTCAAAATAATTGTCCCAATGTTACAGTATTTCTTCTTTCTGTGTCAAAACCTGCCCTGTCTCAGTCTTCACAAATTTTGTTTCTTCTCTGCTTTTCACTTTGTTCCGAATTATTACTGTAAGTCATATTGTGATAAATATCTCATGCAATATTTCTTTCATGTTAGGGTGTTTAAATACTTGTTTCCTGCCAAATGTAACTGGGCAAAATTTGTGTTGTGTTGACCGATTGAAAAGCTTTCTTTAATATTAAGTCTATGTCTACAAGTGGGGGGTGATACTCATTTAGTTACAGCAGTTATCATAAACTAGTTATATGTGATATAATAAATAACCCCTGGCACTACAGTCAGTGAGGGCCTAAGCCTACCAAGCAATCGCTGCCCAGTCATTTGGCCTGCAGATATTGGGGTGACGGGTGATCAGCGCATCGGGTCTCCTTTGCCGTTAATCTTGGTTTTTGTGATCGGGGCGCTGCCTCACTGTCAGACAGCTACTCAATTGTCCTCACGAGGCTGAGTACACCCTGTTCCAGCCTTCGCGTCAGTTTCTAAAATCCCTGACGTAGCCAGCATTCGAACCCAGGGCCTCCGGGTGAGAGGCAGGCACTCTACCCCAACACCAAGGGGCCGGCAGTTATGTGATACTTATGTTTATTGTTAGTGGCAAGTAGCGGCTTCGGTGGCGTAGTTGGTAGCATGCTGAACTGCTGTACCCAAGATAGCGGGTTCAAACCTCGCCGAAGTCGTTGGATTTTTTAAGAGCGTTAAAAATCCTTCAGTATGCCTTCCTTCGGAGGGGAAGTAAAGCCGGCGGTCCCATGTCATAGATTTATGGCATGTAATAGATCCTTTCACAGACTAAACTTGTGCAAAGCTAAATTGTTAGGTTAGATTTCGTCGAAACGCTCTATCAAAGTTCCAATGTTCACCACTAGGTATCATTGACATCTGGTAGAGAAAGTGGGAACTACTTAAATTGAACAGAACTTGTAGCTCACCCTAAGGGTGTCCGCTGGAAGCAGCTACAGACTCTGGCGAGCCGAACATGTCCTCGGGCACTCCTGGCACTAAAAGCCATACGATAAATAAATAATAAATAAGTAGCAAGTGACCTTAGAGTTTCCTTGCCTAGTGTGGTATTAGAATGGATTGTGAGCTTACCTGATTGTTCGAGCGATGTGTGAGAGCACTGGGCGGTCTCGCTATCACTTACCCTACTTGGTCTTTGCCCGCATTCTTAACTGTCTTATGCTCTGTATTGGCCAACGCGGGAAGTCAACAACCCACCAAGAGTATTCTGGTAATAGTGGACAATGTATAAAAATTTGTTGGCCAAAGCATTAGATAATGATGTGATAATACAAAGAGTTGACTTTACAAAGGTCGCTTGACAATTTAGCAAACATGTGGAGGACCAGACAATATTATTGTCACTAAATAAGGAAGTCCAGGAAGGCATAAAGGACACGACACCACCACTAACTAATAATAAGATATATTATCAAATAGGTGGCACATAAAACATAATATCCAAAGGTGACACATAAACAAATATTCAACGGTGGCACATAAACATATGAGAAACACTAGCACAAATTTACACAATTGAAGAAACACTCAAAGAATTAACACACGTTACGTCTTGAGCCTAAAACACACATATTGTCTTGAACGTAGCTGCAGATCAGTACATCATAGAACGGCATGCAATACACGGCGGTTCCAAAGAATGATATAATTTAAATATGCAACACAAGTGGAGTTGCAACAAATAATGAAAAAACAGGTCGCATGGAACGAGAATGTGTCGTCGAACCAGGACTGACTTACAGTGATGCGCCGATACTGTAAGCCCAAAATGAATTGTTAATAAAACAAATTATGTGTGAAACGCAGGAAGTCAAAGTAGTTGCTGTCATACAAATACCGGGATATGCCAATCGCACGGTATTGTCACAATAGTAAAGTAGTTAAGCCCAGCGTCAACTTCCATTCCAGTGATGTTGCAGGAAGTCAAAGTAGTTGCTATCAAACAAATACCGGGATATGCCAATCGCACGGTATTGTCACGATAGTAAAGCAGTTTAGCCTAGCGTCAACCTCCATTAGTGATGATGCCTAGCCTTGTAACATGCTTCCAGACACGATGAATTACTTATCACACGAAGCATCATCATTATTCATACGCGTGAAGACAAATTGTTAGGCAGTAAATGAAGATAGAAGTGAACACATTACAACAAACTATCCGACGCCGCGGATTGAAGAATTCGTCAACATGACGCGTAGCAACATCAAGCATGGTTTGAAGAGATCGAAAATCACCGTAATGTCACTGCCCAAACAAAATATGAATCGTGTGCATAGGACATGATTGCTAAGCACGGTTACTATGAAGATAGCACCAATTATAGAAATGATTAGCTGGATACTTGTTGATATATCGCAACCAGCGTTGAAGCACAACATTGTCTCATGGCTACACTCAGAGAACAACGAAGAAGAAAAACGTGATTGGTCGCTACAAGCAGCAAGAAGGCCTCTGATAGGCTGGAAGCAGCCAATCACAGTAGAGAGTTTAAAAACAAGAAAGAGGCCTCTGATAGGCCGAAAGCTGCCAATCACAGTAGAGTTCAAAAACAAGTTAAAGATGAATCAATGTCGCCAACTTAGAAATACCACAATACCTTCTAAGCCAAAATATCCTACTGGAAACACGGCGGTGGGAATACTACATGCAATCAAAACAAATAAATCATGACAACTAATCAACAGAAACAAAACTAACTTGACAATGAATAAATACAATGAAGACAAATAATACAGATATGTACAACCACACAGAGTGGAAACAAATAGGGAAACACAAAAACTGGTTTGCCAAGACAGTGGCCGAACCATATTGCCCGCACAGAAACAACAGGCAGGTTGTTTATGAAAATACAAGAGTGTTTAGTTCTGCGGCAACAAGGGAGACACCTTGACGATGGGACGTTTCAAGAGTCCAGAGGTGGTATGTAGAGAGACCACACGAGCTAGGCCGTCCTTACCACAATGAACCTCAAGAATACGTCCAAGTCGCCAGTAAGTAGGAGAAACATTGTCGTCCATAATATGCACAAGCGTGCCAAACTTGAGGTTAGGAGACATACGGTTCCACTTGCGACGTTGTTGAAGGGAGAGTAAATGATCTGTGGACCATTTACGCCACAATGAAGTCATAATCTGTTGAAGTAATTGCCATCTAGACAACCTATTGATGGGCACTTCAGAAGCGTCAGGAATGGGCAAGGCATTCAAAGGTCGTCCAACAAGAAAGTGACCTGGCGAGAGATAGCACAAGTCAGTAGGATCCTCAGTCATAGGCGAAATGGGTCTAGAATTTAGAATGGCTTCAATTTGCACCACGAGAGTGGTCAATTCTTCATACGTAAGTACTTGAGCCTTCATGATTCTTATTAAATGAGATTTCAAAGATTTGATGTGTGCCTCCCAAATTCCACCAAAGCGCGGAGAACTAGGAGGAATGAAGTGCCACTGAATTAGTAGCGATGACGTAGAATCTTGAACAACAGATTGAAAATCTGCAGAGGAGAGCAACGTACCAAGATCAGCAAGGTCAGACTGTGCGCCTTGAAAGTTGGTACCATTGTCGGAATACACTTGAGTGGGAACGCCCCTTCTACTGCAGAAGCGAGTAAAGGCTACAACGAAAGCATGACTGGAGAGGGAAGTGACGACGCCGTAGGTATCAATTGACAATAAATAGAGACAAGCTCCATAGGCCTGCTGACTGCTGTCGCAAAAGCCATGAAGTCGCATAGATTTGATTTCTGAAGCAGGCTTAATCAAACGTGGAGTAGAAATCTCAGAAATCGCAGGTAAATTGCTATAAATGTTCAGCCAAGCTTGCGTGATTTCCATTGGAAGGGGGTCATCCCAACCGAGTTTGTGAATCCACAAATCTTGGAAGAGAATCTTACAAGCAACCACAATAGGTGACACTAAACCCAAAGGGTCAAAGATAGAGGCAACAATGGACAAAAATGAACGCTTAGTAAAGGTAATTGAAGTGTCACAGTTCACGATAGGTGACTGAATCCGCAACAAGTCATCGATAGGTTGCCAATAAAGTCCTAGCGTTCTGGCGACTGTTTCTTCACCATCGCCGAAACTACGGAGTTGTTGTTTCTCTTGATGATCAAGAGGAATGTTATCTAATAGAGTCATGGAGTTTGAACTCCACTTACACAGTTCAAAACCACCTAATCTCAAAAGAAGGGTCAATTCATCATACAGAATGAGTGCGTCATGCTCGGAATCACATCCCGAGATACAATCATCAACATAGAAGTCGTTTAAAACAATCTGAGTGGCAGCTGGAAAAGCTGTGCCATCAGTGAGGGCGAGCTCCTTTAGCACACGAGTGGCTAAGAAGGAAGCTGGGGCAGTACCATATGTAACGGTGTTTAATTGATATTCTACCATTGGGTCTGAAGGAGAGTCTCTCCAAAATATTCTCTGTAAGTCACGATCCTTGTGATCTACAAGAATCTGTCTGTACATTTTACTCAGATCAGCTGCAAACGCTATCAAGTGAGTACGGAACCGAAGCAAAATAGAGAACAAATCCTGCTGAATTACAGGGCCCACCAACAAAGTATCATTAAGGGAGCACCCAGACGTAGTAGCCATCGAAGCATCAAATACCACTCTGAGCTTTGTAGAAGTACTGTGCGGCTTGAAAACAGGATGATGGGGAATGTAGTAAACTTCACCATCAGTCGGGTGGGGGGCAACTTGCATATGGTTTAAGGCTAGATATTCATGCATGAATTCAGTGTATTCTAACCTTAACTCAGGGTTACGAGCCAAACGTCTTTCGAGAGAGTGAAAACGATTTAGTGTAGCGTAGCGAGAGGCACCTAGAGGCTCCGAGTCTACCTTGCGAGGGAGTCTAACCACAAATCTACCATCGTCTTTGCGAGTGGTAGTAGCAACGAAGTGTTCTTCACATATGGATTCATCAACAGACAACACTGGGGTTTCAACTTCTTCAACGTTCCAAAACGCTTCCAGCTGTTGTTCTACATGAGGGCGTGAGAGTGTAAGTGCTGATACCACGTGCGATGGTTGCGAGGTGCTTGCACTGGGCAGCTTCCCAGAAAACACCCAACCCACAGAGGTATTTTGAATGATGGGCAAATCACCAACTGGTATGATTTTACCAGGACATAACAGGTCAAAGAAATATTCTGCACCAAGAACAAGATCAATAGATTTAGTGCAATTGAAATCAGGATCAGCTAAATCAATATGTGATGGAATGTTCCATTCAGAGGTATCGAAACCAGCAGCGGGTAGCTCAAGTGCAATATTGGGAACCACGAGACATTCAAGCTTAGCAGACCAATTAGTAGCACAGGCAAAAACGTTCACATCAGCAACAACAGTAGCAGTGCTTTGATTTTGACCAACACCGTGAATGTGTACCTTCATAGGTTTGGTGTGGAGTCTTAATTTCTTAGTTAAGTGTGACGAAATTAAGTTACAATCTGATGCAGAGTCAAGTAGTGCAGTGACAGGTACACGTAAGCCATTGCCAGCTAATATATTCAACTTGGCAGTGGGTAATAACGTTCTTGAAAATTGATTGTCACGAGCGACGCTACTGCAACTAGTGTTTACCACGTTAGCATGAGCTTGAGAAGCATCATTACTAGTGCCACTGGAGGGCTCATAGTGAAGAAGAGTGTGGTGTTTTCGGGAACAAGTGTTACAAGAGTACTTCGAACATTGATGATTAGGCTCGAAATTACGCAAACAATTATAACACAATTTTCGAGACCTGACAAAATCCCATTTGGCTGTGGACGAAAGTTTGATAATGGTACCACATTTCGACAATTGGTGATCAATGCTCCTACAATATGTACAACGAGATTTGGTAGTAGTTAACATGGGTTTCTGAGGCGAATGACCTTCAGCTTTAAGTTTGGTTACAGCAGTATGTAATGCAGGCCTGGACCCATTCTTTTCAGTTATTTCCAGTACCTTGCATTTTTTCTCTAAGAAGCTAACCAAGTCCTGGAGAGTGGGAATTCTCCCAGAATCAACATGATTCTCCCATTCACGGATGCTATCATTATCTAGTAGCTCCAATATAAAATGTGACAATAACAGGTCTTGAAGGGGAACCCCGTTAAAGTCCAAAGCTTCTAACGCATTGACATGAGAAACAAAGTGGTCGATGATGGCACGCAATGACACTGAATCATTACCGTATGCGGGGGGCTTGAAAAGCTTGGTGACATGATTATGCGCTATGAGCCTAATGTTATTGTATCGAGTTGTCAGCAAGTTCCATGCAACCATAAAGTTATCATCTGACACAGTAATGTTCTTTAAGAGGAGTTTGGCCTCACCACTAAGACTAGAATTAAGGTAGTAGAACTTAACAATATCAGACAGAGCATGGTTATCAATTACTATAGCCTTGAAGCTATCTCTGAAATTCAACCAGTCTGTGAAGTCGCCACTGAACTGCGGAATTTGAATTTCAGGCAACTTTATATGAGCTGCAGCTACGTTAGCATTAGGAAATTGTGCACTCTGCAAATTATTCAAAGGGTTATCACTGTCTGTAGTGTTGGATTTTTTGAAATTGTCACAATGTAGTTTAATTTTAACCAGCAACTCAAAATATTTATCTTCGAAGTCACAACGTTCGGCTATTTCTTCGTCGATATTGTCTGTAATATCCTCTAAAGCGACTTGCGCTTCGTTATATTGTTCATAAATTTCCTCGCATTTGTGTTTGCGTAACACTAACATTTGATATTGCTCTTCTGTAATGTCCTGAAAGTTGCTAATTACTTTTTCTTGTGAGGTAAGCATGCCCTTAGCGACTGCACGCTTCCTAACTAAAGGTCGTTTTTGGGCATCCTCCATAATGACCTTAGGATTGCCCGCCTAGATGTAATTACCAGAGTTGCACACCTAACTAACACAACCAACTTAACTAACACAAAAAATAAACACTGAGACAATGGTCTCGATTAAGTTGTAAACAAACATCTGAACATAGAATACTGTATTGTGTCCTTGGGAAGTTAATGGGAACGTATACAATTTAAATTTATGGCCTTCCTGGTGAAATAGCAATAAACAAGGGCCCAACATGGCCAAAGCAAAGCTTAATAATTCAAAATAGTAAACAGCTCAATATCCGGCCCGGAGAGGACCAAATAATGTATTGGCCAACGTGGGAAGTCAACAACCCACCAAGAGTATTCTGGTAATAGTGGACAATGTATAAAAATTTGTTGGCCAAAGCATTAGATAATGATGTGATAATACAAAGAGTTGACTTTACAAAGGTCGCTTGACAATTTAGCAAACATGTGGAGGACCAGACAATATTATTGTCACTAAATAAGGAAGTCCAGGAAGGCATAAAGGACACGACACCACCACTAACTAATAATAAGATATATTATCAAATAGGTGGCACATAAAACATAATATCCAAAGGTGACACATAAACAAATATTCAAAGGTGGCACATAAACATATGAGAAACACTAGCACAAATTTACACAATTGAAGAAACACTCAAAGAATTAACACACGTTACGTCTTGAGCCTAAAACACACATATTGTCTTGAACGTAGCTGCAGATCAGTACATCATAGAACGGCATGCAATACACGGCGGTTCCAAAGAATGATATAATTTAAATATGCAACACAAGTGGAGTTGCAACAAATAATGAAAAAACAGGTCGCATGGAACGAGAATGTGTCGTCGAACCAGGACTGACTTACAGTGATGCGCCGATACTGTAAGCCCAAAATGAATTGTTAATAAGACAAATTATGTGTGAAACGCAGGAAGTCAAAGTAGTTGCTGTCATACAAATACCGGGATATGCCAATCGCACGGTATTGTCACAATAGTAAAGCAGTTTAGCCTAGCGTCAACCTCCATTAGTGATGATGCCTAGCCTAGCCTTGTAACATGCTTCCAGACACGATGAATTTCTTATCACACGAAGCATCATCATTATTCATACGCGTGAAGACAAATTGTTAGGCAGTAAATGAAGATAGAAGTGAACACATTACAACAAACTATCCGACGCCGCGGATTGAAGAATTCGTCAACATGACGCGTAGCAACATCAAGCATGGTTTGAAGAGATCGAAAATCACCGTAATGTCACTGCCCAAACAAAATATGAATCGTGTGCATAGGACATGATTGCTAAGCACGGTTACTATGAAGATAGCACCAATTATAGAAATGATTAGCTGGATACTTGTTGATATATCGCAACCAGCGTTGAAGCACAACATTGTCTCATGGCTACACTCAGAGAACAACGAAGAAGAAAAACGTGATTGGTCGCTACAAGCAGCAAGAAGGCCTCTGATAGGCTGGAAGCAGCCAATCACAGTAGAGAGTTTAAAAACAAGAAAGAGGCCTCTGATAGGCCGAAAGCTGCCAATCACAGTAGAGTTCAAAAACAAGTTAAAGATGAATCAATGTCGCCAACTTAGAAATACCACAATACCTTCTAAGCCAAAATATCCTACTGGAAACACGGCGGTGGGAATACTACATGCAATCAAAACAAATAAATCATGACAACTAATCAACAGAAACAAAACTAACTTGACAATGAATAAATACAATGAAGACAAATAATACAGATATGTACAACCACACAGAGTGGAAACAAATAGGGAAACACAAAAACTGGTTTGCCAAGACAGTGGCCGAACCATGCTCGTCTGGCAATGTGACATGTTACTGTATTCTGGACATCTTAACCCTTAGCACTCCATTATTTGTGAACAGTATTTCCTCTTCAGCTCCATTTAAATATATGCTTGTGGCAGGTCATCAGACCACATATATGTTTGCGATGTGAATTTAATAGGTTAATGTAATATAATACAATACAATTAATTACTACATTGAACTATAACATAATACAACGTACCAGGCACAGTGTTCTGTATTTTACACTCAGGATGTACCTGTAATTAGCTGTAATTAGCGGTAATTGCATAACCTTCTGAACCGGCGGCACTTATGAAGTTCTGGAGGTACGGTTATTTTTTCTCGAAATGTGTTTTTATTTACATCAATTGTAGGTAAATCGAGGGTGCTGATCACGAATATGCTATTAGTTTTGCACCCTCACCTAACGCCCTCGAGGGACGAGGGATCGATTCCCCTCCCAGGTACTAAGTCTTAAAATCGAATTTGCGGCGTGTAACCCGGAAAGTTACGGTGTTGTGTTCATAAAAATAGTAAGGAGATGTTTCTTACATTGGCTGTGCGAAAAGTCATTCCTAACGCTCTTGAGGGTCGAGGGTTCGATTCCCCTCACAGGTACCAAGTCATAAATTCGAATTTGCGATGAATGATCCGGAATGGTACGGTATTGCGTTGATATAAATTGTATGAAAACGCTTCTTACATTGGATGTGCGAAAAGTCACCCGTATCCCGTTGAGGGTCGAGGGTTCTATTCCCTTCCCAGGTACTAAGTCATAAATTCGAATTTGCTACGTATAACCCGTATCTGTACGGCATTGCGTCGATATAAATTCTATGAAAACGTTTCTTACTTCGGATATGCGAAAAGTCATCCGTAGCGCCCTTCAATGTCGGAGATCGGTTCCCTTCCCAAGTACTCGGTGGAATAATCGAATTCACGATCTCTGGCCCGTATTGGAACGGTATTGTGTCGACAATATATGATTAGATAAATAATTACCCTTTTATTATGGATCCGCCTAGTCAATACTAATCCGGGTCATTCATCATAAATTCGAATTTATGACTTGGTACTTGTGAGAGGAATCGAACCCTCAACCCTCAAGGGCGTTAGGTTAGTGTGACTTTTCGCACAGCCTATGTAAGAAACGTCTCCATACTACTTTTATAAACACAATACCGTAACTTCCTGGGTTACACTCCGCAAATTCGAATTTATGACCGAGTACCTGGGAGGGGAATCGAACCCTCGTCCCTCAAGGGCGTTAGGTGTGGGTGCAAAACTAATAGTATATTCGTGATCAGCACCCTCGATTTACCCATAATTGATGTAAAAAATCACATTTCGAGAAAAAAATATCCGTACCACCAAAACTCCATAAGCGACCATCATTCGAGGTACCAGCACTGTCATTACGAAATGTTTCATCATAAACGAACTCTTCGTCACTAAATTCACTAACACCATCTAATTCTTCATGATCTTCCGCACCACTTTATTCAGTATCATTTCCACTATCGCTAAAATCAACGTCACTTTCATCCAAATATCCCGCTATTTGCTTCTCGCGATCTTCTAACGTCGCTATGTTGCTACGCAACAATTCATTTCAAACTTGCATGGCGTTCCAAATACCTCTTCATTCGGCTTGTTTCCAAAGAGAATATAGCGTAACGGTAGTGCATAGTATCGCCAGAAGATGGGAGAAGCCCAGTCATTATTGGTATATTGGCTTTCACGGCCGGTGAATTAAAACTCAGCAATTCTTCTAGGTTGTGTGCCGTGTCTTGTGTGGGGTTTCGCCTAGGACACCAAGCTAGGCTCATCGGCGGGCTCTTGGTGTCCCCGCCCGGACCCCCACAGGAGTGACGAACTGCGCGCCACCTCCCTTTATATAAGGTGCAACTGCACCACTTGACTACGAGAACTAAAAGTTCAAGCAGCCTTAACCTCCCTAGAAGAATTGCTGAGTTCCAGTCATTATTGCTGATAATTTGTTGGGTGTACCACGACAGTGAAGTTACAGGCGGAACAAATAGATGTCGGGTGTGACCCGACAAAGATATTTTCGTTGTTGGGGCTCCTCCGCCGTGTGAGTGCTAAGGGTTAACTATTAAAGGCTACTGTAATATTGTCATTCTCGTAAGCTAAAGAGCCCTCTCTTAGTGCACAGGTTATCGGACCACACGGTGCTACATGATCATGTCACAAAAGCCCCTAAATAATCAACTAGTCTTTCCAGCTTTCCCGGCCTCCTCTTCAATGGTACATTTCCAGGTCTTCCTTGTCTCAAACCTGTGTGTGTCTTCCTTTTTATGCCGAAAGTTGTCAACATAAGATAAGTCCGGTTTTCATTCTTTTCAGTTTCTCTGTTTATTTTAATTTTATGGTCTGCACGGGACCACTTTAGTCAGGTTTATGGTTAAGTTTTTTTTTTAAATCTGCCCAATACTTCATCTTCTATGAGTAATTTTTTTTCTTTCTGTTGACCTTCGTCTGTAGCGCAGTGTTTCAATATCTTAGTGGGTCCGTCTTGTATAGATACAATTTAATGTTCAAATGAAAGCATTTGAAATAACTCTGCGTTGCACTCTTTCAAGTTACACCTTCTGTCTGTAACAACTGTACTGAAGTGCTTGAAGGTTACAAAAAGAATAAGGTTACTATTCAAGCAGCAAGCCGCAAAATTTTCCGTTCAGCGATGTCCACGTGTTCGACAAACCACCAGTCGCCACGATGCGCCAAGTACACAAACGAGTTTCGTTCGTCAGCTGTCTAAATAAGTTATAGATAGTCGAAAGTTCGTATCGATACAGAAATCGATTGTTATATCGACCAACATGCGTAGCACACTGCGAGTCCGAGATGAGGTATCGCTAGCGAGCGATTAGGCCACCTACTAAACATTTTCTTTTGTTTAATAAACAAATTTGCAAATAAATTAGCAGATTTAAAGTAATTTCGCTATAAAATCGCATTTATTTGGTATTTTCGCATTTTGGGTCACAATTTGCATTTTGTCGCACTTTGATTTACGCGTAAAAATGTGTTGGTTTTTTTTTTTCACATTAAAATTATCGTAGGCTTGGATTCTGTATGAAATTTAAAAATTCGCATTTATCGCAAATGCGATTTTTTTCAGGTCCCTATTAATATGTAACTCTTTTAACCTTTTGAACTCCATTACCCTTAGCATATGCTTCCTGCTCCACTCCTAATTAATTGCTGCACTATGAACAGCAGTAGGAAGTGAACACTGCAAAACAATCTAACACAAAATATTATTATTATTATTATTATTATTATTATTATGAAATATATTTCCAAGTCAGTTGTTGGTGCATCATCGTAACTATCACTGCCCACTAACTGTTCTAAAATATATAGTTCCGTGAGCAAAGATGGAGACGCCCTGTTTACATTCAATATAAGTCTAGAGGTAATCTGTCGTAAATATTCGAGAATAACGAAGGTTAAAAATTCATTACAAACTACAGAAAATAGGGAAAGGTGTTCTCTCGGAGACCACTAGATGGCTCTACAATGCAGGGGGTCATACGAGCGCTGGGACTCGACATCGGAGAAGAAGTTAAATATTTTAATGTCGAACCCCACTCGACATGGGAGTGCAAAACGTTAAGTCATGTGATTCACCAAATGTTGCTCTTACTCTTTCTAAATTTTTCTAGTATTTTCCTACTGATTCTATTTTCTGGTGACCATATTAGATGCCCCGAGAAAGATATTCGCTTCTTTTTCATAGTGCTAGGCACTGGTCCTATTTCTATTTCAGTTTCTTTAATAATTACTAATAATACTAATAATAAATTTCAGAGAGGTTAGTTATTAGCCAACAGCTTCCTAGTTTCCTGGTGGGGCTGCCACCTTGAGGACTGAAAACGAGCCTCCGCAGTAATCGAACCGTACCGCTGAATTTATGCTCGGCCTGGAAATGACGCTGCTGCCCACCAACATGGTGTGGTCTGGTCTCTCACCCTTGGCCTTACCGGCATTGCTCTCGGGATCACAAGTCAAAATACCAGATCTTGGGGGAGGCTGTTTGTCATTTCTCAGTAGATACAAATAAATAGTTGTTATTTTGGGTGCTTAATGGTATAGTATTTATCTGCAGTAGGCTACTAGCCGTGCCTTTAGCGGGTTGGTATTGGAGGCCTTGACTGTTCATGGCTTTGAGGGTTTTTGGTAGTGTTTTGTATATTGGGATCTGATGATGCTTGCTTGATGTGCAAAACATGTGTTAAAATAAGTGTGTAAATATCATCATCATCATCATCATTTCCCCTTATCCAGCTCCTGCCGGGTCGGGGTATTTATGGCACTTCTCCACTTTCCTCTTTCCTTCCACAATTCTTCTTCCACGATCTTGTCCCAGTCCAGATTCCTTTTTCTCACGCTGTTCTTCACTGAATCGATCCACCTTGTTCTAGGTCTTCCCCTTGCTCTCTTACCCTTGCACTTGGCCTCCAGCACCTGTCTTGGTATTCTATTTTCCTCCATCCTCTTTACATGTCCAAACCACCTTAGTTTATTCTTCTCAATTCTCTCATTTAGTTTTCCCATCCCAACTTCCTTCCTAACATCTTCATTCCTCACTCTGTCTTTCCTTGTCTTACCTATCATACTTCTTAGGAATTTCATTTCACTGGCTTGGATTCTACTCTCTTGTCTGCTCGTTAGGGTCCAAGTCTCAGCTGCATAAGTTAATATGGGTACATAGTACATTTTATACATTACCTCCTTGCTTTTCCTTGGTACTTCCTTATCCCAAACAAGTTTTCTTACACTTTGATAGAATGCATTGCTCTGCTGTACCCTCCTGTCAATCTCCATGTCCAACCTACCAGTTTGCATCAATTCACTTCCTAGGTATTTGAACGTGTCCACAATTTCCAAACTATAAGGTGCGTTCAGAATGTAACGAGCCGGAGGCATAATTACAGAAACCAGTACCTGTATGTTAGAAGTATTGGCCCTGGCTGTTGAGGCACTTACCCCACTGTGACACGAGGCGGTGAATGGCTGTCTCATAAAATTCCCTGGGCTGCGATGTGAACCAGTTCTGCACGTACAGCTGGACGTCGGCGTCCGAGGTGAATCATTGGCCGCGCAGAGCCCTTTTCAGGGGACCAAACATGGCGTAATCACACGGAGAGAGGTCTGGACTCTATGGAGGGTGCCCGAGAACCTTCCATTTGAATTTCTGCACGAGTGCCGCGACTGTGTTGGCCGTATGAGGTCGTGCATTGTCGTGGAGCGACCACGGCGGCTATGGCGTTCACCGTCACTCGGCGGTCCTGGGTAATGAGTGACTCAACCAGCTGGACGTTGTCATCGGTAATACAGGGGGGTTGCCCCAGACCGGGCATCATCGGCTAATGACACCC
Organism: Meconema thalassinum; assembly: GCA_946902985.2. Taxonomy (NCBI): domain Eukaryota; kingdom Metazoa; phylum Arthropoda; class Insecta; order Orthoptera; family Tettigoniidae; genus Meconema; species Meconema thalassinum. The sequence continues at coordinate 189,039,098 of OX336388.2, read as the reverse complement.
GTCCTTCCCTGAAGCGCTTGTGCCACGCCTTGACCCTTGCAAGGGACATGCAATGTTCGCCGTACACTTGTGACATTCGGCGATCCGTTCCCCCTACTCCTTCCGCTCTCAGAAACCGAACACCTCTTTGCTCTTCGGTTGACGCCTCCGTATCACTGTTTGCAATGCGACTGGCAGCGTTGGACGATTGATGCATGCTGCTGCTCGCTTATATCATCACGTGACGTGCACGCTTGCCCTCTAGCGACGGGCTGTGACCTTCTACGCCCTGGTCGGAACCACACCTCGTTACACACGCCACGATTAGCTGATGTCGTCACCGGTTTGCGCATTCCAGCCTCCGGCTCGTTACTTTTGGAACGCACTATATATATTGGTCAAAAAAGTTTTACATATTGCATGATGTCATATTTTCATTGCTGTATGACGACATTTCGTTTTTGCACATTGGCTCATGTGTTAACTCTTAAGATAACACGTTGGTTTGTTTGTACCGTACACTGTTATCGGACATGGAGTTTGTGAATACAACCTGCACAAATGGGGGAAGTGGCAAAAACCCTGCTTGTGGTACATTGAACCAGACCATCAGGCACATTGTCGAATATTGCAAACTAAGAGAATACTTAGCTGACCCTAACAACTTTTTCAGTGCTAGGCCATCGAGCCTGGACTGGAGAAAATAGACTGGACATAGGTCGTAATAAGGTTGATAATATATAATAACTAGCAGGTACCCGCGGCTTCGCTCGCGTCATAGTCGTGTCATATTGTTATTCAATGAAATGCAGATTTAACCCCGTTAACACCCCTTTAGAACCTGAATATTCAAAAATCCCTCCTTAGTAGACGTTTCCGACACACAACAAACATATCCCCAAAATATCATTCTTCTAACTTTAATAGTTTTGGTTGGTCGTTGAGAATGAATATCCAAAAATCCTTCCGTAGTGGACGTTTTCTTCCAGAATTTCACCCCTCGCGATGGGCCCCTTAAATTGGATTTATGAAAAAAACGGTCGAACACCTATTTATTTAATTATTTATTTGTTTTATTAAGCTGATTGTTTTCCTCTGAGTTTCAAACTCCTCGCCTATGTCGTTTAAGAGATGCACGCTCCGTTAGGAATCCTTCAACGCCCACTTTTCACCCATTTTACTCATTCCATAATATACACCAGATCGAAAAACCATTAGACATGTGTCAGCTTATTTTTAATGATTAGTTTATATGCCAAGTATCACATCTCCAAATGAAACTACTCATGAGATATTGTTTCACCACTCTCATGAACCCCTTAAGTTGGATTTATGAAAAAAAAACGGTCGAACACCTATTTACTTATTTTTAAGCTGTTCTCCCCCCTGAGTTTGATGAGTGAGTGAGTTAATCAGTTAGAACACTTTCTTTCCTGTTTTTTCTCGCAGAATTTCACCCCTCTCAAAGGGGCCCTTAAATTGGATTTATGAAGAAACGGTCGAACACCTATTAACTTTTTTTTAGCTGTCTTTTCCCCCTGAATTTGATGAGTGAGTGAGTTATTCAGTCAGTTAGGTCACTTTCTCTCCTTTTTTTCCAGAATTTCACCCCACGCCATTGGCCCCTTAAATTGAATTTATGAAAAAACGGTCAAACACCGATTTACTTATTTTTAAGCTGATTTTTTCCGCTGAGTTTCAAACTTCTTGCCTATGTCGTTTAAGGGATACACGCTCGGTTAGGAATCCTTCAACCCCCCTTTTCACCCCTTTCACCTTATAATATACACCACATCGAAAAACCCTTAGACACATGTCTGGTTATTTTTTATGATTAGTTTATATGCCGAGTATCATATCCACAAATGACACCACTCGTGAGATATTGTTATTTAATAAAATGCAGGTTTAACCCCCTTAAGACACCTTTATAACCTGAATATCCGAAAATCCTCCCTTAGTGTACGGTTATGACATACAACGAACATATCCCCAAAATGTCATGTTTCCAACTTCAAATATTTTGGCTGGGCAATGATGAGTGAATGAGTGAGTGAGTGAGACAGGACTTTTTCTCCATTTTTTTTTTCTTCAGAATTTCATCCCTCCCCATGAACCCCTTAAATTTGATTTATGGATAAAAAACTGTCGAACACTTATTTACTTATTTTCAAGCAGATTTCTTCCCTGAGTTTAAAGAGTGAGTGAGACAATCATTTAGGACACTTTCTTTCCTGTTCATCCCCCCCCCCCCCAGAATTTCTCCCCTCCCCATGGGCCCCTTAAATTGGATTTATGAAAAAAAGAACGGTCGAGTACCTATTTACTTATCTTTTAAGCTGATTTTTTCCGCTGAGCTTCAAACTCCTCACCCATGTCGTTTAAGTGATACACGCTTTGCTAGGAATTCTTCAACCACCACTTTTCACCCCTTTCACCTCATAATATACACCACATCGATAAACCCTCAGACACGTGTCTTCTTATTTTTAATGATGAGTTTATATGGCGAGTATCACATTCCCCAATGAAACCAATCGGGAGTTATTGTTATTCAATGAAATGCAGGATTAACCCCTTAAGACCCCTTTAGAACCTGAATATCCGAAATTCCTCCCTTAGTGGACGGTTTTGACATACAATGATCATATCCCCCATAATGTCATGTTTCTAACTTCAATAATTTTGGCTGGGCGATGGTGAGTGAGTCAGGACTTTTTCTTTCAATTTTCTTTTTACAGAATTTCACCCCTCCCCATGAACCCCTTAAATTAGGTTTATGAAAAAAAAACCTGTCGAACAGCTATTTACTTATTTTTAAGCAGTTTTTCCCCCTGAGTTTGATGAGTGAGTTTGTCAGTCAATCAGATAGGACACTTTTTTCCTGTTTTTCCCCCCCATAACTTCACCCCTCCCCATGGGCCCCTTAAATTGCATTTATGAAAAAACGGTCAAACACCTATTTACTTATTTTTTATTTTGATTTTTTCCCGCTGAGTTTCAAACTCCTCGCCTATGTAGTTTAAGAGATACACGCTCCGATAAAAATCCTTCAACCCCCACTTTTCACCCCTTTCGCCTCATAATATACACCACATCGAAAAACCCTCAGACACGTGTCTTCTTATTTTTTATGATGACTTTATATGCCGAGAATCACATCCCTCAATGAAACCAAGCCGGAGATATTGTTATTCAATGAAATGCAGGTGTACCCCCTTAACACCCATTTAGATCCTGAATATCCAAATATCCTTCCTTAGTGGGCGTTTTCGACTTACAACGAACATATCCCCAAAATTTCAGGTTTCTAACTTTAATAGTTTTGGCTGGGCAATGATGAGTCAGTCAGTCAGGACACTTGATTTTATATAAGAGATTATTATTATTACTATTATTATTACTGCGTTTCATGTGTAATGCCATACACTACATAAATAAATAAAAACAATTATCGGATGTAGCACGTGTTGTATATTTGGTCACAAATACATTTCACCCCCGGTGTGACAGGTCAAAATCATGAATTTTTAAATATGTGGTACTTATAAATGCCTATGATCAAGTCCGTGACTTGTAAAACTGCCACAACCCAGGTCCTATAAATAGCAATTCTACGGCACTGAATAGAAAACTGCCATAACTCGAAATTATTATTATTTTTGTTTAAAACACATAATTATAATCCATGAAAGAACTCTGTATGTTATTGCGTAGTACTAGACAATGTTAGAAGTCAGTAATACGTACTTTCTCTTTTATTGTGCAAATATTTTGTATTTTTTCCTATTAGCTCAAAATCTTTAAATGCTTCTCCTGAAAAAGTGTCCGTTTTGACTTGGCAGTCTTGCAACGGGGGTGCGACTTAAGCTTGCAATATGCAAAATTTCTTTTGACCAGTGTAATATCTCTTCCAGGCAGCAGGGTGATGCTCCTTGCCCAATCTAAGGAGCAATTCTTGAAGCACCATTGAGAGTAGAAAAGCACTTGCTCTAAAGCAAATTTGAAAGGATATATGAGACATTGTCCTGTACCAGTGTTTTATCTTGCTTACAGTACATCTTCTCAGCATGTGGAGGCACACAGAAAGGGATCGCCCTCAAGGACCTGCTCTGCGGACTGGTCCTCTTGACGAGGGGCAAAGAGGAGGAGAAACTCAAGTGTAAGTGTTAGCCTTAGCAGTTCGTTGCAGTCAATTGCTATATGTGTCCCTTAGTGCAAATAAATAAGTGCAGCGAATCCACGACCTACTAGCCGGGCTGTGCGACGCTGACACTCGAATCACATTTCTGTGACTTCCAAGCCACATGGGAATTGCGGGAAATGAGTTGGCGGATCAAGCTGCGAAAGAGGCGGCATCACTACCACCTCGACCAATGGAGGTACCCGCTAGAGATATTCGCTCTCAGTTACGCCTACAAGTTCTTGCTTTTTGGGAGAGTCAGTGGCTAGCTGACCCACTGCCCAGTAAACTGAGAGCGATCAAGGGAACTACTCGCGTGTGGCGGAGCTCTCTCCGGTCACGGAGAGAGTCCGTCATCTTTTGTAGGCTAAGGATAGGTCATACAAGATCCACACACTCGTACATAATGAGGAGGGAAGACCCCCCACTTTGTACCTGTGGAGCCGTTTTCACCGTGGCGCACAGTTTAACAGAGTGTGTGGATCTTGCTGAATACACTCGATCTTACTGTATATTAGCCAAAGACGCGTCTGCTTTGTAAGTGAGAGTGGGCTAGGGCCAGCAATCTAAATCCTCAAGAGTGTATGAACTCAAAGAACTTGGATTTGAAATTGGAATGTTTGTATTCTTTTTACCAGTATATTTATTGCTGGTATTAAGAATGTTATTTTATTTATACAGGTTGTTTTCGTGTTTACATGTTCACTTCAAAATTTTGAAGAAATTGAAATTTGTGTTATGAATGGGAGATGACCAAGCTTTATGTACGAGGGCTGTTTTTCCTTTCAAGTTCCGGTGGACTGTATAAAAATAACAGTTTGACATACCAAACTGATTTTACTACTAAGTGTTTGCTTGTTTGATTCGAATGTCTCAACATAATCGCCAAAACGATTGAAACATTTGTCGTATCGTTACACCAGCTTTCCAATGCCCTCGGCAAAACATTTTGCCGCCACTGAGGTGGGTACATCTGGACAGTCTCCTGAAGGGTTTCCTTTTTGGCGAGGCGTTGCTGCCCAACCATACCTTCAATTCTTGAAAAAGGTAAAAATCATTCAGTGCTGATTTGGACTAAATGGTGGATGCTCCAAACCTTCACACTTGAATTCTTCCAAGTCTTCACTTTTTGTCAAGTGACTGGAAGAAAATAAATCATCCATTGAGAAGACAATAGCTACATATTCCAAGCCTCCTGGAAGGTTGGGTAGTGTCAGTAGCAGCTTTGATTACACTTGCTTGTGGTGGGCTCTTCTCTTTCATCCCTTTGTCGTGCCGTAATAGACACCATACCGTAATGTTAGGAGATTGTATGTTTTACACTGTAATGCACCCTAATGCTCGCAACCCTGAGGGATTCTTTGCTCCAATTTCCAGAGCCTTTCATGGTTCTACTTCTTTCCTCGAAGTCTGAGGGCATTTCTATTCCCTGTCTTATTTTTGCCCCATCTTCTTTTTGTATTAAAATCAGCTTTACATTCGTACTACTAGTCGCCTCCGTGGTACTTAGTTGCCAGCCCCAGAGGTTAGATTTCCGGCTCTGCCACGGAATTTTAAAAGTGGTATGAGGACTGGAACGGGGTCTACTCAGCCTCGGGTGGTGCAAATGAGTAGAGGGGATTTTATTCCCACCTCTGCTATCCTCGAAGTGGTTTTCTGTAGTTTCCTACTTTGTCTTCGGGCAAATACCTGGATAGTAACTAACGTAAGGCCACGGCTGCCTCCTTCCCTCTTCCTTGTCTATCCCTCCCGCTCTTCCCATCCCCCTCATCAGGCCCCTGTTCGCTTTGCAGGTGAGGTCGCCTGGGCGAAGTGCTAGTCACACACCCCAGTTGTATCGCCTGACTCAGAGTCTCAAGCTCCAGGACACTTCCAGTGGCGGTAGAGGTGGGATCCCTCGCTTCGTCCGTGGGAAAAGCCAACCCTGGATGATAAAACTATAACAAACGATTGGTACTACTAGTTTGTTAACGTTGTTCATGAAGACATTGTGACATTAATGAAAAATGGATGATGTGGATGAAATGTGATGGAGGCATTTATGGTTGTTGCACATGCACATTATAAAAAATATAAGAATAACAAGGATAGCCAAAACATTGAAGGTATACTATTGTAGGAACACTCAATTTTCAATAGCAAACATTGAAAAAAAACTGCTCTGGTCCATGACACTCCTCTAATCATTGTTCTCTTTCGTTTAATGCCTGCGTACAACTGTTTCTTCATTCGTATTAGCTGATGAAGGGGCAGATTTTAATTAATACTACGCCTCGAAACATGTACTAGTGATTAAATAAACACAATAAGTATTGACTAGAGGGAACATAGTATATTTCAATATTTTTAAACTGGTACTACTCGTGTTAATTTTTGTATTGTTTTTGACGATCATCCTTGTTGTTGGCTCAAGTGGTGTTCTCTGTCAGGGGGATTAACCTTGACATTAGCATACAAACACACTAGGAGGTGCCCCTTCATCAGCTAATACGAATTAAGAAACAGTTGTACGTGGTTCAACACGCTGCGGCGGGGTGCGGTACTCTTGCCAATGGTTGTCATTGCAGCACACGACACGCAGCCAGTGAAAGAAGGAATGTGCTGAGTGAGTGAAGCAAGTTAATGTTTTTGGAATGCACGATACGCAGTGAGCGGGAAGACATGTGCAGTTCAAACCCAACCGCCATCTCCTGGCGCGATATCAATATGTCAATAGATTTACTGGCACTCCTGTTTCTGTGAAGCCACAGTAGTGAGGAGACGCTGTCATTACCGGTAAGCATCCGTAAAGTGAGCAAGTCAAAGGCTGATTTGATGCCTCCAATCACTGAGTGACCCAATTCCTTTAATTACAGAGCCTCGCATGCAAAGCCAATTAAGAGGATTAGCACAAAGAGCTTAAAGCAACTAATTTAACCTCTGGCCTTGAAACTCTTGCTCATTCCAATTCAGATGAATGAATCACCAGATATTTGATATTGTCATCTTTGCAGTCATGATAAATAAGCAACTTGCTATGCAGTTTATATAATAAACAAAGGATTAAGGAAACAAAGAAATTGAATTCAATGGACAACAGCCAGCGCTGATTCATCATACCCTCCAAATGTGTTATTCGAAAGAATAAGAAGAAACAAAGGATTAAAGGAACAATTAGAGATTAAGGAATGGAAAGTAGAGAAATAAAAGGTTAAAATGGAATTCATTACCCAATTATGAGATATATCAACCATTTCCCTAAATCAGAGGTATGCGAATGTGCAGGACATGAACCCAATAGACTTTTCCTGGCAGATATTGGAAGTCCACGAACAAGTTAATGTTTGGAATCAGGCGATAGAAGAGCATGGAATGAAAATCAGTGTGGAGAAGAGTCAGACGGTAGTGCTGTGTGAGATGGTTGGTTTCTCAGTTTAGGGGCTGCGACAACGCGGTCATGTAGTCCCCATGTACTTTGGGTGTGTGTAGAATCTGTCTGATAACCGGTGTTAATTGTGATGGCTGTATTAGTGTGTGTATCTGTTTTTTAATTCAAGTAAGGACTGCAACTTTGAATTTTTCAAATAGTTCCTACTTTTGCCGCCAAACTCCACTGTCAACGACTACTAGGCCTAGTTCAGAACTTAGCTACTAGACGCCTCCGCAGTCGGCTCTTGGCAACGAACGTAGAAACCTAAGAGCGTTGTTTACATTCCTAACCTACACAATTTAGCTTCACACAGGTGTAATTAGTGGAAGTGACATGGGACCGCCGGCTTTGCTTCCGAAGGAAGGCATACTGAGGGATTTTTGATGCTCTTAAAAAATCCGACTGCTTCGGCCGGGTTTGAACCCGCTATCTTGGGCATAGAAGCTCAGCATGCTACCAACTACGCCACCGAAGCTGCCGCTGTGTGAGATGATGGGGAGAATATTGCAGTAAAGATAGAAAACCATTGGAAGTTGTGAAAAACTTCAAATACTTGGGAGTGTCCTCACAGACGATACGTGAGGTTCCAACAAGCAGAGTGTGGAACACATTACACACCTATACACAGCAGGCACGTGGACAACAACCAGGCAGCAGAGTTCCTTAGAGGTATAATTCGAAAGACTCGCAGAGACAAAATCAAAAACAAGGAAATTAAGAAGAAAACAGGTGTACGATTGAGATCAGTAAACTAAAATGGTATGGACATACCGCATTTGCTCGCATGTATCTCGCCCCCGCGTATATCTCGCACCCCATTTTAAAATTGTAAATTGCAGGATAAGGTATTCCTTGCATATATCTCGCATTAATTTCTGACATCGTAGGAATTTTAAAACACGTCTTGCCGACGATGTTATTGTTCGATTTTGCTGCGGTGCTTTCATTTCTCTCACGGTGTTTGTTGTCCGCCTGTGGCATTGTCGACAAGTAGGCCTAGCAGCATTGTCTTCACGTTGCATTTTTGTTAAGTGTGATTTTTTTCTTGTGGAAATCGATCTTTTAGTTACGTGAAATTGCGGAAGTTATACGGCTGGATTTAAACTCAGTGATCAAATATACAGACCACGATTGTAATAGAGCTGCCGGTCAAGAATTCATTGTGAATGAATTTTATATTCGCTATTGGCGTCAACACGAAGACACGCTAGAAACCAAAAACCAAATGCATACGGTGTTTTCAAATGTGGCGACGCAGTGAAACAACAGTACGGGGTGTGATCATCATCTGTTTTGTTCACGCTCCACACGCTAATAATAAGTAATTGTTAGATTAGAACACGTCGAGATCTGGTATAAGCTGACGACAGATGACAAAATAAAGAAGGCCGTCAGTTGACCTCTTGCACGATTGGATATAGGGGTATGGGTTATGGTGTCGACAGACGTTATTAAGAGCGTTTTAGAGACCGGCATCGCAAATGCATTGGACGGAAGTTAGGATGATGCACGCGAGAGGAGCTCGGAGATTGGCAGCAGTGACGGCAGTTGACAAGTCCAGTGGTTTTGTTTCAATAATGCAAATTTTACGTTTTTTCGGGAATAAGGTATTTGAAAGAATAATAGATTTTCCGCCTTCAATACTGTTTATTTCTATTTACTTACAGGGACTAGTTTCGGGGGCTAATACTCCCCCTTCCTCAGCCTGTCCAACAAAACTTCACAAAGGAAAAACTTTCCATATATAAGCTCATACAAAACACATGAAGAATAAAGAATAAAGAAATAATAATTATTTACAATCCCGCTCGACGCTCCAAAGAAGATACTCTTATTGGATCACTAAGGCCTAGGCGCATCAGAACTCCTGAATTGGGCCGGTGCTGCGGTCCGCTGTCCCCACTGCGTCATCGTGGGAGCACTCTAGTCCCCTTGTTGCTCTTGGCAAACGTCAAGGCAGAGAAAATTTGTGGCCGCGTCACACGCCGCCAAGAACTGCAGTGCGCAGGGCGTGAACAAAAAACAAACCGGATGCGCCTTGCGAAATCTCTTACAGCTGAGTGTTAGTGACGTGCTTGGGAAAAGGTGGCGGTTGGGGTTGTGGGAGATGGGAGGCTAAGGAAATGAGAATGAGTGAGGTTTGTTGACGCACCGTGTATTGCTGTTATGGAAATTTATTAATATGTAGAATGAGAGGTGTCAATCTTTAGTATGTTATGAAAAATGATGGGTATGAATAGTAGCCCCCCGAAACTAGTCCCTGTAAGTAAATAGAAATAAACAGTATTGAAGGCGGAAAATCTATTATTCTTTCAAAGTTATAGTTACGTCAATACGGACCTGAATAATCGACATTATGAATAAGGTATTTCCCTCATAAACCCCCGCATGCATCATGCACCGAAGTTTTTCACACTTATTTTCGGTCAGAAAAGTGTGAGTTATATGCGAGCAAATACGGTATATGATGCGAATGGGAGGAAGCAATTATCTACTGAGAAAGTCACGGGAAGGTGTCAAAGGGGATGAGGTGGATGGATACAGTGAGAGAGCATTGAGAAACTAGCAGTGAAAATGGAAGAAGGACGAGAGTGGTGGAGAGGTCCTCGATTCACACCCCGACCCAGATCACTGGAACCGGCAAATGAAGGACGACAAGAAGATATTTGCATAACACTTGCCTACAATGATGTTTATTCTTGCAACTTGTAACTGTTCCTGATGATCTACATTGTGCACTAGTCATGCAATAGACTTTAACAATATGAATGTGTTCAAGGCAGGGGCTGACCAACTTGGCGACCACGGGACCCCAGCTGAGTCCGGCATTGCTTCCACTTACTTGTACCAGGTTCCTTTCAGTTATCTTTCCTGTCAACACTTGTTCTCTTCCGACCCCGACGGTATTAAGGTATCTGAGGCCGAGGGAGCCTTTCACTTTCCTATCTTAATTGTCCCTCGTCTAATCTTCGAGGAGGCAGGGTGCACCCTGGATAGTGCTACACCCTCAAGGGCTCACGGCTGGTGAGTTTGGGAGTTGGCCACCCCGAGGGATTCCTGAGCTGGGTCCGTCTTTTCCCCCTTATTCCACAGACTTTGGGGCGGGCCCTCTTCACTTTCCCTTTCCTATCTGCCTTTCATGGCTCTCCTTCCTTCCCCCAATCCTCATTCTTCATGGATTGAGGGCATTTCTTTTCCTCCAGTCATTTATTTCTTTTCTTTTTAGCCTATTTTCATTTATGATCACCCTTTGCCCCCCCCCTAAAAATTTCTAAACGGCTGGAGCAATTTCACTGAAACTCGGTAAGGTGAAAGTACTATTTTGGTCAACCCCGACCGTGCCCTTCAAATATTATTAAGTCACACCAATCCAACATGGTGTCTGTGCAAAATATTTAACCGGCATTCTATATCTCCGAAACTATTACTCATATGACCCTGAAATTTTGTACAGTGATAGAGGGTACTACTAGACATTCACCTATGAGACTTTCAAAAGCCTGTTAACTACAAAACTAACATGGCGGCCAAGCAAGTTGAAACCTTTAAATAAACTTTACTCGCGATTTAACCATCCGAACTCTGTGAAACTTGGTACAGCAAATGACTATACAAATTGCAATGCACTGACATCTAATTTAGTCAAATTTTTTACATAACCTCAAGATGGCGGCTGTGCGATATTTTTAAATTTAGTTTTTATTTCTTGTGTTCTAATCATGCGATCGAAATCAACGTTTGAATAATGAACGTACACAATAATCGTCATATTGAAATGCAACATGGCGACCATCCAATATATTTAGACGGTTCTCAATATCTACAAACCTATTACAGTAATCAAACTGAAATTTTGTATGTAGATAGAGGCAATTAGCATAAGTAAGATATATGTAAATAGGCTATTTAGTTCTTCACGGAACTACTTGTTTATTTACTTATTTCCTCAGGAAGCTAAAATATTACTGTACAAATCCTACTTAGTTTCCATATTGACCTATAGTCTACAATGACTCCCCGGGACAACAGCCGGATACAAGCAACTGAGATGAAATTTCTAAGATGAAGTTTTCAGACGACCAGACGTGGCAAAATTAGAAATGAGTCAGTCCGCCTAAAGCTAGGTCTGAAAAGAAGTGTGCTTGACATTCTTGAGAAGTTGAGAGAGAAATAGTTTGGTCATCTGATGAGAATGCCCTCTAATAGAACACCTAAAGCCTATTTTGAAACGGAGATAATTGTCAAGAGACAAGGAGGTAGACCTTGAGATGGGTGGATGAAGCAGGTCCACAGAGCCTTGGCTAAGAGAAGCGTAGAATGGAGGACAGTGGCGGAAGGACAGACAGCTATGGGAGGGGCTTGTCCCGGTCTGCTGGAGTGGGGAATCCATGATAATGATGAGTATGTTTTTTTATTCGTGTCAGAGGTACCAAAATATACAAACAAGAAATTGAATATGAAAAAAAAAATCACATAATGAAGCACTTGCAACACAAGAGCAAGAGAAATGAAACAGGAGAAATCAGCTATTACATGATAATACCGTACATACAATATTTACATGAGTTGTGACCAGTATTTGGCTACATTGACAGCATTGTTACCAGCCAATGCCAGATCCAACCCTGTGCACGAGTCTGGGCATAGACGACAGTTCTAGCAATGCCTAGGAGTTTGTTCTTCTCCACACTCACACAATGTGTCCCCATCATGCAAGATACCCCATTTCATGAGATTGTTCTTAGATCTTGCTACAACAGTGCGCAGTCTGTTTAAGGACTTCCAGGTACACCATCCATCTTAGTGACCAGGTGGTAATTTTTCTTCAATTTCAACAAGTTCTGGATGATCAGGATACCTTTGATTCCATAGCTTAACCCTGGCCTTTTTTGGGTTAGAATCAAGTGGAGTAGAAGACTGTAGAAAACTTTTCCTGGACTTCAGTCGAGCTGAAGGTGGCTGATGACCTTGAAGAGGATGGGCTAAGATGTTGCAAACCTTATGTCTCTCGATATTAGCGGCCACCTCACGTCTAATATCAGGTGGGGTTATGCCTGCAAGTGAATACAACTTCTGTGTTGGTGTTGGTTTTAAATAGCCTGTGATTAGCCTGCAAGTTTCATTCAACGCAATGTCGACTTTTTTGCGCGAGCTGATTTATACCACACGGGACTAGCATATTCAGCAGGATAAGTATGTAAGTTAATTGTTAAGTCCGTAGTTAGTTCTATTTGTAGGTTTCATGGCATTATCATTCATTATCACGATCACCCAGTCCATTAGGGGCCGATAACCTACATGTTAGGCCCCTTAAAACAGCAATCATCATCATTGTGATTATTTTCTCCTGAATATTTTCCGTATTCTTTACTTAAAAAATGTTGATTGTATTGTTTGCTTGTTGCAGTCCTGTTTGGTCTCTACTCCAACGAGAGTGGCAGCTATGTGATGCGGGATGAGCTCCAGAGGCTGCTGCAGGCCTGCGAGAGCGGCTACGTGCCCGACTCCATCGCCAGCCTCTTCCCTGACGTGAGTATCGCAGTCAGCTGTACGTTAGTTATTGTGTTTTAAGTGGGGGAACCGCGTGGTCACCTGTACGTACATTATAATAGTTTCCTTGAGGTTCATGGGAACAAGAATATGCAAGTATTCACTTTTTGTAACACTTTCATGAAGTTATTTATCGTATGGCTTCTAGTGCCGGGAGTGTCCGAGGACATGTTCGGCTTGCCTGAGTCTGGAGCTACTTCCAGCGGACACCCTTAGGGTGAGCTACAAGTCGTGATGTTGATAGTGCTCTAGAAAGTATCCTCGTTGTCATGGATAACAATAAAAATCTGAAGAAGCAATCAAAGAAGACAATATTAGAATCAGTATGTACTATCAGAAAACTCTTTTATGATCTAAATAAGAGAGTAGACGATTTGACACGTGAAAATAGTGAACTGCATATAGAGGTTATTAATGTCAAAGAGAAGATTGACATACTAGACACATGCATGGCGGGACAAGTGGCGCAGTCTACAGGCCTCGGACATAAACTGTATTTTAACAGCAAGGACGATGCAAGCAGGGAGGATAAGTGTCCATCTGGTGACATAAATAAGAAATCATTTGCAGACGTTGTTGCCACTAGACGGAAAGAGAGTAAGTTCAAGCTTACAGTAAAGACTAAAGGAAATCATTCTGGGGAAACGATAAAGAATATCCTGAAAACAAACCTTAATCCAGTAGAGATGAAAGTTGGCATCAGCACATTCAAGACTCTTAAAGATGGAAGAATATTAATAGAAACGTGTAGTAAGGAAGATATAGAGAAAGTAAGCAAATCTGTAGAAGATAAATGTGGGAGAGAACTGGAAGCTACGGTACAGGAACTATGTCTGCCACGATTAGTTAAATACGATATTCCTGAAGAAATTACAACGGAGAATGCATCTAATGTAATAATAAATCAAAACCCAGAATTACAATCAGTAGAAGTTAAGATCACGCCTAAATTCGTATTTAACACTAAGCATAATAAAAGTAATCTAGTGATAGAAGTTAACTCCCAAACCCGTCGGTTGATCCAAACAATAAAGATGAGATTAGGTTGGTTGATTTGCAATGTTGAAGATTATTTTCGAGTTAATCGTTGCTTTAAGTGTAGTAAATTCACTCATAGACATACATACTATAAAGAAGAAGTAGCTTGCCCCATATGTACAGGCCCACATAGTTTAAAGGAATGTAAAGCTTCCCCCGTGTGGGTGCGGGTTAGAATACACCCACGGTATGCCCTGCCTGTCATAGGAGGCGACTAATAGGGCCGACATGGCTGAATAACTTGCCAGTTTTTGATTTGTTCAGACCCCCTGTGGATGGGGAGGGCAGAATTCATCCACGGTATCCCCTGCCTGTCGTAAAAGGCGACTTAGAGGGGGCCTTATAAAGGTCGATTTTGGTTTTCTGGTCCCAGCTCTGGTTTGACCAATAGAAATAAGCATGCATGCTGTTAGGGGAAGGGCCACCAGCTTGACCATCTGGCCCGAAAGCCTAGACGGTATGCCCCATCCCGTCAGGTGGGTGCGCCATGTACCCTACAGTAGTATCCGCCTTACAACGAAGGTCCCTGCATGGCCGAATACTGGAGCTGCATAAATCCTCTGCATGCCGAGGGGGAAGTGCCTGTTTGAGGCACTGGGACCCCGGGCAATATCTGCTATGCCAGGTAGGTATTGCCTTGGCTGGGTGGCGCCCACAGTGATAGCTCCCGTTCGGAGTGGGCAGTATTCGGGGAGGATTTCGTCCGGGATGCCATCAAAGCGATCACGGACACCTGTACAGGGTGGCACCCTTAAAAAGCCGTCTCTGGAGTGTCGAGCTAATCCCAAGGTGTATACGCCTTGGGATGAAGCCTTTAACAAACGATTTGCGACAGATAGTTTACCTCGCTACCTGGTAGCTACCAGGACAGGCGGGGATGATTTCAAGCTCGTAAAATCGATCATTTTCGCTGAGGAAATCGAGCTGAAATTTGGTGATCTTAACGGGATTTCCAAGCTCCGGAACGGGCAGCTCTTGCTGCATACCGTTAGCCGGCAGCAAACCGAAGCGTTGTTGGAATGCACGCAATTCGGCCGTTAAGATCACAAAGCCCGAAACGCTGAATGAGGTCCGTGGAGTTATTTTCCATCGTGACCTCATTTTGAATAGTGATGCTGAACTGTTGCGGGATCTGGGGAAGAGAGGCATCACCCGAAAGATTGGGGAAAGGAGCGTCGATACCGGCGCTTTTATTCTCCATTTTGAGGGTGATGTTGTACCTAAGCAGGTGAAGGTCACATCGTACCACTGCGATGTGCGACCGTACATCCCTCCACCTGTGCGCTGCTACCAGTGCCAGAGATTCGGGCATGTTTCCGCCAGGTGTATTGCGAAGGCCGTATGTAGAGAGTGTGGCAAGGGGACACGAGGGTGACCAGAGGTGTACGCCTCCCCCCATATGTCCCAACTGCCAAGGAAGTCACTCTCCACGGTCAAAACAGTGCCCTGAATTCATTATGGAAGCCAAGATCCAGGAAATCAGGACTCGTGACAGGCTTTCATATCACGACGCTCGCAAGAGGTACCGTGATATGAATGCCCCCGAATTTCGGGTATCGTTTGCAGCTGCAGCGGCGCCCTCAATCACCCCTGCCGTTCAAGTTTCCAGTGCAGTACCCTCGATGTCCTCTTTTAGTACGAGTTTGATATCTCCCCTCGCTGTACCAGCAAACACTGTCAGCCCGAAGGAGGTCCCAAGACCTTCTTCGGCCACGGTTAAGAAGGCGCCGGTTTTAACACCTAAACCGGCGAATTCGGAGAAGAAGTCCTCTTCTTCTCCGAAACGGTCGGCGAACAAGTCTTCCCCAGCTAATACGAAAAATATAGGGGAGAAGAGGGAGACGGTTCGTCGCCGTCTCTCTCGCCCTCCTGCTGACGGGGTGGCTACTGTCTCTGCTGGCCTTTCCGCTCCCACGACCACCAAGGGAGCGAAGCCTGCTGAAGCCAAGCCCGTCCGTATGGAGGAACACCCCTATAGAAAAGAAAATAGATCGGCGGAGGAGAGGGGAACGGTTCAGCGCCGTTTCTCTTCCTCTCCTAAAGGCAGGGCTGCTCACGTATCTGCTGGCCATCCCGCTCCCACCACTACCAGTGGAGCGGTGCCAGCAGGAGTGACCTTGTTTTATAAGGACCCGGCGTCTGTGGGGAAGGGACCATCTACTTCCTCAAACACACGTCGGCGCCGATCCAGAAATAAATCTCTTCGGGGCGTGTCGGGGACAGACACCCAGTCTTCGGACCGGGAGAAAGTCCCTCGACACCGCTCTCGCTCTTCTCCAAGAGCGAGAGTCGTGAGGTTCGACGAAAACCGCGCGCAACCCGAGAGAGCGCCCGCTCCATTTTCTTCGGAAGGAGATGTGGAGATTGAGGTGTGCTCTCCTGCCCCATCATCTCCAACTAGAGATAGGGAAGGGTGGCAAACCGTCAAGCATAAGTAGAAGACCCACTTCTACTTAAGTCCACACCATGGCACTATTACAATGGAACTGTAATAGCTATTCTGTTCATCTCGCTGAGTTACGACAATTAATATCTTCTTTTTCGGCAACCATTGTCTGTCTTCAGGAATCCAGGTTTCGTCCTGGACATGAGAGGACAATGCGTCACTTCAAACTCTTCTCTAAGGACCGGGTGGACGGAGCTGTGGCCGCTGGTGGCGTCTGCACTCTCGTCCACTCTAGCCTCTTTAGTGAAGAGGTGCCGTTGCGTACTCAGCTAGAGGCAGTTGCAGTTCGTACTTCGTTGCCAGTAATGGCAACAGTATGTAACGTGTACATCCCGCCTGATTCTCAGGCGGATTACGACCAGCTGGTGGATCTAGTCTCTCAGCTCCCCCCTCCTTTTCTCCTTCTGGGAGATGTTAATGCCCACAACACCATCTGGGGCTCCGCTACCACTAGTGGTAAAGGGAGAGATTTTGAGAGGCTGATCAGGCGGCTGGACCTGTGTCTGTTGAACACAGGGGAACCTACGCACTTCTCTATTGCACACGGTACTTTTTCAAGTATCAATATTACCTTGTGCAGTCGTGCGCTGGTTCCCCTGCTACAGTGGGGTGTACACGATGACCTTTGTAATAGTGACCATTTTCCAATTATAGTTACTCTTCCGAACCAGGGAGCCATCGAGTTACCAAGTCGATGGCTTCTCCGTCGGGCTGATTGGCCAACTTTCACGGCACATGCGGTGTTTGCCGAAGATACCTTTGAGAGTGTCGACGATCATACCATTCACATAACGAATGGTATTTTGGCTGTTGCTGAGGAAACAATACCTTCCTCATCCGGCAACTCACGCCGGAAGCTTGTCCCTTGGTGGACAGCCGAGATTGCAGCAGCCATTAAAGATCGTCGACGTGCTTTCCAATGCTATCGGAGGCAAAACACTATGGCCAACCTTATCACCTTCAGAAGGATGCGTGCTAGAGCCCGATATCTGATTCGGGAGAGTAAGAAAACGACGTGGGAAAAGTATGTGTCGTCTATGACGGCGCATACTCCTTCATCTCAAGTGTGGACTAAGCTTCGTCGGATCTCCGGACTCCCGACATCACTGTCGATACCCGGAGTGTCCATCAATGGAGTCATCACGGACCATCTCGCCATTGCCAACAGCATTGGCTCGCACTTCTCCGATGTATCCTGCTCTGGGAGTTCTTCTTCTTCTTCTTTTATTCATGGGGCCTCTCGTTTCCAAGTTCCTGTTTAGTGTCGACCTCCAAGATCTTTTGCTACCATGTGTTTCCTTCATTCCCACCTGGATATCTCTGCTCCCTTCACAAAGCTGCAGATCAATCTTATTGGGTCTTCTAGGATTTTCTCTCTTTCTTCACCCGGCAGCCCCAGTGTGGAGATTCTAGTTCTTCCCAGCGCCTCACATTCAAAAAGTATGTGTTCAGCTGATTCTTCTGCTTCATTGCATTTCCTACATATATTGTCTCTTATTACTCCAATTCTATGTAGGTGTTTTTTAAGATGGCAGTGTCCTGTCAATAATCCCACTACCCATCTTATATTTCCTCTGCTAAGTTGTAGAAGTTGTTTAGTGTGCTTCTTGTTTGGTCCTTTTATCAGTTCCTTTGCAAGTCTGCAACCTGGAGTCTCTTTCCAGTTTTCTATTTGCTTCTTTTGTACACCTATTACTTGTCGGGCTTGTCTGTAAGTGCTCCGGGAGTTACGATCCTACATTTCTGACTCTGAAGCGGGAGTCAGAGACTCCCCTTGTCCTTTGCCACTGCTGCTTCGGAGTCCTATAATGTACCATTCTCTGAATGGGAACTGTGCAGTGCGCTTGCATTGTGCAGGGATACGGCTCCTGGACCGGATAACATACATAATCAAATGTTAAAACGTCTGTGCGAAGCCAGTATAAAACAACTGTTGATCCTCTTCAATCGTATATGGATTGAAGGGGAGTTTCCATCTCAATGGCGAGAGGGGATCGTGATACCGATTCCCAAGGCTGGAAAGGATCCCAAGTTTGTAAGCAGCTATAGGCCCATTTGTCTGACAAATGGCCTATGTAAGCTGCTCGAAAAGATGGTGAACCGCCGACTGGTGTGGTTCTTGGAGGATAAAGGTCTCCTGTCTGAGTGCCAGTGTGGATTTCGCTCTCATAGGTCCACCACTGACCATCTGGTGCGACTTGAGAGCGCCATACAGGAGGCTTTTTTCCGAAAGCAGCACCTAGTCACGGTTTTCTTTGACCTCGAGAAAGC
The DNA here is from genome assembly GCA_946902985.2 of Meconema thalassinum. Lineage (NCBI taxonomy): Eukaryota > Metazoa > Arthropoda > Insecta > Orthoptera > Tettigoniidae > Meconema > Meconema thalassinum. The sequence continues at coordinate 189,020,222 of OX336388.2, read as the reverse complement.
CTACGACACCACATGGCGCTACGGGATCCTTTCCACCCTTCACAAGTGGGGACTCCGTGGTAATCTACCGACTTTCATTGCGAATTTCATGTCCGTCCGACTCTTCCGTGTAAGAGTCGGTAGGACATTATCGCAATACTATACCCAAGAAAATGGAGTTCCTCAGGGTTCTGTGCTGAGTGTCACCTTGTTCGCGATTGCCATAAATGGCAATGTTGCCGCCGCTGGGTCCGCGGTAGTTCCATCGCTGTATGTAGACGATTTAGCTCTGCATTACAGCTCTGGAAGTATGGCAGTCGTGGAATGGCAATTGCAGCTAGCTATCAACCGGGTCGACAGGTGGGCTTACGACCGGGGTTTTCGTTTTTCAGCAGCGAAAACCTCCGTCGTCCATTTTTGTCGGCTACGGAGGCTACATTTACACCCTGAACTACATCTCAGGGATGCTGCGTTGCCGTTGGTTGACACTTATCGCTTCCTGGGGCTCCATTGTGATAGCAAATTAATGTGGCAGCCCCATATACGGCAATTAAAAATGACGTGTCTCAGAAAACTGAACATGCTCAAGTTTCTTAGTGGCACTACGTGGGGGGCTGACCGTGCGGTGCTGCTACGGTTCTACCATGCCCTCGTCCTGTCCCGGCTAGACTATGGTTCTGCGGCATACGGTTCAGTAAGGCCGGCAACCTTGAAAATGCTAGACAGTATCCACCATAGTGGCGTTAGGCTGGCTACCGGTGCCTTCCGGACCAGCCCCAATACCCAGCCTACTCGCCGAATCGGGTGTTCCACCTTTAAATTATTGACGCCAACATATGCTTTTAACATATGCTGCCAATGTGCGTCAAATGCCGCAACACCCGACCTATCAAGCTCTCTTCGGTACTCAAAACCACCAGGTTTACGCCAACCGGCCTCGTGCCACTCGGCCGGTTGGTATTAGACTTGATAGCTCGTGTACTGAAATAGGAGTGGCTGTAGGTCCCTGTATGATCCAGACACCCAGCGAGGATCCTCCGTGGCAAGTCCCGCGTCCGTAAATTCGGTTAGATCTGCACCGAGGTCCAAAGGTGAACACGGATGCCTCCGTTTACCGGAGGCAGTTCCACAGCATAGTTCACCAATTTCCGGACGCTGGCATTCTCTACAGGGATGGTTCGAAGGTGGACGAGAAAGTGGGTTGTGCTTATGTTATTGATGGTGCAAATACCAAGATCTCTTTGCCTGAGGCCTGTAGTGTGTTTACTGCGGAGCTCGTTGCCATCTATGAAGCTCTGCAGTTTGCACTACAGGATGCACGAATCCACTTTCTCGTGTGTACCGACTCTTTGAGTTCGTTGCAGTCAATTGCTACATGTTTCCCGCAACACCCCCTAGTGCAGCGAATCCACGACCTACTAGCCGGGCTGTGCCAAGCTGACACTCGAATCACCTTTCTGTGGCTTCCAAGCCACATGGGAATTGCGGGAAATGAGTTAGCTGATCAAGCTGCAAAAGAGGCGATATCACTACCACCTCGACCAATGGAGGTACCCGCTAGAGATATTCGCTCTCAGTTACACCTACAAGTTCTGGCGTTTTGGGAGAGTCAGTGGCTAGCTGACCCACTGCCCAGTAAACTGAGAGCGATCAAGGGAACTACTCGCGTTTGGCGGAGCTCTTTCCGGGCCCAGAGAGAGTCCGTCATTTTGTGTAGGCTAAGGATAGGTCATACAAGATCCACCCTCTCATACCTGAAGAGAAGGGAAGACCCCCCACTTTGTACCTGTGGAGCCGTTTTCACCGTGGCCCACAGTTTCACCGAGTGTGTGGATCTTGCAGACTTACGAAGAAACCTTGGTTTGCAGATGACACTCAAACTTATATTAGCCGATGACGCGGTGGCTGGTGATCGCGTTATCCGCTTTATAAGTGAGAGTGGGTTAGGGCCAGCAATCTAAATTTCCAGTGAATATTGACTCAACGACTTGTTCGTTTTTGAATGATAATGTTTTGTTTTTCCGTAAATTTTGTTTATTTTTATAATTTTTATTTTTAATAATTTTTTGTTTTTGTTTTATTAGTTTTTGGTCTTTTTAAATTTAGATGGCCACTTCAAAATTTTAAATTCAATTCCAAATTTGTATTCTTTAATCTGTGTTAAGAGGGGCAGATGACCTCGTAGTTCCACCCCTTAAAACAACAATAACTAACTAATGTAAAGCTTCAAATGAAGAATACAAATGCATTAATTGCTTAACCTACAAAAAATATAACCCTAATCACACAACGTGCATAAATCACACTTCTCTTGACAGGAATTGCCTACAGATTAATTTACAACACTCGATAGCTGCAACTGATAGCTTGATGAATCTGATACTACAAGAAGGAATAGATGTGATATTTATACAAGAGTCACGAATTATCAACAATAGGTCCACTGGTATTACAAATAGATATAGGAAGTTCGCTGCAAGTGAAGGTCGATGTCGTACAGTCACGTTGGTGACAAACCCTCAGATAGACGCTCTACTTATAAATGAATTGACTGACAAAGACACAGTAGTTGTGGAATTAACATACAGGAGTTTAAAATTTTATTCTAATATGTATCTTGATAGTCAAGAAATAATAGAAAGTGACTTTAACAAAATCAACAACATTTTGAAATATACATGTGGACAAGGGCTACTCATTACTATGGACAGTAATTCCTGATCTACAACATGGCTTGATATATTAACCAATGAAAGGGGAAAGAATTTAGAGGAATTCCTAATAATAAATCAGCTGTTTGTACATAACAAATACAGTGAATTAACCACTTTCCAAAGTAGTAGAGGAAAAAGTAACGTGGACTTGACCATCAGCAATAATAAACTGCTCAAGGAAATATATAACTGGAGGATAAGCGAAGAAGAGAGATGTTCAGATCACAGAATTTTGCAGTTCTTAGCAGCACAAAACTTCTGTTATGATACAACAGAAACCAGATTCACCGGTATCAAATATATAACGAGAGAAGAAGATCGTGAATTTTATCAAGAAATGTTAAAGAAAGAAATAGCACGACAGTTCTGGGGAATAATACAGGAAGAACATACTGAAGATATTGACAACAATCTATCAGTGTACATAAATAATTCTGCCGATATGGAGGACATAGTAAATAAAGTTAGCTCTGCCCAGACAAAAGGTTTGCATGCAGGCTTTCAAAGTTAGTAGACCTTCTGGCAAAACTATCAGCCTAAAACACAGAACAGTGCCTTGGTGGAATGAAGAACTTACGATAATGCGGAAGAAAGTAAATGCATTTAGAAGAAAATTCCAGAGAACGTTAAATAATAATGACCTCCAAGATCAGCGAAAAACTGAATACTTTGCTGAAAAAACTAAATACCAAGCTAAAATTAGAAATGCAAAGATACTGTCTTGGAAAGAATACTGCAGTAAAATTTCTTCAAATCCCTGGGACATAGTCTAACAATCAGCGTCAGGAAAAATTAAGAATACTCAAATTGTATCAACTCTTATTAACAATGAAGGTCACTACACAAGAGACTTAAAGGAAACAATGCAGTGTATATTAAACCATCTCATTCAGAAGGATGATGAAATGCAAGATACTGCTCAGCAAAAGCAAATAAGGAAGGAAGTAGAGGAACCAATAGACACTCTGGACGACTGGGAATTTACAGAAGAAGAAATTAAATCTGCAATCAAAGATCTAGGTCATAAAAAGACACCAGGTGAAGATGGAATCACTAGTAAAATACTATGGTGGACGTATGAAAGTATCCCTAGAACTATGACATCATTATATAATGGTTGCTTGAGGAATGCTTGTTTCCCGAAGCGATGGAAAAATGCGAGGCTTATACCAATCACAAAACCAGGGAAAGATAAGATTCAGGATCCCTCTAAATTCCGACCAATAAGCCTGATAAATGTGGCGGGCAAAGTATTAGAGAAACTTCTAATAAATAGAATAAATCACTACCTCTATACCAATAAACTAATGAATGAAAATCAATATGGCTTCACAGTTCAAAAGTCTACTACTGATGCAGCTATGGCACTTACAGAATTTATAACTGAGGCGTTCAAAAATGGTCAAATTACCGTTATAGTTAGTCTTGATGTCAAAGGAGCTTTTGACTCTGCGTGGTGGCCATGTGTCCTAAAGGCCCTAAAAGACTTCAAATGCCCGAGAAATTTGTGCTACCTGACTAAGAGCTACTTCAAGGATAGAACGACATTCATGAATTCCAATAGTATCCAAGTAGAAACAGTAGTTAATAAAGGATGTCCTCAAGGTTCATGTTGTGGACCGGGGTACTGGAATGTACAGTATAGTTCACTGCTCAGTTTGGAATACGGTATAAACACCAAAGCTATAGCATTTGCTGATGACCTTACAATTGCAGTCATGGCTGAAACTGAAATTGAAGCAGAAAATATTGTGAATATGGAATTACGGAAAGTTTCTAAGTGGTCAACAGAAAACAAAACCCGTTTTAATGAAAGTAAGTCAAGAGTTATTCTAATATCAAGAAGGAGAAAAGCAAAGAAGACAATTGATATCTTTATGAATTGGAAACGTCTTGTACAGGTAGATACGATGGAATATCTAGGAATAACTATAGACTCTCGCTTCAAGTTCAATGACCACATCAATAAAGTTAGTGAAAAATGTATTAAATTAATAAATGCATTATCAAAATCAGCTAGAATAGGATGGGGTCTAAAACACCAGGCTTTGGAAACAATATACAAAGGAGCAATATTGCCAATGTTGTTATATGCTGCTCTGATCTGGATTGAATCCCTAGAAAAGAAATGTAATATGATTAAATACGTGAGAGTGCAAAGACTTATTCTCTTGAGAACAGCAAAATCGTACCGCACTGTATCTCATGAGGCACTGTGCATTATTACAGGAATTACTCCTATAGATATAATGGCTAAAGAGATTGTTACTCTATACAAAATCAAGTCAGGAAAAACAACTATGAACTATGTCATTGACCACCCCGAAAAACCTATGAGATGGCTCCATCCAGCCTATTTTCCTGGTACCGAAGATCCAAGAATAGCATTAAATGAATATATCCCATGGAAAATTTACACAGATGGAAGCAAAAGTGAAGGAGTGGGAGCTGGCATAGCTATATTCAGATCGCATGAATTAGTAGACCAATTGAAATACAGACTGCAAGACAACTGTTCGAATAATCAGGCTGAGCAATTAGCTATACTTAAATCTCTGGAGTTCTTAGATACTACTAGGACAGAGGATGATGAAGATAAGAAAGTAATTATTTACACAGATAGTAAAATAGCAATTGACTCCATTGCGGACTTCAGAAATCATAACGAACTAATTGAGAATATAAGGACTACAGCTATTCTAAAAAGAAAAAATTGGATAATAAAATTTGAATGGGTTAAGGCACATACAGGTGTTGCAGGCAATGAACTGGCTGATAAAATTGCAAAGGAGGCTACAAAATTAAGTGAGGTTTGTTTCGATAGAATACCCATCTCAACTTTTAAAAAAAATGTCAGAGAAGAATCAATTCATGAATGGCAGCAAAAATGAGCACAAACTTCAAAAGGCACACTTACAAAAGAATTCTTTCCAACAGTTGCAGGTAGATTAAAATCCAAAATCACCTTAACACCTAATATGACTACAATACTGACTGGACATGGAAATATTGCTTCGTACTTACACAGACTTAAAATTATACGTAATCCCGAGTGTTCCTGTAAAAGCAGCCCTCAGACTATAGATCATATAATTTTCGTGTGCAGTGAAGTGAAAAATATTAGGCAATTCTTGATCAATAGTGTTAATAGAGACGATTACTGGCTGATTCAGAAATCTGTGCTATTAAAAAAGTATTTGAAGGAATTTTCTAAATTTGTTAATGCTCTGGATTTTCAACCTCTAAGGAAAAACTATGAATAATATTGTTTGATATTGTTAAGATAAGTCATTTAGAAATTGAATTATTATAATGTAATTTAGTTTGTTCATTTATAAAATGTATTGTAAGTGCATGTAGTACTACTTATGTAGTGGAGCATACAGAGAGTATGAACAATAAATAAAAATAAAAAATAAAATAAGTAGTTCCAACTTTCGCTATCAGATATCAATGATACCTAGTGGTGAATGTTGGAACTTTGATAGAGCATTCCGATGAAATCTAACCTAACAATTTAGCTTCACACAAGTTTATTCTGTGGAAGGATCTTTTACATGCCATAAATCTATGACATTAGGTCCGCCGGCTTTACTTCCCCTCCAAAGGAAGGCATACTGAGGGATTTTTAACGTTCTTAAAAAATCCAACGACTTCAGCTGGGTTTGAACCCGCTATCTTGGGAACAGCATGCTACCAACTATGCCACCGAAGCCAATCACAAAGTTACTAAAATGTTTTTTTTTTTAAATTTGAAATATCTTATTCAAATCAATCCTGCATTTTTTATTTTTCCGTGTGGCCAAGTGCAGGTCTTTGTAGGCGACGCCCGTGGGCGACCTGCGCATCGTAATGACGATGAAGTGATGATGAAGACGGCACATACATCCAGTCCCTGGGAATTAACCCAAGGAGATTAAAATCCCTAATGGCCCGGCTGGGAATCGAACCCGGGACCCTTCGGGCCAAAGCCTAGCACGCTAACCAATTAGCCATGGAGCCGGACAATCCAGCAAATATTAATAATAGAGGTGGGTCTCTCTATTTAGTTATGAGAAGGTGATGAATTAGCGTTTGAGTACAAATGTCACGCACATGGAGAATTCCTTCTCTTCATTAGCAGTCGCCACAAACATCTCTCCTCTCCAACTCGTCTTAATACCTCTTCATTTGTTACTCTATCTCACCCACATTTCTATTCTCCTCTTTCCTGCCGCTCCAACAGTCCAAGTTTCTCTTCCATAGACAAAGGCGAGATGAACAGAATAGCTATTACAGTTCCATTGTAATAGTGCCATAGTGTGGACTTAAGTAGAAGTGAGTCTTCTACTTATGCTTGACCGTTTGCCACCCTTCCCCATCTCTAGCTGGAGATGATGGGCCAGGAGAGCACACCTCAATCTCCACATCTCCGTCCGAAGATGAAGAAAATGGAGCGGGCGCTCTCTTGGGTTGCGCGCGGTTTTCGTCGGACCTCACGAGTCTCGCTCTTGGGGAAGAGCGAGAGTGGTGTTGAGGGACTTTTCTTCCGGTCCGAAGACTGGGTGTCTGTCCCCGACACTTCCCGAAGAGATTTCTTCTTTAATCGGCGCTGACGTCTATTTGGGGAAGTAGATGGTCCCTTCCCCACAGATGCCAGTTCCTTAGAAAACAAAGGCAGCTCCTGCTGGCACCGCTCCACTGGTGACCACGGTGGTGGGAGCGGGATGGCCAGCAGATACCTGAGCAGCCCTGTTTTTAGGAGAGGAAGAGAAACGGCGCTGAACCGTTCCTGTCTCCTCCGCCGATCTCTTTTCCTTTCTATAGGGGAGTTCCTCCAGACAAAGGCTTTCAAAAATGACTAGCTAATACCTAAATCTATATTTGCGTCAACAGATTTCCGGTACAAAGCATGATCCTTTGTCCCGAGACTTTAAAGAAAACTGTTATAATGTATGTACAGGTACACGTTTGGGGGCAGATGACCTCGCTGTTCCGCCATTTAAAACAATATTAACTAACATACAGTTAATTATGAAACCTTTTTAGTTTTTGTTTTTTGTTTGGCCTTCAGTGTATTATTATTATTATTAATCTTGATTGGTCACATTGGACCACTTGAGTCGTTCCACAATCACTTCTTCTTTGAAGGTAGTACTGCTTGGTTCTTGCGCTCTTTCCAGTACTTTTTCATTCTTTCAGATCGGGATTTTCTCAACTCATCTGAAATCTCCATAGGCTTTCTGTGTGTCATTTCTGCAGAAAATTTGTGAGTTTTAAGTATGGTGTTAATTTTATTTTTCTCCTCGGCATCTGTTATCTTGAGTCCAACTGCTTTGAGATCTTGTTGGATTTCTTGGATCCATTTACCTTCAGTGTATTATAATTGAGAAATATATGGAGATTTTCCCAAACCTCAGTACTGTGTTGTGTTCTCAGAAGGACCGAGCGACATACGAGGAGTTCAGGGACTGGCTGACGACCCATCCCGATGCCACGTCTCTGAGTAGGTGGCTGCTGTCCGAGCCGTGCACGGTTACGCTGAGCAACGAGCTGGAGACGCCCACCTTCTACCAGACCCTGGCTGGCGTCACACACCGTAAGTTGTGTCTCTATATCAGGGTGGGGATGATTCATTGCTTTTCTTAGTCTCCTTGTAACTTGTTTCAATTTCTTTGCTACTCATTTGTTCGCCATACCTGTAGTAACAATAATAGTAATAATAATAATATCATATAGAACAGGTACAATAAGAAATCTAGCTCCTGTAAAGGATAATTACGACATTAAAACACGGTAATCAAGCCCGAGGCACTGATCATAGCGGGTAGATCACTAATTAAAGATATACAAAAACATGAAAGGAGAATCTTGTGGAAGATCTTGGCCCAGTTTGTTCTGAGGGAATTTGGACGAAAGGAAAATCCCAGGGGCTTTGTGATTATTCAGAGAAAATCTCAGACACATTCAGGAAAAGATTGGTAAGGATTGGTTGATTTAATAATAGTATAATTGTGCATGAAAGTGCATTTGGAATAAATACATCATAATATAATAAACACTGTCAGATGAGAAGTTAAATAAATAGACAAGCGGTGCATGGCTTCCACCACAAACCGCGCTCAAGACCCGGATCTCACCAACCCACCGACCAGTGCGCGCCCCATATTACCGGTACATGATCCTTGGTCTGTGCAATGCCTCACGTGATCGATATCATAATAAAAAAGTAACTGCACACAAATGTGCATTACATTTTCTAGTAATCCAATAAGGACAGTGTTCTCTTAGAGCATTTACTAAAATGATATCGACCACTCTGTTTAGCACACAATATGCACACACACACTGCTTAGAAGGTCCATGAAAGTCACCCCGCACGCACAGCTTATGATGGAAACCGTGCACAGCAAGTCTATTCAGAGCTCTCCTCATTTCACTGTTAGGTTCAGTCCAATTTCTCTGAGACATGGCATCAGTCCCATAGAATTCTATGTCGATTTCAGCTCGCTTTCTTTGTCTTATCCTTAGGAATTCCTGTTCCTGTCTTGTAGAAGGCAATTGTAATCGGGATCTTAAGTCTTCAATAAGAAAAGTTTCCCTGGCAAGTTCATAAACAAGTCGGGAGTGCGTGTATTTTGATACTCCCAGGGCAGCCTTTAAGTATCGCGCTATGACTTTTTCAATTGATCTGAGATCGCTCAAGCTTAATTTATCCCATATGTGAGGACCGGAACAATCTTGGCATCAAAGAGTGCTAAGGTGGATTTCAGTGAAAGTCGAGAATCGGTTGATTTAAGATCTCCCGTATCGGAGAGAACTTAAAAAGTCACTTTGAGGTGAGTTTTAAGTTGAGCATTACAAAATACAAGTTTAAACATTAAGGGAAAATAAAGCATTTGTAAAGAGAGAACAAGTTGCTTAAATAGAGCAATTTTATTGACAGTGTAATAAATCGTTAACAAAAAGGGAAAAGCCCATAAATATTTATGAATAAATATAACAATTTTATCTTTTGAACAAACAACAAAGTAAACAATTAGCAGTTAGCATATCAACTGGTTTTTGCAAGCAAAGTTGCAATGTAAAGTCTAGCACTTGACGGCCCAGTCCATGCTGATATGTGAAAAGCTATTGAAGAAAAAAGCAAACTTGTGTGCATTACAAGTAAACTTGAATGCAGACAAGCAAGAAAAGCAAAGTGAAGAACTGATTATGCATAATTGACAAGCGATCTTGTCCACTAAAAAGGCAATTTTAAAGCCTTCGAATAATAAAATTTGACACAAAAACTACTGAGCTGAAAAGCTCTAAAATCAAAGTTAAGCGGCCTGATAACAGAGCCCTGAAGAAGAGTTTGTAAATAAGTTTTACTTGAAGATTCATACGGAGAAAGTTAATAGCACATGTTTACTTATCCTTTGGTTGTTTCCTGAAGAGAAGTTTCCTTGGGTTAATTTAACCATGAGTAGAGAAGCAGTTGAAAATATTAAAGACCAAGTGGTCCTTAATGCAGATACCTCGCCAGGAGGATTGACATTTGTAGTAAAAAGCCACTACAGGGTGGTGCACGAAATGTCACCATTTTGTTTCTGAGTAAAAACTTGACTGTCAAGACAAACTCAAAGGAACATATACTACCATGGAGTACACTCTGTGGAGATTTATTCTAATGCAGCACGTGCTCAATATGTCCATTTAGATTCCTAATTTCCTTCAAACGAACACTCATGTTAGCGAAAACCCTACGGCACGTGTCTTCCGTGAATTCACTGCAAGCTTGAAGAATAAGGCATCTGAGCTCCATTAAATCATGTGGACGTTTTGGGAAATTGTTTCCTTTGGGAACCTCCAGAGAAAGAAGACACATGGGTTGAGGTCTGGCCTTTTGGGGGGCCAAAATTGCCTGTCATTGAAATGATCCGGAAATCTGAGTGAAATGACCCGTATGTCGAAATGCTCGTGCAAGAAATCCAACACAATGTTTGGAGTGTGTGGCTTTGCTCCATCTTGCATGAACCACTGCGTGTTGAAGGGCAACGCAGTAGCAAGAAGCTGTGGAACGAAGTTATTGTGGAGCATGCTCGGATGACGCTCACTGTTCAGTTACCTCGGAAGAACAAAGGTCCAATAAGTCCGCGGCTGGAAATTGCGGCCTACACTGTAATTCTCGGAGTATAATGTTGTCGTTCATGAAGCACTTGTGCCCAAAAGTGTACGTTTTGTTTGTTAATCACACGGTTCAAATGAAAATACGCCTCGTCTGAAAACCAAATGTTGTTGAGTGTGTGTTCCCTATCCTCCGCCCAGCTAGCAAACAGTAGTCTCGGTCGCTTGTGTTCTGCCATGAGCTTCTGAGCAGAGGTCATCTTGTATGGGACCATCGGAGCATCTAGATATGCCCAGTTGCACTACTGCCTTTCTACACGATTTGCCGGGGCTTCTCTGTACAGCAACTCGTACCACTTCAATTTTCTCTGGCGAACAAAGAGGCCATGTTGGAAACACTGGTCTCCTGGTGACGGTATCGTGAATTACGCATCATTTCATAACTCATTTGTTTCTCCAAGCTCCACCGCTACTACTGTTGAGATGGTCAATGGGATATCTAGTGCGACTTTAAAATTCTGTACGAAACAATTGGCGACACATTTCGTGCGCCACCCTGTAGCTTAGAACTCATTTTCAACGACAATGAGTGTTCATAATGTTATTAATGGGCCAATTATTCTGACAAGTAATAGTAGGTGAACACTCAGAATAAGAGGACTGGACCGATGGCAGGATCCACCCTGAACTATTTACTTTGTTTTTTTATATATAAAAATTTTTAAATTTTAATCATAACATATTGGCATGCAAATGATTTTTATATTTAATTTTAGTGATATGCAGTGTAAAAAGTGTTTTTTCTTCATGTTTGTTTATATTTTGTACGGCATGAAAAGTTTTCCAATGTTTGTCAAGCAGGCTGATGAAGGGGGAGTAAGCTACCCCCAAAACATGCACCTGTGATTACCATTTCCATAAAAATTGTATTGAAAAGGAGGAATTAAATATTTTTCTTATGATAATTGACGTCATTACGGACCATAATGAGTGGCCTGAAACAGGGTAGTGCGCTGTCACCCCTTCTCTTTATTGTGGTTATGGACGAGGTAATGACACGGATAGCAGGAAAGATAGGAGAAGATAAGATGAAAGCAATGGTGTTTGCAGATGATCTCATGGTCTGGGGAAACAAGGAGGAGGAAATTCAAGAGCAGCTGAAGGCTTGGGAAGAAACAGTGGGAGAGTACGGATGGAAGTTCAACATCAGTAAATGTGAGATCCTGTTAACGACCAGGAAAAAGGACAGACCAATGAGTGGGATAACACTTGGAGGTGGACAGCTGAAGAAGGTGGAAAGTCTCAAGTACTTGGGAAGTCTAGTGGAGGAAAATGGGAGAAATGACAAAGAGATTACGGAACGTGGCAGACAGGCAGAAGCATTTCTGAGAAGCATTAGGAGCTTAGTGTGGAATAAAGATGTCCCACAAAAAAGCAAGGAAGTGTTATATATATGCTACTATATCCCGATACTAACCTATGCTTCGGAAACGTGGACAATGAAGAAAAGAGACATAAGCAGAATACAGGCAGGGGAAATGAAGTTCCTGTGAAGTAGGATCGGAGTAACAAGAAGAGACAGAGTGAGGAATGAAAAGATCAGGGAAATGGTGAAAGAGGAGCCCTTGCAAGGTAGGATTGAGACATCAAGACTGAGGTGGTATGGACACTTAAAGAGAATGGAAGAGAAGAAGATTCCCAAGAGGATACATGAGATGCAGATGCAGAAGAAACGACCAAGGGGAAGACCAAGAGATAGATGGCTGAAAGGAGTGGAGGAATGTGTCAAGAAGAGAGGCGAGGACTGGACCAGAGTGACAGCGGAGAGGTGGTGGGAAGAAAGAACTAAGTGGCGAGGCTTATGTTCCAAACAGACCCAGCCTGGGGCTGGAACCTGTACAAGATGATGATGATGAATGAGCAGCATTGTGTAGGCTTATATTGAATATAATAAAGTATAACCCCTCTTTTACACTTCTCAAGGGTCTGGAATGAAAAAGTGTGAATCGAGGGAAGTGTAAATTTGCGGGAAATCATTAGGTTACATTTTTTATACACACTCCGAGCTCATGGAAGCAATGCATTATTTTTCTCATATAATATCAATATTATAAGCAGTTGCATATGAACATTACAGCTTCATTTCAGTTTTAATGTTTAGTTAGTTTTTTATGGGCTATTAAAAAAAATATTTTTTTTGTACCTGAAAATATAATTAAAATAGTTTTCATCCAATGAGAATGTTTATATAATTATTGCTATGAATAATAATTGAAATATCATTTTAATAATGTACAGTTACCTTACTGTTTGAATGAAACCCACCAAATAGAAATCCTGCGTATGCCACTACTCTTAATAACTCTCTACTACTGCCATTGTTTAATTGTTCCGTTCCAACTATTCTAACAACACTATTACTATAACGGGAAACTTCCAAACGCGCCACAATACAAAAAGAAGGTTATGGCAGCGCTTGATTTGTAAAAAGAGAGGTTCCTGTACTGTAGGCTACCGGGTTGGGTTGGGGTGGTGGTGGGATGGGGTCTTTATGGAATATTGAAATATAGAGTTCTAAAAACTATTTTTATGCCTTTCTGAACACCTTCAAAAATGAAACAGTGGAAAAAATAGCAATCTAATTTTGATTCAACTTTCCCCCCCCCCCCCCCGATCAGAGGTTGCAGTACAGTGTACCAGTGCGTACCATCACAAATCTAACCCTGGGTTATGGTAATAATCGACATGTAACAAGGCGCCTGTCGAGTTTTCGATGACAATTGTACGAAACCGACTGACATATGCATTAGTTCATTAAAAGAAACTGGTGACATATGTGGCATATTTGTCGGATTTCTACCTGACGGCATTACAGTTTTATTAAACGTTTAAATTATACGACAAATCAATACATAAACAAATATATATTTTATATATTAGTACATGTTTCGACCCACAGTGGGGTCATCCTCAGCATAGAAAGAAAATCAATTAAGAATTGGAAAACTAAAATGGCATATGCGCCTTAAATCTAAATTAAAATGAAAATTAAAGGTAATAATTGATAAAATATAGTAATAAAAATGGATATCCTTACAAAGTAGTATTAATTAAATAAATATAAGATTGGTCTTTTAACAATAATTTTAAAAAAGTAGTTAGAAATAAGAACTATTAGACGGTGAGTGTAAGAATGTTAAGCTTTAAATTTTTTATCAAAATGTACACAAAATAATTTAGAAAATCAATAAAATAATTCAGCTCGGCCCTTGAGTTAAATAACTTGAATCCTCTTCAATACGGAGACTATTAACGATTTTTAAAAGGTGCCAACCAGTATTATATGACATGAAATAACCTCGTTGTATGGGATGTAGAAATTGGGAAATTCGTACAAGAATTTGAGTTGAAATGCCCAATATGGATATGTGGCAATTCAAATAAATGTCCAAAACGTTGAGAAGAGAAACCGGGATTCTTGAGATGGAATTGCGGTATCAGAAGTTCCACTTTAAATTATCCAAACAGTGTTAGGTTATGTATATGCTGATTTAATGCAACCGTCGTGTTTAAAATTCTCCCGTAGTACCATATGTACTGCATACATTAAGTATTTATCAAAACAATGAATTATAGGAGGCATGTCATTATTCGTAATCTAGACATATATTTATTCACCTAGATTACGAATAATGACATGCCTCCTATAATTCATTGTTTTGATAAATACTTAATGTATGCAGTACATATGGTACTACGGGAGAATTTTCAACACGACGGTTGCATTAAATCAGCATATACATAACCTAACACTGTTTGGATAATTTAAAGTGGAACTTCTGATACCGCAATTCCATCTCAAGAATCCCGGTTTCTCTTCTCAACGTTTTGGACATTTATTTGAATTGCCACATATCCATATTGGGCATTTCAACTCAAATTCTTGTACGAATTTCCCAATTTCTACATCCCATACAACGAGGTTATTTCATGTCATCATAATACTGGTTGGCACCTTTTAAAAATCGTTAATAGTCTCCGTATTGAAGAGGATTCAAGTTATTTAACTCAAGGGCCGAGCTGAATTATTTTATTGATTTTCTAAATTATTTTGTGTACATTTTGATAAAAAATTTAAAGCTTAACATTCTTACACTCACCGTCTAATAGTTCTTATTTCTAACTACTTTTTTAAAATGATTGTTAAAAGACCAATCTTATATTTATTTAATTAATACTACTTTGTAAGGATATCCATTTTTATTACTATATTTTATCAATTATTACCTTTAATTTTCATTTTAATTTAGATTTAAGGCGCATATGCCATTTTAGTTTTCCAATTCTTAATTGATTTTCTTTCTATGCTGAGGATGACCCCACTGTGGGTCGAAACATGTACTAATATATAAAATATATATTTGTTTATGTATTGATTTGGCGTATAATTTAAACGTTTAATTCTAACATCAATACGGATATTTATAACATTTGTTTCCAATGGCAAATGTATTTGCATTCTATTACAGTTTTATGAAACAGATTTCCGACAATATACAAAATTGTCACAATATATTTGTCAATTTGTCATACTTTGAGAAACGGTAACTTATCGAATTGTCAGACATTTCATGTCATCTGACATATGTCAACTTGTCGAGTTTTAAGTTGAAATAGGACCCAGTCTGAAGCGCAGTGTGAAGAAAAAAACAAAAAAAAGACAAAGAAAACAAGCCACCATTTGCATCAAAGAATATGTTGCCGTGTGTCAGTTAGCAAAGAGAATATAAGTGAGTCAGTTATTACCAACCTACATTTGCATAACTTAACCCGTCAAGAGTAATTCGCTCTTCACTTATTGGTGAAAGTGCCGGTCAATGCTCTCTGGGCGCCTACCTGCTGAAGCTGATTGATCTAGGTCACCGGAGTTCCATAGTACGCAGCATGTCCAGTGCTTTGTTCTCAAACAAAACTGTCTCTTCGGTGGCAGCGACCAATATCTATATCTGTTAAGACGATCGCCACTTTTTAGTGGAAAAAGTAGCACTCCCATGCGGCCTGACATGATTAAGAATAATGCATGGCTTCTTCCCGCACCTGCATTCAATATGCCGTACAATTAGTTTCCGTTGAGGTAGCGATAAGCCGCTTGGTACGGCTTGGCAACATTTAAGATCATCTCATGAGCATTTTGTTTGCTTTGTTATATCAAGTAATTATTATTATTATTTAAAATCGCTGTCTTTTCTTTATGTTCACTGGTCTACTAGGTGTAAATTGCGGGAAATTTGAAATTTCATTAACGTAAAAGCAGGGACCAGATTGCATTGAAAACATAGGAAAATTGAAGGGACCGAGGAAAAATGTTGTAAATGGCGGGTAAACATTGATTGCGGAAACGTAAAAGTGGGGCTATACTGTGTGCAAATTGTTTTGGAAACAGAAAAGAGACACTTCCTGTGTATTTGCTTGCAGTGGAGGAGACTGATATCATCGAGCTGGAGAAGAGGTACTGGTTGCTCAAAGGTCAGTCCCGGACGGGCAAGCTGGATCTGGACACGCTGGTTCCTCTCATCACCCCGCCTGTTCCCCTGTCCGTGTGCTCGGGCGTGTTCGCCGCCTTCGACGAGAACCGGGACAGTCACATCGACTTCAAGGAGATGGCGTGCGGCATCTCCGCGGCCTGCAGGGGGCCGCTCACTGAGAGACAGAAGTGTGAGTGTGGCTTAATTCCTGTTGTCCCTCATGGAACATCACCTCGCTTTTGCCCCCCCCCCCCCCCCCTCTCTTCCTTGTACCCTGCCTCTCTTTCAATGGCTTTATTTCCCTTTCTCAGTGTCTGCCAATTCCATTTCCGCCTTGTGATTTGTTTGGCCATCTCAATTTCCCCCGTCCTTCTCCAAAGTTAGCGGCTTCGATGGCGTAGTTGGTAGCATGCTGAGCTTCTGTGCCCAAGATCGCTTGTTCAAACCCGTCCTAAGTCGTCGGATTTTTTAAGAGCGTTAAAAATTCCTCAGTATGCCTTCCTCCGGAGGGGAGGTAAAGCCGGCGGTTCCATGTCATAGATTTATGGCATGTTAAAGAACCTTCCACTAATTACACTTGTGTGAATCTAAATTATAGATTAAATTTGTACAACGCTCTTAGGTTCCAACGTTGGTTGCCAGGAGCTGACTGCGGTGGCACCTAGTGACCAAGTTCTGAACTAGTAGTCGTTGACGGTGGTGGGCAAAAGTAGGAACTACTTGAAAATTCAATGTCTGCAGTCCTTACTTGAATTAAAAACAGATAACACACACTAATACAGCCATCACAATGAACACCGGTTATCAGGCAGATTGTACACACACCCAAGGTACACGGGGCTACGTGACCGCGTTGTCGCAGTCCCTAAACTGAGAAACCAACTTCTCCAAAGTTCTTCGTTGGAAATTGCCTCCAGCCAGTGGATGATGAGGATCTTTCTTAGTTGTTATTAGTCCACCAGGAGGAGGAGTGTTGAACTAGGGGTTGATCGTGCCACATCAGTAACCATGAAATGTAAGGAACTGTTTGGGAAAGCAACTTTTTGATCACTCTGTATTAGCCAACCTAAAGTATTCGTACATAGCTTCTACTGTTGAGACTTTCACAGTAACTTGGCTGAGTTTCTAAGTTGTTCGAGATCAAAGCCATGCTGCGACATCACAATGCATGTAACTTCTCCGAAATTGAGCAGGAAGGGACATCCTGTAGATCTCATCGACACAGAAGTTCGGTACTGGTGTGACCTCGGTCTCTGAGCTGTTTCTATCCTCCCTTCCTGTCCACCACGTTGTGTTTTCCTCCTCATCGTCATTTAACCATCTCCTGTTTCCCAGGTGCGGTGTAAGCGCGCTCTCCATTTCAGTCCATGCAAGTACAATTCTTCTTCAACTTTACACATTTCCACTCCTCTATCTTCCAGACCTCTTACCGAGGCGGTCCGGGTTCGATTCCTGGTTAATGCATGTGAGATTTTCGAAGTGAAATGCCATGTCCTAAGGTTCGGATTCCACGTAAAAAGGAGGTCCCGTGGCTCATAATCACAAGATTCACGGTCACGTAAAACTACAACCTTCCTATCTTCCAGATCATCTTTTATTTGGGAGATCCATCATGTCCTTGGTCTACCCCTAGGTCGCTTTCCTTTTATGTCCTTATAGTCTGTAATATGAATACAACTTTATAGTCTGTAATATGAAGACAACTTTTCCGTCAAATCAATACTTTATAGTGTGTTATTTAACACTTATTCATGGTACATGTTTCGGACTATTTTCAATAATTTACACATATGGATGACATCATGTCAATAACACTGAATTCACTTATAGGCATAAGATACACAATTGCACACTCACTCATATCATGCATAAAAACATATTAAAAAACACTATATAAAATTGTTATCTTGTTCCCATGTCCATGTGTTCCTTATCATTGTGGAATGACGGTGTTGATGGAGCTTATTTTCATAATAACAAGGTCTGTTTTAAGACATTTGGCATTCTGTCATTCTGACTACATTTTGAAAATGCTTCTATTGAAGATATTTTCCTTGATTCATGTTGACAAAATGGAAAGAATAATCCCCGTTGTGCGGCCTACAAGAAACGAAAGAAAAGTTACATTTACGTCATTTATATTATTTAAAAAAATAAAAAATAGAAAATACATAAACTTACTGAGGATAGAAATCATTGCGTTCATTCCAACCCAGACTGCAATGGGAACCTCTATTAAAGAAAAGAAGGAAATAAGCGAAAAACGCGTCAAATGTGGTCCCCGAGAAATCTTCTCGCGAAAATCACAACATCAAGAAGGTGAGCTTATACTAGGGCCATCCTTATTTCCGACTTGAAGTTTCAGTGCTACGTCACAACTACACTCTAACCAGCCAATCACAGGCAGCCATTCAAATTGATATATCGAGATAAATAGAGTTTCGCTGACGATGTTGCCAGCTAACATCTTGGGTTCACATGTTGTTGTCAGCTGTTTACATTGTGCTTGGTTAGTTTCATTGGCGGTCTTTGTGACATCTTGTATTCCTTGTATATTTTTCTTTTTGATATTAATCTAGTCTGTTATTTAATAGCTTAGTATTTGTTTGTTGTTTGATATAGTGTAGTATAATTACGTGTTGTTGTAGGTTAGCTTTAGGTGAGTGTTTGTGTTATTTCTGCCATGCACGTGCGTAGGCCTAATAGTGTCATGCCGGGGCCTAGCACGAGGAAGCCACGCGCCAAGAGAGGAAAGGCCTTAGGACAAGGGACTCCACTAAGGAGTCAAACCCGGGAAATGATTAGTAATGTACGAGCACAATTGTTATGGACAATGCCCCGTATCATAGTGTCATTCACGACAAATATCCAACAATGGCAGCAAGAAAGAATGTGTTCATTGAGTGGGGTCAGACAGTAATAGTGACTCCGAAATGAGTGGTGTGTTCCCTTTATAGGTTTCTAATACATTTCCTCGAACTCTGAACATCTTCGACTCCGGACACGAGACGGTAATGGTGAATAATTTATGTGTTACAATTTTTTTCTGCTTCATTATCAGAAATATTCTGTTAACCGCAGTATACGTGTAATTTCTGCTACTATGTACTTATTCACGAGTATGATGATGTGTGTAAACATGTCTGTTCACATTACGAGTGTTTTGTTAACTTTACGGCTATATTCATGTACGTCAGCTGATTCGCGTTAGTGGACTGGCAACACTGTATCGCCAGCCGGTGAACTGTCAAGTCGGAAGTAACGATGGCGGCACTATTGTGCTACCTGGAGTGCACTCAAGTACCGTGCAGGCTTAGGCCGGCTGCTACACTGAGGCTCGAGGTCATGAGCAAGGCTGGAGCGGGGAAGGGGTGTTGGGTAGGGGAGAGGTACTAGCGGTCTGTCATAGCGCCTGGCTATAGGAAAACATAATTGTCTAAGGAGGTATTTTACGTTGAATGTTCATGACTTAATCTGACATTGAACCGTATAAAATGTTATTATCGAAATTAATTTCATTCAAGTTTTGCAACGGATTGTTTCTTTGGGCATGGTTTATTTCTAGTTGTTCTAATATATTTAACATGACCCTTTTGCTGCAGTAGTGTAATATTTCGAGATCATTTTCAATATTGGAAAAATTATGATGGTACTCTACCATGTGACTGTTGGTTGCCGAAAATTTTCTATGTCTTGCTGCATTAACATGCTCAAGGTATCTTATTTTGAAACTGCGTCCTGTTTGACCGACGTAGTCAGCATTACAATGTTTACAATGTATTTTATAAATACCTGATATTTGAAATTTGTCCTGTTTATTAACCGATTTAGAATTGAATAGGTGCTTCATTGTTGGATTAGTTTTTCTGTAGGCTATTTTAACATCTTGATTCTTAAATACATTAGTGATATTGTGCGTAAGTTGATTATTGTTTGTAAATATTGCAAACGATTTGCCCTTGTTAATGGGTTGCAATTTTGTGACTGGTTTATTTTACTTATCAAGGAATCAACATAATATTTGTTAAAACCATTAGCTTAAGCAATCTGGTAAATGGTGGAAGTCTCTTTTTTCAAATTTTGTTCTGAGAGGGATACATTTAGAGCTCTGATAATGAAGGCCCTGAAGGCAGCTCTCTTGTGGCTTGCTGGATGGTTGGAATCCTTTCTAATGGTGGAGTGCATCTGAGATTGTTTCCTATATATATGAAAGTGTAGACGCTTGGCGACTCTTTTAACGGTTAAATCCAGGAAATTTATGGATTGGTTAATTTCAGATGGGGTAGTGAATTTAATATTGTTGTCGATCTGGTTGAGCCCTGTTGCAATGTGATTAATGCTATTAATTTTATTATCTATTAAAAATACATAATCGACGTATCTTATCCAGTAGTTTATACCCTTTATTTTGCTAATGTTACTGTTTTCCAAGTGTTCAATATTGATATTGGCCAAAACACTGGATAGTGGGGATCTCATGGCCAATTCTTCTAGTTGCTTAAATATTTTTTGATTGAAGGTGAAATAATTGTTTTGTACCGCAAATTTTAATAAATCAATGAATTCTTTAATTGACAAGTCATCCATATGTGTAAATTATGTGGCTGATGAAGGATTGAAAATAGTCCGAAACATGTACCACGAAGAAGTGTTAAATAACACACTATAAAGTATTGATTTGACGGAAAAGTTTTATTCATATTACAGACTATAATTTAATTTGTCAATACGGACCAAAATGGAAACAAATACTCCCAAGATTTATGTCCTTACCAAACCATTTCTCTGCTACTCTCTTGTATGTCTTCATGGATCTTTTTATTCCTCATCTTATCACGTCTAGTTTTCTGAAGCATTGTTCTATATTTTGTACAATGAGTGGTTTTATGGTGATTGTTTCAGTCTGCTTCAAGGTGTTTGACAGCGATCGGGACGGAATCCTCACGGAGGAGGAGCTGCGGCACATGATCGACGTTCTGCTCTACGTGAGGAACGAGAACAAGAGTGACGAGGAGCTGGGGATCGATCCCTACGGCCAAGTGGGTGAGTCCGCAAGATGATGAACATGCTCGTAGTTCTTCTTCTTCTGCTTTTACGGCCTCATTGGACCACTTCAGTCAATCATTTCTTGCTCCTCTTCTTCAGGAAGTTTCCTTTCCGAGTCGCCCAGTAGCTTTTCATTCGCTCTGATCTTCTCGGGCGTTCCTCATCTGTAAATACCCTTTTTACTGTATGACGTTTGTCTTATTTTTGGTTGAAATCTTATTTTTATGTCTTTCAGTTTTTTTAATTTTTTGTTGTTGTTTTCTTTTGCAAGTCATCTGAGGTTATTTCTAATTCTTTCATATCTTCTCTAATTTCCTTAATCCATCCTACTTGTTGTTTCATATTCCAAAGTTTCTCAACGATTTTTCTAGATGATCTGGTTTTCCGTGTTCTCATAATGTGACCAAAAAAATAAATCAGTTTCATGCGAATAGTATCAGTGATGGGCTCCACTTTATTTGGTACTGTCCGCCATTGTTCATCTTACTGATATTTTTTATTTATCCATGTTCTAGCTATTCTTCTTTCTACTTTTAGAATTGAGTCGATTCTGTTTTTCTGAGTGGGGGGGGGGGATAACCTCGATGTTAGGCCCATTAAAACAACAATTATCATCATCATGTTTTTCTGAGTAACTTTAAAGAGAGTTTCGCTTCTATATGTCATCTATGTTATGCCACAATTCGAGGAGTTTTTCCTCGAATTGTGGCATAACATTTCTTGTCAATACGGACCTAATGGATTCCATCATGGAGTCGAATAAAGCTGAGATATGTCATGTAGTCGAATAAAGCTGAGATATGTCATCTATGGTTGAACCACCGTCTTGTAATGTTTTAATTTTGTTGTGATTCACAGACATTTTCTTTTATATGTAGACCATGTTAATTTTTTGGGCTTTTATCATTTTATTAGTTCTATTTTACATTTTATTGTAAATCGTCTTTTTTTAAGTTCTTTATATTCTATTGGCACTTTTGATTTTGTTGGCATAATTCCCACACCGTGTTCTTCTTCTATGAATGTTAGAGTAAAGATCATTGCCACGTGTGTTCCTGTTCCGTAGATACGAATACCATCATGGCCGACATCCGCAAGCATGCCACGAGCGAGGAGGGGCTCACCACAGAAGAGTACCTCATGTGGACCGTGGACAACCCGCTGCCCATGGACTTCCTCAACCTCCTGTTCCAGGTGAAATCATATCTTATGTTAGGCTCCGACACAACCAATCACTGAAAACTAGAGTTTGTGGTTTTTAGGTTTTTAACATTGGCGATAGATACCAAATGTATCCCCATGTTCCCCCCAGGGGCTCACATCTAGTGGGACGTGGATTGGCAACCCAGCTGAGTCCGGCATATCTTCCACTTACTTGTACTGGGCTCCTCTCTGTTATCTTTCTTGTCAACCTCCCTTTGTCAACTCTTGTTCGTTCCCGACCCCGACAGTATTAGGGTATCCGAGGCCTAGGGAGTCTCTTCCTTTCCCGCCTTAATTGGCCCTTGTCTCATCTTTCCTGATCCCTCCTTCTTGGAGGGGTCAGCCTTCTTTTTCTTTTCATGTTATCTCCTGCCTTCTGCACAAGGCCCTCAAGGGCTCACGGCTGGTGTGTTTTTGGGAGTTGGCGACCCCGAGGGATTTCTGAACTGGGTCCGTTTTTTCCCCTTTTTCCTCTGACCTTATGGCGGGCCCTCTCCTCTTTCCCTTTCCTATCTGTCTTTCATGGCTCTTCTTCCTATCAAGTCCCTCAATCCTCATTCTTCGAGGGTTGAGGGCATTTCTTTTCTTCCTGTCGTTTATTTGCCTTATTCTCCTTTTGTTTACTACTTCTTCTTCTAGTATGTAAATCTGTGGTTAGTATTAGTTATAGTTTCCATTCTCATCTCATCTTTCACTATCCCTAAAACCATTAGGGGCCGATAACCTAGATGGTGGGCCCCTTAAAACAACAATCATCATCATCATCAGACACGTTCAACACACACGGGACTGATGACTAATGAATTATCAACAACATCTTAATGTATTTGATATTTAAAAACTGGCATTGTCACAGTGATTTGGTTTTTAGTGTTTATTATGTTGCTTGGGGCAGTCATAAGACATAAGTGTGCCATGTTCAGGTGTGCCACATCGTGCTGGGTCTGCGGCCGGTGACACGCGAGGAGGAGGGAGAGATCGTCCGCGGCTGGCTGGAGAGGGAACAGCGGAGGGGCTACACGGTGGGACAGTTCTGGTACCTGGTGGCCATCGACTGGTGGCGCTGCTGGCAGGACTACGTCTCCTACGTGGTGAGTTCGATCCACCAGATGCGGCTGTTGGTCCATGCTGACAAAGGAATTGAATCGCTAGTTGTTGAAAGGCACTAAGTCCAATTTTTAAAGTTTTGAGATAAACACAAAAAACTGTTTTTCCAGTCTTGTACTGATATATGTGACGTAGTGTTTTGTACGTGGAAAGTGCACACAAACGCTGATATAATAAAACCAAAATAGCATTGTTCTGTATGTTACTAACAATTTCATTGACAAAATACGTAACTGGACTTAGTCGAATTCAACATGGAACGAGCAGAACCTTTGAGCGAGGAACATCATTCACATTCTTAGTTTATTCCCTTTATTTCTAAATGAACATAATTTATCCGGAAGCCTGAAAAAATGGTAATATGAATGTAAGATCTGTTATTTTCTTTGTGTTGAAATGTACTAACTGCTGGACTAAGTTCCTTTCAACACGAAATAACTAACTTGACGGCTGTGGTGCCAGGACTTGGTTCCATTCAAAACCAAAACATTCATCTTGCTTCCTAGGACGCAAAATCACGGTAAAAAGGATTTGTCAAAAATGTGGACTTAGTGCCTTTCAACAACGAGCGATTCAGTTGTTGAAGTCATACTTTTTAACTTATCATGGGGGTGATGGTGGGCGGTCTTTATTAATCTATATGCAAATTCAAAATCTTATGTTTATATACATTTTTATTTTGAGACCAATCAAAATGCATATTTCTGTGCAGGCATAATCTCCAAACCTGTTACACTGCCCAAAATAATATTACTTCCTAAAATCAGTAGGCAATTAATACTTGGTATATTGGCTTTCACAGCCAGTGAATTAAAAATCAGCAATCTTTCTATAGTCCAGGACACCTTAAATAAGTTACTAGAAAACCAACATGGCCGCCACATTTGGTGTTGCCAACTTACATCATTTAACACCAAAAAGTCAGCACACACATCCATGTAACACGTATCGCAAATGATCCAAACTAAGTAAAGGCTCTTTTACGAAAAAAAGTTTTACATGAAGTTGTGAAGCAGTCCTTGCTCAAGTTAGGGACATCTTGGTCATCAGTCCTCGACAGTAACTCTTAAGCAGTATTATGGTAGTGAAGTTAACTTAAATTATCTCTTCTAGATTGATTTTTAAAGCGTCATATGAAATGCATAAGAACAGAAACATTAATACTTACTCAATTATTTTCGCCAGGGAGCTAAAGATGAGCATGTTCATTTCTTCTTATAGGCTATATTTTTATAATTAGTCCAAAAATGCAGACCATTCTGTTTTAAAATGAGTGTTCAGAGAAGGATTTAGGAGTAGGAGAGAAATATAATAGTAGGGTACATATTAGCTTATTATTTCTTTATTTTTGATAAGTACCATACTCATTTCTTGCATGTATTGGCAACTCAAACTAACACTTGGTGCGCTGCGGTCGGTCTGGATAAGTAAAGTAAAAATACTCAATAACACGCGTTTGATATGGAACACTTTTTATTTTTCGGTTATAATCAGTAAATGTGGTCCCTAAAATAATGACAGTGTTATTTTTGACAGTACGTATGTATAACTGTGCGATACACGTGATCTAATTTGTGTGTTCCACTGGATTTTATGTGTCAATTGCATATTATCAAGCATCGGTTGTCTGCTGGTATCTGTTTTTGAGCAGTTCGAGTCATGGCGCTGTTACTTTAAAAGCTATATTTGAGTTTGCTCACTGTACCATAGACTGTAGAAATTATTTGCTGCTTGGTAGGGCGAAGGGATGAGTTTAACTTGTATTAAAGTTCGGGGGACACAGGAATTGCTTGATTTAGATGGTTAGCTGGTGGGTTTGGTGTAGAATATCGGACTGGTAGCAGGTTCTCGCAGAGTAGATATTTACCCTGCGAAGTCAAATTAGGCCTATATGACTCGTAGTGGAATGGCTCGGATATCGCAGAGCGAGGTGATGGCGATTGGTAGGGTAATTGGAAATGAACTAGGGAGGGGGAAGGATACCTGACTGATGAAGCTTGGCTGTAGTCTGCTGGTGTAGGCCTAGCTGTCTTGGTACGGCTTGGCTCGGCGTAAACAGTGAACAACCCGTCCTGTCGTCAGTGAGTGTAGTGGTGAGTGGTCCAACCCGCTCCTGTTGCCCGTATGTATTTGGTATCGTCACCTTTTGGCTATTGCTATTTACATCTTTTGGAAAGTGATGAAGACTTATATCCGCAGGCCTTACAGCCGTAAACTGAGCAATATACGTTGCTTTTACTCATTTTACACTCCATCAACGAGTAAAACTTATTACTTATGTATAAAGACACGAAGAAATTACCTCGATCTGCTTACGAATACAAGAAACCATATACAAACAGTCACCACATGACAAATGCTACTTGGTAAGTTTCTAATTTTTACCGCCAGATGTCATATCAGATAGCTGGAGTTGCCAATAGGCCTACATATATGAAGGCAGAATTGAGACAAGCTGTTGAAAGCCTGTTGACAAATCCCTATTGAGATGCAAGAAGATGGTTGATCCAATGCTTAGGCCTAAAACCATTCGAACTAGTCGTTGATTTTAGGGGCATTAGACTAATGGCAACTCGAAGATTTCGTCTTGAAATGGTAGAAAGCAGCAGTTGGTTGATTTTGGGGCTTTGTGACATCATGGTCATGTAGATCTGTGTACTTGGGCATGTGGAATTTGTCTGATAACCTGTGTGATTGTGATGGCTGGATTAGTGTGTGCATTTATTATTCAGATGAGGATTGGGAACGAGGTGGCCATGGCCTTAATTTAGGAACCATCCCGGCATTTGCCAGGAGTAGAAGCATGGAAACCACTTCCAAGATGGCTAAGATAGGAATCGAACCCTCCTTTTCTCAGTTTTGCCTCATGAGGCTGAGTGTGCCTTGTTCCATCCCTCAGACCAAAATTAAAATTTCTTGTCAGAGCTGGAAATTGAACCTGGACCAACTGCCAAAAAATGCTAGCCGCACAACGCGAGATGGTTGGTAGAATAGTCTCCTGACCTCTCATCAACCAGCACATTAAAAGCCACTTGTAGAAAATTCATTGAATTCACTGAGAAATTGACGAGTTAAGTACAGGCGTTGAAAGGCAAGCTTTATCGACGGAGTAATATCTTGAAAATTATGATTATAAGATACTAACACAAAACAATTTTCTGTGGAGAGCTGAGTTATTTAAATTGCGTGAGCGGAATATATGAGAGGGAATTGAATTGAGGCAGCATTGTCGCGAATGGGTACGTCCTCTACACTTCCACTCATTTCTACATGATCATAATAATAGCATTATCATGACGAATACAATACATAGTGTTATCACAGACAGAGTTCAAGTGCGCCCCGCTGTTGGCCAGCGCTAGTTGTGCAGACCCCCAACGCTACAGTCAACTGCAGTCAGCTGTTCAAAAATGGGATACGCGCTGGCCTGCGTAAACCTCTTTACGAAGGCTGCGGTTACGCTGATTACATCAAATTTTCAGTGCATATTCTAAAATAAAATAATAGCCTGCCTTCAGCCAAAAATGTTCAAGGCAAAACGACATACGTAATAGAGGTAACACTTCAGGAGTGATGAACCAAGTAGAATACTTAACTTAGCCTAAATACCTTGTGTAATGATGAATAATAATTATGGAAGAAGATGTCCTGATAGATGCTTTCTCCTTAGATGTCTGTAACCCACCCGCTATGCCCTTTTATAAAACGACATATACTGTAGTGAAATTTCAGATTAATTCTGTACCATGTATCACTCTTTTTTCTTTTTGCTTTCACTTTGATAATATATCATTTTCATACCTTATTTCATCTTCTGGCGGGAGGGGGGGACGACATTATCAATTGTAACTACTAACCTTGATCACTTCTGCACCGTATATATGTGCTAAATCACTTAAACATGTGTTTTTATTTATTGTATATTTAACAACCGCAGCCATGTTCGACAGCATATTTGGTATGTGAAACTGCCGCAGTGAGCGATCACATTGACGTCATTAGTTACCAACATATCCGATACTAAATAGGCCTACATTAGACATGTAATGTTGTAATTATGTGAGAAAAAGAAATAAACGAGCTCTTCTTGGTTAGACGACTGACTGGACGAAACCATTGGTCGCTACTTGTTTAGACGACTGTCTGGACGAAAATTACCGATTGCACTACAAGCAAGGAGGTCTGGGCATAAGCCCCAGGTTAGGTTTGTTTTGTACGTAGAACAGTATTTACCACTGTAATGAACGCTGATCGCAAGAATTTCATGTTTCGACTAATCGGGAAAAAACCAGCGCCTCACTGCCTAAAAGTTATTGGTCTAGGCACAAACCATGGGTTTGGATGAAAATTATTGATGCGTGTCTACCCCCACTGTGCGTGACAAAATCCAGGGGTGTTTGTATGGCCTAATGAATTAACAATTATAGGTTTAGACAAAAACAGCTTGCACAATCCATTGCGAACTGGTTCAAACTTGGCGCTATTTTGTTTCATGGTACCGCGCTTATACAAAGTAGTCCCGTAAGTGTGGGATTGGCAATACTGTACTTGTGCATAATTAACAGCGAAAATGGCAGACTCAGCTGGAATTCCATCTATATAAGTCGTGATCCTATTTGGGACATCCTGAGATCTGAAAAATGCACACTTTGTCACGAACCTGGAAGTAAAATGGATAAGGGGCACCTGCCACATTGCAACAAACTTGATGTGACTGCTAGAACTTCAGGAAACCTCACACAACTCTATTGGAATGCAAGAAAGCTGATGGATTGGAATCTGGGCTAGCCATAAGAAACAACAACAATGCTTTAATATGAAAAATTGAGGTAACGCGGGCCGCGTTAGCTAATATATAACACCCCCGGTTTTTGTCATGCACAGTGGGGGTAGTCAAAGCATCAATAATCTTTATCCAGACCAATGGCTTTGCCTTTTATTTCATTATTCACGTCCAATGTCCAAGCTGTGTAGTATAGGCCTACGAGATCTATGAAATTTTTAGTTTTCTATTACCGTATAATGTATAGCCTACAAATATCGTTACCTGTGTGCTACTAATTCTAACGCAGTCATCACAGCATACAGTCACAATCATGTCCGATGCAGGTGTATAAGCCACTTTCTACTTTCATTCAGAATTAATAATACAAGTAGGCTATAGCTGCGACCAATATTTATAACTTATTGCAACCAGTGGCTTCGCCCAAACCGTGTCATCTAACCAAGTAGCGAACAATGACTTTGTCTCACCCAACATTAGTACATCAGTAATTTTCACCCAGACATTCAGTGGCGCAGTAACTTATGTCGAGAACTAAAATAGAGCTATGAGATATTGTTGGTATTCTCTGAAAATTTGCATATGTGACTCTAGCGCAGTGCATGTACCATGCACATGTGAGTATATGGCTCTTCAGAATGATGATTGATTCATGTTGCACAACCCTTGAAGTTCGTTGAAGGGCATCACACTACTCTGTCGCAACCATGACTGAAGCAAATAAAAATAGGCCTAATATAAATATTTTATCTGCCTACTACTAAGTAGGCTATAGGTCAGTAGCCAAGTACATAAGTTATAAGCTTCATAAATAATCACCAATACATTCACTACCACCAACAGAGTGCGAATCATAGACTAGGCCTACTTCCAAGCTTAAAGAATTACATGTGCAATGTATTATAATATTATGGCTGACGGCATTTGGAAGTCGAGAATAATATACATTACTATATTAGAAGGCGAATTGAACCTAAGAATACATTCCCGAGAGAGAACTTACATAGGCTATATTTTAGGTTATGTTTGAATTAGGCCTATACGGAAAATGCAGTCGGAAGACTATTTCAAAATTTCCAAAGACCATTACGGTTTTTTATTACGTTATTTGTGCTCTGACTGAATATAAAAATAAATAAAACAACGATTAAATAACTCTGTACTTTAAATTGTGTAGGTCTAGGCTAGGCCTACTTACTTAAATTGTAGTGATCTTTGTAGAGTTACTCCAATCCATCTCCAATCTTGTTCTCGTATTTTTTAGGCGTCATGATGAAATCTAAATAAGAATTTATCCAAAAATTAATTAAATAAAAGCTTCGAAACATCTCCGACAAGTGGATTTGACACACACATATCAAGAGTCTATAATAACTGTATAAACTGTTTTAATCGATGTATATTACTAGTACTTACCTTGTACAACTTGTTACAACTTCATTAGACTTGAATTTCCAAAGAAAACTGTGAAATTATTTAAATAATAATAAGTCATTAGTTACAGTCGTAATTATAATGTTGGCTGACTTTGTGAAAAATGCATTCTGGGAGTTATTGCCAGAAACATGTCGGCAACTGTGTGGTACGGAATTTTACTGGTATTATGGTCTTTGGAGATGGCGGGATTTTAAGCAGGGTTGGCGACAATGTGCTCGCACCTGAAAACAACTTACCTTCAAGAAATGCAACCATAAACCAACATTTACGTAGGCATAGGGGACGGCTGTTAATGTTGCCTACCCTGTCTTGATCTAGTAACTCATTTAAGCTGTCCCAGACTATAGGTTTGTGCCATGTCTTGTGTGGAGGTTTCACCTAGGACACCAAGCTGGCTCATGGTGTCCCCGCCCGGACCCCCACAGGAGTAGCGAACGGCGTGCTACTTTCCTTCTTATGAAGCGCACCTGCGCCTCTTAACTGCGAGAACTAAAATCTCAAGCAGACCTCACCTCCCTATGAAGGCTTCCAAAAAAGATGGTATATTGGCTTTCACGGCAAGTGAAGAGGTGCAGGTGCACTTCATATAAAGAGAGGTAGTGCGCAGTTCGCTACTCCTGAGGGGGTCTGGGCGGAAACACCAAGAGCCCGCTGATGAGCCAGCTTGGTGTCCTAGGCGAAACCTTACACAAAGCTAGAAAGATTGCCGAGTTTCAAGTAATACTTGTTGCTCCTCACATCGATATTCTTTGATCCGAAATCACAATGCGGCTTGAAGGATGTTAGCTGTAGCGAACAGACATGTACATAATGCCTAGAGGCCGTATTTTTTGGTAATAGCGATACGTGCGAAATTTTTTCATACCTCCTTTCTTGCCTATATATGACCTTGTAGGTACTTAAAGTAGGGTATTTTAGCCAAATTAACTCGCGAAATATCACGAAATCTGATTTATTGCACGAATTGCACAAATAATCACGAAATATACTCCACTTGGTATGAAAAATGCTAAATATTATCGAAAAAGCTCTCCAATACACATTTAATTGCTCTGAGGAATTGACCGTCGTGGTTTCCTTCTCATTTGATTGATAGTGCTGCATATTCTCTACACAAAAGCCCACAACGCCGGAAGTATGTGTATTCAGTTCCGCGATCTCTATGGCTATCGATGAAAATCGATATCCGCTATCGATTACATCAAATGGCATTGTGGTCGTAGATACATCAGAGCGAGTTTGCGACTGATAAAACTATCGGCAAACATCCAGCATTTAAGTATAAAAATGCCGAAAATTCAAGTCACAACAGTTTTCTCGAGGGCCGAGGAATACAACAGTGAGGGTTTCTATGTATTTGACGCTGCAGGAAAGATTCTGATGTGTAAATACTCCTATGTTCGTATTCAGTGGGAGCGAAAAGACACGTGCAATAAACCCTGCAGAGATTCAGCAACGCATAAAAAGAGGAAGTAAGAAGGAAATCAACATAATTCTAAGAGGCAAATGACATTCGGCGATACCCTACACATCGCAAAGAAGCTTAAAAACCCCCTTATCATGTAATCTGTTAGATTTATCCCATACTATAATGAATATTTCAGAAGAAACATTGATCATTATGACAATTTATTTCGCGAAATACCCACCGAAATAGTCAGTTTTAACACCGAAATCAACGGTTTTATTTCACCAAAAAATAAGGCCCTTAATAATGCCCAACGGATGGCAGAACATACCAGCCCTCGGAAGCGAATGGGGAATGTAATATAAAAATGTCTATAACAATAGATGTTTATCTAAGAAATTGAAAATACAGCACTACAGAACAGTAATTAAATCAGAATGCTTATATGCCAGTGGATGTCTAATACTAAATTATAAATTGGATAAATTAGAAGTATCAGAAAGAAAAATTATACGCAAAATTCTCTGTCCATTAAGACCTACAGAGTTTTGGAAATTAAGAAGTAACGAAGAAATATATCGGAACATTGAAAACATAATGAGACAATGAAGAAGAGGCAATTGTATTTTTACGGACATTTATATAGAATGAATGATAGCAGGTTAACCAAACAGATTTTTAAATATCTTTGGAAAAAGAAATAGACAACAGCCTGGTTTCAAGAAGTAAAGAAAGATTTAGAAAGAAACAATGTAAGCGTAGAAAATGCGGAGAGAGGAATTTTCAAAAAAAAAATTGGGAATGGAAGGCAAAATAATAAAACAGGCTCAAATTGGTCGGAAGAGAGAAAGAAGACACGCTGCGAAAAGATGAAGGAGCACTGGAGGAAGAAAAAGAACAACAAAGGACTAAACATTGAAATTGGTTCGTGGTCCTCAGAAGACCCTAACGGAGAAAGAAACAAGATAAAAAAGTTCTTGTGGAATGTTTAGACAGGCGAAGCACTCGACAGTGTGTCCAAACATTTAATATTCCTGTATTATTTTATTAATCATCAGCAATGAAAGTGTTGTATTTAACCCCTCAGCGTCGTAGGCACTTAAAGAGCTTCCTACTACGTGGCTGGAGGAGATTTCAACTACTCACGATTGAAATACATTGATTCACTTAATACGTTACTACAAGTATAAGAGTAGCCGGATATTTACGAAATTTGAAGTTCCTTAAGAAAAAATTATGTACCTGCACATACCGTATTTCCTCGCATAATTGTCGCACTTTTTGAGCCTAAAATTCGTGGAAAAAAGCAGGGTGCGACGATTATGTGAAGAATATTTAAGTTTAAAGAATATACTGTATCATTATTTGCTGCACGGGCCAGTCATTCGCGTAACGTGAGTCTGGCGTGAGTCCTAGCCTGCTGTCAGAGACAGGCTTCTTTCCTGTAACAAGGTCATGACAGGTTAAAGCTCGCAGAATGTGCCGATGAAGCTGGCCGTTCGCGTCACGGTTCATAGCCCGCAGGCATAAAAACGAGATTTACTTTCTCCTAACAAGATAGCGGAATGTGCGCTGGCCGCTCGCGTCTCAGTTCATAGCCCGCAGGCATAAAGACGAGATAGGCCTACTTTCTGCTGACAAGATCACGCCAGATTAGGCCTATAAGATAGCAGAATGTGCGCTGGCCGCTCGCGTCTCAGTTTATAGCCCGCAGGCATAAAGACGAGATAAGCCTACTTTCTGCTGACAAGATCACGCCAGATTAGGCCTATAAGCTCGCGGAATGTGCGCTGGCCGTTCGCGTCACAGTTCATAGCCCGCAGGCATAAAGACGAGACTAGGCCTACTTTCTGCTGACAAGATCACGTCAGATTAGGCCTATGAGTTATGAACATTCCCAAATGGGAATATGATGTTAATTTCCGTTTGATCAGATACATTATCAATTAATATGATAAAATTGGTCCGGCCAGATCAAACATAAAATGCCAGCGTTTCGCCCCAGTGTGCCGTTGGGCTCGTCAGTTGGTACAGACACACCTCACCAATACGCATGGCTAGCACATACTGAGAAGGCCATCACAAGACACAAAATACATGTAGTATTGACGTCACGAGTGATGCCAATGTGCTACGGAAGTCAAGCTCCCTTCCATAAAATAAAATAAAATAAAAACCTTACCTTGGCAATCCAATTCCCATTTGGGAATGTTCATAACCTATTTGGATTGCCAAGGTAAGGTTTTTATTTTATGGAAGGGAGCTTGACTTCCGTAGCACATTGGCATCACTCGTGACGTCAATACTACATGTATTTTGTGTCTTGTGATGGCCTTCTCAGTATGTGCTAGCCATGCGTATTGGTGAGGTTGTCTGTACCAACTGACGAGCCCAACGGCACACTGGGGCGAAACGCTGGCATTTTATGTTTGATCTGGCCGGACCAATTTTATCATATTAATTGATAGGCCTATGAGCTCGCGGAATGTGCGCTGGCCGTTCGCGTCGGGGTTCATAGCCCGCAGGCATAAAGACGAGATTACTTTCTCCTGACAAGATGATGCCAGATTAGGCCTATAAGCTCGTGGAATATGCACTGGCCGCTCGCGTCGCGGTTCATAGCCCGCAGGCATAAAGAAGAGATTAAGTTAGATTATACGCTCGCGGAATGTGCTAAGTGACGAAGCTTGCCGCTCGCGTCTCAATTCATAGCCCGCTACCATAAAGACGAGATTTTTTTTTTCTAACAAAGTCTCGCCAGGTTATAAAGTCGCGGCAGCATGCTATGCGACGATTATGCGAGGAAATTTTATAAACCTATTTTAGTGTTTGAAAAGTTGGGTGCGACGATTATGCGAGGAAATACGGTAATTACATAATTGTTTCACATTAGCTTAGTAATTCTGCTTGGTGTGATAAGAGTTCGAAGCTCTCCTCGAGACAGACCCCCATGTCATATTCTTAGCAGCAGTAGCCAATGCTTCAAACGCGCTACACACTGTCTGAGTTTAGATTTGGGTGCTAATTTCCTTATAAAGTGTATTTCCTGAAACCTTGGAACTGTATTATCCGATGCGTGCCGCTCTTCAATATTTCGTTCCGCGCCCGAGCGAGCGTATTTTGTAAACAAACCTTCCACAAGCTGAACCGGATAAGATAAGATAATTGCACAATGTTGGTCACTGTCACTTGCCTAAGCGCTGGTGGAATTTTTATGGAAATATTTCAAGCCAAGAAAAAAGATTAATACAATAAAATAATCCGCACTCTTAGTGTACAATTAAAGCAAAGAACATCACACGAAAAGACAAAATTCTCGATTCGTGATTTTATTTTATTCTGTGGAAAAGAATGAAGCAAACAAAACGACAGATTATTCCTCAGACTTGCTTGAATTCTTTTTTATCCTTGAACAAACAACTATATTTTAATGAACTATTTTACAACACTGATAAACCCCAACATTTCTTCTTGAAATCAAAATCATTTTCATTTTGATAACTCCGAAACTCTTCACGCTACAACCGTAAATACAAAGACATGTACAGTCTATACTACATCTATACGTCGGCACTGAGGGGTTAAAGAAACAATATGGTTAGAAATTCAACATTTTCCTTACAAATACATTTTTTTTTAAATATTGGTGTATCTTTTCTTTATTTTTTATTCGTAATTTTCATGGATGTTTCGAGGTTTTTGGACCAGGATTTGATGGTAGTTAGACTCCCTCTCCCAGGTTTGCGACGTGACGGAGAGCCCCACAACCAGCCTGAGCAGCAGCACGGGCAGTCTGAAGCGTTCGGGCCGGCTGTCGGGAAGACGCATGCAGCACCAGGGCAGTGTGGCGGAGGACGCTGCCGACAACTCCTCCTCCTTCTTCGAGTCCAGCCTCAGTCCCAAGAAGTCCAGCTCCAACTCCCTCACGCTGCTGGGACAGGACTGCTCCAGGTACCCACAAATTTGTTCATCATATTATTTACATAACACTGTAAAACTTCATGTTTTTCAATGGTCTGAAGAAAAAAAAAAAAATATACTGTATAAAAACACAAACTCCTTGTTTCCCACCTTGAATCTGTGTACACTTGTTACTGGAGACCATTTCATTCGCTTTTGCGACAATCGAATTGAATGTGGATGGTGTGTCGTGACCTTAACTGTCCTGAGAGATGGTCTGGCAGGTTGACAGCGCCTCTGGTGTAGTTTACTAGCTGAGCGGTTATTAGATGGAGAGTTTGGATAGTTGGGTGGTCCCGGATCTCGTCAAAATGAAAGATGTTACTTTCCGTAAATTACTGCTTTTTTAATGTAGTATAGCAGTCGTCGTATGTACACTATTTACAGTTACATAGAATATACTGACGGAAGGTGGTTCAGCTCTACTAACTCTTAGTTCTACACAGTCTGGCATGTTACCACGGGACTGAATTCTAACACACGTTCAAGGCGATGGGCTTCAGCTAAGAGCTCCCTTGCGCCATCTTGGATGTTATTATATCCAACTAGAGATGACCAGAGTCCAACCCTCCCTCCACTGGGGTCTGTGGTCAGTTCCACTTGACCACCCAGTAGGTGCTGCTATCCAAGCTAGTGGTGGCCTCCCATACTAACATTCACATGATTGCTAAGTCCAACTAAATGAACTCGCCTTGTCATTCTGCTCTATTATGCAAATAGTGCATAGGCACCGTGAACTGGATTCTCCAACCAGTCAACAAAGTCTGTGTAAACTTCCTGTCATGCGCTTCTAGCTTACTCCCCTGAGACTTTCTTATATACAGCTATTACCAAATAATAATAATAATCTTACATGAGGTTCTTGCTGAAGCCCCGTCCTGGGTTCAGAACCTGGGAGGCTTGCAGTTATGACAAGGTGGAATCCCTAATTCCTTCACTATATCTTCCCAATTTCATTAACAACTTTTAACATTTTTAACTTTTCGGCAATCGTGACATACTTCCTCTTTCTTCTGCTCATCTTAACATACGCACAATACTACAGACTCTTGCCGCTGCATGCATGTTGAGAGATCAAGGTCATCGTAACATAAATGGAGCTTGCTGCGTACATATTCCCATCGGTGTGATGGGAAGTACAGTCTATGCGAAATGTTTGTGTTGTAACTTAACATTTTTTACAGAACGCTCAACGTAAATTGCTCATCATCCACTATCTTCGATTTCCAGCCTGGGCCCGGTCGAAGCAAATTTGACACTCCTCAACCACTGAACTCCAATCCAGGTTCCGTTCTCTCTCACATTCCTTCACCAAATTCATCCACCGTACTCTAGGTCTCCCTCGTCCTCTTGTCTCTCCATCACTTGTTTCATCATTCACCCTTTTCACATGTCCACACCATCTCAATCTGTTCTGCTCACTCTCTCTCCCAGTCTTCTGTACCGTACTCCTCAGGAATTTAATTCCGGCTGCCTGTATTCTACTTTCATCGGCCAAGTTTCTGCTTCATACGTCATTATTGGTAAGTAACAGGTCTTGTGTCTTTATCCCAAATTAAACTCCGAACCTGGTGATAGGAAACACTCCCACTCTTGTTGATCCCCACATCCAATCTTGCACTTCCCATCAATTCACTTCCTAAATATTTGAAGTGCTCGACTACTTACAGATCTCCAATCCCTTCTCCTTCTTTCTTTCCTCTTGTTATTACCATTGTCTGACTTTTCGTTATGCTGATTTTCTTTTCCCATTTCTCAATATTTTCCTTCAATACATTCAGCTGTTCTTGGACCACATTCGTATATTCTTTTCTTCATTTCCCGTTTCCAGTTCAATGGGTCGGGTTGCGAATCAAGGACCTCCACAGTTGTCTATCCCTCTATCATTCATTTCCTTCTTTTAATACTTCTTTTTCTTTTACTCCTCTTTTCTTTATGCCTTCCTTCACCGTATCTATCCACCTCTTTCTGGGCCTTCCTCATGGTCTTCTTCCTGGTATTTTCTCCATAAATATTCTTTTTGGTACTCTATATTCTTCCATTCTCATATGTCCATACCACTTCAGCTTACTGGTTTCTATCTTGTCTTGCAGTTTTGGGAACCCAGTTCTCTCCCTAATGTCTACATTTCTGTCTTCCCAATTATTCCTCTAAGGAACTTCATCTCGGCTGCTTGGATTCGGCTTTCATCGCGTTTTGTTGTGGTCCAAGTACCTGCTGCATATGTCAAAATTGGTGTGTAATACATTGAGAATAGAACTTTCTTGCATTTCTCTGGGACTTCCTGGTTCCATACTAAACCTCTTACACACTGGTAAAACCCATTAGCTTGTTGGATTCTTATCTCTCCCCAAATTGCTAAACGTATAAATGATGTTTCATATTGCCAGGGACTTAAAATATGCCCGGGTAAGTGTGAAAAACAAATAAACTTAAAACGTGTATAAATCAACATGGAAAGTTAAGGGATTTTGCCGGGAGCAAGAAAAATTAGTAAGCGCGAAAAACTAAAAGCAAAGTTTTACCGAATTATAAAAAACTAAAGTACAAGAACCTAACATTCAGTTGGTCATCGACCAAGAAAGAAATCCCCCTCCGGCATTATTCCTGTTCTAGCAAAGGTATGCATTATTGTTTTATTTTAAAATTTGTTTATTTTGTAGAAAATTACTATTGCTCATTAAATAACGCTAAAACCCATTCGTTTGTTATGCCAATCTGTCCTTAATTTTTTAAATTTTCTTTATAGCCCACCAGAGGTTAGAAAAATAATAGCCCTTGTAATATTTTGACCTGTAAACATGATGATGATGATGATGATGAAACACAAAAATTTTTCATGCCAGTTCCTCCAGTAGTTACTATGCCAAGAAGTAACTCATCATGTTGGTATCGTTCCAGTGAGCCCGGTGGGATGTTTATGAACAGTTTGCTCTATCTTGGTACACTGGTTTCCCTGGTATCTTATTTCCCTGTTATCTCCTCTAGTTTTCAGATCCTCCTTAATCTGATCCAGCCATCTCTTCCTGGGTCGTCCTATTGGTCTTTTCCCCTGCACAGTATTGCTTTGGTGTGCGGGTATCCTTCATCCTCTTCGTATGTCCAAACCAATACTCAGCCTCTGACACACCTGCATCTCTTCACGGATAACCTGAATCTTAATTTTGTGTCTTCTAGTCTTCTGCAAGTCTGACTGCGGATACACGCTTGTAATTTGTGCAGCACTCCAAGCTGTATGTCAGGAGATAGGTTTTAAACTCCCATGACCCACACTAGATTCTGCACTTGATCCCTTTGTTCTGTTCTTCTAATTTGGCACGTCCCAAGTAAGAACTAAACACCATTTCCAGAATAAATACATAGTTTTATCCGAAAATTCAAAATGTTCAAACGGACATCTTACTTCATTTATAGAAATAATTAGAGATACGGGGAAATCGCAATTGCGATAAATGCGAATTTTACTTTTTTCTCCTTTTTTCAACTACCTGGTAAGTAATATGACTATGTATACCCAAAATTTGCGAAACTGAACGTGCGACAAAGTGCGATAACTAAGGGTTCTTGCGAATTATTCCCATAAATGCGATAAATGCGAAAAGTGCCGAATTTTCCGATTAATGTTGAATATTATGTTTTATTACATTTTCGCGCCGCAACTTTGAAATTTGCGAGTTCCCAGC
The DNA here is from genome assembly GCA_946902985.2 of Meconema thalassinum. Taxonomy (NCBI): domain Eukaryota; kingdom Metazoa; phylum Arthropoda; class Insecta; order Orthoptera; family Tettigoniidae; genus Meconema; species Meconema thalassinum. The sequence continues at coordinate 188,981,289 of OX336388.2, read as the reverse complement.
AATGAAAATATCGGCTATATAATCGATATTTAAGAGTAATAATCGATATGTACAAACATCGATTATTGTCGTGAAAACAATCGATTACGGTAAAAATTAATTTGAAAATGGTGCTGTTATTATTGCCGCATAATATCCACTGTTTATCGCCAGTAAAACGATGATTTTGGAGAAATTATTTCGTAGTTTCAGTTGGTTGTGCTAATAAAATGAATATTCTAATCGTTTGTGCCGATTCTATTTAAAAATTAGAGAAATAAGGTTATGCTTACATAGGTTTAAATCGCGCCGGCCCTCATTTCTTGTATTTGAAATGAAAATGAAAACTCGCAATACGTATCGTTATATGAATAGACAATTTTTGTTAGGCGTTCTCTTTGCTTTGGGATATGTTGTATAATATGATGAAAGTATTCTCTACCATGTGTGAGTTATAGGTTATGTTACATGTCGTCCGGCGATTTCTCCGTGAATTCGGATACTGTTTTACAGATTGTCAGTCAAGAGTCGCAGTGTGGTCAGGAAATAATGAGGGAGTAAACATACATTTTATTATTTAGTTAATTATCCATTGTGTGATATTTACACAAAGTTAAGTAAATGTATGATTCACATTATTACTTCCTTTTCAATGAGGGCCATGGATGAGGGACATTGAATTTCTATTTGCCGGTGGTTTAATGGTCAAATGGCACTTCTTCAATCCTACCTCATAAGATAAGTTATTAAAAGAAATGAATGGAACTTGGCAAGGAGTTAGTAGGAAAACCACACAAAAGGATTTCATAGATGCCCCATATAAAGACAATTGCCGGATTACCCGTTGTGTGGAGGGCTGGGTTTGGTACTCATCGGCCAATGTGGTCTGCAACCCGACAGACCTTGCTTGCTCTGCTACGTATATTTTGAAGTTAACATAACCTGTCTTTCCTTAGGGGAGTATTTCAGCTCTGTTGAATGCTGACCAACCAATCCTACGTCCCTGTAGTGGTATTCGTGAAGAAATGTAAATGTATATTCTTACTTCTTATCAAGCATTGGTACTACGATGCTGCTTCACAATATGGTTCAAGTTGCTCAATCAATTCAGTCTTACTATTCAGTCCATGTGTCGTATATATAATTTAATTAAATGAAAGACTATTTCATAAAAAACAACAACCGCCAAAATATATTCTTTAAAACAGAACAAATACAAATGCCAGACAGGCTAGAGGAAAGAACCATTCATTAAAAATATGCTCTAGGCAAATAATATTCTCCAATGGCGGCTAACAATGATACGCCGTTTGGCAACCTTGCATCCAAGCACTAAACTGGGAATCTGAACCTTCAGGAAATCGCGTGATAAATATATTTCACAAAATAATATTTCATAGTTGTTTCCAAACTCGCGTTTCAGATAACGCCAGATAAACAGCAGTATTCAGTCAGGCAGTTAATATTTCAATTCTGACCAATCTAAACAAAAGACGATCACCCATAGATAACATAATTATTTGTCGGCGATAAAATAGTGAAGATATAACCAAAACTTAGGTCAAATATAGAATAATGGGCCCATATTAAAATAAAACAAATCACCACAAGAATGAAAGGTATTCTGGCTATACAAGCCTCGTAGTTAAAACATAATGCCGCAAAACTTCATTAAAGCATTTGGCCAGACGACACCTGACTATGAGTTCAATAATTCAAAGAATAAAATTATAATATGATCCGGAAACACTCCGAAACCGCTGCGAATAGAATAATCACAATATATTCTTCATTACCTTGAATATCCAACGACGCTTTTATGGCCACCGAGGCCTGGCCTACGGAACACTTCCTACCAATTCAGGTCCCCATAGTTGAATGCTTGTGACTCACCTTTTGTTTTCTACCAACACCTCTGTTGCTGCTTGCACATGCGCAGTGAACAGAAGTTCTAGCAGAAACAAATGAAAAGCCATGCGCGTATTACGCGTTGCCAACCGTTGCAAAAACACACAAGCACCTTACCTAAAGAGCTTCAACACAAGTTAGAGAAATTTAAGTTGGCATTTTCACGACATGATGAGATGTTACATGCCCATTGGTTCTTCGACTACAATGCACAATTAGAAGTACAAGACACATAAAACATGCAACAGAAGTGGTACAGCACCATCATAGTAAATATACAATAATTTTCAATTACATGCAACTTTCAAGGTATTGACATGCACAATTACAATACCAAATATTTTCAGTGGCATGCAGTAGCAATAGTCTACTGGCATGCATTTTTAAATTCATTTAAGGGGAAGCTAATAATTCTTTATTTCTTCTTTTTCCTAATACGGGGTTTGAAATTTAAAATCTTGAGGTAAGCAACGAAGCTTTTAGACGAAATACGACGCCGGCCGACAGGACACGAGGGCTCCCGACGGGCCACGGAGAGGGCCGACAGCAGGGTTTGAAGAATGTGTCAATTTCAATTGGCACAGTTCTCCCTCTGCGAAAGCTCCACCAGGGGTTCAGCAGTTGATTCTGCAGGGTGCATGCAAGGCATGGATAGGGCTCACCGACTGACAGACTGTCATGTCTGTCACAGCTAGGCATCTTCACGTTGTGGTAGCAGGCACCTCCACTCCGACCAGCAGAATGGCAGACACCTCCACCAGATGTTAGTTCGTGTATGGTGACAGCAGCTAGAGCTCATTGCTACCGCCACCCAAGATGAAAGGCAACTAGAACACAATCAAAACACAGCAGAAGGGAGCACCACCAAACATTGCACCATGGTTAGATCTTATCACCTGTCACCATGTCGTTGCATTCCATCCGCTAGAACACGCACTAATCGCATACTTCGAAGAACTTTATGATCGAATTTCACTCCCGTGACAACTTGGTCACATTTCAAGTACCTTCTTCAATTGGTACTGGAGCTTTCGGTCAGGAGACTTTAGTCAAGTAATTAAATTTTAATAACAGAAGGGGGCATAGGAAACGAACATCACATTCCGATGCTCGGGCAAAGAAAATAAAGTTTCCCACCAAAATCCTGCGTTCACATTCTAATATGAATTAATTAATGGGGTTTGAAACGTGCTTAAATCACATAACCTCTCAATGACATGGTGACTTTGGCTCTCAAGTAATTTAATTAATTAAAGGTACAAGGTACTACAATACCTTCTGGTAAGTTCCAGACAATACAGGTATATTGATTTGATTGACCTTATAGGCTCAAATACACAGGCTTCAGCATGGCTTTAAACTTTACATGTGACCGCTCGCAGCAGACGCAGAACCGAACCAACACAGTCCAACAAGCTTACCAGCAACAAATTTTCAAAATTAAAACATCACCTCGCCAGGTCAACTCACACCAGAAACCCTACTTCCATGGCACAATCACAACACTCAGTCAGCATAGACAATCATTAACTCCAATCAAGAGATGCCCACATAAGCCATAACCTCCGATCATCAACCTAATCCTCATTCAATACCAAACAATCCACTCAACCATCTTCTAACGTCACAGTGCTGCTCATAACCGCACCATGAGCAACCTTCACAGCCCATTATTTCACAGTCAGCATAATGAAGTGAATGCACCAAACTTTAGTGTAACCAACCTGGCACACAGTCAACTCCTTAACTATCCCAGTGCAACCAATCAGCACCAATTCATCACAGATAGCAAGACTACTACCAACTTTCCAATAGGTCACTCAATGCAACCAACTAACCATCATGGGTCACTTAATGCAACCACCTAACCATCTCTTTACCTCGCCACAGAAACAACTACTCAGTAAGAAGTTCCCACGATTCGTCCGTCAAAGCAGACAATAAAAATTAAATTACCCCCCTTAATACCTTCTAATCTTTCCAATTGCTAAAACGAAACTGGATCGAAACATCTGCCACCATGCCTCGACGATAGAAGTAACCACCTGCATATACTTCGCAACCTTAATCTTCAGGGAATGAACATCCTGGAATACATTCGAACCTCGGGGAATTGACCATCCCGAAATTCAACTGAGTCACTATCAGTAACTAACCGTCCGTAGGTGCCTATGACGTCTGTACAACCAGACAAAATTAAATTTTCCCAACTAATCAATTTCAGAACCAGACCTTCCATCGAACTCTAAACTTCCTCCAGCCATCCTGCAAATCCACAGTTCACCACAGAAAGCATACTAAGCTTCATAACATTCCGGCCTTCGAATTCCGAAGAGATAAACTTCCAGTCGTCTTCAGAAACTGGCCTAAACACCTGCCATGTGTCGCAGCGAAAGGAAAACATCTGCCTGCATATACTTCACACGAAGTCGGAAACACTCCGAAACCGCTGCGAATAGAATAATCACAATATTCTTCATTACCTTGAATATCCAACGACGCGTTTATGGCCACCGAGGCCTGACCTACGGAACACTTCCGACCAATTCAGGTCCCCATAGTTGAATGCTTGTGACTCACCTTTTGTTTTCTACCAGCACCCCTGTTGCTGCTTGCACATGCGCAGTGAACAGAAGCCCAAAAGAAACAAAAGAAAAGCCGTACGCGTATTACGCGTTGCCAACCGTTGCAAAAACACACAAGCACCTTACCTAAAGAGCTTCAACACAAGTTAGAGAAATTTAAGTTGGCATTTTCATGACATGATGAGATGTTACATGCCCATTGGTTCGACTACAATGCACAATTAGAAGTATAAGACACATAAAACATGCAACAGAAGTGGTACAGCACCATCATAGTAAATATACAATAATTTTCAATTACATGCAACTTTCAAGGTATTGACATGCACAATTACAATTCCAAATATTTTCAGTGGCATGCAGTAGCAATAGTCTACTGGCATGCATTTTTAAATTCATTTAAGGGGAAGCTAATAATTCTTTATTTCTTCTTTTTCCTAATACGGGGTTTGAAATTTAAAATCTTGAGGTAAGCAACGAAGCTTTTAGACGAAATACGACGCCGGCCGATAGGACACGAGGGCTCCCGACGGGCCACGGAGAGGGCCGACAGCAGGGTTTGAAGATTGTGTCAATTTCAATTGGCACAATAGACATCCTTAATTTGAACCAATTCGTCTATCGAGTCCAGGACAGCCTGGTATTGTCGTCGTTCCACCTGCCACACAGTAAACTTCGTAAGACAAGCATTGTCGCCTGACCACAGCTCGCTTTATTCTAACAATTGGCACCTTGGTACCAGTGAACTAATACAACTCTCCCCACCGGCCCTCAATATTTGAGTTGCTGCACAACACCTGATATTGTTGATTGCATAATGAGAACATGACCTTTGGATCTTTTGAGCATAGCTTAGGTACCCTCGTCTCACATCATACAACCAACCGACAGCACTTGAACTCAATCTTGCCAATTAGCCAGGCTGATGCCTTTATTTTCAGAGATCTCACATTTCTGAAAAATGTATGATGTCAAGTTTCTACATTTCTGTAATACTGATATTAGGATTTTAATAATTCTAACACTCCCTTAGTAAAAATAAAAACCACACAAACACCAAGAGACTTATATTAAATGCTTATGCCGTTTATCAGAAACGCCCATATTTCCAATCCTGCACAAGTTTGAATTAGTTTCCGTGCATATTATTTTGAACCTGTTTATTGTACCTGGTGACAAACTTTTAAATGCTACAAAATGCTAATTTTTAAATTTCAAAATGCTCCAAAATACTATTTTTCAAAATGAAAGTGCTACAAAATCAATTTCAAAATGCTATTTTCTCGTATCTTTAGAGATAATGAGTAGCAATTAGGTTGTGGGCTCCCAGCCTATAGGATCACATTAGTAATATGCACTACCTTCAGGGTGCTATCGATGAAATGGTTCGTCACCAATTCTACCAAGTGGTGGTGCTAATGACGCTGCATGTTCCATATTTCAGCTGTTGAGGCAAAGAAGACTCGCCTGCTCTTTGGTAATAGTCCATAGAACCCTTTATTTTGCATTTTTAATCTCTATGGTGATGCTATTCATTTGTTCATAGGGGTGGCAATGTTTGACTTCTGTGCGCTGTAATGGCTGACCACAGAGCAAGTAGATGCAATTCTAAACGTTTGCCACCCCTGTTAGCCAGTCGCTAAATAAGGCTGTCTTTACCTACAGTACATCTAGTTCAAGTATCCTCCCCCAGAAATTATTTTGCGGGTGTGCCCTTGAAGAAACCTTTAGTATGTGAATGTAAAATGTAACCCAGTGTAATATATGGAACCAATAGGAGGATATGTTAAATTGATTTAGAGCCTTGATGTGGAATGTGGATAAGATGGGAGTGTTTATTCATCTGGAAACACATAGCGGTTGAAGGTTAAAATGTGAATGCCAAAAATAACTAATAGCAATTGTACTTGTACTGTCCACAGACCGTCGAGCAGCACTTCCAGTCCCAGCCATTCCCCCAGACAACCTCGCAAGGCTCTGGGCTCGTCGGTGGGGCCACCAGCGCCGCCGGGCCCCATAGACAACTCGGGCCTCGTGGCCTCCCCTACCTGCAAGGTGAGCAATTGTTAATCATATTATATATTCTAGGAAACTAAAGCACATTTTGGTCATTGACCTACAAAGTAGATGCAATTCTAAACGTTTGCCACCCCTCTTAGCCAGTCGCTACATAAGGCTGTCTTTACCTACAGTACATCTAGTTCAAGTATCCTCCCCCAGAAATTATTTTGCGGGTGTGCCCTTGAAGAAACCGTTAGTATGTGAATGTAAGATGTGACCCAGATGCAGATGATTTGATGATTTGGGGAAACAAGGAGGAGGTACAGGAACAGTTGGATGTGTGGGAAGGAATAATACAAGGATATGGGATGAAATTTAGCATAAATAAGAGTGAGATGGTGATCACAACAAGGAAGAAGGAAAGAACCACAACGGGAATAATAATTGGTGGTGAACAGCTAAAGAAAGTGGAGAGTTTCAAGTATCTGGGAAGCCTGATACAAGATAATGGAAGAAACGATAGAGAAATAAATGAGCGGGGGAGACAGATCATATATCAGACGTACTATGTCCCTATCCTGACGTATGCCTCGGAGACCTGGGTTATGAAAGGAAGGGAGAAGAGCAAAATACAGGCCAGTGAGATGAGGTTCTTGAGAAGCAGTATTGGAGCTACAAAGATGGACAGAATAAGAAATGAGAGGACCAGAGAATTAATGAAGGAGGAACCATTACAGGATGGTATAGAGAAATCTAGACTTAGATGGTATGGACATGTAAAACGAATGGAGGAGAAGAGGATACCCAGGTGGATACACGAGACGAAGTGGGAAGGAAAGAGACCGAGAGGGAGACCACGAGACAGGTGGCTGAAGGGGGTGGAAGAAAGCGTGAAGAAGAGAGGAGAAGACTTGGACAAAGGTGGTGGCTGAGAGATGGTGGGAAGACAGAAGACGTTGGAGAGACTTGTGTTCCAAACAGACCCGGCCAGTGGCTGGAAACTGTGCAAGATGATGATGATGATGACCTACAAAGAAATTAACAAGTTATTCCGTTGTATATTTCCTAATTTTAGTGGCTTGGTAATACTTCCGTTTCTGTATTGTCGCCGAAGGAATTATGGATAGATGAGCATTATAACCTTCAGTCGGTCTACACAAAGTAATTACAATTACTGAATATGTGAAAAAATACATAAAAATAATAAATTACATGTGATAAAATTATATACTGTATATTGTTATGGACTATTGGAATATACAGAGAACTGGAGCCCATCCCTAATACTATTCGGAAGAAACTGATTTCTTTTTCGGTCACTTTATGAGGACACCGGAAACCAGATTATCTAGAAAAATTGTTGAGAAACTTTGGAATATGAAACAACTAGTAGGACGGATTAAGGAAATTAGAGAAGATATAAAAGAATTAGAAATAACCCTGGACGGCTTGCAAAACAAAAAACTAAAATACATAAAAATAAGATTTCAACCAAAAATAGACAAATGTCATACAGTTAAAAGGGTATTTACAGATGAGGAACGCCTGAGAAGATCAGAGTGAATCAAAAGCTACTGGGCAACTCGGAAAGAAAACTTACTGAAGAAGAGGACTAAGAAATGATTGACTGAAGTGGTCTAATGAGGCCGTAAAAGCAGAAGAAGGACGACTATTGGAATTATCGAGGTTTACTGTATTTTGAGATAATGGGGTAAGTTGATAATTTTTTTTTCAAATGCAGTCGAGCATCGATAATTCTGGTTATTTGTGACCAAACCCTATCTGAATTATCAAAATGTCGGGATTTTCAAAAAGAACCGAAAAAGAAAAGGTCGTTGTGAGTTCATAACAAAAAGAAACCTTGCTAAAACCATTAATAATTCACATTTGTGTGTAGCAGATAAATCATCATCTTGCACAGTTTCCAGCCACTGATCGGGTCTGTTTGGAACACAAGCCTCTCCAACGTCTTCTGTCTTCCCACCATCTCTCAGCCTCCACCCTTGTCCAGTCTTCTCCTCTCTTCATGCTTTCTTCCACCCCCTTCAGCCACCTGTCTCTCGGTCTTCCTCTCGGACTCTTTCCTTCCCACTTCGTCTCGTGTATCCTCCTGGGTATCCTCTTCTACTCCATTCGTTTTACATGTCTATACCATCTAAGTCTGGATTTCTCTATACCGTCCTGTAATGGTTCCTCCTTTAATTCTCTGGTCCTCTCATTTCTTATTCTGTCCATCTTTGTAGCTCCAATACTGCTTCTCAAGAACCACATCTCACTGGCCTGTATTTTGCTCTTCTCCCTTCCTTTCATTACCCAGGTCTCCGAGGCATATGTCAGGATAGGGACATAGTACGTCTGATGTATGATCTTTTTGCTGTTCTGAGGGACATCCTTGCTCCATAACATGCTTCTCAAACTCCTCCGGAATGCTTCTGCCTGTCTCCCCCACTCATTTATTTCTCTATTGTTTCTTCCATTATCTTGTATCAGGCTTCCCAGATACTTGAAACTCTCCACTTTCTTCAGCTGTTCCCCACCAATTGTTATTCCCGTTGTGGTTCTTTCCTTCTTCCTTGTGATCACCATCTCACTCTTATTTATGCTAAATTTCATCCCATATCCTTGTATTATTCTTTCCCACACGTCCAACTGTTTCTGTACCTCCTCCTCCTTGTTTATCCAAAACATCAAATCATCTGCAAACACCATTGCTTTTATCTTTCCTTCCCCAATTACTTGTGCCACTCGGGTCATTATGTCATCCATCACCGCAATGAAAAGTAAAGGTGACAGTGCACTTCCTTGTTTCAGGCCATTTCTCTGTTCCAACCAGTCCGATCTCTCTCCTCCCACTTTCACACAGCTCACGCTTCCCTTGTACATCTCCTTTATCCTCCTTATAGTCCATTTTTCTACTCCTCTATCCTCCAGGGACTTCCATACTTTGTTTCTGCCAGGGTTGGCATGTTTAAAACTGTTTAAAACAATGCACATTGTTTAAAATTAGTTTAAACTCAATGCTTCAAACAACCGTCTAAAATATGTTTCTTTAGAAGATTTTTTTTTTCATATTTTTAATTAATCATTTTGCAATACAGTAGAGTACAGTGGTCTTCTCTGCCTTCTACTGAAGGTTTTAAGTCATAATATAAAGTTTATAGAGTGATTTTGTAGTGGTTTTGATGTCCTTGTTAAAACTGTTTGCAAGCGAACATCCATCAGAAAATATAGGGATGTATTTAAAATATTATAAATCCAAATATCACTGCGACTTTGTCTTTATTCAACAGGTTTCTAGTTGAGTTCACGAAAAACACAAACTAGTTTTGCAGCCTTCTCAGTCCCTAACCTATTCCTGACTTTGCTATGCACAAACCCAAAAGTGGAGAAAAGACGTTTTATCCCAGCTGATGAAGCAACTGCACTATGCAGCTGATGTGCTAGGCCTGAAGTTGTGTGATGAATGTTATTCTGCAGTGCCACCCACCATGTCAGGGGTTTAATTTATTTTAGTATTGCAGGACCAAACAGGTATTCCTTGAAGGGTGAACATTTTGCTTTGTAGTTAATTAGGTCAGGCATTGCATCTGGGTGGTAAGCTTCAACATACTCCATAGCAGAATGATGATGATCTTCACTCAGTCTCTGTCCTTGATAGCGTGGATCCATGAGATTGGCAAGGAGATGGGTATCAGTTACAGCGGTGTTAAATCGTTTCATGAATTTCTTTATGTCATTGGGATTGTTTTCATTTTTGAAAAAATTGAGCAGGTCAAGCCAAACCTCTACTGCTTCCCCAATGGTACAGTCATCACGCTGCATCTTATCTAATGAGACTGATGCAGTCTTAAATTTTATGAGATAGTCTTGTACATTTTGTTTCATATTGAGTCATTTACCTTTGCACTTATAATTGGTTCAATGTCACTTCGATTTTCAGTGCAGACTTTGACAATAATATGCCAGTTACCCAAATAGGACTCTATAGAGTCAGCTAAAGAATTCCAACGTATATCCGTAGGAAGAGCAAGAGCTGTTCCACCAGCCTGTTTGTACTTGGCTGCTGCAAAGTGAGTGTTCCAGAAGTACCGGTATTTAATAATTTGTTTAACATGTTCTGTAATGCCAACCACCTCCAAGTCATGTACTAACAGATTAAGCAGGTGAGCTGAACAACCATAAGTTATCACTTCTTTGATATCTTTTTTTGCCAATTCATCCCTCATTTTCCCCATATTGGCAGCATTGTCAGTGACAAAACTTCGAACATGGCAGCCATAAGAAGTTTCACAGTTTTTAATTGTTTTTTCTGCTACCATTAAGAGGTAATCAGATGTATGACTGTTATCTTCGGTGTCAATGGTTTCAGTTAAGTAAGTAGAGTGGTCCATTACATCACTAAGCGACACACAAAAGAAGTGAGTCGTTATGCACATTGCTCCAACCATCTAAAGCCATACATACAGATTTTCCTACCAAAGTTTTCTTTACTTTGGCCAACTCTTCAGCAAAAATTTCGTCAAGAAGTTCACCTGAAATTTGCTTTCGGTTGGGTGGTTTATAGCCAGGCCGAAGAAGCTGAATCATTTTTACAAACTCGGTATGTTCAACATGCTGAAAAGCAGAGTTTGTGCCAAAAATAAAGCGAGCTATTTGCAAATCAAATTGCTTTTTCTCCTTGGCTGATGTGTGTACTGTAAACCTATCCAATCCTCCTTGCAATATTCTTGGGCCAGGGCCTTGAATAAAAGATGAAGATAGAGAACTGGTCAATGTACATTTTCCTCTTGATCTTGATGGTGCTGAAACCACAGAACGTGAACTGGAAGCTGGTTCATCATCTGCAATAAAACAAATCCAATGTTATCCGTTTAGCCCAAATTATCTGTATTGGTATGAACAATATATGATTGATTGGGTAAGACCAGTATTAATCATAACTTTGCCATTAGGCTACATTGTTTTTTTTAATAAAACCTATAACTTACACAGTACCGGTATGTAATATTTTCAAGAGCATAATAGAATTGTAATTTAAATAATATATATTTCTTTCAAACAAACAATTTGAACAAAAGTGCACTATGAATTTTATTTCTTTTTAAAAACAAATTAATTATTGAACATATTTAATTATGTATAAATATATCTTACCTGTAGAATTGGAATGAGATTGAAGTGATTGTGATGCAAGCTGCTGATGAGTGGATATTAGTGAACTTTTGATTTGGGTTTCATTTTCATATTCCATTTCTATGACTCTACAGTCAGTATTATCCTCAAATTGTGCAGGCATGGATTTGTTTCTATAAGGGCATTTTGTCTCTATATGTTGTTTCATTCTAGCAACTAACCCAACCATGTCTTCCTTGCACAACTTACATTTTGCCCTAATTGTTTTACCCTTAGAACTTTTGCATTCGATAAAATGTTGCCATGCAGGATCTTTTCTTCTGTCAGTTGAACTCGTAACTGCAATAAGCTGATTATACTGCTAAGTAAACTCTTTCTACACAGCAATTAACAGAACACAAAAAAGTAGATACACCACCATTCAAACATAACCTAACACAAACACAACTCAACAGCCAACCATAAGTTGTAGAGAAAAAAAAATCCCAGCTGGTAACTAAATTTCCCTGCTGGCTGAGTTTAGTTGTAAACATTGGTCTATTACTTACCATACAACTCTGGTCAAGATGATCTCTAAAGTATTTATATTTAAGTATTAAAAATACAGCATTTTATTACACTGTTTAAAACATGTTCAGAATTAAAATAAACTGTTTAAAACAAAACAAAAACATGTTTTAATGTTTTATTAAAAAAAACTGTTATTTTGCCAACCCTGGTTTCTGCATACACTGTCATATGCTTTCTCAATGTCCAGGAAGGCCATCAGTAGATCTGTTCCATACTCATAGTGCTGTTCTTGTAACTGCCTTACAGCAAAAATCAAATCCACTGTGGACCTTCCTGCTCTGAAGCCATGATGTTCTTCCCTCATCCCTCCTTCTATCCTTGTCCTAATTCTCCTTTCCAAAACTTTCTCAAACATCTTTGCACAATGACTCATCAGTGTTATTCCCCGATAGTTTCTGCATTCTGTTCTACTACCTTTCTTGAAGATCGGGACAATTATTCCCTTTCTCCAGTCCTCGGGTCTTCCTTTCTTTCCATGCTGTCTTCATCACTCGATACAACCATTGTATCCCCACCTCTCCTGCTGCTCTCACCATCTCCACACTCAACTCATCCACACCCGGTGCCTTCCCTCCTTTCATCTTCCTCACTGCATCTTCCACTTCTTTCCATGTTAAGTCTTTTTCTGTTTGCAGTCCATCTTCCTCTTCCCGGATTTCTTCCTCCTCGCCGTGGTTTCCATTTGGGTTCAGAAGTTCTTCAAAATATTCTTTCCACATTTTCTTCAGTTCTTCCCTATTTTCTATATCTTGTCCCCTTTGGTTCACCATTCTAACATAATCCGTCGGATCCTTCCGCCTCTTTTGCTTTCAAGAAGGGAACAAAAAAGGTCCTGTATGGGATGTAGCAGAAAAATAAAACCATTAATTAATATGAACTTATGATGTATTTTAATGAAAGAATATACATACACATGTAATGTACAATCTCTACTTAGTATAAAACCAAGTCTCTGATGCTTGGATGTCACAGGTAATCTCGAGAACCACTGGATGGATTTTGATGCGGTTTTTACCATTCTGTAAGCAATATCTCGAGGAAGGTTTCTGTAGAAAAGCATTTATTTATGATCAAAGGAAGCCGAGCAGTAACTATTTCAGTGAAAAAGAAGAAAACCTGGCGTCCGTGCGCTTTTTATGTTTACGCTGGGCAAACCGTTAAAAATATCAATATACTATGAGTGTAAGAATTGTTCAGTATGAAAAGTTTTACGAAAAAGTCCCTGGGAGCATATCTCTATCAATACATCGCCCACTATAAGTGTTTTTATTTCTTCCAACAATCTCCATTCAATTACTGAGGGGACAGTTTATGAGCTGGCTAGGGACGAGCCTATGATCCCAGTTACAGCCTAGCTAGCGGGCGAGCCTATTACCCCAGTTACAGCCGGCAGCAAACTGTCTAGTCTTGTTGAATTAAGACTTCAGAGAAGAGTGGCTATGTTTGGAGTTTCCCTGGAAGTGCAACTCGGCTTTTCTTCATTTCGCCTGTGAACTTTTCGTTCCACAAAATACACAGTCAAGTGAAGATTGGACGGAAGGGGGATTTGTGTTTCATGCACCTCACCTTTCTTAAATTACGTTTGACAAGAATTCGTTGCACATGGCATCTCCATGATAATATAATTAACCCTTTCGCTTTCAAGCTCTCAGCAGATGGATGTGTCAAAACTGATGGCCATATTTACCACACTATGCACACACTTCTTTTAAAATTACATGGAAAACACACCAATGAAGATATCAGCATGAAAGTTGGTAAACTTATAGAGTATATATCACTTATTATTACTGTAAGTCATGTCTCTTAACCAAAATTTGAAATCAAAATTACAAGTTTCAGATTTTGAAAGTTTGGAACTAATTCTAGAAAATGGTATTTACAACCCAAGTATGTTATTCATGTCGGTAGGAAGGCTATAATATTCTTTACTAGCATAGTAAATGTGAAGATTCTATGTGCATTAGATCCAAGAATAAATTAAAATGTTTAAAATGATGTAACACTGAAAAATATCAGCCATTTTTGTATAAAACTAGATTTCTTAAAAGGAATATGTAGCACTCACCAATGAAGATATTACTGGATCATCATTATCCTCTACACATTCAGATTCGGACAGAGAAATAATTATCAAGATATTCAGTGATATCATCATCATCATCCTGAGCCAACTCCAGTTGCCCGGGTGTGGTATATGAGCCCCCTCCATTTCACCCTGTCCTTGTACCACTCCTCCTCCACCAACTAGTCCCAATCATGACCTCTCTGCAGTACATCGTTCTTGACTGTATCTATCGACTTCTTTCGTGGCCTTCCCGCAGGTCGTCTTCCTTCTACTTTTCTCTCAAGTTCCTTCCGTGCAGTTCTGTTTGGTGGCATCCTCTTCATGTGACCAAACCACTTCAGTCTTGAGATCTGGATCTTATTGAGGAGAGAATCATCTATTCCTACTTCTTCTCTAATCTTCTCATTCCTGATCTTGTCTTTCCTGGTCTTCTGAATCATGGTATGTAGGAATTTCATTTCGGCTGCCTGGAGTTTAGAGTTATCTCTATTGGTTAGTGTTGTGGTTTCGAGACTGTATGTAAGAATCGGTGTAGAATAGGACTTGTACAATGTCATCTTTGTTTTCATGGACATTTGCTCATCCCACAGCAGGTGTCTTACCTGGTGGTAAAATTATGTTGCCTTATTAATTCAATTGTTTTCCTCATGTATTGCTAGGTTGTCACTTGATAGAATGCTACCCAAGTACTTGAAAACTTGAACGCTGTCCAAATTGGCTTCATTTAGCATGACTATTGGTTCTGCTCCTCCCTCATACACTTTCATCGCCACCGTCTTTGTCTCGCTGATGTTTAAACCATATTTCTTACACTCCTCATTCCAGCTTTGCAGCCTCTCATCCAGTTCTTCCTCTGATTCACTCCAGATCGCAACATCATCTGCAAATGTGAAGGCTCTAATATCTCCATGTTCTTTCCTTTTAATAGATTTCATTACCACATCCATCACAATGATGAATAGAAGCGGTGACAATCAGCTGCCCTGCTGCACTCCTCTCTTTGTTTCAAACCAGTCCGACAAACCACGTCCTACTTGAATACAACTTCTATTCCCATTGTACAAACTTTTCACTTCGTCTATGAGGCTGTCTCTCACTTGAAGTTCTTTCATGCATTGTTAAAGCCACCATCATAGGCTTCAAGGTCCAAAGATATTAGAATTAAAGGTTTGTTCTCCCTGTGTTTTTCCATTAGCATCCTAAGTGCAAAGATCAGGTCTTTAGTTGACGGCTTCCTGGTTTCAGTGATATCATCATCATCTAAATGACACTCAACTTGGACAATATTGCTGTTCTGGAAAAGGCTCAAATCAACAGCATAGAATCATCCATAATAGGTCACCAATTTAGATGGATTGGTCATGTCCATCGGATGGATAATGTGAGATTACCTCGTCAAATGCTATATGGTGAGTTATGCTATGGCACCAGACCTCATGGTGGTCCTAAGAGGCGCTACAAGGACCAATTTAAGCAGACCCTGAAATTGACAGGTCTTGATTCACAAACCTGGGACATGCTGGCTGAAGACCGCTCAACTTGGCGCCGTACCATCTCGGATACTGTAAAGAAGTTTGAAAGGGATCGACGCATACATGAAGAGGCCAAGCGTCAAGCTAGGAAACTTCGAGCAGCCCAACCACGTCCTCCTCCAGCAATACTATGCGACTTGTGTGGTCGCTTGTTCCATGCCAGGATTGGACTCTTTAGTCACCGTAAACACATCCACAAACTGGACTGAAGGAAGAAGATTTATACTCGGATTCGAGTTAAAGCCGATGATGCTACTAGAATTATGCGCGATGGTGTGTCTTTGCCTCGCCCCACGAACGCTCCCGCGGTCTACCGCAAAACACATGTGTCTCCTCTCATGGACCAGGTGATTCAAGACTTGGTGCAAAATGGTGTGATTGTGGAATTGAAGCTTTTTTTTTTTTTTTTTTTTTTGCCTTCCCCTTGTTTTTGGCCGCGAAGGCTAATGGCAAGGCACGAGTCATTTATGATCTCTCAAGTTGCACAGACTTTATCAATAAACCCAGGTTTAGCCTAAAGAGTGCGGCAGCCGCGTTGCGAGCCATTCCAAACAATCGTGTGGCAATCAAAGTGGACTTAAAGAGTGGTTTCTATCACATCTCATTACGTCCCAGGGATATATTTACCTATGGAATATGATACGGCAACAAAGACTATTGCTGGCAACGCTTGTCTATGGGTCATGCCCTGGCGCCCAGCATCATGCAACGCTGGACCCAGGCAGTGGGCGAGCTTGTCGGTGAGCAGTTTCCTGGAGTGACGATGGTGGCGTACTTGGATGATTGGTTGTTCCATGCCGAGCACATCCCAGTGGAAGAACTGTTATTGTTTTTAGAAGTCGTGGTAGGGGTTACCATCAATCGAGCAAAGAGCACGATCACGCCTTCTGTGATAATTCAATACTTAGGTGTGGTGATAAACATAAGTGCACAGTGCATTCTTATTCAACCTGGGACCCGCAAGCGGATCCTGCAAATTCTCCGTGACATTCCTCACTATGATGAACACCAAAGACAGCAAGCGGCTGGTTACCTGGGCTGGGTGTGCTGGGTGATGAACTGGCCTATGTTCATCCCCAGACACATCCTCTCACTAGAGGCTTATTGGCCCCGCCGACTTCTTACTTCTGATTTCCTGGAAATTCCCCGCAACATGAACCGGCTCGGCGTCACCATTGATGTCTCCTCGGACGCTACACCGTGGAGCATTGCCGGCATAATACCACGGGAAAGACTTGCCTGGGCTCAGGCATTCGAACAGGCAGCGACGAAAAACGAAAGTGAAATACCACGACTTCTAAAAACAATAACAGTTCTTCCACTGGGATGTGCTCAGCATGGAACAACCAATCGTCCAAGTACGCCACCATCGTCACTCCAGGAAACTGCTCACTGACAAGCTCGCCCACTGCCTGGGCCCAGCGTTGCATGATGCTGGGTGCCAGGGCATGACCCATAGGTAGGGACCTGAAAAAATCGCATTTGCGATAAATGCGAATTGTTAAATTTCGTACAGAATCCAAGCCTACATTAATTTTAATGTGGAAAAAAATAATTTTTAAGCGTAAATCAAAGTGAGACAATGCGAATTGTGACCCAAAATGCGAATATACCGAATAAGTGCGATTTTATAGCAAAATTACTTTAAATCTGCTAATTTATTTGCGAATTTGTTTATTAAATGGAAGAAAATATTCAGTAGGTGGCCTAATCGCTCGCTAGCGATACCTCATCTCGGAATCGCAGTGTGCTACGCATATTGGTCGATATAACAATCGATTTCTGTATCGATACGAACTTTCGACTATCAATAACTTATTCAGACAGCCGATGAACGAAACTCGTTTGTGTACTTGGCGCATCGTGGCGACTGGTGGTTTGTCGAACACGTGGGCTTCGCTAAACGGAAAAGTTTTCGGCTTGCCGCTTGAATAGTAACCTTATTTTTTTGCAACCTTCAAGCCCTTCAGGTTCAAAGTTTTTTTTCTTTCTAGAAATGGGACGTACTGCTGTAACTGCTCGTGAAAGAGCACAGCAGTACGCTAATGATGGCTTTTATTGTTCCGACTCGGCAACAGTACTCTGTCCGCCCTAGTAACTCCCATCACAGCCACACAGAGCTAGCATTCAGCCTGCTTCTAGCATCTAGGGCACAGTCAGCTATCGCAACATGCCGTACTTAGTTTAATGTAAGAAACAATGTAGACAGTGAGTGTTTTATTGCACTACCATACAGTCGTTGCAGACAGCAGATGTAACTTGAAAGAGTGCTAGTCAGACTTATTTACAATACATTCAATTTTCTGTAGGCCTAAAATGTAAGTCAAAACAAATGTGTCGCCAATGAAGTCATATAGTCGATAAGAATCCAGAAAAAAATAGATGCTAATTTTCCAAAAATAGATGCTAAAAAGGGAAAAAATAAATGCTAATTTAAAGGAAAATTGATGCTAAATTTTCAGGTCCCTACCCATAGGCAAGCGTTGCCAGCAATAGTCTTTGTTGCCTGGGGCCACAGCAGCGAAGTAGGACGTCTTCTTCCCCTGCCATCCCTGTAGGACGTCGTCTTCCTCTGCCGTCCCGGCAGGCGGGGGAGAACGTCCAAGTAACCTCGAGACATCTGGATCCAGGAGAGACACGACTTCAACGAACGAGGTCGTGGAGGATCCTACATGACTACGAACAGGCCCTGGCAGTCTGCGGCGTTAGTCATGTGAGGGCGGAAGCCAGTGATCTCGGGACGAGCAGAACTTTGTGGGATCAGGACAGTGAGTGATCATCAACATGAACGCAAGTTTGCCGCCGCCGACACGATGTAAACAAGACATGGAACTCCAGTGAGCACATGTTTCAGACTCTTAAGAATATCGATAAATACGGATAGCCGGAAGTTCCCGCGGAGTATAACGTGAGAAACAACTATACTCTTCTTATTCCGTGCAAAAATGCTATCTGGTGCGTAAATAATGAACTAATAATAAAAAAAGACAGGTAATGACGGATCGTTACCGTGTCAGTTTTCGCAGATTCCATGGGTACCGATAGATCGTTACCTTGAAAGCCAAAGGGTTAATAGTCCAGTCATAATTTTAACCCATCATGCCGAGATGTAAAATGGATATTGGTCTTGGTTCATTGACATCGAAAGATAAGCGGTTATCACGTGATGCATTCATAACCGTTCCCGGGCGAAGCCGGGGCGGGTTGCAAGTACATACATATTTACCTAATACTGCACAGTTTATACATTGTCAGAGATCTTTAAAAAAGTCTGTTACACTACAGTAGTGGTTCGCTTTTTTTGTGGCCAAGTTTTTGATTCGTAGCGGTGTGACGACCCTGCTCAGCCGGTCGCTTTTGTTTCACAAATATGTACAGTATGTATCCACTTCAACTTTATTTTTGACCGGAATTTAATCCAGATTACGACTCTCCGGATTATCGGCTCTACTGTAACAGCAAAAAATCTCTGTTGACTTAAAAATTGCACAGATGTTGAACTGGATACTAATATGTGTTGCAGGTGGTGACACTGACGGGTGAGGGAGGCAAGCTCAAGAGGAACCTGGTGTTGATGCACGCGCGAGACTTTGAGCTGGTGCCAGACTCGCTGTGGAAGGCCCTGCACCAGTGGTACGGAGGTGCGCCGGCTCTGCCCCGCCAGGTGATCCTGCCCAAGAGCAGTCAGCAAGTGGACCTGGAGCTGTTCCCGCTGAACCTGCGGCTCCTCCGCCACCAGACGCCGCCCAGCCGCACCCCACAGACCACCTGGTCCGGCATGGTGGGCGGCTACGGTGCTGCCGCCCTCAGTGAGTGTCACTAGTCATGTACTTTCAATAATAAGTCATTATAATAGAAAAGACTTGAGTGGTCCGGCTTTTCAAATTGTATTGAAAAGGCAGTGAAATGTTTTCAATTAAATAAAATTCTAATCTGGTTGAAATTTAGTACACAACATTCCTACAAAGTTGTACAATGGCATAGTGAAAACCGCACGGGCCACTTTCAATTTTGAACGCCAATATTGAACGGCGAAAATCCGCCGGGTGACAGCATGGATGAGGAGGTGGGAAGAGGTAACGCCGACCTTTAATCCTAGCAGCACGCGACGGCTCGTGACCACGAGGCAGCGTGCTGCGTTGCATTCCCACCTTCCACTTCCCCCTTCCCCTCAACCCGTCACTCCCTTATCAGCTCGCATCCACTGTTGCAAGGATTACAAACAGTGAAAGAGGAGAAAAATGAAAGTTCGTTTATTTTATTTACAGTATGGCCAAGCGCAAAACATCACATTGTGTTGCATTTTATACTCTAATCGAGAGGGTAGAAGAGTGAGGGAAACGTTTAAGGTGGGGAAATCAACGCAACACAGTAGGTCAATGCCTGGTTGCCGCTAGCCATCGTGTGGTGCTGACTTTCAAGGTCAGCTTACTCTTCCCACCTCCTCACTCATGCCTTCGCCCAGAAGGTTTTCAGCGTTCAATATTGGCGTTGAAAATTCAAAGTGGACCGTGCGGTTTTCACTACGCCATTGTACAGCTTTATAGGAATGTTGTGTACTAAATTTCAACCAGATTAGAAATTTACACCGCAATCCGTTCCCTTGTAAGTCAATACGAACTATAATAAAGGAGTCAATTATTCCTAGTGATACTAAGTAATGTTCTCCCTGATCCTGCAGACCACCAGGTCTGGCGTGGTGGGTGGCTAAGGTGCTGCCATCCTCACCAAGTGTCACTAGCGATGTCTATCGCGAATTATCCGCAGGTTTTTCACTCTTGATTAGTTTAATGTGCGATATTATCTGATCCAAATCTAATTAAGCCATTTATACACTATATTGCATTCAATGACCTTTCGGGTTGTTAGACTGTGTTAAACATTTCTTGATATCTGACCAAGTGCAGGTGGCATTTTCAAAGATCTGTTCTGAATAGTTTGTCTGAGGTTCACAGACTATTGGAATATTCTGGAATTAACACGAAACGTGAGTGGATTCAGGTACAGTGAAATTCCAATTTAACATTTCTCGAAATAATGTTTTTATGCAATTAACCTTTATTTCCTTAGGTCCCAGCTGTAGGCTATAGTTTAACGTTTATTGATTTTATGTTTAACCTCTATTTACGGCTCAAAATTTACAGATGCTATCAGAACATTCTTGTCGATTTAACGTAGGGTATTTTCTCCCTGCTACATTACAAAATAAAGTAGTGCCCCCTTCGTGGGACGAGATATAAACTACTACTCTGGGAAACCTGAAAAACAGAGAATCCTTACGGAATTTTTAAATCCTGGAAAACTCGGGGAATTATCAGGGAATTTTAGTTTTACAAAGTCCAGCCTTGAATAATTGGAAATTAAGCATTTACATTTTGATGGGGGAAAAGTATATTCTGGTGATGATTGTTGTAGATGTATGTTCATACTGACGTTAAATCAGTAAGCTCTCATTTCTTGCAAGATTACAAGTGTAGACTGTGTATTTGTATATAAAAGTGTAATTGTATGAGAGCATCACTGTTGACGAGCTACTTTCAATACTCGCAAGTACAATAGCTTTTCTGAATGAAAAATGTAGAAATTGGCAAAATATAGCAAATATATATTTTTCTCTTTTTTTTGTTGTCTTTCCAACTTTCTCATGCTACTCTTTATTGCTCGAGCTCTTTTTGAGTTAACCCTTGAAGTGCTGAGTTTCCATTTGACTGTGTGGTCCCTCAGTGCTGAGTTTATTTATTCGTATGTAAAAAAAATATGTACAGGGTGGCGCACGAAATGTCATACATCGAAAATGGTTTATAAAATGTGTAAATCTGGGCTTACGACCATGTCCTTTCGTGAACAGAAACCTTATTTCATGTGTGATTCCACAGACAGCAGCACATGTCGCGCATGCATACCGGCTTCCAGTTATACAGCATGGCGGACAAAGGGAGGTTGACGCGCGAACAGAAGGTGAAAACAGTGTTGTTTTCACGGAAACAAAGAGTCTAACTCGGACTTAGGAAAGGTATCGTGTTCATTTTTGTATTCGGGGATACTGGCAGACGGTGTATAGACTGGCCAGCCAATTTGAAACAGAAACTGGAGAGAAAACGAACCCGTCTCAAGCCAGTCCGCTCACCGGAAAATATTGCCGCTGTGAGAGCGGCTGCGCCTCGGAGCTCCTCCAAATCCATCAGAACTGCCTGTGTTCAGCTTGGCATCCCTCGTCGGTCAATTCAGAGAGTACTGGAGTCTGAGCTTGACCAATTCCCATACAAAATGACAACTGTACATAAACTAACGGCGCTTGACAAACAACGGAGAGTACAGTTTGCTGCAGGGGCTATTGCAGAAGCTGATCCCGTTCTGAACAACACATGGTTCAGTGATGAGGCATACGTTTATCTCAACGGTGCTGTGAACAAACAGAATGTCCGGTTTTGGGTGAAAGAACGGCCTGCTCTTGTGCACGAGGTTGAAAGTCATGGTGTGAAGGTGTGTGTGTGGGCTGCAATTTCCAGTCATGGAATTATTGGGCTAATCTTTATCAAAGACACAGTCAACAATGTGCGTTACATGGACATGTTGCAAAACAGTTTCCTTCCACAACTCTTTGCATCACGACTACCAATAAAGACACAATGGTTCATGCAAGATGGAGCTCGTCCGCACACAGCAAATGTTGTTCTGTACTTCCAGGATTAACATTTCGGGCCCTGTGTGATGTCCCATCGATATCCCGAACGTTTTCCGAGCGGCCTAATCTGGCCACCACATAGCTCCGATATTAATCCCTGCGACTTCTTCCTGTGGGGATATTTGAAGGAGACAATCTACCGCCAGAAACCAGAAAATGTACTGCAATTGCAAGCGGCCATTGTGACGTTCTTCCGAGGGTTGAGTGAAGACATGTGTCGTAGAGTGGTCACAAACATGCAGGTTCGTCTCGAAACTGTTGTACGCCGAGAAGGTGGGCATATTGAACATGTCCTGCATACTGACTAATCATGCACATTTCAGTGAATGTTGTAATGCCAATTTTTATTAAATATGTTGTGAGTTAAATATTCCATAAACAATTTCTAGTGTATGACATTTCGTGAGCCATCCTGTATAAGCCACAATTTTTACCCCTTCATGGGGAGATCCTACGATTACCGTATTAGCTCGCGTATATCTCTCCCCCGCGTATATCTCGCACCCCATTTTTTTAGTTTAAATTTCAGGGAAAAAATACTACTCGCATATATCTCATATTCATTTCTGACGCCGTCATATAAATGACCGTAATAACCTTGAGGTAGAAACACGTTCGATTTAGAGAGCCACAACAGTCATCATTATCCAGGAAATTACCCGAAGCAATTCTAACAGCAAGAGCGAGCAACGAGTCGATCCGAACTTGTCCTATACGAGCCGATTAGGGATCGAGGCACCGTGCTGCCTTGTACACATTCGAATTAGCGATTAGCGCATCACAACAGTCATCAATACGCAATATTTAGTTTGTTTGGCGGCAGAGGTTTCCTTTATTGTAGCCTGTCAGATGCCTTGTAGACATCAGTACAGGTACTCGGACTCCGCGTTCCAGTGTTGTTTTTCAGTTAAGTGTGCTTGTTTCCTTGTCTACGTCGAAGTTATGGAGAAACATGGAAGTTCTACGGCTGGGTTTAAACTCAAAGTGATAAACTACGCAGAAGAACATGGTAATAGAGCTGCTGGACGAGAATTCAGTGTGACTGAGTTTAATGTTCGCTACTGGCGTAAATGGAAAGCTGCGCTAGAAACCACCAACCGAACACTTAAAGCATTCAGAGGGCCAAAAACTGGTAAGGTTCCTGAGCTGGAAGACGAGTTGGTTAGTTACGTCACGGAGTTGCGAAATGATGGCTATAGTATATCGCACGAGATGCTATATTTCAAAGCGTGCGAACTAGCGAATAAACGCGGTATCAGCTGTTCGGATCTAAAAGCGAGCCGCGGCTGAATCCGTAGATTCATGAAAAGTAAGGGCTTGTGTCTGCGAAGGCGAACATGTCTCTGTCAGAGCATGCAGAGTAATTTTAATGACAAAATTATTGAGTTTCATCGCCATGTGATAGCAATGCGAAAGAGAAACAATTACCTGCTATCTCAAATTGGCAACGCAGATCAGACTCCGATAAACTTCGACATGCCAGCGAACACTACCATCAACAAGAAGGGAGAATGTAGCATTCTTGTACGTACAACTGGGTGCGTGAAACAGTGCTGCACAGTCATGCTAGCAGTAACCGCGGACGGAAGAAAATTGCCACCATATGTTATTTTTAAAAGAAAAACAATGCCTAAAGCGAAGTTTCCCAAAAGCATTCATGTTCATGTGCAAGAGAAAGGATGGATGGATACAGCTCTTGTCCAGGACTGGGTCCGTACAGTGTGGGGAGCACGGCCAGGGGCATTGCTTCGACGCCCGGCAATGCTAGTATGGGACAGTTTCCGCGGACACTTGGTGAAAGACACGAAGAAGCGTCTTCAAGAAATGAAGACTGATCTTGTTTTAATTCCTGGTGGACTCACACATTGTCTACAGCCCTTAGATGTTTCCGTCAATAACCCTTCAAGGACAACATGCGTAAATTGTACGCCGAATGGATGGCGGGAGGGGGCCACGACCTGTCGCAAGCAGGCAAAATAAAGAGGCCGTCAGTTGAACTCGTGTGTGATTGGGTTATACGGGCGTGGGTTATGGTGTCGCCGGACATTGTTGTGAAGAGCTTCTTGAAGACGGGCATCGCAAATGCATTGGACGGAAGTCAGGATGAAGCAGTATGGAATGATGACCAGAATGTTGCACGCTAGAGTACCTCGGAGATTGGTAGCAGTGACGGCAGTGACATTGAATAGGGTGAGTAACGTATACCAGTTGCCTTGTTTCAATAATGCAAATTTTGTGTTTTTTTCGGGAATACGGACATTCCCCGTGTATATCTCGCTCCAAAAAATTTCACACGTATTTTCGGTCAATAAAGTGCGAGCAAATACGGTATGTTCGCTTTTATAATGAGAGAAATGAAAATTTAACTTTTTGTGCTCGCGTGTACATCACCTTTATACAATGTAAAGGCCCCCCCCCCCCCAAAAAAAAAAAACTCTAAATCTGTAGGCAACTAATATAATATGTTACTTCATCATCACTTTCCGCTGTGGTTAATAACTGAAGGATTCTTTGCTTCGAAATAACATAGCGTCGAGAGCAACTAGTTTGTTGTTCCACCATGTTTGTTTACATTGTGGATGAATGACAGCTGTAGAGGACTGACTTCTACAAAAGGCTCTGGTAGTCACTTCCCGAAGCTATTAGCCGTGCTCAGTTCCACATAATTCCCAACAGATGGCAGAACATGCCAGACATCGATTCAGCTCTTGCGAGTGAACCGGGAAACAGAAAAAGTAAAAGTTCTCGTACACCGTCTACAGACGGGCGTAGCACTCATCAGGTTAACGACCAGGAAAAAGGACAGACCAATGAGTGGGATAACACTTGGAGGTGGACAGCTGAAGAAGGTGGAAAGTCTCAAGTACTTGGGAATTATAGTGGAGGAAAATGGGAGAAATGACAAAGAGATTACGGAACGTGGCAGACAGGCAGAAGCATTAGGAGCTTAGTGTGGAATAAAGATGTCCCACAAAAAAGCAAAGAAGCTACTATATCTCGATACTGACCTATGCTTCAGAAACGTGGATAATGAAGAAAAGAGACATAAGCAGAATACAGGCAGGTGAAATGAAGTTCCTGCGAAGTAGGATCGGAATAACAAGAAGAGACAGGGTGAGGAATGAAAAGGTCAGGGAAATGGTGAAAGAGGAGCCCTTGCAAGTTAGGATTGGGACATCAAGACTGAGGTGGTATGGACACTTAAAGAGAATGGATGAGAAGAAGATTCCCAAGAGGATACATGAGATGCAGATGCAGAAGAAACGACCAAGGGGAAGACCAAGAGATAGATGGCTTAAAGGAGTGGAGGAATGTGTCAAGAAGAGAGGTGAGGACTGGACCAGAGTGACAGCGGAGAGGTGGTGGGAAGAAAGAACTAAGTGGCGAGGCTTATGTTCCAAACAGACCCAGCCTGGGGCTGGAAACTGTACAAGATGATGATGATGATGATTATGGCTGCTACTGTTACTCAGGAAATTTTCTTATTTATCCTGGAAAAATCAGGGAATTCTGTTAGTTGGTTTTGGTAGACATCCTGAAATGCAACACACATAACTGGGAACAGAAGAATAACCTGCAGCACATTTTCAAAACTTGCTGTCAAGATACGACCGTGCCTAAGTTACGTTACGCGTGTGTGAATATGATCTTGTATTAATAATGTTATCGTCTAATAAATGCTAATCTGTCCAGTTGCTGTTGAGAATTACAGTTCCACGCAAGAGCATGATACTTATATTTAACGTAACGAGTCTTGCACAATGACTTGTTTCGAACCGTGGGTAGGATACTCGACTGGACTTTGTCAGGCCCTGTTAATATATCAATTAATAATGTTGTATCAAGTAGAAAAACATTAGGTATTCAACACTTTCTTTGCAGTTTATGACAGGTACCAGGGCAAATGTTAAATGGGGGTCGACTGTTGACCCCATGTGGTAGTGCGGTACAGCTGTTTTACAAATAGATATCTCCATTTTTATTAACATTTTTGTTATTTGCATCTCTGTGAATTCTAGTTTGGTTGAATGTTGCAGGTACGACCGGCTATGCGTACGTGTCTCACTTCCCTACTCCGCCCAAGCGCCAGCTAGCGTATGTGGCAGCTTTCAGCCGCATGGCCACTGTCAAACAGGTGTACGACTTCTTGTGCACGAGGCTCAGGATACGACCCGAGGACATGAGGCTGTGGCACTACCGGGACGAGGTGAGTCGAGTTCATTGCGTATATCTCTCACCATTTTTTAAATTCTAAATTGAAGGGGGAAAAGATCCTTACACATATCTCGCATTAATTTCTGACGCCATCATAAAAATGATTGTAGTAATGTTTAAGATAGAACCGCTACCCACTGAACATCGCACGTCTTGCCCTTGTTGTTGTTCGTTTGCATTCCTTCCTTTCACGGTAATTGTTGTCCGTCTGTTGCATTGTCGAAAAGTACCCGTATTCTGTATTCACCTTCCAGTGTTGTTTCTCAGCTAAGTGTGAGAGTTTTCTTGTGTAGGTCGATCTTTAAGTTATGGAAAAGCTCAAAAGTTATAAGTCTGAGTTTAAACTGAAAGTAATAAAATACGCACAAGAACATGGTGATAGAGCTGCCGGTCGAGAATTCATTGTGACTGCATTTAATATTTGCTACTGGCTTAAACAGGAAGACACTTGAACAAAACACGTGAGGAATTTTCAAATGTGGAAATGCAGTACAACATAAGGAGTGTGATCCTCAGCTGTTTTGTTGGTGCTCCACACGCTAAATTGTTAGGTTAGAACACGCCGAGATCTGGTATTGTTAGTCACGATAAGCTCACGAGGGAAGGCAAAATAAAGAATGCCATCAGTTGAACTCTTGCCTGATTGGGTTATAGTGTCGATGGACGTTTGTTTTGAATAGCTTTTTGAAGATGGACATCGCAGATGTGTTGAACGGAAGTCAGAATGATGCACTCAAGAGTGGATCGGAGATTGGCAGCAGTGTCTTCTTTCAATAATGCAAATTTTAAGTGTGGTGGGGAATACGGTTACAATCCCCCGTATATATCATGTACAGAATATTTTCTGTCAAAAAAGTGCGAGTTATATGCGAGCTAATACGGTACAACATTGTATATTATTGCTGAGGAACTCTGTTTATCTGCGGTTTTGTTGCGTATTCTGTGGCTTGTTTTATTTTTACTGATAGATTATTGGGAACATTGACAGTACAGGAGGATTCCCTATTTAATGTTGCCCTACTTTGCAGAACAACATGTTGCTGATCGAAGACGAGGATCCGACGCTGGAGGAGCTCGGGGTCATTGACGAGGACCAGCTGCTCATAGAGGTGCGCAATAAGGACCTGACTTGGCCCGAGGAGATGGGCTCCCTCGCCGCACACCTGCAGGACAAGCGCAAGCAGGGTGAGTGTTATGGCTCCGAGCTCTTGGCTTGGTTTGTCTACGGTATTCTGCGTTCCCACAAATGTGGCAGGTTTCCGTACAACTATCTGCACCAACTACAGCAATCGTTCCATTTCAATTTGAAAGTGATTGGTTAACAAATAATGACGATAAAACTTGTACCATATTTCCTGTCATAATCGTCACGTAGTATATTTGTATCAGTGTGCCGATTGGTCACGCATGCTGCCATGAGCATATAACCTGGCATGACGTAGTCTCTGCCTCTGCTGGCAGGCTATGACTCACACTCGCAGCATCTTGTCAGTCTAGCGTCCATGAAAACACAGAGAAAATACAATATTTACCCCTGGGTTGATGAATAATGCAAATAATAATACATTTCTTTAAATCTTCAAAAGTTTTGATATTCTTGACATAATTGTCACTTTTCTTTTACGAATTTTCATCATAATCTTGTACAGTTTCCAGCCCCAGGCCGGGTCTGTTTGGAACATAGGCCTCTCCACTTAGTTCTCTCCGTCGTCATTCTGGTCCAGTCCAGTCCTCTCCTCTCTTTTTGACAAACTCCTCCACTCCCTTCAGCCATCTATCCCTTGTTCTACCCCTTTGTCGTTTCTTCTGCATCTGCATTTCGTGCGTCCTCTTCAAGTGTCCATACCACCTCAGTCTTGTTGTCTCAATCCTATCCTGCAAGGGCTCCTCTTTCACTATTTCCCCGATCTTGTCATTTCTCACCCTGTCTCTTCTTGTTACTCCTATCCTACTTAGTAGGAATTTCATTTCACTTGCCTGTACTCTCCTTGTATCTCTTCTCTTCATTGTCCATGTTTCTGACGCATAGGTTAGTATCGGGACATCTCTATTCCAGGCTAACCTCCTGATGCTTCTGCCTGTCTGCCAAGTTCGGTTATCTCTTTGTCATTTCTCCCATTTTCCTTCACTACACTTCCCAAATACTTGAGGCTTTCCACCTCCAAATGTTATCTCATTCACTGGTCTATCTTCCTTCCTTGTCGTTAACAGGAACTCGCATTTACTGATGTCGAATTTCAGTCCATATTCTCCCACCGTTTCTTCCCAAGCCTTCATTTGCGCCTGAATTTCCTCCTCGTTTTCCCAGATCATTAGATCATCTGCAAACCTCATAGTTTTCATCTTACATTCTCCAATTTTTTTCTGCTACCCGCATCATTATATCATTCATGATCACAATGAAGAGAAGAGGTGACAAGAATAATAGGTTAAAAATATGTGCCTATTCATCATCATCATCATCATGAACCGGCTCCAGTTTCCCGGGTGCGGTGAATGAGCGCTCTCCATTTAGTTCTTTCCAAGAATGTTTCCTCCTCCATGATCCGCTGCACATCCAGACCTCTCCCTGCAAGATCATTTCTAACCTGGTCGATCCATCTCTTCCTCGGTAGACCTCTTGGTCTCTTGCCTTTCAGTTCTTTCTCAAACCACACTCTAGCTGTTCTTTGTGTGTCCATTCTCTTAAGATGACCGAACCATTTCAGCCTGGCTTCAACACAGATCTCATTAAGAGATTGTTCTACTTGAACAAGATGGCGTATCTCATCATTTTTTATTTTGTCTCTCCTTGTCTTCTGAATCATAGTTCTTAAAAACGTCATCTCCACCGCCTGTAGTTTACTGGTATTTCTCTTGGATTGGGTACAGGTAGTAACAGGTACAAAGAAGCTCTTGTAGAGTATTAGGTTTGATCTTAAAGGAACTTGCTTATCCCAAAGAAGCCCTCGCAAGAGATGATAAAATTGTGCTCCTTGTTGAACTCTACTAGTGATTTCAGCAGATGGTGGACACTACACTGCCAAGGTAATAGAACTGATGTGCCTGTTATGCCAGGAAAATGACATATTTTAATTTATTGCAGTGATAGCTCAGTAGATTTTTCTCAACTGAAGGCAATTCTGACAGTTCGTGACCAACTGATCGATGTTAACGAGAACACGTTGTTACCAAAGAGTACTGAGCAGGAAAGTAAAGCCATATTATCTGCACTTTGAAGGACGTTGATCGCTGAGTAAGGAAACTGCTTTTCTCATGTTAAGTGCTGAGCGATTCCCCCTCGACATTCCCCAACAAGCCAGACCACACGATGACAAGCCTTAGCCTCGGATCGCAGAGTAATGCAAGTGTGTGTGGTGTTTGCAGCCATCCCAGCCGAGAAGGGAGCCACCGGTCTCAACAACCTGGGGAACACGTGCTTCATGAACGCTGCCCTGCAGTGCGTCAGCAACACCAGGTCTCTCACACAGTATTTCACCGGCAACATGCACCTCTACGAGCTGAATAGGTGAGTTGTTAGCAGCAGCAATTAGTGTAATATTTCAGTTTTTTGTAACATTAACAGTATACTGTCACTAATCCATCAGATCATAGCTTAAAGTCAGTTTGCTTCAAAATGCTGAATGTTGAAAGCTTGTACAGTCTGCTGCAGAATGATGAGAAATACTCTCCCCCAACATTGCTTCCACTTCCGACCCTCTCGGTATCCGTATATACCCGAATATAGCGTGGCAAGTTAGACCTGGCCTGTCATGGTGGAGTCTCGTCTAGGAGGGGAAGTGGTGGGATCACTAGGCGCAAATGCGATTTCCCCTCTTTGGTGCAACAGCTGTTTGGGGCTGCTCGCTGCTCGTCGTGGTTATATTATGCAAGCATAAAGTATCGAATAGGAGCATTCTCAGTGACATAGCATTGGTATTGGTGGTAATGAACTGATAGCGCGCCCACTTCACACACTCCTGACAGCAAGCTTGTTGCCGTGCTTGTCAAAGAACAGAGCCACTCAGTCTTGCTTCGCATGCCTTGACAGCATCTGTACCCTGCCAAGGGTCTGGGAATAATGACTACTTGGCAACATCTAACCAGCGAGTGATGAAGTATGTGCTCACTGGTTGACAAAGAATCCAGGCTGGGGGATGACGTAATGCAACTGGACGCACATGCGCATCGGAAGGTTCAGATCTAACTTGTTCCGTTATACCACCTGCACATTTTTATACAAAATCGGAGGGGGAAAATTGGGGTGCGGGTAGTGTTGTAAAATACCCAGGTATTTATAAATCGGACTAAATACCCAGGGTTTATAGTCGGGTAAATACCCAATTTGGGTAAATACCTGGGTTTAGATTTTTCATTTTTCATATGATTGGTCATTTTATTAACATTAGCATGTTTCTATACAACATTACAATACTTGCAGACAACACCGCCTTTGTTATTGTCTTTAAATAACTGCCAAGCTGAACCTTTTTTTTTTTTGCCCATTTTTCTCACACTAATAGTTCACAAAAATGATATCAAGTGTTCTGACATAAACCATCAACTTAAGATAAAGATCTCTTAAATTCAGATAAAAGACTGAAATGAAAATCTGTTGCCACTATAAACTAACAACTCCGCTACACTGAAAAAGTTAGGTTAAGTACAGTAGGCATCAATCAAAGAATAGAAAATGTGAGGGAAGTACAGTTGTCAGTTTGAATTCTGGGTAAGATGAGATGAGCAGTGTTGCCAACCCATATGCTTGCTGGCATACATCTTCACCCACTATAGAGACTACATACTACAAAAACTTCCTGACATGTATTTATATTATTTAGAGTATGATTTTAAAAAAATAATATTATTTTTATATTTGAAATTGAATGAAAAATAACTTACAGCACTTTTATTAAGTATTTTTTATTTCAAATGTCCTTTCTATTGACTATATTTTATTACCTTTTGAGTTTTGGCATACACATATTTCAATTAATATGCATATAAACACACTTAGAGGCAAGGTTACAGTGCCAAAACATATAAATACCCAAAAATACCTGGACGTCTATTTTCCTTAAATAATAATTTTAAGTTTTGAAGGATCAATATTGTTCCTGATTTCAATTTAAGGCATCAAATACCTGTGTTTCAGTCCTTGTTTGTCAAACACATCAACAACACATCACAAAGTGTTGTACAACGCTCAAAAAACTGAAAATACCCTCATTTTTGGTATTTGAATGACCACTGGTTATATACCCAGGTAAATACCACATTTATATTTACCTTCCCACTGGGTATTGACCCGGCCCACATCGCTAGGTGCGGGTATTAATTGAGTTATCCAAATTTTAAACATTTAAAATGCCTGCCATGTGCGATATATGGTGTTGCGAGCATCTGCTATATGGTGCTAGTGCTTGTTCGGGTTCACCATATTTACTCGCATATAACACCTGCCATTTTATTTTTTATATTATTTTTTATTTTTATTTATCTTCTGTAATTTTCGGCTTGCAAAATTTCCCTTTATATAAATTAGGATGGCACACAAAGGAGGACCTAGGGTCTTTAAATCAACACACAAAATAGTTATTTTAACCCATACTTTATTTACGAAAAAAGTGATAATATCCCATTTAAATAGCCATTCTCTTGCATCATCACAGCTGACTGGTTACAGGACAAAGACAGTGCGTGCGCCAAGTTCAAGGTTACACGACATCATTCCGTGATTTACAGTACGGCCATTGTCTCTTGTTTCTCGAACCCACTCCAGAACTTTTATGTCCACATTTTCGTACTTTCCTTTTTTCACACCGCGGAAGGACTTAGAAGTTTTCTTTGTTCCCAATAATTTGTCCTTCTGGTTATGCCAATAAAGAATCATGTGGCTGTACTTTATATTTACGACTCTCCACTTTCTCCATTTTCTGCAGCAAATTCTAGCACTTTTAACTTGAAGGATGCCGTAAAACTTATTATTTTGCTAATCTTCAGTCGTTATCTACTGCACGCTTCTTATAATTATGCACTACACACGGCTGTGCGGGACGCGAGTCACGGAACTCGTAAGCTGGGGGGTAGGGGGAGTGAGTAGCCATTGTCGAGGTCAACAATGCACAGGTGGTGCAGGCAGAAGCGCGGGTTTTACAGTTTTGTGAGTTGCGTCATAGCATGGCATTAGTAAACGTTAACATTTGTTTAAAAGTGACAAAAATAAAAATAAATGTTTTTTAATTTTAATTTCCATACAAAAATGAGGGTGCGGGGTTATTCGGGTATATATGGTATGCTATCCAATGTCTAAGGTGTCTTCCATTTTCTCCACCTTAAGTGGGCCATGTCCCATTTTTCAAGCGGTCACACCTCTTCTGCTTAAAGGAGACAGGGTGTGTGTAGCCCACCACGCATGGTGAGTTCGAATGATTCAGTTTCCCCCATTTTCCATTGCCTGTCATGGCTCCACTTTCTATCATGCCCCTCAGTCCCTATTCTTCGAGAGTTGATGCTTCTTTTTGGTCCATTTTTTTCTTCTAGTCAGTCATTAGGGTCCAAACAATTTGGGACAGATGACCTAGATGTTTGAACGACAATGATCATCACTGTGGAGACAGTGTCAGTTTGTTCCTGTTCATTGCAACTGCCCTTTTTCTCTCTATTATGCTTTGATGATTTGGATGAACACTTGAAGGATTGCGCGTAACGTAAGCACCCTTTTGTCATTTTCAGGACGAACCCTCTGGGTATGAAGGGTCACATCGCCAAGCGGTATGGTGACTTGATCCACGATATCTGGAGCGGGACGGCCAAAACCATCGCACCGTTGAAGCTTAGGGTAAGGCTTAGACTCCATTCTTTCACTTGGTGTGCTCACGACAGAACCAAGGATAGGATAGGGACAGCTCCTTCCTGTCCATAGTGTGAGAATGGTACTTGAGGGCAAGCTGCAGTGTTCGCCAACATCTCAACATCGTTACTGTAGGCTTAGCCCTTCGTAAATACTCACTAGTTTGAGAACAGACAATTCAATATTTCTTAACAAGTAAGTTTCTCATTAAAAAAAAATGTCCTGCTCCGTGGCTAAATGATTGGCATGCTAGACTTTAGCCCGACGTGTCCTGGGTTCGATTCCTGGCTGGGCCATTAGGGATTTTAACCTCCTGGAGTTAATTCATGTGGCTTAGGGACTGGGTGTGTGTGCCGTCTTCATCACTTCATCCTCATTACGACACGCAAGTCGCCCTCGGGCTTCAACTAGAAAGACTTGCACTCGGCCTCTTAGAAGGCCACACGATAATTCACTCATTTAAAAATATTACACAAACAACTAGGTAAAAGTTTTCTGGGCTTGTAGGCCGTAGTCCAGGGAGGACATCTCCCGACGTTTCACCGGAAACTGCGTCCGGCAGTATCAAGGGTTCGCTCCTTTCGTTAGTCAGCAGTGGAATGCTAAGGAAATGTACTTGCTTTCTTATTGGGCAACTGTTGTTGAGAGAGAGAGAAATCTGATAACAGAAGATCGACGTTTGGCCTTACGAGAAATTGCCGAAGAAGTTGGGATCTGTCAAGATTCCGCACAGGCAATTTTGCGTTATGATTTGAACATGCGCAGAAGCGGTTTGTGGCCTCCCAGGACGCTGATCACTCTCCACCGATGTGCAGCCATTTTTGAATCGGTTGAACCACTCTAATTTGTGTTACCATCATAGCTTAGTCTCCAAATACCCGCTGAATTTTACGAATTGTTTTACTTTGAGAATCACCTAGCTTCTCACAAAATTGGATACAGTATCTTTGCTCAATTCGTTCGGTCATCTTGCGAGAAACTTCGATCCGACGAATCTTGTAACAGAGCCTCACATTAGCCAGTGACTGTGATACACGAACGCGGTGAAAAAAATCAAGCATGCGCAGTAAGGCTTCTTCCTCCACTGTTGTGAGTGGCACTGCCTTCGCATCACTACATTGCATGGGAAAATTCAAGGTCTGATATAAATTAGACAGGCCTTGTAGGGATGCTTGAATGATCTCTCTGATTTTTCTGCAGTAAAAGTGGCCATTGCGTGTTAGGAGTTACGTTTAATGCCAATAGCCATGACTAAGCCTACTTAGCGATGAGAGAGACTGACGCCATATTGTAATGTGTTGCAGTGGACGATCGGCAAGTATGCTCCTCGCTTCAACGGGTTCCAGCAGCACGACTCGCAGGAGCTGCTGGCCTTCCTGCTGGACGGGCTGCACGAGGACCTGAACCGCGTGCACGACAAGCCTTACGTGGAGCTCAAGGACAGCGACGGCCGGCCTGACGTCATCGTGGCTCAGGAGGCAAGCTCCTCTCTTTCACTCTCCCTCAGGGGCTCCCTCTTTCTGCCTTTCATGGCCTTACTTCATTCTCTTTTTTTTTTTTACTAGAGGTTTGGACACATTTCTTTTTCTGTCTTTTTATTGTCTTATTCTTGAAATGTTTCTTTCTTCTTCAGTTACTGTAGGTGTTTAAATGGTACTGAAAAAAGAATTCATGATGAAAATCAACAAAGTAAAATAAAAATATTGGAATGCAGCCGAATAAATTTATTTATTTATTTTAACACTTTTATTTTTTAACTTGTACTTTAATTTTTATAGGCCTCTTTTATTTCAATTTTTAATTTGTTTGTTTATTATTATTTTTTAAAATTTTATTATTTTCTTACATTTTTAATTTAATTTACCTACTTATTTAGTTACTTCCCCTTAGAATAAAAATAAAATAGACCTAAAGCTTTTATAAAATTATTATATTTTTTAGCTGCAAGCTTCACATGAACTTTAACCCTAGAACCCCGCTGAGAGATGGTGTGACATGCCTTGTCTTGTGTTCCTAGAAGTTTACCGATGCTTCGTACTTGTTTTGATCCATAGAAACAATCTCCTTGTATAATTTTCCTTGGAAACAAATTAGGGACCTTCTGCCTTGCATATCATGTAATGGCGCTGTATATGTTATCGCTACCGCTCTTATTTTGAGGCTGTAATTATATGTATTAGGGAGTTAAAAGTGCTCCTTTGTTATAATTTTCGTCTACAATATTTTCGTTTCAGTTGGCTTCTATGTAGCATAACAGCTGTAATATCATTTACAGTAACGTAAGTTCGTTCACACACTTGGGTTATAGACCTAAAATGGCTCATGGAAGATATATTTTTTTGTTATCAAACAAATATTATTGCATAGACTTGAAACTCTCACACATATTATGTACATATATGTGCATGATTTTCTATATCTTGGATTTAGTGTTTCAAGTTTCATCTCGTATTTTAGGTTAGAATTTTGATATTGCTCATTAAAAAAAAATCCACCATTTTCAATTCTCAATTTTTTTTTTTTTTTTTTATCAAGCTTCACAGAAAAGTTAACATTGCCATCTGAATCCGTGGTTTATTAGCTTTTCAACGATATGCAACAGTGCCATGGAAAATTGTTCACAATAGGTTGAAAATAAGAATCCACTTGTTAGGAAAATATCACACAAATTGGTTGTCAGTTCTAGGGTTAAAACACAGAAGGAAGAACAGGATATATGAGGAGGGGGTGTCGGGTGAGTGAAGCCAAGTTATCGCTCGGCAGCAGCGGTACTGAAACACTTGGAAACAATGATAAAATTTCCGCCTTTCAATACTATTTATTGCAAATTACTTACAGGGACATGTTTCGAGGGCTAACACTCCCCCTTCATCAGCCTGTCCAACAAAACTTCAAAGGAAAACTTTCCTTGTATAAGAACATACAAATCACATGAAGAATAATGAAAATGTTCTCCAATCCATTATTTACAATATTGTAAATACAAGGAAATTTTTCCTTTGAAGTTTTGTTGGACAGGCTGATGAAGGGGTGTTAACCCTCGAAACATGTCCCTGTAAGTAATTAGCAATAAATAGTATTGAAAGGCGGAAATTTTATTATTGTTTCAAAGTTCTAGTTACGTCAATACGGACCTGAATAATCTACATTATGAGCTGAAACCCTTGTAATGGTTGCAGGCGTGGGAGAACCACATCCTGCGCAACAAGTCCATCATCGTGGATCTGTTCCACGGGCAGCTCAAGTCCAAGGTGACGTGCAAGGTGTGCGGCCACGAGAGCGTGCGCTTCGACCCCTTCAACTACCTGTCGCTCCCTCTGCCCATGGAGAGCTACATCCACGTGCAGGTCATCGGTGAGTATGTCATTCCCGCCCCTTACAATTTCTGATTTGTAGGGACCTCCGATTTTGGAGCATAAAAATTTTAGATAGAGTTGAGAAGGAGAAACCCAAGAATGTGTGGTGTTCAAAGCAGTAAATTAAAACCATTATCGACTTGATTTCACAAAAATATTCTGATCATATATTGAGCCTGTTTTTAAGTAAGTACGGTATTGTTTTTAAATATGGCTGGTGCAGCACTGCGGTCATTGTTTGGTGCATGTGCACTCGGGAGACACCTGTCTACCAAAGCCAGCCGACTGATGAGATTTCCGCTTTTCTGCCCGAGTGGGTGGTCGTAAGTTCGAGGTATTCCTAATATCGGTCACTTCTGATTAAGTGGTGTCAATCGTAATTCCTCTTTCCACTATCGAAATATTTGTTGTTTTTTTTACATCATCAACTACTTCCCTGGTCTCCGCAACCATTGCTCTCTGTCTTCAGCACCTCGACAGTAAGAACCATAATGAAGATTTAGTGCGATGTCTTGAAGGAAATATTGTGCTCTGCCTTTCCTCCCTGTGATTCCCCCCCCCCCCGGGAGATTAGTGTGGCCTGTGAATTGAGCTTTTCTTGTATGGATCGCTGGTCTCAGTTCTCTCTTCCCTTGAATTTCCTGCAGGATGCTGATATTAGTCCTCTTTTCAATCCATTTAATCCATAACATTATCTGTCAGACCCACATCTCAACTCTCTTCCAATCCTTAGTGGTGTGAATTTAAGTTCGATTTTCACTCTGTAAATTGCGCATTCTGAAGCTGGTGCTCTCGTCATACGAGCAGGCACAATCTCCCCTGAGATCTATTCTTCAATTGAAATTGATATTAGGCTTATTAAAAAAAACAATGTATGACTCTGGGTGGAAAAGGTGAAAAAATTACAATAAAATTAGAGGATGAAATTGAACAAGTATCTTAGATAGTTTTCAATACCTAGGAAGTTTGGTTACACAATAAATGATATGAAAAAAAAATTAAAATCCACAGCCTGCTCCAGTCTCCGACCGGGTCAAGAATGGAATGAATGATGCCCCCATCTAGCGGCGAGGATATGAACTGTGCCGGCTGCCGAGGCCTGACGCATTCCTCTGGGGCAATGATTAAATGAATGACAGATGAAATGAAATGATAGTGGAGAGTGTTGCTGGAATGAAAAGTTGACAGGGAAAACTGGAGTACCTGGAGAAAAACCTGTCTGCCTCCGTTTTGTCCAGCACAGATCTCACATGGAGTGACCGGGATTTGAACCACGGACCCAGCGGTGAGAGGCCGGCGTGCTGCCACCTAAGCCACGGAGGCTCAGCCTAAGGAAGAGATTAGTGAAATGTTTTGTTTGGAGTGTAGCAATGTATGGAGCGGAAACTTGGGACACTTAGGAAAGAAGACGAGAGAAGAATAGAGGCTTTTGAAATGTGGCTGTGGAGAGAATAAGTGGGAAGGACAAACTGAGAAATGAGGAAGTATTAAAGAAAGTAGAAGAAGAAAGGATGATGCTAAAGAAGATAAGGAAAAGAAAAATGAATTGGATTGGACACTGCGTAAGAGGAGCCTCCGTGGCTTAGGCGGCAGCACGCCGGCCTCTCACCGCTGGGTCCGTGGTTCAAATCCCGGTCACTCCATGTGAGATCTGTGCTGGACAAAACGGAGGCAGACGGGTTTTTCTCCGGGTACTCCGGTTTTCCCTGTCACAATTTCATTCCAGCAACACTCTCCACTATCATTTCATTTCATCTGTCATGCATTTAATCATTGCCCCAGAGGAGTGCGTCAGGCCTCGGCAGCCGGCACGTTCATATCCTCGCCGCTAGATGGGGGCTTCATTCATTCCATTCCTGACCCGGTCGGAGACTGGAAGCAGGCTGTGGATTTTCATTTTCATTTTCACTGCGTAAGAGGAGATGGTTTGGTGAAAAGTGCATTAAAAGGGACAGTCCAAGGAAAAATCCGAAGAGGAAGAAGAAGATTTCAGTTGCTGGATTCCATCAAGATTGATGAATCTTATGAGCTGATGATACGTGCTGCTGAAGACCGGATAAGGTGGAGAGGAAACCTGCCATCTGGCAGATTAACTGATGATGATGATGAGACTCAACTCTCCACACGTAGATGAATCTCATCTGTAAGAGTCGGCAAGCCCTTGCAGCATGTCTGGTAAGCTTGAATCCCTAGCTATTTCAGCACTTGAGGGGGAAAGAGAGATAGGTGTATTGGCCAACGCGGGAAGTCAACAACCCACCAAGAGTATTCTGGTAATAGTGGACAATGTATAAAAATTTGTTGGCCAAAGCATTAGATAATGATGTGATAATACAAAGAGTTGACTTTACAAAGGTCGCTTGACAATTTAGCAAACATGTGGAGGACCAGACAATATTATTGTCACTAAATAAGGAAGTCCAGGAAGGCATAAAGGACACGACACCACCACTAACTAATAATAAGATATATTATCAAATAGGTGGCACATAAAACATAATATCCAAAGGTGACACATAAACATATGAGAAACACTAGCACAAATTTACACAATTGAAGAAACACTCATTAAGAATTAACACACGTTACGTCTTGAGCCTAAAACACACATATTGTCTTGAACGTAGCTGCAGATCAGTACATCATAGAACGGCATGCAATACACGGCGGTTCCATAGAATGATATAATTTAAATATGCAACACAAGTGGAGTTGCAACAAATAATGAAAAAACAGGTCGCATGGAACGAGAATGTGTCGTCGAACCAGGACTGACTTACAGTGATGCGCCGATACTGTAAGCCCAAAATGAATTGTTAATAAAACAAATTATGTGTGAAACGCAGGAAGTCAAAGTAGTTGCTGTCATACAAATACCGGGATATGCCAATCGCACGGTATTGTCACAGTAGTAAAGTAATTAAACCCAGCGTCAACTTCCATTCCAGTGATGTTGCAGGAAGTCAAAGTAGTTGCTATCATACAAATACCGGGATATGCCAATCGCACGGCATTGTCACAATAGTAAAGCAGTTTAGCCTAGCGTCAACCTCCATTAGTGATGATGCCTAGCCTTGTAACATGCTTCCAGACACGATGAATTACTTATCACACGAAGCATCATCATTATTCATACGCGTGAAGACAAATTGTTAGGCAGTAAATGAAGATAGAAGTGAACACATTACAACAAACTATCCGACGCCGCGGATTGAAGAATTCGTCGACATGACGCGTATCAACATCAAGCATGGTGATGATGAGATCGAAAATCACCGTAATGTCACTGCCCTAACAAAATATGAATCATGTGCATAGGACATGATTGCTAAGCACAGTTAATATGAAGATAGCACCAATTATAGAAATGATTAGCTGGATACTTGTTGATATATCACAACCAGCGTTGAAGCACAGCATTGTGTCATGGCTACACTCTTAGAGAACAACGAAGAAGAAACACGTGATTGGTCGCTACAAGCAGCAAGAAGGCCTCTGATAGGCTGGAAGCAGCCAATCACAGTAGAGAGTTTAAAAACAAGAAAGAGGCCTCTGATAGGCCGAAAGCAGCCAATCACAGTAAAGAGTTCAAACAAGTTAAAGAAGAATCAATGTGGCCAACTTAGAATACAAAATTACCTTCTAAGCCAAAATATCCTACTGGAAACACGGCAGTGGGAATACTACATGCAATCAAAACATATAAATCACGACAACCAATCAACATAAACAAAACCAACCTGACAATGAATAAATGCAATGAAGACAAATAATACAGATATGTACAACCACACAGAGTGGAAACAAATAGGGAAACACAAAAACTGGTTTGCCAAGACAGTGGCCGAACCATATTGCCCGCACAGAAACAACAGGCAGGTTGTTTATGAAAATACAAGAGTGTTTAGTTCTGCGGCAACAAGGGAGACACCTTGACGATGGGACGTTTCAAGAGTCCAGAGGTGGTATGTAGAGAGACCACACGAGCTAGGCCGTCCTTACCACAATGAACCTCAAGAATTCGTCCAAGTCGCCAGTAAGTAGGAGAAACATTGTCGTCCATAATAAGCACAAGCGTGCCAACCTTGAGGTTAGGAGACATACGGTTCCACTTGCGACGTTGTTGAAGGGAGAGTAAATGATCTGTGGACCATTTACGCCACAATGAAGTCATAATCTGTTGAAGTAATTGCCATCTAGACAACCTATTGATGGGCACTTCAGAAGCGTCAGGAATGGGCAAGGCATTCAAAGGTCGTCCAACAAGAAAGTGACCTGGCGAGAGATAGCACAAGTCAGTAGGATCCTCAGTCATAGGCGAAATGGGTCTAGAATTTAGAATGGCTTCAATTTGCACCACGAGAGTGGTCAATTCTTCATACGTAAGTACTTGAGCCTTCATGATTCTTATTAAATGAGATTTCAAAGATTTGATGTTTGCCTCCCAAATTCCACCAAAGTGCGGAGAACTAGGAGGAATGAAGTGCCACTGAATTAGTAGCGATGACGTAGAATCTTGAACAACAGATTGAAAATCTGCAGAGGAGAGCAACGTACCAAGATCAGCAAGGTCAGACTGTGCGCCTTGAAAGTTGGTACCATTGTCGGAATACACTTGAGCGGGAACGCCCCTTCTACTGCAGAAGCGAGTAAAGGCTACAACGAAAGCATGACTGGAGAGGGAAGTGACGACGCCGTAGGTATCAATTGACAATAAATAGAGACAAGCTCCATAGGCCAGCTGACTGCTGTCGCAAAAGCCATGAAGTCGCATAGATTTGATTTCTGAAGCAGGCTTAATCAAACGTGGAGTAGAAATCTCAGAAATCGCAGGTAAATTGCTATAAATGTTCAGCCAAGCTTGCGTGATTTCCATTGGAAGGGGGTCATCCCAACCGAGTTTGTGAATCCACAAATCTTGGAAGAGAATCTTACAAGCAACTACAATAGGTGACACTAAACCCAAAGGGTCAAAGATAGAGGCAACAATGGACAAAAATGAACGCTTAGTAAAGGTAATTGAAGTGTCACAGTTCACGATAGGTGACTGAATCCGCAACAAGTCATCGATAGGTTGCCAATAAAGTCCTAGCGTTCTGGCGACTGTTTCTTCACCATCGCCGAAACTACGGAGTTGTTGTTTCTCTTGATGAACAAGAGGAATGTTATCTATTAGAGTCATGGAGTTTGGACTCCACTTACACAGTTCAAAACCACCTAATCTCAAAAGAAGGGTCAATTCATCATACAGAATGAGTGCGTCATGCTCGGAATCACATCCCGAGATACAATCATCAACATAGAAGTCGTTTAAAACAATCTGAGTGGCAGCTGGAAAGGCTGTGCCATCAGTGAGGGCGAGCTCCTTTAGCACACGAGTGGCTAAGAAGGATGCTGGGGCAGTACCATATGTAACGGTGTTTAATTGATATTCTACTATAGGGTCTGAAGGAGAGTCTGTCCAAAATATTCTCTGTAAGTCACGATCTTTGTGATCTACAAGAATCTGTCTGTACATTTTACTCAGATCAGCTGCAAACGCTATCAAGTGAGTACGGAACCAAAGCAAAATAGAGAACAAATCCTGCTGAATTACAGGGCCCACCAACAAAGTATCATTAAGGGAGCACCCAGACGTAGTAACCATCGAAGCGTCAAATACCACTCTGAGCTTTGTAGAAGTACTGTGCGGCTTGAAAACAGGATGATGGGGAATGTAGTAAACTTCACCATCAGTCGGGTGGGGGGCAACTTGCATATGGTTTAAGGCTAGATATTCATGCATGAATTCAGTGTATTCTAACCTTAACTCAGGGTTACGAGCCAAACGTCTTTCGAGAGAGTGAAAACGTTTTAGTGTAGCGTAGCGAGAGGCACCTAGAGGCTCCGAGTCTACCTTGCGAGGGAGTCTAACCACAAATCTACCATCGTCTTTGCGAGTGGTAGTAGCAACGAAGTGTTCTTCACATATGGATTCATCAACAGACAACACTGGGGTTTCAACTTCTTCAACGTTCCAAAACGCTTCCAGCTGTTGTTCTACATGAGGGCGTGAGAGTGTAAGTGCTGATACCACGTGCGATGGTTGCGAGGTGCTTGCACTGGGCAGCCTCCCAGAAAACACCCAACCCACAGAGGTATTTTGAATGATGGGCAAATCACCAAATGGTATGATTTTACCAGGACATAACAGGTCAAAGAAATATTCTGCACCAAGAACAAGATCAATAGATTTAGTGCAATTGAAATCAGGATCAGCTAAATCAATATGTGATGGAATGTTCCATTCAGAGGTATCGAAACCAGCAGCGGGTAGCTCAAGTGCAATATTGGGAACCACGAGACATTCAAGCTTAGCAGACCAATTAGTAGCACAGGCAAAAACGTTCACATCAGCAACAACAGTAGCAGTGCTTTGATTTTGACCAACACCGTGAATGTGTACCTTCATAGGTTTGGTGTGGAGTCTTAATTTCTTAATTAAGTGTGACGAAATTAAGTTACAATCTGATGCAGAGTCAAGTAGTGCAGTGACAGGTACACGTAAGCCATTGCCAGCTAATATATTCAACTTGGCAGTGGGTAATAGCGTCCTTGAAAATTGATTGTCACGAGCGACGTTACTGCAACTAGTGTTTACCACGTTAGCATGAGCTTGAGAAGCATCATTACTAGTGCCACTGGAGGGCTCATAGTGAAGAAGAGTGTGGTGTTTTCGGGAACAAGTGTTACAAGAGTACTTCGAACATTGATGATTAGGCTCGAAATTACGCAAACAATTGTAACATAATTTACGAGACCTGACAAAATCCCATTTGGCTGTGGACGAAAGTTTGATAAAGGTACCACATTTCGACAATTGGTGATCAATGCTCCTACAATATGTACAACGAGATTTGGTAGTAGTTAACATGGGTTTCTGAGGCAAATGACCTTCAGCTTTAAGTTTGGTTACAGCAGTATGTAATGCAGGCCTGGACCCATTCTTTTCAGTTATTTCCAGTACCTTGCATTTTTTCTCTAAGAAGCTAACCAAGTCCTGGAGAGTGGGAATTCTCCCAGAATCAACATGATTCTCCCATTCACGGATGCTATCATTATCTAGTAGCTCCAATATAAAATGTGACAATAACAGGTCTTGAAGGGGAACCCCGTTAAAGTCCAAAGCTTCTAACGCATTGACATGAGAAACAAAGTGGTCGATGATGGCACGCAATGACACTGAATCATTACCGTATGCGGGGGGCTTGAAAAGCTTGGTGACATGATTATGCGCTATGAGCCTAATGTTATTGTATCGAGTTGTCAGCAAGTTCCATGCAACCATAAAGTTATCATCTGACACAGTAATGTTCTTTAAGAGGAGTTTGGCCTCACCACTAAGACTAGAATTAAGGTAGTAGAACTTA
Source organism: Meconema thalassinum (assembly GCA_946902985.2). Taxonomy (NCBI): domain Eukaryota; kingdom Metazoa; phylum Arthropoda; class Insecta; order Orthoptera; family Tettigoniidae; genus Meconema; species Meconema thalassinum. The sequence continues at coordinate 188,937,016 of OX336388.2, read as the reverse complement.
ACAATATCAGAAAGAGCATGGTTATCAATTACTATAGCCTTGAAGCTATCTCTGAAATTCAACCAGTCTGTGAAGTCGCCACTGAACTGCGGAATTTGAATTTCAGGCAACTTTATATGAGCTGCAGCTACGTTAGCAGTAGGAAATTGTGCACTCTGCAAATTATTCAAAGGGTTATCACTGTCTGTAGTGTTGGATTTTTTGAAATTGTCACAATGTAGTTTAATTTTAACCAGCAACTCAAAATATTTATCTTCGAAGTCACAACGTTCGGCTATTTCTTCGTCGATATTGTCTGTAATATCCTCTAAAGCGACTTGCGCTTCGTTATATTGTTCATAAATTTCCTCGCATTTGTGTTTGCGTAACACTAACATTTGATATTGCTCTTCTGTAATGTCCTGAAAGTTGCTAATTACTTTTTCTTGTGAGGTAAGCATGGCCTTAGCGACTGCACGCTTCCTAACTAAAGGTCGTTTTTGGGCATCCTCCATAATGACTTTAGGATTGCCCGCCTAGATGTAATTACCAGAGTTGCACACCTAACTAACACAACCAACTTAACTAACACAAAAAATAAACACTGAGACAATGGTCTCGATTAAGTTGTAAACAAACATCTGAACATAGAATACTGTATTGTGTCCTTGGGAAGTTAATGGGAACGTATACAATTTAAATTTATGGCCTTCCTGGTGAAATAGCAAGAAACAAGGGCCCAACATGGCCAAAACAATGCTTAATAATTCAAAATAGTAAACAGCTCAATATCCGGCCCGGAGAGGACCAAATAATGTATTGGCCAACGCGGGAAGTCAACAACCCACCAAGAGTATTCTGGTAATAGTGGACAATGTATAAAAATTTGTTGGCCAAAGCATTAGATAATGATGTGATAATACAAAGAGTTGACTTTACAAAGGTCGCTTGACAATTTAGCAAACATGTGGAGGACCAGACAATATTATTGTCACTAAATAAGGAAGTCCAGGAAGGCATAAAGGACACGACACCACCACTAACTAATAATAAGATATATTATCAAATAGGTGGCACATAAAACATAATATCCAAAGGTGACACATAAACATATGAGAAACACTAGCACAAATTTACACAATTGAAGAAACACTCATTAAGAATTAACACACGTTACGTCTTGAGCCTAAAACACACATATTGTCTTGAACGTAGCTGCAGATCAGTACATCATAGAACGGCATGCAATACACGGCGGTTCCATAGAATGATATAATTTAAATATGCAACACAAGTGGAGTTGCAACAAATAATGAAAAAGCAGGTCGCATGGAACGAGAATGTGTCGTCGAACCAGGACTGACTTACAGTGATGCGCCGATACTGTAAGCCCAAAATGAATTGTTAATAAAACAAATTATGTGTGAAACGCAGGAAGTCAAAGTAGTTGCTGTCATACAAATACCGGGATATGCCAATCGCACGGTATTGTCACAGTAGTAAAGTAATTAAACCCAGCGTCAACTTCCATTCCAGTGATGTTGCAGGAAGTCAAAGTAGTTGCTATCATACAAATACCGGGATATGCCAATCGCACGGCATTGTCACAATAGTAAAGCAGTTTAGCCTAGCGTCAACCTCCATTAGTGATGATGCCTAGCCTTGTAACATGCTTCCAGACACGATGAATTACTTATCACACGAAGCATCATCATTATTCATACGCGTGAAGACAAATTGTTAGGCAGTAAATGAAGATAGAAGTGAACACATTACAACAAACTATCCGACGCCGCGGATTGAAGAATTCGTCGACATGACGCGTATCAACATCAAGCATGGTGATGATGAGATCGAAAATCACCGTAATGTCACTGCCCTAACAAAATATGAATCATGTGCATAGGACATGATTGCTAAGCACAGTTAATATGAAGATAGCACCAATTATAGAAATGATTAGCTGGATACTTGTTGATATATCACAACCAGCGTTGAAGCACAGCATTGTGTCATGGCTACACTCTTAGAGAACAACGAAGAAGAAACACGTGATTGGTCGCTACAAGCAGCAAGAAGGCCTCTGATAGGCTGGAAGCAGCCAATCACAGTAGAGAGTTTAAAAACAAGAAAGAGGCCTCTGATAGGCCGAAAGCAGCCAATCACAGTAAAGAGTTCAAACAAGTTAAAGAAGAATCAATGTGGCCAACTTAGAATACAAAATTACCTTCTAAGCCAAAATATCCTACTGGAAACACGGCAGTGGGAATACTACATGCAATCAAAACAAATAAATCACGACAACCAATCAACATAAACAAAACCAACCTGACAATGAATAAATGCAATGAAGACAAATAATACAGATATGTACAACCACACAGAGTGGAAACAAATAGGGAAACACAAAAACTGGTTTGCCAAGACAGTGGCCGAACCAATAGGAAAAGGATAGAGAAGCGTTTACTTGTTGAATTAGTAGTAGTATCTAATGGTGCTTGGGTGATGGTGGTGCTCACGGTCTTAAAAAGATTGAAAACGCTGATGCAGAAGTCTGAACCCGTGTGTATTTCTCTTAATACTTAAACATTATACGGTAGATTTCAGTCAGGATTCTTACGATTATCACTTGTTTTCTCTCTCTCTCTCTCTCCTATAAAATCATGACTTGGGCCTGTCTTCTAACAAACACTTAAATTACAATTGGAGGAAAGGACTCTTGAGATGAACCGTATTGCTAATTGCCACCGTCGTTGCAGTAATCCGTCTGGATGGCTCAGTCCCTGTCAAGTACGGTCTGCGGCTCAACATGGACGAAAAGTACAGCAGCATCAAGACGGCGCTGGCTCCCCTGTGCGGAGTTCCTGCCCACCTGCTGAGGCTAGCCGAAGTCACTGCTGCTCAGATCAAGGTAACAGATCATTTGCTGCAACAGCATTTAACTGCTATGATTTCTGCATCAAGGCCCTAAATCAATTTAACATATTCCTATTGGTTCCATATACAGTAAAACTTCTTTTATACGTTTCACACTTATACGTTTTCTACACTTATACGATTTTTTTCCTGGTCCCGGCAAAATCCCTATACTCCATGTTGATGTATTTCCGATAAATGTGTTACATTTATTCATTTTTCACGCTTATACGATCATATTTTAAGTCCCTTGCAATATAAAGCATCATTTATACACTGCGTGTTCTGAGAAGGTACGTATGTTTGAATGCAAACTTTTGGTGCAGACTGTACTTCCGTCACACCCCTCGGAAGGAATGCGGCGCTCGCTATTTATGTTACGATGGCCTTGAGCGACACCGGTGATCAGAGTGTTGCAACAAGGAAGAACTGCTTGCGTAATAAGCGAGCGCTATTTGTGTTAGCCAAGATGTTAATCTCCCAAAATACAGGAAGCAGCCATAGAACACAGTTAGACAGCGTCTGAAGCTTATATTAAGATGAGTGAAAGAAAGCGGAAGTGTTTTACGATCACCAATATACTAAACATTTTATTATTTCTGTGCCCCCTATTCGATAACTGACCTCTTATTGAGCTACTGAAAAGGAATCACACCGCCTCTTTTCCTATCTCCATTTGCACTGCTACCGGGAAACAGGGAGGGAGAGGACTTGCAGAATAAATCCGTTAAGGGGAAGGACTGGGGATTAAACTCTGGGGTCCAATGTGGTCTCTACTGTACCAAACCAACGTACTATCCAAAATAAATAAAATAATGGTTCAAAGGAAAATTAAAATATAAATATATTCTTAGAGGGGTTGAAATACAATGCCCGTAGACTAATGGAGGGAACACAAATCAAACACTCCTAGTTTAATTAAATTCCATGGTGGATAACAATAAATTCATTAGATGTGGCAATGTCGCACTCATTTAAGAACCAAGCATTTCAAATATAGACGTAACCTGAACGTCACCAAATTAAGATATAATTTCAGGTAATGCCACCTAAACAATTATTAATTAGCGACTAATTTGGACGCTGTACCATCAGGCTAAAACATCACGACAAGGTTGCCAGAAAATGGCAAACGAAAACAAAGGACCGTCTGCCATTATTAAGTTCTTAACTATTATCCGCACCAAAATCCTAACCATTACATTTTATATTTATATGTTTCATATTTTCCAATTAACATTTCAAAAGCTATGAAAACAAATTACATGTTATGTGATAATTATAATCACTCCTGTAATTAGGCTGGCACTTTCCTAATATTTAAATGGCTCGTCCTATAAATCAAATGCTAGGCCAAATAGCTCAAATTATGGGCCCATAAAAGGAAATTAAATAATAACCAAAATCACATCTAGAAACTTAAAGAAAACGAGCTATAACGGATTCGCTTTTCAAGCCATATGCAATGCTAAAGTTATTATAAGCCCTGTAACGTGTTTTTCGAGGGGTTTTATGCAACTGGCATAAGTCAGTAGGAAGCCATTCTATATTTATTTACGCGGCAAATTGTTCAGCCAAGAGAATTTTTCATGGTAATTTATTATTATTATTAATTTATTATAATTATTATTAAGGTATTTTCGGAGCATTTTATAAAAATTATTAGCATTCAGATAGGTTTTCTATGTCTTAGAAAACGCTATCAAGCAAATTATTACGAACGACATCATCATCATCATCATTTCCCCTTATCCAGCTCCTGCCGGGTCGGGGTATTTATGGCACTTCTCCACTTTCCTCTTTCCTTCCACAATTCTTCTTCCACAATCTTGTCCCAGTCCAGATTTCTTTTCTCACGCTGTTCTTCACTGAATCGATCCACCTTGTTCTAGGTCTTCCCCTTGCTCTCTTACCCTTGTACTTGGCCTCCAGCACCTGTCTTGGTATTCTATTTTCCTCCATCCTCTTTACATGTCCAAACCACCTTAGTTTATTCTTCTCAATTCTCTCATTTAGTTTTCCCATCCCAACTTCCTTCCTAACATCTTCATTCCTCACTCTGTCTTTCCTTGTCTTACCTATCATACTTCTTAGGAATTTCATTTCACTGGCTTGGATTTTACTCTCATGCCTGCTTGTCAGGGTCCAAGTCTCAGCTGCATAAGTTAATATGGGTACATAGTACATTTTATACATTACCTCCTTGCTTTTCCTTGGTACTTCCTTATCCCAAACAAGTTTTCTTACACTTTGATAGAATGCATTGCTCTGCTGTACCCTCCTGCCAATCTCCATGTCCAACCTACCAGTTTGCATCAATTCACTTCCTAGGTATTTGAACGTGTCCACAATTTCCAAACTCTGACTTCCAATTTTCACAGTGCCCTTTCCTTGTCTTTCCCCTCTTGTCATCACCATGGTCTTGCTTTTCTCTATACTGATTTTCAGGCCATACTTCTGAATATTTTCGTTCAGTGCATCTAGTTGTTTTTGCACTTCTTCGGTGTTCCTTCCCCAGACCACAATATCGTCTGCAAATAATAGTAACTTCATTTCTTTATGTCCATATGCTTCCTTTGTTTCCTTTACAATTTCATCCATTACCATTATGAATAAAAGAGGTGACAGCACACTCCCTTGTCTTAGTCCAGTCTTGTTCCTAAACCAATCTGTCTTTCCAACTGGGGTCAGTACCCTGCTAACACAGTTGCTGTACATTGCTTGCACCATTTCCAACATTTCTTTTCCCAGTCTCTTCTTAACCATGGTTTCCCATACCTTCTCTCTGGGGACACTATCATATGCCTTTTCTAGATCTATGAAAGTCATGATCAAATCCTCTCCATATTCCCAGTTCTTTTCCATCACCTGCCTCAAGCTAAAGATTGGGTCCACTGTGGATCTTCCACTCCTGAAGCCATACTGTTCCTCTTGCAACTCTCCTTCCACCTTTCTTCTCATTCTTCTTTCTAATATCCTTTCCAGTATTTTTACTATCTGTGATATGAGGGTGATCCCTCTATAGTTATCACACACTTTCTTGTCCCCTTTCTTAAACACTGGTATTATTAGCCCTTTCTCCCAGTCTTCTGGTACACATTTCCGTTTCCACACACACTTTAGCAGTCGATACAACCATTGCATACCAACAGGTCCAGCAGCCTTTATCATTTCTACACTGATTTCATCCACCCCTGTTGCTTTTCCCAACTTCATTTTCTGTACTGCTAATTCCACCTCCAGCATTGTTATATCATCTTCTGTTATAGAGTCGTCAGGCTGTGTCACTCCGATCTCACCAGTACAATTGCTCACATTCAATAGCTTATCGAAATACTCCTTCCATCGTCCCTTTATCTCTTCTGGGTGTGCTAACAACTCTCCATCTTCCTTTTTCACCAGCTTTGTAGTAACTCTTTCTTTCCTCTTACTTCTTAGAAGCCCATACAGCATCCTTTTACTGCCACTTACATCTGTTTCCATTCTTCGTGTAAATTCTTCCCAACTTTTCTTCTTTTCTTCTCCTACCACTTTCTTACACCTCCGTTTGCTGTCGTGGTACTTCCTTTTGCTTTCTTCTGTTTGATCTCGGTTCCATTCTTTCCATGCAGACTTCTTTTCTTTTACTGCTTTCCTCACTTCCTCATTCCACCACGGTGTCTCCTTCTCTTTCACTCTTGTTGACGTCCTACCACAAGCACTCTCTGCTGCACCAGCAAATGCCTTTTTAAAGTGGGACCATTCCTCTTCTACATTTTCCACTTCAGTAACTGGGATTTGTTGCTTCAATCTCTCCTGAAAATCTTCCTGTACAGCTTTGTCTTTCAATTTCCATACTTTTATTTTACTTTCTCTGATCTCCTTTAGGTTTTCCAATTTTTCCCATCTAAATTTTGCCACCACAGCTCTATGGTCCCCATCAAATGCTTCACCTGGTAAAGCTGTCACATCCATCAGCTTTCTGCGATTTGTCCTTTCCACCAGGAAGTAGTCAATTACTGATTTTGTTCTTCTATCACCCCAACCATACCTCGTAATTTTCCTGCTGTTTTTCTTCCGAAACCATGAATTACCCACTATCAGTCCATTCCTTTCACAAAAGTTTACAAGTTCCCCACCCCTTCCCCTAGTTCCGCTAAATATTCTCGTCCTAACTGCTCTGCCCACTTCAATGTTCCGAAAATCACAATCTTCCCAATAATTATAGCACACGTATTTAAGTGTGGAGATAATAATATGAGCTACACGAGATAAATCACATTCAAAATAGCAATAACAGTTTTTTTTAATAATACCAAAGTGGGAAATTGTGAATTCCGGAACTCTGAAATGAGCAATCACAGCATTTAGGACATGACCTCATCAATAATTTACATGTTTACATTTCTTTCAGTTGCAATTGGAGCATATTGCATTGACAGGAATTAGGCTACTATAAGGTCTGCAGCATATTATTACTCAATTTAAAAAAAAATGGTCCCTTCCAATTAACCACTGTAGGCCCAATTATAACCGATTAGTTCCGAGATTAAACTAGAAAGTAAAAGTACTGGGAAGGGAGAATATTCATATCTTAAAATGCTTGATGCTGTTCGCAATAACAGGAAAATTTTAAGAGAGAATACTAAGGAAATAGGTGGTGTAACCTGATCCTCATCACACTAAAATTGTTAGTGTAATTAATGCCAAATTCATTAGTTTCAGAAAAATAATTGGATATCACAAAATGTATATACAGTAGTTCATTTGATATTCCCTTTAAAATATATCCAGTCCACCAATTTTGAAGGGTGAAATACAGTAAGTACATGTACATAAACAAATTTCATGGCACACTAATACAGTAAATTCTATGACATGCTGTGAAGGGGAAAGGAGAAATAGGACTTTCAATGAAAAACAAGAAACACACTCAATACTGCTAGAAATCATCGTTTTATTTAAAAAGTTTGTCACGAAGAAAAAATAACAGAGAGAGACAAAATCAAACTTAGCAAAAATACAGTAATCAAATCTGGTCCTTTTAAAAGTATGTGTTGAGGCATGTTCTTCTTTCTTGCCAAGGTATAACGGTAGGCTACAGCACATGATAATGGACCTATTACCTCCTTGATGCCATGGCTGACACCGATGAACCGCAAATTCCTACAACACATGCAAGTTTGTATGTTGAAACAGTTAACTTAATAAATGTGTAATGCTTGAAATGGAGAACTTGAATTTGCTGTTATGTGTATGTTTGCACCTACTATAACTATATTTTAAAAGAATCTCTTATTGTAGAATCATTGTGTTTTTGATATTAATTTTAGGGCTTTAGATAACATATTCATTTAGCCCCATATATTTGGAAGTGTATAGGATTTATATGATAATCTCTGTTATTGTGGTATCTGTAGTAGTGTGTAGGCTATACTTTCTGTAATTCAGATGAGGACTGGAAAGGTGGCAGCCATAGTTAGGGACATTTATTTTTAAGAATTTTTAATAATATGTACAAAAATGAAATTGAAATACCAACAGGAACAGTTACAAATTCCCTGTCCACTCAGCCAAGATATTCTGCAGATCTCTCCTGTGGGCCTCAACGTTATTTTATTTTATTCCTTTCCTGATGGAAATCCGGTAGTACCTTATTTCAACTCCTGGGGCACCTCCCCAAGCCTGTCCCTTATAAAGCTACACACACTACTACAGTCATCACATTATCGGAGCAATTCTACCCACACCCAACTGCATGGGGCTGATGACCAAGATGTCCCAAGCCCATAAAATGAATTAACAGCAGACAAAATCAAGTCATTATGTTATTTTGTGTTGTGTTGGATTCTGACACATGTATGCGTTTGACAGAGTGCCATTTAAGCTCATGAATAGGAATGAATGAATACGACTACCCTACTTGTTTCACGACAGCCTAGAATAAATACACACGAGACACGACAATAGAGCACTTTAGAACAGTAACGAGAGCGAACTTTCAGTGGAGATGTTGGCAACCATGTGAATACAAACAATTTATGACCAGAACGTAAAACTATGCTAACGCTCAGAGCATGTTAAAACAATTGGGATCAGTTCAGTCGTTTGCAAACGACTTGTTTATATTACGGTGAGTAGTCGTTGAATTCATTCGACTGTTTTCTAAAAGCAGTCAAACAAGTCGATGGTTTTAACTTTTGTCAGTCGACTGCTGATGCCCATCTCTACAAACCAACTGACAACCAGAATCAATTTGAGCGTACACACCCTCCGACTTGCTAAAATGCTATTAATATTGGATCCCAATATAAAATATTTTCTGATTTAATTTTCCTGGAAAATCTATTCTATGTTTGCATCGATCATTACCATCACGCTATGGGGAGAATTTCATAATAATTTTCTTGTAATTCATTTATCACGCGGTAGAATAAATGAATGAAATTCAATCATAAAATAAATAGAACTCTAAGCCATAATTGGTAAGCCCATGTTCAAGTTGTGTAATAATTCAAGAATGCACCCAATTCTCATTAAAAGTGTATAGACTGTGTTAAGGAGTTCCAATGAAATGACATACATATATATTTGGACAACTGGACGTAGGCTATTTCATTGAAAGAATCTACGAACAAGAAACTGTATAAAACTATAGGCACCTACAGCCGTCAAGCTGTCCTCACAGTACCCGCTGGAGATTTCCATCACCACTCTATCTGTACGGTACCTCGAGATAAGCCTAAGTGCGCCAACTGTGAGGAAACAAACTCTTCCATCCCTGCCCTCATGTCTTTGCCACTAACCCCCTCCCACACAGCATGCCACTGCTCTGACACAGTTGTTAGGCCTGCTACAACAACTCTCAGCCATAACCCTGTAAACTACAGCTAAACCAAACCCAGAACCCCCTAATACACTTCATTTGCAGGCAATAAAATCCATAAAACAACTCCGCAACGAGCTTCACAAAACCTAAATTATAAACGAAAAGACTACTCCACAAACACCAAAATCAGTAAACCTCCCTCATTTCAGCTACACTACACCTTAAACAGACATAGAAAGCATAGTCATGACCCCTTCATGGAGTAGGCTATTGTCTAAACACGATCATGTCTCCTTCAACTTTACTGAAGACTTCATTAAATTCTATTAAAAATTCATAAACTCGTTCCAGCCTTGGAGGCTGGATTTAGACAGCTCCTTAACCCGGTCCATGAGTCAATCCTAATTGGCTACATGGATAATTCTTGCCAGGCGCGTCCACGTCGCGGGGGTGGGCAACGGTACTGTAATAGACCATGGAACTACAGTACCGGCTAAGTTCTGGTGAGGACCCAGTCCTATGGGGTATAACTAGACCTGGGATTTTAAGGCAAATGCCTATTTCGTTTCTTACGAAATAACATGATTTTTTTAAAATATCTTGACGTTTCATGATAAATCCCTTACATTAATAGAGTTTTATAGTGCCCTATAATGCCTATTTGGACCATTAGAGCCTATTTTACTATTTTAGTGCCTAAAAATGCCTATTTTCTACATTTAAAATAAAATTCAACTTCTGTAATTTTTACAATCACACAATGGACATCCCTGGAACGAGCAGAACAGCAGAGGGTGGGTTTTTCACAGAAATGTGCTCTTCCCAAACAACTGTCACCAAAGGAATGCTGAGTGAAGGGTGGATGTGGAGAATTAGCTCAGAAGAACAACGAGCAGGTAGTCAAGGACGTACTGTGTCGAGTGACGGGGTGAGGGGGAGGATTATCTAGGAAGAACAAGGAGCAGGTAGTAAGAAGCGACATACTGTGTCAAGTCGCCAGTGAAAGAACATCTGTTTAAGTGAATATAGTTCATCATGCCTAAAACGAAATCATCTAAGAGTGCGCTTATACAACAATGGCTTGTACAATTTCCAGGGATGACTTTTGATGGCAAGATTATTTTCTGCCAGTACTGCAATAAACAGGTATGTGCCTATATCTTAAATTTCATATTAATCTAAAATTAAGGTTTTGATATTGGCTTCTCTAATTAATTGTAGAGACCTACTGTCGGCGCAGAAAGTATGTGCAGTCGAGTTTAAACGCTAATACAATTTGAACCAGTCCACCAATCTAAGATATAAATACACCATCGTAAAGCGTGTTTTATTCTGCGTTATCTCCTTTACATGCATATTTCTATTGTGTTTCTGGTGAAAGATATATTAGGCGGAATGCAAAAAAATACCTATTTTCTTGTCCGTTTTTTGTAAACAACAACTTTGTAGTTTAATTACATGAAAACGGAGAGCCTGTCACTCGATTTCAAATAAAAATCGGTATAAAATACAGAAATCATTGTAAGTTTTCGGTATACAACGATTTGAAACAAAAACCTTCAGACCTTTGATGAACTCTGTCTCGATTTCGGAAGACCACCCAGTATCAAACGGACAGTCTTTTACAAAAACAATAACTTTTTTCCAACGTGTGTAGAGTAATTAAACTTCATAAATATATTTATAATAGTGCATTCCATAATCCACCTAAATTTCATGAAAGTCGAACAGTACGTTTTCATGTAACGGTACTACAAAGTTGTTGTTTACAAAAAACGGGCAAGAAAATAGGTACTTTTTGCATTCCACCTAACATAACTTTCACAGGAAACATAATAAAAATATGCATGTACCAGCAAAGAATACAGAATAAAACAAGCTTTACGATGGAGTGATTGCATTTTAGATTGGTGGACTGGTTCAAATTTTATTAGCGTTTAAACTCGACTGCAGATACTTTCTGCGCCGACAGTAGTCCAGGCGACCTGGGTTCGATTTCCAGTACCGGCAGTAATTTAGAAATCTATGAGGTCTGGAAGGGTGTTGACCCAGCATCGTGAGGACAATTGAGAAACTACGGTGGGCAGGGGTCACGGAGGCAAGGCAATACGGCTGAGGGATGTATCGTGCTGACCACACGCCACCCAATATCTGCAGGCCATGAGCTGGGCAGCAACCGTTATTGAAAGCCAAGGCCCTTCGGGGACTGTAGTGTTCTTGTTCTTAGTTAATTTTAGAGTAATAATGGCTTAATTTAAATAGTTCAAAATTACAAATTTTATTCAATAGCTCACCTTTTCTATTCCTCATCTTAGTCTCTAATTGACATCACTTTATTGTGTTTTAGATTTCACATGAGAAAAAATGCCACCTTCAGCAGCATGCAGATAGTGCCAGTCACAAAGCGAAAGCAGCCATGAAAAGTAACATTAGACAGACTCTGCTCACACAAACTATATCTCCTACAACTCATAATGGTTTCTATGCTGATATGTGTAGAGCCCTAGTTGCAGCAAATATCCCCTGGAATGCTGTGCATAATCCGATTTTCAGAGATTTTTTACAGAAATACACCAAGCAGCACATCCCATCAGCATCTACATTAAAGAAAAACTACTTAGATATTTGTTACAATGAGGTCATTTTGTCAATCAGGGAGGATATTGGGGAGTCTTGCATATGGTTGTGTGTGGACGAAACCACCGAATCTGTGGGCAGGTACATTGCTAACCTTATAGTAGGAAAACTGGAACCCAATCAGGCATCTACCGCTCACCTTCTTTGCTCTAAACAGCTTGAGAAAGTCAATAGTCGAAGCATTGCATACTTCATCAACAAGGGGTTGCAATTGTTGTATCCTGGGGGTGTTGATGATTCTAAAGTCCTTCTCCTTGTCTCCGATGCTGCTTCCTACATGATTGCCACTGCACCTCTCCTCAAAACTTTCTATCCTTCTTTAATTCATGTTACTTGCATGGCCCATGCCTTGCATAGACTCGCAGAAACAGTTAGGGCCGAGTTTCCTGCAGTAAATACTCTCATTTCAACAATGAAGAAAGTGTTCTGTAAGGCTCCGTCAAGAATAGCCATCTTTCGAGAGAAACTCCCCTCTATTCCCCTTCCACCACAGCCAATCATCACCCGTTGGGGTTCCTGGATGGAAGCTGCCCTGTATTATGCAGAACATCTTGAGGAAATCATGACTGTGATAGACAATGTGCCTTTAACGGACAACTCTGCATGTGTGTCGTCTGTCAAAGAACTGTTAAATGATTGTTCCAGTGTTCAGAGAGACATTGCGTATATTCAGGCAAATTTTTCATTTCTTCCAGTCACCATTACAAAAATGGAGGAAAAAGGAAACAGTCTCAAACAGCAATTTTCTGTAATTGAAGAAGCTGAGAATAACATACAAAGTGCTAGGGGCAAGGTAGGAGATAAAATAAGAGACAAGTGGTCTAGTGTACTGCTGAAGAACCCAGGTTATTCAATGCTGAAAAGGGTACATCAGGTAATGGATGGGGAAAAGGTAGACTTACCAAGTGAAATTGAATTGAAAAATGTAGGTAAATTTTCCTATGCCCCTCTAACATCTGTGAGTGTGGAGCGCTCTTTTTCTGATTTCAAAATGATTTTAACAGACAAAAGACACAGCCTGACTGTGGAAAATTTGAAGAAGATTATTGTTATGTACTGTAAAGCAAACTACGAATGAAAGTACTGTAGGAATGTTCCTCACAAATAAATCAACACATACTCCATTCGCGTTTCCACCGTTATTGGATGCCTACAGTGCTGTAATAGGGATGTATAGAACTAGCACCGATAGAGCGCACTGCTGTTGTACTGGGTAAGCGCAAGGCGCTCTTCATTTGTCTCCTGTGTTCTCATGCCGCTAATATCCACGAATTTACGTTGTTTAAATTGCTATTTTCGTGACTATGTCGAGCTATTGCAGTGTTCCTCTTTGCAAAAATCAGGGAAATCCGATTTCGTGTCACCAATTTTCACAAAATAAAGAAATGAGGAAGAAATAGTTACATGCTATTAGAAGGAAACATTTCGGTGAAGAAAATCTGACTGAAAATATTAAAGTGTGTTCCCATCGTTTTCAACTCGATGACTTCACGAAAACTGTGTTGGGCAAGTGTGATTTACAAAGGGAAATAATTCCTACCTATAAACTGAATAGACATATCGATAACAACCACTGAATTTATGCGTTTGTATTTGAAGGTGAGAGAGCACGATTAAAATCGGGCACTGTTCCATCGCTTTTTCCGTGGACCACGAACTCAACAAAAATAAGGAAGAGGCCATACACAAGAAAATTTCCAGTTTACCACGATAAGCCTACAATATCGAAATCTGCATAAATTATCTCCATTGAAGTACGGTACGGGAAGAAATCGTCAATATACAGGAAGAAGTGAATGTAACATTTGTGACTCCCATTTTCAAAGGCATCAATACTCGGACAAATACTTCAAGAATAAATGTGACAACATTAACAGTAAAAAAAGTATTATGGTTGGTTTCTTGAAATCAGAATTAATCGTCAACTTACATCTGCCCGACGGAGAATGTGGTACCGGTAGTGACTGACTTCTACATTCTTGAGTCATAGGCCTAAGTTAGCCAGATGAATGGAAACCGTTCATGGCCTTAAAACAGGGATTCTCAAACTTTTTAAATACTGTACCCCTAAGTCGTTTCCAAGGGGTACGGAAACGATTTGTATTAAGAAATTGACAAATTACAAAAGAACCAAACGTTGCGATGCATTTTGAGGTAAACAATACCGGTATCAACTTTCTTTGATTATGTTTACCTTAAAACAAGACCGTTTCATGTACGCTATCAACCAAAAAAATACACGAATCGAAGTCTATAAGCAAGGGGAGCCAGTGAATATTTAAATCTCTATTTATAAAAGGAAGATTATAGTTTTACGTGACCGTTAATCTAGAGATCATAAGGCACAGAAGACTTCCGCTTTACGTGGAATCCGAACAGGACAAGGCATTTCACTTTGAAAATCTCACATGCATTGACCGGGAAATCTCTATTTATGATTTAAGTCTTATGGAGATATAGGCTATTTATCAATATAGGCCTACAATACTCAAGCATGCTGACTCCTATTCATAATTTGAATAATAAAGCGTGTTAGAATTTTGTTATTACCGCTGTAGCCTACTAATTCTTCCCTCCTCCCACTAGTCTTAGCGCCTCTAGTCCGTAGTTCATTTTACGGCTGTTTAACGCTTAAACGCTGAAAATCGTTCATAATATATTAGAGGATATACCTATAGAATTAATTAATAAAGTCTTGGAGTAAAATTAGAGAAGATATAATTTACTTTAGCTTAGAAAACTCGGTCACAATCTATACATTCCTCGTAGCTGACTGGGGGAAACATAGGACGATCGCCTTGCGCTTACCCAGTACTACACGAGCGCTATCTGGCGCGAACTTTCTCAGGCTACATCCCTATTGTGTAGAGTGATTTTAGTATTAAGGTTTTAGATCAGTACTGATAATGATATATCATATAATCCAAAACATTTTTTGACACATTACTTTTTATATTGTTTTTCATAAATGTCTTTTTTATTCTGTCTTAATTTTGCAGTTATTTCGGTTAAGAATAGGGATACCACGTTTGTTAAAGAAATAAAGTATCACATTACAGTTTATGTGTATATTGTAATATTTTAAAGTCTATTTCCTGTTATCCACACATTTTGAAAACATATTTTAAGTGCCTAATTTCTCTTTTAAAAGCCTATTTACTTGTTTTAAAAGCCTATTTACTTGTTTTAAAAGCCTATTTTAGGCGCCTAAAACTAATTTTTTTAGAGCCTAAAATCCCAGGTCTAGGTATAACATAGGCCCCGTGCACAGGGTTACGTGCGAAGACCTCAACGGAATCTACAGCGGAGAAGATGGACTTCAGAACGGTGGAGATTGCGGAAGAGGCAACCCAGTACTCAGGGAATAGTATGAGTACAGCATCAATCGGCAGCGTCTGTTTCCCATGTTAGGGGCGGCTGCAAGGGCGTCTGTTCTCCATGTTAGGGGCGGCCTGAATAATAGCTGGCAGTAGCTCCATAAAATGCCTTTGGGAGTGGCGACCCCATCGTAATAATAGCCTAAAATGGATATGGCACTTCCAATGATTCGGATACGAACGACAATATCATAGAAAATTAAGTGATTACGGAATTTTACGGAGTTTTGTCAGTTAGGGTATTTGAGAGACATGACTCACTGGGAATTCGAGTACAAGCTGATTCCTGTCGAGAAGTATTACGCAAGGCTGGGTCGCAAGGTCTAGAAAAGGCGAATTGTTGGAACGGAAAACGACTTCTCCCTCTCGCGCGCCGAGTGTAATGAGGCAGAGGAGGGGAACTGGCGGCGGGCTCAGCCAATCAGGGGAGACAACGTAAGCTGGAAGACGGTACCGTGGTGGGGGAGCCAACAGGTGCATATATCGTTCGACGCGCCGTGAAAAGAGGACTATCTGTGAAATACTTGACGAGTATGGATGCGCGTGCGAGTGGCTCCGATGTTCGGTGGAGTTAAGGACTATCTGTGAAATACTTGAGGAGTATGGATGCGCGTGCAAGTCGCTCCGATGTTCAGTGGAGTTAGGAACAATGTGTGTAGTTCTTGCCGAGTATGGTTATACGCGGGGTTCGCTCCGATGTTCCGTGGAACGAGGACTATCTGTGTAGAACTTGCGGAGTACGGTTGGAAGTGCGTGTCGCTCCGATGTTCAGTGGAGTTGAAGACTAACTTTTGCAAAACTTAACCAGTGCGGTTGTACGAGTGTTTGGGTCCGAGGTACGGACCATAGAATTATCTAATCTACCAGAATATCATCAAATTCCGACGGAAATGACGACGTCCAGGAGACTGTGGGAAGCTCACAGCATCAGCAAGTACGAGGGAAATGCCTTGGCAATTTCCAATGGTAAGCGCAAATGACGCAGAAATACGCAATCTCTCATTTTTCTTTGTTTTACATTTCATATTTCAGTAACTTCATAGCTTGGAAATAAGAGTAAAATCAATTTATCAGACTCCGTTTTCACGTAATTTTCTATCGGTAATATTCAAATCACAACGCTCCAATTTAAATTTTGTACTTATTATTATTATTAATTTTGCTATACTTGTTTTATATAATAAATTCATTTCTTTTACAATGCAATCTTTGCTTTCAGTAGGTAGCATTAGATATAGACCAATTCCTTCTCCTGATACAATTGTTTGTTGGGTTAATGATCAAATCATACCACGATCTGAGTGAATAGTGTCTTGAAGGTGTTCTGCCAGAGCTAGACGTTGTTAAATACAAATTTAGATTTCAACATTGCATTGAGGTCTTGGCGCCCATTAAAACAACATAGCTTAGGCAAAGGTAAACAGTTACATTTATCTCCCAACAGTTGGGGCTAGCAAAACGTTACACTTGTCGCTCAACGTGAGGGCGAAAGAAACCGTTTCATTTGTCGCTACCAACATGGGGCACTAACTAATAACCATTACATTTGTCGCCGACAACTTGGGGCTGAAAACCTAATAACATTTGTGGAAGGAGAAGGGTATATATTTCTGTGCCTGTATTTTGGGGGTTATTTGTCTTTATCAGTGTATATCATTATGGGGGATGAGAAAGAAAGACAGATGAGGTTACGTAGTGGTCATCAACTGGAGAGTGATGATACGAGCAGTATGTCAAGTGATGGTAGTACCGGGGTAGCGGAGGTAAATCCCGATACTGAAACAGGGAGTGTAGGCGGCCAACCAGAATTAAAAACTTTACTTCTCGAGCTCATGTATCAGAACAAAGTTAGTAGTGATGCCTTAAATGCAAAATTAGAACAGAATAATGCAAAATTAGAACAAAACAGTAGGGAAAATAAAGAAAGTACAGAAGCCTTAAATGCAAAATTGGAACAGAATAATGCAAAATTAGAACAGAATAATGCAAAATTAGAACAAAACAGTAGGGAAAATAAAGAAAGTACAGAAGCTTTAAATGCAAAATTAGAACAAAACAGTAGGGAAAATAAAGAAAGTACAGAAGCCTTAGTATATCCTTTTTTGTCAGTGATGTTTTCATTTAATTTAGGATTATTATTTTTTTTAAATGCAAAATTGGAACAGAATAATGCAAAATTAGAACAGAATAATGCAAAATTAGAACAAAACAGTAGGGAAAATAAAGAAAGTACAGAAGCTTTAAATGCAAAATTAGAACAAAACAGTAGGGAAAATAAAGAAAGTACAGAAGCTTTAAATAAAAAATTAGAACAGAATAATGCAAAATTAGATAAGAACAACAAGGAAATTAGTGTGAAAATGGAGCAGATTAGAGGAGAAATCAGAGGAGTAATGGAAGAGAAGGTTAAAGAGATCATTGCAGATGTAGACAAGAAATTAGGAAAAGTACAGGAGGAGTTAGAAATTAGAATCAGTACACAGGCTGAAAATTTAAAAGAACTAGTGCAACTGGAAACACAGCAGGTCAAAAAGCAATTTGGGGGAGAAATTGACAAAATTCAGGTAGCAACTAAAGAGGTTAAGGAACAGCTGGGGGGTAGAATTGAGAAAGTCCACTCGCAAATAGTTGCAGAAGTAAATGATTTAAGAGAGAGTAATAGAGAGAGCATTAGCAAGATTGAGGAGAAACAAGCAAAGCTATATGATAAAGTAGAAGAATCAGAAGGAAACATTAAATTAACAGTAAACAGTATTGAGAGGAAGGCTGAGGAGAAAATCGCAGAATTAGAATTAAAATTAAAAGCTAGGATCAGGCAAGAAAATAGTCAGAATAGGCCAGTTTTTGTGAATAGCACACACAGGGAGGTAGAACTGGGTAAGTTCAGCAATCGACAGGGGTGCCCAATGGAGTTCATGAACACTATAGAAAATAAATTCGGGAAGAGGTTGGAAAATGGTAGTATTGAGTGGTGCCAGGTAGTTGAAATTTTAGAACAAGTGTTTGTGGGGGAAACGAGGAATTGGTTTGCTGTCTACAGAGACAAGTTTACTGATATTAATGATTTTAAAATGAAATTCTGTGAAAAGTTCTGGAATGAGGTTATTCAGTCGCAGCATCGTGAGGGAGTAGTGTGTGGTAAATATAACCCTAAAGGAAGCTCCACCATGACCGAATACTTTTTAGGGCAGGTATTAGTGTGTAAATATCTGGATGGCTTGAAGGAGGAAAGTGATGTGGTAAGGTTGCTACTTAGGCACTTTCCCTATAGGATCAAGGAGGCTGCTTGTATCCAGAATGTAAAGACAATATCACAAGTAGAAAATTTGTTAAGCACATTTGATGCACTAGGGAGAGGGGGTTATGCGGACAATTTCAATCGGAACCAGGGTAATAATAATAATAGACCTAATGAAGCCAGGCATCAAGAAGTTCAAGGGAACGGTGGCGAAGGGGCCAACGCTCAAAATAGAAATAATAATAATCAGCTAAATCAGAACAGAGGAAATGACTATGGTAATCAGTATCAAGGGAGGAATAATGATTTCAGGGGAAATCAAGGGAGGAACAATGATTACAGGGGAAATCAAGGGAGAAACAATGATTTCAGGGGAAATCAAGGGAGAAATTATAATGACAATAATTACAACCAGAAAGGGGTCAAGGAAGAGGACAGCCTAGTGGTAGTAATATACAGCCAAACAATGACAACATAGCCCAGAACAACCAGACCAGTTTAGTAGTTAGTAGTACTACGGCCAGCTGTAGCGGTTCTTTAAACGCGAACCAGGCTGCGAAGTAAGGTCAGAATCTCAGTCTGTAGCATGCCCTGTCCATACAATTATACAGGAACCCTATGACCTAAATGTAAGAAATGAATTATTACATGAACTAAATGATGAAGGTATTATTCAGGAAGTGGTTAGTAAGAGCCCCATAGTTAAATTTAACGTGTCCGAGGCGTACACAGATGTTTTAATTGATAGTGGTTGTATGAAGAGTTGCATAAGTAGTGCATTTTATGATAAAATGAAAGGAACTGGAGTAAATTTTGAGGAGCTGCCAATTAAAAGCACTTTTGTTATCACAGCTGTTGGGAAGAGGTCTAAAGTAATTTCTAAGCAAGTTTTAGTAGACATTAAAATTAATAATCATGTAGAGAAGCAGATTTGCCTTGTAATTCCAAATTTAGTATTCAGTGTTATCTTGGGTTCAGAGTGGCTAAGTAGAGTGTCTGGTAACTTATGTTATGATGTAGGGAGTTTGAAATTTAAATGGGGAGATTCTGAAGTAGAAGTAGCGTTCAATGACCAAATTCAGAGAAGTAGTGTTGTAGGTGTGATTTGTACTTTAAATGAGATATCGCCAGCCGTAGAGCGGGGTTCTCCATGTTTTGTGGGCAGTGTGATTACGAACGGTAGTCTAAAGGACTCGTTACGTGATGCTGCAGTTCAGGGAGATATAGAGGTGGAACAATGTGTTCGGCTCTATGATGTGTTATGGTGTAATAGGAGAGTGTTTGAGGATCGCATTGGTATGGCCAATTGCTATACCCATTCATTGAACGTTATTGATAGGTCAGTATTCACAGGACATAGATATCCTGTACCTTTCGCTTATCAGAGTGCAGTTGAGGCACAAATTAATCAGATGCTTGAAGATGGGATTATTGAGCACTCTAACAGTCCGTATGTTAATTCTTTGATAACGGTACCCAAGACCGACGGCACTGTTCGTATTTGTTTAGACGCTCGTTTGGTTAACAGTAGAATTAGTTCAGATCAGCTGAAATCTATGTCAATAGAAGAATTAATGCAAACATTTGAGGGGAAGAAGTATTTCACTTGTGTAGATTTGAGTTCCAGTTTTTGGCAAGTGCCACTCATGTACGAAGATAGACCATTTACAGCTTTTAGTCATAAATATAACCTTTATCAATTTTGTAGAACACCTTATGGGTTAAAGAGTAGTTCAGCAGCTTTAATTAGGGCTTTAAACATCGCATTAGGGGATGACACAGGAGAGTTTGTAACCATTTACATAGATGATATGGTAATTAGTTCACGCAGTTTTGAGGAGCATCTACGTCATTTAAATATAGTTTTTCAGAAGTTAGATCAGGCAGGGTTCACTTTGAAGCTGTCTAAGTCGTCATTCTGTCAGTCAGAAGTGACATTTTTAGGTCATAGAGTGTCGAGTAGAGGTGTGACGCCATAGGAAGGTAGGGTTAGCATGTGTGGACAGTAGCAACAGGGCATCGTTACAGATACTGAGAAATAGGTAGGTAGAGCAACGTGATGACGTTCATTTAAGGGAGCCACTTGCAAGGTTGGAAGCAGGTGACGCAGTAACATTTATAGTTTCCAAACGTATTGGGAAAACAGCATATGTGCTGGAGAATAGTAAGGGAAACAGATTATACGGGACGTATAATATACATAGTCTCCGAAAGTATGTGTCATAAAGTAAGGATGTTTAGCTGGCGAGCCAGCCTATCAAATGAGTAAGTGTGGTGTCTGGTGCGTGGAAGATCTGGTCTTAAGGCAGGCGTATCAGAAGTCACACAGGGGGGTAGTATGTAAGTAAATGAGAGTTTTTAAGGTACAGGGAAATATGACGGGATTGTCGGATGCTGTTGAGCACTAAATTGTCTCGATGCACCAAGGCCATTTTTGGCAGCGCTGATGGGTTCCCATTTATCTCCAAGAGATGGGGGAGCGCTTGTATAGGGCTTGTTAGCTTAAGGCGTCCACGAGATAAAAGATGGGCCATCAGAATGCGAGACAGTCCTTCATGAAACTCATACATATCAGCACACGTGATTTCTGTTTACGGCCTCGCCATGTAAGATTTGTAAGTGTGTAATTTAAGATAATTTGTACAATGGTATTATTTGTGTGAGGAGAAATGGTCTGTGTTGAGAACTAGTATTAAGTAGAATATGGTTAACGGGAACTTAACAAGACAGGGCGATTACGGCACAGAAATATTTGGTGTTATATGTAATGCGCATTTACTGTTTTTTTTTTCAGAAGTCAATATTAATTTAATCTACTTTAAAGAGAGATTAAGTATTATGGTCACGAGGCGCTGCCACAATAGTGTGATCGTGTGCTCAGTGATAAGTGGAATTAAATGTCACCATAAGGAGGGGACCTCCAGTGAAATTAGGAAGTTCTATGGTGATATAAATATATCAGAACACCTTCAATGCGTGTGATATGACATCATAAAT
This sequence comes from Meconema thalassinum, assembly GCA_946902985.2. Lineage (NCBI taxonomy): Eukaryota > Metazoa > Arthropoda > Insecta > Orthoptera > Tettigoniidae > Meconema > Meconema thalassinum. The sequence goes on along the minus strand of OX336388.2, from coordinate 188,915,064 downwards.
ACATAGTGCTCACACATTAATTATGTCTATTTCTCCAACATAGAGAAATTTGAGAGGCGGAAATATCCGTGGAACACTATTCCATATGTAAAACATTGGACTGGTTGCAAAGTGCAATCCATAGTGACAACAAACTTTGACGCAAAGTGCGTGAAGAAAAAATATGAGTGTATATATCTGTAATTTAGGGTGATTTCATTTATGTAATATGTATTTTGGATGGGGTTTATTAACGTGTCTGGGATAATCGGATAATGGACCGTCGTCACGGTAAATCATCCGATGATCCGAGGCGAATATGTAACGTGTTTTTCGAGGGGTTTTATGCAACTGGCATAAGTCAGTAGGAAGTCATTCTATATTTATTTACGCGGCAAATTGTTCAGCCAAGAGAATTTTTCATGGTAATTTATTATTATTATTAATTTATTATAATTATTATTAAGGTATTTTCGGAGCATTTTATAAAAATTATTAGCATTCAGATAGGTTTTCTATGTCTTAGAAAACGCTATCAAGCAAATTATTACGAACGACAATATCATAGAAAATTAAGTGATTACGGAATTTTACGGAGTTTTGTCAGTTAGGGTATTTGAGAGACATGACTGACTGGGAATTCGAGTACAAGCTGATTCCTGTCGAGAAGTATTACGCAAGGCTGGGTCGCAAGGTCTAGAAAAGGCGAATTGTTGGAACGGAAAACGACTTCTCCCTCTCGCGCGCCGAGTGTAATGAGGCAGAGGAGGGGAACTGGCGGCGTGCTCAGCCAATCAGGGGAGACAACGTAAGCTGGAAGACGGTACCGTGGTGGGGGAGCCAACAGGTGCATATATCGTTCGACGCGCCGTGAAAAGAGGACTATCTGTGAAATACTTGACGAGTATGGATGCGCGTGCGAGTGGCTCCGATGTTCGGTGGAGTTAAGGACTATCTGTGAAATACTTGAGGAGTATGGATGCGCGTGCGAGTCGCTCCGATGTTCAGTGGAGTTAGGAACAATGTGTGTAGTTCTTGCCGAGTATGGTTATACGCGGGGTTCGCTCCGATGTTCCGTGGAACGAGGACTATCTGTGTAGAACTTGCGGAGTACGGTTGGAAGTGCGTGTCGCTCCGATGTTCAGTGGAGTTGAAGACTAACTTTTGCAAAACTTAACCAGTGCGGTTGTAAGAGTGTTTGGGTCCGAGGTACGGACCATAGAATTATCTAATCTACCAGAATATCATCAAATTCCGACGGAGATGACGACGTCCAGGAGACTGTGGGAAGCTCACAGCATCAGCAAGTACGAGGGAAATGCCTTGGCAATTTCCAATGGTAAGCGCAAATGACGCAGAAATACGCAATCTCTCATTTTTCTTTGTTTTACATTTCATATTTCAGTAACTTCATAGCTTGGAAATAAGAGTAAAATCAATTTATCAGACTCCGTTTTCACGTAATTTTCTATCGGTAATATTCAAATCACAACGCTCCAATTTAAATTTTGTACTTATTATTATTATTAATTTTGCTATACTTGTTTTATATAATAAATTCATTTCTTTTACAATGCAATCTTTGCTTTCAGTAGGTAGCATTAGATATAGACCAATTCCTTCTCCTGATACAATTGTTTGTTGGGTTAATGATCAAATCATACCACGATCTGAGTGAATAGTGTCTTGAAGGTGTTCTGCCAGAGCTAGACGTTGTTAAATACAAATTTAGATTTCAACATTGCATTGAGGTCTTGGCGCCCATTAAAACAACATAGCTTAGGCAAAGGTAAACAGTTACATTTATCTCCCAACAGTTGGGGCTAGCAAAACGTTACACTTGTCGCTCAACGTGAGGGCGAAAGAAACGGTTTCATTTGTCGCTATCAACATGGGGCACTAATTAATAACCATTACAGCGCGAGTATCCAGATGCCACCGGGCCTCAATCAAAAGCTAAGTAATTAAATCTAGTGTGTTACGAAAATTAAAATTAGAGTTCACGACACATATGCAGATAACCGGTCAGTAGAGCAAGATTTCATTACCTTAAGTCCTGGCTCCCTCCTCGGGAGCATGGGTCCGAGACAGCCTACCTCGCTTTCAGCTCCTTCAAAGTCAAATCGCTGAATGATACTTACTGACGTCGCTTTTGTCTCACGACAATCATAATCTGTTGCTGCGCAGCCGCACCAGGCATTTAGTTTTGCCCAAAGCATGCAGTGATTGGAAGTTGAAATATAAACAGTTGAAGATAGACTCCCGCTCTTCATCATCATCTTGCACAGTTTCCAGCCACTGGCCGGGTCTGTTTGGAACACAAGCCTCTCCAACGTCTTCTGTCTTCCCACCATCTCTCAGCCTCCACCCTTGTCCAGTCTTCTCCTCTCTTCTTCACGCTTTCTTCCACCCCCTTCAGCCTCCTGTCTCTCGATCTCTTTCCTTCCCACTTCGTCTCGTGTATCCTCCTGGGTATCCTCTTCTCCTCCATTCGTTTTACATGTCCATACCATCTAAGTCTAGATTTCTCTATATCATCCTGTAATGGTTCCTCCTTCATTACTTCTCTGGTCCTTTCATTTCTTATTCTGTCCATCTTTGTAGCTCCAATACTGCTTCTCAAGAACCTCATCTCACTGGCCTGTATTTTGCTCTTCTCCCTTCCTTTCATAACCCAGGTCTCCGAGGCATACGTCAGGATAGGGACATAATACGTCCGATATATGAACTTTTTGCTGTTCTGAGGGACATCCTCGCTCCATAACATGCTTCTCACACTCCTCCGGAATGCTTCTGTCTGTCTCCCCCGCTCATTTATTTCTCTATCGTTTCTTCCATTATCTTGTATCAGGCTTCCCAGATACTTGAAACTCTCCACTTTCTTAAGCTGTTCCCCACCAATTGCTATTCCCGTTGTTGTTCTTTCCTTCTTCCTTGTTGTGATCACCATCTCTCTCTTATTTATGCTAAATTTCATCCCATATCCTTGTATTATTCCTTCCCACACATCCAACTGTTCCTGTACCTCCTCCTCCTTGTTTCCCCAAATCATCAAATCATCTGCAAACACCATTGCTTTCATCTTTCCTTCCCCAATTACTTGTGCCATTCGGGTCATTATGTCATCCATCACCACAATGAAAAGTAACGGTGACGGTGCACTTCCTTGTTTCAAGCAGTTTCTCTGTTCCAACCAGTCCGATCTCTCTCCTCCCACTTTCACACAGCTCACGCTTCCCTTGTACATGTCCTTGATCCTCCTTATAGTCCATTTTTCTACTCCTCTATCCTCCAGGGACTTCCATACTTTGCTTCTGCATACACTGTCATATGCTTTCTCAATGTCCTGGAAGGCCATCAGTCGATCTGTTCCATACTCATAGTGCTGTTCTTGTAACTGCCTTACAGCAAAAATCAAATCCACTGTGGACCTTCCTGCTCTGAAGCCATGATGTTCTTCCCTCATCCCTCCTTCTATCCTTGTCCTAATTCTCCTTTCCAAAACTTTCTCAAACATCTTTCCACAATGACTCATCAGTGTTATTCCCCGATAGTTTCTGCATTCTGTTCTACTACCTTTCTTGAAGATCGGGACAATTATTCCCTTTTTCCAGTCCTCTGGAGTCTTCCTTTCCTTCCATGCTGTCTTCATCACTCGGTACAACCACTGTATCCCCACCTCTCCTGCTGCTCTCACCATCTCCACGCTCAACTCATCCACACCCGGTGCCTTCCCTCCTTTCATCTTCCTCACTGCATCTTCCACTTCTTTCCATGTTAAGTCCTTTTCTGTTTGCAGTCCATCTTCCTCTTCCATGATTTCTTCCTCCTCGCCGAGGTTTCCATTTGGGTTCAGAAGTTCTTCAAAATATTCTTTCCACATTTTCTTCAGTTCTTCCCTATTTTCTATATCTTGTCCCCTTTTGTTCACCATTCTAACATAATCCATAGGATCCTTCTGCCTCTTATTTTTTACCATCCCATACAGAGTCTTTTTTTGTACCTTCACTATCTTCCATCCACTTTCTTCTCTCCTCAGCCACTACTCTCTTTGCCTCCTTTCTTTCCTGGTACGCTTCCCTTGTCTCTACCGTCCTATTTTGATACCACCTCCTAAGGGCTCTATTCTTTTCCCTTACTATTTCTTTTGTCTTCTCATTCCACCATGGTGTTTCCTTCCATCTCTTCTTACTACTTGTCCTCCCACATACTGCTTCCGCTGCACCTACTAGTGTCTTCTTAAATCTAGCCTATTCCTCTTCCACCCCTCTTTCTTCATCTGTTGGAATTCCTTCCTTTACCATTTTGAGATACTCGACCCTTCTATCTCCTTCTTTCAGTTTCCATATCCTTATACGTCTTTCCCGCTCTTACACATTACCCATAGTTTCAGTAACAGTTCATCATTTCTTTAATGACGAAGTCAACTATAGATTCTAATTTTAGTTGGCAATGGGAATCTTCCGATAAACGTTGATGCTATTGGTTAAACAGAATTAATTTGACAATTATTACTCATTTAAGATTTGATTACCGCTGAGCGTGGCTGCGCCAGTGTTTGTTGTTGATTGTAGCAGCTGCCCCATGGGACGAAGCGGGGAACACAGCGATGACCGAGTGCATTGTGCACATAAGTCAAGCAGCATTAAGTGTCACAGGAGCTCATGTCACCACGGACAGTCAAACGATGACTGAGGCTACTGGAGGCGAGTCATATCCTACTTGCGCGACTGTACCTGTCAACGAAGCAGGCTGACGTGTGACACAAGTAAACAAGGAATAGTTCCCATCTCGACCACCGGCAATCAATTCGTGTAAGGGTTTTACCAAAGTCGATCGGACATTGAGTATCGTCCTGTACGTAAAATACATGCAAGTTTTTCAATAATGGGGTAGACATGTACATAGAATACATACGAGTTTTTCAATGATGTGCATTCTTCAAATTTCATAGTTGGCACATAATTGATGTTCCTGATGTACGATATTTGGGACATCTTAGGAAATGTTAAGGTTTTCTCTTTATTTCTTCTTTTTAAATTCGGGGAAAACACACGTTGACCAAGGGGATCTGAGCTGTGTCTCCAGGTTTTCACGGGGCTCAGAGCTGTTTCCAGTCCTACTAAGGGGGCGACGGGCACGAAGGGGGGGGGGGGGGGTGTCCCGACGAGACACGAAGGGGGCCGACAGTAGGGCTTGAAGTGACGAGTCGATTTTCAATCGGCTCAATTTCCTCTTTTATAATAATTTTTTTATTCTTGTGGGTGGTTTTTTTTTCTTTCTTTTTTTTTTCAGGATTTCTCGTCAAACCCTTAAAAATACGCGATTGATTCTGTGTTATAATAATCTTACGTCTTCAGACAAATTAAAATCCATAAATTCACTTTACACTACGGTATTTTATTAATGACGATGATGAAGAGCCACAGCATAATACAGTGATTTTAATGATGCTGTCAATGCTCTATGGACTATCAAACATTTTGTGATGCCCCATAAAGTTTCTGAGCAAATAATGGCCGATTTATATCGGGTTGAAAATACTGTTCATGCCGTGGCCGCGGCCAACAAAAAACAAGTCAAGATAAAGACTACTTCGTAAAGTGACTCAATTTTATTTGTTTTGCTGTCTTAGTTTCTTTATCTGGGTGCATTTTTCTTGTAGTTGTATTGTTACATATTGCCGATTATAGTTAAACGATCGTATTATTATTTATTTTCGTTCACTTCTTAACTATAACCCATATTGTCACATACATTTTGCAGTTTTTATTTACAGACTTTCATTTATGCGTTTTTCGCACTTAAACTTTTTTTTTTCCTTTGGTCCCCTGAAAAACGTATCAGTGAAGTTTTACTGTATTAGCAGGGATAGGATTTATAAGTGTCAAAATATGCACATATATTTGGAAAATATGGACAGTAAATTAATTTAAACACTACATTGTTACTTTCAGAGCCTGAAAATACCTTAACAATACTGGATTTATACTTTTTTTTTTTCAATTGTCAGTTCGTTCCTTAGTTTAGGGGCTTTGACTTCGTGGTGTTCCTTACCATACTGCAGAGAAATTAAATTTCTATAGCTGTTATAGAGGGTCTCCTTTGAGCAAAGTGTCACTTTTGCATTCCTTAAAAGTCCTACCAAAAGAAGAAAAGTAAATAAATGTTTTAGGAATCTATACTATTTATACTATCTATACTATTTATATTAAAAATTGATTATTTTGTAGAGAATCAAGAATGTTGCATTATAATAATAATATTGTATGGCCTCGGGTGCCGGGTGCAAGCTTTGTTATTTGACAACCAAAGGGTAGCTTGCATGTCGAATTTCGATGTTCCTTGAAGCACTATGAAAGTCAAGGTGGTTAGATATCTAAGCTCCTTGAACACTACTGTATAGCACTTTCTAGTAGAGAAATGAGGAACTTGGTGTTTGCGGAAACTCCCGAGATTAATTTTGCCACTATGAACACGGCCTACTGAATTCAAATGGCTTCTTTGTCATGCCAACATCGTATGACATGGTGTCGTAATTTTTCCCATCTTTCAAAAAAAATCACTTACCACAGCCGGGAGCGAACCTGCAAGCTTGGGGTTGGTAGTCCGGCACGATAACCAGTCGCCCACCGTGGCAAACTAATGTTGCATTTATTTTTCAGTAACCAGTCTTGCATTTTGAGCCAATTTTGCAATTATATACAGGTAAGATTCACTTGTGGGAGCAATTGTAAGGCTGACAGACTCTGGCTCTTGGCACAGAACATCCCCCCGGACGAACAGAAGATCAAGACGCTGGTGGGCGGCTCGCTGTACGCCTACGAGCTGCCCGACACGGGGTCCATGTGCGGTGAGGAGGAGAGGCTGTCCCTATGCTCGCTGCGGTCCCAGCGAGAGGCGCAGACCTTCACGGCCATCCAGCGCTCCATCCAGCCTCGCTCACAGCCGCTGCCTGCCGGTTCGTATCTCATAATCCCCAACAGATATCTCTTGCCCTTCGATTCACAGCTTTCTGAACTATCGCTTGTTGTTGGGAACATCATTTGGTTGTTGTTCTGAGCATTTGTATTTTTATTTTATTTTTTTAAGAGCGTTAAGAATCCCTCAGTATGCCTTCCTTCGGAGGGGAAGTAAAGCCGGCGGTCCCATGTCATAGATTTATGGCATGTTAAAGAACCTTCCACTAATTGCACCTGTGTGAAGCTAAATTGGATAGGTTAAGAATGTAAACAACGCTCTTAGGTTTCTACGTTCGTTGCCAGGAGCCGACTGCGGTGGCGTCTGGTAGCTAAGTTCTGAACTTGGCCAAGTAGTCGTTGACGGTGGCGCTTGGCGGCAAAAGTAGGAACTATTTGAAAAATTCTTAAGTTACAGTACTTAAATTAAAAAACAGATAACACACACTAATACAATCATCACAATTAACACCGGTTATCAGACATTCTACACACACCCAAAGTACACGGGGCTACATGACCGCGTTGTCGCAGCCCCTGAACTTACGAACCAACCAACCAAGGTTATGTTTATATCATATCGACCACTCTTCTGCAATTTACAAACACGCTTTGAAAACTCTTTGCCATGTAATGAATAAGACAGTGTTAATTTGCATTCTCCACTGACTTCTCCTCATACTGGATTATTATTATTATTATTACATCATTTTTGCCCTTATAGACAGTGATTGAACTTAAATATCTGATGATTTTCACTTCTCTCTCTTCTTCCTCTTCTCTTCCCAAAGTCTCTTATCCTTTGACTGTGCACCTGTTTCCGTTGTTCTGCCCACAATGTTCTTGTCTTCATCTTTTCATTTGTTATAAATTTTGTATTCTTAATTTTGTTTCTGAATTCTCCTCTGTCTCCAATCATTTGCCTGTCAATCCCCACCTGCCTTAAGTCTTCCTCTATTTCATGATACCAATTAGTTTTCCTGCTTGAGCTGTTTACTACATCAAAGATCTTCTTTGTAAGTCTGTTGTTCATTCTCTGTATGTGCCCGTAAAAAGTTAGTCTGCGTTTTCTGATGATATCGGTGAGTCTGCTGTGTACTCGTATATACTGTTGTATAGATTGCCAATCAGGAGTTGCAATAAGGCATATTAGTAATTGCAGTTGCAAGGTTTCTGAGTAGTTCCTCCCCACCCCCCTCAAGGGGGAGGTAAGTACAGTATGGCTCTGAGCTCGTGATCCCTGCAAGGAATGTGCCGCACCACCTGTGTCACATCAGTGGACAGCCTGACAGGGGCTGCTACTACTACTACTACTACTACTACTACTAACAGTACAGGAAACATTTACTTACCAGATGAAGATGTTCCCAGTGGAGTTGCTAGTTCAGACTCAAATCCAGATTCAGCTTCACTGGAAACTGTGTTCTCAGAAGAACTAGAACTCGAATCTCTGCCGGTATATATTGGTACTAATTTATTATGTTTTATACAGGTCCGCCAATTGGTATATTGGTACAATGTCACCTGCGCGCCCAATGCTTTCATAACAGCATTCGGAAACTTTTCCTTGTCTCGCACTCAGCAGCGCTCTCCCTCACACACTCACTCCACTCTACTTTCCCTCCCTCAACCTTCCCCACCCGCCAGGGATCATGAGCTGGGAGCCGTACTGTAGTCGGTGGTTAGTTCAAAATCTGTTCCCCAAAGTCCATATTTTTCCATTCCAGTCACTTTGAAATATCGAGATTTTACTGTTCTTGAAATCTGTTAAGTGAACAATTGGATATTGATAGTGTGTTGTGCTTCCAGCCTGCCTGGCGGGTGGTGGCTCTCTGAGGCCGTGCGGGGCCGGCGGGGAAGCGGAGGAGTCGTCAGCCACCGGCGTCGCCAACTCCACGGAGGTAAGGTGGCGCGCCAGCCTCTGCATGCCTACCACGCTCTTGTGCTTCAAGGTATGGCCCTCTCGTATCTTCCTTCCTGTTCACGTCCGGGGTGTGCTCTGATGTGCTGCGCCGCGCCTCGTGGAAGGGTTTGGGTGGGTGACTACAACTCTTCTTATGAGCAGTAGGTTCTTTGTTTTATAGCATTAATTTTCCCTCGAGAAATAGGGCCACGCCCTTTCAGCCTGTCGCAGGGTTCAGACATTCTCTCTGCGTTGAGGAGCCCAGTAACTACATGCTAGCCTTGTAGGACGTGTCCACTTACTGCTAAGTGTACCAGGAGCAAATGTCACCCCTGGTAGAACTGCCGTTGGTTATCATACTGTTCTCTCCCTTGTTTACTCTGAAGGCGCAGTCTGTGAGACCCAAATTCTAGGGAATGCGCGTTGATATCTAAATAGTCAGTTGCTCGAATCTGTACTCAGTATAAAACAAAGTCCCCGATTCTTGGATGTCACGGATAATCTCGAGAACCACTGGATGCATTTTGATGCAGTTTTCACCATTCTGTAAAGGATATCTCGAGGAAGGTTTCTGTAGAAAATACTTCATTTATGATCAAAAGAAGCTGAGCAGTAAAGATTTCAGTGAAAAGGACGAAATCTGGTGTCCATGTACTTTTTAAGCTTACGCTGGACAAACCGTTAAAAATATCAATATACTATGAGTGTAAGAATTGTTCAGCATGAAAAGTTCTACAAAAAAGTCCATGAGAGCATATCTCCATCTTCAATACATCGCCCACTGTAAGTCTTTTTACGTTTTCATTTCTTCCAACAATCTCCATTCAATTACTGAGGCGATGGTTTACGAGCTAGGTAGGGGCGAGCCTATCACCCCAGTTACAGCCTAGCTAGCGGGAGAGTCTTATTACCCCAGATACAGCCAGCAGCAAACTGTCGAGTCGTGTTAAGACTTCAGAGAAGAGTGGTTGTGTTTGGAGTTTCCCTGGAAGTGCAACTCTGCTTGTCTTCATTTCGCCAGTGAACTTTTCGTTCCACAAAATACACAGTCAAGTTAAGGTTGGACGGAAGGAGGATTTGTGTTTCATGCACCTCGCCATTCTTAAATTACATCTGACAATAATTAGTTGCACATGGATCTCCATGATGATATAATTAATAGTCCAGTCAGTGATTTTAACCCATCATAGATCGTAGTTCATAGACATCGGAAAAAAAGCGCTTATCACGTAATGCATTCATAAATGTTCCCGGGCGAAGCAGGGGCGGGTTGCTAGTTGTGCATAAACCAAGGGCAGTGTGTCGGCTGTTACAGCCGCCATGGCACAGCACACGCTTGGTTTAGTGTTGACAGCAGAGCATGCCCCTAGGATGTGTGGTTCTTGGGTTTAGCGGTGAACACAGCAGCACAGCAGACCAGCCACTGGCACAGGGCTGATGACCCTTGAGACTGTAGATGGTTGTTGCTATATATATGAGCTTTGTGAAACTCTTGTACATATGTAAATACCATACACTGTATCTCTTGGCATAATAGTCACATATTTTTGGCTTCATATTCGTAGAAGGAGAGCGGGAAACGACGTCATTATTAAAGGTTCAAACAAAAGGTTTTTTATTTTATTTTAAATATGCCATTATGTCCATAATTCATCATCCCGTATGTTTTAATTTTCAGCTCGTCGTTACAAACATCTGCTCGTTGTAGTGATGTTTCCACGGACGCTAGACTGGTGCAGTATTGCCATATCAACAATTGATATTGTAGCTTTCAGTCCGTCAACAATCATTCCAATTATTGAAATGTTGTTGTTTGAGTCTTCAGTCTTTTGACTGGTTTGATGCAGCCCTCCATGCCTCCCTGTCCTGAGCTAATCATAGCTACCACACCCTACATCCGAGGCAATCTGTTTAATATATTCTAACCTTGGTCTACCCCTACAGTTCTTGTCCTCGACCCTTCCTTCCATAACTAAGCTTGCTATTTCTGGGTGTCTTAGTATGTGTCCTACCAACCTATCTCTTCTCTTCATTAGCAGTCGCCAGAAACATCTCTCCTCTCCCACTCGTCTTAATACCTCTTCGTCTGTGACCCTATCTACCCATCTGATCTTAATCATTCTCCTGTAGCATCACATTTCAAACGCTTCTATTCTCCTCTTTTCTGCTGCACCAATAGTCCGAGTTTCACTTCCTTAGAGCGCCACGCTCCAGACAAGGGCTTTCAAAAAGACGTCCTAACACCTAAATCTATATTCGATGTCAACAGATTCTGTAGAAATGTTTTCCTTGCCTGCGCTAATCTACTTTCTTTATCCTCTTTGCTTCGTACATCACCGGTTAATTCGCTTCCTAAGTAACAGAAGTCTTCTACTTTAGTTTTTCACCTGCCAATTTGATGTCCATAGAGGTTTCTGATTTATTTTGGCTTCATTCCAATATTTTTGTTTTAAATGTATTAATTTATTAAATTTCATCATATATTCTTTCCTCACGACAGAATCCATACCATTCAAGTACTCATTCAAATCCTCAGGTGTGTCGACCAAGATGACGATGTCATCAACAAATCTCAGAGTTGAAATTAATTCTCCTTGAATCTTCACTCCCACTTTATATTTTAATTTTTTGTCCAATTTCCTTAATTGCTTGTTCGATGTAAAGATTGAAAAGTATGGGTGATGAGTTGCAGCCTTGCCTTACATCTTTCTGTATACCAGCTTCCCTCTCATGTCCTTCAGCTCGAATAACGGGCGTCTGGTTTCTGTATATGTGAAAAATAACCTGAAATAAATTACATGTGATTAACGGACTAGTTTTGTTCTTCTTCACTAGTCTTTAACAATAATGTTAACGATTGCAGTAATTGGGAGTATTTTGTATTGCCCGATTGAAAGCTACAATCTTAATTGTTAATAATTAAAGACTCGTGCACAAATACAAATATGCTATTCGACGGTTATGCCAGGAAATATGGTTCTGTATCATCTCATCTTGCCACAATAACACAGGTTAACAGACTGGGAGTGGGGAAATGGCAACATTTGAAAACTTGATAGTGCATGCTAAACTACGGTAGAATAGAAATTAGTATTAATAAAAAATGTTAACCTTATTGGTGTGTGGATCACAAACAATAGTAATGTCAAATTGGGCTCTTTATCGGCAATCATAATCATCTTCTTGCACAGTTTCCAGCCACTGGCCGGGTCTGATTGGAACACAAGCCTCTCCAACGTCTTCTGTCTTCCCACCATCTCTCAGCCTCCACCCTTGTCCAGTCTTCTCCTCTCTTCTTCACGCTTTCTTCCACCCCCTTCAGCCACCTTTCTCTCGGTCTCTTTCCTTCCCACTTCGTCTTGTGTATCCCCCTGGGTATCCTCTTCTCCTCCATTCGTTTTACATGTCCATACCATCTTAGTCTAGATTTTTCTTTACCATTCTGTAATGATTCCTCCTTCATTAATTCTCTGGTCCTCTCATTTCTTATTCTGTCCATCTTTGTTGCTCCAATACTGCTTCTCAAGAAACTCATCTCACTGGCCTACTTCCTTTAGCTTTCCACCTGCCAAGAAGTCGTTGCACATGCATCTCCATGATAATATAATTAACGAGCTTTGTGAGTTTCATGAGCATTCGCAGTAAAGCGTACATATGGGCATGTGGAAAATGTTAGGAAGTTGATTGCAATTAGCAATTCAAAAATAACAGGGACAAATTTAAAATAATGTTGCCGAATAAATAATTCTGAAAATGAAGAGCCCAATTATAAGAAATTATAATTGCTTTGTTTCAATGAATATTGACTTTACTATTGAAATTAGAGTTGAAACTTGTATAGTCCACTAACCAACCATATTATGCACATCATAGCACAGCGATCGCACGTTGTGTGAACCACTGTTAGGCATTGGGCACACCTCACCAAGACGCGTGGCTAGTGCACACTGAGAAGGCCATTGCAAGACGTTTCGATACACGTGTAACTACGTCACGAGCAATGCCAGTGCACTACGGGAGTCAAAGCTACACCATACCAACTGAAGAGCGCAATAGTACACTGGGGCAAAACTCTAGCAATTTGTTTGAGTCAGCCGGACCATTTTATCATTTTTTGTGTTAAAAGAAAAACATTTACTTCATCCAGACTGCATACTGTGCGTATGATTGGACACGTTATACCATTTATAATTGATCTACTGAAGTGTTATTAAGACGATTATGAAAGTGTGTGTTGCAAACTCAGTAACTAGCTGCCTAGTGGTTAGTCAGATGACTCCGACTATAGAAAAGCATCAATAAGGAGATGACACATGGGTGCTAAATACAGGGTCTTTCATATAAAATAAAGAGCGCCAAGCGGTGGCTTTGTTAACCAGAGCTGCGGTCACCTTGGCCGAGCTTGTGGCACGCCACGGCCCCCTGCTATACATACGAGGGCTGTTTTTTTTCTTCTTCAAGTTCCGATGGACTGGATAAAAATAAGATTGACATTACCAAACTTGACCTTGCAATAAGCGTGCAGGTGCTCAGTCGCTAGTCTAAACCTCAAGTGCTAACATGGTGAGACAGTTATCATAGCAACATTATATTTTTTTATGTAAAACTTATTTTAAGTACAAGTCGGCTCGGCGGGTACGTGATACATTTGTTCAGCAATTTCCTGATGAAGTGCCACCTTCACTAGCACAGATTTACGTAATTGCAAATAAGTTTGACACTACTGGCTCGGTGCTCAATAAAAAACATGCCCGCACATGAACAGTTTTAACAGAGGATGAGCTAGATGACATTGGCGAGAATCTTGAACGGTCTCCGAATAAATCGCTCACAAAATTAGCACAAGTAGGGGTTTTGGTTTCATCAACAATAACTAACTAAAGTAAGATTTCAGCATTGTACACACGCTAGCAAGGCCGCTGCATCATATAGGATTGTACACACGCTTAAAGCAGGGGGCCTTGGCCCGCAACAAGCTCGGCCAAGGTGACCGCAGCTCCGGTTAACAAAGCCGCCGCTTGGCGCTCTTATTTTATATGAAAGACCCTGTATTTCAACTGATCCCGTGGTTGTGAAGTCCTACAGGGATAGTTTCATCAGTGCCAGTATACTGGTCTGATGTCCGAAGTCGCTACATGAAATCCTGATGGAGTGCGTTCCAATTTCTCATAGCTTAATGCAATCCATATACAATCACGTGTGGATAAAACATAGTTTTTCGTTTAGCCTTCCATTGCTATGAGCCTCATAACAAGCCATATTTCATACTGCTACGACCACCCAGGCCCGAGAATGAGTTGGTTTACAAAATAAACTACTGCTTTCAGAACCATCAGATCAAATTAAAATTCTGTATACATGTTAACAATACTTTCCTTCAAGACGTATTAAAGTTTCATTACGATCTGATTAGTACTTTTAATGTAATGATCTTTCTAAGCAAGCGCTCCGTTAGACTTGTTAAAAAGAAACGGCACTTCTTTTGTTCAATCAGCTATAAATGGTTAATGGGTTACAATACAAATGTTTACTCAGTTAAAAGCAGAATAAAATAAGGAAAAGTTTGGTGTAGCTTGTTTTTATGTAAGACTATGGGTAACGTTTCTATTGATGTCTAAAATCTAGAATCTATACTTTTTCCCCCGACAGTAGGACTCTCTTAACTGCTAATGTTTGTTGGTGATAAGTCAAATGGTATCCATCAGAGCTATGGGAGTACATGTTGGTGTGTGTAACTACTAATAGGTCATGTGTTCGTTGAGAGCTGCCCTTTGTCCGTTTAGCCTTAGTTTTCTGTCTATTCCGGGATTCTATCTGTCCAATGTTTGTTTATGGTCTTGTACATATGCATGAGTTGTTTGTACATATTGTAGTCAAGTCGACAGATTGTGCACACACACTGTGTAAACATACAAAATACAGTAAATTCTCGATTATCCATGTTAATGATCAAACGTATAAAACAAACAAACATACGAAATTTAAAACCTATTGTGTTATAGTAATTCGCTTTTGGGAAACAAGCATCCATTTTTTCAGTGCAATTTTCTTTCTTTCTTTCTCATTTTCTGGAGCATCAAAGGTTCAATGTGTTGAAACGTTAATTAACCGCTTAACCGTGTCAACCGAATTATGCACATCATAGCACAGTGATCGCACGTTGCGTGAACCGCTGTTAGGCATCAAATCTATTGGGGTCGCTTCTGCCATCTTGGGAGTTGTTTTACGATTTATAATTGTTGACATATTTGTTGTGCTCCCACTACTACTTCGTCTAGCAGGCATTCGTTTTGCCATGGCATCTTGCAGTGGTAAGCAAAGTAACATGAAGAGCTCCCAAATAGTGCGTATGAGAGGAAAGTGAGTGTGACAGTGACAATTATTTGAGTGATTATGATGATCAAGAATACATGCATTTACAGACAATGGTTGTCTGCATGTGCATTGCAACGTGAACCTGTAAATATCTATAAAACATCCGACCATGAAATGGATTTAGGGTACACTGTATAAGGATAGTATAATATTTTACGTGATAAAACGCCCATATTTTTTGGGATTATCCCAATTCTCTTTGCTATTGCTGTACCGGTACAAAGAAGACCGTAGTGTGAAAGAGAACCCCAATCCCAGAACCGTGTTAGAAGCTATTGTGATCATTATCTTAACTAGGAAGCCTCCGTGGCTTAGGCGGCAGCACGCCGGCCTCTCACCGCTGGGTCCGTGGTTCAAATCCCGGTCACTCCATGTGAGATCTGTGCTGGACAAAACGGAGGCAGACAGGTTTTTCTCCGGGTACTCCGGTTTTCCCTGTCAAAATTTCATTCCAGCAACACTCTCCACTATCATTTCATTTCATCTGTCATTCATTTAATCATTGCCCCAGAGGAGTGCATCAGGTCTCGGCAGCCGGCACAGTTCATATCCTCGCCGCTAGATGGGGGCTTCATTCATTCCATTCCTGACCCGGTCGGAGACTGGAAGCAGGCTGTGGATTTTCATTTTTCATCTTAACTAGGAAATAAAGAACAACGTCTTTGCAAAACAATTATAATGTAAGAACCAAATCAAATTACAAATAAAGAACAGATCAAGGAAGAGTTAATAAGTTAATTAGGTTAGGCTTATTACAAACCCCGAAAATAATCATAATTTATTGATCAAGTTAAAAGGAAAAAGGACAGGGGAAGAAAATCGCAAAACCAAACCCCTCTTAGAGGGGCAAATGACCTCGTAGTTCCGCCCCTTAAAACAACTATAAGTAAGTAAACCCCTCTTAAGAGGTCAAAAGAGTGCCCAAGATTCGGCGAAAGTTAGATTACCCAAAGGAAGGTTTAAGCAGTAATTACCGATATGTTATGTTTCAAAAAATAGTAAACCTCGCAAGGAATGTCGAAATCAAATCACAAATGACAAATAGAAGTTTATCCGCTCGAGATATTAATTTGGAGAACCAAGTAGTAACTTCGATTAGTTCTGGCCTTGTTGCTAATGTGAGTACTGAGAATGTAGGATGTTCAAAAGTTTTAGAAAATATTATTCGTAATGTTGATAATGGCATTATTAGTGTGGCTAATTTGAATAACGGTAACTGCTGGAACATCCGATAGTATGCCTGTTCGGAATTTTATAACATCATCTGTTAATATACCTAATTCTGTCGTAACATCTAGTTTTTCTGCTGTTTAAGTAGCCCGAGAATGAGTTGTAGAGTTACTGTAGTTCTAGTGGGGATGCTAGTTTTCAGCATAATGTAGGCTCGCGTGTGAATTGTAGTGAATTTGGTAGACATAATATGCGGTGCAGTAAAGCAAACTTTTCTCTACATGGAGAATATTCAAGAAACTTATCTTTATCTTCTGAGCCTTGTATCGTCTCGTGTGTCAGTCATGTTACCAGTCTGAATAATATTTTTGATTTGTCTGCGCCGAGAGTGAATATACTTGTTGGTAGGCCAATTGCCTCAGTCGGTAACTCTATGCCTGTTTTGGCGATGAATAATTCTAACTCGATTGTTAACGGCACTCATGCTCGTGCTGGTTCTCGACCAGTATGTGATTGTTCTACTTCGATATCTAGAATGAACATTTCCGTTGGTTGTAGCCAACCTAGCGTTCCTACGGAACGGTCACGTCGATATTCTTGTGCACCCAGTGGTCCGGATTTAAAGTTAAAATTTATTTCATCTATGAAATCGTCTGATGGTGTTCATGTGAGCGACATTGACGATAAAGAATATGTATTTGAGGAAGTTGCACAATTGTCTGATGGTGTTGATTCTCTTGATTTAAGTAACATAATGGTTGAGCAGGGGAATACCATTCGTGATTTGTGTAAAGAGTATCCTCAGGTTTTCACTGACAAGTTAGGGGTCACTGATCTTCTTGAATATAAGATTGTGGTTACGGACCAGATTCCTGTTAGGCATCCTCCGTATAGATTAAATCCTCCGAAAATGATCGAATTAAAGAAAATCTTCGATCAAATGCTAGCGGATGGAGTGATAAGGCCATCGACTTCTCCTTATTCTGCCCCAATGTTTCTCGTACCGAAAGCAAATGGTGGATTTCGCCCTGTTGTTGATTTCAGGCGTTTGAATAAAAAGATCGTTTTAGAATCTATACCCTTACCTGACCTGCACTCATGTTTTTCGTGGTTTGGGAACGCTAATTATTTCTCTTTTCTCGATTTGCAACAAGCGTATTATCAAATTCCTTTGTCAGAGGAGTCTAAACATTTGACTGCCTTTGCGACTGACTGGAATTTATTTGAATTTCAAAGGGTACCTTTTGGTATGTCTACCGGTGGAGCTGTTTTAAGTCGGTTACTTGACAAGGTATTTTCGGGCATCAAATTTTCATTCCTCTATCACTACCTTGATGATGTGGTTATATATAGCGAGACTTTCGAAGATCATGTTGCCAATCTATGTGAGGTATTTGAGAGACTGAAATTTGCTGGTCTCACGGTCAAATTATCAAAGGCCTCATTTGCTAAATCGGAAATTTCTTTTCTTGTTCACATTGTTTCTGTCAATGGTGTGTCAGTCGATCATTCTAGAACCCAGGGTATCAGGGATTTTAAGCCTCCTGTTAACGTCAAGGGTGTTTCTCGCTTTATAGGCATGATCAATTTCTTTCGAAAATTTATTAAGAATTTTGCTCAACATGCCTTGCCTCTAAATATGTTACGAAGATCTAATGTCAAGTTTGAATGGGGTCCTTCACAGCAGGCCGCCTTTGAAGATCTAAAATCTGCCTTGTCGAATGCTTCGATTTTGGCTGTCCCTGATTTTTCTCGAAAGTTTATCGTTCAGACTGGCGCTTCGTTAGGTGCAATTGCGGCGGTTCTGTTGCAGGATGGTGAATTGGGACGTCAGCCGATAGCGTATGCTTCCAGAACATTGTCGCCTGCCGAATCGAAGTACTCGGTATATGAGTTAGAGGGTTTGGCCGTTTTAATTGCGTTGGAACGTTTCAGAATGTATATCGAGCATGTTCACTTCGAGCTTGAGACTGATAACCAGGCTCTGAGTTGGGTTTTGGCCAAACCGAGAACTACTGGTCGTATCGCTCGGTGGGCAACTAGAATTTCGTCATTTCAGTTCTCCGTATGGCACATCTGTGGAAGCGTGCTGGGCCCATAACCCAGAGGTCCGTGGATCGTAACCACGCTCTGCTACCAAAAAACTGTACCGGTACAAAGAAGACCGTAGTGTGAAAGAGAGCCCCAATCCCAGAACCGTGTTAGAAGCTATTGTGATCATTATCTTAACTAGGAAATAAAGAACGTCTTTGCAAAACAAATATAATGTAAGAACCAAATCAAATTACAAATAAAGAACAGATCAAGAAAGAGTTAATAAGTTAATTAGGTTAGTAATTACATCCAAACAACACCAAATACATCAAAGGAAGAACAAGGTAATAACATCAATTACAACAGGTAAGGCTTATTACAAACCCCGAAAATAATCATAATTCATTAATCAAGTTAAAAGGAGAAAGGACAGGGGAAGAAAATCGCAAAACCAAACCCCTTTTAAGAGGTCGAAAGAGTGCCCAAGATTCGGCAAAAGTTAGATTACCCAAAGGAAGGTTTAAGCAGTAATTACCGATATGTTATGTTTCAGAAAATAGTAAACCTCGCAAGGAAGGTCGAAATCAAATCACGAATGACAAATAGAAGTTTATCCGCTCGAAATATTAAACCAAATACGTAATGAAGTGGATCAAATTACAGCTCGACTGCTTTCATCTCAATCTTTTGACAATATATCAGAAAAGAAATAATGGCGACCGTCGCCAGGAAACGAACAATAAAGCAAAACAAAATTTTATAAAAGAGAATTACTACCATCAGAAGCCCAAGAAATAAAAGGAAAATAAATTAATAATTAATATGAGAGCTGTGGATCGCACAATTCTAGGTTATGTGATTTGGCATAGGTTTGGTACTTCGTAAAGCTTACAAGGGCTTGGCAGATTTTGTCCGATCTCAATCAAATGACAAAAAACGGCTCTCAGGCCGTAGCACAAGGCAAACACAATTAATTAATCCATAAAGGAAATAAAACTCATAAAACAAATAATTAATGATCAGACACTGAAACCAAAGCAAAAGATACTCAAATAAATTAAAAGGCAAAATTAGGTACTACAGAAAATCAAACTCAAGGTTCCGTACCATTTACAATTAAACAAGTTGAGTAATAAAAAACTTTTTGCTGATCACAAGCCAAGAAAGAGATATTGGGTCTCGGAAAAATCTGCCAACCCAAAGCCCACTCACAGTACATCTTTAAACATATAAGACATTACCTTTGCTGCAGATTATAATACATATTAAGAAATAAATTTCGCTTTAGTGTAATGAGTACAATACAAACTCTTCGGGGTTCCGACAAGAGTAAAACTCGCCCCCGAAAAAATCCTTAGAAATATTTTACATCTGACTTGCAAATCCATCCAAGATGGAGTGTTGATGTTTTATTGTTTAAATTGTTCACCTTAATTCAGTGTTGATTCGGAACTGCCAACACAACCTCAGAGTAGGCCAAAACCTGACCATTAGAAAGTTACAATTATTATTGCTTAACAGTTGTCGGCACTTGCAAAATGGCATGTGATGGATCCACAGCAATAGGCAATCACCTTTAGACAGGATCGCGATCTCATTGGCCACAGCTGATAATATAGAAGGATTTGTGGGAAATACATGGAAAGACGAATCTTATTGAAGTAGGTTGGATTTCTAGGTTAAGTTCATGTACAAGGGCAAGTTGTAGAAACATCAGGCATTGTAACGTGAAAATCACGGTACAATTGCCACAAGCAGAAATCACTTATATAAATTACTCAACAATCCTTGCTGCATGTCATAGATTTATGGCATGTAAAAGAATCTTCCACTAACTACACTTATGTAAAGCTAAATTTGTAGGTTAGATTTGATTAACGATCTATTAAGTTCCAATGTTCGTCGCCGGTTGCGGTGGCATCTGGTAGCCAAGTACACAGCTAAGTGTCGTTGATGGTAGTATTTAGTAGCAAAAGTAGGAACTGCTTGAAATTGAACGTCTGCAGTCCTTACCTGAATTACAGATAACACACACTAATACAGCCATCACAGTTAACACAGATTCTACACACACCCAAAGTACACATGACCACGTTGTCGCAGCCCCTAAACTGTGGAACCAACCAAGCTTTTGCTGCGCAGACATTTTCTTGGATTAACACAACAGGATTAATTTTTCTTTGCTGAACTACTTGTGAATATTCTGCACTTGGATAATGGAGAGTTAGCTGTAGCTGTCGCTATACTATACATAGTTTGTGATAAACTGCACAATTATTAGATATTTACTGCCACTTAATAAATTAGTGCTGCACATTATTTCTTTGTAAATATCAGAAATATGTTTCAGTGTTTGGTAAAAGAGAAATCCCGCTTTTCTGCCATGTCTTGCTACTCTACTGTCGACCAAAGTATTATGTGTACTCGAGTTTGAAGGTTGTTTGTTAAGTAACCATTAGACCTACATAAAATCCAATACCACCAACATTTTCGTAGTTCTATTTTACGTTAGTTCATGTAGGTTTGGATTTTTAAATTTATATTTTAATATTTGTTATCGCAGTTGGAACACAAAAAGTGCACGTTTTTAAGTGTGTTTCAACCGTGGCCTACGTTATACTCGAGGCCTGGAAATAGAGCCGAGACTTGGTACGCCAAACTGGTAGTTCCACTTTACGCCACTAGGATCGCGGCTCGGCGCCCTAGTTGTCTGCATTTGACTATGCGTTACATGCAACTCAAGTACTTTTAATACATGTTTTTTAGCACTTCTTACCTGTTTTCATCCAGTTTCCCCCAAATGATGAATACGGCTCATTCTTGACTGTATTTCACTTCACTTTAAGAATTTTTCTGTCAAGTGGTTTACTTCTTAAATTCAGAAACGTTGCACTACTGCCCGTATGGTTCACACCCATATTCTTTAAAAGAGGCCTTAAGAACTTTTGCAGAAGAACTACGGAGAGAGAATTGTCAATACACACTTCGCATTTTCTGTGCTCGGAAAACGTGTCAGTTAAAATATTTGTGAAATTTGACACTAAATATTTTCGAGACATGACATTTTCGGCTGTTGTGACAAAGTGAGAAATTGTTTCCAACAGATAAATAAAAGAAGCTTTGGGATATCTTAATCCCCCTCTGTCTTGAAAATGTATTAAACTACTGTAAATGGCAGGCTTGAATTTGCTGGAGCTGACATTTTCTCTAACCAACCTTCACAGTCTTCTGCCACTCTTCCAAGAAATCCCGCTACCATTGCAATTGAAATGGAAGATAGAAACGCTGGCTTTTCTGAAAACAAAAATAGAGATTTTAATGCTAAAATGTCAACCATGTTTTATTTCAATGAACTTAATATAGGCTATATGCCCCATATTCTTACCTTGAACAGGGCTTTCAAGAATCTCCAAGACATGGGCCGGAAGCTGGGGTGTTTCTTTAGCATTGGCAGGGTTTTGCACCTTCCGCAATTTTTTAGGCTTCAAGAACTTGGTCAAGGCGCCTGTTACGACTGCATCTTCCCTCAGCTCCACATTCACACTTCTAGAAGATGCGATAATTCCTGTGCTAAGTGTTGACTCGATGGCATGCAGGCATGATCTCACGTCATCATGTCATTGTTACCTCCCTTATTTCTCAGGTGACTGAAGAGCAGTTCTACATCGTCACTTGAGAGATTCCGCGTAAGCACATAATGGAAGCTGATACTGATTAGAAATCGTATGCAGGACACGGTTGATGAAGTTGTAAGCTCCAGAGCTTGATACGTTTCCTTTGTAAGTCTCATCTTTTTATCAGGATAACTTTGAATCTGTGACAGGTAGGGCAGAAATTCATTGGTCAGCCATGAAAGTCTCTCACCATTAACTTCACTGAAAATAAGCTTGTCCGTGTTTCTGGAATGAAGTCCGTGTGTGCTACTGCAGATATCATGTATATCAAACCATTTTCTAAAAATTTCCAAGAATTTTGTTGTTTCGTGTAGACTGTCCTTATCTTTAACTTTCTCTGGGCACACGACTTCCATGCTCTTAAGCCCAGCTATTGTCTCTGGAGTAAACACCAATTTTGCTCTTGCCACATTCATTTTTTCTAAATTGCTTGGATATACAACCTTCCTGCTTAATTTTCTAACTGGCTGGCTGCGTGGCTCAGCGGTAACGTTCTCGCGTGCTGGGCCCAAGGTTGCAGGTTCGTATCCTGGCGGTCAGCTGGCATTTGAGGGTGCACAAATGCGAGAGAGCCGTGTCAGTAGATTTACTGGCACGTTAAAGATCCCCTTCGGGGCAAAATTCCGGCACCCCGGAGTCTCTAAAAGCCGCAGTAGTTTAGAGGAACGTAAAACCAATAACATTATTATTATTATTAATTTTCTAACTGGCTTTACTACTAGCTTTTTCTGTAAGTGGTACAGATTCTTGAGATGATCACTAGTTATTAAATTATCACTAGTTAAGTTCCTACTCAGATATTGTGATCGTACATTCTTTTGATGTGACTTGGATCGAAACTAAGAAAAAGTGGCCTCTGCTCGTCTTTCGGGTGACGAATTTCATGAGTGATACATCCGCCACACAGCGCCTCAAACATTGACACATTCACCCGACAGTTGTCCGTCACTATTGTGATGACCTTGAAGCTGCATTCCTCAACTGCAGTTAGTGCGTCCAGTGTTATCCTTGATAACTGTTGTCCTGTGAGTCCACACGTAAAGTAGAACGAAACAGGTATCCTGTAGAAGGATGACAGGCTCTTGAACAGTATGCATAATAATTTATTAGCTAATTTATGTTCGATTCCAATTGCATCTTTCTCAATATCACTAATGCCGAGAAACATGTCTAAATTCTTGTCATACAATAATCTAGACTTTATGGCCATTTCATCAATGATTAATGAACCAACCTTCTCATTATCGTGAGTCAGTGACTTTTCTTCAGCTGTCAACCTAGCTTTTGCAAGTGACGTGACACCTGTCTCTCCGTTCGTATAACCAATGTACGTTTTCAGTGTTCGTGGATGAGGAAGTTTTAAAATATTTATATCTCTCAGTAAGCGGTAAGTCGACGGTGATTTATTAGAGAGCAATACACATATTTTTATTGTTGTTTCATTGTATTTGAACTTTCGTTTCGTGAAAGCTCGAATTTGTTCAAGTAAGAAATTAGCCTTCAAGTCCCCACGATCCGCTTCACTCTTGAGCTTCGATATTTGAACATCGAGTTTGTCCTGACGTTGCACTGAATGTAATTTTTGTTTCAATGAAATTATCTTCTGATTCAATGACTTAATTGCAGTTCTGTATACTGTATTTTTTCTTAGTGCCCTCCTTAATTTTATTTTTGTTGACTTGCAATGAGTTTGCTTGAATGTAGAACATTGCGTTCCTACACTAACACGTGGTTGATCATGGTTTTCTTCAATTCGTTCTTCACAATAGTCTTCCGTAAAATTTAAATTACCTGAACATTTCCTTTCATTGTTTATATGTATGTCTCTATCGACAAGTGCTCTTTTGCACGTATTTCTATTTATTTGTGCTTGTTTATGTTCGGGGTAGTCCTCAAAAACCGTCGGAAATGCGTTCGGTAAAAGCGTTCTCTTTGTAGTACTTATACTAAAATCAGAATCCTTGAAATGCTTGCTACAAATTGTAGAAGACCGTTTTGGTGTCCACGTGAAACAGCTAGAACCCATTGTTTCAGTATGTCATTGTTCAATGGAAATTAATGAAACGGAAGTCCATTGCCTTCAACTTGACGAGATTTACAATACGGCACGCTACAGTACACCATTTTTGACGAACACAATAATAACACTAATATTTACACATAAGTTACTCTATTAAAATCATTCAGTGATTTATATCTATAGTATTTATCACACATGAATGTCACATTTACGCTAGCACACTGGATTAAAACTTGCATTTCACTACGTCTTGTTCATAAAGACCACTTAGCCCCCATCTCAATATCAGTCAAACAGCAGTCTACTGCTCTTAACGAAAGCACAACTATAATACGACACGCTTCGCCAGTCAATTTTAAACTCACCTTGGCTTTCTCACTCATTAGGACACCTTATTTACCGCCAAATACAGACACACTAATCACATTGTACGTAATGCAAACGGTACGATTAAGGGCGCCAGGCAGCGAACCTAGCGGGAAAATGCGAAACAAGTTCGAACCATCGCTCGCAATGTTGTCTGGCGCCTCATTTCCAGGCCTTGTATATAACGTAGGTCACGGTTTCAACCATGCGTCACATTTAAGAATTATCTCAAAAGCCCGTCATCAGATCGAATCCAAATTTTAACTCCATATACATTGAAATGTTTTATAACTGGTTTATTAATTTCACAATTTTGTGTGTCCAAGAAACAAAGTTATCATTGTTGTAAGGTAACTATTTCTCGGCTCGGGGTGGTTGGAAAATGTAGTTCTTGGTTGCGTTGTAATAATTATACATCAAAAAGTTATGCTGTATGACTGTGAAATACGTAAATTAATTCACTTATTTTATATCGTTTTGTATTTGTACGAGGAAATAACACATGGTTCTCCAGCTAGCCGCTCCAGGAAAAGCTGCACAGCGTTGCTGAGATGGAGCCCATCACTTCCGAGCGAGGCGCGCCTTGATGCGTATGGGCTCTATTTCGGCAACGCTGTACAGCTTTCCCCGGAGCGGCTAGCTGGTGAACCATGTCTTTTTTCCCGCTACAAATACAAACTGATATAAAATAAGTGAATTAGTATTTCACAGTCATACAGCATAACTTTTCGATGTATACGGATTACAATGCAACCAAGAACTACATTTTCCAACCACCCCGAGCCGAGAAAAAGTTACCTTACAAAAATAACAACTTTATTTCTTGGACACACATAATTTTGAAATTAATAAATTAGTTATACAACATTCCAATGTATATTGTGTTAAAAGTTGGATTCGATCTGATGACGGGTTTTTGAGATAATAATTCTTAAATGTGACGCATGGTTGAAACACTCTTAAAAACGTGCACTTTTTGTGTTCCAACTGCGATAAAAAATATTAAAATATATATTATAATTCCAAACCTACATGAACGAATGTCAAATAGAACGACGAAAATGATGATATTGGATTTCATGTAGGTCTATTGGTTACTTCACAAACAACCTTCAAACTCGAGTGCACATAATACTTTGGTCGACAGTAGTCACAATGTCCAGTATTAAATAATATGTCTCTAGTTTGGATTTACTGCACTTCAACGGAAGTAATCTCTTTCCAGCTGAAAAAAAAAAAAAAAAAAAAAAAAAAAAATGCTAACTTTTACCATCAAACCAAGATAATTCAAAGTGATTGGGAAAAGAGGACTTTGACCCCACCCACCCCCAACCTAAAAAACAAAAAAGCACTTGAAAGCACAAATCTTGTGACCAGTTGAAACACGCTGTTACTGGTAGACCCTTTTGCAGTTTACGATTGATAACACAGGCTTGCAAAAAAGAAACAAATTCTGCGGTTAGAACGAAAATAGGTGCAATTGACTAACTTTGCTGTCATCATAATCATCATCTTCATTTCCCCTTTTCCAGTTGACACTGGGTGGGGGCAAATATGGTTCCTCTCCACCTTTGTTCTGTCGTTCCACCATTCCTCTTCCGACACAGTGTTCTAATCCAGGTTCCGTTTTCTAATACTATTCTCCACCGAGTCCATCCAACGCATTCCTGGTCTTCCTCGTCCTCTCTTCCCTGTCATCGGTCGTTCCAGTGCTCGTCTTGGTAGACTTACTTCATTCATCCGTTTGACATGTCCAAACAATCTCAATCTGTTTTGCTCCAGTTTGTCATTTAGTTTCTGTACTCCCAGTTCTTTCCGTATATCTTCATTTCTCACTCTGTCCCTCCTCGTTTTCTGGACCATACTTCTCAGGAATCTCATCTCAGCTGCCTGTACTCTGCTCTCATCCCTCTTAGTCATTGTCCAAGTTTCTGCTGCATATGTCATTATAGGAACATAATATGCTTTGTACATAACTTCTTTAGCCTTAATTGGTATATCCTTGTTCCATACTAGTCCCATACCTGTTGGTAGAAAGCACTACCGATTTGTATTCTTCTGCTAATTTCCAAATCTAGTCTTCCACCTTCAGTCAGTTCACTTCCCAAGTATTTGAAGTGTTCCACTACTTCCCATTCCTTATCTCCTACTTTGATTACTTCTTTTCCTTCTTTCTTATCTCTACTCATCACCACTGTTTTATTCTTCTCCACATTTATCTTCAATCCCCATTGCTCAATCTTTTCATTTATTAAGTCTGACTGTTCTTGTACCTCCTGAATTCAAAATTGCATTCTGTTTTCCTCTATCACATCTAACGGGGTACACTCGGCCTCTCGAGGCAAAAGTGTGAAAAAGAGGGTTCGATTCCCACCTCATCCATCTTGGAGGTGGTTTTCAGTGGTTTCCCACTTGTACTCCAGGCGAATGCCGTGACAGTTCCTAGCTTAAGGCCATAGCAGTCTCTTTCCCAATCCTCATCTAAATTACAGATAACACACACTAATACAGCCATCACATTAACACAGGTTATCAGACAAATTCCACACACATCCAAGTACACAGGGCTACATGGCCACGATGTTGCAAAGCCCCTAAATAAATTAACAACTATTACATCTGGTTAATTGGCAACAGTGAAAACTATTTTGATTATAACAATTCAAAGGGAATTGAGCCTAAACAAGATGTGATATTAACAAATTGAATGCCTTCCTTCGGAGGGGAAATAAAGCCGGCGGTCCCATGTCATAGATTTATGGCATGTTAAAGAACCTTCCACTAATTACACCTGGGTGAAGATAAATTGTATAGGTTAAGAATGTAAACAATGCTCTTAGGTTCCTATGTTCGTTGCCAAGAGCCGACTGCGGTGGCATCTGGTAGCTAAGTTCTTAACTAGTAGTCGTTGACGGTGGCGTTTGGCAGCAAAAGTAGGAACTATTTGAAAAATTCAAAAGTCTGCTGCCCTTACATGAATTAAAAAACAGATAACACACACTAATACAGTCATCACAATTAACACCGGTTATCAGACAGATTCTACACACACCCAAAGTACATGGGGCTATATGACCGCGTTGTCGCAGCCCCTAAACTTAAGAACCAACCGACACCATTTTTGGATTCACATCACCTTTCTGCATCAAAATGACTAATTTTCTGATTTACCGCAAAATCATGCAGGGCTGTGTTATTAAGCCAACAATATCTCAATCTTATTGAAATACCGTATTTCCTCGCATAATCGTCGCACCCCACTTTTCAAACACTAAAATAGGTTTATAAAATTTCATCGCATATACGTCGCATAGCATTATTCGTATTTGTGCACCAGTCAGTTGCACATGCTGCCGCGACTTTGTCAGAAGAAAAATATCTCGTGTTTATGCTTGTGGGCTATGAACTGTGACGCGAGCGGCAAGCTTCGTCACTTAGCACATTCCGCGAGAGTATAATTTGGCCTGATCTTGTCAGGAGAAAGTAAACTCGTCTTTATGCCTGCGGGCTATGAACTGTGACGCGAGCGGCCAGCACACATTCCACGAGCTTATGGGCCTAATCTGGCGTGATCTTGTCAGGAAAAAGTAATTTCGTCTTTATGCCTGCGGGCTATGAACTGTTACGCGAGCGGCCAGCTCACATTCCTCGAGCTTATAGGCCTAATCTGGCGTGATCTTGTCAGCAAAAAGTAATCTCGTTTTTATACCTGCGGGCTATGAACCATGACGCGAACGGCCAGCTTCGTCAGCACATACCGCGAGCTTTAACCTGTCGTCACCTTGTTAGAAGAAAGAAGCCTGTCTCTGACTGCAGGCTATGACTCACGCTACGCGAATGACTGGCCCGTGCAGCAAATAATGATACAGTATATTCTTTGAACTTAATATTCTTCGCATAATCGTCGCGCCCTTCTTTTTTCCACGAATTTTAGGCTAAAAAAGTGCGACGATTATGCAAGGGAATACGGTAGTATCATGTTAAAATCAGTTTAGAACCCAAAATAAGCATTGTCTAATTCATATGAAAACTACAAGAAGAGACGATATAACATATCCTTACTACACTTAGAACATACCTTGTGCTGTATTACCACAACCAAATAAAACTGCAAAATAATTTGCCCAAAACACTAGGTGAATGCAAGAAAACATCCATTCAATAATTTTGAAATATTGATTATTCAAGGGTATAAACTTGAGATTTAGATCGCTAAGAAGCTGCGAATTTGTGGACTCATATCTCAAAGTGCAGCACGATGAATTTTGTAAGAAGAATTGTGGTGGTGGGGTCCATTTTTAAGAACATTTTTACTAATTTCAAATTAAAAGTTCAAAGTTCTTACATGCGATCGTCATCGCCCTTCGAGTTATGATTCGTCCGAATTTTAAGTTAAAAAGATTAAATAACATGAAAGTCTTGAGTTTTGAGGAACAAAAATTTCTTCAAATTAGATGACAATTTGAAGTTTTGCTGCAATGTTTGAGTAAACTAAACGATGAGCAATATTAGGTCATGTTATTTCCAATCTGTTTTCTACAAAATACCGTGCCAGAGAATGGGAGCCACAGGGTTAACCTTTTACACTCCTATGTCGAGTGGGGTTTGACATTAAAATATTTAACTTCCACTCCGATGTAGAGTCCCACACGACATGATGATTGCTTGTACTCACTGTGCTCGTATGACTTCTTTGCTGTATCCCAGTATTGTGGAGCCATCTAGTGGTCTCCGAGAGAACACCTTCCCCTATTTACTATAGTTTGCGGGAATTGTAATGAATTTTTAACCTTCGTTATTCTCGAATGTTTATGACAGTTTTAATGATTATATAGATTGAATATAAACATGGTATCTGCTTCATCTTCGCTCACGGAACTGGATAATTGAGAACACTTAGTGGGCAGTGATAGTAACGATGATGCACCAACAACTGACTTGGATAACATAATTATATTTTGTGTTGGATTGTTTTGCAGTGTTCACTTCCTACTGCTGTTCATAGTGCAACAATTAATTAGGAGTGGAGCAGGAAGCATATGCTAAGGGTAATGGAGTTCAAAAGGTTAATGCTCATCAAACGAAGGGTACCTAAGTTTTTTTTTTTTTTTCTGTGTCTAAAAGATAGTTGAAAGGAAATGAAGGCATCATATGCATAAAACACTAAGGTGTGTGTTTTTTCACAAAACTCAAGTTCTTAAACCAGAGGGAGTTGTACCAACATCTTACAAATTGTCTCCCTCAATAGTACAGGAACAGTCTTGTATTCTTGAAGAGTCATCGAAAATAGATTTATTTGTTTATCAAGTGTATATACTGTACCCAATCGTCATCATATGGAACATGTGTTCGTATCCCAGCTAACTCACGGTCTTTCGAGGTATGGGGCGTTCAACCCACCATACGATCACATGCTCAGGATTTGAGTCTGTCAGGTGACTACTCTACTTGAAAGAAACAACATATTCCTAAGTATAACATTTAATGATAGAAAATCATGGCAACACAACATAAAACACAAGAAAAAGATACTTTACATTTACTTCCCACAACAAGAATCAAAGTTATCTGTGAGTCTCTTCTCTTCAAAATTAGTGCTTCACTGCACTCAAGTCTATTCAAAATATCCTATTATTGATACTCATCGACATTTGCGAGTGTCCATAGTGTTCTTCACGTGGCACAATTTAACACAAACTGTAATATCACAACACAGTAAACACAAATTATATTTAAATGACATTAAATCTGCAATTATTAAACATTTATCCGTTTTACACGGGGCATTTACTTTCAGTAACATTAATTCCTTATCTTATGCCTTGATTAATAAGTGTTGTGTCGTGCGAATCGTATTCTTTTTCCCATCAATGTGAAACGCTGAAGTGGTACACTTTCCCTTCCAAAATACACATGGATAGAGATGTTTTATAGCTTCACCATACAACGATTTTCTGGGTCTGGTCAAAACATTATCGTTACAAACGTGTCATGTCATTCAAATTACGCTACCCGTATGAATAAATTAGTGTGAACTGGGCAAACACACTTTACAAAGATGCCTATATTTATTTGGTGCAGTATTCCTCCTCAGAGAATAACTGGGCCAATTATCCGATCACAGCATTCCAACATGGTATGTGTGTGGAAATAATGCATTTAATTCAATTGACATCATCACATCAAGCATATCTTAATTACTTTTCCAAATATCGAGATTCTTCAGTGTCCCACTACACTTTTAAAATAAAAGGATCAGGTCTATAGACTTCCTTTCCATGCGGACAATGAATTAGCCACGGCTGCCTCAGCAAGATGGCCACCGGTTTAGTGGCCTCCCTGCCACCCCATCTGG
Source organism: Meconema thalassinum (assembly GCA_946902985.2). Lineage (NCBI taxonomy): Eukaryota > Metazoa > Arthropoda > Insecta > Orthoptera > Tettigoniidae > Meconema > Meconema thalassinum. The sequence continues at coordinate 188,884,229 of OX336388.2, read as the reverse complement.
CTTCCCGCAAGGTCAAGTTCATATACTGGTGCAGTTATGCAGGAGGTGCCCTGAGTGGATCGTGTCCTTAGTAATTGAGTCAATCTAATTATATAATACCTACATTTAGAGTATAATGGGCTCATCTCGGCTCCTAATTAATATTCATGGCAGGGGATGGATCACGAAATAGCTTTGCCGTTTTGTGGCCGACATTAGTGGCTTTTGCGCGCAACTCAAGTGAGTATCAAAGTTCTCTCACTGGTGCAGCAGCATATAACAAGAGGAAATCGACGTTTCCTATACGAAGAACCATTAGTCTTACCTCTAAGGGCAGAACAATAATATATGGGCTCACACAGGGTCTTTAACAGTTATCCCTCGTGGCAAAAATTCTGCGAACAGTGGATACAGACAGACTCTGTCCCAGCTCTGTTGCGAATAACACAAGTATGCTCTAAGGCGATACTATCTCGTAGCAGATTAGCCGACTAGATTCGCCTAACGCGCAAGCTATTTTCGGACGATCCCCGCAACTTATTGACGTAAATCTCTTGATTCTACGTTACATGCTCGCTGTACGCGGCTCAAACAATATCTCTTACATATGACTCAATTCTTAAAGCACTCACGTCCTCTCTGCTATTACTCATAAGCCAAAGTTTTACGTAGCTCTAAACAAGTATAAATTTACTGGCTTACATTTAACTATCTTAGTGGCTCTCAAATACAACCCTGTAGAATATACCATAATAAACATTCATTCAACAATTCAATGACACTGAAAAGCTCTCTTTTATCTCGATATTTTACGTTTCTTTCTTACTGTTTACAATAACACAGTATTCTACGCTAGACATGACACACTTTGCACGTACTATAGGCCTGACATGCCCATTTATTCATTATCGTTACCGACCCCAGATTATTATTATTATTTAATGTTACCGTTACTTTCATCAATGTCTTACGCCGGAATGGCCGTAAACAAATCACCCTCCAAGCCATATTTTACCAAAATACAAGGGGTGTGAACTCGTACATAAATGACTGTTAATTCTTAATCTTAGGGTGATGCTTCGTTGTATGGTGAGCTATTTAATCATATCAACATATTAAATTTGCACTCACTTTCATTTTTGCTGGGTTGGTCCAGCACGCCAGCCCCGCACCTACCATGATGCTTGACTTACGCCATCATGATATTATTCACACGACACATTGTATCAACTTTACACATGGTGATTATATTTTTCATCACTGGCTTTTTCACTTTGACACAATACATATTATTTTACCATATACACATAAACACTTTTAAAAATCACTGTAATATAACTTTATATACAATTCTCGCACTATATTCTTACACATGGGTCCTTGATTGGACTCCCACTATCGCCTGACCTCAGAGATGCGATGCAGCTAACTCCTGACAACCGCTGGTCTCCATGAAAGTCTATCTTGCGTGTGTGTGTTCGACTCCTGTCACCTACAGTTTATATCTCCTCAACTGCAAATCTGTTCAATCCTATGTCACGACTACTTGTGACGCCTTCCTGGCTCCCGTAACTGTAGTGATCATTACAATAATATGTCATTTTATCTGTGACAACACCTCCTGGTATGTTCATTGTCTATAGACATCCTAAATTATCTCTACGCTGTACTGAATCTATACTCGCGTATGTTATTGCTTAAACGTCTGCTGTAGACTAAATCTTATACTATGCATAATTACTGTTATGAAGCTGCATGATGCGCTTTCCATTGTTCACCGCTAATACATTTGAACGTTAATACTTTATAAATTTGCGCACTTCCTTGCGTGATCCGGCCAGCGTGCCAGCTCACGGGTTGAGTCAAGACGAACTGACTTTCCTGCGAAGCTTCCCCTATATAAAGCTCCCTTGTGAAACATAGTCCACTGGATGACCAGGACCGACTCCCTTCTTGATATAATACATTTCCAGACAAAGTGACGTATGATCCTCGTTTGTCTAAGTGTGGAGGTCCCAAAATCACTCGCGTGCAAGCGATCGCTTCGGCCAATTAATTATAATTAATTGCCTTCTTCCATGGCGTCATGACGCTACTCTGGTAATTCCCCTCGGCTCCTACACAAATCCTTCCTCCAAAGCGGATGATCTCTGTGCAGAGGTTCCTTTATGGATGCAGGCTTTAATTTAGGCGTGAGAACACTCCTAAATTATCTCTCCTAGAATACATGCATCTGGGTGTAAGTTTCATTTCAATTCATTGCTCCAATTGGCTGTAATCAATTAATTTCTGTGGGCGACTGCCCCCACTCCACTTCTATGCCTTGTGAGACTGTGGATCCCAGAGCCATTAATCTTTAGCTGCTCCTCCAGTGCAGACGAAAATTAGTCCATTGGCGTCACCTAGGAACGCCCCTTCGCTAACTACGATTTGTCAACTGTCAAGCTGGTTCGCTTTCTTGCATTCTGGCTTCTAAAACGTACATAGGCTGGTATATTTCCGCAATAATCCACCTTAAAAGCTATGATATTCCCGTTCTAGCCGTGAAATCCTGCTCTTATACTTATATGCAGATATAACTCATTGTTCTTCAGGTTCACTGTCTCTGTTCCCCCTCAGAGATCAACGATTCGATTCTGGGCAGAATCATGGGCCTGGTCTTCTTTGATAAGACCCGCGTTCGATGCCAGTCAGCCGTGTCTCATTGGGCACAATACAAGATGATAGCCCCTGTGTCGCGTCGAGCCCGCATGCCATTAAAGCCGGGCGGGTGGTTTATCTGCATGCAAGATTTCTCGTACAGGTCCCCTAGTTTGTAATTTCTGTGGGAACACACCATTTTTTTTTTTTTTTTTCCAAAATGATTCTTTTGTAACATAGTGAAATTATACATTTCCCAGGCTATGTTGACATTAGTTCGACGTGGATTGATCGGTGCTTTGATTCCCTCCAGGCTTGGTTCAACTTGCCCAAACGGAAGCTTTTCTTCTTTCTTGGTTCCTCCTCCTGCTTCTGGCAGTGGCTGAGTATTTTAAACCACCTTAACCACAAGCGACTTTATATCGCGAGGAGTTTTGATTCACTTCCATTATGAATTCATCGTCGTCGTCATCATCATCATCATTTCCCCTTTTCCAGCTAAGACTTGGTGGGGGGGACAAATATGGTTCCTCTCCACTTTGTTCTGTCGTTCCACCATTCCTCTTCCAACACGGTGTTCCAATCCAGGTTCCGTTTTCTAATGCTTTTCTTCACAAACTCCATCCGGGTCTTCCTCTTCCTCTCTTCCCTGTCATCCGTCGTTCCCGCGCTCATCTTGTTAGCTTGACTTCATTCATCCATTTGACATGTTCAAACCTTCTCAATCTGTTTTGCTCCAGTTTGTCATTTAGTTTCTGTTTCTTGCCGTATATCTTCATTTCTCACTCTGACTCGTCGTTTTCTGGACCATATAATATGTACAGTATATTGTGGATCACCCTTGTTGAAGTCCAAGGCGCTAGTGAACACCTGTCCACTTAAGATTGTCACCCCTCGACCTACTGCAAACATTTAAAATAATTTGTTTGCATCTCTTACTTGAGGCATCCATTTCCTGAGGGTGCCTTGTCCAGTAGTGTGGCAATGTGATGTTTTGGTAGGTATGACATAGTCTGTGCGTCCATGTCTTGCAATGCCAAGTGGTGCTTGTCCAATGCCACGACTCCAATTTGGCAAACCTAATAATCTACTGCAGGTCTGTCCAACCTACAGCCCGTGAGACTATTTTCTGAGGCCCACCGCGCCGCGTCTGCACTGTATCGCCAAAACTTTGAAACAACTAAAGCCAACTGGACATAGAAGTACGCGCGCACCCCTACCCAAAGCAGTTCCAGTCGTCGCACTAAACTAAATTAACATGAACTTTATTTCATAATTTGATCAATAATTGTGTCAAATGAACATAAATACTCACTCTTTGTCATTTATGCTGTATGTGTATTGAATATCATCATTCTTCTATTTTAAAGGGATTTATTAAAAATATGTAAATTTAATTTTAGTGTTTTATTTTTTATCCACTACGAATAAATATAGAAAACTGCAACAATACTAAGAAAACTAAGGTTAGACAGCCACAAAACTCACCATATTGCACCTATATTTTTTTTAAATTTCCATAACCCCCAATCCCCAGAGTGTTATTGGCCCGCAAGGTCCCCCAAGTATTTAGAATGTGGCCCTTAGTTAAAAAAGGTTGGGCACCCATGATCTACAGTATCAAACGGTCCCTTGTCACATTGTGCAGGCAAGCAAGCTACAGTACAATACAGCATTTCAAAGTTGCTCTTGTCCATTGCGGAAGATATCTGTTGCAGTAGTGTATTAAAAAGTGAATTCTTTACTCATTGCTTTATGTGAGTGCAATAATACTAGTTGGCAGCAGTGTTTTCACAAATACAATCAAAACTTTGGAACTCTTACGATCAGAGAACCTCTAATATTTCTGTGAAGTCATTGTTCGAAGCAGGTTAGAAATTCAAATGTTTTCAGAGGTTATTTAGTGTACTACAGATACATCGTATTTCTAATGTTGACACAGATAATGTAGACGTATCAAAAGACGAGGGATGTCCGATGAAAGATGTTCTGTAATAGCGGACATGTTTGTTTCTAAATAACGATATAATCTGTTTTCCAGTTCTATTAGTAAATCATCCCATATGACGCAATAAATATTGGTTTCGGTAGCTGTTCATTGCATACTATGGAGATACCTCGAGGTCTATAACCAATAGGCTTGCACAAAAATAGCAATAGGTGTTACTTCTTGGACAAGGAGTCCTTCAACTCCTCAGTTAACTTCTCTCCACTTTTATTTTCTCTATTATATTTTACTGTTGATCGAACTTTACAGTTGCACACACTGTTTACATGTTGAAGCCATCTTGAACTTTGTGCCATCGTAACAGTGTTGCCAACCTTGGAGCCTGCCTCACCATAAAGTCGAATTACTCGGCTGCTCTTTTGTACCAATGGCATGAACTCAAACAAGGCTTATACCGAATGAAATAGAGAATTTGTACTGAATTACACTGCCTATCATTTCAGATACCACCACAAACTATTTTCAGGTACACAAATCATCACATGGAAAGCAAAGTTGGTAATGCTCCCAATTTCTGTGAAAATGGAACATTTTTCCATATACTTCCACAGAGAAAATTCTGAAAAGTAATCATACCAGCTTATGGAATCATTTTGTACTCCCCCCAAGGAGCTCACATACTTGGGCCGGGCTTCTCTCCGTCTTCTTTTCTGTCGACCTCTCTTGGTCAACTCTTGTTCTCTTCCGACCTTGCCAGTATTAGGGTATCCGAGGACTAGGGAGTCTTTCACTTTCCCGCCTTGATTGGCCCTTGTCTCATCTTTCCTGATCCCTCATTCTTCGAGGGGTCAGCCTTCTTTTTCTTTTCGTGTTATCTCCTGCCTTCTGCACAAGGCCCTCAAGGAGGCAGGGTGTATGTAGCCCCACAACTTCTGGTGTACCCTGGATGTTGCTACACCCTCAGGGGCTCACGGCTGGTGAGTTTGGGTGTTGGCGACCCCGATGGATTCCTGAGCTGGGTCCGTTTTGTCCCCTTTTTCCTCTGACTTTGGGGAGGGCCCTCTCCTCTTCCCCTTTCCTATCTGCTTTTCTTGGCTCTCCTTCCTTCCAAATCCCTCATTCCTCATTCTTCGAAGGTTGAGGGCATTTCCTTTCCTCCTGTCTTTTATTTACATTTTTCTCCTTTTTGTTTCTGATTTCCTCTTCTAGTTGTTAAGAGAGTAGTTAGTTATAGTTTTAGATTTCATTTTCACTATCTCCCAAACCATTAGGGGACGATAACCTAGATGTTAGGCCCCTTAAAACAACAATACTTATCTTGTACTCCAGCAACTAGCAGAACCACCTAGGTCTTGGTGATTGCAACCCCAAGGCGACAAAGTGGGATCGCTAGTCAGACTATATCCCGACTCAGAAGAGGAGTTGCTTCATGCATTCATTTCATATTTCATTGAAGGGCATCCCTGTAGAGAGGTGCTGAACAGAATGTCAATGTGTGTGTGTAGCAGATCACCAACGGGATGCTGGACGAGATGTCTCCAGTGTCACAGCTGCGTCAGTCGAGCGGGAACAGCAGCGCCAGCTCCAACAGTCTGGCGGGGCTGAGCGACACGGACACCACCGGCCCGCACGGCTTCATCGTGGCTCTGCACCGCAAGATGGTGAGTCACCTCTTGATCTCATGGTTGCTGGTTCAGTTCTCGGTAGCCCAATGGAGTTCCAGTTTCTTCTGCAGTACAAAATGGAACGTCACAGCAGACCGCCTAAACTCAAAAGAAGTACACTAGTAAACTAGAAGCATCAGATCTTTAAACAAAAATTAAAGATTCAAGATTGTTTATTATTTAACCCTTAGTGGATGACTGTTGGACATTTCTCGACATCCTAGTTTCCTGGTCTGGACATAAGTCAAGATATACCCGCCAGCTGTTTCCACGGTAAATACGAATATACGCGTGTGAAGCAATTACGCATGCTGCTGTCTGTAGTTATTGTATACAACTATTAGCAATGCCACAGCCTTCTAGATGGCGTTAAAACTTTGTTTTACGAGTTTTACAAGTAAATAAAGAACTAGCTGTTGTTTACTTTAGTCAGCTGTGAAAAGGGTGGTGCTACTTCGTCTGATATAGCTCTATGTTTAGATGAAATTGACAGCTCTTATCGAGGTTTCCGAGGCATACAGTGCTTCAGGTTTGATTACTGTGGTATAACGTCTTAATTTTATTATTATTATTATATGATGACGAAGGGGAGGTGGTAGGAAAATAAAAAAATATTACTAGCGCAGGACTACACAAGAAAAAAAATTGTCTGCTAAGGGTTAAAAAGAAATTGGATTTTAAATTTATCTTTAATTTTATTTTAATTTTGTGTTGAACATTTGTGCATGTTCACTATTCCCGTGTGTGGTGTTGCTCTCGACAGATCCGTCAGGATGTGTACTTCCTGTCGTCCCAGAAGACTAAGCCCAGCTTGTTTGGGCTGCCCGTCATCGTGCCGTGCGCCGAGGCGACCACGCACCAGGACCTGTATCAGGCCGTGTGGGTGCAGGTGGCGCGGCTCGTGTCTCCCCTGCCGCCCTCGGAGACGGCCGCCCCCAACCACGCCCAGGATTGGTGAGTTGCTGCCCCTCTTAACAAAGAGAAAATCATACGAATGTGGATAAATTTCAAAATTTAGAGGTGGATGCCTAAAAATGATTTTTTTAAGTGCCTAAAATTAATAAGACAACATAATAAATAAAACTAATAATAATAATAATAATTGAAATAACGTGGTCCTTAGTTGGCCGTAACGCAAGAAGAATAATAATAATAAATTAAAAAACAAGGAAAACAAATATTCTGAATTTCAAAAAAAAGAGCTCTTTACTCTTTGAGTAAATGTACACTTGAAAATTCACATTGGGATATTAAGAATCACAAAATTAATTGCGGTAGTATTTTGCTGCGAGATATGAATATTAAGGGGTCAGCTTTTTAATGGTTCCTTTTTAAGTATATACAGTAGGTTAGAACATGGCCGCCTCTTGCTGGGGCACTGCAGGGAGTTGAGTGCTTTGTGCCTACTGGATTCGGTAACACTTCGGGAGTGATTAACCAAGTACAAAACTACTTAAATTAGCCGAAATACCTTGTGTACTGATGAATAATAATTGTGGAAACGATGTCCTAATAGATGTTTCCTCCTCCGCTGTCAAAAATCCACCCGCCATCCCCTTTTTATAACATGACTTATATTGTGAAATTCCAGATGTGTCTGCCATTGTGGGCATGATTTACAGGATAAATAAAATGTTGCCAACCTCACATGTATGCCTATGGTACGTGTGGTGTTTGTTTTATGCTGCGATCGCTCCATTCGTTCGCTCCGTTGTGTTTCTATATTAAAAAGACTTTACATACAAAAACAAACCTAACCTGGGGCTGACGCCCCAGACCCCCTTGCTTGTAGTACAAGCAGTAATTTTCGGCCAGACAGAAGCCAATAGTATCTCGCTCCGCTTCGTAAGTCAATAGTTAGTTTCTCACGGAGCTCGTTACGCAGCATCTGTGTCGTGTATTTTGCGTACCATGCATTGGCAACAGTGAAATGACATCTCGGTAACAGTTGAACACACCTAATGCGCCTCTTTCAGTAGCAGTTGAGCAACGACAAGCCATGACAATTGCCGTCGTTAAACGAACAAATAATAATGACTCAAGTCACATATTTACGTAATATAGCACATATTTCATGTGCAGTAGTGATAATGGACGGTAATTTCAATTGGATTGGTAACGACTCCCGAATATCAAATAAGGTATGAAAATCACGAAAAAGACATACCGTATATACCTGAATGTAAGACTAGGTTTTTTCCCACTTTTTTATGTTATAAAAATTTGGGGTCGTCTTATATTCAGAGTATTAAAAAAAAAAAAAAATGAAATTATTATTATTATTTGCAAAGTAGTATGTGGTGTTGGCATCTTGTAATTCGCAACAAATCAATGCGTTAATGAAGATTAAAATATGGTTTGTTATGTTGAATTATCATGCATATACGAATAGCATACATTTTGAGGTTAGGATTTACGCATACACGTCATTTTAAGCAGATAAATTATATGTTCGAAAGCATACGGAAATATGTTTTAAAACAATCTTTACAAGAACAACCAGTCAGTTTTATGAGCAGTAATTGAGTGATCAACGTATCTTAATTTAATAAAGTTTCCCATTCTTGAACAAAGAAATTATAGAGTATGTCTTGGAAAAGCGGGCAGAGGGATTTCCGATAACATGAGACGTTATAAAAATGAAAGCACGATCTTGAGTGCATATATTGTGCAAGTTACGAGTTAGCGAGTATTTTTTTTTGAAAAGATCTGTAAGAGGCAGTTGATAACTAGGCCTCGTCTTATATTCGGGGTCGTCTTACATTCGGGTATATACGGTATATTTGCTAAGTGCAAGTGTAGGATCCTGGTTCATCACTCCTGAAGAATTACCCTGGATTCTTTGTGGTGACCTAGCAATGGGTGGCAGGGGGCTTTGCCCATTGCAGTTTTGACAGAGATTCCTTTTATGATTGTGTTATGTTTTGAAAAAGATGTGAAAAAGAGCAAGAGAATTAATATTTAGATGATATGGAATGCATGTTAGGAATGAACTTGCACAAGTTATATTCTACTTATGTACTGTAATGAATATTATTTTCATTGTTTGAGTTGAGGTACTTTCTTTATTAATAAAACCTGTGGTGGGTTATGTAAGAGGCCATACTAGGATTAATTTGCAAATCAGTGATTTAAGATCTTTGCATATTAAGTACTTGGTCAAACCCACTTTGATATTATTATACTTCTGAGCACTGAGATATCATTTTTTAAGAGCTCCTATTCAGCGATTCAATGGCTCAGGCAAGTCCAGAATATTTCCTTGTGTGCTTAACACCAGTAACGACCCCGAAATAACCACCAAAATCCCCAGGATAGTCACAGCTTGTCTGAGATGAAGGTGACACGAGCCCTAAGGACTCCTAAACTTCTTGGCGATACACCACTACGTGTTTCACTATCACTTGGCAGCTTCTTCAGGTGGACAGTTACAACTGTGCTCCGCAATGTGGTGGCTTCTGCTCGGTTAGGACTGGGCTCCACCACTGTATCGGTAAGTACTTCACTATGACATGATGTACCGAAAATTGTAGTGCACTGATCACCTCAACGTTTTTTAGAATAAACGTAACTAGCAAGGGAAGTCTTTGAACCGGAGAATCATGGATCCTGCCGGAACCTTGCAGATATGTTGGGTGAGCCCGACTAGGCACAACCGTGAAGAAATATATTTTGGAAATTAACTTCCCCTCGTACCAGAAGGGGAAATTACAATTCACACTTTGAAATTGGCATGCGCTCGATTGGCTGCTTCCTCTTGTCACCGGATGAGAGGAGACAAGAGTTCACCATGCATGTTAACATTGGAAAAGTTATGTTGTCTGGAGGAAAGACCTCTCAGCTTTCAAGGAGAGGACCTGTCGTCACAAGTGTGTTTATTTCTTCTGCGTATTGATATTTATGGGATCGGTGATATGCACAGCTACAATAGTGAACATAAACGTATTTGCTGATGATATTCTGATTTGGGGAGAGAATGAGTGGATGTACTGATGGGAAATGAAAATCAGTGTAGAGAAAAGTAAGACAATGGTAATGACTGAGGACCGGACATTTATGCTCTGATTAAAATATGCATGCAATTATGTACTAAAAATGTAGAAAATATGCATTGAAAATTTGAAAAATAAGCCAATCTTATTCACTCGTTTTATGCTTTTATCATTCACTGCAGAAAGAAGCATCACAATAGATAACTCCAAGTTTTTCAAAGTTTTCAGGATTTTAATACTTTTCAGTGCATAAATGTCCGGTCCCTAACCATCAGTTGAATAATCACAATTACCTGACATCCACTGTTTTAATAAGTACTCTCTGCTGCTCCTCTCTTTAGGCATTTTGGGTTAAGGATATGCAGACTAAGAATAAAGTAACACATGAACTGAAGAAACTCCTCACAAAACTAACCTCGTGCTACTGGCTCCATCTCGTTATATGTTGCTCAGAAAGTTACTTACAAGGGATGTCCAACACGCAGAGAAACCTATTTTGTTCAAGGTGTTTTAAATCATACTTAATTTCAACTGTATATGCTAAAATATGCTGTTATGTTCAGAATATGCAAAAACAAAAAACCAATAAACCCTCAAAATATGCATTTGCATATGCGCATCATCATCATCATCTTGCACAGTTTCCAGCCACTGGCCGGGTCTGTTTGGAACACAAGCCTCTCCAACGTCTTCTGTCTTCCCACCATCTCTCAGCCTCCACCCTTGTCCAGTCTTCTCCTCTCTTCTTCACGCTTTCTTCCACCCCCTTCAGCCACCTGTCTCTCGGTCTTCCCCTCGGTCTCTTTCCTTCCCACTTCGTCTCATGTACTCTCCTGGGTATCCTCTTCTCCTCCATTCGTTTTACATGTCCATACCATCTAAGTCTAGATTTCTCTATACCATCCTGTAATGGTTCCTCCTTCATTAATTCTCTGGTCCTCTCATTTCTTATTCTGTCCATCTTTGTAGCTCCAATACTGCTTCTCAAGAACCTCATCTCACTGGCCTGTATTTTGCTCCTCTCCCTTCCTTTCATAACCCAGGTCTCCGAGGCATACGTCAGGATATGCGCATATGCATTTTAAACATTTCGATCCCTAGTAATGACAAGAGGAAAGAAAGAAGGAAAAGGGATTGTTAACATTGGTCTGGAAGTGGTAGAGCACTTCAAATATTGGATGTGGGAGTGTTTTCTATCATCAGCTTCAGAGTTTAATTTGGGATAAAGACACAAGACCTTGTGACTTTACTTTTCTATTTTCGGTGTTGTGGTTGTTAAAACACATTCGGGATATTTTAATTTCACAGCTGATAGGACACCTGCTATATGTGCTAAACATTCCTCTCTTATCCATTCATGACTCTTTTCTCCATCAATCTAAACATAGAATAACCTGCTTTCTTCCCAAGTGACACAAGTATTCATTTAATTTCTTAAGTAATTCTCTTACTTTAATATCTCTTCATATATCATTATTTTCACATCTAATTCCCAATCATCTCACATAGCAAATATTTTCCATTAACAAAGAGAGTAAGAACAACTAACATTTTCTACATTTCTACTCTTCTCAAATAAACCTACTATTTTTCTTAATTCATACATTCAGTACCTCTCACATCTACCATTTCCGTAGCCCCAGTAAACCAATTGTCAGACATAACAGGTCTAACACAATAATACTGTATACAGTCACAGAGATAAAAGATGAAACAACACACCATCAAAAAAAGAAATATCCATATAGATAAGAAACTCAATATGGCAAGGCCCCCTGCTACCTCACTGCCGGACCACTACAAAGAATTCATAGCTCACACTCGAGGCTCCTTGCAACGGCCCACCAGTAAGAAGCAGCCATGCTCCGAACCATATACAGAGTCTTTCATATAAAATAAGAGCGCCAAGCGGCGGCTTTGTTAACCTCGGCTGCGGTTACCTTGGCCGAGCTTTTGGCGCGCCAAGACCCCCTGCTTTAAGCGTGTGTACAATCCTATATGATGCAGCGGCCTTGCTAGCGTGTGTACAATGCTGAAATCTTACTTTAGTTAGTTAGTTAGTTAGTTATTATTGATGAAACCGAAACCCCTATAGTATTGAAAGCGTGCGCATAGTACATATGATGGCTGTTTTTCCCCCCCTTTCTTCCAAGTTCCGATGGACTGTATAAAAATAACAGATTGACATTACCAACCTTGACCTTGCAATAAGCGTGCAGTTGCTCAGTTGCCAGTCTAAACCTCAAGTGCTAACATGGTGAGACAGTTATCATTGCAGCATCGTATTTTTTTATGTAAAACTTATTTTAAGTATGAGTCGGTTCGGCGGGTACGTGATGCATTTGTTCAGCAATTTCCTGATGAAGTGCCACCTTCACTAGCACAGATTCACGTAATTGCAAATAAGTTTGACACTACTGGCTCGGTGCTCAATAAAAAACATGCCCGCACACGAACAGTTTTAACAGAGGGTGAGCTAGATGACATTGGCGAGAATCTTGAACGGTCTCCGAATAAATCACTCACAAAATTAGCACAAGTAGGGGTTTCGGTTTCAACAACAATAACTAACTAAAGTAAGATTTCAGCATTGTACACACGCTAGCAAGACCGCTGCATCATAAAGGATTGTACACACGCTTAAAGCAGGGGGTCTTGGCGCGCCAAAAGCTCGGCCAAGGTGACAGCAGCCGAGGTTAACAAAGCCGCCGCTTGGCTCTCTTATTTTATATGAAAGACCCTGTATATACTCTTATAATAAAGAACCATTTCAACCTATTACTTATGGAGAGATGAAAGTAGTATACAGGCAACGGTAATTAAATTCCTGAGGAGTATGGTACAGAAGACTAGGAGAGATAGACTAAGCAGAACAGATTGAAATGGTGTGGACATGTGAAAAGGATGAATGATGAAAGAATGCCGAAACAAGTGATGGAGAGACGGAGGACGAGGAAGACCTAGAGTACGGTGAAGGACAGTGTAGGAGTGGAGTGGAGTTCAGTGGTTGAGGAAGGATGGTGGACAGACAGAGTAAAGTGGAGGGGCGTAATTTGCTCCGACCCGGCCCAAGCTGGACAAACTGAAAGTGGTGATTATCATTCTATCTAAAGAGTGGGGTGTCCCTGTTTCTGCAGTGACGACAGCCTGGGCTACGAGTTCCCCTTCGTGCTGAAGGCGGTGCAGAAGGACGGCAGTCAGTGCGCGTGGTGTCCATGGTACAGGTTCTGTCGAGGCTGTCGCATCCAGTGCTCCGACAACGAGTTCAACTTCGGCAGCAGTTACCTGGCCATCGACTGGGACCCCACGGCTCTGCACCTCCGCTACCAGACCTCCCAGGAGCGGGTAAGAGCTCAGCTCGATACTTTCATTGTGGGGTTTGAAGCCATTTTTTCAGTGTTGTGTTAGTAAATAAGAGTTTAGTGCTTTTCAGTCGGTCAACACGAATGTACCCAATAAGAGCTGGGTTATGCCCTAATCTTGAAATAAATTACATGAGATTAATAAATACACTAGCATACCTGCCAACTCTCACGATTTAGGTGGGAGACTTCCGATTTGACACCACTTCTCCCGCCCTCCCGCTAACATAATAAATCTCACGATTTTTCAAAAATCTCCCGTGTAAATTCGGACTAATAGTGCGAGATTACAAACTCCAGTCATCCATCGAACAGATCGATTTTACGTGTAGTGTGTTTCGATACCGCATTTTCGCTTCGTATCGATAATGTATAGATAATTCTCCATAACTACTCATACCGCTTAGTTGGATTTAAATACTGTGCCTCTTTGTTTGAAATAGTCGATGATTAATTCAGCGCGTGTTCCTAGAAGTTTTCATAATAGGCTGTGGGTGAGAGGTAGTTGTAGGCTACGGAATATTGTAAGTTATCTGTTTAACACGTGAAATTATTTGTGTATAACTTAGATGTTGTTGGCATTAATATACCGGTAGGCTATTGTGATTTTTCGATCTGAGTGATTTTGTCGGTTTGTGTATAACTTAGATGTTGTTGGCATTAATATGCCGGTAGGCTATTGTGATTTTTCGATCTGAGTGATATTGTCGGTTCCTCGGTAATTGGCGAAGAAATATGATCAGTAGAGTTTGTGGTTTTTAGCATTTGCGATAAATGCGAAATATGTCGAAACTTTGTCAGTGTATGTGCCTTCATCTTATATGACCTCTATGAGTGATTTTTTGCGATTTCGAATTCGCGATAAAATGCGAAATTGGCTCAAAATGCGAAATTTTACAATTTATGCGAAATTCTCGGTTTTATGCAAAATAAACATATATCTTTTTAAAAACGGTGTGATTTTCTTAAAAATAAGATAAATAACAACATATATTTCAGGGGAAAGAATCTTACGGCGCCTTAAAACTGCAATGTGTGGAATATCTTTCTACGGCCAAGCGCAGTGCAAAGAACAACCAATCAGCTTTCAACAAGAGAGCAAATAAATATCGGAGAAGAAGAAGAAGAAGAAACCGCTTTCAAGCACGTGTTCATTCACTTTGTGTTGACCCTTGATAATAGTCGGCTGTTTTAAAATACGGTGGTGATTTATTGACCGGTAGCCATGGGTAGACTCGAAGTGACGATCAAACAGCGTACCGAGAGTTACAAATCAGAACATTTTTATGTAAGCGATACAGATATATTGATGTGCCTACTTTGCAATCAAAGACTTGAGTGGAAGAAGAAAGATGTTATAGATAAACACTGCAAGAGCCAAAACCATGTGCTACAAAAGGAGCGATTTTGTTCCCAACCAGCATGTGAACAGCGTGGCATCAAGCGGCAAGCCACAATAGCAGAAATGGATAGAAAGGCAAAAAAAGCAAAAAGCGAGAAACAAACATTCATTGAGGATACTGTGAAGATGTGCCTGCAGACTAATATCCTCATCCACAAGGTGGACCATCCTGCTTTCCGAGACTATCTTGAAAAGTAAGTTCCTATTTCAGATATACTTTTGGGCGTTATTTATATTTGTGTTTAAAATACATTTACACCATCTTGAGTGGTATACCCTAACTTACTGTGAAATATTAATAAACTAGCTATATCCCCCCTCCCCCCGTCAAAAAGAAGCATGTGGATGGTTGTTTTGAAGTATTACGATTACTATAGGGCCTTGTTGAATTTTAGGTTAGGTGTCTTAAACTTTCGACCAACACCACGTGGATGCACGTTTCCTAATATGACGAATTCACGTGGAATTTTAGGTTAGGTTATTCAAATTTTCGACAAAAAAAAGAAAACCCAAAACAAAAGTGGATGGACGTTATTTTAAAATGTTACAATTTAATAGACCATCTAGGTTGTAAAATAATCGCTTGCTTTCATGTACATAAAGGGCCATTCAGTGTTGGATATGTTTAGAGATCAGGATATGCTTCCCTTGCTTAAAGTTCAAATAAAGTTTGTTTCACAGATATCTGCAGGAGAGTTACAGAAACAATACAAAGAAAGAGGAAATTAAGGTGCAATTTAAGCAGTGTATGCTTAAATGCATAACTAAGCTCTCGAAGCACGAGCGTTAGTGATACAAATGTGTTTTTCAACGAAGTGTGCAATTTATTTAATCCTGCAGTTGCAGGACAAAACTGTGCTCTGGAACCCAAATCACTGGTGTCTTTGAAGCATAAGTTGCCATTTTTTAGAAGTGTCACTGTAGATCAGTTTGTCGAGGGCTGCGAGGCGTATCACCAACAGATGCTGCAGAACATTAAAATGGAAAAGACACCGACACTCTTCAAATGTCGATGGCACTTAAGTTAAAGTTTCCTTCTTTTGCCTCGGCAGCACTGCGGTGCATTTGGGCCCCTACGAACAGCGTCGATGTAGAGAGGTTTTTTAGCAAGTACAACAAGATTGTGACTGATAGGCGGTCTCGAATGAAGGAGGACACCATTCAAATAGTTGGCATGTTGTACTTCAATCATCATTGACATTCCTCTTCCTTGTAGGTCTATTGTACAGTGATAAATAAATACGTTCAGAATAGTATATTTCACTTTGAAACTGTGTTTGTAAATTTGTAAATACAGTAGAGCGTTGTTTATTCGGACATCAAACAACCGGAACGTCAAATATCCGGATGAGCAAGAGAAAAGAAACGCTTAACCGGATGTACAAGAAGGAAGTTTTACGTCGTTTACTGTTGGCAGAAGATGAGGAGTGTGATATCTTTTTCAAAAAAGCTTTCTCTTAAGGACTACTGTCACTTGATAGCTGATGTTTGGAACACTTAACACCACAGAATCTTCAAAATGCATTGCATAAATTGGTAGGAGAACTTGAGACCATTAAGACCACAGACACTGTTGATGATTATTTGGATGCAGTAACAAATGATTTATTCCCCCAAGTTGCTGGATTTTCCGATTGTGATAAAGAAGGCGCACAAGCTTGGTTGGAAAGTGACAGTGACTCGGGTTTTCAAATCTTAGATGCTGATGATGATGAAATTGCTTCTTTGGTGCAAGAAGATGAAAGGGATGAAAGCATAGATGAGAAAGATGAAGAAGGACCAAATCATGGAGAAGCTTTTACTGCATTAGAAACTGCGCTATTGTAGTTTGGTTGTAGTATGAAATAAACACATGTTCGATTATCCGGAATACTTTTGGTCCCAATTAGTCCGGATAAACGACGTTCCAGTGTATGCATATTTGTGTGTGTTAATACTTCTTGCAGTCTTATGTTGTTGTTTCTCATATTTTCCATAGTGTGATCAAAACTGCATGACAAGCAATGTGTGATTAAACAGTATGATTTTTACTCCAAACTGTTGTGTACGCAATTTCGCAAATTATGCCTATTTTTAACCAATTTGTTACAAAACGCTAAATTTGAGAGGTATAGATGCTACAAAATGCTAAATTTGACAATCAAAACGCTAAATCTCTGATTTTTAAATGCTAAAAACCACGAACTCTAATGATCAGACATCGATAGTCTTCAAAATCTCCCGATTTTTCAGTTTCATAGGTTGGTAGGTATGCACCTGGATGACCAGTTTCGATCGTCAAGCGATCATCATCAGATCCATTACACTTAAGCTATAAAATCTATGTTTGAAAATACAGGTGAAAATATTTACAATATGTACAATTATTAAAAGTTGCAGTATTGGTACTGCAACTGTCGGTGTATGCTAAATGTGGAGTGATTATATGGTTGAAAAATCAACTATGGTTAAACTGTAATATTACAGGCTACTTATCTGGTTGTCTTCCTTGCTGGAGCTATCGCAGTCGACCACACCTGGAGTAACAGTGAACACGAAAACTGCGTGTAGCTCCAGCAAGGAAGACAACTAGATAAGTAGCCTGTAATATTACAGTTTAACCATAGTTGATTTTTCAACCATATAATCACTCCAAATTACAAACTCCGGATATCTATCACCATTTAGCATTTCACCTAACATCATATACAGTGGAATCTCGTTAGCACGTTCTCGGTTACGACGTTTTCCCGTTTAGCGCGATGATTTTCTCAAGTCCCAGTCCCAATTCTACAAAATACATGTTGATATATCCCCTTAACACATTCTCTATTCCCGCTTACGACGATCAAATTTCCGTTGTACTATTTGTAAGCGAACCGGATTTTATTCTTATTTCATTATAAAATTCGGCTTCTGGAAAACACGACGCGATATTGCCTCATATTCTCTGATAGTTATTGACAGTGTAGATGATTTCATTGTGATTGACGGCGTAGAAGTGGCTATAGCTATGACGCAACTCAGGTGATGTGTCTCTCTCCCGCTGCCCTTTCTCTCCTTTCTCAAGTCCCTATCCTTCTAAATTCATGTTGATATATCCCCTTAATACGTTATCTATTCCCGCTTACAACGATCAAATTTCCATTGAACTATTTGTTAGTGAACCGTATTTTATTCTTATTTCATTATAAAATTCGGCTTCTGGAAAACACGACGCGATATTGCCTCATATTCTCTGATAGTTATTGACAGTGTAGATGATTTTATTGTGTTTGTCTGCGTAGAAGTGGCTATAGCTATGACGCAACACAGGTGACGTGTCTCTCTCCCGCTGCCCTTCCATCCCTTCCCTTTGTTTATTTCTCACGTAGGCGCATTATTGTCTTCGTGTTCCGCACTATTGTCTTCTAGTTCTTAGTGTTCACGTCCAGTTATGACCTATTTTATTGCGTGTTTCATAATGGATAAGAAGAAAGAACGGCAGATAACTAATGATGAGAAGGTGAAATACATTTGAGACGTGGACTGCAATCCTCACATGAAGCGTGTGGATATAGCGCGAAAGTGGAACATTCCTCCGTCTACACTGAACACGATTCTCGGTAAAAGGAAGGAAATCGAACGTGCATTTGAAGAAGGTGTGAGCTGCAAAAGGAAACGTTTGCGAGAGGGACAGTTTCCTGAACTAGAAAGTGCTTTATTGAAGTGGTTCAAGCAAGCCCGTGCTTCAAACATATTCGTGCGCGGTCGCTGGCAACGGAGTCGTCACTGGCGGAGCGCGAGAGCGAGAATGTCCTTGCTGATCAAATATAAAGAAAGACCCTGTATTACCGTATTTGCTCGCGTATATCTCGCACCCCATTTTTTTATTTGAAATTTCAGGAAAAAACAAGTACTCTATATCTCGCATTCATTACTGACGCCATCATATAAATGACAGTAATAACCTTGAGGTAGAAACACGTTCGATTTAGCGTGCCACAACAGTCGCTATTGTCCAGGAACTTACCCGAAGCGTTACTAACAGGAAGAGCGAGCAACAACGAGGTGATCCGAACTTCGATACGAGCCAATTAGGGATCGAGGCGCCGCGTGCAAGCATACGGCGCAGCGTGAGTGTTAGCACGCTGTACATCGTTCGCCGCGTCTTCGGCCGAGGCTGGCTATATTCCCCGCCTTGAGACACGTTCGAATTAGCGATTAGCGCGCCACGTCAGTTGCGGAAGTAGGCCTACTGTTACATCGCAGAGAAACGCAGTTCAGTCTTCTCGAATCTCAATGATTTCGTCTTTACGCATTGCGTCGCATCAGAGCTCGGCCGTGTGCAAGAATACGGCGCAGCGTGAGTGTTAGCACGCTGTACATCGTTCGCCGGGACTTCGGCCGCGGCTGGTTAAATTCGCTGCCTTGAGACACGTTCGAATTAGCGATTAGCGCGCCACGTCAGTTGCGGAAGTAGGCCTACTGTTACATCGCAGAGAAACGCAGTTCAGTCTTCTCGAATCTCAATGATTTCGTCTTTACGCATTGCGTCGCATCAGAGCTCGGCCGTGTGCAAGAATACGGCGCTGCGTGAGTGTTAGCACGCTGTACATCGTTCGCCGCGACTTCGGCCGCGGCTGGTTAAATTCGCTGCCTTGAGACACGTTCGAATTAGCGATTAGCGCGCCACGTCAGTTGCGGAAGTAGGCCTACTGTTACATCGCAGAGAAACGCAGTTCAGTCTTCTCGAATCTCAATGATTTCGTCTTTACGCATTGCGTCGCATCAGAGCTCGGCCGTGTGCAAGAATACGGCGCAGCGTGAGTGTTAGCACGCTGTACATCGTTCGCCGCGTCTTCGGCCGCGGTTGGCTAAATTCACTGCCTTGAAACACGTTCGAATTAGCGATTAGCGCGCCACAACAGTTGCGCAAGTAGGCCTACTGTTACATCGCAAATTTTGTGTTTTTTCGGGAATACGGTCATTCCCCGCGTATATCTCGCACCGAAAATTTTCACACATATTTTCGGTCAAAAAAAGTGCGAGATATACGCGAGCAAATACGATATGTGTTTGGAAGCGGATGGGGAACATTTTCAGCATCTACTGTAAATCATGGCCAGTAAAACTGCATGGTAGGCTACTGATTTTAAGCACCGTATTCTGCCGTAAGCCTACATATGTGTGAGCGGTCGCCGGCAACTGAGCCGTCACTGGCGGAGCGCGAGAGCGAGAATGTCCTTGCTAAGCAAAAATAAAGACCCTGTATTATACTGTAGTGTAGAAGTACATTAATTCATTTTTATGTTATTTATTCCGTGTAAGTTACTGATAACCTATGTTTATGTCGTGACTGTAGTAGTGCATACAATCACTTACTAAGGTCGGCGATTTAACGTCCATATATACGCCGCGTTCTTTCTTATACGTTGTAAATGCAGTATGGCGTTTTTCGGTAGTACGTTTTCCCGCATATGACGTCCAAATTTTTCAGTCCCTTGAAAAACGTACTAACGAGATTCCACTGTATACTGCATTTAGCATACACCGACAGTTGCATTACCAATACTGCAACTAAATAATTGTACATATTGTAAATATTTTCACCTGTAATTTCAAACATAGATTTTATAGCCTAAGTGTAATGGATCTGATGATGATCGCTTGACGATCGAAACGGGTAATCCTAGTGTATTTATTAATCTCAAGTAATTTATTTCAGGATTAGGGCATAACCCAGCTCTTTTGGGTACATTCGTGTTGACCGACTTGTCCGATCTCTCTAGTCTCTTTCTTCCCTTCTCATTGGTTGTTATGGATGGCAGGTGTTTGTGGAGCACGAGAGCGTGGCGCTGACACGGCAGCAGCAGAGCGAGCCCATCAACCTGGACTACTGCCTGGAGGCGTTCACGAAGGAGGAGCACTTGGGGGAGGACGAGAAGTACTACTGCAGCAAGTGCCGACAACACCAGCTGGCCAGCAAGAAGCTGCAGATCTGGAGGTTGCCGCCCATCCTGGTAGGTCACCCTTGAATCCTTGTGCACACCTCCTCCACGTCATCCTGGTCTTCCAGGAAGCCGCCTCCTACTCGGTCTTTCGTAGTAAAGTTGACATGCCTGTCTACATTCAGTCATTCGTTCTACACCAGCTGATTGTACAATGCCCCTGCTATTGGACATAGTGCCTCTTTGGCTAATTGGCATGTTACTTATCCATGTTTCTAGTGTGAAGTTGAATCTCCAGAACATTTGCCTTGCAATCTTAGTTGAAACAGCTAAGCACATGACCTAATGACTTCAGATCCTTCTGAGGACATCTCGGTTTGTAACTTGATCAGTCCCGGGTATTTTGAGCATTCTTAGGTGGATCCATAGTTTGAATGCCTCTAGGTGAGGGGCTGTGGTGATGCAGTGTGGTCAAGTTGCTTGCTTCTCACCAAGAAGGACCGGGTTCAACTCCTGGTCAATGCATGTGAGATTTTCGCCTTGTGGTTTGGATTTCACATAAAAGTAGAAATCCCGTAGCTCATGATCTCGAGATTGGCGGTCATGTAAAACTAGCGGTGCTTCAAAGGCCAAGCCTCCATATGAAAGTCTTGGCCATTTCTCCAGGTTTCCGGTTTTGGCAGGTTTTACTGTATTTTCTGGATATCGTGTTACCACTCCATGGTTTATTGCCGCTTATAGATTATAGGACTTTATTATTAATGTTCCTCAGGAAAACATAGCAGAATTGTTGTCATGGAAATGTGTTGTTTTGTTCTGTATCTCAAGCAAGTGCAAAATATCCATCATTCACTTTGCCTTCATCGTACAACTGTAGTTGGAAAATGAAACAAGGCTACAAGTTGTTGTTTATTCTGTTTGCAGATCGTCCACCTGAAGAGGTTCCAGTACGTCAGCGGAAAGTGGGTGAAATCTCAGAAGGTGGTCAATTTCCCGTTCAGTGACTTTGACCCCACGGCATACCTGGCATCGGTTCCTAAACAGACGGTGATCAGACACAGGGAGATCCAGCAGGGTTTACTCAACGAAAACAGGTTATTATCACCTCATTACCCTCTATTTCTATTAAATCTGTAAAGGAAAATCTATATACATTACTGTTTGTAGAAAGTGAAACACCCAGAAGAAATGTTCGGAGACACTCCCAGAACAGGCCTGTGGTACCATACTAAGTGATGGAAATCGCAGAGAGAAGACGTGCACATTGGCCTACCAGTGCCCTCTGTCGTGGGACTGGACAGGTCAGTGTTTTGCACAGCTCTGTTTGCATGGGGAAATGTGTAAGCAAGTGCAACTATGCGTCGCCGACATCACAGGGTGGACTATCAGCATGCGAGTGCGGTTGTACGGGGCAGAATGCTTGGGCTCCGGGAGGCGGGTCTGTCGTTCCGTGCCATTGCGGCTCGTACATGGCACGCTGCGTCAACAGTAAGGCGTATGTGAAGCCAGTGGAGAGAGCAACAAAAGGGTACAGGACGACGCAACGTGACCACAGCGTGAGACGGCCGTATCGGACAGAACAGAGTCGTCCTCGGTGTTGGCTCGATGTTGGAGCACTGCACCGGGGGTGGACATGTCTGCGTCGACGGTGAAACGTTTTGCAGGCCCCTAACTGTTGGGTGAGAAATGTAACTGTTTACCTTTGCCTAAGCTATGTTGTTTTAATGGGCGCCAAGACCTCAACCCAATGTTGAAATCTAAATTTGTATTTAACAACGTCTAGCTCTGGGAGAACACCTTCAAGAATCTATTCACTCAGATCGTGGTATGATTTGATCATTAACCCAACAAACAATTGTATCAGGAGAAGGAATTGGTCTATATCTAATGCTACCTACTGAAAGCAAAGATTGCATTGTAAAAGAAATGAATTTATTATATAAAACAAGAATAGCAAAATTAATAATAATAATAAGTTTAAAATTTAAATAGGAGCGTTGTGATTTTAATATTACCGATAGAAAATTACGTGAAAACGGAGTCTGATAAATTGATTTTACTCTTATTTCCAAGCTATGAAGTTACTGAAATATGAAATGTAAAACAAAGAGAAATGAGAGATTGCGTATTTCTGCGTCATTTGCGCTTACCACTGGAAATTGCCAAAGCATTTCCCTCGTACTGGATGATGCTGTGAGCTTCCCACAGTCTCCTGGACGTCGTCATCTCGGTCGGTATTAGATGAGATTCTGGTAGATTAGATAATTCTATGGTCCGTACCTCGGACCCAAACACTCGTACAACCGCACTGGTTAAGTTTTACAAAAGTTAGTCCTCCAATCCACGGAACATCGGAGCGATTCCCGCGTATAACCACACTCGGCAAGAACTACCCAGATTGTTCTCGTTCCACGCCGCGCTGAACGATATATGCACACGTTGGCTCCCCCACCATGGTACCGACTTCCAGCTTACGTGGTCTCCACTGATTGGCTGAGCACGCCGCTACTTCCCCTCCTCTGGTTCATTACCTACGGCCCGCGGAGTGTGAAGTCGATTTCCGTTCCATACATTCGCCTTTCCTTGACGATGCGACCCAGGATTGCGTCATGCTTTCCGACAAGATTAAGCGTGTACTTGAATTCCCCGTGACTCATCTCTCTCAAATACCCTAACTGACAAAACTCCGTAAAATTCCGTAATCAGATAATTTTCTATGATATCGTCGTTCGTAATAATTTGCTTGATAGCGTTTTCTAAGACATAGAAAACCTATCTGAATGCTAATAATTTTTATAAAATGCTCCGAAAATACCTTAATAATAATTATAATAAATTAATAATAATAATAAATTAACATGAAAATTTATCTTGGCTGAACAGTTTGCCGCGTAAATAAATAGAGAATGGCTTCCTACTGACTTATGCCAGTGGCATGAAAACCCCTCGAAAAACACGTTACAACGGTGCGGCGCCGTCTTTTGAGGGCTGGACTGGTAGCATGCATGCCACTGCGTCGGCTTCCATTGACTGGGAACCACCGACGCCTCTGACTACAATGGGCACGCCGACACTGGCAGGCTGACAAAGTGACGAAATGTAGTGTTTTCGGACAAGTCCCGCTTCAACCTGTCCTACAGATATGGCCGCATACGCGTTCGCCGCCGTGGAGAGCGCAATCAGCCAGATTATTGTTGAGCGGCATAGCCGACAAACACCAGGTGTAATGGTTTGGGGCGCAATTGCCTATAACAGGCGATCACGCCTCGTACGTCTTGCGGGCAATCTGAACAGTGACCGCTACATCAGGGAAGTTTTACAGCCCGCGGCACTGCCCCTCTTGTAGGCCGTTCCACAGGCCATATTTCAGCAGGACAATGCCCTCCCGCATGTGGCGAGGAATGTGCTAGCCTTCTTCGCAGAAAGACAGATACCTCTGCCTCCCTGGCCTGCGCGTTCGCCTGACATGTCGCCCATCGAACATGTCTGGGATATGGTCGGTCGGCAACTTGTTCGTTCAGGTCCTCCTGCCGCCACTGTTGATGCTTTGTGGACGCACCTACAAACCGCGTGGGACGGTATTCCCCAGCAGCGTATTCAAGCGCTGTATGATTCCATGGCACGTCGTCTAACGGCTCTGAGTGCAGCACGTGGTTGCACGACGCTGTACTGAAGATTGACCGTCAACGTGCATGTACGGGACTGTCCTTCTAATCAGTAATGTATTGTCATGTCCCTAATCTGTGGTATAAAGTGCAATGTGGTCACATCTCTTGTCCTTGGTGTTTCACTGTCTACAAACAGTAGTGTATATAAAAATCAATGTTATGTGGTAGTTTGTATGTATGTATGTATGTCCCCTATGCGTTCATATACCATTCATCCGTTTGCGATGAAATTTGGGTGAGTTGTTGTGTGCACTCCAGGGAAGGTTTATGGCTATGAATTATTTATGTATCACAAAAGGGTGAGGGACTTAACAGGAACCTTTAAATCCCACCGTAACCCAATTGCACAATCTGTATACTCCGCAATGCAAGGTGTGAGAATGGCTCGCTGATTCATCGCGAGGTGACATTGCTGTTAGTTTTGCATATAATAGTTCGCGGCTGGGAGCGATCAGTTTAGTTCGCAGCTCCTTAGCGAACTAGTTCGCTCTTTTAGTTCGTTAGCTCCCATCTCTAATTCCTTGTAAGACAGATCGTTCGCTCGCCTTGCTACTGCCACTGCACGCGCTCTTTCTTAGCTATAGCAGTCTGTCACCAGTGATTACTCGTCACCAGTGATTGCTCATCCACATTGCTCTCGTTTCAAGCAATCTTGTAGACTACTGTAATTATACAGTTACTGTGCTCGCTGCACGCGAAGTTCGTGTATTAGATATTGACATGTTGTGTGTGTAGTAATGTGTTTTACATTTTGATATTCAAAGATAAAAAAATACCTAAATATGAGTATTGAAACATTAGTGAAATTCTTTATTCCTTCCTTATTTCCTTTTATTCCTTGTAGGAACATAAGGTAGCTACAAACTTCTTCCATCTCACTCTATTGTTGGCCATCCTTTTAATTAGGGTCCATGTCTTTCCTTCTGAGAAAAATTCTCTTTCTATTGTTTATAAAGCCAAAAGTCGTCATTTGTTTATCATTAATGAAATACTGGTACCGTACCTAAAAGAATAACAGTATGGACGATGTGTTCGTAGAAGCATACACTTATTATTCTCTTTATTTTTTTTCTCGTGTGGGACTGATAGCCTACTGTCGACCAAAGTATTATGTGTACTCGAGTTTGAAGGTTGTTTGTTAAGTAACCAATAGACCTACATAAAATCCAATACCATCAACATTTTCTTCGTTCTATTCTACGTTAGTTCATGTAGGTTTGGATTCTTAAATTTATATTTTAATATTTTTTATCGCAGTTGGAACACAAAAAGTGCACGTTTTTAAGCGTGTTTCAACCATGCGTCACATTTAAGAATTATTATCTCAAAAGCCCGTCATCAGATCGAATCCAAATTTTAACACAATATACATTGGAATGTTGCATAACTGGTTTATTAATTTCACAATTTTGTGTGTCCAAGAAACAAAGTTGTTATCATTGTTGTAAGGTAACCTTTTCTCGGCTCGGGGTGGTTGGAAAATGTAGTTCTTGGTTGCGTTGTAATCGTTATCCATCAAAAAGTTATGCTGTATGACTGTGAAATACGTAAATTAATTCACTTATTTTATATCGGTTTGTATTTGAACGAGAAAATAACACATGGTTCTCCATCTAGCCGCTCCGGCAAAAGCTGTACAGCGTTGCTGAGATGGAGCCCTTCACTTCCGAGCGAGACGCGCCATGATGCGTGTGGGCACCATTTCGGCAACGCTGTACAGCTTTTGCCGGAGCGGCTAGCAGGTGAAACTTGTGTTATTTCCCCGTAGAAATACAAACCGATATAAAATAAGTGAATTAATTTACGTATTCCTCCCCCATGGTCTGGTACCTTGACGTGGTGGGGAGGCTTGTGTGTTTCAGTGATCCCGAGAGCAATGCCGGCGGGAGCTTCGGCTCCTGGCAGGGTCACCCATGCCGGTAAGGTCGAGGGTGAGAGACCAGACTAAATGACAGACTACTCCATGATGGTGGGCAGCAGCGTCATCAGTAGATTATTTCCAGGCGGAGCTGTAATTCAGTGGTACGGTTGGAAAACTGCGGGGGCTCGTTTTCAGTCCTTAAGGTGGCAGCCCTACCAGAAAACTAGGAAGCTGTGGGCTAATAACTCGCACTCTCCGAAATTGTTTATTAAAGAAACTGAAAAGAATGAAAACCGGACGGATCTCATGTTGACAACTTTCGGCACGAAAAGGAAGACACGAATAGGTTTCTGGAATGTGAGGACTCTGGGTGAGAGTAGTAGGCTGAGGCTGGTGACCAGAGAAATGATCTCGTATAAACTTGATATACTTGGGCTC
The DNA here is from genome assembly GCA_946902985.2 of Meconema thalassinum. Lineage (NCBI taxonomy): Eukaryota > Metazoa > Arthropoda > Insecta > Orthoptera > Tettigoniidae > Meconema > Meconema thalassinum. The sequence goes on along the minus strand of OX336388.2, from coordinate 188,857,366 downwards.
AGTGAGATAAGATGGCCAGATTTTGGTGAGATAAAAACTTATGAAGGACTTACCCTCATATACTCTGGGAGGAGCGAGGAGAATGCGGAACGCAGAGATGGAGTTGGTCTTTTGCTTACTGAACATGCAAAGAAAAGCCTTATAAGTTGGCAACCCATTTCCGAGCGAATATTATCAGCACGATTTAAGACTCGCATTCGCAATGTTACGATTATACAATGCTATGCACCCACGGAACCATCAGAAGAACTTAAAGAAGCATTCTACTCCCTTCTACATGAGACAGTAAAGAAAAGCAGTAAGAGAGATGTGATTATAATAATGGGAGACCTTAATGCTAAGGTAGGAGAGAACAACGAGGGACTAGAACATGTGATGGGTGTACATGGCCTTGGGGATAGGAATGGAAATGGGGAAAAGTTCACAAACTTCTGTGCTAGCCATGACCTTGTTATTGGAGGTACTTTGTTTCCTCATAAGAGGTGTCATAAGATCACGTGGATTTCCCCTGATCATGACACTGAGAACCAAATTGACCACATCGCAGTGAGTAGGAGATTCAGAAGATCGCTCACCGATGTTCGGAATAAGAGAGGAGCTGATGCTAGCAGTGATCACCACCTTATGCTGGCTGAGTTCAAGATGAAGATCATGGTGGCAAAGAAGAGGTTTGAAAAACAGAGCAAGAGATTTGATGTGAGGAAGTTGAAGGAGGAGAAGGTCAGAGATGAATTTAAATTGGAGCTAAGAAATCGTTTTCAGGTACTCTAATCTGATACAGCAGAAACTGATATTGAATCTTCCTGGAGTAATGTAAAGAACATCATCCTTGATACAAGTGAAATAGTCCTGGGAAAGAGCAATCCTCTCAAGAAGGATTGGATGTCAGAACAAACTTGGGAGGCAATAAGTCATAGGAAAATGATTAAGGAGAGGTTGAATATGTGTAAGACTCGACATCAGAAAGCAAAAGTGCAAGCAGAATACACGGTCGTTGACAAAGAAGTCAAAAAGAGTGTGAAAAGAGATAAGAGTAATTGGATCGATGAGATGGCGAAGAAGGCAGAAGATGCTGCATCAAAAGGTGACAGCAAAGAAATGTACCGCATCACAAAAGTGCTGTCCAAGAAAAGTTTCCGAAAGAACCGGCCCATAAAAGACAAACAGGGAAATTTACTCACAACTCAAGAAGAACAACAAGAACGGTGGAGGGAATACTTCACCGAAATTTTTAATGTTGATCGAGGGATTAATGAACACCACGAAGAGAGGAATGATGAACCTGATAATTCTGATCCAAATATTCCTTTGCACAGTCCAACTTGTGCTGAAATCAAAGAAGCCTTGCTACAACTGAAGAATGGAAAAGCCCCCGGTGTCGACAACATTTCGCCAGATGTCCTCAAGATAGACATGGACACCACAGCTAATATCCTGAAGCCATTGATGGAAAAGATCTGGTTTGAAGAGAAGCTGCCTGCGGAATGGAAGAAAGGTGTGATTGTTAAAATCCCAAAGAAGGGTGACTTGACGAATTGTAACAACTGGAGAGGTATTACCTTACTATCCGTACCAAGCAAAGTATTTCTCAGGATAATCTTGAATCGCGTTAAGAAGTCTATCGAGTCGAAGTTGAGGAAAGAACAAGCTGGATTTAGGGAACACCGTAGTTGTGTGGACTTAATTAACACTTTACGGATTATTGTGGAGCAGAGTAACGAATGGCAAGCAGCACTGTACATCACATTTATAGATTTTGAGAAGGCCTTTGATTCCATTAATAGGAAGGTCATGTGGGAGACCTTAAAGGAATATGGTATACCAAGTAAAATAGTTAACATTATACGAGAGATGTATTCTGGTTATGAATGTCAAGTCCTGCATGAGGGTCAGCTATCCCAGCCATTGGCCATCCAGACTGGAGTACGACAAGGATGTATACTTTCTCCCACTTTGTTCCTGATTGTTCTTGATAATACTCTTAGGAAGGTGGGGAGAGGAAGGAAGAGAGGGATACAGTGGGGACTTCGAGACAGGTTGGAGGATCTTGATTTTGCTGATGACATCTGTATGCTAGCACAGCGCTTTAGAGACGTAGAGGGAAAACTGGCAAACTTAGAACTTGAAGCTGACTTAAGATAAACCCAAAGAAGACAAAGGAGCTGAGAGTGAACTCCACAGTACAGGCTGGTCTCACTGTGGGAGGTGTAGATGTAGAACAGGTGGATACATTTGTTTACTTGGGAAGCGTGGTAACGAGAAGTGGAGGAGCTAAGGAGGATGTCAAGAGCAGAATAAGAAAGGCAAATGGGGCTTTTGTGCAGCTCTATCCAGTATGGAGAAACCGTAACATATCCAGGAAGACGAAAATCAGACTTTTTAATACCAATGTGAAAGCTGTCCTATTGTATGCATGTGAAACATGGAAAGTTACCAATCCTATCAGCTACCAACTTCAAGTATTCATCAATCGTTGTCTGCGTCGAATTCTGGGTATACGATGGCCAGATATAATCCCAAACGAAGAGCTGTGGCAAAGGGCTAACCAACAACCTATAGAAGTCCAAATTAAACGGAGGAAATGGGGCTGGATTGGGCATACTCTGCGGAAACAGAATGATGCAGTTGAAAGGAGAGCTCTGGACTGGAATCCTCAAGGGGCTCGGAGACGGGGAAGACCAAGGAACACCTGGAAACGCACCATTGAAGAGGAGGCCAGAAAAGCGGGAAAGACTTGGATGGAAGTGAAGAACTTGGCAACACACAGAGCCCGATGGAAATCATTCTTGGATGCTCTATGCTCCGCACGGAGCGAAAGGAAATAATAATAAGAAGAATTTACGTATTTCACAGTCGTACAGCATAACGTTTCGATGTATGAGGATTACAATGCAACCAAGAACTACATTTTCCAACCACCCCGAGCCGAGAAAAAGTTACCTTACAAAAATGATAACAACTTTGTTTCTTGGACACACACAATTTTGAAATTAATAAACCAGTTATACAACATTCCAATGTATATTGTGTTAAAATTTGGATTCGATCCGATGACGGGTTTTTGAGATAATAATTCTTAAATGTGACGCATGGTTGAAACACGCTTAAAAACGTGCACTTTTTGTGTTCCAACTGCGATAGAAAATATTAAAATATAAATTAAAAATTCCAAACCTACATGACCTAACGTAAAATAGAACGACGAAAGTGTTGATGTTATTGGATTTTATGTAGGTCTATTGATTACTTCACAAACAACCTTCAAACTCGAGTGCACATAATACTTTGGTCGACAACAACAACAACTAGTATAATAATTTTTCGAGTATATCGGCGCGTCACCATCCGATTCCATTTTCTACTTGTCACTATGTGATAAGACGTACCCCCCGCCCCCTGCGAAATTTTCGTTTCATTTCTTACTTGCTTCGTGATATTCATTATTTGGCTGCTCTGAAACCGTTGGGTACATTATCTTTATGGCATAAATGGGAGGAATAGTTTTTTTTAGTTCAGAGTTTTTGTCCGTAGAAGTTCGCTTTTCTTTGTGCATCATCATCATAATGTTCATTTCTTAAAAACAGGTAAAAAATAGTTGTATCACCACATATCGACAAAAATAAATATCAACCAGTTCATTAAAATGGTGATGTTAATCCAGTTCGCCGATTTTCTAAATAATTGGACATATTTTCAAATAATCCAAAATGACTAACTTCAATAAAACTGTGGACTTATCCCCATATCTAAATCAGTTAACTATCAGTAACTTCAATTTATGAACCGCCACTGTATTACATTACAAATATAAGGTAGTTATTACCTATTAGCGTGTTAGCACTTGTAGTGTGTTATACTGTTATTATAAACCAACATTGAACATTCGCTGCGCCAAAACTTGACAATCTTGCCACTAACAATAGATTCACTCAATCAACTGAACTGACTGAACGAAACAAAGCGCATGTGATTGTGCAATGAGTGGTGACGTGACGAGCTACGGCGGACCCGTGCTCTCGCGCTGTTACAAGTCGGTCAGCGGAAAAAGATCGAACGAACTAACAAGCGAGGGATCTGGGAACTAGTTCGTTCGCGAACTATGCAAGATTAACTGCTGTCTCACCACAGCTTTAAGATTGTCTATCAATCACTCCACACCGATTACCTTTAATTTTTATTTTTACCAGCTGGTGTGGGTCAGTGGTAAAGATCAGTTCTTAAAACTGAACTCAAGCTTGGCTGCCAGGTCGAATACGGTTATGACGCTAATGACCTAGATTTTACGAAATTACAAATTGTAACTGGTTAAAAGAAGAACTAAGAAAATCAGATATGCTATCAATTTTGTAGTGGTTACTTGGGTTACAAACTACTCATGCTACCATTGTGACCCTACTACTTGAGATTATGGAAGTGAGCTCTAATCTCAGAGGTCCGGAAAGAGGAAATAGGTTGCCTAGGGATTGTCGCTAACTGAACGAGATGTTCATTTAACTCACAATCATGTATTCTATAAAAATAAACAAATACAAATAAAGGAACCTTAATCTATGTCACACTCATTTACATTTAATACAGTGTTATTTTGATATTTAAGTATGTTAATTACATATTGGGACGATGCCTGAAACAATAGCTACGAAGACTCGACGATAAAGGAAAATGATTACTACTTAAGCAAGGCACAAAACTTAACCTAACCTGAAAAGAAAAACACTCTCACACTGCCAACACACACTCACCATACCACTAAACTAAATTGAATGAAACAGAAATTAACCAATGGAAAACCCAACAAGCTGGAATGATACCCCCCACCCCCCGAATGCAAATAATTTCAATGAACACTAAAAACGAGCAAGAGCTAGACGTATGAGTAGAGGAATAACAGAAACAGTCGGCAGGGGTAAAGGTCTACCTTCACAATTAAAATGCCAAACTTGCCATCATAGAAATTCCCCACAAAGCATTAAAAAACACATTCACAAAACACAATAGTAAGAAGAATCGCCCTGGCAAGTACAAATAAAAGGAAAAGCACGAAGCTTCTTGCCAGCGGTCAAACAACCTACTTCTCACTCCTAGGTCTTATAACCTTGATGCCTAGGACAAACATACAACAAAATAGGTCTTACAAACTGGACACCTACAAGTTACTTAACCTCAAAAACATACCAACAAATGTCTTACAAACTTAATGCCTATCACATACTTGCTCAACATCAAATCTCCCCCTGAAGGCTAATTAAACAACCCAGATCCAATGATCCACCAAATCACTTACTTGGACCTCAAAAAACCCCAACAAATACCTCGACGACAATAACTAATAACCCAGAACACATCACGCAAACACGCCGACCTCGCCCCGAAATTTAGCGACAACAAACCCCCCCCTCAATTAACCGATCGAGAACCATGTTTATTTTTATAATTTATGTAACTCAAATGCTTATTTCATATACTAAACAAAAGAAATACAACTGGTATTCTTCACGGAATTAACACGTGGTCGCGACAACGGACAGTAACCTATTTTCAACTTACGGAAACGACACTTCACATTTCTTTAAACCAAGCCATTACAGCTCCCAAGGAATTACATAGCAACCATTTATAAAACTTAACCTCAAAACATATAAATGTAAATCGCGTTGACCACTTGCTAAAACCTGCCCACGCTTATCCCATTAATCCTGATACATCACTTAAAAGAGAACAAAAGTTTAAAATTTCCAATTATAAGTTATCCTGAAATTGTCCAAATATGATTTAGTTCGCGTAGTACTTTCTTTAAACACAAATAGTGCTAAATGTTCCGGCATAACTCAACAAGATGACAGTGTTTCGCCCCGGTGTGCTATTGGGCTCTTCAGTTGGTTAAAGCACACCTCACCAAGACACTGTCTAGTGCACACTGGGAAGGCCATTGCAAGACGCACCTGACACATGTGTATCCGCGTCACGAGCAAGCCAGTGCACTATGGGAGTCGAAACTCCATTCCAAAGCAATTATAACCTTACCTTGGCACTATTTGTGTTTAAATATATTATGGCTCAACGGACAATGCATATTTTCTTATGAAAATTGTATAGTACTTTCTTCACTTAAAGCGGGGAGTTATCCGAGCCTCCCCGTACATGATTCACTCGCTGCCCTACATGATGTCCACTCACCTTTGCTGTTCAAAATACAAGACCCTGTTCTTCATGTTCAACTCACTGAGCCAGGCATCCTCCATCCACCACAAGTTGTTACAGAGATAAAAATGCATGTTTTGAGTCCTCTTAACTTGGTACCTTGGAGTTTTAACAATTGTTACTGGAACACTAGCACCTAGATATTGCTGATCACAACCAGTGTCCTGGAAATTTCCATGACGACGTGGCCACAAAAGGTGCCACAAAAGTTTGGTCACTATTGCACCATCGTGTAGAATTGGTGAATTCACACAGACAGGCACATTTGGTGGAAATGGGAAGTTTTGGAATATTTATTTCAGGTGTTTCCAGGGGATTTATCTTAGGATAGCCCCCAATTTTTAATTCCTTCTTTCTTTCTTGGTCTGTCTGCGTGGCTCAGCGGTAACGTTCTCGCCTGCTGTGACCAAGGTTGCAGGATCAAATCCTGGCGAGGTCAGCTGGCATTTGAGGGTGCGCAAATGCAAGGGGGCCGTGTTAGTAGATTTACTGGCACGTTAAAGATCCCCTTCGGGCAAAATTTCCATCCCCCCGGCATCTCTAAAAGCTGCAGTTGTTGAAGGGAACGTAAAATCAATAACATTATTATTATCTTCCGTTCTTTCTCTATCTGTCTTTGATTGGCATTGCAACGCATACCGGGTGTAGCTAACAGGAGACACTGTGTATCATCTTCAAGATGTTGACTAAAGCTGGGAGGGGAGGATGCCAACTTGGTGATAAATATTATTGATGCCATTCTATGAGGGCAGCTCAAAAAGTCTAGCTGTTGTTGTTGTTGTTGTGTTTTTTTTGTTTTTTTTTTTAACCCCTGGCACTACAGCCCATGAGGGCCCAGGCCTACCAAGCGACCGCTGCTCAGCCATTTGGCCCGCAGATATTGGGGTGACGCGTGATCAGCGCGTCGGGTCCCCTCGGCCGTTAATCTTGGTTTTCGTGATCGGGGCGCTGTCTCACTGTCAGACAGCTACTCAATTGTCCCCGTTCCAGCACCGCGTCAGTTTCTAAAATCCCTGACGGAGCCGGGAATCGAACCCGGGGCCTCCGGGAGAGAGGCAGGCGCCACGGGGCCAGGAGAGCCGGAACAGCGAGCTCATCTACCCCTAAAATTGAAAAGTCTTTGCCCCTATTTTCTTTTTTTTTAGCCAAGGGAATAAATACATACAGGTAATTACAAATACACGCTATTTTTCCACAGTCTCCACATTTATCCCATTGCAGCAATAAATTTAAGATGCCCCAGCCCGCTGACAGTGGAACCATCGTCGGATTGTTGTCTTGGCATCATTGTTGCACGTGAATCACTGTCCTGCCAGGAACTTCGTCAGCGGACCAAAAACTTGCAAATCACTAGGGACGAGGTCCGGGCTGTATGGTGGGTGGTCCAGACACTCTCAGTGAAATGACGGGAGCTTGTTGGCGGTTCTGGTGGCCACATGTGGTCTTGCATTGTCATGGTCCTCTGAAGAAGTTCCTGGCAGGACAGCGATTCACTTGCAATGATAACGCCAAGACAGCAGTCCGACGATAGTTTCACAGTCAGCCGGCTGGGGCATCTCAAATTTAATGCTGCGATGGGGACAAATGTGGAGACTATGTGGAAAAATAGCGTGTATTTGTAATTGCCTGTATGTATTTTTTGTGCTAAAATAAATAGGGGCAAAGACTTTTTGATCTGCACTCGTATGAATACAGCAGAAAGTGTGTGCTTACAGGGTTTTTGTTCCTGGGTGACTTCAAGCGACATGTCGCGTCGCCCGCTTCTAGCAAGAGTGGAGATCAACTATTGTTTGAACCCTCTTGTATAAGTTTTGATCTCGATGTAAGCATTGAGGTTGTGAAAATTGGCTCCCACGTGAATACGATTTGTACCAACATACAGAGATACAAACATCGCTACGTAACAATGCATGTTTGATGATCGAAATGGTGACTTCATTGCTAAGAAACTTCACAAAATAACATTGATAATTTTAATTTTGCGAAAGTGGCGGAAGTTGATGCATTTCCCATAAAATGTACGTGGTTAGAGACTTCGTTACAGAACGAGAAAGTGCTTTGTCATTTAAACATTTGGGAGAATTGGATGAAGGTATTAAAAATTAATGGGCTGTGTGCCTGCATTGTCAGAATACGATTTTAGTGTTATAATTGGTACGTCGAGAAGAGCCTCCGTGGCTTAGGCGGCAGCACGCCGGCCTCTCACCGCTGGGTCCGTGGTTCAAATCCCGGTCACTCCATGTGAGATCTGTGCTGGACAAAACGGAGGCAGACAGGTTTTTCTCCGGGTACTCCGGTTTTCCCTGTCAAAATTTCATTCCAGCAACACTCTCCACTATCATTTCATTTCATCTGTCATTCATTTAATCATTGCCCCAGAGGAGTGCGTCAGGCCTCGGCAGCCGGCACAGTTCATATCCTCGCCGCTAGATGGGGGCTTCATTCATTCCATTCCTGACCCGGTCGGAGACTGGAAGCAGGCTGTGGATTTTCATTCATTTCAATTGGTACGTCGAGAGAGTGATATTGGAGTGCTCAGGATGGTTTAAAGAGTAGAGAGGCAGATTATTTGAACTAATACAGGATGTGCACGTGCTTGTCATTGTGAGTCTATCGTTTTGTTTTTAAATATATAAGATGATTTTTCATTTAACCATTATAATTGATGCAATCTTTCTAATTATCTGCTGTACATTAAGACTTATCTTCAATTGAATCCTTTAAAGGTAGTTTTCTGGTGTCCCTTACGTAAGTCTTCAACAGTAGCAGTCGCGTGGACAAACTGGGGCTTATTGAAGCTCCGAGGCCAAGTCGCGGAAGCGATGGGTCCATACAAGTTTCACTCCCCTGTGCTGTGTGGCGGCCGCTTGCACAGCGTGAGTGTTGTTGAGGGCAGAGACGAGACTCCCTTCTTCTGATAAGCTCAAGAGCAACCGACCAGCGCACAAATACAAATGTACTATGCGACGAATATGTAAGGAAATAGGGCAAGTTATTCTGCTACAGCAATCAGCTGTTTAGAAGTTAAATGGGAGCGGAGATATCGAGTTCTTTTTTTGTAATCTATCTCAGAAAAATCTCCACTTCAAGTTTCGAAATTGAGAGGGGCGGGGGGAGGATACTATAAACGCGTCTTTGCGAAAATCCATTGTTTTCGGAAAGGATGAGCGTAAAAATAAGCTATTTTATTTTGTTGGTACATAGTACGATATACATTCAATCAAGATACACGAAGTTTACATCTTTAATCAGCCCATTATGAGACTGCCATAATCTCACTTATCCACCACTATTCCCTACTAACCCCTGCTAAGCAAAAATCGTAGAATGGAAATGACGAAGTATCAGACATGGAAATGCAAACCTTATTTCTATTTGAACATGGGGAGGGAGAATGCATCAATTAGGGAGTGAGTGATGATGCTGAACGGCCACATCTCACTAGCATTTGCATAAACACAACCGAGTACGTATTATTCACATTAATATACCAATAACGTGTCACACAAACGCTGACGGTTATTGCAACAAATGAAATGTGTGTAAAATAAAACTGAGAAGAAAGCTGCCGTAAACACCACTTCGAAGTGCAATACAAAGATTACATAACAAAAGAATGCAGGCAAGATATGAATCCGTAACTTTCATTGGCGGATTTTAAACTTGGCGCTTCTACTCTGCCTATAGTGTAGTATCTTCCATTGGATATTGAGTGAAGCCTATTGGCTACACACTTCGATATCCTGCCCAATTGCGTACACGGTACATGTACGCAAAATGGCGGTCGTATCGTCCAAGTAACAAAAATAATAATGTAACAAGAAAAATATTTTTGTCATAAAAGAGAATGAATTTCAGTTATAATTTTTTTTTTTTTAAGAATACATCAATTTCCAAGAATGTTGTATTTTGACTCTCAATAATTAAGGAGGGGTACTATAAGCGATTTCCAAGAATTTTATATTTTGGCTCTCAAAAATTAAGGGGGGTACTCTAGGTGAGGGGGTCTTATAGCCGAGTAAATACGGTACATATTTTGTTTTGCTAGTAGTTTATATCCTTAGAATGTGTGGTATCAATTTCAAGATAGCTTTTAATGAAATCTCATCACTAGTGTCAGTGAATATTTGGGATAGACAGCGCAAGGATATTATTAGACCTGACTGTCTGTCGGAACACAGCCCCCTCACGCCATGTAAAGACCGTGTAGAAATGATGTTTCTTCCATTGCAGTTGGAGCGAAGGCCACGGGGAAGGGGATACGAAGCCGGCCCCGCTGAACGGGGGGCTGGAGGCCATCCAGCTGTCCAACAAGGTGGGCCTGATCATCCCCAAGGCGGAGGAAGTGGTGGTGGACGATAACCTGAACGTGTCGAGCAAGAGGCTGAACCTGAGGATCGATAGGTGCCTGCCCAACGGTGACATCCCCAACCTCGGCCTGCAGGGGAACCCTCGGGAGAGGCTGGAATCGACTTCGCTGGTGCGGACACCCGTCAACGACGGCGCGCTCCAGGACTTCCACCAGCACCGCCTCGCCGAGGAAACCGACCCCTTCGACCTCAAGTACCACCTGTATGCCATCGTGGTGAGTTGTACCAGCAATCATCGTCCTTCATAGAGTACATATGGTTTTACTTTTCTGTTCTTTCTTCTTTCTGTTCTTATGAACATCAATCAATTACTTGTTAACAAGTTCCCTGGATAGCCTTTGGACAGAAAATGTCCTTGACCCTACAAGTGCCATGCCGTATACACTGTAGAGCCTGGCGAATAATATAGAAAATTACTTGTTGGAATAATAATTAAATTTAGTCACTTTTAATGGGCTCATTTTTATGAATAATACAGCATTTTAAAGAGGAAGGTTTGTGCATTATTTGCAACATAAATACAAGATATATATTTGAAAACATTTTGACACAAGTCTTCTTTTTAAATTTATTTCTTATTTTTATTTTTAGATTCAAAGTTTGAGGTGTTTTTGTGAAAAGAATTGCCTAGTAAGTAAATACTTTTGGAATATGCAATTTGTTGAAAATATCATGAACTAACTTCATACAATACTGTATCACTGAAATAAATTGCATGTCATTGTTTCTGTTGATGGGATCGTCATTTCTAAGTTTTGCAACATTACATTAAATAGTTTTTTTCTGTGCTTAATGCCTTAATATTTATCAGTAATAATTACCAAACTTACTAAGGTTCTGGTGAGGTTTCTTGTATTTTGTTTTTGGAGGACAGAAACTGTCTGTGGGTTTGGTAGTGTTTTGTTGAGCCTGATGATGCTTGCTTGACGAGCGAAACATGTGATCCCTTAGTTTTCTTCTTAATCACATGTAATTTATTTCCGGTTTTATTCACATATTCCAGTAACTGGAATTATTTTGTCTTGACGGACTGAAAGCTACAATCTGTTCTTCTTCTGCTTCTTCATTTTCCATTTCCAGTTCCCTGGGTCGGGTTGTCCACAGTTGCCTATCCCTCCACCATTCATTTCCTTCTTTCAATACCTCTTTTACTTTTACTCCTCTCTTCTCAATGCTCTCCTTCACCGTATCTACCCACCTCTTTCTGGGCCTTCCTCATGGTTTTCTTCCTGGTATTTTCTCCATAAATATTCTCTTTGGTACTCTATATTCTTCCATTCTCATCATATGTCCATACCACTTCAGCTTACTGGTTTCTATCTTGTCTTACAGTTTTGGGAACCCAGTTCTCTCCCTAATGTCCACATTTCTGATTTTATCCCTCCGTGTCTTCCCAATTATTCCTTTAAGGAACTTCATCTCGGCTGCTTGGATTCGGCTTTCACCGCGTTTTGTTATGGTCCAAGTACCTGCTGCATATGTCAAAATTGGTGTGTAATACATTTCTCTGGGACTTCCTGGTTCCTACTAAACCTCTCACACACTGGTAAAACCCATTAGCTTGTTGGATTCTCTTTCCAATTTCTTCTGTGAGTATGCTCTCCAAATACTGTAACTTTTCACCATTTCCAATGGATTTCCATTGACTTCAATATTCTGTCTTCCTTCTCACTTGCTTCTTGTCATCACTACTTATTTTCATTCCATATTTCTCTATATCTAGCTTCCATAACTGAAAGCTACAATATTAATTGATATTAATTAATTTGGCTGTAACGACCAAACTCCCCTTCTAACAGACTTTGTGAAATATGTCGGTACGATACCTCTAGCCCAGTAGCAGCACTATCCTTCGTAGATATATTGAACTCTGAGAGTCAATACATGGTTCCGTATTGACAATGTGAAATTACGTATATATAAACAATTGTTACCGCCCAGTCAATACTATTTATTAGTTGAACAAGTTATTTACTTACAGAACAATATAAAATTGGACTGATCACAAAATGAGTTAGCCCCGTTTGAGGCCTTTTTGACGCGGTTTCCATAACCAATTGTTTCCTCATGTTTTCATATGTTTCATCGGTACTTTTAACTGCATGATATGTTCCTTTTATGTATGTCTTTGATCATTGCAATACCATCTTCATTCTTTTCCATGTTAATTTCTTCATGTTAACTGTACCACCCTGCGCCACTACAACACGGGGCCTTAGTCGAGACAAGCTCGGGGATGGACGGGGACCTCGTACGCAGAGGCCGCAATTAGGAATAGGTTACCTAAGGTTTCATATGCTAAGAGAAAGAAGTTGCATTTAAGGGAATAACTATATAATTTCAAGCAATACAGACAAGGTAAATCAAAAGCAATCACGCCTCATTACATAGATTAAGCAAGCGCCAAGCAATAAAATAGGCACTATATCACTATGGTACATAAGCACAAACTTATAGGCTATACACAATGGTTACCCATTCACCTCGGGTGAAATGGTCACAGGATAAAATACAGAATTACATGAATAATTAAAAATCCAAGTAGGGACGGCCCCTTTACTAGAAAGCCGCGTAAAACAAATATCCAACCGAATGAGGTTAGGTGACCTCCCAAACTAATACAGAACTACGAACAGTATAATCAGAAGTGGATGAATCCTTTAATGGAAATCCATATTAACGCTCCCTTCCGAACAAAAGGGGTGACATCGCCAAACGAGGGTAAAATAATGGCAACATGAAAATGAAGGGTAAAAACCAAGAAGCGGAATATCACTAAGTCTGGAACATAACCCCACAATGATACAAAATAATTAAATGAACAAACTAAAGAGAAAACCGCTAGGCCTAACCGGACGAATGACAAATTACGTCTTAATACGGCAGAGCCCAAGTACTGACTGCAAGGAATACCGATTACTCCGGGGCAGTAAGGCCCCGCGAGGCAATAACCCCCCACTCCAATTACTTACGTGAAAGAACCATTTGAAATTTTGATGGGAGGAGAGCTTGAATATGAAACAGCAATAATAATAAACATAAATAAACATAACATTACACAACTAAGGTGACTTCCACGGCCACGCACGTGATACCATCTTAAGTGTAAACACAAGGACGCCATGTTGTCATAAAACAAAAGACACTCGGTCCATAGACAAATGAGTTACCACAAAAGAATAACGCAAAGCAAAATTCGAACTAGGCCATGCTGCCCTTAAAAATACACTACATTAAAAACAGTTAAACTGTCCAGATTAGACACAAATAAAAGCCAAAAATGCTTCCCTAATCCCCCACACAGTGCTTTGCATAAACACAAATCTTACAAGACTGGTCCCCCGGCTAATTACACGAATTAATCGACACCGGATTCACACGGAATGACAGAACCATATTACTTGCGTGTTCTTACACGCCATGAAACAGAAACATGGAACAAAACTGGAATAGAAGCCCTTGTGCGCAAAAGGATATCACGCGCGCAGCCAACAGATGTATTCCCTAACCACCCAAAATAATAATATTAAATGTTACTTCTCAGTACGGTAGTTCTTATTATCGCACACCGTTACTTCAAACATTTGTAGGTTGGTTGGTTAACTGGCCGGGTGGAAGAGGTGACATCTTCGCACCCGGCCGCTGACGCACACGTTACACACGTCTGCAAGCTTCGAAGTCGGTATTCAGAATCACAAGTGTCAGCCTGCCAAGACACTCGCACACTTCACACTTGCTGGAAAATCATCCAGGCTCGCCACATGAAACACTGCCGAGCATCTTAAATTTGCGTGTCCTTTTAGTTGCTCTTCTTGCCGCTATGTTGGTACCTCCGAGCCCGCAGTTGCTAGGCAGAGTTCAAACAAAACGCGGAAGATTCCTGCGATGTTAGAACGAGGGTAGTCTTTGTTGAAAATGACGCCAAACACCGATATGCGAGCCGATTGGCTTATTTCGGAAAAGGTGAAATGTCAGTGCACGGAAATGGGCGGTAACCCAAGCGAGACGCTTTAAGTCACATCTGGGAACACTCCAGTTCTGGCCACCCGCCGATTGGAATTTTAATTGGATACTGGGTCTGCATTGGGTAAATATCCACAGAGGCAAACATCTTCAGAAGTAAACATCTTCAAAAGTCAACATCTTCAAGGGGACCGGCTTGACTGGACGTGGGAGTAGAAACTGATAGGGTGGTCTTCTTGGGTAGGGACCGGCTTGAATGGACGTGGGAGTAGGAACTGATAGGGTGGTCTCCTAGGGTGGGCTCGCATTTAGCGAGCTTGAATTAGGCAATTGCATAGTTCACTCGCTGACCCAAATGATTATTTCCCAGAGTCTTTAAGTTCAGGGACCAAGGTTCGATGCCAAGGTAGGCTCACATCTCTCCCACAGGCTAGGGATCGATGCCAGACTAGGGGATTTAGCGTGGAGATCTGTGCCGATTGGCACATTAACAAATGTTTTAGTGCTGCCCGATGTTATTTGGCTGAAGACACCAATAATATTAAAGGTGTCAAAACATGTACCAAGGATGACAAGTACATAACTTGTTCAACTAATAAACAGTATTGACTGGGCGGTAATAAATGTTTATATACAGTAGAACGTCGTTTATCCGGACGTCAATCAACCAAAACGTCAATTATCCGGACGAGCAAAAAAAAAAAAAGCTTAAGCGGATGTACAAGAAGGAAGTTTTACGTCGTTTACTGTTGGCAGAAGATGAGGAGAGTGTCATATCTTTTTCAAAAAAGCTTTCTCTTAAGGACTACTGTCACTTGATAGCTGATGGATGGAACACTTTAACACCACAGAATCTTCAAAATGCATTGAATAAATTGGTAGGAGAACAAGAGACCTTTAAGATCACAGACACTGTTGATGAAGATTTGGATGCAGGTTGGGAAGTGACTGTGACTCAGGTTTTCAAATCTTAAATGATTATGAAATTGCTTCTCTGGTGCAAGAAGAAGAAGAAAAGGATGAAAGCATAGATGAGAAAGATGAAGAAGGACCAATTCATGGAGAAGCTTTTACTGCATTACAAACTGCGCTATTGTAGTATGGTTGTACTATGAAATAAACACATGTTCGATTATCCGGAAAAATCGTTATCCGGAATACTTTTGGTCCCAATTAGTCCGGATAAACGACGTTACACTGTATACGTAATTTCACCTTCGTAGACATTGTGGGGTTTGAAGCCATTTTTCAGTGTTGCCTTAGTAAACAAAAGTTTGGTGCTTTTCTGTCGGTCAACACGAATGTACCCAAAAGAGCTGGGTTATGCCGTAATCCTGAAAAAAATTACATGACATTAATAAATACACTAGGATGACCAGTTTCGATTGTCAAGCGATCATCCTCAGATCCATTACACTTAGGCTGTAAAATCTATGTTGGAAAATACAGGTGAAAACATTTACAACATGTGTACACTTATTTACCTGCAGTATTGGTAGGGACCGGAAAAAATCGCATTTGCGATAAATGCGATTTTTTGTAATATGTGTTAAAACCATTTTTTAAATAGTTTTAAGGTGTTCTGAAGCACTGTGGTACCTAAATTCAAAATGCGACAAAATGCGAATTTTGACCAAAATGCGAAATTAGCACAAATATGCGATTTTGGTGCGAAAATTTGTTATTTTAGTGGCGAAAACCACATATTTCGGCGAAATCATGAGAAATACTGCAAATATGACGCATATCATTTTCACCCGCTCTAATCGATATACCGTATTTGCTCGCGTATATCTCGCCCCCGCGTATATCTCGCACCCCATGTTTTTAATTGAAATTTCAGGGGGAAAAAGTACTCGCATATATCTCGCATTCATTACTGACACCGTCATATAAGTGACCGTAATAACCTTCAGGTAGAAACACGTTCGATTTAGCGCGCCACAACAGTCGTCATTGTCCAAGAACTTACCCGAAGCGATACTAACAGGAAGAGCGAGCAACGAGGAGTTGATCCGAACTTCGATACGAGCCGATTAAGGATCGAGGCGCCGCGTGCAAGCATACGGCGCTGCGTGAGTGTTAGCACGCTGTACATCGTTCGCCGCGTCTTCGGCCAAGATTGGCTAAATTTGCCGCCTTGAGACACGTTCGAATTAGCGATTAGCACGCCACAACAGTTGTGCAAGTAGGCCTACTGTTACATCACAGAGAAACGCAGTTCAGTCTTCTCGAATCTCAATGATTTCGTCTTTACGCATTGCGTCGCATCAGAGCTCGGCCGCGTGCAAGCATACGGCGCAGCGTAAGTGTTAGCACGCTGTACATCGTTCGCCGCGTCTTCGGCCACGGTTGGCTAAATTCGCCACCTTGACACACGTTCGAATTAGCAATTAGCACGCCACAACAGTTGCGCAAATAGGCCTACTGTTACATCGCAGGGAAACGCAGTTCAGTCTTCTCGAATCTCAATGATTTCGTCTTTACGCATTGCGTCGCATCAGAGCTCGGCCGCGTGCAAGCATACGGCGCAGTGTGAGTGTTAGTACGCTGTGCATCGTTCGCCACGTCTTCGGCCACGGTTGGCTAAATTCGCCGCCTTGAGATACGTTCGAATTAGCGATTAGCGCGCCACAACAGTTGCACGAGTAGGCCTACTGTTACATCGCAGGGAAACGCAGTTCAGTCTTCTCGAATCTCAATGATTTCGTCTTTACGCATTGCGTCGCATCAGAACTCGGCCGCGTGCAAGCATACGGCGCAGCGTGAGTGTTAGCACGCTGTACATTGTTCGCTGCGTCTTCGGCCACAGTTGGCTAAATGCAATTCAAACCCAGATGAAAGAAAGTGAAAAATGTGATATCATGCTTGCATTAACTGCAGTTCAGACAGAGTTCAGCATATTTGTAAATACTGTTTTGTGGACCCCAACAAACAATGTTGATAGCGAGCGTGTGTTGTCCCATTACAACACAGTGGTTACAGACAGACGATACAATTTGAAAGAAAGCAATGCTGAACTACTGACAATGCTTTTGTTTGAGGACTATAACTGCACTTCATAACCATGAAGTCGTTAAAATAATATTACAATGTGATGATTTTTAACTTTGTAAATAGATGCTAATTTTGAAGAAAATAGATGCTAATTTTGAAACAAATAGATGCTAATTTTTCCGGTCCCTAAGTATTGGTAATGCAACTTGTCGGTGTATGCTAGTTATAGTATATGATTTGCATATTAAGGCTTTCACGGCCCGGATTATTATACAAATAATTCATGCTTTTGGGCTAATGCCGTGTGTATTTTTAATTAAAAATACACACGGCATTAGCCCAAAAGCATGAATTATTTGTATAGTATATATGATGTTAGGTGAAATGGTGATGGAAATCCGGAATTTGTCTGTTTAGAGTAACTATATGGTTGTACTGTATAGTAGATGTTAAGGTACGATTTGGATCCTCGTTGGTAGCGCGCTGCCGCTGCAATGGCGGCGGAAGCTCACTACCGCTCCACGTGTATCTAGACGGGATACATTTCGAACAGCGCAGCATGGCTGCGCCCTGACCGGTCTGGCGGCTCTGCGGCACCCCCTGTTGGCAACGAAATTATACAAAGCCCGGAAATGGAGCATAAAACTGCTATCCAAAATGGCGTTTCATAAAAATCCGCTAGATGTCTCGACTTGTCGCTAATTTTCCCGTACCAATTATTGGAAAATAGTACCCTTTGCCTTTTTTAAGGCCGAAAAAGGAAATAATTCAAATAATACGACATCTAAAGAGCATTTAAATGGCATTTCATTTAATTTTAGACCAATTTTATGTAACGGAAATATGTCCTTTGTAACGGAATTTTCTTCACTAGCAGCCCAACGTGAGGCCTTAGACATGCTGATGTGTACCAGGACACAGGAATTAAACTGTAGGCATATTTTCATAATTTTACATATTTCAATTAGGGATGGCTACGTTAGAGCCAGGATGCAATTCTGCTTTGTCGGGGGACAGTGCTGGTGAGCGGCAGAATCAGACAAGGTCTGATAGGAAATTTGCTGTAGGGATGGGGGAAAACAGTAGAGTCAGGGGAGATTTGCCAGGGCAGGGGGGGAATGAATTAAGTATGATGGACATGTTGGAGAATCTCCTGTTTCGTAGTAACAGTTCCGAGGAGAGGATAACTAGTCAGCTGAATAGTTTGACGGAGCATTTGTTAGAGAAGCTTGATGAGGTGAAGGAAAGATTGTCAGAAATTATCCCCGACAGCCATGTTAGTAGCCAGATTAGTGAAGTCAGTGTAGAAGTCACTAATCTGGAAACTAAGCTAGGTAATGAGATTGCTGTTCAGGAAGAGAGCGTAGACTCTAAAGTAGATAAGTTGGATGCTCAACAAGTGATGTTGGCAGGGGAGATTTCTAGCCAGACATTTCCCAGGGTAGATAGTAAGTTGGGAGAGCAGAAAGTGGAAATTGTAGGCATCGTGGAAGAGAACGTTGTGGTTAGTGATGAGAGTGCTGGGAGAGTGGAGAAGGATGAGAGTGCTGAAGTTAGTGGGGAGAGTGCTGGGAGAGTGGAGATGCTTGAGAGTGCTGAATTTAGTGAGGAGAGTGGTGAGGTAGTGGAGATGGATGAGCGAGTCGAGATTAGTTTGCTAGGGAATGGTATGAAGAAGGTAGATGAGAATATTAGCCAGGTTAGCGAGAAGGTGACTAGGATGGAGAAAGATACTGTAGGTAGAATTCTACGTGGTCAAAATTTGGGACTAGGAGGGAGTGAAAATCTTCTTACGAAGTTAGTATGTAATTTCTCTGATGACATTAGGACTGCAGTGTGCGTGCAGGAGATAGTCGCTGTTACAGGCATAGAGAGGTCACTTGGAAGGTTAGGTACCTTGAGAAAGACAGGTAGGCATCGTCAGAGAAATAGGGGTAATCGAAGGGAAGGAAATTATAATCAGAGGAGAGAGAGGATTTGGGATCCAGGTAGAGGAGATAGGTACATGTGGTATGAAGATCATGGGAGAGGAAGAAATAACAATGAGTGTCAGGGGTACGGGAAAAACAATCAACCGGGGAACAGACCACGTGAGGTAGAGCAGGCAAATAGGGGGCGTGGCATGGAAAGGCAGGTTGAGAGAAGCGATAGGCCAGGAAGTTTAAACTTCGCCAGGACTCACTATATGGAGCAGGGGGGAGAGTCCTTGCATAGTATTCCTGCTCACGCTCTGGAAGAGAAACATAATGTAGAGTATAATGTCAATGTAGGATCTGATAGGTTAGGAGACCAGAGCTGTAAATTAGATTACAGTAAGGCGCTAGTGAAGTTTGGGTGGAGTGAGCAACAGGATTGGGTTAGGTTAGGTTATCAGGTTGATGGTAGAGATTTTGTTAGCGTCGTTGGATGCAGTCAGGTGATTAAAGAGGTTTCTGAGGAGAAAGAATTAGGTGTCGGCATGGTATCAAGTTGTATTTTGGTCATGAGAGATGATCGTGTGATGAGTGATGTTGATCACTGTTGTTTCTGGATCATGGGAGATGATCGTGTGTTGAGTGATGTGGATCACTGTTGTTTCTGGGTCATGGGAGATGATCGTGAGTTGAGTGATGATGATCACTGTGTGGAGGTAGTTGTTAAAGATACCATGTTGGACGAGGGTCAGAAGTCAGAGGTGATTGACGTTCTGAGGGAACACAGGGTGGTGTTCTCGGAGAAACCTGGATGTACTCACGGCTACGGGCAGAGTTTTGACATCGTAGATAGGTCGAGCTTTAGCGGTCCTAGGTACCCGATAGCTCACTCTTACATGGAAGGTGTTGTTGAGGTGATTGGTCAGATGCTGTATGAGGTTATATTTGAGATTAGTAACAGTCAGTCTGTTAGTCTTCTTGTGGTGGTGACCATGCGGGATGGTACTAGTGGGTTATGTTTGGAGGTCGTGGCAGTTAATAGTTTGCAGGAAGGATTTCTTTTTGTGTGTCTCGCAGGATTTTGGGATTTTCAACCGGGGAAGCTGTACCCTAAGAGATTAAATAAATTGAGGATTATTGTAATTTTAGGTAAGATGGTTTTGAAACAGCAGGGAAGGGAGGGGGTAAAAATTAAGATAGGTGATCTGGTGTTGTTGCGAGCTGAGCATCTGCTGTCGATAGAGCAGAGTTGCATTCTTGAGGTTTTTAATTCGGGTCCAGTTGCTATAGACCGCAGGGTAGGTGCATGTGCCTACAGGTTGATTACCAATGATGACAAGGTCCTAGGTACATATAACGTTGCTAACCTCAAGCTATATGTCACCTAGAGATCTTGCTCACGATGAAAAGACAGGAGTACTAGTGTATTTGTGTGAGGGACAAGGATAAATCTATAGCCTTGTAGTTTAGAGATTGATCCTTGTGGGGGCGTCTGTAACGGAATTTATTCAGTTACAGCAGCTCACCCTCGGGTTTTGCTTCGCGCAGTTAGTTTGGGGTATTTTATTCGTATCTTATTATATTGGGTTAACGTGGGGTTGCAGAGGTGATTTTTATTGTGCCTGTGTGTTTTTGTGGACGGATTCATCTTTGGATGGTCCGGACAACCTAGGATCACTGTTTATTAATTATCGGTTTTTGGATATTTGATATTATAAAATACGGGGTTTTGCGATTTATTACGTTTTGGGAATAAGGATATATAAGACTGTATTAAGTAGAAGCATTATTTCATTTTGGTTTGGGGTTAATTGCTTTATTTTGACCTAGTAATGTTAAAGGTTAGATTCGTGGCTGTACTATAAAGGTACAATGAATTGATATTTTCGAGTGCTGGATATGTGACATACCCGGAAAAGACAGGCAGTAATTCGGCTTGTGTGGGATTACCTAGGCTATTTATGGCATGAACTCCCATGAACTTCGCGTGAAGAAACTATTGTGTGACGTCAGTGTGGATTTTGACTGTCTGATGTTTGTGTTGACGCGGATGTTCCGCTAGGAGCGGGCCACGCACAAATTAGTTCCGGCAGAAACGTTGGGGTTATGTAGCTCTGCCCCAGTGCATATAATGGCGTGTCTGGCATTCAGAGCTCGTCTTATTGCTTTATCGGCAGAACACTGATCTACTAACGCCCAGGGTCGTTTTACGTGACATGGTTTCCGTAACGAACAGTTAGAGATCATCTTCTTGCTAGTACAGCGAAAGTCCTGTGTCTACTTGCATTTAGAGTCGTTATTACTCGATCATGGTATCGTAATACGAACGAGCAGTGACTAATTTTACCTATCCACTGAGCTCTTACGGGCTATTGGAGGCTACGTACATTTCATGGGTCCATCCATACCATGGGCTGTTGGTAATAACTTACCATGCCTAAAGGATAATTCAGTCGTAAACATTTCATCGAAGTCATGCGAGAATGGAGGTGGAAACGAGCAGTTCGACAAGTAAGAAAGTGGAGTGAACCAGTCTAACGTGTGTAGATATTTTGTGTACGGACAGTACAGTGTATATACGTAGGTGGCCATTATGCCTGGGTCTAATATGGCCGGTAGTGTTTTCCTGCTCTCAGAGCCTAAATTCAGTGGCAAGGTACTGTATTATTTCACGAGTGTATGAAGGGTATTTGTGTTGTATATTTGTGTATATATGTGTTAGTACAGCCAATAAATTATCTCTTTAAAATTCATGTGTGTTTATATTCCTGTCTTGCATGAACCTGGTACATCAGCAAACGCATGCCAAATGCCCTACACCTGGGATGAGGAGTTTCATAGTCGGGGCAACAGTTATGTATTTATCCTATTTTATTCAGGAAGACCCATATGGTCGACCTTGGCGCCCATTCAAAGTCGGGAGTAATGTTAAAATCACTTGTGGCCTGTAGTTAAAGGCAGTAAATTCTGTAGGTTTGTGTTAATGAGGGTAGTTAATTGTAAATCAACTCTAGCGAGGAGGTATGAGAGTGTTTCACCTTAGGCTAAATTACGTATGGATTGGAGTGACCCGGTTAGGCCTAAATAAAAATAAAAACTTTAAAATGTTTGGGCGCCAATATTTTCATACTTTACCACCATACCACTAAATGCGCTGCAGTAGATTGTAGTTGTCATGCTTTATCTTGCGTCTATTAACTTACTTCTATTATAATATTGATGTCCTGTGGCGTACATTTCCCAGCCGCGTGCCCTTGTATCAACAATGTCGTCTTAAACTGAAGATGACGAAAAACACGTGGAGTTTGTATCCAAATACCCAGTTTTGTATGATGCAAAAGTGGCAGGTTATAAAGACGGTGTAAGGCATGAAAACATTTGGGTCTGCAGTGTTGTCTAAATAGATCTTCGTCCCTTTTCAGATGTCTTTCGATCAATATTTTAAAGCACCCCTCGCTCTCACGGGTTTTGTAGATCTTTATCGCACCAATAGGGCTAGAATTGTCATAGTCTTCCTCTTCCTCCAATAATCTTCTAATTCCCGTTTTGGTAGCGGCACTAACACATGATGATCGTACCTTTATTAAATTACCTCAATGTAAACAGCCTACCGAACCTCTGCCATGCTGCCCAGGCAGCGAGGAACGAAAACACCACAACTGCCCAGGCAGCACCGCCATGGCGGCGAGGATCCAAATCGTACCTTAAGATGTTGTTTCTCTAGTCCCATATTAGCCAGACTATTTGTGTGTGATTGCAGTGTCACTCGGGGATACTTGGAGGGGGCCACTACGTCTCCTACGCCTGCAACCCCAACGGCAAGTGGTACTGCTACAACGACAGCAGCTGTAAGGTGAGCTTTAGATGTCAAGCTATTGCAATGGGCACCATATCTTCAAGCTTTCAAATCCCCCAGACCCCAAAACCAGTGTTAATTCAAAAGTTTATATACATATTATAACTTTCTTGTGATCACGATAACTACCGTCAATCACTTTCAAATGTATATGTTACAGGGAAAGTCGACTCTTACTGGTCTTTTCATTAAGAGTAAATATTCAATTTCGATCAACATTTACTAGTCAGAGACTATACCTAGGGAAAGTATACTTTCACTGTCTTGAGGTAGTAACAGTTGGCTATTTGCAAGGAAATGGTACTAGCTAATAAAAAAATAAAAGATACGAGCCTTACAGTAGTCGCATATGATGTGTAACATCTGACATGTTATCCTACTCGTATACTACACAGCTTGGACATTCTTAAAATGTTAATTTACACTCCATTTTCATACTGGTACTATGATGAATGTATAGATTTAATTGGAGATATGCTACTGTCACACTTGAGGCACAGCGGTCAAGCTATTAGTCTCTCACCAAGGTAGACTGGGTTTGATTCCCGGTCAATACATGTGAGATTTTCGAATTGAAATGCCATGTCCTGTGATTCGCATTCCACGTAAAAGGGAGGTACCGTGGATCATGATCGTGAGATTAACGGACACGCAACACTACAAGCTTCCTTCCTTTTACATTAATAATTCATAATAACAAAGTGATACACAACGTCGACAGTACTCTCAAATACTGTGAGCATATTCCTCAGTAACTATAACATTCATTATTCTCTCATACAGTTCGTCGTAAACAATCAAAGCATAGCTTCCTACAATCATGAAATGACCTAGTCTCACATATGATGAAAATACAGCTTTTATTCCACTCATATAACAACATTCTGTTAGGCATTTAATGTTTGACTACTCACCCACAGCTTGACAGTAATGCCGCTAAGTTAAATGTCATTTGTCGTCTTTGTCCTACCCCATGTGATATTCAACCTTGAACGTGAAGCTTCATAAACTGCTCAATGACAATTGAAAGTCGGTGAAACATTTCCCACTGTGCTCGTCAAACCAGTGCCTGCTAAATGCACTGCCTACTGTATTGCCATAACATTCTCGCGCTACAGAGCTTGTTCTAATACACACATTTTCAATTGTACATCCAGCTGGCAGTGCGTCTTCACTTCCGTCCGATCCTCTTCCTCCCGATCCACTTCCGTCCCCAATTTTCAAAATCACTCCCACAAAACTATCCAGCAACCGAGCGGAAAGATGTTACACATCAAAAAATAAAAGTGCAAAACCAATACATATAGAGATAGAAATGTTTATCATTTATTACAGAAATGTAAAGATTTGTGAGACTTTTAAGTTGCAAAGCACAGTTTTCATCTTGTACATGCACTTCATACTGTAATGATAACTGGCGACTGTCTGTTAATCAAAACAAAGAAAAGTCAGATCGATAACGGTTGGTTCTTAACAATGGAAGTAGGAGTCCAACAATGGCAATGTTTTAATAATCATAACAAAGGTTTGGCGTGCACAGTTAAATTTTAGAGCAGCATCTGTGAATCAACTATTACTAAACCACAGCAGGCATAGTTAACTCTTCCTAGGAAAAAATGATCTGTTTGTTTTCCATCAACTGTTACTGATACTGAGTTGAGTCTGCCTAGGGAGAGTCAACGTTTGCCTGTAACATATACATGAAATATTACCATCTAAAATCTGCGTCGGGTTCGTTAATGGGCAAGGGGGTGGAAATTATCGGGGACCTTTTTCGAAAAAGTGAAAAATTGATATAACTTTCTTTGTATGTGAAAAATCAAATCCATTCAAAGTTCGTACTATTCTTCGAATAAGGACCAAAAAACTTATTACTGTGAAGTTTTTGGATAGCAACAACCATTGGCCAAGGAGATGGGGAAAAAGGGAGTTTTTTAGGGAAAAAAATCAAACCTCCATTAACAGGCACAATATCGAAACTGTTCAAAATGGTCAATAGTTGCCTAAAACTTAAGTCTGAAAGAAATGTTGATATGACCCACCGTTACGCCAGGGGATGCGCAGAATGTTGATATGACTCACTGTTACACCAAGGGATGGGCAGAATGTTGATATGACCCACCATTATGCCAGGGGATGGGTAGACTGTTGATATGACTTACCGTTACGCCAGGGAATGGGCAGAATGTTGATATGACACACTGTTACGCCAGGGGATGAGCAGAATGTTGATATGACCCACCGTTATGCCAGGGGATGGGCAGAATGTTGAGATGACTCACCGTTACGCCAGGGGATGGGCAGAATGTTGATATGGCTCACCGTTATGCCAGGGGATGGGCAGAATGTTGATATGACTCACCGTTACACCAAAAGAAGGGCAGAATGTTGATATGACCCACCGTTACGCCAGGGGATGCACAGAATGTTGATCTGACTCACCGTTACGCCAGGGGATGGGTAGAATGTTGATATGACTCACCGTTATGCCAGGGGATGGACAGAATGTTGATATGAATCACCGTTACGCCAAGGGATGGGTAGAATGTTGATATGACTCACCGATACGCCAGGGGATGGGTAGAATGTTGATATGACTCGCCGTTATGCCAGGGGATGTGCAGAATGTTGATATGACTCACCGTTACGCCGTGGGATGGGCAGAATGTTGATATGACCCACCGTTACGCCGTGGGATGGGCAGAATGTTGATATGACCACTGTTACGCCGTGGGATGGGCAGAATGTTGATATGACACTCTGTTACGCCGTGGGATGGGCAGAATGTTGATATGACTCACCGTTACGCCGTGGGATGGGCAGAATGTTGATATGACACACCGTTACGCCGTGGGATGCGCAGAATGTTGATATGACTCACCGTTACACCGTGGGATGGGCAGAATGTTGATATGACTCACCGTTACGCCGTGGGATGGGCAGAAAGTTGATAGGACACTCTGTTACGCCAAGGGATGCGCAGAATGTTGATATGACTCATCGTTACACCAAGGGATGCGCAGAATGTTGATATGACTTACCGTTACGCCGTGGGATGGGCAGAATGTTGGTATGACCCACCGTTACGCCAGGGGAAGGGTAGAATGTTGATATGCCTCACCGTTGCACCAAGGGATGGGTAGAATGTTGATATGACCCACCGTTGCACCAAGGGATGGGTAGAATGTTGATATGACCCACCGTTGCACCAAGGGAAGGGTAGAATGTTGATATGCCTCACCGTTACGCCAAGGGATGGGTAGAATGTTGATATGACCCACCGTTGCACCAAGGGAAGGGTAGAATGTTGATATGCCTCACCGTTGCACCAAGGGAAGGGTAGAATGTTGATATGCCTCACCGTTACGCCAAGGGATGGGCAGAATGTTGATATGACACTCTGTTACGCCAAGGGATGCGCAGAATGTTGATATGACTTACCGTTACGCCGTGGGATGGGCAGAATGTTGATATGACTCACCGTTACGCCGTGGGATGGGCAGAATGTTGATATGACCCACCGTTACGCCGTGGGATGCGCTGAATGTTGATATGACTCACCGTTACACCGTGGGATGGGCAGAATGTTGATATGACTCACCGTTATGCCGTGGGATGGGCAGAAAGTTGATATGACACTCTGTTACGCCAGGGGAAGGGTAGAATGTTGATATGCCTCACCGTTGCACCAAGGGATGGGTAGAATGTTGGTATGACCCACCGTTACGCCAGGGGAAGGGTAGAATGTTGGTATGACCCACTGTTACGCCAAGGGATGCGCAGAATGTTGATATGACTCACCGTTACACCGTGGGATGGGCAGAATGTTGATATGACTCACCGTTACACCGTGGGATGGGCAGAATGTTGATATGACTCACCGATACGCCAGGGGATGGGTAGAATGTTGATATGACCCACCGTTACACCAGGGAATGGGTAGAATGTTGATATGACTCACCGTTATGCCAGGGGAAGGGTAGAATGTTGATATGCCTCACCGTTGCACCAAGGGATGGGCAGGATGTTGATATGACTCACCGTTACGCCAGGGGAAGGGCAGAATGTTGATATGACCCACCGTTACGCCAGGGTATGCGCAGAATGTTGATATGACCCACCGTTACGCCAGGGGATGCGCAGAATGTTGATATGACCCACTGTTACGCCAGGGGATGCGCAGAATGTTGATATGACTCACCGTTACACCAAGGGATGGGCAGAATGTTGATATGACTCACCGTTACACCAAGGGATGGGCAGAATGTTGATATGACTCACCGTTACGCCAGTTGAAGGGCAGAATGTTGATATGACTCACCGTTACGCCAGGGGATGGGTAGAATGATGATATGACTCACCGTTTCGCCAGGGGATGGGTAGAATGTTGATATGACTCACCGTTACGCCAGGGGATGGGTAGAATGTTGATATTATTATTAAAAGAAAAGTGCAGAATGTGCAAATACATATTTGTACATAAATGATCAATTATGCTAATGCCAGTCTTATTATTGAGGTTGTCCACATTTTACAGTTTTGTGCGTGGTACCTTTCACAATGATCGCTGCACAGGTCACACACACAGTCCTCATTCGGTTGGTGGAAATTCTTGGTTTTGCAAAATCTATAGTGAAATCCATGGGTGGCGTAACGTGTTATTACGTGTCGTAGCTCGTAATTAGCTTGTTTCCACTCTTCTGTCATTATGGCATCTGTGGAGTAAAAGTCGGACCAAATGGCATTTCGTTTCTCATTTAAGGTTCGGCGTGCATTCTCAAAGGCTTTGGTGTTTGGTAGGTAAAACTGTATTTTGATGTCGTCGATGAAGTAGTCCTCCTTAGTTAATACATATGTCAACCTTGAAGGGGCAGACTTTCCTATACCTAAAATCCTCTTAAGATATCGGGCCTTGACTTTTTCTATTATCAGGTCGCTGAGTGTGAGTTTTTCCCAGGTAATGCTAATCCCATAGGTTGTTATTGGTGATATGGCTGTTCTGAACAGTAGCATTTCTGTACCCAATGATATTTGTTGAGGTTGTTCGATGTGGTAGATGGCTTTTATTGCTGCGGCCGCTCTTTCTTTAATGTGGATATTGTAGGATGTTAGAGTAGTTTGGAGGGTGACTCCGAGGTACTTGAATTTCGGCACTACTTCTAGTGGTTTGTTGTGAAAAGTCATTGTGTTTTTAAGTGAATGCCTTCCTCCTTTCCTGAAGGTCATCTGTTTGGTTTTGTTGATATGACTCACCGTTACGCCAAGGGATGGGCAGTATGTTGATATAACCCACTGTTACGCCAAGGGATGCGCAGAATGTTGATATGACTCACCGTTACACCAAGGGATGGGCAGAATGTTGATATGACCCACCGTTACGGCAATCGGGCAAAATCGCCATGAGCAATGAGGCAGTCATCCCACCGACGCACCAGGTTAAAGATCCGCACATGGTAAAACACCGTGTCCTGCTGCATGAAGAAGTCTGTAACTGCTTGCTGCACATCCTCGTACGACAGGAATCAACGACCCTTTAAGACCTTTTTTAAGGGACGAAAGCCGTGATAATCGCATGAGGAGGGATCAGGACTAATATTAGAGTGTCTGACCCTTGAGTTGGCATGGGGACATGTGTTATCATGAAGCAGCAGCCCCCCCTTCTCCAGTGAGTCGCAGTAATGGATGAGATCGACCAGCGTGGAACTTGGCGCACCAATCCACACCGATGCTGCCCCATACACATCTGTCACTCTCCCATGGATGTCCACCGGTGTTTGTCCTCCCGCAGCCAACAAAAGAATAAAAGCACGTTGGTCCTGTTTATACCCATTTGGTAGTAACAGCACTATGAGTATGGAACAGATCTACTGATAGCCTTCCTGGACATTGAGAAAGCTTATGACAGTGTATGCAGAAACAAAGTATGGCAGTCCCTGGAGGATAGAGGAGTAGAAAAATGGACTATAAGGAGGATAAAGGAGATGTACAAGGGAAGCATGAGCTGTGTGAAAGTGGGAGGAGAGAGATCGGACTGGTTGGAACAGAGAAATGGCCTGAAACAAGGAAGTGCACTGTCACCGTTACTTTTCATTGTGGTGATGGATGACATAATGACCCGAGTGGCACAAGTAATTGGGGAACGAAAGATGAAAGCAATGGTGTTTGCAGATGATTTGATGATTTGGGGAAACGAGGAGGAGGTATAGGAACAGTTGGACGTGTGGGAAAGAACAATACAAGGATATGGGATGAAATTTAGCATAAATAAGAGTGAGATGGTGATCACAACAAGGAAGAAGGAAAGAACCACAACGGGAATAACAGTTGGTGGGGAACAGCTGAAGAATGTGGAGAGTTTCAAGTATCTGGGAAGCCTGATACAAGATAATGGAAGAAACGATAGAGAAATAAATGAGCGGGGGAGACAGGCAGAAGAATTCCGGAGGAGTGTGAGAAGCATGTTATGGAGCAAGGATGTCCCTCAGAACAGCAAAAAAGTCATATATCGGACGTACTATGCCCCTATCCTGACGTATGCCTCGGAGACCTGGGCTATGAAAGGAAGGGAGAAGAGCAAAATACAGGCCAGTGAGATGAGGTTCTTGAGAAGCAGTATTGGAGCTACAAAGATGGACAGAATAAGAAATGAAAGGACCAGAGAATTAATGAAGGAGGAACCATTGCAGGATGGTATAGAGAAATCTAGACTTGGATGGTATGGACATGTAAAACGAATGGAGGAGAAGAGGATACCCAGGAGGATACACGAGACGAAGTGGGAAGGAAAGAGACCGAGAGGAAAACCGAGAGACAGGTGGCTGAAGGGGGTGAAAGAAAGCGTGAAGAAGAGAGGAGAAGACTGGACAAGGGTGGAGGCTGAGAGATGGTGGGAAGACGTTGGAGAGGCTTGTGTTCCAAACAGACCCGGCCAGTGGCTGGAAACTGTGCAAGATGATGATGATTCCCGCATTTAATGCATCCACCTCAGGAAGACACGACTGCCACACTAATCCCTTTCCTACGTGTCCGTGCTTAAGTATCTGCATCAGAATCACAGTCATCATCATCGGCTTTAACTCGAATCCGAGTATAAATCTTCTTCCTTCAGTCCAGTTTGTGAATGTGTTTACGGTGACTAAAGAGTTCAATCCTGGCATGGAACAAGCGTCCACACAAGTCACATAGTATTGCTGGACGAGGAAGTGGTTGGGCTGCTCGAAGTTTCCTAGCTTGACGCTTGGCCTCTTCATGTGTGCGTCGATCCCTTTCAAACGTCTTTACAGTATCCGAGATGGTAATGCGCCAAGTTGAGCGATCTTCAGCCAGCATGTCCCAGGTTTGTGAATCAAGACCTGTCAATTTCAGGGTCTGCTTAAATTGGTCCTTGTAGCGCCTCTTAGGACCACCATGAGGTCTGGTGCCAAACGGAAACTTTTTGATCACGCCATATATAATTAATATCTCCCCCCTCTCTCATGGCACCACAGTCCATGAAGGCCACTGCCCAGCCATTTGGCTTCCAGATTGTAGGGCGACGCTTTGTTCCCTCTGCCGTTAATCTTGGCCGTCTATAATTGATCTACTGTTATGTTACTCCAGTGTGTTTTTACTGCTGTTACAAAAGAAAATAACTTACGTTGGCAGCATTGTCTTGGGGCAGATGACCTTGCTGTTACTAACAAATTTGGTTGACCAATTGTAGGATGACTGTAGGATGTTGTGGCTCTCCCTTGTCGGGCTGGGACTCTCATTGTTGCGTGAACGGTTGCAGGAGGTGAGCGAGGCGCAGATGGACACAAGCTCGGCGTACATGCTGTTCTACGAGCGCGAGGGGCTGTGCCAGCAGCAATACATGCCCAACATTGCGGGCAAGGTGCCCGACACGCGTGACCTGGACGACGAGTTCGACTCGGACTTCAAAAAGCTGTGTTCCGTCATGTAACTCTTTATGTTAAGGTTGGCAATACTGATGCTCAATCGTGTTGTGTGTATGCTTCGTGTTATCGTTATTGTGTTGTTTTCTGTTCGTTTCAGGGAAATTAATTTAACTATGTATACTTTTGACCGAGCTGTCGGCACGGACCACATCGTCGTGTGTTGACGTGGGTATCACTCTTAGTTCCCACGAGATCACATTGCTTGAGGCTTCATACAGGATCACAGTTCATTGGCATTCTAATGCATGTTAAAGATATCCTCGAGATCGCAATCTCTAAAACCTCAGATGTTATACTCCGCCAGTGACAACTCAGTTGCCGGCGACCGCACGCGCATATGTACGGCAGAATATCGTGCTTAAAATTAGTATCATGCATTTTTACTCACCATGTTTGCAGTAGATGCTGAAAATGTTCCCCATCCGCTGCCAAACATAATCAGCATCTTTTTATGAAGTTTCCGGTTTAGCTTCAGTAAGGAAATAACGACCTTTACATCTGTTTTTATTGTTTGCTGAACCTGTACGTTTGAATCTCTTTGCCAGTTGTTTTATTGTTTTATTCTCCCTGGAAATTTTATCTTGTTGTAGCGCATGATTTCCTGCACTTTATGTACGTATTGTGCAGATATACACGTTCACGTAACGAATATTTCACATAAGGCATTACAGAACTATACACAATAAAACACTATGCAATACGATATACGGTACACCGTAGCTTGAGCAAAAAAAACACCCAACTAGCTCGGAGCTCACAAGTCTACCACAGCAAGATTGAGGGAGTACGGCCGGAGATCGCCGGCCAAGGTCGAGCGAAATCGCCTTGCCAAGCAAAAATAAAGACCCTGTAGTTACTAACAATGTAACCTTACAATTTGTCCCCCATCACTACAAACTTGACGATTATACATACATTTTCGTTTGAAACGGTTTTGCCTTTCAGCATCCAGTCTGGTCTGCAAGCCTCTGTTTGCAAACAAGTCACCTCCATGATCCCCTATTAGCAGCTAGCATTGTGGCTCGTTCATCACTGAATCTGACCATCGCCTCCTAGGTCTGCCTCTGCTTCTCTTAGCCTCTACAGCTGAACTCGTTAACCTCTTAGGTATCGTCTCCTCACTTGACCCACCATCCGAGTTGGTTCATGGGAACAGTTTCATCTAGCGTGTTCATTTCTAACTTATCCTTATGCCATTGCTCCCAGCTACCCTCATATCAGCTCTCGCTTCCATACAGCAAGGTCGGTCTAAATACCGAACAATGTGGGGAGAGTTTCCTGGCTACAGAAACTTATTTCTTGCAGAATACTGTAGATTGCAACTGAGAACTCCCCCTACTGTGACCATCCTGAGAGAATACACAGAGCAATGGTCCACCTGCTCCAATTTCGTCTTTGAAATGCTGATCTTCATACCATTTCTGTTCAAGTTGTAACATGCTGGCTTGCAAGCTATCGATGGAGTCCGCTATTACAATCAGGTCATCAGCATAGGCCAGACTGCTAATTGTATCCCACCCAGCCAGTTAATGCTCTTCAGCAAATGGTCCATATATAAATAAACAGCAGTAGTGAAATATTACAGCCTTGTCTCACTCCTGTAACAACCTTCATCCAAGAACTCATCCTACCATCAACTCTCACTGCTGCCTGAGTTTTGATTGTGCGTAGCAGCCTGGATGCTCAGCATCTTCTCCCTGGGTACTCTAAACACAACTGTCTGTTCCTCATGTAGCCAAATACTAAAGATTTGATCCCCGACATCCTCGTTGAGGTCTAAAAAGGCCACTCTTTACTCTCGGCCAGTGATGGAACTCTTCTTTCTGGGACACTATATTGTTCCTGGTACCTTGCTTATAAATTGGTGCGATTACTGCTTTTGTCCAGTCAGAGGGAACATTTCCTGGAACCATAATTTACATCATTGCTTATTTCTTTAATTTCTTTGAAACTTCACAATTCAATTCAAAATATATTTGAAAAAGTTATATCGTACATCTCTACAAGACCTGAGGAACACATTCATCTCTCTGTCCACTATGGTGCGTTAGCTTAACCACAAGCAACTTTATTGCAGTATTGTCACCGAACCGAGTATCACCCCCGTCGGAAAGCAAGACACTGAGGTTATTAGACATAAACTCTCTTTAAATTGAGCCCAGAGGAGTAAACACTGTCCACTCTAGGCCTACTCTCTTACATAACTTTTCACCACTTTTGTTATCTTAAAATATATTTTTTTTCTGGTGATTCCAGCTGCAATTTGAACATATTGTACAGAACGGAGCTTGTTGGTGCTGTGTGACGCCCGGGCCTCTGTGGCTAACCAAGGCACTGGCCCAGCTAGTTCAACACATTTAATAATCAACATTACTTACATGAATTTCACAGTAGTTGCTGGAAATGCTGTCCTTCATTTTCTAACCACACATTGCACCAACGTAGGAAGTTTTGGTACACTCACTTTAATTCCTCCTCACTGATATTTCGTATTAGCGCAGTTTTTTAGTTCTCCAGAGTATGCGGATTGTTTCTGTATACCTTTTTTGAGGTTCTGAAATGTACAAACACATTTATTGTAAGACTTCTTCTTGACTGGGAGTGTTGGCTCAGCGGTCTAGCTGTATGCCACTCACCAAGGCGGTCCGGGTTCGATTCCCAGTCTATCTATCTCAATTCATGTGAGATTTTCAAAGTGAAATGCCATGTCCTGTGGTTCGGATTCCAGGTAAAGGGGAGGTCCCGTGGCTCATGATCTAGAGATTGACGGTCACGTTAAACTACAAGCTTACTTTCCTTCTTCTTGACAAGATAAGTTTCCACTAACCATGTTCATGGTATACGAGATGGGCTACAGTACTTCACATACATACATACATATCCCACGTCGTTCCATCTATTAGATGGGTCGGCGAATGAGGCCCCTCCACCAATTTCTGTCTCTGTACGTCTCTTCTTCAGTGCTGTCCAAGTCCTGTCCCAATCGTTGGATGTCATTTCTCACCATGTCTGCATATCTCATTCTTGGCCGTCCTCTTGGTCTTCGGTCATGAAGCTGCAGTTCATACATTTGTCTTGGAATTCTGGTAACATCCATCCTTCGCATATGGCCAAACCACATGAGCCTTTTCAAGGTTATTTTATCCTGTAGTTTGTCGACCTGAACCAATTCTCTGATATGCTCATACGCTTGTCTTACCAACCACCCAGTTCCGTTTGTAATATATCTGGGGCTTCCCGACGCTCTCCGCCCGTCACACGGCCCCAGCGAGGCTCTGTTCTATAAAGAAGACTCTCACTGTAGAAGCCTGGCATCGCAACAGTGTTGCAAACCTAACCCTACTCGGCTGCTCTTTTGTACCAATGGGATGGAATCTGACAAATTAAATGTAATATAATAGCAAATTATTACTGAATTGATCTGCCTATTGTTTCAGACACCTGTACAAATCAAAGTTGGTAACACTCCCAAATAACATGAAAATTAAACATTATTTCGTGAATTTATACAAAGGGAATTCAGAAAAGTAATTGAACCAGCTTATCTTGTACCTTGCAGTGAACGTGGGAACTAAGGTTTGTGTTATTATAGCGCCTCTTAGATCAGTGGTTCGATTTCCAACTGAGGAAGTCATTTTTTCTTTTGAAGATGAGGATAAATTGACGGCACTCCCGAGTTGGAGGTTGGCCGTTACAATCGAGTACCAGTTGCAGTGCTCGTGACGTGTGGTCCGTGCCAGCAGCCAGTGCAGCGTTGTGTATCAGTTGTGCCAACTATATTACAGTCTGCCACTTTTTAGTTATGCTGTCAGAAGAGCATGGTCAATTATTTTATCCGAAAGTGAGTTTTTCGAAGAAACAGGCGATTTAATTTTATACAAATAGTGGACGACTTTAACTTTATATCCTAGCTTTTCGTAAGAAAATGTGGCGTCCTTGAAGGTTCTTCGACAAAAGGTAAGACAGGAGTTGTTTCATTTGGTGTCCAGCTACAGTAACACCTCAATAATTCCAAGAAATGTTCGGTCTCCAAAACTCAAAGTGCTTCATTCGAAATAGGGATAATTTATCATTCAAAGGGCGATGCTGCGTATGAAATTAGAACTTCCAAATCAAACTATTTTGAAAACAACAAAATTCATCGGCCCACACATTGAGATGCAAATGCACAGCTGTCGAGTGATAAAAATATCGATGTTGTACTAACGAATAATCCATATTTGTGAATTGTCTGCAGAACGATCGATTAGATGTGTTCTGTTTCAAAAATGGCTGCATATTGTTCTTACATCCACAATTATGGCAGATAAAACTATGTTTTGGGGGAAATCATTTCATAGTTTGATTTGGTTGTGCAAATAAACAGGAATGTTCTAGTAAGAGCAGTGAGGTCGGCCACTAATTTCTTCTTGCACTTTCCCATGACGTTTTGAAAAGTATTTTTCATTATGTGAATAATAAAAAAAATATTTTATGTTCTCCTGCATTTAAATATGATTATCAGTAATTACACGTTTCCATTGGTCGCAAGGTTAGGGCTTTTGTGTGTTTTTGGTGGAGGGAGGTTCCAAGTCCCGATCAGTTGGAATTAACGAGGTTTGTCTGTAGTTGTACAGATTTGATATGCCAAACTTGTCTGGATTATGGATCGTCTCTGGGTATCTGACAGGGCTGGCAACACATCTACCAAGAGCATAATATGTTTTGTAGATTGTACACGTTACCTGAAATGATGGAGTGTTATTCATGAATTCTATTTGAATCGACTGCTGTAACGGGTCTCTCCCATTGCAAGCTCATGTCCACCAAAATATTAAAGCAGTTATTCCTGAAAAATTACACACTGTTAGAGGAAATGTGATTGGGCCTATTTATAATATATTGTCTCGTGAAAAGAAGCAGAATTAACGCGACATTTGGGTAGAATGGTAGATCAGTCCAGTTGCCTGTTCCTGGTAAAAGCAAGCTTGAAGGACACAGCAGCGAGTGCTCATCGACCAACCAAGAGATTCGTTGATATGGGTGAGAAATGTATATCCTATCGAAAAAGAAATCATGTTCGCAATGTTACATTTAGAAAATGTAGCCAGGAGTTAAGCTTGTCAACGTGGAGGAACACGTTGGGGTTCAAATTGATGAGGACTGTTACGTAAAGAATATTGCTTTTATGTATTGCTCAAGCTTTGCTTCACATCCACACCGCAGACCCCAACGATAATCCCGAGCGCACATTTTAGGGTGCAAAAACTGTTGTTGCTCAGGAAAAGTGATAATATGCTTTCGCTGTTATTTCTTTGAAGCCCCTAGTTGGACCTCTTTGGAGGGGGGGTTAGTGCCACCAAGTGTTACGTTTGTAAGGTGTTTGTGTATATGTGAAGTTCTTTTGTTGTTTTACATTGCTTCCATTATATTAGTGTAGATTGCGTTAGTTTGCGACTCCTGTCTTCACCTGGTGTTGACGGACAGCACACGATGTTCCGACACCAAAGAATTAGTTTATATGTATCATTAAAGACAAAAAAGAAAGGATGATTCCTGCTGAGTGTGTGCCATTGTTTTGAAATACTACCAAATATGAATTTATAAATATAAATAAATATATAAATAAGCTGTTATGGAATGAACTTACGATGTGATTGTGTGTGTACAGGATTGGGCAATGCTCGGTTGTCCACTATGGCTTGGAGCAGTAGCATCGTGATCACATTGGTCAGTTGAGCAGAACACTGACGAGATGGCAAATTATTTGAAACTTGGCCTAAGATGGGAAAACTTCCAACCTTTGGGCTTACTCGCCATTGCATATATCTTGCACCCCATTTTTTATTTAAAATTTCAAATTGCAGTGACAAAAAATTCTTGCATATATCTCCCGTTAATTTGTAACACAGTCATAAAGATGATGGTAGGAATTTCAAGGTAGAACCCCCATCCGCTGGACATCACACGTAATTGCTTTACGGTACTTGTTGTCAGTCTGGTGCATTGTCGACAAGTCTTAACATTCCATCGTTGTTTGTCAGTTAAGTGCGATTGTTTTTTTCTGTAGGTCGAAGTTTAAGTCACAGAAAAA
Source organism: Meconema thalassinum (assembly GCA_946902985.2). Taxonomy (NCBI): domain Eukaryota; kingdom Metazoa; phylum Arthropoda; class Insecta; order Orthoptera; family Tettigoniidae; genus Meconema; species Meconema thalassinum. The sequence continues at coordinate 188,820,056 of OX336388.2, read as the reverse complement.
TGCGGAAGTTATACGGCTGGATTTAAACTCAAGTAAGATAAATTGCGCAGAAGAACAGAGCATTGAGTCTGACATTTGGCAGGAAACAAGTATTTATACACCCCAACATGAAAGATATATTACTGTACATGAGATATTTATCCTACAATAACACGCTTTTGTGTACAAAAAAAGGAACCACCCTCCCCCAGTTGAACCTTTGGCGTTGACGAACATCCCAAATGTGTTGGACCGGAGTCTGGTTGATGCACACGAGAATAGCTCAAAGTTTGGCCGTGTGACAATGAACAGGCTAAGTATGGCAATTGTCTTGTTTCTTTTTTTTTTAGTTCCGTTTGGGCCGGCTGTGGACCACGTGGTTCTTATCTCTGGCAGCTTTCCTCCTAGCCCAGTATTCCTTCATTCTGGCACTGTGAATGTCCTTCCGCTCCTGAGTCCATTTCACACCTACTCCTGGACGCACTGCTTTTGCTGTTAGTGACTGGAGAGAGTCTGATGTTCTGACTAAAATCCTGTATTTATTCCTGTCATAGATGTTACTGGGGTCAATATCCAATTGTTCAAGGTCTTTTCTGACTAGTTTCGACCACTTGGCGTTAGTTGCTTTCCCTCTAGAGACAGTGTTGAAAATTCTGGAGGTGAGCCTCTGATTATCCATTCTCACAATATGACCATAGAAGATCAGCCTCCTCTTCCTCATAGCTGTTGTAATGCTCTCCACTTGTTCATAGAGTTCATTATTGTGCCTGATTCTATACTTGCCTTCCTCTTTAATAGGGCCCATGATTTTTCGTAGAATCTTCCGGTCCTTCAGCTCCAATTTCCGGAGTTGTCCTTTTCTGACCATATTTAGGCATTCTGAGGCATATAGTACTGATGGTCTCACTACAGTACTGTAGTGTCTGAGTTTGAAATTCATTGAGAGGGATTTGGATTTGTACATATTCTTGCATAGGTGGTAGGCTCTCTCCAGTTTGATGCATCTGTCGTTCATGGCCAGGTCTACGCAATTTTGCATCTTTTCGGGAATATGATCTTTCCCACATACTGTATATCACACGCCTAACATTGCAAGATGGATCATCATAAAAAGCTGCATTTTTTTTCCCCCTGCAAAATATCAAAAGTTTTCCGAGTTTGGGTGAATTTTGCGTGTGGCCCATCCTACTTGCAGACTGGAGTAGAACTGAATTTGAAGCTGTTACAACATGGTGAGGAATGATGATATAACTTTATTGCAGCCAATGGCAAGAGTTCAAACTTAGTCACTACATAATCTCGTTAGAGAACATGGCAACTTTTCTCACCATCGGCACAAACACTCATGATACCGTATTATAACACATGCCTTGTGATGGATTCCATGAACTGCCACACGTGTCTGAGTTTGTAGCAACTTTATCTCCACTTGTTGTCTGTCATCGCATCTGTGAGGTAAAAATTACTCCAAATTTCTTTTTTCTTTAATTTTCATTCATCCAGGACCTCCTGATATTCTTTCGTGGATTGTAGTTGCATGTTACACCTTAAGATCTCGAGTCAGCTCATGTACGAGTCTGGAGGGGGTATATTTAGATACACAGAGGGTAGCTTTCACCCTATCTATCTCCTTTAAGTCTTTCCAGGTCAGTGGGCATGGTGGCTCAGTGGTCAAGCTGTCTGCCTCTCACCAAGGCGGACCGGGTTCGATTCCCGGTCAATGCATGTGAGATTTTCGAAGTGAATTGCCATGCCCTGTGGTTCGGATTCCACGTAAAAAGGAGGTCCCGTGACTCATAATCACGAGATTTTCGGTCACGTTAAACTACAATCTTCTTCTTTCTTTCCAGGTCACTATTGGTGCAACTTTTGTAGGGAACAGTTGAATAGCTGTCGTAATCGACACTTTACTGAGCTGTTCCATGTCGTTCATCGCTGCTAAGAGTCCTTTCCTTTATATGCGCTGTAAATGTCACACCAGTTGTCTGGAATGTCATTCCTAGATGTTTGAATGTATTAACAATCTTTAGAGGTTAACGTATTTGCTGCCGGTAGTTTCCCTCCCTTTCTGAAAACCATTACTACTGTCTTGTTTTTGTTAACTTCCAAATTGTTCTTTTTTGGACCATTCTGTCAAGCGGATGACTGCTGTTTGGGGACACAATTACCATATCGTTGGCATAGTTCATAACAATCACTTCTGTTACATCACGTAATCGATTGTAATAAAATCGATGAAAATTGTTTGGACTAAACAAGAGACTAAATTTTGTCTTTTTCCGACTGCAATATCACTGTAATATGACTGTCGAAGAGAATGTGAGTCGACATATAGCTAGTAACTGTTCTCCTTTGATGGAAGATCATGCATGCTGTCTGCTGGAGCTTGATGACTGTTCTGTTCCAAGCCTGAAAATCTCTTGCCCACTTCTGTACACACATGTTGCCAGGTATTTTGTTGAGTATGTTGGGAATGTCCACGTAGGAAGCTGACCAGACATTGCAACGAGGGAGGGACGACAAGTGTTTGTTACTTGCCGTCCGTCCCGTCGACTCTCAATCCCAGTGTGTTATTTATTTGTGTGTTGCAATACTCATGCAAAGCTAGTATTAGATGTTTGTATATAGTCGCATGTACATATGTATTTCTTGTTATTAATTTTGTTGAAAACACAAACTTATGTGTATTAAGAGATTTTGATCAATGTCTTGTGGATTTTCTTTTGCGATGGAGGAAGTTTGAGAGGAGTAAGGGGACAGAGGCAATATTAGTGCAAACAGTTCAGCTACGAGTGTATGAATACCAACCCTAAATACCTAAAGCTAGTGTTCTTGAACTGCAGATCTCAGTGTTTGTTTCAGGTTTCTAGAACAGGAGAATAGATATAGAATTTGTGTGTACTCTTTATCATCTACTCAATCTTGAAATTTTATGTGAGTGGGATTATACAGTATGTCTGGGAAGTCCGTGCCTCCAAGTTCCTTGCGATATATTTTCCAAAGTATCCCGTACTGCGTGTTTGATAATACCCCACAACGAGGGCTACGTGTAGCAGAGATGGGGGACGTACATCCAGGAAATTTCACATTTTAACAAACCACGAATGGTCCTCTTGTCTGCGGATTAGCCAAGAGATGCTGCCCATTACACAAGACGCGGTGGATTGTCTTCGGTTATGGAAGTGACTTGAGGAAAGCTATACAGACTTCCTGGACGCACTGTATATTCTATAAGTTTTTGTAGCTAAATTGGTTTGTACTTTGGAAATTTCTCCTAAATTTCTCTTCTCTATTTTATGTGGTTCAGTGTTTTTAGTTTTGTAGGTTGGCAACAATACTGTATCGCACATGAAATGGCGGTTGAAAAGCCTCCTTGCCATATCTGTCTGGGGGTGTGGTGGCGCAGTGGTCAAGCTGCTTGCCTCTCACCAAGACGGACTGGGTTCGATTTCACGATGAACGCATGTGCAATTTTCAAAGGGAAATATCACCTCCTGTGGTTCGGATTAGACATAAAATAAGGAGGTCCCGTGGTTCATGATCGCGAACTAAAAGATTCCTTCCTTTTTCATATCTGTCTGTGATTGGCTTAATTGGGCGATATATTTTGTTCATTAATATGAATATTTCTAAATCCAAAATTTACAACCCATAGTATTTTACATGACGTTTTATTCATGTTCTTTGAAAGAGGATGCTGTTGCCTTCGAGGCGAGCTGTTTTTTTTTCCACTGGAGAGAAAAGAGGAACTCTAATGAGGGAGCTTTTGGCAAACACCCGCCATGTAACAATCCCCGCATCCTAATTTTGAGAAGGAGATGTTTTTAGTGGCTGTGAGAACACGAGCCTGTCTCTCACAGGTCTACGCTGAATTCGACCACCACTAATCTTTGAAGTTTGCCACAAGACATACATTTTGCAGGCCGCTACTAAAGCACGGTTTCAGCATCGCAGGATTCGGGTTTAGTGTTATATTACTGTGCACGCATTCTCGGAGATGCATATCATGTGGTAGAAATCAAATAATAATGCCTGCACTATAATTTTTCACTTCTAATTTTGGAAAATAGATGTGCGGGTTTGCACATAATTATGCAACATAGAAGTTCAACCTGTGGAATCTGAGGAAGGGATCTACAGTGTTGCTGATTCCTATAGCTACATGATTATTAGTTTTCTGTCAAGGTAAATTTAGGAGCCTATTATTATTATTCATTAAATTATTGTAAACAAAATGCAGTCAGGGATGAGAAGTACGAAAGGACCACTTTTCAACAATCCAAAGTTATCTCAAGGTGCTTATTATGGGAGAACCTGTCTTGTTTCAACATTCCCTCCACAAATGGAAAATTGTATAGTAAATAACTCATAATTATGCCTCATATTGACGAAAATGAATTTAAAAATCCAACAAAAAATTACCATCCTAACCGAACTACTAAGCATTGCCCTATTTACACGTGTTCTGTTTTTGTATTTGACAGTGACTGCTTTGTCTAAATATTTCCATCCATTAATTTTACAAATTCTTTTTTTTTTTTTTTTTAATTAACGACAGCATCCTCCAGAAGATGTCAGGAAATTCTTTGTCAACAATCTTTTTAGGGCTGTAATTGTCATTTAGCCCGTAATGATTCTGTCTGGTTTTCTTCAAAGATTTGTGAATATGGTAAAATATTCTAATGTTCATCTTCGTGCCCCTATATTTGGCAACAATGTTCCATTGCCATGTCAGCAGATTAAGCCTCCCCCTTCCCCCTCGAATGGTGGGTTAAATCACATTCCTATCAATGCGTTTGGTTAGTCTTTACTCGTGTGTGTTTGATGAGTAATGTACCATGTCATATCTGTCCTTGCTCAGTGGATTAGCATTTCAGATGACATCCTGACGAGTTGTCCCATCTCGGGAGCAAGGATGTATGAGCCTATGAGGTGTTAAAGAAAGGATCATGACATGGTATGTTTACCGATTAAGAAGAACAGATTCAAGAATATGAGAGCTATATAAAAGAAATAAAAAATATCTAGTTGTAAATTTAGATAGCTTGCTCTAAACTGTTGATATGTTACTTTGCTAGTCTTCTACTGCCTCAGTGGAATGGTGACCTTATTTTCTTGATGTAGTACTGCAGGCAGTATGCTGTTCTGAATGTGACTCCTCCAAGAGTCACCGAGATCTCCAGACCTCTCCGTACTTGGTAAAATGTAAATGCCTGGCTTTATTGCCCAAGGAAACACCAGAGAAGCTTTAAGGTACTCTCCTCCATGTCTCTAACCTTCTGTCTCACTTGTGGATTGCATCTATCTCTGGCGAAGTCGCACAGTGATCGCCCTACGGCACAAATGATGGCTTATCTTAATTATTATTATCAATGTTGGGATTATTTTGGGAAGAGGTGTGCCTTAAGGCACAAGGTTGTGAGGCCAGGCTATCTCCTAACTTGGGTTCAAACCCCACCATTGGCTATCTTTGAAATGATTTTCCATGGTTTCCCTCTTTTTCTATTCCAGGCAAATGCTTTTTGTAAAACCCGGACATGGGAAAAACAAGGGGTGCAAACACACAATTTAATGGACTCGTGTCAGGTGAATATGGTGACTTCGTCAATTCATCCCTGCATTGTTATGAAAGATGATGGGGAAACCTCAAGAGTAAGGGCCGAATTCAGCCGATAGAATATGAGTCTGTGCAATTATGATTTGTTTGTAAAATGGAAGGTATCCCTTAATGGGAAGCAGTACGACATCTCCAGAGATGGAAGCACCATCAGTGCGGGGAGAGTGTAACGGGTGTTTGCTCAGCCAATAAAAGCCCCGTCTGAAAGAGGAGTCACACTCAGAAAGAGTTTGTTTTTTAAGTTGTAGCTTTATTAATGAAGGAACTGATGTATATACACTGTATTATTTTCATATGATGGATGTCACTTGCTAATTTCCATAACAGTATTGACATTAAAACGAGTTATTAAAAGGAACAATGTGTGTCGCCTCTCATTCTCAGTTTTTGTGCTTTTTGGCATCACCACTATGAGCGGTATTGTGATGAGTATACCTTCATGAAAACAGTAACCATGATTTCAATTTTTGATTCATTAGCTCAAATTTGTTTTTCTTTTTGTTGGCCTATAATTTTTCAGTGCAAGAAACATCTTTCACAGTTGATGACCAAAATGCAAGATTTTTACAAAATTGAATGTTTTTGTGTACACAATGGGGTAAATATGCATGTTTTTCGTATCTTAGCCTTCTATGTGCAGATCTGTTGAAATCATTGGACTCGTCACACAAATGTCTACCATTTTAAAATATATTTCAACATAGCTATTCATCTCAGATTGTTAGTGTAATGCGCAATAAGCGTTCCCACTCGATTTATGGATTCATCCAAGATGTTGGCAACTCTGGTTTGAAGGGAAAGTCACTCGCTGCTCTGTAACTGAAAATAAATTTGAGGTTATGGTCATTGTTGGTGTTATTATGATAGGTGTTTTCTTTTTCAAGTTCCGATGGACAGTATAAAAATAACAGATTGACATACGAAACTGATTTTACTACTCAATGTTTGCTTGTTTTGTACTTATGTCTCAACATAATCGCCAAAAGGATTGAAACATTTTTCGTATCGTTACACCAGCTTCCCAATGCCCTCGGCAAAAGATTCTGCCGCCACTGAGGTTGGTACGTCTGGAAGGTCTCCTGAAGTGTTTCCTTCTTGGTGAGGCGTTGCCGCCCAACTATACCTTCAATTCTCGAAAAAGGTGAAAATCATTCAGTGCTGGTTTGGACTAAACGGCAGATGGTCCAAAACTTCTCACTTGAATTCTTTGAAAACTCGATCGTAATGTTGGCGCAGTGTGGTCGTGAATGATTCTCACCTTTTTCAAGAATTGAAGGTAAGGTTTGGCGGTAATGCCTCGCCAAAAAGGAAACACTTCAGGAGACACCCCAGACGTGCCCACCTCAGTGGCAGCAGAATTTTTCGCCGAGGACATTGGAAAGCTGGTGTAACGATACGACAAATGTTTCAATCGTTTTGGCGATTATGTTGAAACATAAGAATAAAACAAGCAAACATTTAGTAGTAAATTCAGTTTCGTATGTCAATCTGTTATTTTTATGCAATCCATCGGAACTTAAAATAAAAATAAAAATAAAAAAAAACCTTCTATATTGTTTTGCCAGGGAAGTGTAGCTACATCTCACCTTTAATTTTTAAATGTTATTCATCATCATCATCATACACAGTCTCCAGCCACTGGCCGGGTTTGTTTGGAACACAAGCCTCTCCAACGTCTTCTGTCTTCCCACCATCTCTCAGCCTCCACCCTTGTCCAGTCTTCTCCTCTCTTCTTCGCGCTTTCTTCCACCCCCTTCAGCCACCTGTTTCTCTGTCTCTTTCCTTTCCACTTCGTCTCGTGTATCCTCCTGGGTATCCTCTTCCCCTCCATTCCATACCATCTCAGTCTAGATTTCTCTATACCATCCTGTAATGGTTCCTCCTTCATTAATTTTCTGGTCCTTTCATACCTGCCAACTCTCCCGATTTAGGCGGGAGACTCCCGATTTCAGACCATTTCTCCCGCCCTCCCGCTTATCGTATTAAATCTCCCGATTTTTCAAAAATCCCACGCGTAATTTTGGATTCAATGTGCGAGATGACACTCCAGTCGTCTATCGAACGGATCGACTTTACGTGTTTTGAAGTTATATCTCGATACCGCAGTTTCACTCTGTATCGATATAATCGACAACTGCGTACTAACTCCCGCGCAGTTCCGCGTCGCGTCCCGCTGTGGCTTTGAATACGTCTTTGTTTGAAAATCGTCGATGGTTAATTCTTCTGTGGTTAATTCAGCGCTTGTTCCTAAATGTTTTGCATAATGGCCTGTGGGTGAGAGGTAGTTGTATGCTGCGGAATATTGTATCTGTTTCACACGTGAAATTATATGATTTGTGAATAACTTGGTTACCTAGATGTTGTTGGCGTTAATATGCCTGTACGCTATTGTGATTTTTTCGATCTGAGTGATTTCGTCGGTTCCTCGGTAATATGGCGAAGAAATATGATGTGACATTTAAAAAAGTGTACAAAGATAACTTTCCGCATATAACTGAGTCAAGAAGAGGCGCAACATTTGCATTTTGTAGTGTCTGTAGGTGTGATTTCAGTATCTCGCATGGTGGAAAGGGGGACATTTCAAAACATGTGCTCTCAAAGAAACATAAAGACAATGTACAATGTGTTGGGAAAAACAAGAAACTTGATTATTTCAAGTGTAAGGAGGAAGACACTGACAGTATAACACGTGCAGAAGTATTGTTAACATCGTTTATTATTGAACATAACCTCCCTGTCAATTGTTCCGATCACGCTGGTCCTTTATTTCGGAAGATGTTCCCAGACTCAAAAATTGCCGGGAGATATGGCTCAGCCAGAACTAAAACGTCGGCCATCCTTGCAGAAATGTGCAATGAAGAAACAGAGAAGGTTATTGCTTGCCTGAAAAATGGTGTGTTTTCAATTGCAACAGACGGTAGTAACCAAAGTGATTCTAAGTTGTACCCAATCGTGGTTACTTTTTGCAACCCATTTCAACAAATTCAGAGTTGTCTTTTAGGAGTTCCTGTTTTAGAAGGAAGTGCAACGGGCATTAATATTGCCAATCTTTTACTCACTAACTTGAAAGAATACAACATCCCCTTAAGAAACTGCATTGCACTTGGTACTGATAATGCCCCAGTGATGGTAGGGTTAAAGATGGGTGTGGCAGGGCTGTTGAGAAAGGAAATGGAAAATATTTTTATTGTTGGTTGCCTCTGTCATTTTATAAATTTAGCTGCTGAAAAGGGATCTGCATGTCTGCCTGTGAGGGTAGATGAACATTTAATAGATATTTTCTATTATTTTGAAAGAAGTTCGAAAAGAAAGGAAAAGTTCAAACAGTTTCAGGAATTGCACAATACAGAGATGAGGAAAATTCTCAAACATGTTTCTACACGTTGGCTATCAATGGGAAAATGTTTGTCCAGGCTTTTACAGCAGTGGCAACCTCTCACTAGTTTCTTTAGGAGTGAAATCACATGTAAGGAGGTCAAATTGGGAAATTTGGAATCCTTAATTCCAAAAGTATCTCGGAATGTAAGTAGTACCTGTTCTAATACGTCATTTTCATCTTCAAACAGCAACAATAATTTACCTCACTCTGGAAAACGGAAATCGGAGATCATAGCCCTTGACAGTACCAGCCAGGTTTTATCACGAGAGGAAGGACTGTTCATGTTCCTATCTTCAGAACTTAATAAGGCATTGTGCTTGTTTCTCTCCAGTTTTCTGCCACTGTTTGACAAACCAAATATATTGCTTCAGTCAAGTGTGCCGCACATCCATGTATTGAGGTCCGTTCTTCTTGAAATGTTGCAGAATGTGATGACTCGATTTGTGAAACCAAAAGTAATTAGATCTGCATGTTCACTCTTAGTTGTCGATTACCACACAACCTCTAATCAGAAGGATGACTGTGATTTGGTAGTGGGACATTCAACTAGTCTCATTATTGACAATCTCAAGCAAGAGGATAAGTGTTCCTTCTTCAGTTCTGTGAGGAAGTCTTTTGTTACTTCATGTGACTATATGATCAACAAATTCCCTTTCAACAGTGATCTTTTATTGAATGCGGAAGTGGTGAATATGAAAAATATTAGTGAAGCTTCATTTTCTAAAATTAAGTTTTTTGTAGATAAATTTCCTAGCATGTTAACAGACACTCAAGACAATTTTAATGAGGAAATGGATGCTTTACATTCCCAATTCTGTAACTTCCAACTTGAGGATGTGACATCTAATGAGGAAGAAGAGAGAATTGATGTGAAGTGGGCACTGGTAGGCCAAATGAAATGTAGTGGTGGGGCACTCAAGTATGACAAATTGTCTAAAGTTATGCTCTCCATTCTGACCATTCCGCATAGTAATGCAGAGTGTGAGAGGATGTTCAGTCTTGTCAGAAAAACAAGAACGCAGTTCAGGTCATCTCTCTCCGACAAGACTTTGGACAAACTTATAACTCTGAAGTCGATTCAGAAAGGGAAGTGTTTTGAGCAAGAATATAGCAAGACCTTTTTGAAGAGGGCAAAATCAGCCACAGTCACCTGCAACAACGACCAATAATATGATCTTCGATACGTCGCTGGTTGTGCATGCCTGAGTGTGGTCGAAAGAAAGGTATGCTTGTTAGATAGACTAGTTAGAATTTAAAATTACTCGTCTTAAGTAGGTACATTTGTAAACTGGGATGCCATATCATGTTAGTCATGTACAGTTTAATAGTGTACAGTAACTTATATATTTGCTGTAATGTCTTAGCCTGTGTATGTATTATGTTACATCCACTCCACCCCCCGCCGCCGCGTCGAATCTCCCGATTTTTCATTTTGAGAGGTTGGCAGGTATGTCCTTTCATTTCTTATTCTGTCCATCTTTGTAGGTCCAATACTGCTTCTCGAGAACCTCATCTCACTGGCGTGTATTTTGCTCTTCTCCCTTCCTTTCATAACCCAGGTCTCCGAGGCATACGTCAGGATAGGGACATAGTACGTCCGATATATGATGTTTTTGCTGTTCTGAGGGACATCCTTGCTCCATATCATGCTTCTCACACTCCTCCGGAATGCTTCTGCTTGTCTCCCCCGCTCATTTATTTCTCTATCGTTTCTTCCATTATCTTGTTATTATTATGTTATTATACAATATAATTAAATGGCTGTTTCCTTCCGCCATTTATCGCCATACAGAGTACAATCGGATTGTTTTTGGATAATGGAGAAAGGCGAAGACGTAAAGTAAAGTTGCTCTGAAGGCAGAGTCTAATAATTGTAACAAATCAGTATCATGAGCAAATTCAGCCCTAATTTTCTACTGCACTAAATCCTTGTAACAATTTTGCTAACATACACAAACTCTGTCCATTCCATAGTCAGCAGATGTTTCCTGAAGAAATCTACCATATTAAAATTGTTAATTTTACCGCACCATTAATACTGTATTTATTCGGCTATAGGACCCCCTCGCCTACAGAACCCCCCCTCCTTAATTTTCGAGATCCAAAATACAACATTCTTGGAAATTGAGGATTTAAAAAAAAAAAAAATTATAACTGAAATTTATTCTCTTTTATGACAAAAATACTTTTCTTGTTAGATTATTATTTTTGTTACTCGGACGATACGACCGCCATTTTGCGTACACGTACCCAATTGTGCAGGATATCAAATTGTGTAGCCAATAGGCTTCACCCAATATCCAATAGAAGATGCCATACTACTGGCCGAGTAGAAGCGCCAAGTTTTGAAATCTACCAATGAAAGTTATGGATTCATATATTGCCTGCATTCTTTTGTTATGTAATCTTTGTATTGCACTTCGAAGTGGTGTTTACGGCAGCCTCTTCCTCTCTGTTTTATTTTAAACACATTTCATTTGCTTCAAGAACCGTCGGCGTTTGTGTGACACGTTATTGGGATATTAATGTGAAACATGGTGAGGTGAGAACCAGAGGGTTCTATGTACACTTTTTGAGAATTTTGATTTTTTCGTTTTAAATGGTACTGGGACATATGTACTATCGTTATCCATGACGGCAACATCCGTATCATTTACCATTTCCAGTCAATAAGCAGGTAAATTTGGTTCTATCTGCAAAAGTTTGCAAGGCTGAGAACCAGATGGTTCTATCTGCAGAATGTTGGTAGAGAGTACTCGCTGGATCAGCTGTTTGGAGTTGCTCACTTATATCCCATCTCATCTGTTTGGCTATAACTCTTAAGAAGTCCAGGAAGAGAAAGCATAACCCTCAACAATGGAAAAAGAATATTCAAAAGAGACGGCGACAAAGTGGTGGCTGCGAATGAAGCAAAACAAAGACTGTAAGTGCAAATTTAAATTTTTTAAAGATGACCGGAATTCCATAATGATTTTATTATATTTACTGCAAGATATGAGAAAAACATTGTATTTTACAAAACTTTGAGTGTAAATCTTCTCTGAGGACCATGAAAGTTGACCGTAAGAATCGTAAGTCTTTCTCTTACTTTTTACAAGTGAATGGCACCCAGGTAAGAGTATGCAAGAGACCTTGTTGGTCAGTCAAAAAGTAATATACAATGTGCATTCTAACAAAGATAAAACATCCGGGACTCCAAAATCCAATGAGAGAGGAAAGAAAACAAGAGAGGATTTCCAAAAATTGTAAAGATATTGTTAAAAAGCACATTGAATCATGTCCAAGGGCAGAGTCACATTACTGCAGGGCTGTGGCACAAAATGAATATTTAAGTCCTGATTTAAATGTAACTAGAATGAATGAGATGTATAACTAAGTTTGTATACAGAATTGCTATAAGGCGGTAACACTGTCAAAGTACTTGGCGTAGTTGGTAGCATGCTGAGCTCCTATGCCCAAGATAGCGGGTTCAAACCCGGCCGAAGCCGTCGGATTTTTTAAGAGCGTTAAAAATCCCTCAGTATGCCTTCCTTCGGAGAAGTAAAGCCGGCGGTCCCATGTCATAGATTTATGGCATGTTAAAGAAACTTCCACTAATTACACCTGTGTGAAGCTAAATTGTATAGGTTAGGAATGTAAACAATGCTCTTAGCTTTCTACGTTCGTTGCTAAGAGCCGACTGTGGTGGCGTCTGGTAGCTAAGTTCTGAACTAGGCCTAGTAGTCGTTGACGGTGGCGTTTGGCGGCAAAAGTGGGAACTATTTGAAAAATTCAAAGTTGCAGTCCTTACTTGAATTAAAAAACATACACACTAATACAGCCATCACAGTTATCACCGGTTATCAGACAGATTCTACACGCACCCAAAATACACGGGGCTACATGACCGCGTTGTCGCAGCCCCTAAACTGAGGAACCAACCAACGTACTTGTCAATATTTAACACTGAATATAATCTGGTCTTCTTAGCACAAAAATCCGATCGGTGTGACCTTTGTGAGGAGTTTATCACGGCGAAAAGGGAAAATAGTCACTGAGAGTTTCTCAACGAAGTTTGATAACCATTTAGAAGAGAAATCATCATGCGACGGGAAAGAGAACATGACAGACTAAGTGATGCTATGGTGATATGCTTTGATCTACAAAATGTGATAGCATTACCTCGTGCAAATGTTAGTTGCATCTATTATAAAAGAAAACTGATCGCTTGCAATCTTACTGCTCATGTATCGAGGAATAAACATGGCTATTGTACTATTTGGCATGAAGCACTGTGCAGCAGATTTGGAAATGGCATTGCAAGTGCTGTAAATAAAGTCTTAAAAAATGTTTCAACCGGAAGTTAGGGAATATATTCTTTGGAGTGATAGCTGTGTTCCTCAGAATAGGATCTCACTGATTTCTTTTGCTTTGGCTAGCTTTCTTCAAGAAACTATCCACACAAGGGAAATCCCCATGAAATTTTCAACACCGGGGCATTCTTGCATTCAGGAGGTTGACAACATCCATTCAAACATAGAGAAGTCTTTGTGGTTATCAGAGGTATGGTCTCCAGTTTAACTAATAAGAACTCTTCTCTCTTGCAACAGGAGGTCACCATACCATGTACTTAAGATGAGAGCATCCGATTTCCAAGACTACTGGATTAAAACGAAACTGTTTCAGTATAGTAAATTACCGTATCTGCAGGTATCGCAGCTGAAATTTTGTGCAGACCTGTTCAGTGTGTACTTAAAGACAAGTGGCGGTACTCAGGAGTGGAATAAAGTCAAGATACCGAATAGTAAAACCAACAGGACTGATAACAATCAGCAACAGAACATAATACCAATCCGACTTCCAGAAGCAAGAGTTTCTATATCGTGGAGGAAAATTTCCAAGGAGAAGACTACAGATATCCATTCCATGATGAAATGGATGCTCTCTGTCGATATAGAGTTCTACAAAGCAATTTTGAAATGAAGAACCTTATGACTCCAACATCTAATGCAAATATTAGAGCCAAAAAGTTCTATCTGCATTGCAAACTTTGGAATACGTCATTAATCTTCTATTCCATATAAGCCTTCCATTTTTCCAACAAGCAGACTAATCCATAATTCTCCACAAACCTACTAAATTTCTTTCCATCTTAATAAACAGATAACCTCCATTATTATTCTCTTTCCATAGTGTTGTGTTGGCAGCAAGCACAAGAGTGTAGTGCAGTATCTTTGACATAGTCTTTGATATCAGTGAAGTTCAGTGTCAAAAACAATATGGTGTGAATTGTGAACCTTTCCACAACAAATAATAAAATATGCATTCTAGAGGAGTCTATGTGATTTATTAAGAAGTGAACCTAACATTTTATGGCGACATTTTATCTCTAATTTAGATGGATTAATATTTCAACAGATGATAGACGACGAGTGTGAGGATGACGAAATAGAAACGGAATGTGAATCAGCTGATGATTACAAACACAAATTCCTTAGTTGTAGAACAAAAGCAACACGTTTTATGAATCCCGTTGTTTCCATTACCCCTCCACAAAGTGTAGTGAATGACAATGTTTGTGATAAAAAGAAATATAGACTTCCAAGAATAGAATTTAAGAAATTTTCTGGTGAAATAATTGATTGGTTATATTTTTGGAGCCAGTTCCGTAAAATTCACGAGGATGAGGACATTGGGAAGGAAGATAAATTCCAATATTTAATTCAGGTTATGACAGAAGGCTCCAGAGCCTATGAATTAGTTACTAGTTTTCCACCCACTGCCGAGAATTATGACAAAGCTATAGAGAGTCTTAAAGCTCGATTTGGTAGAGAGGACTTGCAGGTGGAAGTTTATGTTCATGAATTGCTCAAACTAGTATTGACGAATGCAGTCAATTCCAAAGAAAGGCCAACACTGAGTAGCTTGTATGATAAATTAGAGTCACATCTCAGATCGCTGGAAAGTTTAGGCGTTACTACAGAAAAATGTACTGCAATGCTGTATCCCCCAATTGAATCATCTTTGCCAGAAGACCTATTAAGAGCATGGCAGAGGAATACTTCCTTCAGGTGTGATTCTGTATCCAAAGATCGTTTGCAGCAGCTCATGGCTTTTCTTCAAAATGAAGTAGTAAGTGAAGAAAGATCCCAAGGATGTACGATTAAGGGAGACAAGAAACCAAGGGATGTCATTGAACCAAATATACCTACTGCTTCTGCTTTGTTTGCTGATGTTTCTAAGAGACAGGAGTGTGTTTTTTGTCTTAAAACCTCATTCGAGCCCAGAGTGCATTAAAGCTCAAAAAATGACTATAGGGGAGAAAAGGAAAATCTTAACTGATAAACACTGTTGCTTCAATTGTTTAAAGAAGGGCCATGCAAGAAGAGCTTGTAAATCGATTGTCAGATGCATTGTTTGTGGTGGTAAACATGTGGTATTAATGTGTTATAAGCTCCGTGACAAAGAAAATGAAATTGTGTCCAAACAGAATTACGAGGGAGACAGGAATTTGGTTCACCAGGATGGCAATAATGTGGATAAGGCTTTAGCTAATGTGTCTTGTTCTCCTGAGGTGTACTTGCAAACCCTGGCAGTTGTCGTTAAAGGAAAGGGTAAACAAAAAACTGTACGAGCTGTCATTGATACTGGGTCTACTAAATCCTACATTGGACGTGACCTAGCCGAAGAAATGGGTATCAGTCAATCAGGAAGGAAACGTTAATACATTCGTTCAGAGATGGAGCGTTTCTCTGCTTCGCCGAGGCATCAAAAACAGGCCTGATCTTGGTGGTGCTGTTTTCTTTGAAGACAGGTCGGTGAGGTAGATAGTGTCCACTATTCTTCAGTTCTTCTTCAGGTACCCTCTCGATGATTCCTTGCTCCAACCAACTTCGTAAGACATTATCGTACTCCTGATAATGTTGTTCAGCTTGTAGTTTCTTTGTAGTGATTTCTAATCTGTGCTGAGCAATTTCTCTGTTGTCAGGGAGAGGTGGATGTTGTTTACTCCACGGCAGACACACTTCATATCTGTTATCTTCATTCAGTCGTGCAGTCTCAAGGAAGTTATTTCTAACACGCTCATTCCTCTCGACGATAGATTCTTTCACAACAGGGTCAGTAATTCCAAGAATTTCTAAGTCCCAGAGATCAGAAATTCTTGTATGTTGGGAAAGCAATGATGACACTAATAATGATGCCGAATCCCTTTGGGCCTTGTTACCTATGACTTTTCCCATTAGTGTCCACCCTAGGGAAGTCTCCACCAAAACTAGGCCACATTTTAGTTGATGATTCCTCCCAGTGAGCAGTTCACCCGCCTTATCGGCCCCAATCAGAATCTGCACAGGCCCTCGCTCTCGTACATCAGTTAAACATATTTTCATATCCCTTATCTCCTCACTCCAAGAACCATTCTTAATATATGGGACATCTTCACAAATAATCTCTTGGCTTAAAGCTTCCAGCTCCTTGGAATAGTTTCCCTCCAATCGCTTTAAACTTATTCTGTAACAGTCGTGTTTTGCTTCTCGAGAACGTACTCCACCAAACAAGGAATGTATATCTTGGACAGCTAATACAGAAGAACCACATTAGGAAAAGTCATCACAAACCCTGCGTAGGTGAAGTAGTACTGGTAGCCAGTGACAACACAAAGAGACTAGACTGGCTGCTGGCAAGAGTGACGGAGGTCAACCCTGGCAAAGGTGGTGTCGTGAGAGTTGTTCGCTTGGCGACTACAAAAGGGGAGCTACTGAGGCCAGTACAGAGGGTGTATCCACTTGAAGTGACATCTGGAGAAGATCATACTTTAAGACTGCAAGTTGAGAATGAAAATAAGGAGAAAAATCCCAAGACGGTTAAACCATCTACTAATACTTCTGATCTCATCAAAACCAGTAGTGGGAGAGTGGTGGTTAAACCAAAGAGATATTTTCAGTGACTTTTTTATTTCTGTGTTCATTTATTTTGTGAAAATATATGTGTTGTTATTTTATTGTTTTGTTGAGTTGTTTTCACAACTCAAGGTGGGAGAATGTTGTGTTGGCAGCAAGCACAAGAGTGTAGTGCAGTATCTTTGACATAGTCTTCGATATCAGTGAAGTTCAGTGTCAAAAACAATATGGTGTGTATCGTGTGAATTGTGAACCTTTCCACAACAAATAATAAAATATGCATTCTAGAGGAGTCTATATGTGATTTATTAAGAAGTGAACCTAACACATAGTAACACTGAATAAGACAAGCAGATACTACATTTCGATCCATGGAATAAGACATAACACCTATCAACAAGCAGACAAAAAAAACCAACAACAACAAAACACTATCTTAAAAGGAATATAGGATAATGAAACTTCATCAAAGAGCATTGCTAGGTCACCACAGAGTACCTAGCTAGCACACAGCACTAAACTCCCTGCAGCAACCCAGCATGAGGTAGCCATGCTTCTAACCTAAAAACTAAATATAATACTATCGCAAGGCTAAAACATGAGGGTGGGCCCTGTAACCAAATAATTTCGGTTACATGGCAGTCTCATAATGGGCTGATTAAATATGTAAACTTAGTTTTGATTGAATATATATTATACTATGTAGCAACAAAATAAAATAGCTCTTTTTTACTCTCTCCCTTTCCCAAAATAATGGATTTTTGTGAACTTCGCGTCTATAAGTTAGTCCCCCCTCCTCAATTTCGGAACAAAATATTTAGAAAAAAAAAGGGGATCCTATAGGCGAGTCAATTCGGTAAGTAGGCTTCCGGTTGTATAAACAAAATTAAACTCTCCTTCCTAAAAAATTATAGATTTGAGGATTTTGGAACGAAGACACAGAGCAGTTATCGAGCAAAGGCTTTGAGGAGAACAGAATAGGTTTGGAGGACACCAACCGCATGTCGACTGTTACGATTATAATGGAGTAAGTTACGTGTTAGAGACCGAATGATTGCTGCAGTAAACGCTAGGACTACTGTACATTATTTGAGCTAATAATAATATCATATGGCCTCGGGTGCCGGGTGCAAGCTTTGTAATTTGACACCCAGAGGGTAGCTTGCATGTCGAATTTTGTTGTTCCTTGAATCACTATGAAAGTCAAGGAGGTTAGATATCTAAGCTCCTTGAATACTATAGTGCGAGAAATGAGGAACTTGGTATTGGCGGAAACTCCCGAGATTAATTTTGCCATTATGAACACGGCCTACTGAATTCAAATGGGTTCTTTGACATGCCAACATCGTATGACATGCGTGTCGTATTTTTGCGCCTTTCAAAAATCACTTACCACGGCCAGGAGCGAACCTGCAATCTTGGTGTTAGTAGACCGACACGATATCCACTCACCCACTGTGGCAAGCTATTATTTGAGCTGAAAATCATTCTAGTCGTTACGTACGGCCTGAAATGCATATGCTCACATCTCAGAGATGCCTTCCTCGAGAAGGCTCACACCATCCCGCCTGGTGTACCCGGCCAAAGTTGTCGGATTTTTTAAGAGCGTTAAAAATTCCTTCGGAGGGGAAGTAAAGCCCATGTCATAGATTTATGGCATGTAAAAGAACATTCCACTAACTACAGTTATCATCTTCATCTTACTTCCAAGTATTGGGCCAAATGTCCCGTTACGGTCTTGCATTTTCCCTCCATCTCTTCATTGGACGTCCTATAGATCTATTTCCCCGTGGCTGGTAGTGAAGGATCTCCTTTGGTAATCTTCCAGGTTCCATCCTTTGGACATGATGCTTCCAGTTCTCTTGGTAGTTGCAAATGTATGTAGTTATTGGTTTCACTTTTAGTTCCTTCAGCACATCCTCGTTTCTCTTATGATCCCATTTAGTATAGCCTGCTGTTCGGCGCATAAAGGTCATTTCGTGTGCTGTGAGTCTGGAGATGTCCTGAGATCTTATTGTCCATGCCTCGCTGCCATAGCATAGGGTTGGTCTGGCTAATGTGTTATACAAACGCAAGCGTGTATGCCTTTGGACAAGAGATGGCTTCATGACGTGATTGATGATTCCTGTTGTTCTGGTATAATTAGTTATTTTTGCAGTTATGTCTCGTTATTCTTGAAAAGATAAGTGATATCCTAAATACTTGAATTCGTTAACTCTTTCTAAAATTTTACCATCTAGACAAATTTTACTGGGGATACGGTCCTTACCCTTAAAGGCCATTACTTTAGTCTTCTCAGTAGAAATGCACATGCTGAATTTTGATGCCACTTTCTGGAGGTTGAATACCGACCACTGCAGATCTTCTTCAGATGCTGCTACCAATGCAACATCATCAGCAAATAGTATAGCGTCTAAATTTTTTACAGTTGTGTGAAGCTAAATTTGTAAGTTAGCTTTGATTAACGCTCTAAGTTCCAACATTCGTTGCCAGGTGGTGGTTGTGGTGGCATCTAGTAACCAAGTTTGCAGCTAGCATTTGGTATCAAATTAACACCAGTTATCGGACAGATTCTATGTACACCCAAAGTGCACGGGGATACAGAGCCCATAAACTGAGGAACCAACCAATGTTCAAATGGAGAAGTGGTCAGTCTGATACATTTCCTTTGTTATATGTTTTCCTGTGTTTACCGTTTGGTGCTGGAGGGTATAACGAGATTAGACTATAATCCATGAGGGCATCAATGTTCTGATCAGCCTTTTAACTGCTCTGTATTTCCAGATAAATAAACACTCCTGTGCTGAGTTATTTTCACACAGGTTGGTTGGTTCCTCAGTTTAGGGGCTGCGACAATGCGGTCATATAGCCCCGTGTACTTTGGGTGTGTGTAGAATCAGTCTGTTAATATTGTGATGGCTGTATTACTGTGATTCAGGTAAAAGAACTGCAGACTGTTAATTTTTTCAAGTACTTCCTACTTTTGCTACCAAATGCTACCGTCTACGACACCTAGCTGCGGACTTGGCTACTAAATGCCATCGCAGCCAGCACCTGGTGGCAAACGTTGGAACTAATATAGCTTTATCAAACTAGACTACAAATTTAGCTTCACACAAGTCTAATTAGTGGAAGGTTCCTTTTAATGCCATAAATGTATGACATGGGCCCGCCGGCCATACTTCCCCTCCGAAGGAAGGCATACTGAGGAATATTTAACGTTCCTAAAAAATTCCGATGACGCTGGGTCTGAACCCACGACCTTGGGCATAGCAGTTCAGCATGCTACCAACTATGCCACCGAAGCCGCTTATTTTCACCCATCTTAGCCCCGTTTTACATCAAGGCCCTAAGTTTTCTTCAGGGGCGTTCCAAGAGAATAATTTTGATTGGGACAGTGATCTGGCTGTAGGTATAGACTGTCTTATGTTGCACATGGCCTCTCACTAGTCATGACAAATCAGACTTTTAGGGAGGATATCCCCTATGTCTCCTGGGTACTCCACTACTCGAACTGCTGCTTGGTCTGTTGTCAACTATTACAGCGCACAGAAGTCGAACATTGCCTTCCTTTGAACACATGAATAGCGTAATTTGCATCACCATAGAGATTATAAATGCAAAGTAAATAGTTCTATGGACTATCACTAAAGAGCAGGTAAGTCTACTTTCAAACCACTGGAATGTGGAACTAAAAAGGTGCGGGTGTAGCGACAATAGCACTCTGAAGGTTATCCCCTCAAGCCGGTTCGCCGTACCACAAACGGCTGATGCAGGCGGAAGTTCAAATGCCTATTACACATGAAACCCTGCTGCTTCGCAGGATCTTTTTTCACGGTATGAACCGAGAAGTTTTGTACTTTCATGCCATCTCTGTTTCATAATTATAACTAACATGAAATTGATCGATATCTGTTGCTTTTGACGACTCATATCGATCAGGGAAAGAACATGAAACGCGCGCTCTATTGAGTTTCAAGTTAGTTGCTTTACAAGGTACCTCAACCTTTCGTATCGTGAACTATAGTCTCTATCTTAACTTTAAAATTCTTGCCACTTATGAAGGGGAAGCACCAAAAGCAAATACTTCGCTGATAATTTTTTTGCTTTGCAGGCTTGAGTCTGGTCAGTCGCAGATGAATAATTGTCGGGCCTTCTCATTCTCTTACTGGTGGAGAGATTATTGGTTTGATAGACGACAGTAGTAGAAGTGATGTATCGGGAAGCAATATTTTTGGTAGTGATATGGACTATGCACAGCATGATGTTATTGGAGACGTGGCAGACAGCGCAGATGAAGAAGAAATAGCTCCAGCTGTAATAGTTAGTTATTGTTGTTTTAAGGGGTGGAACTACGAGGTCATCTGCCCCTAACCAGCTGTAATAACATCGACCGCTGTTCAGTGGTTGTGGCGGAAGTTATATTTCGTCACGAGCACACAAAAGACCCCCTTCATGGTATACCGTGTACAAGAAAGCATTTCACGTCTGTTTTAGATGCTTTTTTGCTGTTTTTCGATGACAAAGTGATTGAACTCATAGATTGAGAAACAAATATGAACGCGGCAGAATGATAGTTGGTGCGCCCTTGAAAAAGCGGACACCCTGGGGTGAACTACGAGTTCCGTTCAATTTCAAGTAGTTCCAACTTTCGCTACCAGTGTCACTAACACCTTGTGGTGAATGTTGGAACTTTGATAGAGCATTTAAACTTCATCTAACCTAGAAATTTAGCTTCACACAAGTTTAGTTAGTGGAAGGATCTTTTACATGCCATATATCTATGACATGGGACCGCCGGCTTTACTTCCCCTCCGAAGGAAGGCATACTGAAGGATTTTAACGCTTTTAAATCATCCGACGACTTCGTCCGGGTTTGAACCCGTTATCTTCGGCTCAGTAGTTCAGCATGCTACCAACTACGCCACCGAAGCTGCTACCCTCATGCTGATTTGTGTGTGGTGTGGATGCAAAAATATGGTAGGCATGATTGTGAAAGGTGAGTATTGACAAGCAGTGTCATCTTATAAGCTGCCCAGTAATGTTGAGATAATGAAACCCATATCATTAATTGATGTGCCAAGATACACAACTACAGTACATGACCCACACCCGTAAGCACCCATTAGTTGTATTTCAGTTTCAGTCCTGAGCACCCGACTGCATTCTCTGTCGTTATCTGCTCTCTGATGGTTTATATTGTAACGTCTCATGGGGTAATAGAGATATCATTATGCTTGTATGAGCATGTTGTAGAATCAAGAACTAAAATTATGCCACTGCAAAAACAAATAGCTATGTCAGCAACAGTATTTGTATACAAATTAGAAAACAAATTGATACACATACATACATACATTTTACCCATGCAAATAACATTAATTATTATGCAACAAGAAGAGTAAATCGAATATTCACCAGCCATTCCCAATCCATTAAATTTGGAACTAAAGGAATTATGTCCTCTATAATAAAGGAATACAACTCGCTACCATCAGGCATAAGGGAAAATTTCTCTATAAAAACATTTAAGAGGAAAACAAAAGACTTCCTATTAAGGAATGAATAGCCCATTTCCAATAGCCTTAAGCAATGCATTGTATCATACCGAATCATCTCTGTAAAGTTAGTCACTGGCAATCTAATATAAGTTACTATTAACCTAAACAATATAATGTTACAAAAATTATATATATGCCATGCTGTAACTATGTTACTTGATTGTCCCTAACACAGGCTCTGGCTCATTGGGACCTATGTAAATAAATAAATAAATAAATGAAGAGTAAAATTCCCTGTAAACATTGACAGGTCTGGACGATCTGTGTACTCTTGTGAGTATTGCGGACATTGAAACCGAGCTTGATATAAACATTTAAAGTGATACAGAATCGTTAAGTAGTGGTGGAAGTGATGTTTTAGTGCATGTAGGAGATATTGACGAAGTTAATTATAGCGATAATGGCGATGAGAGTGAAAATGAAGACCAAGAATTTGGGCCCCATGGTGATGCTCCGGTCATTCAGGTACCTCCGAGTTTTAATTTCACAACTGCTACTAATTTTATAGGTGATGTCGTACCTGTACATAATTAGGAAAGTGGATCAACGGAAATCTTATATATTAAAATAATTTTCAAAAAATGTCACCCTTTACTAAAACTGAAATATCTTGGGAAGTATTTGCGCTACGACGGCGTTTGTTGTCTTAAAATGTAATGCCCGTCAAGCACCGTCGATTGATATCCACCTTACTTGATTATATCATTCGAGTATTAAAATAATTGTGGATATTACTTCCTTCAAGGTCTCACGAAAATAGAATCGAATGACTTGACAGACATATTGTCGCTAGGCGACAACGACTAATACTGTATCATGACATTCAACGCCGCCCCAATAATAAATCTAACTTGATATTAACACAGAGTTCCCTAATTATTTCATGATATCGTTAACTTCTACCTGCTCCACTCGGGCGCTAATGTCGCATGTATCCATACATGATATCGTTAACTTCTGCCTGTTCCACTCAGGCGCTAATGTCGCATGTATCCATACAATAAGCGGAAGGGGATTCTGTGCACATAATTTAATTAAAACTTCTCAAAGAATGGATTACTTTGAGACTGAAATGCTCATGCACAATCAGCAGTAATTTTGCTAATGACACTGTCATGTCAACATCTCTTTGAATGACAACAAATACTGTATACGAAAGACAACTAATTTCACGAAGATGCCGCTACAGTCGAATGTTGGAACCGCCATTTTGTATTGTGTATCCGATCTTTCTGTTATATAGTTTTTGGTCTCACCAGCTACAAACTGTCTTCTTTTCGTTTCATCATTCGTCCTTACAGGTTGTGTGCTCAATCAATACAATGAATCATATTATGATGGATGGGAGACGACACTCAATTACAAATGTTATAAAGATTAAAGGTGACGGTAATTGTCTGTTCAGGTCATTGGCGTATTGTGAGTACAACAATCAGAGTTTATTTACACAGGTTAGAAAGCGAATTGTAAAGCATGTTACAGACAAGTGGAATAATTATTCTTCCTTTGTTGTTGGCAACAGCGATATGTACGAAACTGCTATCAATACGAGCGATGATTACAAAATGTATATGTCTATGAATGGTGTTCATGGTGGTCATGTTGAGTTAGTTGTCGCTGCTCAAGTTTGCAAAATGGATATTTATTCGTGGATTACTACTGTCGTATGGAAGGTGACCGGTTAAAATATATACGTCATCAACAACCAAAGTTACGATTTGATACATATGCCGGTTTAGCAGACGCCTTGCATGTACGAGCAGAAAATGAAAATCTCAGAGTCGGTCGTATTGTAGTTTTGCCATCTTCTATTACAGGTAGCCCAAGAAAAATATTGCAAAATTATCAGGATGCGATGGCGATAGTGAGGAAGTTAGGAAAGCCAGATTTATTCATTACGTTCACCTATAATGCGGGCTGGCCAGAAATACTTAACAGCATTCATCTCTGGGAAACGGCTAATAATAGGCCTGATATTGAAGTGAGAGTTTTCCATTGCAAAGTAAAGGAATTGCTACGATTGATTAATGTTAAGGAAATTTTCGGTTAAAGCATATCTATATACAGTGGAATTTCAAAAACGAGGTCTCCCGCACATCCATTTACTCTTAACATTAACGGAAGATTGTAAGTTTCGAGAAATTTCTGACATTGACAGTGTGGTGTCAGCCGAAATACCAGATCTCAAGGATGAAGCCCTATACGAGTTGGTAAGGTGTCATATGGTACATGGTCCTCGCGGACCTTTGAATCCTTCTTCAGTCTGTATGAAAGATGGCGTATGTAAGAAAGATTTGCCTAAACAGTTTCAGGAAGAGACCAAAGATAATGCCAATGGTTATCCTTCGTATAGAAATAATGGACGGATTATTATAAAAACAATTCGAGGCATCGACATTGAAATCGATAGTCGATTCATTGTTCCCTACAATCCATTTCTTTTACTTTACTTGCAAGCTCATATTAATGTTGAAACATGCTCAAGTGTTCGGAGTGTTAAATACATCCACAAGTATCTTATATATTAAAATCAACAAGTATGTGTATAAAGGAAGCCTCCGTGGCTTAGGCGGCAGCACGCCGGCCTCTCACCACTGGGTACGTGGTTCAAATCACGGTCACTCCATGTGAGATCTGTGCTGGACAAAACGGAGGCAGACAGGTTTTTCTCCGGGTACTCCGGTTTTCCCTGTCAAAATTTCATTCCAGCAACACTCTCCACTATCATTTCATTCCATCTGTCATTCATTTAATCATTGCCCCAGAGGAGTGCGTCAGGCCTCGGCAGCCGGCACAGTTCATATCCTCGCCGCTAGATGGGGGCTTCATTCATTCCATTCCTGACCCGCTCGGAGACTGGAAACAGGCTGTGGATTTTCATTTCATTTCATGTGTATAAAGGTCATGACTGCTGCATTGTTAAAATATGTCCTGAAGGCGAAAAGGAGAACTACGATGAAATTACTTCTTTCCTAAATGCTAGATGTTGGTCCAACAGAAGCCGCATTCAGGATATTTTCATTTCACATGCATGAACAGTCACATTCTATCGTGCGATTACCAGTTCACTTCCCAAACTTGCAAAATATTTATTTTAAAAATGATAACGCTCCTGATATTTTATTTCAAGCACAGTTGTGCAACACGGAATTACAAGCGTGGTTCAAGTTAAAACAAGATTCGCAAGCCAGAAGTCCATATATATATTGCGCCCGTTGACGCATGTTTGCTCAGATAACAGAGACGAAAACTTATGCTGAAATGTAACTGAACATACCCTGCGAGCGGCGGGAAGAAGCTGAAGCAATATCGCTTATGATTATATTTTTACTTATTTTTTACATTCCAAAAATCAACTATAATTATAACCGAGTAATTCTGCATATTTGAAGTGCAGCATACTTCGAAAATCAAAGAAACTATCAATTTATGCGGCCAGCTCATGTACTGAGGGCACGCCATATTTGGTAACACCAGTTCCTATTCGTCTGTGGAAGAGACATGTGCATGATGGAGCACAGGTGAAAGGAAACCATGTGTTAGGAAAAATCTGCGAATAACTTTCTTATGGATAGCCATCATGGCATTGTGTAATAGTTTATGGATTGAAGATATTCACCACTATGAAAACTGTAAAGTATTTTTATTATTATCCAAGGTGAAATGATGGACTTGTGTGAAGAAAACTTTGCGACCGCATGGTCTCATTCTCCGAACACACACATATTTCAGTGTTTTATTAACTGTACAAAATCTACAAGTACAATCTTTATTTACCGGATGGGCAGTGATTTTTTATTTAATTTTGTTAATATTTTCTTGTGTAAATATCAGTGCAAGTCACGAGTGAGTGTCGCACAAGCGACATAGACTAGAGCCAGTGGCGGAGTGAAAATAGGCAATTTTTTACCGCATATTAGCTGCAGTGCGCGACAGTTTTATTTAATTATATGCTACATTTTTACCAACGCTAACATCGCAATAATGATAAACCAGCAGATCTTCAGATACAACTCCAACCGCGCGATGGCATGTGATTGCTAAATCATGCGTGGGGAATTGGCGACGGAGGATGTCCAGACACAATGAAATGGTAACCTAAAGCCATACACGAGACCGCATACAACATCTCATGGCGGGATTCGAACCAAGTGACGCTGAATCTGTAAGTCAGATCAAATACTTATAGCGTATTGTAAGAGTTGGGAAACAGTAGACTTAGTTTATTTTGGTTTCATTTATTTAGTGCACAATGAAATGAAAATCCACAGCCTGCTTCCAGTCTCCGACCGGGTCAGGAAATTTAGTGCACAATGCAGGTAGCTAATTATAAGACGCGTGTAGAAATTAATAGTTTTATTAAACATTTATAGAAGCCAGGAAGGCTGGATTTTCAATGCTCATTCGTACCATTTAAAAACAGGTATTATCAACTTTTATTTTGTCAGGCTGATGACAAATACACTAGTTGGACCATGTTAAATCAAGGCCAAGGGTACGAGCCAAGTTCACTACACAGCACACTCGATTCTAGGCAGTGGATTAATATTTTGTTTTAGAAGGCTGTGAGATTCTTGACATTATTACAAGTGGAATGCAGAGTTCCGTTATTCACATTTATTGGCCAGATCAATACTTGAAAACAGGTTTATTTCTTAAGAGAAGCCACACAGGCAATGAATGCAATTGTATTTTGTAACCAAATGAACGCAGGTTCGATTTATTCAGGGAAGAGGCAATTTTATAAAGGCACACACACAGCTAGCTTGTATCAGAAACGTTTATGTTTATTTAAAGCGTTGTCAGGATGTGTTTTTGTACACCTAATCTTTATTACCAGCAATTCAAATGTGTATCAATTAGGATTCCACACTTTTGTAAATTAAGAGTATTATATGAGTCGTGGCGGTGGATGAATACCTCCGACATTGTTATTGTGATTATATCGGTGGTAATGAACTAACTAAAGTCGTACCAAAATCGAAGGCGCCTGGATCAATGGATACGAAATAAGAGTAAAGTTAATTGGTGAAGACATAGGATGTCTAATAAGTGTGATGAAATATTGGTGAAGATACAGGGTGTCTCGTAAACTATTGAACTATTGAGTTATTTGCTTAAGTTGGATACAAACGTTACCTGAATACACTGAACACTTTTAAAGGTCCATAAACTGAACAACAATACTGTCAGGAATAAATAATCGTATGAAACTCTAATAATAATCAAAAATAGGGTTTTGAAAACTAACAAATCTTATAATTCCCCCTGAACCTAAATAAAATTTATAAACATTAAAAATAAACTATTTTTCTGGACCAAATGTTAACACTTAGATATTGTTAAGCTATTGTAGATACATTTTGATACATTTTCACATGATTAGTCGACCACTAATTGGTGATGTGATAACTGAAGCACACACATCAGATTAGTAGCAATATGAGTCGATGTAATTTTTTAATTACTATCGCATTTGCAGGCTTTCCTATATTTTCTATTTTCTTAACACTTTGACACTATGACCGTTTGTTACAAACAGTAACAAATCGAGTACGTAGGCAGTGCCAATTGCACAACCATAGGAGTGCTGAATTATTGTATGCATTTGTGTTGTATTAGCATAGTTTTTTTTATTCACCAACATTGTGCACATAGCTTGATTTTCTTAGTAATAAACACATCTCGTTTATTAATTAATGATAGTTAGGACTACCTAAAACTTAACTCTAAAGATGAATGTTAGAGATGGCACCATCATAGCATAGGACCAATTTTCCCCTTGCTACTAAATGTAAATGTTCTAGTATTTGTAAACAAGTAAATGTCTTGCTTTGCTGTAGATTCTTTTGATGTTTGATCCACCCGTAAGTTATTTCGATGTAATTGCTTAGGGCCGATCTTACGTGCCATTCTTTTAGCTTGTTTATTTTGTCGAATTTTGTATTAGGACCATGAGAGTAATTTAGATCTTGTTTAGGACTTTTT
This sequence comes from Meconema thalassinum, assembly GCA_946902985.2. Classification (NCBI taxonomy): domain Eukaryota; kingdom Metazoa; phylum Arthropoda; class Insecta; order Orthoptera; family Tettigoniidae; genus Meconema; species Meconema thalassinum. The sequence continues at coordinate 188,791,655 of OX336388.2, read as the reverse complement.
TAATATTTCTTTCAGGGCAGAATAGTATCGGACTAGCCGTTTGCAACTCTCATGCTAGGCTAGGGATCTATTCTGAATAAAATTTATTTGTAATTTTAACCTAAGACTGACCTCTCTTTTCTTGTTTAGTTTTGTTATCGATGCATTCCTCTGAGCTGGTTAAAGATCGAACCTCACTAATTCCCGACACCCCCGAGTGCAGACTTTTGTGCTACACCAGCCTATGAATGTATCGTCCCCTATACTTGTGTGTTAACTGGAAGAGGGTCTCGGAAGGGTCATTTGAAACCGGTGGCTCCCCGAAACCTTCGGCCAGCGGGCACAATATCCTGAAACACCAGTACATTACGTCTGGAATAAGAGCAACTGCCAGTGGCAAAAAAGAAAAAAATGTTTTGAAAACTATAGGCAGAATGTATAATGTTTCGCCTACAGAAAGAGAAAGGTATTATTTATGCCTGTTATTGCTTCACGTAATAGGTGCTACCAGCTTCCAGGATCTACGAACATACAAAGCAGTTGTCTATTCTACTTTTAAAGAAACAGCTAAGGAGCGAGGTTTGCTGATTGACGATTCTGAATGGCAGCGTTGTTTGGCAGAAGCGTCACAATTTCAGATGCCTTCTCAGTTACGACAACTGTTCTCTTACATATGTATCTTTCAGACCCCTTCAAATGTAAGATAGTTATGGGACATTTTCAAGAATTCATTATCAGAAGATTATCTGCAGTTTCACGAACCTAACATTGCATATCAGTTCACTCTTATACATATTTCTAATACATTAAAGCTCCATGGTCTTCCCATTACTTCTCTCGAATTGCCAGCTATTATTGATAATTTCCCTCAGACAAATTTACCAATGAATTATCCAAAACTTAATGAGGATCAATTAAGTCGGATGATAAACCAAGTACCATAAATGGAAACCAAACGGCTATAATTACAGAAATTTTGGGGTTAGTACAAAACAGCAATGAAAGGATGAGTAATGCATATTTCATTGACGGTCCAGGGGGCACCGGGAAAACATTTCTTTACCAATGCTTGATTCACAGTTGCACAAATTTGGGGATAAATGTAGTTTCTGTTGCATGGACTGGTATTGCAGGAATGTTACTACCTCAGGGGCGCACTGTACACAGCCAGTTCAAGTTACCTCTACATTTACATGAAAGTTCAGTATCAGGAATAAAAGTTAACAGCAAGGAAGCTTTTTATATTCCTTCAGCAAAACTTAACATCTGGGAATGAAGCCCTATGGCTAATAAGCACGAGTTGATGTGTGTAAATCGATTGCTCAAGGACATCATGAATAACTACGTGCCTTTCGGAGGAAAAATTATCATCTTAGGCGGAGATTTTAGGCAGGTATTGCCTGTTGTGCCCCACGCATCTAAAGCAGCATCAGTCCAAATGTCAGTAAGGTTGTCTCCTTTGTGGCCACTATTCAAAATTTTTAAACTAAAAAAAAATATGCGAGCGGATACAGATCAACGTGACTTCGCAAACTTTTTGATACAAATTGGTAACGGTGAATACCCTCACGTTGATGGAGAAAATTCAGAATTAGTCCCACGCTGAAAAATATTTCATGCTTTTCAAAAATAGCAATTTTAGCACATAAATATGAACATTGTAAAGAAATCAATGACAAAGTTTTAGGCCTAATCCCAGGATCATCGAGAACTTACATCAGTGTGAATAATTTGATTACTGAAGATGAGAGTGAACTTCTACAATTCCCAATAGAATTTTTAGACAGCATAGGCAAAAGTGGATTGCCACCTCATATCCTTTGACTAAAAGAAGGCTCAATTGTGATTTTGTTGAGAAATACACACATCAAAAAAAGTTTTGCATCACCTCGGTTCCAAGAGTTCCGGAACCTTTAAATACAAAGGGAATAGAGATCAACACAAACAACATTTCAGCTCGTTTTATTGCTCATGAGACCCACACATTGCATGTTGTACCATCATACAGCTAGACTTTCAGCATTTGTGGTCCAGATTGCAGTACACACCACTACCTCTAATACCCAGTAGCACGTCCTCTTGCATTGATGCATGCCTGTATTCGTCGTGGCATACTATCCACAAGTTCATCAAGACACTGTTGGTCCAAATTGTCCCACTCCTCAACGACAATTCGGCGTAAATCTCTCAGAGTGGTTGGTGGGTCAAGACGTCCATAAACAGCCCTTTTCAACATATCCCAGGCATGTTCGATAGGGTTCATGTCTGGCGAACATGCTGGCCACTGTAGTCGAGCGATGTCGTTATCTTGAAGGAACGCATTCACAAGATGTGCACGATGAGGTCGAGAATTGTCGTCCATGAAGACAAATGCCTCTCCAATATTCTGCCGATATGGTTGCACTATGGGTCGGAGGATGTCATTCAGGTATCGTAAAGCCGTTTCGGAGCCTTCCATGACCACCAGTGGCGTACGTCGGCCCCACATAATGCCACCCCAAAACATCAGGGAACCACCACCTTGCTGCACTCGCTGGACAGTGTGTCTAAGACGTTCAGCCTGACCAGGGTGCCTCCAAACACGTCTCCGACGATTGTCTGGTTGAAGGCATATGCGACACTCATCGGTGAAGAGAACGTGATGCCAATTCCGTGGGGTCCATTCAGCATGTTGTTGGGCCCATCTGTACCGCGCTGCATGGTGTCGGGGTTGCAAAGCTGGACCTCGCCATGGACGTCGGGAGTGAAGTTGCGCATCATGCAGCCTATTGCGCACAGTTTGAGTTGAAACACGACGTCCTGTGGCTGAACGAAACGCATTATTCAACATGGTGGCATTGCTGTCAGGGTTCCTCCGAGCGGCAATCCGTAAGTAGCGGTCATCCACTACAGTAGTAGCCCTTGGGCGGCCTGAGCGAGGCCTGTCATTGACAGTTCCTGTATCTCTGTACCTCCTCCATGTCCGAACAACATCGCTTTGGTTCACTCTGAGACGCCTGGAAACTTCCCTTGTTGAGAGCCCTTCTTGACACAAAGTAACAATGCGGACGCGATCGAACTGCGGTATTGACCTTCTAGGCATGGTAGAACTACAGACAACATGAGCAGCGTACCTTCGTCCTGGTGGAATGACTGGAACTGATCGGCTGTCGTACCCCCTCCGTCTAATAGGCCCTGCTCATGCATGGTTGTTTACATCTTTGAGCAGTTTTAGTGACATCTATGAACAGTCAAAGGGACTGTATCTTGGATACAATATACACAGTCAACGTCTATATGCCGGAGATCTGGGAACCGAGGTGATGCAAAACTTTTGTTGTTGTGTGTATTAATGTTATCCAAGGTCTGTTGAATGGTACTAGACTGTTGGTTTGGAAGATGCATGATAATTGCTTACACCTGGAAATTATTACTGGCGTAAATGTTGGAAACAATGTCCTACTCCCTCGCCTTGACCTTACGCCATCAGATACTTCTATGCCATTTTCCTTCAAAAGGAGGCAGTTTCCAGTACGTTTGGCTTTTTGTAACTAGATCAAGTAGGCATTTATTTACCTCAACCGATGTTTAGCCACGGACAACTTTACTGTATGCCGCACTATCGCGAGCAAAATCCTTTCATGACGTCAAAGTTCAAATAGAACCAAAAGGCAAGCGAACAGCAAATGTCGAATGGAAGGAAGTACTATTAGAATTTTGAAACGAATGTTGCGGAGGAGCACAGACCTCAGCAAATGGGGGCACAGATTAAATAACAATTATACAAGGACGTCCGCATCCCTAATACGATAACTGTCCTGTGGTAATGGTAAAAAAAATTACTATTGTCCTACATCGGTGATTACTAGCCTACATCCTGTTATTTCATTCCCTCAGTTCTACAACAAAGATATACTCAATCAAATTTACAGTTTAATAAATATTAATTCCTTCTGTGTGAGTTATCTTTTCATTTCTCATCAATCGCCTTTACTTACTATTCTATCTGTAGGGGTGGAGGCGATAGCTGTCTTTACAGAGAAGTGCAAATTATTAGATTCGATGTCAGTTTTCCAAAATTGTATTTTTACTTTTCACGGTTTAATGCACTAAGTATGTTTACAAGGAGATGAAATTGCTTCAAATGTTTAAACCAAGATTCCTAATTATATTTTCATTAAGAAATTCAAATTAAAATGATATTTTAGAATTTCCACTAACAGAGGAGCCTTGCAAATGCAAAATGCCACACGTTTCGTTTTTATTACTTCACTCTACTTTACGTGTGAATTTAGAGCGGAGCGACTTGGGGGTCTTTTAACTGATGAACGCTATTGAACTATTCCAAGATTCATGAACTATGCATTGAAATCACCTGACTTGAATTCTAAAGTCAATGAAAAGTTGAAAATGGACCCAGCTCAGATGTCCCTCGGAATCCAATAATCTGAAAGTTTCCAGACGCAATTCCTTATGGGAAAAGGTGTAATTCCACGGGAGAGGAAACATTACTAAGTAGGACAACAAAAGAAGTTGGTCAATAAAATGATTTTGAATAAAAGTAATTATGAATAATTAAAATTATTTATTTAATTCTATTAATTTGCACACCTAAATGTTAACCAAGAGTTACATCTCTAAATTCAAATATAAGAGACCCATCTTTTATTTTAAAGTTATACCAATGTTCATAAGTAGACAAAACACCAAATTGTACCGCTGTAGCCATAAATTGTGTGGATTTCTCTATCTACTTAGTATAAAACAAAGTTCCCAATTCTTGGATGTAACGGGTAATCTCGAGAGCAACTTGATGAATTTTGATGCGGTTTTCACCATTCTGTAAAGGATTTTTCGATGAAGGATTAGGTAGAGAAACATTTATTTATGACCAAAAGAAGCCGAGCATTTACGATTTCAGTGAATTGAGTTGAAGAAAAACCTAAAATCCATGTGTCTTTTATGCTTACACTGGGTAAACCGTTAAAAATATCGATATTCTCTGAGAATTGTTCAGCATGAAAAGTTCTGCAAGAAAGTCCGCAACAGCTCCCTCATCGACCACTGTAAGTGTTTTTATGTTTTCATTTCTTCCAGCAATCTCCATTCAGTGGAAATTTAAATTACTAGCTTCAGATTGAGTTTACGAGCGACCTATCACCCTAGCTTCAGCCAGCATCAAACTGCCGAGTCATGTCGAGTTAATTCTTCAGAGAAGAGTATAGCTTATGTGTTTGAAGTTAGCTGTTCACCTCGGCTTTTCAGAATTGCGTCTGGAACCTGACGTCCATGCGCCTTTTAAGCTTACGCAGGGTAAATAGTGGGACACACACACAGAGGACAGGCAGACACCCATACATTTGATCTCATAAGTCTACTTCATCATTTACCCAAAAGCGACGGTACCATAAATGTCTGTTCAGGTCACTAGCATGAAGACATGCAAATGTCATATGGACAAAAGTGCTGTAGGATTGTTTAAGTGAATGCTGCGGAGCAGCACGGGTCTTCTAGTAGATTATTTTATTCATATGTTAGGAGGTGAAATAGGCAACTACACCAATATCAATGTAGTTTTCAAGCAGGAGAAATCTGGAAAAGTAGATAATGGTGAAATCTGGGGATAAATGACCTCAAAATGTGTGCGGGTAAGGGTTAATAACACACATGTAGAAAAATACCCAAACATACTCTACGGATAGAAGTTTCAAGATATACGCTTGAAGACCCTCTTGTTGGTGAGAGGTGAAAGATGCATATTTCCACAGCATCCTGGAACTGTTACTCCTCCAGCAGATCTAAAGAGCAAGTATGGATGGACGTGAGTAATGTTTTATCATCTTGGCTTACAGGACTGAGCGGCGTCGCATATCGGTTATTATTTCCCGATGTTTCGGCTGACATTGTAGCAGCCTTAATCATGGGTAGGTTCGAGTTGGCTCAATCCTGTAAGCCAAGATGATAAATCAGACACCGGCCGCGAAAGTCTACGATCTAAAGTGAGTAATGGTGTTCAATCCATATCTTCCATTCCCATTCAATAACTGTAACTAATGTGTTCAACTACCACATCCTTTTTATACGTCATTTCTTGGAATCTATATTTCATAAAAGTAACCTAATGTAGACAAGAAATTAACCACTGACAAATTCTATCACAAAATATCTCTTGTGCAGTATTTCTATCGACAAACTGACATGGCTAATATTATTTTGATAGACATTCCCACTACAAATACAATCAGGGGTGGTGCATCATTAAGGGCCCACCCAGGGGCGGTGTGTCATTAAGGGCCCACCCAGGGGCGGTGCGTCATTAAGGGCCCACCCAGGGGCGGTGCGTCATTAAGGGCCCACCCAGGGGCGGTGCGTCATTAAGGACCCACCCAGGGGCGGTGCGTCATTAAGGGCCCACCCAGGGGAAGTGCGTCATTAAGGGCCCACCCAGGGAGTGGTGCGTCATTAAGGGCCCACCCAGGGGCGGTGCGTCATTAAGGGCCCACCCAGGGGCGGTGCATCATTAAGGGCCCACCCAGGGGCGGTGCGTCATTAAGGGCCCACACAGGGGCGGTGCATCATTAAGGGCCCACCCAAGGGCGGTGCATCATTAAGGGCCCACCCAGGGGCGGTGCGTCATTAACCCGCGATCGGTCGCGTAGTCCGTCGTTACGCTATCGGTCGCGCGTTTGATTTTATCTAACACGACATCTGTGTAGCGAAATGATCAAATAGAGTGTATTTTTTGAGGTTTGTTTCTTCGTAGTTTAAATGTATTAAAGTATATTTACTATTATGTAACTTACACTTTAACTACCTCAACGTGGACAAATTTAGGAATTTTTAGAAATAATCGCTAGAACATAGAAAGTTAAAATTGGACTTTGTTATATTTAGAGCTCTGCGCGGATAAAGAAAACGTTATCCGCATCCGCCCCGCACGACTGTTATCCGCCCCGCATCCGCATGACTTTTATCCAAATCCGCTGATATTTCAATATTATTTTTAATTTATTAGATAAAGTATAAGTAGGGATTGGAATTTTTCGGTGATTTCAGAGTGAAGAAAGTGGTATTTTAAAGAGGCAAATTTGGTGATTTCAAGTGCACTTTTCGGTACTTTCAAAATCATAAATTTTAGGCGGGATTTTTTAAATATCATGGATAACATGCATAACATAACACATTTCAGTCATTCTTCAAAGTATACTTCAGTGAAGAGAATAAATTCTCTTGTGACAAACGGTGATGCATATCATTTAACGTGCTAGTGTAAGCTGAAAAACATAAGTTCACAGCGTTTGAACAGGGGATCCAAATGGTTTTCAACACAGATTCTGAGAACTTTGGAAAACTCCAACAATGTCTGTCTTGGTCGTGTCAGGCATCTGCTTCTTGATTAAAGTTTGCAGTTCTTTGTATCCTCTTAACACCTCACTTTCTTCCAGTGGTCCACAGAACGGCAACTTCTTAAGTTTCTTTGCAATGTCCTCATGGATGTTCATTGGCACTATTTCTGCTGGATCAAACGCACACATTTGTAAATCCTGTTCTCAGGGTCAACGGATCTCAAGCTGATTAATTTCCCAAGAGCATGCGACCCAGCATTTACTACAAGTGAATGTATTTTCCCTCTTTTTAACACATTTCCACAACCCTCCAACTGCTCCTTAATGTCGGTACCATACTTTCCAGAAACAGCAAGTTTAAGGGCTTGCTGAATTCTCTGTAGATGTCCATCAAGAAGGTGAACAGTTGCATGTGGCCTTCTAATAAGGGGATGAGTTCAGTGATGTCTGTGCCAAATTCTTTGAATCTCAAGTATTTTGTCATGTGAAACATTGTTGAGAAAATCAACACCAGAGTAATCAGTCCCTACTACTTCACTCATAAATTGCAAAATATCTTTCAAGTACTCTGACAGGCACACTACAGAATGAAACTAAGAAGACCACCTGGTTAATACTGGTTCCGGAAACAGTGGCACATTTTGATCTGGATACTTGCCATCTAGATATTCATGTCTGAAAGGCGCACTATATGACGCCACGCGTCGAGTAGTTACTAGGATGAAGGGGCAGATGACCTTGCTGTTCCGGTCCTTAAAACCTCAATAACTAAGTACTGTAACTTACTAGGATGACTTCCCAGATTGATAGAGATCGCTGTATGCAGAAAGTGAGGCCCGCTATCTACCATTAAGTTTCCAATCTTTCTGTGTTTGTTGGATGCTCTTCATGCAGTCAAGTCATGGGAGAAGATTACCGCTACTACACTCGCACAAAAACAAGCGTTTGTCGGCTTCTCTGACGACGATATTTTAAACGGGCACTACGATGACATTAGGGCAAAACCTGGATGAATGTCAAGATGCAGAAGAAAGTGACATCCAGTAGTTAGACTTCGATAAAGACAATCATGGTTTCAGACATGAGGATATTGTATGGAATTTGACTGTCGGTGAGGTAAACTGAGATCCAGTACATATAGAATGCAGGAGTGATGCAACGGGAATCCTGAAAGTTCCCACAGTCAAGATAGTGTGTCTATAGTCACACTTATCTCTTATATAGAAAATCAAGATGAATTTTCGTTCTCATATATTGTTTTCTTCAGAATTGTACAATCTAAAATTAGAAAAAATAAACCATCTAAGAAACAAAAAGTGATGACAGTCACTCTTCTTAGTTTTTAATATTGGTAAAATCCACATAGTGTGTCTTACACTACCATGTTATAAAGTTTTTTTTTTGCATGTTCATAAATTACATTTCAATATTTTTAACCAATAGTTTTCTCTTTGCTAGGCTTAAAAACATTACTGTGGATAATTCGCGGTTTTCAATAATTCGCGGAAATTCGTGCATTAATTGCCGTGAATTATCGGAAGTGCACTGTAAAGAAAAAACGAAAAAAGCTAAAATTCGCGTTTTCATGCGAAATTCATGCATAATTCGCGAAATTCGCGACTTCAAAAACATTTTTTTTCGCCATTTTTAGGGTTATTAAAACATATTACCATCTGTGTATTACTTCATTTAATAATTCGCGAAATTCGCGATCGCGAATTTTTCCTATCCCTAAGTATAAGATGTTAAACCAACACATTTAGACATTTGAGGAGAAAGTCGTTCTTCCCCTATGCTATGTTTAAAATGAATGTTATACAGCCAGAATTGCAACCCTTTTCAGTTCGGAGTGTTAATTATGCTTAATGAATTAATTTGAATGAGATTAGCTTAAACCATCATCTTACATTTGTTATGGAAGAAATATAACGGAAAATTATGATATGTCAAATATCCGGGTCCTAGTAATGATATTCAACAATTTCGGATGCTAGAACTACTTTTTGTTTACACATAATATAAAAATATACATATCGCACTAAAACCTTTTGTTTTGTAGGCTATATACGATTTGGTGCAGTATCTTCTAGTTTATTATTTTCCAGGAATGCACGTGTGCCTCAGTAAGTTTGATGTGCCTGATTTGTGTCCTGAGTATGAACACAAGTTTTTACAGGTAAAACATCCTACTATATTGTTCACCTTTTCGTTTCCATTGAAAATGTAACGAAATGTCTGCCATATCGTCGACTTGAGCTTTGATTCACGCACTAAAGAATATTCGCCTTAATTCATTTTAGTAGATATTTTATGCATGTTGGTGAAATGATGTTCAAACCCCCGGTCGCGGTAACATTCACTAAGTGACTTCTCTTTACGCTTGGAGAAACGGATTGACATTTGGCCGGAAATTCCAAGTCAGTCATCATCCTTCTGCGCCTTGATCCATCCATGTTCGCATAGTTGATGTCATAATTATCTCCGTTGCAATATCACAGCCTACGTGTTTCAGTGCCAAGTTGGAAATAAATCTACAGATCTTCCAGGATAGCTTAGACTGCGAAGTATAGCTGACTTGAGGAATGTTGATGATGTCACCACGATGAACTATCAAGCTCATTGACAGCATGATATCACGTACGTGTAATAATAATGGCAGTGAGAATTGATGAGATGTCAAGACCATCTACTACAAACATACGGTACTTAAAAAAATGTACTTGAAAGCATGTGGGTAAAATAATCTTCTCGTGTATAAGTGCAAAACGTGCCTGAATATTTCGTACGCATTATAGGAGTATTGCTCTTTTAAGCATGAAGCTGTAGATTGGCATATCAAATATGTGATATTATCGTAAGTTCCACATTGTAGGGCCTATTCTAAAAACTATCCGCAAATTTACTCCAAACATTATCCGCAGCGTATCCGCTATCCGCACAGCCATGCAAATTACAACCGCGTGGCGAAATATTTTGCGGATATCCGCATCCGTGCAGGGCTTTAGTTATATTCATAAGAAATACATACCAAATAAAATATATATCCAAATTTGCGTAAAAAGGTGTCCTTTCAAATTAGTTTCTTCACCACTGATATGATTAGTACCTAGTTCACGAATAGGCTAAGTTAGCCCAATTAATAACTGTATAGAAAATTTGCTGCACTATACAAACAAATACTAATGTTCAAATCATGAACTACCTCCTCATGCTTACATGTCACTGACAATATCATATTGCATAGAAACAGTCCAATAACAAATGACAATTTAAAAAATTCTTGACACAAATATACAACAGTTTGACATCACGCAAACCTACTCATTACTGTCCTTCTGGCGACGAAAACACTCACTGCAAACCAACTTGGTTGATCCTGTGTGTTCCTTGCAAATTGGATGTTGACAAGAATCACAATGGCGAACCTGTTCTATCTTGTAGGACAGTAGGCACACCTTGGTTTACCTGCTGTAGGTGTTTCTGCCTTGTTTTGCTTGATTTTCTGTCGCAAAATTATTGATAAATTTGTGAGCGAAGCACGTTTCATCAACTGAGGTGTGACGAGTGTCTTGGCCAGTTCCTTTAGAAAATGCCTCCGTGAAATCATATTGCCGGTGTTGGCTTTATATATAATCTGCGCATTTATTGCCCCAAAATTGAGTAGTCCCTGGAAGACAGTCATCGGCCATCTGTTGCTGTCCTCGAAACAAAATACTCAGATGTCAATCTGTCCACGACATCCACTCCACCTTTCGCTAGATTATAAAACGTAATCATTTCAGGTTTCTCGGCTTGCCTAGTCGAAGAATCAATGGCATCATCGTTGTGCATGGTTGAGAGGAGCAAAACGTTTTTCTTTTCCTCAGAAACGTATGAAACTAGCAAGCAATGGTTTGAATTTTTCCCATATCCGAAGAGCTGCTTGGTGCTTTTCTTCCTCTGATGTTGAGAAATTCCTGTGGTAGCTGGGGTTTGTTTTTACGTACTGTCCCTACTATCGTTGTACGATGATTAACATATAAATCATTAGCAAGTGGTACCGAAGTGAAGTAATTGTCCACTTTTATATTTCTACCAGTTTTGTCAATCGGTTGCATTAATCTTTTCACAACACTGTTTTTTTTTAGCGTGTGGCTTTGATTGCCGGGTGTGTCCGCGGACATGTTCGGCTCGCCAGTTTGGTAGCTGCTTCGAGACGGACACCCAATGGGTGAGCTACAAGTACCGTTGGGGAGGGAAGTTGGAATGGAAGGACGAGGAGTTGGAAGGTAGCGTTTGTGGCCTATAGTTAGGGACCAACCCCGGCATTTGCTTGGAAGAAAAATGGGAAACCACAGAAGACCATCTTCAAGGTTGCCGGCGGGGGGATTCGAACCTCCTCGCCTCCCGGATGTGGGCGACTGCCAGCAGTCATGCCGTAACGACCACGGCCAACTCACCCGGTACAACACTGATAATTTATAGGGACTCTCTGACTGCTTTCCTGGGTAGATCTCCATGTTAAGTATATAGAACGTCCTGGCATCTACCAAGGCATTGATTTTAATGCCGTATCTTGCCGGATTGTTGGCCATATATTGCCTGAATTTACAGCGGCCCCTAAATGGCTCCAGCATCTCGTCAGTGGTCCCGTATTCTCCAAGAGTATAGCTATCAATGCATCGCTTTACGAATCCATCAAATATGTGCCGAATAGGGGCGAGATGGTCTTCCTTCTTCCTGTCTGCTCTTGAATTCTTCTCATCGAACCGTATTGCCCGCACCAGAATGTGGAATCATCTTTTGTATATAACAGCAGAAAAAAATTCTGGTGCAGTTCCATATGTACCCCATATTTCAATAGTGTTCAAGGGTTGAGCCTTTTTTACTCCTAGCATGTACAGCACTCCAAAAAACGCTGCCATTTCTTCATTATTAGTGAACCCACAGTCTCTGAAACCACGACTATATGAAGAAGTCATTATCTGTAGTTTTTCATTTAGTGTTGCAACAGGAAAAAATATTTTCCAGCAATCGATAAAGTTCGTACAGTGGTGAAAGTGACGCACCTTCTTCCTCCATCTACGGCATAATTAGATCCTCATCTGGGTTCAAAGCCATTTTATACGCCTTACTTCTACACGTATGTCACTAACTATAAGCGGAAAAACATACAACTTCAACGGTCGCGCCGTTAGAAACTTTCCAACACAACACTAACGTGGTCAGTTCCGCAGCTGGAATCCAACTAACACACTGGTCTTGACCAATTCAAAACACCGTTACCAATCACGCGAGACACGCCCACCCTTGAAAGTAACAGAGTGGTGGTACTCAGGTTGTGGGGGAAGCATTTCTGAGAGTTCAGCGCCATCCACCACGCGCAAACAAATTGGCGACGAAGAAACTGCCAATGTTAGATTTCTTCTAACAGCACGACCGATCCCGGGTTAAGGGCCCACCCAGGGCCGGTGCGTCATTAAGGGCCCCCAGGTCATTATCTATGTGCGCCCCGATAAACACGGCAAGCTAAGCCGGCTGTGACTGGCACAGATCGCGGGCACGCGCACCCGGTTCAGCCAGTTATGGCATGCACTTCCACACTTTTACCAAACATGTTCAATAATGTGTACTTACAGTGCGCATAGCACCTCCCTGTCTTTTAACATACACCTGACATCTTCTGATGAAAGAATATCAGTCAACTCTTTTCTTCTTCTTTCGAATAACCCATTTGGAGGGCATGATGAATCAACGTTGGCTATTGTCCATTGTATTCAATTTCCTTGGTTTCCAAATTTCTTTCATCCTTCTAGAGTGACTATCTTTCTCCTCTGAATCCACTTTCTGCGAGTTGTTTGTTTCTTCCTTTCTTGAAATTTTGCCTTTTGAATAGCTTCTCTGAAGAGTGATCTGTTTGCTATTGTGTCTGTCTGAATTCTGTCGTTTGTCAAATCTTTGTCAATTTCAATGAACCATGTGGGTTTGGATTTGTAACTATTCAGTAGGTTAAAGATCTGTTTACTTAGTCTACTATGTTCCATTCCAGAACTGTGCCCAAAAAACTGTAATCTTCTCTTTCTCATTACATCAGTTAATTTTTCACATTTCAAATGTCAACTCTTATTATTTACAGAGCCTGTTTCCTTGAATCGTTTAGCGAGCCTCCTAATTGTACTGGCATTAGGCACAGGTCTTCCTGGAAACTTGATTCAAAATTTTTGTCTAGTTTCAGAACAAGATTTTCTGCTTTTCATATACGAATTATGGACACATTCGCGCAATGTGAATTGGTGTCTAGGCATGACCAACAATCGCAGTAATCACAATACTCGCTAAACGTGCAACACTAACGTCTAAGCTTTGCAGATACACGTTCATATGAATGACAAAACACGTGTGAACTAACGATATGAGTCAGCACAGCGTGCCAACCACTAGCTAAACAGTGTACGCATGCCCGCGATCTGCGCTAGTCACAGCCGGCTTAGCTTGCCGTGTTTATCGAGGCGCACATAGATAATGACCCTGTACTTAAAATAAGTGTTTTCCCTTCTAGAATATTTAAAACGAATTCAGTATACACTACTCATCCCTAACCCAAGATTCTGACAGTCCCGTACGGTGTATTGTCATAGCGAGGGCCACTCTACAGAAAGTCCCACGTAAAGTATATGGCTTTAGTCACTCCAAACAGACAAATTCCGGATTTCTATCATCATTTTAGCATTTCACCTAACATCATATATACTACAACTAGCATAAACCGACAAGTTGCATTACCAATACTGCAACTAAATAATTAATTGCACATATTGTAAATATTTTCACCTGTATTTTCAAACATAGATTTTTCAGGCTAAGTGTAACGGATCTGACGATGATCGCTTGATGATCGAAACTGGTCATCCTAGTGTATTTATTTATTAATCTCGTGTAATTTTTTTCAGGATTAGGGCATAACCCAGCTCTTTTGGGTACATTCGTGTTGACCGACTGAAAAGCACCAAACTTTAGTTTACTAAGACAACACTGAAAAATGGGTTCAAACCTCACAATTGTTCAAGATGTTGAGGACTTCTTCATTTGGCCTAGCCTAAAATTTTAGTCAGGAGCGGCCCCTGCAATCGATGATCTAGTCATTCCAGACTGTTAGCCTGATAACCTTACATGTTCACTTCTTGTGGACTGTATATTCTATCTACAGTGAGAGCCTTCTCTAAAGGGAACCTCTCGTGTGCCTAGCAGCAGCGTAGCGCCCAACTAGTTCAGTACATTTACACTCTTTAACGTATTTAATGATCATCATTACTTGCATGAATTTCAGAGTAGTTGCTGGAAATGCTGTCCTAGGAAGGTTTGGTACACTCGCTGATATTTTGTATCGGTGCAGTTATTTTGTTCTCAGGAGCGTCCAGAGTACGCAGATTGTTTCTGTACACATTTTGTTTGAGGTTCCCCCACAAGTAAAACTCATACGGCGCTGAAACTTACGAACACATTTACTGGAAGACTTCTTCTTGACAAATTAAGTTTCCACTAGGAAAATTCCATGTTTTGCTTCATACCTAACCATGATCACGGAATACGGTACTTCACAGCAAGTCTAAGGTATCTTGCCAGCTGTGTATGCAATGAATGCTAGGACAGCATCTAGGGCAGGGCCGTCCAGACAGCGCTCCGGCCGCGCTCTGAGTCAGTGCTCCGAGCGCTTTGTTGGAAGGTAGTTTCAGAAGTTGGTCCTGGATAGTGTGATGAAGAAGGTAATGGGAGGACGGAAGAGGGGTATTCAATGGGGTATAAATGACAGGCTTGAAGATCTGGATTTCGCAGACGACATTTGTCTTATGGCACAACGGTACCTAGACATAGAAAATAAGCTGGGGAGGTTGCAGAGAGAAGCAGAACGTGCAGGACTGATGATCAACACCAACAAGATCAAAGAGATGAGGATAAATTCTGATGTCACGACTAGCTTGACAGTCAACGGAAAGGAAATTGAGCGAGTTGAGTCCTTCCTCTACCTTGGGAGTATAGTCACAAATGATGGGGGAGCAGAGGAAGATGTTCGAAGTCGTATCAGGAAGGCAAATGGTGCCTTTGTCCAGCTCTACCCCATCTGGAAAAATAGAAACATTTCCAGGAAGACCAACCTCCGCCTTTTCAATAGCAACGTAAAATCGATTCTTCTCTATGGCTGTGAAACATGGAAAGTCACAAAACCGATCAACAACCAGCTACAGGTGTTCATTAACAGATGTCTGCGTCGCATCATGAATGTGAGGTGGCCGGACATAATCTCAAATGAAGATCTTTGGACCATCACCAATCAGCAACCGATTAGCATCCAGATCAAGGAAAGGAAATGGCGCTGGATCGGTCACACACTAAGGAAGCCGGACAGAGCTGTTGAGAGGACGGCGCTAGACTGGAATCCTCAAGGTGCCAGGAAGCGAGGTCGACCTAAGACGACCTGGAAGAGGACGATCGAAAATGAAATTGCAGAGGTGGACAAGAACTGGAGTCGAGTGAAGAGAATGGCCAGGAACCGTACTGCGCGGAGAAATTTCGCCAAGGCCCTATGCTCCGGAAGGAGCGGCAGGAATTAAGTTAAGTTTCAGAAGTGGTAGGAGGAGCTTGACTGGCTGACAGCACTGAAGTGTGTAGCCGATCCATCAGTCGCTAGTCTAGTCCAATGTGCTTTGTTGACAGCGTGCAAGTAAATCAGTTTCGCAATGGTCATGACTGAACAGCATACAAAAAAAGGAGTGGTGATGCAGCAGTCTTTAAAGCAGAATGGGAAATTTCATTTTGCTATACAGCTTATAAACGGTATGCCAAATGTTAAGCGTGCAACAGAGATGTAATGTGTTAAAAAGAAGACAATTTGTTGTTGAATTTTCCTCTCTAATATGTTCACATTTCAGTTTGGAATAAATCACAATATTCTTTACTTAACACTTGTGTTCGTTTCCTACACATTCCATACATCAGAGTACCATTCGATTTGTATATGCGGTATATTTGTTATGGCAAAAAAAAAACTATTAATATGTCAACAATCCCACTAGAGTCGTCGGCCGCACGACTGTACGTACGTATCTAGTCAGTGTGTTCCAACAGCTTCCGTCTCCTCATTGCCACAGAGTAGTGGTGGAAGGGGAAGGAGCGCTAGTCTGACTGCCCAGTGCTCCCCTCGGAGCGCAATGACTGGATGGCCCTGATCTAGGGCTTCCCGACCCGGTCTCCGCCCACCACACAGGCCAGCGCGGCTCCATTCTATAGGGAAGGCTCTCGCTGTATTATAGATTTCTTGTATATTATTGGCAAAACATTGCTGCTGCTTGAGTTTCCTGACTGGTTTGATGTAGCTATCCATGCCCCCGTCCTGAGCTAATCGCTTCATCTCTACATAGCTACCACACCTACATCCGAGGTAATCTGTTTAACATATTCTAACCTTGGTCTACTCTCGACCCTTCCTTCCATAACTAAGTTTGCTTGGTGTCTTAACCCTTTTGCTTTCAAGCTCCCAGCTGATGGATGTGTCAAAACTGACAGCCATATTTACCACACTTCTTTTAAAATTACATGAAGGTATGCCAATGAAGATATCAACATGAAAGATGGTAAACGTATAGAGTATATATCACTTATTATTACTGTAAGTAAGTCATGTCTCTAAACCAAAAGGGTTTAATGTTAAAAAAAGAAGAAATGTGATATCAAAATTACAAGTTTCAGATTTTGAAAGTTTGGAAGTAATTCTAGAAAATGGTATTTACAGCCCAAGTTTGTTATTCATGTCAGTAGGAAGGCTATAATATTGTTTACTAGCATAGTTAATATCAAGATTCTATGTGCATTAGATCCAAGGATAAATTAAAAGGTTAAAATGATGTAACACTGAAAAATGTCAGCCATTTTTGAATAAAACACAGATTTCTTATAAATAATATGTAGCACTCACCTATGAAGATATTACTGGATCATCCTGCCAGACCATCGAAAAACTGGAACACTTTCACCTGCAGAAAGTCCGTTCCATAATGCACATCAAATGGGATGACTCTATAACGAATGCCGCGGTTCTCGAGAGAGCAGAGATGAAGAGCATAGAGGCCATCATCATTAGTCACCGGCTTAGATGGATCGGTCATGTCCAACGCATGACTGACGACAGACTCCCTGTAGAGCGAGCTCGGCAAGGGCAAGAGACCTCTAGGAGCACCTCGGAAGCGTTACAAAGACCAGCTTAAGGAGTGTAGCCATTGATCTAGATAATTGGCATACACTTGTGGAAGATGGCGCACGTTGGTGTGCAGCCACCTCAGCTGGGGTTTCACATTTTGAAGAAGAACGCCGAAGGCAGGAAATGGAAACTCGTCAGAGGGGAAAGCTGCGCCAGATTTTGCCACGTCCTCCACCTTCCATCATCTGCACTGTGTGCGGCCGTATGTTCTATGCCAGAATTGGTCTGTTGAGTCACCAACGAAATCACGATCGAGTGAATACAAATTAGTAATGCACGAAAGAAACATACACTCTAATACGAGTATTGGCCGACGAGACACTTACAGCCATTTCCCAGATTTTTCAAGGCACATCGTGTTGTGTAATTTACTTCACTATCGAAGATTTAGAAGGCAAGGCTGGCCTCCTTCTTTCTGCTGGAGTAGTTGCCTTTTCCTTCAGTGGCGGAGGGTATAGGCCTTCCTTTATTCTATGAACTCACCGAAGATTGGTAATGAAAGCTAGTGGGTACATCCTTGCATTTCCCTGGAGGAAGCATGGAAAACCCACACTGTGAGCCTTGGGATTTGAAAGGCGTCTTGCACCAGCTCTCCATGGCGGTGAAAGATATAATTAGCGCCTCTACACCTCAGTGTGAAATGGGAGCAAGGGGGGCAGGAATGCAGAATATTTTCAAAACATAGACTAGCTCGTTGACATTTATTGAACAGGTACATTTCAATGGATAATTACATTAATTAAATAATTTCCGAATTCATTTTGAAGACAGGTCACATCACTTCGCTATCCACTACAACCACATACACATACTTCTAACATTTTGGCAGAAGCAGGGAATTTAAATAAACCTACGAGCTACAGTACAAAAGGAAAAGTTTAATGGAGTGATACTCCTGGCGACTTGCCAATTTCTATATTACAGTCATAATTCCCCACCTCTGTTATTAAAGCAGCCCTCTTGAATTCTTTACGAGAACTCAAAGTCGTTATCGAAGTTGTCGTCATCATAATCATCACAGTCATCGTAATCTGAAGGGCCATAAAACTCGGATGATGTGTTGGATGCTCTGTCGCACCCGATGATACAGCCCGGGCTCTCTGCGGTGAAGAGATATGCCCCCAACTGCAGGCGGGCAGCTTCGATGAGAAACCTCGGCACCACGCTGTGCGGGAGCATTAGACGTTCCTTCACCAAGCCCTCGATGGCACCAGGGTATAGGTTCAAGGCCAGCAATGCTTCTTGCCCCAAAGTCTCTAGTTTGTAAGTGTTGTACTCCTTAGCACAGATGCCTGCACTTACACTATCTCCAGAGTCTTTGGGCCCTGTCAGGACGTGTGACAAGCCATGTTTCTGCACGACTACCTGTTCCATTATTTTCCGAACACACAGCTGTTGGAGTCCACTCTTCAGATGGCCGAACATCAGCACTGTCACGTCATTTTCATGAATTTCTTGGTTCACTAGTACTTTCAATGGAAAGTTTGTTTTTGAAGACAAAATGGAATCTAGTTCACAAACAATACCATCGCAAATATCCGTACAGTCGACCACTGGAAACACAGAACACAACATGGTTTTATCGAGATGGGACACAAAGAAAGGGGGGTCTATAGGGGTATCTTTGTGCCATTCCATGTAAGGAACAGAATTCTGAAGGAATGGAGCAAACAGTGCAGAGATGGTCATGTCGGAGATAGTTCTTGTTTGTGCTACGGCTTGCACTGTGGTGTTTGCTCCGTGGTGGATTAGTTTGACGGCAACCCCGGGTGATCCCGCCAGCATGGCACGCCAAAGCAGGGTCTCGTTGTTACAGTTTTTGTGGTTCACGTTGAGTTCTGTTGCGACCGACAGGATCTGCTCCATAAGAGGCAAGGCCGAATCAAAGTCGGCGAGGGCAAGGTAGTCCATGAGGGGAGTGTTGCCGTGTAAGTCTTCCCTGTTGAAATCTCCACCGGCCGAATGCAACTTGAAGATCAGTTCTGCGTCCGGTTCCCTGTCGGCGACTACCGAGTGAAACACAGGTGGAATTTTTGGGTTGGTCGCAACGCCCGGATCCGCTCCGTAGGCCACCAGCAGGTCTATCATTTCCCAGCACTGCTCCTGGAGAATTTTGGGGGGAAGGTTCAACTCGCGATGTAAGCCAATGACTGTCGGCACGACGCTACTTCCTTTGTCAAACGCATGTCCTTCCTCGCAGAGTATCTTCATGTCCCTGTAGAAATTCACAACAAACTCCAAAGGTGTACAATCGGCCATTTGCCGAGGGAAGTAGGGGTTCACGTCGGCACCTTGCTTCACCAGGAGCTGAGCCAGATAAAAGTTGCGATAGCCAGCCTCTCCCGACAGCACCAAGATCAACGGTAACGAGCCATAAGCCCCTCGATTCAAATACCTTGGGTCTCTATTTTCCTTGATGAGTCTCTCGGCTTCCTCAAAGTCTTTGTCTTCCAGTGCCTTCGTCAATTCTGTAGACGTTATATCAATTGTGTGGTCGTCACCCTCGGCCATCTTCAGATTTCTGAAAGCAAAGAGAAGACAGAATGTGAGTGATGGCTTATGATTTACTGCCGGCTGTTGCGAGAGAAAGATACCTTACATTGCACAGAGTCCCGGTATAACTAAAGTAAGTTATCCTAATGACCTAAACCTACTCGCATTGAACCGACTTTACTTGTGCAGTAAATATTGTTATGTGGTTTGTTGTCATTACGTGACCAAAGTATAACCATGGAAGTGAAGCACCCGTAAAACCAATGGTTATCATTAGGGCTACGATCTTTATGTAAACACATATTCCTTCCCTTTGCTTAACTAAAAAAGAATTTGTATCTTACATATTTGATCATAATGACATTCGTTTTACGTATATTTACTTTTTTGTACATACTGTCTCTTGCAGTAAAAACAATTTTTCGCAAGTGAAATACAGTAGAAGCCGCTTATGAGAGATGCCTGATAAGGGAGACAAATACTGAAAAACAAAAACAAATGTACCCAAACAAGGTTGTTTCAGTCCACTTAAGTGATACAGCACATCTGTTTACAGAGACAATAGAGGGTTTCTACTCTTCATAACGAAGTCGGAGCCAGAGATGTGCAGTAGCTTGTAGTTCCTGAGCTCAACTCTTGACCTTGTCTATGGCACGTAAAGGTTTGTCACAGTGTGAAAAAAAATATTCAGTTTTGGACAAAATCAAAACCCAGGCGGTCAACAACCCAGATCGAGAGCTTGCAAAAAACACGGGCGTCTCCAAAGATACGATTTTGCGTTTGGAAACAAATGAAGTTATATAGTCTACACTGTTATTGTGACAAAAGTTCCCATCTATCAATACCTGAATATGTCATCTACTGCACTCACATATTTCGGGGCATCAACTGCTCCCTTCTTCAGCCATTAGTTTTCTCAATCATATTGTTGTCATATGCTCCAAAAACATTGAAAAAACATACATTAACTTAATATTAACAAAACATCTGGTTGAGAGTGGAAAACAAACATGGTGGCCACTACTCCTGGAAAACTCCTGGATTTATATAATAGGTCTGGAAAACTCCTGGAAAATGATGAAAAATTTTAAAACTCCTGGAAAATAGCCACTGTTAATTAATTATAAAAGTCTTTCCATCCACTGCTAAAATTCCCAGTCCGCTCTTAGTCCTCGACGTCTTGATATCGCGGATGGGGTAGCAAGGGCCATCTAGTGGTCGCTCTGCAAACCCTGTTTATTTTTAACCGGAAATTTACGCGCCGTGTTTTATCTTAAATCATACTCCCGCTGCAGTTTTGGGTGAGCACTCTATCGTTAACGAAATAAATTTCCTCAGGCTACCTGTTTCTGTGTGGGAGAACACGCGATAGTATTTTTGTAAAACAAATTGAGTATAGACAACTTCACCGCAATAAAATTGCAGGCAGCATTCTTTTCTCTTTTTCTTTTAAAGCGGATATTTGAGTCACAAAGGCTTCTTTTAAAACAACAATTAAATCATTTGTGTGTAGGCTTGCGTATCAATAACGCAATCACCACCAATTTTTGTCAACATCTGTATAAGTAGACCAAACACAACTGCTTTACTTTGGTCTTGAAGTAGGCAACCGATCAAGTCCCCCGCCCGGGATTCGTGCTTATTTTTAAGTCTGGAAAAATGAGAATTACTCCTGGAAAACTCCTGGAAAATCGTTGACCGATTTGAGTGGCCACCATGAACAAATCCCCATAATCACCTTTAAGATTAAAATATTAGAAATACCTACCTTAACAATTAAAAACTCTACGCATGCATTTTGAGGATTAAAATAGGTCTATTGCCAATTTTAATCATCAAAACGCATGCGTATAGTTTTTAATTGTTATGTATTATCTGAACTACTAAAATTAGCCATTAGCCATTAGGATTCAAAATAGACCTGGGAAGGATGTATTCACTCCTCCGCTGTCTATAACCCACCTGCCATCCCTTTTTATACAGGGTCTTCTTTTTAGGTTGCTCAGAGTTTCAGGAGAACATGCAGGGAAGGTGATAGCCCAGCCGGGTGACTCATTTGCTGAGAGATATATTCCCGTCATGACGGCTAAGATGATCTAATACAGTACGGTAGCGATAACCATTGCATTATACGGCTAGGGACGGAGTGTCATTGCGCCAGCCATGCGTGCTCTGAGTGGTGCTGCAGAGCGACCTAAAAAAAAGACCCTGTATCACGACTTTTATACTGTAGTAAAATTCCATCTGGGTCTGCCATTATCCGCATGAATTATGAACAAGTACAGTATTGCCAACACCGCCCATACGGTGCTAATTGTTTTTATAAAAATTACATTTACCTAGACCAATAATTTAGGTAACGTTAGTCATATATGCACCCCTGGTTTTTGTCACGCTCAGTTGAAATATTCACGAATATGACAGACCTCATGCGGTGGTGTATTTTATATTTTACATGTTGGCAACAGTACCGTAACATCAACGTGTCCGCCTAGGTAACAGTTGAAGGAAGCTCATGCGCTTGGACATGGCTGCCGTCATTCAATTAGCAAGAAACAAACATATTTCTTGCGCACATAGTGATAATAGACGGCAATTTCAATTGGTATTGTCCCCTAGAAAGGTATGAAAATCATGTCTTATCCATGTTAAAGAAGTTGTGAGTATCAAGGGTAGGTTTACACCTCTCCTCAACTAGTAATGATTTTTTTTTTCAGGTAGAATCTCATACTTGCTGCCTAATATAATTGGGCATAAACTCAATCAAGCTTCCTTTACATTTTCTTACATCTTTATAAATTATTCCAACATTGTTTAAAAACAATTTTTATTCTGAATTTGAAACAGATCCAAGCTATTATGTACTAACAATATGAAGACCAGGTTGCAAATCTGATGTTTTCCATTTACTATACGGAATGTTTAGCTCAGACAGGGAGGCAAGGAGGGCTTCATCAAACCAGTCAAACGACTGAAGACTCAAACAACATACAGAATGTATTGATTTTTCATTTTCAATATGGCCATTTAGCAACAAGTGTTTAAAACTATTAAAGGGCACCCTTAATATTCTTTGGGACATTCAACAACCCCAAGTGAGACTGTGTACCTATCGACAGATGCACGAAACTGTTCAGATACGCTACAATGTTATATGCTGAGATAATATTGTACATAATTATTAGCGGTGTAATTACCGCTAGTGGTACACCTACCTGTAGGAAATAACCGGAAGATAGCACAAAAGATGTGTCGATTTCCAATTACAACTACATCGAGCTATTTATGGTAAAAGTAATCATAACACGTCTCACTAGCCGTCGAAATGAATGCTATAACATGAGAAATTACGAACTCCTGTCTGCAACAATTTACACCCACAAGCGAATCGACACCCACTTTTCCCCCTCCACTTCCCTTCTGTTGTTGTTGTTGTTGTTGTTTGTGTTGCGTTGCTGGACACAGAAGCTTCTTCGCCCAATAACATCCGGCATGGGAATAGTCTACAGTAGCCATCGCAGTAAAATGCCGCAGCAAATTGGTCCATATGTTCAAAACCACTAATCTCTTGAACTTCGTTTATCACATTGCAACTGATGTCCACATTATCCTCTTCACTATCGAAGCTGATCTTTAGCACTGATGTCTAAATTTATGTAATTATCGCACACGCCAAATAGGAGAAATCAGGGAAACAAGATCTATCCGTATATTTATATGGGTGACCAAAAAACCGAAAACCACACCCAGGAGCACCAGAAAGAATAACGGGAAGGACCCCCTAGGAGCCCACCTAAGATTTTACAATTGAAATGGAAGGTGATCCAAATATGACATAATAGCATCCACCAATGGAACTGTAGGACTATGTACAAGTGACGCGACGTTTAACGGCAAGGGATAAGCAAGTCGCCTCAATTTCTCCAACATAATGTCCCGCTGCGGATTGAAGGTTTCGCACTGAAACAATATGTGATGTAAAGTACCTCGTGCCCTACCACATACACACCTATCATTGTCCCTGAGATGCATGCGCTCCAAAGCTACTGGTGTAAGAGCGTGCTGGAACCGCATTCGAATGATGGTAATAATATGACGCCGCGAATATTTTCCGACCCGGAACCAAGGCGCTGTAGTTACGGATGGTTTTATTAAGAAAAAATGTTTTGCTTTACATTTTGCTATCTCGGTCCATTCATTTTGCCAAGCACTAACGACTCGCTGATGAATTATCGGTACTATATCCGGATACGGTATCCCGATATTATACACTGTTCCCTGACCGCATGCCGCATTCTTAGCCCAGAGATCGACTGTTTCGTTTCCTGCTATATGACAATGCCCAGGAATCCACATGATGACCACGTCTTGTCCTGTGAGGGTGAATGTATGGAAATATTGCACTATTTGGTAGAGATACCAATTATTCGAGTGCAGAAAATGAGGTAAGGCATTAATAACACTCAAAGAATCCGTGCATATTAGCGCGTGATGTAAACGATGGGCATGAATATAGTGACAAGCCTGGCGTATAGCAAAGAGTTCAGCTGTAAAGATTGTAAGATGAGGGGGGAGGCAATAAGTGCGACTAACCTGTAAATCAGGAGAGTAAAAAGCCGACCCCACGCGATCCGGTCGAACCATCTTTGAACCATCCGTATAAAAAATCTTATAATCGGAATACAAATCCTGAATATCTCGAAATGCACGAGAAATGATATTCGGATGATGCTTGAACATTTGAAATAGCAATGGAAAGGAATTATGCAGAATCTTAGGTTGGGTATGCAAAACCTTGTAGGGGATTGTATATGGAAGTGCTAAACGGGTTTGTAACACATCCTTCCTGAAGGGTTGTAAAATCTCATAAGCTATGACCAGTGCCGGTTTATGTGAGCGATCTAAACGATTTTGTGCGTAATATTCCATCAGAAGTTGTAATTTAGAGATAATCGGAGACGCCACTAACGACAATTTGTAGGCCAAATATTTGCCCGCTATAAATGTGCGTCGATGTGACAAAGGTAACTCACCGGCTTCCACCAACAATGCACTCGTGGGGGTGGAGGCCAAAGCCCCTAGAATGATGCGGATGGCTTTATATTGTAGTCTATCTAACATTAACAAGCGACTGTTCGCCATTAGATCGTAAAAGAAACTGCCGTAATCTAATTGTGAACGAATAATGTTCTTGTACACTGTCAATAATAATGCGGGGTCCGCACCCCAACGACGCCTTGTCAAAGCTCGAAGGACCTGTAACCGTTTTTCGATTTTAACTTCAAGATATTGCACCTGCCGTGTCCACCGGAGTTTATCATCAATATAAATGCCTAAATATTTGATATTGCGCACAACATCTATGGTACCCTGTCGAAATAAAATAGGGCTCTGATCGTACCGCCGTTGATGCGTGATAATTATAGCAGAGTTCTTACCCGGAGATGTTTCCAAGCCATGATTACTTAGCCATTCATGGGCTAGAGTTAATGCAAGATATAAATCTGTTCGACATTGATGCAACGAGTCACGGGAACAATAAATCATAAAATCATCCGCATATTGTATGATACGGGCATAAGGCAAAATCACCGCTTCTAATTGTTGAGTATAAATGGAAAACAGAAAACCACTAAGTATGTCCCCTTGCGGCAAGCCCTGAGACGTCTGACGGTGGTCCAGCTTCCCCTCGGGGGTACGTAATATGAGACGCCGATGAGTTAAAAAATTGTGAACAATACAAAGAAATGGAGAGGGGAAATGAAGCTCCTGCAGTTTCCGTTGTAAAATCATGGGATCTACTGCATCATACGCCCCCTTAATATCCAGACAAACAGCAATAGTATGATGTTTACGTCCTTTAGCTAATAACACATCAGTTAAGAAAATCGAAATAGCATCGACAGTACTGCTACGTTTACGAAATGCGAATTGATACTTAGAGAATAAGTTGTAATATTCCATACACCATTGCAAACGTTGCAATAATACTTTTTGAAATATCTTCCTCACACAGGAGCCTAAATTGATCCCACGATAATTCTGAGGGTCACGTGCGTCCTGCGAGATTTTTAAGATAGGCAGGACCTCAAAGATATTCCACTCAGTGGGAAACGTGCCAAAACGTAATACTTCATTATATACAGAAATAAGTATCTCGAGTGCCTTGTCTGGAAGATAGGCAACCATCTGATATGTTATAGAATCGACACCAGGACTTGTCGATTCCGTACCTCGAAGAGCAGATTGAACTTCCGCGTGCGTTATAGGTTGCAGTAGAACATGGAAATGATCTGAAGCTGTATAAGACGGAAGCGGGCCCATATTGATAACTGTATCTGGCGTGAGATTTATATAAAATTCTTGAAAACCCTGCCGGCTAAGTCCTGTAGACGGCCCCATATAACGAGTATTGGACAAACTTTTGATGGTAGACCATAACTTAGTTAAAGAGGTTGTGGCATTTAATGAGCTGATGTGATTCTTCCATGCGTCTCGTCTCTTTTCATTAAATACTCGTTGGATCGTGGCTGTGACGCGCTTATACAAGATATAATTGTCATGTGTACCATGTTTCCGATATTTTCGTAAACACGCCTTCCGTCTTTTTACTAGTAAGGCGCACTCTGCATCCCACCACTGTATAGTCCCAGGGCGTTGGAACCTACTATACGGAATGGAACGCTTCGGGTGATAACAATCCAAATATTGTTGAATAAGGTGATACAAAAGAGAGTATTTCTGACGTGGGAGGGGTGGGATACGGCCCAGATTATCCTGAATGAATGTCTGAAAGAGGTCGAAATCAAAGTATTTTAAAGAACGAGTTATTTTAGTGCCCCGGTGTATCGATGGTGCGACCCCAGTGCGATCATAAAAAATTAAAATAGGGAAGTGATCACTCTGATGCGTGTCCCCGATCGTGCTCCAATCTAATTTATGCGACAAGTCCGGGGTAGTGAGGGTTAAATCTACCGCACTTTTTGGACTGCCCGGGGGTGTCAATCTCGTAGGAGAACCGTCGTTTAACACATTTAAGGAAAATGTGGCAATCGCATGAGCAATATGTCTACCTTTAGCATTTGTTCGTTCACTGCCCCAGAGGCCATGGTGTGCATTAAAATCACCTAGGATAACATGCTTAGATCTTTGTGACACGTATTTAAAATACATGTGCCACTGTTGTTGCGTGCCCTGAACACGTGGTGGGCAATAGATATGACTAACATATATATCCCCCACCCGAAAAAATTGATGATAACAAAAAGGGAGGTGATACGGCAAAGACAGCGGAGTAATTTGTAAATCCGATTTACAGAGGGTTATTAAGCCTCCGTATCCCGGACCATCTTCACGAAAGACCGTATAATTGGGAATTTGAAAACGGTAATGTGGGTATAGCCACGTTTCTTGGATAAAAACGATCTCAGGGTGATATGTCGATATTAAATGAAGCAATTCATGCTTCTTATTTACCACACTCCGACAGTTCCATTGCAGCAGCCACATCCTTCACCTATGAACGACATGAGATGAAGAAAGAGACGAAACGAATCAACCCAAAAAAAAAACTATTGACAAACTGCACCAGTGCCCCTTGGTAGTGGTTTTTCGAGGGGTGGAAGTAATGGCAGTATTTTATCTAATAACTTTTTAACACAGTGCGCCCACTGTGCATTGTGGCCTAAAAGCTCCATGAGTTCTGTAAATTCGTCTAGGATTTTTTGAGTAGGAGCAGTTTTATCGGGCCCCGAATCGGGCTCCAGTCGCCGGACACCGGATGTGCCCGGTTCGCTGGGCTTCTCAAGTGGTGATATCCGTTCCACGCTTGGGGTTTCTATCAGTTGCAAATATGCCGACCTATCATATCCCAAAGGGGTAATCAATTTCGGAGCCGGATGTACCAACTCTGAAAATTTACGCTTACGCGGAGGATCAAATCGTTGCCCACTAGGTGATGCTGCCAAAGGGGGGAATTGTTGGGGAAGTGCTAAAGGGTGAAAAGGGGTACTTGTCTGGCGCTTCACAATTTCATTATATGATTTGTTTTCAGTACACATCAGCCTCTTTATCTCTATTTGCTGCTGATGCACCTCACAGCGCACCGCCCCTGCCATATGATTGCCTTGACAATTAACGCACTTGAATATCACTTCTTTGCAGTCACTCGTTAAATGCTCCTGCGCACATTGTCCACATCTAGGTCCCCGAGCCCTACAGTGAAGTTGCACATGCCCGTACCTCTGGCACTTCTGACATCGAAGAGGTGAAAAAATGTACAAACTTACTTCTAAGAGAACATTGAAGATGCTGACATGAGTAGGCAAGTTTTGAGTTTCGAAAAAAATTTTCACCGTGCCCGTTGCTATTTTTTCCGATTTTCCATCTACGGTTTTAGTACGAAAAAAACGTTGTAAACGTACGATAGGTACAGGAGAGTCAATGAAACGCATTAGTTCCTCCTGCGTAAGGGAGGTATCTACCCCCCGAATGAGTCCCACTCGTTGTATGCTTGACGATGGTATAAAGGCCATCATATTTCTATCCTTTAACACCGGATGTTCCAAAAATGAATTGGCATCTCGTAGTGACTTAAATTGAACTTGAACCCGATTGCGCCCTTTTCGTTGGATTTCTTGAATTCCTGGGATTTTACGTTCATAAAACAACCGTCCCAAGGCCATTGGATGCAAATGTCCAATCGCTTGAGGCTCAACGCCTTGAACGAAAACTATATACGGTCCCGTATGATTTGAGTAGTAGCGATAGTCACTAGGAGGAGTACGAGGTTGTACAGGGGTTTGGACCACAGGAATAGCCCGAACTTCCGACATTTTAGTGTTCTCATGTTCATCCACAATATGCATTGATTCAATGTTGGCGTAACCATCAATAATAACCGCCGATGGATTATCCGGTGGGAGGCCTATTTGACCTCCCCCACTCTTCTCCGACATTGCGGCGAAGAATTTCCGAATGTATAGTACTTACATAAATCGTCACCAAGCACAAGGAAATAAAGACGAAAACAACACACTTAAATATGGATAGCAAATCGCACACCACACCGCTCACCGCACACACAAACACCAGACGAAAGCGACGGATATGTTGCTGCGTTCACAGCGGACGAGCGACTCTTCCCTTCTGTTAATTGCAGTACTCGTCGCGAGCAATACGTCCAGTACCATCGCCTTCTATACAGAACATTACAGTACCCACGAGTTGTCTTCTTTGTATCGTTTTAGAAATTATTATGTTGTCCTGTTTTACATTCAGGTGAAGGATAATTTATAGTTGGGTGAATTTAGTGTTATTGCGTTACTTGATGAATCGATTGCTGATGGATTTGAGTTCCACTACAGTCAATAACCATGGTTTGACACAACGAACACGTACACAAAAGGCGCACTCTGGCGTTTGCACGGCGTAAAACAACTCTGAAGGCGCATTCTACTAGTGTTTTTCGAAAACTATAGGTAGCACCAACCAGGGCCTTCTATACTACCGGACCTGACACAGGCGGAAGGGCAGAGGCAAGATGGCTGACTTACTGGGTTTGTTTATAATGTTGTGTGGTATTGTTTACGATGAGATAATGGTGTGAATAATCCCAATATCGCTTAGCAATTGTCTCGCTTGATTTGCTGTGCTTAGTGGTTAATGCTTTCGTGTAAATAAATGTCTGCATTATCGTAGTTGAATGTTTTGAAGAATTTTTGGCTGCTCTTTTTCTTGATTTTCAGCTGAGATTTGATTTCCCTTCTTGTCTGCTTTTCTTTTGGGCTCATGGAATTTGAGATTAGATGATTGGCAAATTCATTTAGCTTAATGGCAGTTTTCGATCTAATTGTTGTTGAATTTGTTGGGTCTAGTTTTCTGATAACAGACCAAGCTTTCCGACTCGAGTGTGTGTGGTCGAATGATTCCACGGTTTCATGCCAGATCTTTATTCTATTCTCATGTAGTGAATGTAGGAGGCCAGTAGCATTATCAGCAGATGGATTTGCTTCATATTTTTCCAGTAAGCTTTCACTATCCTCATTCCAACCGGGTGTGTATTCTTTACGATAACCTCTAGGAATACATCGCCTAGCTGCTCCTTTAAATATGCCAATAAGTCGTGTGTAATTACTACATGTTGGCTTGATCCATCTGATGTTGGAGTCTGTTTGCTTTGCAAATTCAGACCAGTTTGCCTTCTTAAAGTTCCACCTTGGTTTTGGATGGGACTGTACAATTGGTACACATATCCCAGTCTCTAAAATAATAGGTCTGTGCTGACTGTGGGGGAAATCATTAAGCACCGAACGGCGTATCTGGCTATAGGAGTTTTCAAGCTGAGTTGAGAAACACAGATCAGGAGTATATCCTCTGTTCCAGCGACCTGAATGAAAAGTGGGTAAACTTTTACCATCAAAAATTAATTTTAGGTTTTCAGTTTCCATCCAATCACAGAGAGCTTCGCCATTACTGTCACTCCCGCAGTATCCCCCAGAGATTATGATGGCTATTGAAATCACCCAGGAATAGAGTTGGGTGTTGCTGAGATGGAAAAGGAGGGGTTGGCCAGTTTACTTCAGGAGGCTTGTATACATTAACTATTGTTACACCATCAATTTTTGTTATAATTGTAAATATATTATTTTCACTGCTCACTGAAAGAACCTGATGATTTTTTATGCTATGCTTGACGTAAGTCGCTAGGCCGTACTTTACATGGTTGTTTGAGGCTATTAATGTATATCCTGGTATTTTCCCTCTACTTCGTAACTGTTGATCATCTGCTGTATGCGTTTCTTGGAGTGCAATGACATCGATAGCATGTTTCTTTGATAGTCTGGATAGATAGTCACATTTAGCTCTACTTATTCCTTCAATGTTCTGTTGACATATGCGGAGAGATGGTCCAACCCTACGAACTTGTGCGTCCTGAGAAGGACTTATTGACTGTTTACTCTGTATTTGTTGACCGGGAGGCCTTTTCAGGCAGTTCGGTCTCATCTCTATTTTGTTGCTTACTTAGCACCACCCGGGGGACACGTGAAAACTTTCCACTCAATTCACTGTAGAGGAAGTCAGAGACGCCATCACAAACATGAAACTTGGGAAAGCAGCTGGATTCAACGGAATCTATCCTGAATTCCTCGCTCACTGTGGACCAGCTACAATTAAATGGATTACTAACTTCTTTTCAGATATCCTTAATACTGGAAATCCCCCTGTATTATTCAAGAAAACATAAATATTAGCGATCCTAAAACAGAACAAAGATCCGACAAAAGTCGAAAGTTATCGCCCCATAGCTCTACTAAGTGTCACTTACAAACTACATGAGCGACTCATCTACAACAGAATTTTTGATACTATTAACAACCACATCCCCATAGAACAAGCTGGATTCAGGCCTGGCAGAAGCTGTAATGATCAAGTGTTTGCATTAACAACTCATATTGAAAATGGGTACGAGAAGAAATCTGTAAGCCTAGCTGCTTTCTTGGATCTATCTGCCGCTTATGATACAGTATGGCGAGAAGGCCTCCTTCTGAAATTTGTGAGCTTCATTCCGTGTCTCAAACTCACAAACCTAATTAACAACATGCTGTGCAATAGACTTTTCCAGGTTTACTCTGGCAATGATAGAAGCAAGTTCTTCAAATTAAATGATGGATTACCCCCAAGGATCTGTCCTGGCTCCTCTCCTTTTCAGCTTGTACATATACGACCTGCAAGAAACTTCTTCAAGGAAATTCATATATGCTGATGACATCTGTTTGGTAACCCAGAACTCCAACTTCACCGATGCTGAAAATACACTAACTGCCGACTTGGAAGTCTTGGACACATATTTCAAGAAATGGTGCCTCCACCTAAATTATCAGAAAACGGTTGTATCCGCATTTCACTTACGCAATCATCATCATCTTGTACAGTTTCCAGCCCCAGGCTGGGTTTGTTTGGAACATAAGCCTCGCCACTTTGTCCTTTCTTCCCACCAACTCTCCACTGTCACTCTGGTCCAGTCCTCGCCTCTCTTCTTGACACATTTCTCCACTCCTTTCAGCCATCTATCTCTTGGTCTTCCCCTTGGCCGTTTCTTATGCATCTGCATCTCATGTATCCTCTTGGGAATCTTCTTCTCATCCATTCTCTTTAAGTGTCCATACCACCTCAGTCTTGATGTCTCAATCCTACCTTGCAAGGGCTCCTATTTCACTATTTCCCTGACCTTTTCATTCCTCACCCTGTCTCTTCTTGTTACTCCGATCCTACTTCGCAGGAACTTCATTTCACCTGCCTGTATTCTGCTTATGTCTCTTTTCTTCATTGTCCACGTTTCTGAAGCATAGGTCAGTATCGGGATATAGTAGCTTCTGTATAACACTTCCTTGCTTTTTTTTGGGGGACATCATTATTCCACACTAAGCTCCTAATGCTTCTCAGAAATGCTTCTGCCTGTCTGACACGTTCCGTAATCTCTTTGTCATTTCTCCCATTTTCCTCCACTATACTTCCCAAGTACTTGAGACTTTCCACCTTCTTCAGCTGTCCACCTCCAAGAGTTATCCCACTCATTGGTCTGTCCTTTTTCCTGGTTGTTAACAGGATCTCACATTTACTGATGTTGAACTTCCATCCGTACTCTCCCACTGTTTCTTCCCAAGCCTTCAGTTGCTCCTGAATTTCCTCCTCCTTGTTTCCCCAGACCATGAGATCATCTGCAAACACCATTGCTTTCATCTTATCTTCTCCTATCTTTCCTGCTATCCGTGTCATTACCTCGTCCTTAACCACAATAAAGAGAAGGGGTGACAGCGCACTACCCTGTTTCAGGCCTCTCATTTGTCTGAACCAGTCTGTTCTTTCCCCTCCAACTTTCACACAACTCACACTTCCACAATACATCTCCTTCAATCTGCCTACAGTCCCTTTTTCCACTCCCATGTTTTCCATTGCTTTCCAAACCTTCTCCCTACACACACTATCATAGGCCTTTTCGATGTCCAGGAAGGCCATCAACAGATCCTCTCCAAATTCGTAGTGGTGTTCCTGGAGCTGTCTCACTGAAAATATGAGATCCACTGTTGATCTCCCAGGTCTGAATCCATACTACTCCTCTCTCAATTTTCTCTCCACTTTGGTTCGTATTCTGCTTTCTAATATCTTTTCATATATCTTGGCACAGTGAGGTATGAGTGTGACTCCCCTGTAATTTCTGCACTCCTTTCTGCTTCCTTTCTTAAATATTGGGACAATTAGTCCTTTCTTCCAATCTTCTGGAGACTTTTTCTCCTTCCATATCACCCTCATCACACGGTACAGCCACTGTTTCCCAACCTCCCCTGCTGCCTTCACCATTTCAACACTCACTTCATCCACACCCGGTGCCCTTCCTCCTTTCATCTTGTCTATAGCCATCTCCAGTTCTCTCCAATTCAGGTCCTTTTCCATTCCTGTGTTGTCTTCTCCATCTTCCAATACATTGTCTTCCTCCCTATGACCATTTGGATTCAGCAAATCCTCAAAGTACTCTTTCCACACTGTCTTGAGTGTTTCTTTGTTGTGTACCTCATTTCCGTTTTTGTCCATCATTACCACATCCTCTCGCAGACCTCTTCTCTTACTTTTGACCATCCCATAAAGTACTTTCTTATTTCCTCTGCTGTCTTCCTCCATCATCTCTGTTCACTTTACCATCCACTTCTTCCTCTCCTCTGCGACAATCTTGTTTGCTTCTTTCTTCTTTATCTTATAATCTTCCCTTGCCAGATCAGTTCTTTCCTGGAACCACACTCTGAAAGCCTTGTTCTTCCTTCCCACAGCTTCTTTTACTCTCTCATTCCACCATGGTGTCTCTTTACACCGCTTTCTGTTGCTTGTTCTTCCACATACTGCCACTGCAGCTTCCACCATTGTGTTTTTTAATTGCTTCCATTCCTCTTCCCCTGTTTTAGGATTGTCTGTTGGCATCCTTTCCCTTATTATCTTCTGGAATTCTTCCTTGACTTCCTTTTCCTTGAGTTTCCATACTTTGATTCTCCTTTCCTGGTACTCTGTCCTCTTGCTATCCTTAACAACTCCCAGGTTCATTACAAGTATTCTGTGGTCGCTATATAAGGCCTCTGATGGTATTACCTTTATATCTCTGACACTTCTCTTCATTTCCCAGTCGTACAGCATGTAATCTACCAAAGATTTCTTTGTTAAATCACTGCTGTACCACGTTACCCTGTGGCTTTCTTTCTTCCGGATCCAGGAGTTGCCTACCACTAAACCGTTTCTCTTGCAAAACTCCAGCAACTTTCTCCCTTCTTCATTCCTGCTACCCCATCCTTCTGCTCCCAATACATTTTCATATCCTTGCCTTTCACTTCCTACATGTGCATTCAAATCTCCCATGACAATGATGCTCTGACCATTCAACTGCTGTTGTAGCTCCTCCTCAAAGTCTTCCTTCTCTTGAGCTATACATCCAACTTGAGGGGCATATACCTGGGCTATCTCCAGGCTTCTTCCCTTTACAGTTACTCTGATCTTCACGATCCTGTCACTTATTCCCTTTACCTCTTCCTTCATTCATCTCTCACAACTACTCCTACTCCGCTGCTCCTTCCTTCACTGTTCCCACTCCAGTACAACCGGTACCATTTCCTCAGTTCTCTGCGACCTTCTCCTTTCCATCTTGTTTCTACCAAGCCCAGTATATCCAGTTTTCTTCTCTCCATCACATCTACAATCTCCTCCACCTTTCCTGTCAGTGTCTGTATGTTTAATGTCCCAACTCGTAGTCCATTAGCATATCCGGGTCGTCGTCGTTTGCATCCGTCCTTTCCGAGGCCTGTTCCTGTTTTGAAAGCAAATATGATATCCACTACTGGCTTGCTAGGCCTATCGTAGCTTCACCAGAGCCCCGTCAGCCGTCACTTTTCAGGGTTCCCATAGAGCCTTCACAGCTACCGCAGCGGTCCCGGGGCACACGAAGTCCCCACTGTACTTCACCCCTACAGGCAATCCCCTACTTCATGCCGTTGCCCGTCTCCCACCACGTGGAGGAGGGGTTGGACTTGTGGGAGACACTTATGCAATAGGTTTTCTAATTACAAACCAGAAGTTACATTCAGAGGACAAACTTTGCAGTTCTGCAGCATGCCTAAGTACCTTGGGATAACACTTGATAGGTCCTTGACCTTCAAACAACATCTCACGAACGTGGCCGCAAAGGTGAAGACCCGTAATAGCATCCTTCAGAAGCTTGTTGGTACTTCCTCGGGTTCCAGCGCTCAAACTTTACGATCAACTGCTCTGGCACTGGCATACTCCGTTGCTGAATACTGCTGCCCATCTTGGCTAAACAGTGTCCACTCCAAGAAGATAGATGTGCAACTTAACCAGATAATGCGACTGATTACGGGCTGCATACGTAGCACACCCACTACATGGTTACCTGTTCTAAGTAACATCCAACCTCCAGCTCTTCGAAGATCAGAGGCTCTCCTGAAGATCTGGAAAACCATTCAGAAGAACCCCCAGCTACCCATACATACTGATGTAGCAAAAGCAGGTAATCAACGGTTGAAGTCAAGAAAACCACCTTGGCGCTCTGCAGTACTTCTTGAAGACTCTTCATTTAACATCTCAGAATCATGGAAAACTATGTGGGAACAATCATCAGTATTCAATGCACATCTGATTGAAAACCCTTCCAACCGGATAGAAGGTTTCAAACTCCCCAGACGCCAATAGAGTAACCGGATCCGTACAGGACAAGGCAAATGTGGATTCCTGCTTCACAAATGGGGTTGGGTTACTTATGCAAACTGCGATTGTGTAGCTACCCTGCAAACCATCGGACATATTGTCCGCAACGAGCGTTCCAAGGATCAGTAGGTGACATTCATCATGCATCTTCTGAGGCACTTCGGTGGATTGATGGCCTGGATTTAGAAGTTTAAACCAAGAACTTGTGTTTATGACTATGTATATAACTGTATATATAACTTTATACCGTATGTAGTGTATGAACTTTTATTTTAACTCTGTATCATCATACGATAAATAATAAATAAATAATAAATTATCGTAGTGCTTCATAAAATCGAGATACCGGTATCTTCTGATACCATCAATTCTACTAGTGGGTAAGTTGGTCTATTTATAGGGTTTATAAATTATTAGTAATGGTAATCCATCATGAACAAGCAGAGTAATAATTAACGTATTCCATTTTTAGGTCTGAGAAGATCTGAACATTGATTACTAAGAAACATAACCTGCTTTTTAAACTGGATGCAGTATCCACTAATCCAGTTTTAAGCCTGCTAGTTCAAGGATCTTATCACGTACTTGGTGTGGATTCCTGTTTTTATAAACTACCAGTAGGCTTACCCGTGGAGATATGCCTCGGAACTGTTGTGTGCCTGGATGCAAATCCAATTATCATAAAGATAATCCATTGGTGCCTACTTGACAATTTTCCAAACAAAAAGAACTTAGGGATAAATGGACAAGAAGTCAATGTGAATTCTTAAACATGAGTGGACAGGGAAAGTTGTAACTGTTCCTGTAGGAATTTCAATCTCTTAGTACATATTATTCTTAAAAATAAATGTGACCAACCAGGTGGTGTAGTTCATCGTGATACTTTTTCTCCGACAGCTAACTCAGCAGTTATTGTCAAACATTTTGTCCCTGAATTAGTTATTACACAAGACAAATTCCCTTGTGCAGATGGCTCAGTTGTAACTGTACCTACAAAAAGAACAAAGCTACACGAAGGTGCATATCCTACCATCTTTGAAAACCAGCCATCATATTTAACAAAACAGTTGCCTCCAAAAAGAAAGGATCCAAAGGAACGCATGAAGCAAGTTCTTGCCCGTGATGAGCAACAGTATAGTGAGTGAAATGAAAGAGATACAATATTAGGGTTTGGAGAATTTAAAAATCAAGTAGGCACTAGATATGTGGGGGCCTTTCACATTATTTACCAAAGATAGGCATGTTTTACTGTGTAAAATTGATGACAGCCCCAATGAAGCAACTAAAATTAATACCTCCATCAGAATTTCACCATCCTTTTCTGTGGAAGTTTTGCATCTCCCCAGCAGTCAGTTTCAGTGGTGTCTTGGCGATAACTTGCTTTGTGATAAATGGACCAAGTTTGATTGCCTACTGAGTCACCTATCAGGTTTCCAGCTAGAAGATTTAGATTGTAAACAGACTTAATCTCTTACCTGGTTGGTTCCTACGTGTTGATATTGACAACTTCGATATTACCACTAAAAGGAAATTGAAATTCCTACAGGAACAGTTTCAACTTTCCCTGTCCACTCAGCCAAGATATTCTGCTGATCCTCTCCTGTGGGCCTCAACATTGTTGTATTCTTTTCCTGGGGTTTATAATTTTGTTCACTCCAGCCAAGTGTTAGCAGTACCTCATCCATCTTATTTAAGAAGATTGTTGCGTAAAATGGGAACAAACTGTGCAGGGATCAGCGTTTCACAGGAATCATACTTACGGGATAAATGCAAGCTTCTGAGTGACCATGAAAACGCTGTGTGTACTTGTTAGATGAGATTTATGTTGCCCCTAAACTAAGTTATAAGGGTGGAAAAATTGAAGGAGTTGCTTTGAACAGACCAAATGAAATTCATTGTGCGACTACAATACAGGCATTCATGATAACTTCACCTTTGTGTAGATTTTCAGATGTTGTTGCTCTGTTTCGTGTGAAGAACTTAAACAGTGACATTCTGTATAAAATTACCTTATGACAGGAATTACCTAGGCATTTACCTTCAGTATGTGTGGGAACCCATGGTAAACCACTTGCTGGGTGGCTAAGGGGAGAATCGAACCCAACATTTCCCGGTTTACCTCACTAGCCCTCTTACCCTCAGACTAGAATTAGATTACTTGACAGTCAGGAATCAAACATGGAACCCAGAAGTGACAACCAAGAACTGCACCACCTGGTTGGTCATATTTATTTTTAAGAATAATATGTACTAAAAAGAGATTGAAATTCCTACAGGAACAGTTACAACTTTCCCTGTCCACTCATGTTTATGAATTCACATGGAAGTTATTTCTTGTATGTACAGTAGGCTTAATTATTATTTTTGTGTTAGATGTGCATAAAATATGCCTTTTTGTCTACTGGTACCAGTACATTTTGTATCGATTCGATCGGCAGTGTGATATTTAATTATTTGAATATGACTACCGTAGCTTACATGTTTAAGTATTTACATGGAAGTAAATTTTTGTATGTAGTGTTAATTTATATTCTCAGATGTTCATCAAATAGGAGTGCCATTTAATCTCATGAATAGGAATGGATGAATAGGACTAGTCTATTTGTTTATGGATTTACAGGAGGCAGTCGTGACCTTATGATAGGAATTACCTAGGCATTTACCTTCAGTATGTGTGAGAACCCATGGTAAACCACTTGCTTCATTTTTACAACTCCGGTGTGGTTGAATGTAGCTCATTAAGGATTGCTTGCTGTAGTACTTTAGGGATCATTACTCGATTTCCTCGCATTGGAGAATCGATCCAACATTTCCCGGTTTAACTCAATAGCCCTCTTACCCTCAGACTAGAATTAGATTTCGTGACAGTCAGGAATCAAACATGAATCCCAGAAATGACAACCAAGAACTACACCACCTGGTTGGTCACATGTATTTTTAAGAATAATATGTACTAAAAAGAAATTGAAATTCCTACAGGAATTCAGCCAAGATATTCTGCAGATCTCTCCTGTGGGCTTCAACATTATTTTTATTTTATTATTTTTTCTGATGGAACTCCGGTATTTCAACTCCTGGGGCACCTCACCACGCCTGTCCCTTATACAGCTACACGCACTACTACATTCATCACGTAATCGGAGGAATTCAACCCACACCCAACTGCACGGGGCTGATGACCAAGATGTCCCAAGCCCATAAAATGAATTAACAGCAGACAAAATCACGTCATGATGTTATTTTGTGTTGTGCTGGATTCTGACACACGTCATGCGTTTGATGACCGATCACCAACTACGGCGGCCATATTGGATTGCAGTGTCAGGTCCGGTAGTATAGAAGGACCTGCACCAACACACACAATATTTGAACAATTGCTTCAATCTTGCAGAGGACTTATGCAATCAAAATTTGATTACTTTGCAAATGTGTTGGATCAGCTTTAATTTAGTTACTGAAATGCAGTACACAAGCCTATAATTTCCCTATGTATGCTAATATTTGCAGAGGATGCATGCAGCTGGCTCATTCCAGTCCAGTACCGTATTGATGATATAAAGTGCCGTGTGATCGAACCACCCAGGTTTGGCCCCTGGTCCTCTTTTGACATACACCCCGATTCTGTAAGAAATGGTTAAGCTATAACAAGTCTTTAGGACCCGTAAAGACTGGATAGCAGTCGAATTGGTATTCTGTAACGCCAAATCGCATCCATGTTGTGACGTAGGTCTTACCCGCTGAACCATCCACCATAAAGGCATGTTCCGAGGGCTTGTTAGCCGTTTTCTAGTCCATGGTTAGCTTATTTGCAACGAAAAATCAAAGATGGAAGCGAACAGCTGATATGTATGTTATCACATAATGGCTTGAATATTAAGTTATTCATTGAAGATGGGGTAAGGTAAGTACAAAACAATGTATTTTGATTCAAGTTGTGCAAATATCTTTCTTTGATATTATAGTAAATAGCATACTTAATATGAATAATGTCATCCCGTGTAATGTTATTAACTTACACTTTTATTTTTATTTTCAGATGCCGTACGCGATCTAAAACGATTATTTGATGGAGAAGAAATTTAAGTGCTACTTGGCCTCTGCCATTGGTAAATTATAATTAACTTAATTGAGGTGAGAGACATGACAACATGATTATCATAATGGACTTTCACAAACTGAAATTAACTCATTTACCTAAGAGAATGAGAGGAAATGTTCTCACCATCGTCAGAACTGGTAGTGTTAAAGCATTCAATCCTGATGCAGTATGTATTTAAACAATAGGCTATCATTTAAAACCTTGGCATATAGCCTTAGTAGGCAGGCTGGAACATAAAATAGTACCGTATTGTACTATGCTTTCATATTGATCTAATGAGGGAAGTTAATGTTACATGTAATGAATGCAGTCGATTAACAGTGTAGGGGAGGAATAAGAAATAATATCAGACCCCAAATGAACTAAAGTTTGTGGTCAGTCTGATTGGCAAGTTGTCATTGCGAAGGGAGGACATTCATGTAAAAGATTACATTGCATGCTTCTGCTGGAAACTAAAACCTTAGCACTGGCTACACGTAGTTGCTCAAAATGTGTCACCCGAGCCCAGTATGTGATGCTAGGATCTGTATTCCATTTGGCCTGAAGCAGCATCTGCTGAGAATTGCAATACAAGGACTATGTTTTTTATAGTGTCTCTAAATTACTCATGTGAATTGTTTCTGTAGACACTCATATGGTGTATTACCAGTAGGCAATTAAAATGTGATTAATCATATTGCTGTTATCTAGGTGATTCTGGCCACTTGGTTGAGTCTTAGTTATTTATTCCAAATTAAAATCCTGCTAGATTGTTCTTACGAGGAATAAACATCACTGTGCTTTGATTGACAAATGTTCCAAATAGTTCTCACAGTTTTAATAACCTGGTATGACACAGCTCGGTCATCTAAATGGATCAGATGAGAAAGAAAAATCACAACATGGTGCTTTAGGAGTTTATGTCTAACATCAAGGTACGTTAATTTTCTTCATTTCATTGTGTTATCATTTGAGAAGTAACCTACATGCATCAAGATGTAAAGCTTTCCAAGAGTGGAGTTTACCAAACCGAAGTAAAAAATTCTTCAACTACTGAAATAGGTCAAAATACCTGCAGTAACGGTATCTGGAGATGATATAGTAATAGACGTTTACTCCTTCGCTGTCTGTAACCCACCCAGCCATTCCAAATAGGATCACGACTTATATAGATGAAATTCCATCTGACTCTACCATTTTTAGCACCATGTACAGTATTTCCAACCACACGTATTCGATACTATATCGCATCCGTCACACCAATGGGTTTCACCTAGACCAATAATTATTAGGTAGCGTTAGCTGATAGATAGATAGATAGATTTTTATTAATTCCATTTGATCAAATACATGCATT
Organism: Meconema thalassinum; assembly: GCA_946902985.2. Classification (NCBI taxonomy): domain Eukaryota; kingdom Metazoa; phylum Arthropoda; class Insecta; order Orthoptera; family Tettigoniidae; genus Meconema; species Meconema thalassinum. The sequence continues at coordinate 188,750,433 of OX336388.2, read as the reverse complement.
CAATACATTTTTGATATAGGACACGTCAGAATTTACATGCATAAAATAAAAGAACTAACAGGTATATATTACTAAGATTATAACTATTTATAACTTATTATAATAGCAAATCTTAATAGATACTATCTTATTGCACAACTATTTACACCTCACTCTATTATCATAATATGAAAACTTAATTCTATAAATACAACAACATACAGCTAGGTATTAAAATTAAATTAAAAAAGTAAAATATAGTTATAGATTCCATCACTCCTATACGCTAAAATATTCAACTACTGAGTAAAAACAATGGCACTGCAGATAAGCTTTCAACATTCTATCAAAGGTTTTTATTTTTGGGGCCAGTTTTATATACTGGGGTAGTTTATTGTATAATTTAACTCCAGTGTGAAAAGTTCCTTTTTGATATATGCTTGTGTGTGTGTGTGAAATATGAATGTTTTGATTTTGTCTTGTGTTATGCCTATGAACATCATTGTTTGTTTTAAGAAAAACATCTTTATTCATTAAATTCTTTTTAAAAAACATAATACTTTCAAAGATATATATGCAGGGCAGTGGGAGAATGTTTAAATCTTTAAACAGAGGTCTACATGATTCTCTAGAGTTTACATTTGCCATAATTCTAATCGCTCTCTTTTGTATCCGAAACGTGCTTAGTACATCTGGCGACATACCCCAAAATATGATCCCATATCTTAAGTATGAATGGAAATAAGCAAAATAAGTATTTCTTAATGTGTGCATGCTAGTGCAGGTTTTCAAAATACGTAACGCAAAGCACATCGAGTTCAGTTTAGTATTCAGATATTGTATATGTTTATTCCATTTCAAGTCTTGTTGTATCCATAGTCCTAAAAACTTTATTTCTGATTTATTTTCTATTTGATGACCATTTAATGTTATATTGGGCATCGCAGGATTCCTATTCTGTATAGTGTGGAAATTTAGACATACTGTCTTTTTATAGTTTATTATGAGGCGATTATCTTGTGACCATTTGGTTAACTCTCCTGTAACGGAGTCAGCAGACTGCTGTATGACCTGTTTAGTTTCACCTTTTATTACGAGTGTTGTATCGTCCGCAAACAAAATTTCCTTATGTGAATGAACGTTCTGTGTTATATCATTTATATATAGAAGAAAGAGTAGTGGGCCCAAAACCGATCCCTGGGGTACTCCAAATTCAATAATTCCCTCATTGGACAATGTTTCATTAAGTAATTTGGTTCCATCATCCTTGTGTCTCAAGCTTACTATTTGTTTACGCCTTGTTAAGTAAGACTCTATCCATTTATTAGCTAGACCTCTAACACCGTATTGATTTAGTTTGGTAAGGAGGATTTTATGGTCAACTACATCAAATGCTTTCGATAAATCCAAGAATAGGCCAGTTACATGTTCCTTATTGTCAATTAATTTCAGTATACTATTACTACATTCGTAAATTGCTGTCTGTGTAGATTTTTCCGTTCTAAATCCATGTTGTGAGTTTGATAATATTTTTTTTTTTTCTATGAAACTTATCAGTCTCTTATACATAATTTTTTCCACAATTTTTGCAATACCAGTTGGTAAGGTAATAGGACGATAGTTATCTAATTCATCTTTTGAACCGTTTTTGTGCACTGGAATTACTTTTGATAACTTCAAAATATCCGGGTAAGTTCCTGAGAGAATTGAACTGTTTATTAAGTGCGTAAGTGGATTTATTATATTTTCTGCACATTTCTTTAAAATTGCATCAGGGATTCCATCAATGCCAGCACAGAATTTATTTTTTAGCTCTTTTATAACTATTCTTACCTCTTCACTTGTGACATGATTTATAAATAAAGAATCACTGCATATATTTATTTTATTATTAGAATTTAGTGTATTTACCTGTGATTTATTTAATAATTTTTGCGGAATTTCCAGAAAATAGTCATTAAAAGTGTTTGCTATTTCCTCTGGATTATTAATCACTTTATTATTTCTGGTCAGTGTAATGTTCCTTTGTATTTTAGCAGATTTTCCAGTTTCTTTCTTTATTACGGACCACATCGCCCTGTTTTTATTAGATGATTGGGAAATAAAATTATCATTATGCATTTTCTTTGCTAGTCTTATTACCTTATTTAATATGCTAGTGTATTTTTTGTAGTATAAATTGAATTCAGGTGTTGTGTGGTATTGTTTATATAATTTGTGTAGAAATTTCTTTCTTTGACATGAATTTATAATCCCTGTTGTTATCCAATTGCTAGTTTTGTTATTTTGAACAGTTCTTCGTTTAAAGGGGAATGCTATTTCAAAATAGTGTTTTAGGGTACTGTTAAATGCATTAAATTTATCATTTACATTTTCTAGTTCATAAATTTCTGACCATGTTTCCTTATTTAATAAGTCATTGAAATATGTAACATTTGATTCAGTGAATGACCTGCACTTTGATTTTACTCCATTATCATTATTATTGATTACTTCGGATACTTCAAAACTCAGTATTTGTCCATGGTGGTCACTAAAACCCCTGGTTTTTGTCATGCACAGTGGGGGTAGTCACGCATCAGTAATCTTTATCCAGGACAATGGTTTAGCCAATTATCTTTTTTCACATAATTGCAAAGGTGTCATGTGGTGCATTTTGTATCAGACATGTTGGCAACGTAATATGACGTCAATTTGCCGGCCACAAACATCTGCCGTCGTTGACCAAGCTACAAATAAAAACCTTCATTTAAACAATATTAGCGAAATTTGACAGTTGTTTTAAGGGGCGGAACTATGAGGTCATCTGCCCCTATGATTTGTTATTAATGTAGTTAGTTATTGTTGTTTTAAGGGGAAGAACTACGAGGTCATCTGCCTCTATTATGAATGTAAGTGGAACGCAGATTATACACTTGCCTTGCAGCAGACATGAATGCGGCTTTTACATACCGTGTGTCCTTGTTTCATCTTCTGGGCGATATTACGTATTGAAATTACGAACCTTGGTCACTACTGATCCTCATATATGTGCTAAAGTTCGTAAATATGTGTGTTTATTTATTGCTATTTTTAAAACGACCGCCATGTTTCGACAGCGCTTGTATCTCGTTCAACTGTCAACAAGGTGCACTTCAGCGGCACACACCGAGACACACCGAGGCGCACACATTGTAGCCAACATGTGGGATTCAAAATTATTTGATAAAAACATTCATCGGGACGCGTTATGCTGTAACCATTGTCAAAAACCATTGGATTCGACAAAACAAAGGTTAGAATGGTTGGATCTTGGTGCGGCATAGTACCGCGAGGGCGAGGTTGGCAGAACTGTTTTGATTATGATAGATATGAACAGTGGCGGTCACAGCTGAAATTTTGCCTGGATAAGTCGTGATCCTATTTGGGATGGTTGGGTGGGTCACAGACATCGGTGTAGGAAACATCTATTAAAACATCATTCCCCGATTTATTTCTCATCGTTTTATAAGGTACTATACAGAATGTTACCGCTCGTTCTATTTTCATTCAGTGCTACCAAACATTTTCCACGCTGAGCGTGTCTTGTGTCTGAAATTAGCTAAAATACCTTTTCTCTCCTACCGCTGAACTCTCAAGGTCAAGTGTACAGCTAAACGCCGGAATCTGTATGGTGTGTTTTGTAATAGTATTTTTTTAATGCATACCAATGGCTTCTGCTTGGGCCATAGGTGGAGGGCTGTGTTAGCCATGTACACGAATACACCCCTGGTTTTTGTCTCGCAAAGTAATGTTTGTTGTGCACTGCTGTAATTAATATTTTTTGTGAGAGTGAAATTTCTTAAATCCAATCCAATGGGCTTTGCCTAGACCAATAATTGCTAGATAGCCGTTAGCCATATATACACCTGGTTTCTGTCATGCACAGTGGGGTAATCGTGCATCAATAATCTTTATCCAGACCAGACCTGTGTGGTGTATTTTGTATCCCACATGTTGGCAACTGTGGTGATAGTTTAAAATTTGAAATACACTTATCTTCCATCTAGTCAATACTTGTGTTTATTTACGCCCTAGGACATTGACTAGACGGAACATGTTTTTCAAATTTTAAACTATCATTCGTCAATACGGACCAATCGTGAACAATGTTAACCCCAACCTGTGGTGATGTCAATGTGTGCGTCTTATAAACAGTTGAAGAGACCTCATTGCACTGTCGAACATGGCTGCCATCGTTGAATAAGCAATAAATATTAATGCATATTTCTGGTGCAGTAGTGACCGAGGTTAGTAATATCAGTTGGCGATGTCCCCCAGAAGACGAAACAAGGCATGAAAATCTTACATACATTTGAACTTACATCTTAGGAATTTAAAACATCATATTTGTCCCTCCATGGTCTCTGCACAGCTGAAGAAATCAAGCGAACCCACCTCACCATCTGGGCCGGAATGATACAAACCCATCTGTTTGAACCATATTTTTTTGATTGTTTTAATGACTGGCTCATCCCGCAGCTGCAAAATGTGGGAATCTTAAACAGTGTTAGGTTTCAACACGATCAGGTGCCGGCTCACTTCGCAGTGGCTATTCGACATCGCCTGAACACAGTTTTTAGGAATCGCTATTTCATATCACATGCAACACCATCATTCTGTGACTAAGCACTTGGTATTGCATTTCTTAACGAGAGGTATGACACGTCAGCTGTTCGCTTATGTCAACTAGTTGATTACTCTGACTCTCAAACTCAGGTCTATCATGCAAAATACGAGGTTCATTTGGAGGCTTTTATATGCTGGTCTAACAAATTAATGTACACTTGTATTATTTGCTGGGTAACTTTATTTTATTTTTAGTGGTGACAGACTACATTAAGGTCGTCTGCCTGACTGAGTAATAAATGAGATTATTAATCTGTAAACTGAAGATGGTTCATACTTTGCATGACATGAGGTTAGGCGTTCCTTAGTGTGCTGTCCATTTGTGACGATTGAGTCTGATAAGTGATTGCATTTATTTAAAATAATTAATCTTGTTTTCGCATAAGGATGTAGCCGGATTAAATTGTTTTGTTACACTCTAGTGGCTAACTTGAGTTTAAGAATGTAGTGTATAGGCTACACGAGCACATCTCCAGGTCATGATACAAAAATAAATCTAGAAATTTGTTTATAGTTTTTTGTCACAGTACTGGTAACAATATCAGGGATTGATTTTCAATTTTCCAGGATTCTCTGCCAAAAAATCTCTGAAACACCTTCCAGTGCCCTGGTCTGAATGAGAAGACGAAGAAAGAAACTGAATTTGATTATCTCTACAATGGGACACATTCCACATGTGCATTGCCAATGCTCTGCAAACTGCTGTATTTTCAAATGTTTAATTTTATGTTATAAATTAAGTGTTCTATTTGAATAATAATTTGTTAATGAAAACTTTGTGTATGATTTGAGACTTGCTTCCTGAACTGCTGCAATCCTAACACCAACTGATCCCACCAGAACCAGTAGGCATTCCTCCTAATTCACGAGGTTTGTGTTTTCCTCCTTTATGTCCTTATGAAGATTGTGCAATTAGAAAGTAGACTTTTTCATACTACTGTATGTGATAAGTATGTCAAGAATTCAGGTGAGAGTTATGTTATGCACATAATATTTCAATGTAGTTAGTCTTAATCTCATTCCCAGTAGTAGTATTTATGGACAAGGTATTGCCTGTGGGGACATGGTAGGGAGGGATGGATCAACCCCTGCCCCCTACTCCCCAGAGATTTTTTAATCTGCATGGTGCTGATGCAAACCTCTGTTTTCTCTCTCCCCCTTCCTTCATGTAATAGGCTAACACATCGAGTGTGAGGAACAAAGGTCATACTCGTAGTTGAGTACATCCTCCCTTGTGTGTAGAATCTCGGAGGAGCATTGAGTCATTGTGATTGCTATGCCATATAGAGACGAAGGGATCAGGCTAGGTAGAAAATATTGAATTTAAAAGAAGGCTAATAAATGACTTCATCTGAGGAAAACTGGATTAAATTCCATTAAGTGGTAAATATTGCTAAAATGCAGAATGTACTTTTATTCTAGGATAAGGAGTTAGAAGCACATAAATGGCCTACTGATGCTTTCTTTCTACTAATTTGCAAACTTGTAACTTAACATGTAGACCTATCGTACGCAACAGTCCTAAACTTATAAATTGACGGGTGTAACGGATTCTATGGTTAGTTCCAGTGGCATGAGCTGCTCTTCATCATTCCAGGTGCAACAGATCCACATAATGCACCCATACCCCACTCCTTTCTGATCAAAGTTCTTAATGTGAGAAGTACCTTAAAGGAGAACAATACTAAACTGCAGTCTAAATGATCCTGATCTTAGCTTCCTACAATTTCCATGGACCTCTTGCCACCTCAGTTTATTATTGAAGGCTGGTGTTACGATGGATCATTAAATCACTCTTTGACTTTCTTGGCTGCAGCCAGAGGAGCAATGTGGTGTTCTGACTAGAACCGATGATTTCATATTAACACTACACTAGGCCTACCGTGAAGAAAAGCTGGCATACTAGATTGGACCATCGCCTCCCATTAACTTCTATAGTGTTACTGCCCAAAGAGTTAATACCTCAATTCTTGGAGATTTTTGAGCATTATTCTAAATTTATACACCTATTCTTAAAGGTATTGTCGTTCATGTGTTAAACTGCTCTCAGTAGTCAATTAGGCCTAGGTCTACAGGTAATAAGTTGCCCAATAGCTTACTGGCCACATAAAACATTTATCTTAACTTAGGTTTCTGATACAATTCATGTTGTAATAAACCAGACAACACACTATTTGATTCCTTCTAAACTAAAATGAATATGTATGTGGACAGGCAATGTAATTTCTCTTCGGAAGGGAGTTGGGTGTATAAGGTTGACATGATCCGGTGGAATATAGTATCCGTTGAATACTATAAATAAGATACCGGTACTCCGAAATAAAATAACGTATAATTAAGGCAATAGCTAAAGAAAACCCTAACTGAAATAGATATTCATGTGAACAGACAGCATAAATATTTTCGCAAATGGGGTTAGGTGTATCTTATCAGGTTGAAGTAATCCGTATGAATGGTCAATGCATACGATAAATAAAACACCATAATAGGCGAAAGTATGGGTTAAGGCAATATGGAACATAGGAAATAGTTTTAAAAAACTGATACAAACTAATTGCGATATCGAATGGTATGAAACACGTTGAAATACCGCGCCAATCGATTTACCCGTCATCTAGTGGAAGGCTTCCGTACTATGAAGATGGCTATGAAATCCTGATCCTGAACCCGTAACAAGCGTCATAACAAGGTGCCTTACAGAATACCGGTACCACTTTGAGCCTCGCTAGCCATTTGTTGTTTTGCCTATGGTTACGATTCCGTCGTATCCATGTTGGTGGGTTGTTAAGGAGTGAAGTTACAGAATCGGGGTGATTATATCTGCATGGTTGAGAAGCCAGGTAGCATATGTGTCAGGGGCGGCTGGCTCTAACGGGCCTGTGGGCCAGGGCCCTCCTTACCATTAACTTACATTAGGAATTCATTTTTTAATCTATTAACGCCCGAAATACTGGCCGAGTTGTGCGCTCCTCACTATGAAAATGTACCAGCATGTTTGAATAACGCGCTACATACCTTGTCACGTAATTCGCCTTGCTGCGGGCTACTCGGGGCCCAGGCCTTTACTGGGCCCAAGACTCCATTCAACTACAAACAAGGATAGGTCTATTGCGCGTGCGCGCAGATGCTCTTCAAACGTCGGCTATGGGCGGGCCCAGAGATTGCGAGCCTACGGTTACAAGGAGGAATAACAATTGGAGCAGTTGTATGAGCTCTGGAGAGAACGTTGGAATGCAGCGGGAATGCTGAACTGCTACGTTCAACTCGAACTTACAACATCTATGGCCATGCCCTGCCCCTTTCCCCTTTCCACTCTTTCTTCCGATGCTGTTTGAAATGATTCGCAAGACGGCCACTAGATGGCAAACAGGACACCACCCTGGTGTCATTAGTCCCAAGGTTACGTAAAACGAAAACGAATGGATAAAAAAAAAGGTCAACCCCTGGCACTATCCAGCCCATGACGGGCTAAGGCCGACCAAGCGAGCGCTGCCCAGCCATTTGGCCTGCAGATATTGGGGTGACGCGTGATCAGCGCGTCGGGCCCCTCTGCCGTTAATCGTGGTATTCGTGATCGGGGCGCTGTCTCACTGTCAGACAGCTACTCAATTGTCCTCACGAGGCTGAGTGCACCCCGTTCCAACCCTCACGTCAGTTTTAAAATCCCTGACGGAGCTCGGAAGTGATGGGCTCCATCTCAGCAACGCTGTACAGCTTTTCCCGGAGCGGCTAGCTGGTGAACCATGTGTTATTTCCCCCTACAAATACAAACTGATATAAAATAAGTGAATTAATTTACGTATTTCACAGTCATACAGCATAACATTTTGATGTATAAGGATTCCAATGCGATCAAAAACTACATTTTCCAACCACCCCGAGCCGAGAAAAAGTTACCTTACAAAATTGATAACAACTTTGTTTCTTGGACACACAAAATTTTGAAATTAATAAACCAGTTATACAACATTCCAATATATATTGTGTTAAAATTTGGATTCGATCTGATGACAGGTTTTTGAGATAATAAATCTTAAATGTGACGCATGGTTGAAACACGCTTAAAAACGTGCACTTTTGTGTTCCAACTGCGATAAAAAATATTGAAATATAAATTAAACATTCCAAACCTACATGAACTAACCTAAAATAGAACGGCGAAAATGATTATGTTATTGGATTTTATGTAGGTCTATTGGTTACTTCAAAAACAACCTTCAAACTCGAGTGCACATAATACTTTGGTCGACAGTAGTGTCAAGGATAGGTTAAAAATAAACTTCCTATTTTTTTTTTCTCGTGTAGCCTCCTTAACTAGCAATGTAACTACTTTTTAACAGGACATGGTAAGATAAATTCGTAATATTTTCGTTTCAAATTAGAAGACAGTCCATTGTGTGCGTGTGGCAATGAAGAACAAACAGTTGTTCATTTATTATTTACATGCGTGAAACTGGAAAAAGACAGTTGTTTAAGGACAATGTGGTAAATGAACATGGAAAATGGACGTTCGAAAAATTTAAGCTAATGAAGCATTATATAATTAATTTTATATTTTAATTTAATAGATTTAGAAAGAATGTCAAGTAGTTGAACAGATTCTTAATATTGGTGTAGCTCTTAAAAACAATAAGTTAATAGATTTAGGCAGTTCCTAGAACAATATATCACCAAACAAATAGCCATAGAACAATAATGAATAATACATAAGTACATGTATGTTATTAAAATTGTAATTATTTTGTAAACATAGCATGTAGTATTACTTTCATTATAATGGAACATGCTGTTAAAAATAAATAAATAAATAAATAAATACGGTTAAGTAAAGAGGTCTCTTTTGGAGTTCTGTGAGTGTTACCAATTTTTTCCCCATCTAGGTGTAGAGTTTTTGACAAATGTCTTAGAGATAGGCTATTATAAATTTGGAATTAAATAGCGATTTAGAGGGTCATTTAAATGATATTAAATGTAGAACATAACATTTTCCCTAATGAGACACAATTTAATGGATGTTGGCAAACACCTAGCGTGCTAGCTAGTAATTTATACTGTGCATGATAATTTATTTTGTGTGGCCTCCCAAGCTCTAAAACCACCAGCCGCCGCTGATATGTGTGAGGATTGATACAAAGGAGAGTCGTAGGCGAAGAAATAAAGTTGACAAAGAATGTTTAATTGTTCATTTTCTCCAGAAATAGCTATGCGGTATAGGCTATTGTTTGTGTACTAGCTTGAAGATACAGAGATGTCCTCAAACTTGCTTCAAAAAATAAGTAGGCTTCATTAACTAATTGGGTTGTTATCTTCACACTATTAAGCATAATCCTGCAATACTTAGGCCTACTTGATTGTTGTTTGTAAAAGGCTAGGACTACTGTTATGTCTTAAAACTAGTTAAACTATTTATTTATACACAACATACCGGTACACATGTTTACACCATCGCTTATCTTGACACAGAGTGTCTATTTTCCACAGAGTCTATATGTAGGTTATGTGCAAAGATATTGCAAAAATATAACATTCTCCACCACTTAACATGTTCATAGGTTTAGACGCTGCAGCAGTCGCCTAACTCTGGTTGATCGACGCAGCGGAGGTCTAGGTGTTGGTGATCCTCTTACATTTCCATCCGGTTCTTGTCTTTGTGCCCGGGCCCTGGTTTGGGGCCGTTGTGCACTGTCCTTCTGGGAGTGGTGACTGATTTAGGTCCTCGATACTTGGATCGGCTTCTATAGGCTGAGCCTGACGAGCGGAACACCTGGTGTAACCGTATGAAGGAGTCGTCTGGATTGTTGTCGTTGTACATTGTCCTCTTGCGGCTGGTGATGGGTTTAGGTCCTCCCTTCTTCCTTCGGCTTCTGTCGATGGGGTCTGTTGGCTGGGACTCCTCCTAGCGTACCCGTATGAAGGTCCCGTCGATCTGCTTCCCGCGACTGGTGATGGATTTGCGTCCTCTGCCTCGGATCTCCTCAAATGATCCACATGCCGCTTGATGATGTACCCCTGATCCAGTTTCACCGTGTAGTGAACCCCTCCCAGCTATTCAACAATGGTTCCAAACTTCCACAGGTGTGACCCGGTGTAATTCCTGGATTGTACTCTTTCTCCAGGCTTGTAGAATTTCTTGAGTTTTGGGTGCACTTTCCTCTTTTCTTGTAAGATGGTCTCCCCTTGTGGTCTGATGAGGTCCAGTTTTGTTTGGAGCTTCCTTCCTTATGCAATTTAGCTGGAGTTACATTGTTTTCGTTCGGTGTGGTACGATATTTAAGAAGCAGTTTGTTTAACTTCTCTTGCATAGAGCCCATCTCTGTGGCCATGCATTTCAATTTTTGCTTTAGTGTCTGAATTGCACGTTCTGCTGCTCCATTGGTCGCTGGGTGATTTGGTGCAATACATTTCTCTTTTATTCCATTTGCTTGACAGAATGTTTGAAATTCATGTGACTTGAAGATGGCAGCATTGTCACTCACCATTTGCTCATGAAGTCCATTTCGTGAGAATATTTCATTTAATGCAGCAATTGTGCTGGATGAAGTTGGAGCATGTATGGAAAACTTAACTTCTATCCAACGTGTGCTTGCGTCAATTACTACACAGAAAAAGTGTTCTTGAAATGGTCCTGCATGATCGATATGTATTCGTTTCCAGGGTGCATCCGGTTGTTCCCAGTTGTGCAGAGGTATCTTTTCAGGATTCTTTTTCACGAGGCAACAGGGTGTGCAGCTACTCACCATATTTTCTATGTCTTCATCTATGCCTTTCCAGTAGCAGTAAGATCGAGCAATCATTTTTATTTTTATAACCCCGGTGTGGTTCAATGTAGCTCATTGAGGATTGCTTGCTGTAGTACTTTAGGGATCATTACTCGATTTCCTCGCATTATTAAACCATTGTGTAGACTATATTCTGGACTCGATACTTTCCCATCCATTAGCTGTGTTTTCAGAGAAACAAGATCTTCATCCTCATCTGTTGATCTTCGTATCTCATCTACTGTCACCAGTGCGAGATTTGAAAGTGATGCAACCTGCTGTTCACTTGTCTTGTAGTCATCTGTTCTGAATTTCTCATCAATTTGATTCAATTGTACAGGATGTCGGGATAAGTAATCAACGTTCCATGCTGTTTGGATGAGCGATACCTGACTTCGTAATCAAACCCACTAAAAAAGGGCATACCGCAGAAGCCTGGTTGCTGACATAAGGGGCCAAGCTTTATCTGGGGCAAATATTCTTTGTAGAGGAGTATTATCTACGATTAAGGTGAAGTGTCATCCATAGAGATACTGGTAAAATCTTTTAAGGCTCCAATATGCAGCAGTGGCTTCTCGATCTTGCTGGCTGTAGTTCCTCTCTGCTACTGTTAACGATCTACAAACGAATGCAATCGGTCATTCTTCTCCTGCAATCTGATGACTGATGACAGTCCATAAGGGCTGGCATCGGCTGCTAACAACAAAGGTTTATCGGGGTTGAATTGTGTCAGTGTCCATTCGCTAGCTATCTCTCTTTTAATAGCATTGAAGGCCTTTTCGCACTCTGGTTGGTTGGTTGGTTCCTTAGTTTAGGGGCTGCGACAACGCGGTCATGTAGCCCCGTGTACTTTGGGTGTGTGTAGAATCTGTCTGATAACCGGTGTTAATTGTGATGACTGTATTAGTGTGTGTATCTGTTTTTTAATTCAAGTAGAGACTGCAACTTTGAATTTTCAAATAGTTCCTACTTTTGCCGCCAAACGCCACCGTCAACGACTACTAGACCTAGTTCAGAACTAGCTACTAGACGCCACCGCAGTCGGCTCTTGGCAACGAACGTAGCAACCTAAGAGCGTTGTTTACATTCTTAACCTATCCAATTTAGTTTCACACAGGTGTAATTAGTGGAAAGATCTTTAACATGCCATAAATCTATGACATGGGACCGCCGGCTTTACTTCCCCTCCGAAGGAAGGCATACTGAGGGATTTTTAACGCTCTTAAAAAATCCGACGGCTTCGGCCGGGTTTGAACCCGCCTTTTCGCACTCTGTTGTCCAACGAAACCGTACGTCCTTCTGTAGCAGGCGAGTTAATGGGTACATCAGTTTGGCTGCGTCAAGTATAAACTTGATGTAGTAGTTCGCTAGTCCCAGAAATGAGCGCAAATTGTCCTCATTACGTGGTTGGATTGCCTTGATGATAGCGTCAATTTTGTAGGTCGATTTCTGAAGACCCTTTTCTGAGATTGTGTGCCCCGGGTAGGTTATCTTCCGAGTAAAGAATTGACATTTCTTTCGATTGAGGTGGATGTTATGCTTTCGCAAACATTGCAGGCAGGCCTCTAATCTCTGCTGGGTTTCTTGAACTGTCGTCCCTTGAACTACTATGTCATCAAAGTAGGCAACGACGCCATACAGATCTTGTAGTAACTGATCAAGAATTAAATGGAATTCATTGGGTGCATCGTGCTTGGACGTGGCTGTACAGTTGCAACAAAATTGATGCACTTCCATCTTTGTTCAACGACATGTTCGAGACAAAATGCAACTATCAGTGCACAGTGCCACTGTGCAGATATCGGAATAACAGAGAAGAATGATATGCAATTAATGAGAAACAGCCCAACTGTGTAAATAAATGCGTGAAGTGACGTCCCAAGTGACGATGGATGAGAAGCGATAAACAGAGTAGCTGTGTTAACGTAGAGGAAGGGTGTGAAGTTGGTAACCCTGACCACCGCGGCTCAAATATTGGTCTCGGCAATTATTTTTCTTTTGATGACCTCTGTTATACCATTGTGGAACCGCACGATAATGGACGCCTTTTAAGTTGTACAGCGAAATATTGCAATAAACCGTTAGTCAATTACCACTGGGTCTACGATAGCTGTTAAAGACGTGCGTGATATGTTGAAAATATCACTACAATATTATGAGCGTTCTACAGGTTGCCAGTTAGGTCAGGGGAAGAGGTGTTGCGTAAAACGGCAAAGAACCAGGGTTCGAATCGTAATCGCAGTGCTTATTTTTTTAAACATGTCAAATGTTTCATGACCGAAATAAATGTGTCTTTCTGTACAAAGGGAAATGTGGCTTAATGAATTTGCTTAGTTAGTCCTGAAAAGGATTGTTGTGGACACTTCTTCAATATCTCGTCCAGTACCCACCGGCTTCGACAACTTGCTGTAGCTAACGTGGCATTGACTGAACTAGATTTCTGAAGCACTGTTCATCAAGGGCAATCTCCTCCCATGCTTCCAACATAATCTCCCACAATGCATCCTGCGAACGAGGGGCGAGGGTAGGGCCAGTTTTCCCTGATAAGGCGTTTCCACTTTGCCCACATATGCTCAATGGGTTTCAAGTCTTGAGTTCGAGGGTCTCAGTAGGGCAGTTCAATGGAGTTCTGCTTAGAAACCCAACCCTGAACACTCCTGCTCATGTGGATTGGAGAGTTGTCTTGCACGAACTGAAGTACTGTATGTGGATAGCGCTCTCTCACACTCGGAATGATAATATTCTGCAAGGCAAATATTGGTCCGATGTGAGATGTCCATCTATCCGATGAAGCACTCCAGCCCCATCAGACGACATCCACCCCCCAGCATGACACAGATATACGGCCACTACGAATGCGCCCAGCCACATAGTTACTGTATCTCGTACCGGGTTCCGCGTGGCCTGAAAACACGAACCGGTCTGACCTCTGCCGAACTGAAACATGTCTCGTCAGAGAAGATGACCTGATCCCAATTACGATTTAATTCCAGCTCAGCAAAGGCACACCGTTTGACTATATGTTGGTCGGAAAGACATTCTTTGATAGCAGGTTTTCTGCAAGCAATTCCTGCTTCTCGTAATCGTTTACGGGCCGTGCAAGGACATCCAGGAAAATTGGTCGTCTGTATGAGCTCAACCGAGTTTAAGAACGGATTTTCCTGTGAAGTTGTAACTAAATGGCGGTCTTCTTCAACAGTAGAAACCCGCTGCAAAACAGTGCCCGGTAGACGACCAATCATCCCCGACACCCGCCACTGCCGTATCCATCTTTGAGCAGATCTCGGTGGAACACCAAATTGGATTGCTACCTCACGCACACTGTAATTGCCGTGTTGGACGAGAGCCAGAAAGTGCTCTCTGGATGCGTGTGTATAGTGAGCCATGGCATTATCATCAACGTTAGCTCGGCCAAACGCGGTTGTTTTCGAGGCATGATATCATCATGATGTTACTTCACAAAAATAACATTCACGGCGTGACTCGAACTGTGGATGCTCGGCGATGAACGACTTTACAACCTGACAGCTAACCTACTACGCTACAGTGCAACACACGTAATTGTGAGAGTTTCAAGTCTTACCACGACACGGTGCGTGTGAGAGCGCGGCGAGGGGATGGCCGATAGCGAGTGAGAGAGAGAGAGAGAGAGAGCTAGAGAATTACGGACTGGCCATGTTGCAGTACATATCCACCGAACTGTACACAGCCGACAGCAGCCGAAGTGACACTTAGCATTTTTCATGCCTCAAGAAATGCGACATTTTATGATTGTTTATCTGTACATGAATATACTAAAATGGAGAGCGCTCGTAAACCACACCCGGGAAACTGGAGTGGAAACTTGATGAAGATGATGATGATGATGCTCTATAATATCCACTTAAAAGGAATCAGGAACATTGAACTCCTGATTAATTACAGTTTTGACGTGAGAACGTCAAATAAATTGTTGGAGTACAGTGGCGTTCGTGAAATAGTGTTACAGTAATAATAATATAAAAATATCGTATGGCCTCGGGTGCCGGGTGCAAGCTTTGTTATTTGACACCCAGAGGGTAGGTTGCATGTCGAAATTCGTTGTTCCTTGAAGCACTATGAAAGTCAATGAGGTTAGATATCTAAGCTCCTTGAACACTATAGCGCTATCTAGTTGAGAAATGAGGAATATTGTTTGGCAGAAACTCCCGATATTAATTTTGCCATTATGAACACGACCTACTGAATTCAAATGGGTTCGTTAACATGTCAACATCGTGTGACTTGCGTGTCGTAATTTATGCCGCCTTTCAAAAAAACAACAACACTTATCACGGCCAGGGGCGGACCTGCAAGCTTGGGGTTGGTAGACCGACACGTTAACCACTCACCCACCGTGAGAACGTCAAATGAATTGTTGGAAGACAGTGGCGTTCGTGAAATAGTGTTACAGTGATGGGTGATGATATCGTTTTATCTCTCTTCTGTTACTGCGCTCGAGTGTCGCTGCTGTCGTTTTTAGGTGTCGCGGGTGAACCTGTGGATGGATTTTTATGCGGTTTTCACCATTCTGTAAAGGATATCTCGAGGAAAGAGTTCTGTAGAAAATAATTTATTTATGATTGAAGGAAGCCGAACAGTGCCAATTTTAGTGGAAAAGTCGAAAAAAGCATATGGCGTCCGTACGCGTTTTAAGCTTACGCTGGGCAAACCCATTAAAATATCAATATACTATGAGTGTAACATCCGGATGCTAAGATACCGGCTGGTGTGTCCCTCTTGGAATTGCTTGCTGGGTACAGCTAGTACCTAGGTATAAAATAAAATAAACGCTCCCGAAAAGAGTTGTAATGGTGTTTATTTACTTATTTATTTTATACATTGCATAATTCATCGGGAGTATAATACTAATAATATTGTATCTACCTTTCTAAGGTAAAGATGAATTTCATTCCTCTCAGGAAGACTCCGAATAGTGGAAATAGAACTCGGAGATATGATGTGTCGAAACTGAAAATCAGTCAGGAAGTTAAGGAGCAGTATTGTCAGAACTTCACCTTTGAATCTAACAACTGGAGTGACATAGCTTTTAAGATCCAGCAGGCAGCCACCTAAACGAAAAAAACAACGGTGGTAGAACGAAACCTGTGATAATGCACTGGCTCAGAGAGCAGATGCATGGAGAAAATGGAATTTGACCAAGGGTCGGGATGATTTTGATGCATTCCATGCTGCGAGGAAAGTTGCAGCCCGAGTGTTCCGATGGGCAAAGCGATCGTATGAGAAACAACAGATGGAACAGATCGAGCAGAATTTCCGTAAGAACAACGTTAGGGACTTTTATCAAACCTTTCAATCTAATCTTAAAGGTTATCAAGCCCCTAGTCTGTGCTTTAGAGATGATACAGGAAAGCTAGAATTTCAGTATTTCAACAAGTTGCTCAACTGTGATGAGCCATCGCTAAGACTATCCAACTCCCTTCCCATTCAAGGTCTGCCCAATTCTCAGCCACCTTGTAAGACGGAAATTAAGCTGATCATAGACAGTCTGAAAGATAATAAAGCAGCTGGGGAAGATTCTATAGTGGCGGAACTACTGAAGCTAGCGAATGAGGATACTCTGGACATATTAGTCTCCCTCTTCCAAGAGATTTGGAGAACGGGTACTATACCAGTTGAATGGCAATCAGCACTAATCCATCCTCTCCACAAAAAAGGAGACAAGAAGAATGTTGACAATTACAGAGGAACATCGATAGTTCCTGTTCCTTACAAGATTCTTTCTAAGGTACTCCTTAACAGAATCGAAGCTCATCTTGATCAACAGATTGGCGAATACCAGGCTGGTTTCCGTAAGGGCCGATACTGCCCAGAACAAATTTTCAATCTGAAGAACATCATCAGATACAAGAAAACAGGAAGGTCTGAATATGTGGTCGTATTCGTGGATTTCAAAAAAAGCATACGATTCGATTGATCGAGAGTCATTATTGAATGTTCTGGATGAGTTTGGGGTGGATGATTTATCCAGAATACATGTCAAACATCAGTGAAAGTCCAGAATGGTTGTTCACAGACCATGGAAAGATTCGAAGAGTCAAGAAGTTTAAATACCTGGGTGAAGTAATCCATTACAGCACTGTTGTCAGACCAGAAGGTTAATATGCTTCGGAGACCCTGTGTATGAATCGGACAGGACAAGTCAGTTACTTAAAAGAGAACGCTGACTACTACGCAAGATCTTGGGCAACAGATGGGTTGACGGACAGGTTCGACTGATATCAAATAAAGAAGTATACAGCAAGATGGAACCGATAACAACAATTAGAAAACGAAGATTGCTGTTTTTTGAGCACATCTTCCGTATGAATAATCACCGGCTCACAAAGAAAATCTGGAATTTTCTTATACCGAAGATCTCCAAGTTGAAATGGTTCCAAGAGTGTGAGAAAAAATGACGCAGGTGGGCATTACGGAGGATAAAATCAAAGACAGGTATAGTTTCAGAAGGATGGTGAAAAGCTACCAGGATTTTTTGATGGAGGCAGAACCCAGAAGACGGAGAGGCCGTTTAACAGAGGAGCGGAAGAACAAGCTGATAGATGGGCTCAAGAGATACTGGCAAGATGTCAAAGCCGGCAAACGAACAAGACACAGACACTGAAATGAGAGTGGTTGTTAGCAAGCAGTCCATAGAGGCTCAAGTCGACGGTTAAAATATGTATTTATTGTACGGCCTCGGGTGCCGGGTGCAAGCTTTGTTATTTGACGCCCATAGGGCAGCTTTCATGTCGAATTTCGTTGTTCCTTGAATCACTATGAAAGTCAAGGAGGTTAGATATCTAAGCTCTTTGACACTATAGTGCTTTCTAGTATAGAAAGGAGGAACGTAGTGTTGGCGGAAAATCCTGAGATTAATTTTGCCATTATGAACACGGCCTACTGAGTTCGAAAGGGTTCTTTAACATGCCAACAACGTATGACATGCGTGCCGTGATTTTTGTCGCCTTTCAAAAATCACTTACCATGGCCAGGAGTGAACCTGCAAGCTTGGAGTTGGTAGTCCGACACGATAACCACTCGCCCACTGTGGCAAGCTCATATTATAATTAACTTGGCATTACATAATAATAAGCCCTGACATGTTGAGTGCTACTGCTGGTAGCCATGGTTACGTCAAAAATGTCCCGGGGCTGCTTGTTGATGTGTTTGCTTAGTTACCGCCCATCAAGTAAAATGCCGTTAGTTAGTGGTATAGTCTAATGAAATGAAACCATGGCCTCATGGACTATGTATCGCCCCACTATGGAACTGTGGCCGTGGACTTTGTTCAAAATCTCAGCAGTCGCAGCGAGTGGGGTCTCCACATCGTGACCGCTCTATGTCTCGCTATAATTATGGCCACCCTGGTGGAGTGCTGCTTCTTCCACCGGCCCGATAATCAAAATCTTAACTCCAATGGGGATTTTGCTGGGCTGGAGGTAATCTCATGGAGCTGCCACCATATATTCTCATACCTACGAATGTTTCTTTTGAAAAAATTGTGAAATTGAGGAGCGTTGTATGGATGAACAATATTAGATCTTCGTTTCAAATTGGCCCCAAGACGAGCTTCTGCAGACCGCCCAAGCCCATAGATGGTACGTGACTCAAACCTTGTGGATCCGAATTCACTTATCTTTAGAATATTCCACCTTGTCAATGCTATTTTCGATTTTATTATTATAAACATTTTTGATCAGCATCTTCAGTATTTTTTTTTGTATTACGATTGAAACATTTATGACTTAAAATCTAGGGTACCAGTAAGGGAGATGAGAACCTACGAAAAAAATATTTTAAACTACTGAAATTAACCATCAATACCTTTTGTCATCATCATGCTTGTCACGGTGGGTGAGTAGATAGCGTGTCGGTCTACTTACCCCAAGATTGCAGGTTCGCTCCTGGCCGTGTTAAGTGATTTTTGAAAGGCGGCAAAAATACGACACGCATGTCATACGATGTTGGCATATCAAATAACCCATTTGAATTCAGTTGGCCGTGTTCATAATGGCAAAATTAATCTCGGGATTTTCCGCCAACACTAAGTTCCTCATTTCTCTACTAGAAAGCGCT
Organism: Meconema thalassinum; assembly: GCA_946902985.2. NCBI lineage: Eukaryota > Metazoa > Arthropoda > Insecta > Orthoptera > Tettigoniidae > Meconema > Meconema thalassinum. The sequence goes on along the minus strand of OX336388.2, from coordinate 188,730,952 downwards.
ATAGTGTTCAAGGAGCTTAGATATCTAACCTCCTTGACTTTCATAGTGATTCAAGGAACAACGAAATTCGACATTCAAGCTACCCTCTGGGTGTCAAATTACGAAGCTTGCACACGGTACCCGAGGCCATACGATATTATTATTATTATTATTATATTATCAACATCATCTTGTACAGTTTTCAGCCCCTGGCTGGGTCTGCTTGGAACATAAGCCCAACACCTTTCAGTCCTCACTCTGTCCCACTCCTCACCTCTTTTCTGCACTCCTTCCTTCACATCCACAAACCATCTATATATCGATCTCTCGTCCTCCGTTTCTATCTCATGCACCCCCCTTGGTATCATGCCCTCCTGCATTCTCCTAACATGTCCGTAACAACTCATTCTTGACTTCTCTATGATCTCCTGTAAAAGCCTCGTCCACACCGGCAGATTTGTTTCCTGAAACATTGTATGCAGACTGTTTCCCAAATGTTTTTCATTTGTATGCGGGATGTTTGCAGACTTTTTGAAAACATTCTACATACAATCGGGAGACTCGAGTGATGTTTGGAAACAGTCTGCATACAGATTGCATACAATTGACATACAAATGACAAACAAATCTCGTGTTTCAAGAGACAAGATACAATGTTTTCTGTTTTCCAACGAAATGTAAAACACGCATACAAGAAACAAGTATTTGTCTCAAGTCTTCCTGTGTGGACGTGTTTTGAAACTGTAGATCGGATACAAACCACAGACGCATCCAGCTAGCCACGTTTTTCCACATCATATTGTGTTGATTTAGTTTCAATTTCCCATCCTTCTTTATGGTTCACCACATAATGTTTAATAGCAAGGGACTTTTTGTTGTTACGCTATACATTTCGTATGTCTTTGACATTTATTAATTCATATCGGCTGATGAAGGGACCAAAACTAATTAGGCCTTGAAACATGCCCCACCAATGACCACACAGTGATCTCATTATATTGCCACAAAATGTAGTTTAGTGGGGCTACCGGCGGGGTGTCCAACACCTCCTCTTCCTTGGTAGAGTAGACACATAATCAAGCAATACAAAACACGCACAAGCCAAAAGTACGTCTTCTTCAATCGGCATCGCTAGAAGCACTGACTGTGTGGACTAGAGGTCTAATTCTGGTGTGGACGCGAACCAAGTAACATACTTGTATCGGATACAATGTTTCTAAACAGTCTGCATACAGACTCCAAAGTAGTATAAATACAGTCTTCATACAATTTTCAAACAGTTTGCATACAGTATGCAAACAACCTACATACAGTCTGCAAACAAATCTGCCGGTGTGGACTAGGCTTTAGAGATTCTCTTCGACAATCTCTCTCACTCCCTCATTTCTTACTCTATCGTTTCTTGCTATACCTAATCTGCTTCTCTGAAATTTCTTTTCGCAAGCCTGGATCCTGCTCTTCATAAGCCACGTAGGTGAGTATTGTGAAATAATACCTGTGGTGCATCCCTGCTCCATACCAGACCAGGGCTTGCCTTCCTCTCTCACTGATCTCCTTGTCGCTTCTAGTACACTCCCTAGATACTTGTCACTATCCACCTTCTTTAGTACTCCTCCTCCTATCATTATATCTGTTGTTACTCTTCCCCTTTTGTAATGATTCAACATTGATCTGGAAATGTAGTTCATTCCTCCGCTGTCTATAACGCACCTTTCTTCCCAAATTATATCACGAGCCACATTGCAGAATTCCTGCTGTGACAGCCATTACTCGCGTAAATTATGCCGAGCTCAGTGTTTTATCGTGATTTTGGTTACAACCTTCTAATCATCATGATCATCATTATCATTGGTTTGCAGTCCTAAGACCGGTCAGTTGCCATAAAAATATGTCCAGATCGTCCTGTCATTTGCCGCTTCCTTCATTGAATTATAATTCTGTGCTTGGGTGTCGTTTAGAATTTGTTTAAGGAAGGTATTTCTAGGTCTTCCTCGTGGATGTTTTCGCTCAATGAACCCTTCTGCCACAGTTCTCATTAAATTGGAGTGGCGCGTTGTGTGACCCCACCATGCGAGACGACGTTTACGGATTGTGCGTAGGATTGATCTCCGTTGGTTCACGGTGTCGAGAACCCTTGTGTTCGATATCCTGTCTCTCCACGTCACATTTATCATCTTACGATAGCACCACATCTCAAAGGCTTCAAGACGGTTCTTTTCATTCTTATTCAGTGTCCACGTTTCACAGGCATACAATGCAACTGTCCATACAAAAGCATGTAGCATTCTCATTCGGAGGGAAAGCTTAAGCCGACTGGTACACAGTAATCTCCTCTTCTGCATAAAAGCTAGTTTTGCCTGAGCAATGCGGCATTTAACTTCAGTGGTGCACCTTCCGTCATCTGTAATCTTTTGACCTAGGTAAGTGAAGGATTTGACTTGTATGTCCGAGTTATTAATCTTTAATCGAAGAGTTTTTGGGAATGTTGAGACCGTCATGCATTTTGTCTTTGAGGTGTTCATTTTCATACCTTCTAATGGTAGTTAATAACCCCAATGGACTGTTTAGGTACGGCGCATGTGTTGGAGGCTATCTTTATTTGACCATGACAATGAATCACAAACAAAAGACTAACTTATTCTGGCCATTCCACCAACCACCAACCCAACACACAGTCCACCGCCTTCCGAAGCAGGTGACAATCCTGCCTGCCGAATCAGTCGAGACGGAACATACCGGCCGCCAAGAAAATATTTTTCTTACACATCATCTGCAAATAATTACCTATAGCAGGGTTGCACAACCCGCGGCCCTCGAAGTGAGTTTATGTGGCCTGCGGATAAATATGTTATACTATTGAAAACGTGAATATATACTGTGAAAGGCTGATTTTGGAAGGTAGAATAAGGAAAGATAAGAGAACGTTCATGGCATTTGTAGACTTAGAAAAGGCTTTTGATAACGTTGATTGGACTAAATTGTTTGATATAACAGCTTAGGCTTTCACGGCCGGCGTTCATAATTAAGTACAAGTTGTTCGGGCTTGCTGACCAAGGAAAGGAGTGGAACCCTTGATAATGCCGGACGCAGTTTCCGGTGAAACATCGGGAGATATCCTGTCTGGACCACAGCCTACAAGCCCGAACAACTTGTACTTAATTATAAATTGTTTGACATTTTGAAAATGATTGGAATAAAGTACAGGGATAGGAGGGTGATCTACAATATATACAGAAACCAGACGGCAGTCATTCGAGCTGATGGACATGAGAGAGAAGCTGGTACAGTATCCAGAAAGGTATGTGGCAAGGCTGCAACTTATCACCCATACTTTTCAATCTTTACATTGAACAAGCAATGAAGGAAATTAGAGAGAAAGTTAAAGTGGGAGTGAAGATTCAAGATTTCAACTCTGAGATTTTCTGATGACATCGTCATCTTGGCCGACACGCCTCAGGATTTGAATGAGTTTTTGAATCGTATGGACTCCGTCTTGAGGAAAGAATTATGATGAAAATTAATAAATGTAAAACAAAAATATTGGAATGCAGCCGCAATAAATCAGAAACCTCTATGGACATCAAATTGGTAGGTAAAAAACTAAAGGAAGTAGGAGACTTCCTGTTACTTAGGAAGCAAAATAACCACTGATGGACGAAGCAAAGAGGATATAAAAAGTAGGTTAGCTCAGGCAAGGAAAGCATTTCTTCAGAAAAGGAATCTGTTGACATCGAATATAGATTTAGGTATTAGGAAGTTGTTTTTGAAAGCCTTTGTCTGGAGCGTGGTGCTCTATGGAAGTGAAACTTGGACTATCGGTGCAGCAGAAAAGAGGAGAATTGAAGCGTTCGAAATGTGGTGTTACAGGAGAATGATGACGATCAGATGGGTAGATATGGTTACAAACAAAGAGGTATTAAGACGAGTGGGAGAGGAGAGATGTTTCTGGTGAATGCTAATGAAGAGAAGAGATAGGTTGGTAGGACACATACTAAGACACCCAGGAATAGCGAGCATAGTTATGGAAGGAAGGGTCGAGGACAAGAACTGTAGGGGTAGACCAAGGTTAGAATATGTTAAACAGATAGCCTTGGATGTAGGGTGTGATAGATATGTAGAGATGAAACGATTAACATTTCAGGGAGGCATGGAGGGCTGCATCAAACCAGTCAAAAGGCTGAAGACTCAAACAACAACGATGATATTTTTCCCGTTATTGTAGGTCCTAGTTGATATAAGAAAATTATAAAAATATTTCGTTAAAAATAAATTAAGAAGTAAACAATTATTGGAGAGATTTTAAGTTTTGCACAACCATACTGTGGAGTCACGCTTGCAATACTAGCGGACTAGCGGACTCGTGCGAGAGATCTCGCATGTTCTTAAGCCACACTTTCCCCAATAGGTTTATAATAAGAGACTTAAGGAGAAAGGTTGTTAGTTTTAAGGTTTTAGACGACATCTCATAATTGCAGCATGTTAGAGCATCCGTATTTGCAAATCGCACACTTCTAAAAAAATCGATATTTATGAAATTCGAATGCAATTCGTCACTGCTAATGTCATTTGTGGGCTGAGTCCATTGATTGACAGCTTAGCTGTAACACTCACCGGTTATTCGATATTTATGACCTTATACGATTTGAGTACTCATTCCTCTGATATACTGTTTCTGAAATCCATGCAAAATGTTAAAATGACCTGAAACAGGCGTCACAGCGGCCGAAATGTGAAGTGGACAGCAATTATGGAGCGTATTTTCCTAAAGTAACGGTATTTGCAAATCGCACACTTCGTACATTTTTTAAAAGTAATTTGTTAAAGAAATTATAGATATTTATGAAATTAGAGTGCAATTCGTCACTGCTAATGTCTATTCTCTTTCATTTGAATGCTCATTTGTCACGATCGGTCGCTTGTGAGCGCCGGAGGAGGGATCTGTACTACTGAAATAATATATATGATGTGAGCACGTCGTTGTGCGGCAGGGGAGAATGAGGGTGCTGTGATGTAGCGCGAGGCTATTTATAGGTTTGCGATTTCTGACTGGACGCCAAGTCGTGCACTGGGCAGTATCATTGTTGTGTGTTGTTACCGTTTGTGTGCAGTTTACCCAGTTTCTACATTATTATTACAGTAGAACGTCGTTTATCCGGACGTCAAACAACCGGAACGTCAATTATCCGGACGAGCAAAAAAAAAAAAAAAAAAAAAGACGGAGCAGCGCGCGCTCACTACAGTAGTGAGTCGGATCCGGACGAGCAAAAATAAAATAAAGAGACTGAGTCAGTCTGAAAGACCAGACTTTATGTCATTTTAAATGTTACAAATTCTGCGTGAACTCAAAGTCCGTTAGCAAGTGCAAACCAAGGTCAAAGGAGGTAGCTGGCTGGATGACGTCACGCTCACCGGAGCGCGCGGGGATAGGAGGAAGCTCAAGCAGTACTATGACGTCACACACCTCAGTGCATTCTCGGTACATTTCGTCCTGTCACCATAACGTAACGACGAAGTCGACAAGATCGTTTAAAATGATCAAATAAAGGAGTAATGAATCGGTTCTCGTTTTCAATTGTTGTCTGTGTTGTCCCCTACCGTTTGTTGACTCTCTAATGTTTCAATGTGTTACAGCATTTGAGTGTGTGTACTGTGCTGTATTACGTTGTGAAAATGGCTTGTATGAGTGACAAAAAAGAAAAAAAAATCGCTATGTTTTATCCATTGAGAAGAAGGTGGAGATAATTAATAAACTGGTTAAAGGTGAGAGTGTGCAGTGTCTAATGAAAACTTAGTGTTGAAAAATCCACAATTATGATTTGAAGAAAGGAAATGTGAAATTCTGAATTATACATCGAAGTTAGATAGGGAAGAAGGGTCTAAAAAGAGCAGAACCATGAGATCAGCTACGGATAAACATTGGAAGAAGCAGTGTACTTATGGTTTATTCAGACCAGAAGTAAGGGAGATCCCATTTCGGGAACTTTGTTATGTGAGAAAGCGTTGCAGTTAAATGAGAAGCTTAGTGGTTATTACCATAATGTACTGTGCATGTTTTTTCCTATGAAATAAGCTCATGTTTGATTATCCGGAAAAATCGTTATCCGGAACACTTTCGGTCCCAATTAGTCCGGATAAACGACGCTCTACTGTATAATATCAGTATCATGTCTGTAAAAAGTGACGGACGAGTGTCGAGTGTTTCAAGAGACCTGGATTGAGAGATATTTTATTGAATACAACAGCAAAGCAACATGTTTAATTTGCAAAGAAACACTTGGTGTTTTGAAGGAGTACAATGTAAGAAGGCTTTATGAGACAAAGCATGCTTCAAAACACAACAAATTTTCTGGTAATATGCAAAAAGAGAAAGTAAAAGAACTGCAATGTGCTTATGCGGAAAGGTAACTTGCGGTCCGCCACTTATTATGTAAATATAATCTTGGCCCCCCACTTATCAAAAAGTTGAGCACCCCTGACCCGTAGCTTAATATAGAAACCTAAAACAAATAATTTTTAATTAGGGTAAATTCAAGTTACTCCGTTATATCAAGTAACACCGTGATAAAGCGTATTTCCTCAATCACTACGTAGGTTCAATTCCGAAAGTTCTAAGTTTTACCAACAGATGTCAGTATAAACAAGGAATCCAGGAAGCACTTGCGTTCTATTTTTGACCTACTCAATGAGATTTAAACAAGAAGTTCCGCGACGAACTAAAGAGCCTACTTTCTTGAAATTTAAGATTCTTGCCAATCTATATAGACCTATCTAGAATAATGACGAAATTAAGTTGGTAATATCGAAATTACTAATTAGTTCGAAATATACCTGGCATATTGTAGCCTAATAGAGCAGTACAGTTGGCAGCCCTGGTGACTGTATATAGGCTATTGTTAGTTGCATCTCTTAAGGTACAGAATACAAAATTTGGTTGAAGTCCAATGGATAGCATGCACGTTACATGCAGTTAGACCTTGGATTTATCAGCGCGCGTAAAATCATGTTGGCAACAATGACATGCATGTATTGGTCAGAAATAATCTGAAATATTATGATCTCGTGTTGTGCCAATTTTGAATGAAATCCATTTGTTAGTATAGAAGTAACATGCATTATAAAATTGGACCTATCAGCAGGCTTAGAATCATGTTGGCAGCACTGGCGTCGGCCTATATTAGTTACTCCAAATTAATCTAGAATGCCAGGTACTATACGTGTGCAAAGTTTAGAGCTATTGGCTTGCATACTTTCTGATATATTGATATTAGGGTAACAAAAATAGAGACAGTATTTATTAACAGTTGGCAGCCCTGGTTACTCTTAAGAATCGGCATAGTCATATCTGTTATGGTACACATAGCACACACGAAATTTGGTTAAAATCCAAATGATAGTATAGAAGTTAAATGTATTTAAAGTTGGACCTCTCAGCAGACTTAGAATCATGTTGGTAGCACTGACGTATATAAGATACTCCAAATTAATATAGAACGTCAGGTACTATACGTGTGCATAGTTTAAATCTGTCGGCTAGCATACTTTCTGATATATGGGTATTTGGATAAAATAAATTGAGAGCATTTATTAACAGTTGGCAGCCCTGGTGGCTCTTAAGAATAAGCTCAGTCATATCTGCTTATGTACACATAGCACATACGAAATTTTGTTGAAATCCAATTGATAGTGTAGAAGTTATATGCATTTAAAATTTGGACCTATCAGCAGGCTTATAATCATTTTGGCAACACTGCCATGTATGGCCTCCTAGAAATTAAACTAAAATATTATTATCTATACGTGTGCCAATTTTGAAATAGCTCCCATTCATACCTTTCAAGATATCCAACATGGAGCTCAAATTTCAATTGCGATTTTTCAGCAGTTGGTAGCACTGACATCATTTTCAAATATGGCCGTGAGATATTCAGGTATAGATCTTTACTCCTACCAAATTTTGTTTCGATTGCTGCAGCCGTTTAGGAGTTGATAGGGGTGGGACACACACACAGACAGACAGAAGGACAGACAGACAGACAGACAGACAGAAGGACAGACAGACAGACAGACAGACACACACACATTTGCCCGATCTCATAATTCTATTTTTTCCTCATTTTTTTTCAAAATGTGAAAAGTAGGCTAAAAATATATTAACAAAGAGTTGACATTTCACCAAGTGATCCACATGCAGTGAAATTTTTGGTGAAGATTTTAATTTCTGATAAACAGCTGTTTCACTGTATAAGTTTCATTTTAACACCAGTCAGAGATAAGATGCAGACCATTCGCATACAAAATTTACATGCATGTAGTGTTACGCATGCAAGGTGTGTGAGCTTAGCAATAAGTACGTTTTTCTTAGGTTGGACGCTGAAATGGCGCCAAAACGGAATAAAGAGGCTCGCTACTACACAGCTGAAACACTTAAAGAAGCATTGAGGTCGATGAAGGAAGATGGATGGTCAGAATACAAGGCCAGTAGACGTTTTAATAACCCGTGGAGGATTATTGCACAAAATATTCAGCCGATCCAGGAAGTGCAACCCTTGCAAAAATTGGAATGCCATTCGTTGTGTCACCTGAATTTGAAGTGAAGGTAGTGTGTCAAGATAGACACAATGGATCAGTCTTGGCCTAACTCCAGATCCCAGAACAATGACGATGATGGTTGTGGTGCGTGAGGTGGCTCCCCTGGCGGATGACACCCAGAGGAAGAATGGAGCCGAATGGATTATCAGTTTTGGAATGTCTGGTACCTATAATTACTATTTTATGTGTGATAGGTGTGAGGTATCTGATAGTGACTAAGAAGACTTAAAATATCTTTAATGTAATATTTTTAATAGAATGTTGTTTTTTCTCAAAAAAAAAAAACTGTGTAGTGAAATGTTTCAATATGGGGTAATAGAAACGTATAGTCTACATACGATTTGACCACTTTTATTACATTAATCATTAGTTTCCACGATTAAAAAGTACACTGAATGGTGAACACCGTGCTATCACGGAGTAACTTGAGCACTATCACGGAGTAACTTGAATATCACGGCGTTACCTCCTTCTACTACCGGATTTTGATAGTTAATACCTTGAAATGACTTATGAATATTTGTAAGATATATGCCAAAAATGTTCCGTAGGGTATTCCTCTTTAACATGAAATGAATCGAAGTAACTGAAATCTAAAATTTTGGAAATAGTAACAAAAAAAGCTTAGTATCACGGAGTTACTTGACTTTACCCCAACACACAGATCACTTATTAGTCTCCATGTCTGTCGCGGTTGGAAGTGGGCACAGTTTAACAATGGGGCTTCTGAATAAATCATCCCTTGTGCGAATTGTCACCACACGTACTAATCCATCCGCTCCAGGATGAACGGTCTCGATCACTGCCAGCTTCCAGCAAAGAGCTGGACAGTTCTCCTTCACAAGGACCAGTGTTACAGGCGCGGGTGAAGGTGATGAAGGTATTCCTTCAGGTGAAAATGAAAATCCACAGCCTGCTCCAGTCTCCGACCGGGTCAGGAATGGAATGAATGAAGCCCCCATCTAGGCGAGGAAATGAACTGTGCCGGCTGCCGAGGCCTGACGCCTTCCTCTGGGGGCAATGATTAAATGAATGACAGGTGAAATGAAATGATAGTGGAGAGTGTTGCTGGAATGAAATTTTGACAGGGAAAACCGGAGTACCCGAAGAAAAACCTGTCTGCCTCGGTTTTGTCCAGAACAGATCTCACATGGAGTGACCGGGATTTGAACCACGGACCCAGCGGTGAGAGGCCAGCGTGCTGCCGCATAAGCCATGGAGGCTTATGTAATTCAGGTAATAATAATAATAATAATAATATTATTCATAATGTTGAATTTTGGGCTTATGCCGTGTTTTATTATACTAAAATTCGACGCGTTTCGAAAGAAACCATGTCTTTCATCGTCAGGAATAATCTGGAATACGACAATGTTGCTAAGAGAAAGCAACGAAGAACATATAGAAGGTGCCCAAAGATGGACGCCATTATAGCCCCATGTTAGGGACAACGGAAAGCAGCAGTGAATTACTTTCTCAGGGTTCTGATAATAGGTAGCCAGGATTCACTGAGATTGTAGCCGGTGTCGCGGTTGAAATTATCTGGGTGTTTACGTATTTCAACCGCCTCCCTGATGATTCTGGGACGATATTGCTTTATACGGGCAAGAACATCCACTCCTTGGAACATGACATCATGGCCAGGTGTTAAAGCATGATCGGCTATAATGGCGTCCATCTTTGGGCACCTTCTATATGTTCTTCGTTGCTTTCTCTTAGCAACATTGTCGTATTCCAGATTATTCCTGACGATGAAAGACATGATTTCTTTCGAAACGCGTCGAATTTTAGTATAATAAAACACGGCATAAGCCCAAAATTCAACATTATGAATAGTAACACGGGCCGTGAAAGTCTAAATGACAATAATATTGTAAGGCTTAGGGTGCCGGGTGCAAGCTTTGTTATTTGGCCGGGTGCAAGCTTTGTTATTTGACACCCAGAGAGCTGCTTGCATGTCGAATTTTGTCGTTCCTTGGAGCGCTTTGAAAGTCACGGAGTTTAGACATGTAAGCTCCTTGACAACAGCGCTTTCGGTGGCGCTCCAGAGTAGGAGAACCTTTCTGTAAAAGAAAGAAAAAGTAATGAAATTGGCCAAAACACCTGTAGTAATGGTAACTGGGGGATATAGTAATAGATGTTTACTCGTCCGCTGCCATAGACCGGCCAACCCTCCCAAATAGAAGCACGACTTATATAGTTGAATTTGCTGCTCTGACGGCCATCTTTGTGAATGTTTATGAAGGTGCTAATAGATGACACCCCTGGGTTTTGTCACGCACAGTGGGGAAGTCACGCATCAATAATCTTTATCCAGGCCAATTGTTTTGTCTTTTATTTCATTATCCATGTTGGCAACGTGTCACGTGGCTAAGTGTAAGGGCACACAGGAAGCGACGCGGCGCGGGGCGGGATGAACAAATACGTACTGAGCTATGGGACCGCACAAACAAACAGCGATTTGAAGCGGGCCGGACCGGGGAACAGTCTAGTTTGTTTTCTTGAGGCGGGTAGACGCGGGCTGCACGTTGCATCATGGACGGTGAGCTATTTATTAATGACGTATTTGCTAGACCACCGATTTGGCAGTCTAGTCACAAGCATTATCGCATCAGACGTGTGATTGAGAAGCTGTGGGATGAAATAGGAAGAGCAATGAATACAACAAGAAAGTATAATTCGTATATTTTGTAAAACAACACAGAATATTGGAATGTTGATGTTGGAATATTTATAAAGAAATCATTTTCAATTCCAACTACTATGGTTTATGCAATAACTATATAATATGATACAATCATTTAACCATACTTTCAGACACTATAGTCTCCCTTTAAAAGTCTTTGTGTTTTTAAATAGTTGGAAAATTTATCACGGATCTCCTGTGCTCGAGATGTGTAACTATTATTTCTCCTATGTCTGTGTAGAGTCGTGGCTGGAGGTGCATTAAAACGCACTTCTGTGAATGCGGGGTCATTTTCACCATCTTTGTCCCTCACAACATTGTGGAGAACACAAGCACACTTTATTATTGTTATGGATATAACCAAATGTTGAGATTGACATCCTCGTGTAACGTACGAAGTGATGCTCGTGCCTTCTTAAAACTGGAAACAAGTGATGATACTCCCCATAATCGGCTCTCCCCAAATACACTTCATTCACCCACTCGATCCTCCACCGTCGTTTCAAAAATGTAAATTTAAACAAGTTATTTTCACCGAGGATACTTGTTCGTGCAGCTTTAGACCCATATTGTCGACTGCCGCCCGTACGATGTCGCGTCCTGTGTGTGCAATACCCGCGCCGCCCCGCGCCGCCCCGTGCCGCCCCGCGCCGCCCCAGCCCGGTCCGGCCCGCCCCGCGCCGCGTCCTGTGTGTCCTTACACTATGTTGTAGTGTCCGGTGTGATTGTAAAATGGCGGACCTTGTTCAAATGAACACGACCAATAATGCTTTATTTCCGTTAAAAGTAATTATTTCCGGTGCAGCAGTGGGAATTGAAATTGTGAAATGACTCCCAACAACTCCGAGACATGTATGTAAATCATAAATACTATATTTTCAATAATCGACCCTGTTAAAAGTTACGAAAAGGGAGGTTCTCCTACCCTGGATCTTTAATGAGCTTTCTAGTAAAGAAAGGAGAAACTTTGTGTTTGCGGAAAATCCCGAGATTAATTTTGCCATTATGAACACAGACTACTGAATTCAAATGGGTTCTCTAACATGCCAATAATATATTACATGCGTGCCGTGATTTTTGTCGCCTTTCAAAAATCACTTGCCACGGCCAGGGGCGAACCTACAAGCTTGGGGTTGGTAGTTCGACACAATAACCACTCACCCACCGTGGCAAGCTAGTAATTCAGGTAAGGGCTGCAGACTATCAATTTCAAGTGGTTTCTACTATTGCTACCAAATGCTACCGTCAATGACACCTAGCTGAAAACTCGGTTACGCCACAGCAACCAGCACCTGAAGACGAACGTTGGATCTTAATAGAGCGAAAATCAAATCTAACCTACAAATTTCGCTTCACACAATTGTAGTTAGTGAAAGGATCTTTTACATGCCATAAATCTATGACATGGGACACCCCGGTTTTACTTCCCCTCCTATGGAAGTCATACTGAGGGATTTTTGACGCTCTTAAAAAATCCGACGACTTTGGCCGGGTTTGAACCCGCGATCTTGGGCATAGAAGCACAGCATGCGATCCACCCACTCGTACCTAATGTACCTGTGGCCCACCTTTTAACCGAGTGTGTGGATCTTGCTGACTTACGAAGAAACCTTGGTTTGCAGATTACGCTCAAGCTTATATTAGCCGATGACGCGGTGGCTGCTGATCTCGTCATCTGTTTTAGAGGTTAGAAGGGTTAGGGCTAGCAACCTAAATTCTCCAGTGAACATTGACTCAACTTGTTCGTTTTTGAATGCTTAATTTTTGTTTTCCCGCAATTTTTGTTTGTATTATAAGTTAATTATTAGTTTCATTTAATTTTTTGTTTTCTTAATTTTCGGTCTTTTCAAATTTCGGTATCCACCTTCCATTCCAAATTTGTATACTTGAATTTGTGTTAAGAGGGACTGATGACCTCGTAGTTCCACCCCTTAAAACAATAAACCAATAACTATGCAACCAACTACGCCACCGAAGCCGCCTTTTGTTCTTTTAGTTCGAATTTGTTTTCCCCCTGTCGGATGGACTGGTTCATTCAATGCATGCATTTATTTATGTATGTATTTAATTATGTAAACATCCGTGGCTTAGGCGGTAGCACGCCGGCCTCTCACCGCTGGGTCCGTGGTTCAAATCCCGGTCACTCCATGTGAGATCTGTGCTGGACAAAACGGAGGCAGACAGGTTTTTACCGGGTACTCCGGTTTTCCCTGTCAAAATTTCATTCCAGCAACACTCTCCACTATCATTTCATTTCATCTGTCATTCATTTAATCATTGCCCCAGAGGAGTGCGTCAGGCCTCGGCAGCCGGCACAGTTCATATCCTCGCCGCTAGATAGGGGCTTCATTCAATCCATTCCTGACCCGGTCGGAGACTGGAAGCAGGCTGTGGATTTTCATTTTCATTCAATTTTGTATTCCATTATTTATAACAAGTTTCAGGATTTTACTATTTATTGCACAATACAGGAATGTTAAATAAAGTATTTCTCCTTTTTTAATATTATTATTTTTTAAAGGATGATAGTATAAGTGTTTGAACGCTGCTCAAAAAGTGATGTTGTGTTAAACCTAGAAGGAGCTAATAATGATCCAGTAAGTCCTGAAACATTTCAACATTTGCGGGGGAAAAAAAAGAAATATTTTTCATGGAACAATAAAATTTGTGTTGCAGGCAACAACATCGACATCGAAGAGAAAACGGCGCACCAGAGTGCCGGACAAGCCCAACCATCCTCTGAGCCCGTGGAGCTTGTTGAAGAACTGCATCGGCAAGGAGCTGTCCGAGATTTCTATGCCCGTGAGTCAGCCGACGCCTCTCTCCAGACCCTCCCTCTCTCTGGTTTCGTTTCTCGAACACGGGTGTTTCTCATTATTTAATCACCGTTCTTCCTAGTGTGGTTTTTACCTTGTTCAACTGTCAGTGTGTTGAGATTCGTCTGTACCCAGGTGACATCATTAGACAAGCGATCGTGGGAAAGGCAGGGCATAACCATTTCGTTATAAGAAATTCATCTGAGTGTCGTGAATCAACTTCCAAAGGCAATGCAACCAATGTTCTCTGTCTTCTGCACCTCGCTCGTTGCTAGACAATTATGGACAGGACTCTCAATAATTAAGGAGGGACACTATAAGCGATTTCCGAGAATTTTGTGTTTTCGCTCTCAAAAATTAAGGGTAAGGGGTACCATAGACGAGGGGGTCTTGTAGCCGAGTAAATACGGTAGTGGCCATCTTGGGAAGACACTACGACTCCCAACAATGATCAGGCAGTCCGTAGCACTTCCTCGAGGCTAATGCTGGGATGGCACACCTACCCTGAGACTCCGGTCCACATAGTTCAGGAACAGTTATCTCGAGCCTCTCCCCCCCCCCCCCCCCCCCCCAACCCCCACTCCGTCCCGTCTCTGTGGAGGTGACTTGGTGACTCCTCTCGTAGACTCGGGGATGATGTGGACACGCTGGCTCCAGAACATCTCCTCTCTTGTGCATGCCTCTTTGCTCTGCCTGGCTCTGCTGCTTATTTAGTCATTGTATTGATTTTCCGAGCAACTTGTGATTGGCTAATGATTCCATAGAGAACACAGGGGAGCATTGTGCAGTGTGTCTGGCCAGGTTGTACAATGTTAAATAATAGAGATGATATTATTGGCAGTTTGTTTCCTCAAACAGAGAAACTCAATAAATACTGTACGTAATACAACTCGATATGTGCACCATTGTTGGCGCGACGAATCTGTGTTTCACCCCTCTCCATGTGTTTTGTAGCAGTGTTGGAGTAACATTTTCGATAGCTGCTCGAATGCGATGCCGTATTTCTGGTGTTTGGTATACTTGATTCTTGACAAAACCCCAGGAGAAAATGAAGTGGCATAAGGTCTGGGTTTATAGGGGGCCCAATCCATCGCCCTGGTAAGTTAGTCCAAGAAACTTCACACAATATCCACATAATGTTGGAAGATTCCACAACTCTGACATATCAAGGTACCTTTGTAAATTAACGATACTGTCCACGATAAAAAGAATGGGCCTATTACTCTGTCCATCGACGATGCACACCACTCGTTCACGTTCGTGCTCAACCCTTCCCCATATGCGGCAGTTGTGTCTGTTCACCTGCCTGGAAATGTGGAATGTTGCCTGGTCAGAAAATCAGAGCCTCGTTTTCACCAGATCTACTTCGGCAAATGCCTTCCGTTGAAGCTTGTCACGTTTCAGCGTACGCATGTGCAATCAGGTAATAAAAACCTTTCGAGTTTCTCTACTTGTAGAAACAAACTGCCAAAAATCATCTCTTTTAGTTTTCAACATATTAATATTTGTTTTATTCTATATCCAAAGGATGTCCTGGTCTGATGATGTCCGCTTGACAAATGAAACATGCCATACTTTTAGTGTGTGTAAATAAATAATCACATGTAGATATCATTATACTCTGTGAGCTGCCAGAATGGGATTGACAGTTCTCGCCTCGCCATGTGGTCAGGGAACAAGGTTGCCAAACAGTTAGAATAACAAGCGATCACACTGTACAAGCCAGTGACAAAGCTGACCAGGCACTGAAGCACTTGGGCTGTAATATTGCAATGCAGAGTATTATGATACCAACTATGCGAACATTGATTGGTCAAGAGGCAGAGGTTTTTTTTTTTTTTTTTTTTTTTTAGCGTATGGCTTTTAGTGCCGGGAGTGTCCGAGGACATGTTCGGCTCGCCAGTTTTGTAGCTGCTTCGAGACGGACATCCAATAGGTGAGCTACAAGTACCGTTGGGTGGGGGGAGGAAGAAGTTGGAATGTAAGGGCTAGGAATTGGAGGGTAGCGGCTGTGGCCTATACTTGGGGACCAACCCCGGCATTTGCCTGGAAGGAAGATGGGAAACCACAGAAGACCATCTTCAAGGTTGCCGGCGGGGGGATTCGAACCTCCTCGCCTCCCGGATGTGAGCGACTGCCAGCAGTCATGCCGTAACGATCTCGGCTAACTCACCCGGTAGAGGGGTGGTGATTGACGTGGAATCTCCGGCCAAATGTCAAGACCATTCTGGCAGCTCACAGAGTATAACAACAAGTCTTAAGGAACATACCCATAATTTAGCGGAGGAAATTCTTTCGGGTAGACTATCAATTATATCCGGGCTGGAAAGCTCGCGACATCTCGACCAAGACGAAACTACGAATCTTTCGTAGTAATGTCAAAGCAGCTCTGCTGTATGGAAGTAAAACTTGGAAAGTTACAACCCAGATCACCAGTAGTCTCCAAGTCTTCACTAACCGTTGCCTCTGAAGGATTCTACGTATCTATTGGCCAGAGACCATTTCAAATGAGGAACGTCTGAAGAGGACAAACGAAAGGCCAATACATCTAGAAATAAAACGTAGAAAATTGAGTTGGAGTGGCCATTGTCCGTGAAAGCAGGACGCCATTGAAAAAGAAGCACTTAAGTGGAACCCCCAGGGCACCCGAGGAAGGGGTAGGCCAAGAAAGAAGTGTTGAGGAGGAGACAAAATCAGTGGAGGAATTTTGTAGCAGCCCTTTGCTCCGAGAGGGGACATAGGAATTAAAATAAGATGAGATTATCGACTGATGCACAGTAACTCGTGTCGACGTCTTGAGAGTTATCGGTATCCTTTTCCTTCAGGAGCAAGATGATGATGACGATAACTGTTGTTTTAAGGGGCCTAACATCTAGGTTATCGGCCCCTAATGGTTCGGGTGATCGTGAAGATGATAATGAAATGTAAACTATAACTAAAACTACTAACTTATATACTAGAAAAAGGAATGGAAAACAAAAGGAGAATAAGGCAAATAAAGGACAGGAGGAAAAGAAATGCCCTCAACCCTCGAAGAATGCGGATTGAGGGACTTGGAAGGAAGGAGAGCTATAAAAGGCATATAGGAAAGTGAAAGAGGAGAGGGTCCGCCCCAAAGGTAATGGATAAAAGGGGGAAAACCGGACCCAGCTCAGGAAGCCCTCGGGGTCGCCAACTCCCGAACTCACCAGCCGTGAGCCCCTGAGGGTGTAGCAATATCCAGGGTGCACCAGAAGTGGTGGGGCTAGAAACACCCTGCCTCCTTGAGGGCCTTGAGCAGAAGACAGGAGATAACAGGAAAAGAAAAAGAAGGCCGACCCCTCGCAGAAGGAGGGTATCAGAAAAGATGAGACAAGGGCCAATTAAGGCGGGAAAGGAAGAGACTCCCTAGGCCTTGGATACCCTAATACCGTCGAGGTCGGAAGAAAACATGAGTTGACAAAGTGAGGTCGACAGGAAAGAAGACGGAGAGGAGCCGGCACAAGTAAGAGGAAGCAATGCAGAACTCAGCTGGGGCCCCGTGGTCGCCAACCCACCGTCGCACTAGATGTGAGCCCCTGGGGGGTCAGGAGCAAGACAAATGTGATGTTTCTTAAATTATTATCGTTTCTTAAATTACAAGCAAATACAACCTGCATTTTTTTTTCTTTCAAAAATTGGAAGTGAGAATTTGGGGTTAAGGCATTGGTACCATGTGCCACTCGCACTGTGCACTGGAAAGATGCTGACCACACCGCTCTAACATCACGATATTGACTCCTGCGGATGCTCAAACTGCGCCCTAATGACGGCTGTCGGAACGTTTATATCTCGCCACCAGCTCACTAGGTTTGCGGATGTAAGAAACGCAATCGCTCGCGAGTGACGCTAACCTTTCTTCTGGTGGTTTGCAGGTCATATCCTGATACAGGCTCACACGGTCGTCGAAACTGTGTCCTAATGTTGCTGACAGAATGCATATCTTAACATAAATACACACATTTTGAGAATCGCATTCCCTTAGAAACTGAAGTGAGGGCTGGGACGGGGTGTACTCAGCTTCGTGAGGACAATCGAGTAGCTGTCTGACAGTGAGGCAGCGCCCTAGATTAACAGCCGAGGGGACTAGACGCACTGACCACGGTTGGCCGAATGGCCAGGCAGCTGTCACTTAGGCCAGGGCTCTTCATAGTGTCTGGGAGGATACTATACTCTGTGAGCTGCCTGAATAGGATTGACAGTTCTCGCCTCACCATGTGGTCAGGGAACAAGGTTGCCAAACAGTTAGAATAACAAGCGATCACACTGTACAAGCCAGTGACAAAGCCAACCAGGCACTGACGCACGTGGGCTGTAATATTGCAACGCAGATTATTATGACATCAACTATGTGAACATGGATTGGTCAAGAGTCAGAGGGGTGATGACTGACGTGGAATTTCCGGCTAAATGTCAATCCTATTCAGGCAGCTCACAGAGTATAATCTTATATCCGGCAGTGCACGCACCTGTGGGGAAAGAGCCATCCTGAAATCATGATCCAGGGACTTGAATCTGTGTTAAGAGGGACAGATGACCTCGTAGTTCCACCCCTTAAAACAATAACTAACTCTATTAGATGACAGGTTAAGAAGGAATGTTGTAGTTTAATGTGATCGTTAGTCTCGCTGTCATAAGCCACGTGGAATCCGAACCACAGGCCATGGTATTTCACTTCGAAGATCTCACATGCTTTGACCGGGAATGGAACCCGGTCCACCTTGGTGAGAGGCATGCAGCTTGACCGCTAGATGGCAGGTTATATGTGCAGGATGAACAGAACTCTGGAAAACATTGTATATTTTTCAACATTAAAAAAGACAGGGGGGGGGGGGGATTTTCCTTTTTGTATGATATGGTATGCTTCAGTGGCTTAAAAAAAAACTGGGGGGTCAGGATGGTTAGAAGTTAAGTGCTTTAATATTATCATGTGAAGTATAGTTTAAAGGTCCTTGTGAAACCTGGTCAAAAGGAAAAGACCAGGAGATATATTTGATATCCTAAGTTGGCCTAGTGCTTGTTGTGGCTGCAGCTTTTCTCTCTCGTAGCTGATACGTTGTGTGTAATAACAGATCTGCTTGAGGTAAGAGTTTGTGGTTTTCACAATATCAAAATACAAAATTTTCCAATTTTTTAGTTTAGGATTTTTCAGCAAATTTGCTACAAATGAGGATTTTGGGATATCAAGACGAAAAAAGAAAAAAAAATGCAATAACAATGTAACAAGCCTAAAATATGGAAATTTGCTCCGCTATTGTGTATGTGTCGTAGTCCGTATTTCATGAATATCCTAAAAGCCAGCATGTGATGGTGTAAGAAATGATTTTACAATTCAGCCGAGGCACTTCATGAAGATACGGTGTCCGTTGATTCGACTCTTCATGAAATACTTCAAAAAGAAGTTTGAAAAAATAGCCCGGCTAACTCAAACATTTTACCAGCGTTTCGCCCCAATGTACCATTGGTGTGGTACACCTGACCAAGACGCATGGTTAGTACATACTGAGAAGGCCACTTCTTCTTCTTATATGTGCCCTGCCCAGTCTCCCGGACGGTGGCGATCAATGTGGATAGTGTGTGTCTATCTTCAGCAGATCGGTAGAGCTGTTCAATAAATCTTGTTCCAATTTTGCCTTTTAAAATGAGATGTAATATTGTATATTTTTCACCACGTAACACATGACCCAGGGAGGCAATTTTCCTGCATTTGATGGTGGTCAGTAGCTCTCGTTGAGAATTTGCCCTCTGCAGTACCTGGTCATTAGAGACATGATCTATCCAAGAGACTTTCAGCATACTTCTATGAAACCACATTTCCAGAGCTTCGAGCCTCTTAATGATGGATGATTTCATAGTCCAGGCTTCCACTCCATAAAGCAAAATGGACCAAACAAAACATTTCACAATATGCTGTCTTAGTTTTAAATGTAAGGCTTCATCACACAGTAAAGGTCTCATGTTCTTAAAAGTTGATCTTGCCGTTTCTATACGGGTCTTAATTTCAAGGTCTGGATTCAAATCCTCTGACAACCAACAACCAAGGTACTGCCCCCGTAATTGAATTATATAGAGACCACGGTGGCTATTTTGGAAATTATAGCGAAAGTTATGGCTGTCATAGTTATGACGTGGGTAGTCATGACGTAAGCACGGATGACGCAGACGTTATGCCAGCAGGCTACGTGAGCTGAGATCCTCAGTGACGTCAGCATTTATTCGAGAAGGATCCGAGATGTACGACGCAGTCGCGAGAAACGTGGAATTCTGTTGAGGAAGAAATTATGCTATTGGAGGGGAGACTTAAACCAATGAACGATAGTCTGAAGGAAGACGGAGATTGCTGAAACTATGGTATTTTTATTACTTTTGGAATGCAGAATTGTGGAAATCCATTTGCAGTAGAGGATTGATCTGGAATTTTGGTGAAATTTATTTTCAGTTTTGAATTATGAAAATCCGTCATGTATTGACGAAGTTGGAACTTCTAGCGATGACGCAGTAACACGCGATGGAAGGGATAGATACGCCCCTCATGAAGTTCATAAAAGGCCTTGCGCAGAAGAGAGGAGCCTCATTCCTCATTCTCAGATTATAAATCAATCGTCAGATTTCAAATAGTCTTTTCAGTGAAACGTCGAGTGAGATTAGTAGTGAAAAAGTCGTCTTTGTAACGCGTGGCGAAGCCACTGCATGAAACGAGAGTCGAACATACAAGCAGTGCAGGTTTATTGTGAAGTAAATCTAGGTGAAGTTGAAACGACACTTATAACGCTTCTACGAGATTAGCTGTGAACAGTTAGCGGTCGCCTATTAGCTAATTCTCTTGTGCATTGCTACAGTAAGGACTGTAGAAAAGCTGAACAATTTCGAAGAAGTATTTTGGAAGTTATTGACAATATTAGACGACTGACAAAAGTGATTTTCTCGCCACAGAAGAAACACTTTGTATAGCCAGACTCTACGCTACGGCTGACAGGGCTAGTGAAATAGGGAGACGTCAGATTGCTTTTGTGACACAACACTGCAGTATAATGGAGCAATTTAATATGGCAGTGTGTTCTTCTAATATTATTACCGAAGAGAAAATGGAAGGCTAAAGGACTTAATGCAATTGGGACATATTTCAACGGAGTAGGATAGCAACATGGAACTTCGCTAATTGCTATTCCATACAAGCGAGCATGTGGTAAATAACCATCTACACCCATGTTTCGTGATTAAAGGCTGAATACTATCAAACAGCAATAGAAATGATTTCATACTTTCTGAATATGAATATTTCTTCGGAAATTTATACAAAAACTTCATGGCGATTTTCAACTGGAACTTCAGGGATTTTTCAAGAGAGGTCAGGGTTGTCCCGACTCACAAAGAAGATTATTGCCGGAAGGATGTCGTTCGTCTTCGTGAAGCAGTTCGATTCTCCGATGGTGCTGTTTCTGGTTTCGAGGATGGAGCTCAGCTTTAACTTGGTGAAATGGATCCATCAACAGTCTTCTTTGGGGAATTTTCCTCTGGAACGTCAATCGGCAGATAAGGTAGTCGTGAACGTTTATTGTATTTGCGTTTCTTAGCAATATTTGAGCAACCATTTTTCCCCATATTTTTGTCCTCATGTATATTTTGCCCGATATTCTTGTTTGAGATTCCTATTCTCAGTACACCTTGATGAGTTATGCCTTTTTCGACGTTTTATTAAGACATTGTTATGTCATGGGCATAGTTAAATGATTTTGAATCAGTTGAGACTGATATTTAGATTTTTCAGTAATTTGCTTATTTTGTAGTCACGATTTGACTGTAAGTTAATGATTTTTATGGCAGATTTAAATTCAGACAGCGTGTCACTTTATTAAAGTAATTCTACCCCAGTTTAATTACTTTGACCAATTTTCTGTCATCATCAAGAAGGAAGAACATTTAAATGATTTTAGAGCGTTAAAATCCAGTACGTTGTCGACGATCTTGGAAATACTAGTCGTTATTTGAATTGATTACAACACAGACATTTATCGTCAGTCATGAACGACCATTGCATCTTAGGCAATTTTGTGAAAGATGAACATTAATTATGAATTATTGAATGCATTAAATTCGTGAAACTTGTGTTAGGTTTTTTCTCATATAGAGATTTATACAATGATGTTTGCATTCCCCAGTCTAATTGGATTCTATTCGACTATTTTGCAGTTAGTCGCACTTTGCTTGATGATAGTATTTTTATACTACAATTCTTTGAAGATGTTAATCTTAAATTTTGATAGACCAGACAGGCGTATATAAGCGTATTCACTATTAAATTTGTTTGTGATTGGCAAATTTTTATTTCATTTCGATTCATGAATGAAATCCACGAAGTTTAAATGACAACAGTTTTGAAACAATAATTGATATAAGAATTTTTAAGTGGAACTATGAATGTATAATCGATAGTGCAGCGGACATGTTGAAAGTCGCTGATGTATAATGCCCTGAAATAAATGAAGGAGATTCCCACAGTAATTAATAATGATAAAGATTGTGTTAGGGGAGGTTTTTGTAAATGCTGTGGAAGATTTTAATGCCATATAGATTAATATATGATGAATTTTGGGCTATTTTGAATGCAGTTTGTGCATTATTTTGTAAGCGAAGTATTTTCCGCTAGAGTGTATTGTCATAGTTCGTTGAAAAATTAATCAAGTGAATTTACTGTTATAATTAACAAGAGTTTTGAAAGAATTTGAGATAAGATTTTGAATGAAGATTACCGTCACAAATAATTAAAATTATTACAACCTTTATTAAACCAGATTGTGACATGTACATGTATAACTAACCTTCATTGGTCGATTATATTAAACACGATTATGAATTTACCAACCGGATAAAACATGTGGTTCAATGTATTTCTTAAATTATTAATTTAAATAATTTAAATGTTGATATTGTAAATAATAAATGTAAATATCTTTGACAATAATGTGGAACGAAAGTAATGTTGAAGGCGTGTTTAAAAATTTTGTAATTATTTTCGACAATATTATAAACAATTTCTAATTGTTATAAATAATTTATGTGATTTTGTTATAAACATTTAAGAGTGTGTCTGATACTCTAAACTATGCTTTTTAAACATTTGGATGATAACTTAACAAGTTTAAGGATTGTTAAAATAATTCAGTGGGATATGAGTTAAGCATTTGAAAGATTTGCGTCAATATGTATGAGTTGTCTTGTAGACATTTAAAGCTTTAAAAGGAGCTGAATTCTTACACAGTGTGGTGTGAGTAGGGAGCCCCATTTGACAGGCATGCGCCAGGTTGAGGAGTAGACCAGCTGGCTCGACATCTGGTTACAAGCAGGCGAGGTCGATACTCCGGCCTTGTGCCTATTTATACAAGTGCAATGTTTATTAAAAGAAACCAAATGCTCTATATATGTCGTACCCTGACTTCCTCATCCAATCCAAATGTGTTTTAAAATGTTACGTTATTTTGAGCTCATGGGAGCTAACTTATTGTTTGATAAATTTGCAAGTCCTTTAGGAGGACGTAGTCAGATTGACATAGGCTACTGATAGCCTCGTTTATTATGTTGAGTTGTGAAAATCATACTCTTTATTTGAAAATAAAGCTCTTGTACAGTTCAAAGTTCTCGTCTTCGGTCTGGTTCATTTTTAAATGTCATGGTGAAGGTTATTGTGAGAGCATACTTTAAAGATCCTGTTGTCAACCCAATCCCCGAGATATTTATAAGAGGTAAGTAAAAGTAAGTATGAAACCCCGTCTACTTTGGTGTGTTCCACAATAATTTTTCTTGGTAACTTCTGTGTTCAAACCTCGGTAGTATCTGTCAGTGCCATTTTCATTGATGTAGCTGAGCTGGTGCGATTGATTGTTGGCAATCCGATTGAAGGGGCGGATATCTGACAGCCTACTATCCGGGTAAACGGGGACAGAAGGATTGGCGACCCAAGAACGTGGGGCTGAGTCAACAGAAGGATTGGCGCACCTAAAACGTTGGGGCTCGAATCAACATAACTGGATCACCAGGTTGAACGCCAGTAGGATTGGCAAACCTAAAACGTGAGGTTCGATTAGACTCAAATAAAGAGGTTGATTCTTTGTTAGATGTCTTGGCCAATTGTAGAATTTAAGAGTGTGATTATATAGGAATTAAATGTTGCATTGTAGTAGGAAAATTACACTCAGAAAAGATCAGATCTTATACGACTTGAGAAAGGTTAAATAGGCTGGAAACTTAGGAAAATCGCCTATGATCTGGAATCTTATTTTATTTGACCGGCTTATGACATTTCAGTCATATTAAAAATTAAATTAAATTATTTGGATTGTAAATGTAAATTATTTGTGTTAGGATATTTTAAAATGAGCCAGGGAAATTTGAACATGTGCTTGAGTTTGTTTCAACATGAAGTGTCTTCGAAAGTTAATTATAAGGTAGTTATAAGTTAGATTTAAGACAGAAAATTGATCAAATTTATATATGGTGAAAAGTGTTGCTCAAATGTTGTTATTTTGCTCTTTTGATGTATGTCCCTACAGCAGTCTAATTTTTGAATAATATTGTAATGGCAGATGAAAGTTTGAAGATGATGTTAGCGGAGATGTCTGCTAATATGAAACAGATGATGGAGGAGAATGCTAGTAATTTGAAAGCAAGAATGGAGGAGAATCCTAGTAATTTGTCTGCTAACTTGAAAGCTAGCATGAGTGAGAGTATGAAGGAGATGGAAGCTGGGAATACTAGTCGAATGGAGGAGAATATGAAAACTCTTCAGACCAGTTCTGCCAACTTAGAGGATAATATGTCGCGTTTACAGATTAATACCCAAGGAATTGAAAATACTGTAACTGACATCCGCTCAGACATGTCCAATGTTAAAATAGATGTGTCTAATATGCATAAAAATGTTGCTGATGTTAAAATAGATGTTGCTAATATGCATAAAGATCTTACAATGTTGAATTTAGATGTTGCTAATGTCCGTAGTGATATTTCTTGTGCTAGGGCTGAGGTAGTTGTTGTCAAAAATGATGTTGCGACTGTCCAAGACAAGGTTGAGGAAGTCCAAAGAGGAATCCAAAATGTTAGAACTGATGTGTCCAATGTTCAGGTTGATATTAATAACATTCATTCGGATGTAAACGAGATGCAAAGCGACATAAATAAAATTCAAGTAGAGGTCAACACAGTTTTCGTAGACGTTGCTAAAGTCCAAACTGATGTAAATAAAGTCAGGGAAGAGATAGAAAATTCGAAAACTCTTTGTACACGTAATATAAGTGCATTAACGACTAGGCTAGTTGATGAGTCAGTTAGAACGACAGCGTCTTTAGAAGGTTTAAAATTTGATGTAGAGGTCATGAGAACCCAAGTATTAGACCATAATAAAGTATTGAAAGAGGATATTGAATTAGACATAGCAGAAATGTTAACGGAAAATGTAGCAATATGGAAAGAAGAGTGGATTAGGTCAAGTGGGGAACATGTAACCCAAATTCAGGATCGTATTGAAAGGAAACTTGCCAGTACTCAAATTGATATTAACAATGGAGTAGTACAGATTAGGAAAGATTTAAGCGTCAGGATGGATTCGCTATCCGAAAGACAAGTTGAAGATAGGACACAATTAGGTCAGGATGTGCAAACATTAAAATCTGCATTAGAGGAACAGATTCATAAAGTTGTCTCTGATGTGAATGAAACGACGAGTAAACTGCAGAATTTGAAGTTAGGAGAGGCTAATTTAATGGAGACCTACAAAGAAGAGTTAATCAAGAAAGTCTTAACGGAAATCACTGACAAGGATACAGTAGGCTTGGCTTGCGAAACCAGTAGGAATTATGCCAGAAGATATAACCTAGATCCAGAAGAGAGAGACGTGACTCCTGAAGAACGTATACCCAGATTCAGGGAGGAAGATGACGAGAGGAATATGGAACCTGAGTGGAACTATCGTGATAGTGGGAAAAACTACCCGGATTCATATCCGAGGAACGTAACGGTCATCAGAAATTTTGAAGATAAACCGCAAAAATTCAGTAACACGGATAGTTTGACACCTATCGAATATGTAAGGAACCTCAAAGATTATTTCATCGAAGCTCACATTCCCAGAGAGAGAGAGATGAAGATAGTGGAGAGATATTTGATTGGAGGACCCCTCGAATGGTTTCGCGCATTTAGATACACATTCAGTAACTTTGACGAGTTTGCAGAGGCATTAATCAAACGATTTTGGTCCATAGAAGCGCAGAATTCGTTAAGAGCGGAGGTGTATTCAAGAAAATACTCCGGTACTCTTCCAACGCGGTACGCTGATTTCTTTACGAGTCAATTATCCCGCTTGAGATTCTTACAACCCCCATTGTCCACGGAGCAACTTATTGATGCGATTTCTCGTATGCTGCCAGTTGAGGTGAGAAGACTAATAATTTCGTCCAACATCAGGGATTTAACCAGCATGGATGAATTACTGAGGAGGTTAGACTACACAAGTCCAATGCCTAACGTAGTACAGAAAGGTCAAAGGCATGACTTTAAAGAAGTAAATACTGTATATATGGACCAAGTCCAACAAACTGACAAGCCAGATGAGGAGAAAACTGACAATGTAGGTCCTCACAGGAATAATCAGTTTCGAAATAACAGATCGCAAGGTTACCGACCGTATCAACAGAGAAGAGGCTGGAACTATAACCGAGGAAATTACAATGGAAGAGGCAGATATTATAACAATAATGGTTATAACCGAAATTATAACAGGAATAACCAGAGCCAAAACAGAAATCAGAATCCTCAAGGTCAGGTTATGACACCCGATCAGTATCAGGAAAGAGAGAAGGAAAGCCAGCAATACCTGAAAGAATTACGGGAAAAAGAAGCAGACAACCAAAAGAAAAGGCAGGATGTTGTAATCGATCCTGGGCCTTCTACGAGCCAACAGAATTTTGAGGTCGGTAACACAAAAAAAAAAAAAAAACGCCGATTTCTCAACGTCAGTGAGAACCTGTAAATACATTGCCACACCACACCTGATTACGATTAATGAGATATATGAAGTGACTGATGAAGATTTGCTAGAAGAGAGGGGTATCGTTAAAGAGGAAAGACCATGTGCCTTACCTATTATTTCTGTACGGATAGATGGACAACAGTATAAAGCCCTGATGGATACTGGTGCAATTATCTCCATCATGTCAGAGGAATGTTATCAAAGTCTGCTAAGAGGAGAGAACATGACAGTTCTACCTGTTTCTACCGTCAAAGTGAGAGGGATATTCCAAGATAAGGCAGTGAAGTGCAAGATTCAAGTGTTATTGAACTTTGAGATCAATAGAAGGAATTATGAACAGATCTTCATTGTGGTGAGCAAGATCAATTTTGATATGGTGCTTGGAATCGATTTTATATCGAAGGTCGGAGCTATTATTGACATGAAGAACAGAAGTATTAGCTTTAATGATGGGTACATAATCACAGAAGAGATAGAAAAACAGGACGTGAAAAACAGTCTGGAAATAGACCTTAGGGAAGAAATTTTGAATACTATAGTTAATGAAGTGGAAAATTTAACAGAAATACCCAGTAGAAAAACTGAAGGATTTGAAGAAATTCAGGGGGAATTTGAGGATCTGATAAAGGAATTCCAAGATATTTTCGATGAAAAGCCTGGATTGATTAAGGATTATAAATACAAGATAAGGCTGACAGATGAAACCCCTTACCAGAAGAGAATATACCCCATTCCTGAGAAATACTATCAAGAAGTACGAGGGTTAATCAGAAAAATGGAGGTAGATGGGATTATTAAAAAACAGGCATCGTCTTATATAAACCCCATCACAGTAGTGAAGAAAAGTAATGGTCAGATACGTCTTTGTCTCGATGCTAGGACCATTAACTTGAAGATTCTTCCAGAAAATGACCGACCACCCAAGATTAGAGATCTGCTTCGAAAATTCAAAGGGAGAGCATGTTTCAGCGTTCTTGACTTGACGTCTTCATTTTATCAAGTTCAGCTAGAAGAAGATAGTATGCAGTACACTGGATTCCTATTTGACCAGACGTCTTGGGTCTTTGTCCGAATGCCTTTTGGTATGGTTAACAGTGGACCAGCACTTATTCGAGCACTTGATAGTAAGCTCACTGACGAAGTGAAAGAAAATGTAATCTGCTACATCGACGATTTAATCGTATCTTCACCCAGCGCCGCAGAACATTTAGTGCACTTGAGAAAGTTGTTCGAGAATTTACGGGAGGCCAATATCAAGGTGAATTTTGGAAAATGTCAATTCTTGAAACAGGAAATAATTACTTGGGGCATACTATTGATAAAGATGGATATCATCCAAACATGAAAAAAGTAGATGCGATCACGAGATTTCCAAAGCCAACTAAGGTGAAGCAAGTCAGAGAATTTGTAGGAGCATGCCAATTTATTAGCAGCCACTGTCCAAGATACTCGGAAATTATGGCTCCTCTGTATGACTTACTCAAGAAGAATAACAGATGGAAATGGAGTACCGCTGCAGACGAGGCTTTTGAGAAAGCAAAAGAGATGCTCAGAAATAATGTGAAACTGGAGTACCCAGACTTTGAGAAGGTGTTCTATATTGAGTCTGATGCATCAAGAGTAGGCATTAGTGCAGTCTTATACCAGAAAGACGAGGCAGGCAACAAGCACTACATTGCGTTCACTAGTCGGAAGTTGAAGAAACACGAGAAAAATTACTTCACGACGGAGCTTGAAGCGTTAGCTTTTGTAACAGCATTGCAAGCCTGGAAGAAAATACTGCTGGGACATAAGGTCATCATTATTACTGACCATGAAGCACTACAGTTTATGCTGCAAACTGACATGTCGAGTGATAGATTGACACGTTGGGCTTTGTTCACCCAACAGTTTAACGCCACTATCGTCCACCAGCCTGGGAAAGATAACTTACTGGCTGATGCTCTATCACGTAACCCTATTAAAAATGTGCAGATACACCATGTACAATTGGAGCAAGAAGATCAAGAAACCGTTAGGAGGTTAGCCCGAATCGGTGTGTCACAGAAGAGACACGCTCCAATAAGGAAAATGTACAGGTTCCTCAAGGGTTACATGGACAATACTGATGTTGACTATGCAGTTACACGGAGAAATTCACGACACTTTGTCTTGAGTGGAGACATCGTATGCAAGTATGCTGACTCTGCGCATACAAAACTCCGAATAGTCGTGCCACCTAAACTTGTTGTCAATTTAGTGTGGGTAGCTCATCACGCAACTGGACATGCCGGTTTAGATAAGACTCTTAATACTCTCAAAGAGAGATTTATCTGGACTAACATGCGTTCCAGCATTGCCAAGGTCATTAGATCATGTGACAAATGTCAAAGAGCAAAGTATGCTTCGGCTTTATTAAAAGGAAAACCGAAGGCTATGATTCCTTCTAAGCCAAACGAACTTATGGCGACGGACATATTTGGCCCCTGTCCGAAGGGATATCAGGGTAACCAGTACCTGTTGGTTACCGTGGATGTTTTCTCAAAATTTGTTACAATGAGTCCCATGCAGAAAGCTAACACAAGGAATGTAGTAAGCAGACTGGAAAATGCTGTATTTCCTAAAGCTGGTATACCAGAATATCTACTGTCAGATCATGGAACGCAGTTTACATCCGTGGAATTTGCAGCGGATATGGAAAGGCTTGGCATTAAGCACTTATTTTCAAGCGTGCGTTACCCAGAATCGAATTCCTCAGAAAGATATATGGCTGAATTTTCGAAATTCTGTCGAATTTTCTGTCCAAATGATCATTCTGGTTGGGTGAGATTTGTACCCCTTATAGAGGAATGTCTGAACTCTACAGTGCAGGAGAGCACAGGAGAAGTGCCAATGCGACTTCATCTTGGAAGAAACCCAGAAAGGCCGTGGGATAATCTTTTCAACCACATTCCTAGAGATCCCGACCTAGGAAGGCAGCAGAGGATTGACAAGGCGAAGGAACAACTCCAGAAAGCAGCAGAGAAACGATTGAAAAGAGTAGCTGGAAAACGTTTTGGTGCACCCTTACAAGTTGGAAATCTTGTATTATTACGCAGACCTGTCAAGGCTGATATGAGCAAGAAAATATACCCCAAATTTGGAAATGTATTCATGGGGCCGTTTAGGATTACGAATGCCTATGGAAACAACTGCTATGAACTCTACGATGATGAGAATAACGTCATTTACGGCAAGTTCAATGCTGGAAATTTAAAAAGATACTATCCTAGAGTAAGCCAGTAATAATTCAATTTCGTGTTCAAGAGAGTTGAGGTACTTGTAACACTGAGATTAAAAACAATTTGCAACTGTTTTTAAAACGTGGTGAGAGGAGAATGCCCCCGTAATTGAATTATATAGAGACCACGGTGGCTATTTTGGAAATTATAGCGAAAGTTATGGCTGTCATAGTTATGACGTGGGTAGTCATGACGTAAGCACGGATGACGCAGACGTTATGCCAGCAGGCTACGTGAGCTGAGATCCTCAATGACGTCAGCATTTATTCGAGAAGGATCCGAGATGTACGACGCAGTCGCGAGAAACGTGGAATTCTGTTGAGGAAGAAATTATGCTATTGGAGGGGAGACTTAAACCAATGAACGATAGTCTGAAGGAAGACGGAGATTGCTGAAACTATGGTATTTTTATTACTTTTGGAATGCAGAATTGTGGAAATCCATTTGCAGTAGAGGCATTGATCTGGAATTTTGGTGAAATTTATTTTCAGTTTTTGAATTATGAAAATCCGTCATGTATTGACGAAGTTGGAACTTCTAGCGATGACGCAGTAACACGCGATGGAAGGGATAGATACGCCCCTCATGAAGTTCATAAAAGGCCTTGCGCAGAAGAGAGGAGCCTCATTCCTCATTCTCAGATTATAAATCAATCGTCAGATTTCAAATAGTCTTTTCAGTGAAACGTCGAGTGAGATTAGTAGTGAAAAAGTCGTCTTTGTAACGCGTGGCGAAGCCACTGCATGAAACGAGAGTCGAACATACAAGCAGTGCAGGTTTACTGTGAAGTAAATCTAGGTGAAGTTGAAACGACACTTATAACGCTTCTACGAGATTAGCTGTGAACAGTTAGCGGTCGCCTATTAGCTAATTCTCTTGTGCATTGCTACAGTAAGGACTGTAGAAAAGCTGAACAATTTCGAAGAAGTATTTTGGAAGTTATTGACAATATTAGACGACTGACAAAAGTGATTTTCTCGCCACAGAAGAAACACTTTGTATAGCCAGACTCTACGCTACGGCTGACAGGGCTAGTGAAATAGGGAGACGTCAGATTGCTTTTGTGACACAACACTGCAGTATAATGGAGCAATTTAATATGGCAGTGTGTTCTTCTAATATTATTACCGAAGAGAAAATGGAAGGCTAAAGGACTTAATGCAATTGGGACATATTTCAACGGAGTAGGATAGCAACATGGAACTTCGCTAATTGCTATTCCATACAAGCGAGCATGTGGTAAATAACCATCTACACCCATGTTTCGTGATTAAAGGCTGAATACTATCAAACAGCAATAGAAATGATTTCATACTTTCTGAATATGAATATTTCTTCGGAAATTTATACAAAAACTTCATGGCGATTTTCAACTGGAACTTCAGGGATTTTTCAAGAGAGGTCAGGGTTGTCCCGACTCACAAAGAAGATTATTGCCGGAAGGATGTCGTTCGTCTTCGTGAAGCAGTTCGATTCTCCGATGGTGCTGTTTCTGGTTTCGAGGATGGAGCTCAGCTTTAACTTGGTGAAATGGATCCATCAACAGTCTTCTTTGGGGAATTTTCCTCTGGAACGTCAATCGGCAGATAAGGTAGTCGTGAACGTTTATTGTATTTGAGTTTCTTAGCAATATTTGAGCAACCATTTTTCCCCATATTTTTGTCCTCATGTATATTTTGCCCGATATTCTTGTTTGAGATTCCTATTCTCAGTACACCTTGATGAGTTATGCCTTTTTCGACGTTTTATTAAGACATTGTTATGTCATGGGCATAGTTAAATGATTTTGAATCAGTTGAGACTGATATTTAGATTTTTCAGTAATTTGCTTATTTTGTAGTCACGATTTGACTGTAAGTTAATGATTTTTATGGCAGATTTAAATTCAGACAGCGTGTCACTTTATTAAAGTAATTCTACCCCAGTTTAATTACTTTGACCAATTTTCTGTCATCATCAAGAAGGAAGAACATTTAAATGATTTTAGAGCGTTAAAATCCAGTACGTTGTCGACGATCTTGGAAATACTAGTCGTTATTTGAATTGATTACAACACAGACATTTATCGTCAGTCATGAACGACCATTGCATCTTAGGCAATTTTGTGAAAGATGAACATTAATTATGAATTATTGAATGCATTAAATTCGTGAAACTTGTGTTAGGTTTTTTCTCATATAGAGATTTATACAATGATGTTTGCATTCCCCAGTCTAATTGGATTCTATTCGACTATTTTGCAGTTAGTCGCACTTTGCTTGATGATAGTATTTTTATACTACAATTCTTTGAAGATGTTAATCTTAAATTTTGATAGACCAGACAGGCGTATATAAGCGTATTCACTATTAAATTTGTTTGTGATTGGCAAATTTTTATTTCATTTCGATTCATGAATGAAATCCACGAAGTTTAAATGACAACAGTTTTGAAACAATAATTGATATAAGAATTTTTAAGTGGAACTATGAATGTATAATCGATAGTGCAGCGGACATGTTGAAAGTCGCTGATGTATAATGCCCTGAAATAAATGAAGGAGATTCCCACAGTAATTAATAATGATAAAGATTGTGTTAGGGGAGGTTTTTGTAAATGCTGTGGAAGATTTTAATGCCATATAGATTAATATATGATGAATTTTGGGCTATTTTGAATGCAGTTTGTGCATTATTTTGTAAGCGAAGTATTTTCCGCTAGAGTGTATTGTCATAGTTCGTTGAAAAATTAATCAAGTGAATTTACTGTTATAATTAACAAGAGTTTTGAAAGAATTTGAGATAAGATTTTGAATGAAGATTACCGTCACAAATAATTAAAATTATTACAACCTTTATTAAACCAGATTGTGACATGTACATGTATAACTAACCTTCATTGGTCGATTATATTAAACACGATTATGAATTTACCAACCGGATAAAACATGTGGTTCAATGTATTTCTTAAATTATTAATTTAAATAATTTAAATGTTGATATTGTAAATAATAAATGTAAATATCTTTGACAATAATGTGGAACGAAAGTAATGTTGAAGGCGTGTTTAAAAATTTTGTAATTATTTTCGACAATATTATAAACAATTTCTAATTGTTATAAATAATTTATGTGATTTTGTTATAAACATTTAAGAGTGTTTCTGATACTCTAAACTATGCTTTTTAAACATTTGGATGATAACTTAACAAGTTTAAGGATTGTTAAAATAATTCAGTGGGATATGAGTTAAGCATTTGAAAGATTTGCGTCAATATGTATGAGTTGTCTTGTAGACATTTAAAGCTTTAAAAGGAGCTGAATTCTTACACAGTGTGGTGTGAGTAGGGAGCCCCATTTGACAGGCATGCGCCAGGTTGAGGAGTAGACCAGCTGGCTCGACATCTGGTTACAAGCAGGCGAGGTCGATACTCCGGCCTTGTGCCTATTTATACAAGTGCAATGTTTATTAAAAGAAACCAAATGCTCTATATATGTCGTACCCTGACTTCCTCATCCAATCCAAATGTGTTTTAAAATGTTACGTTATTTTGAGCTCATGGGAGCTAACTTATTGTTTGATAAATTTGCAAGTCCTTTAGGAGGACGTAGTCAGATTGACATAGGCTACTGATAGCCACGTTTATTATGTTGAGTTGTGAAAATCATACTCTTTATTTGAAAATAAAGCTCTTGTACAGTTCAAAGTTCTCGTCTTCGGTCTGGTTCATTTTTAAATGTCATGGTGAAGGTTATTGTGAGAGCATACTTTAAAGATCCTGTTGTCAACCCAATCCCCGAGATATTTATAAGAGGTAAGTAAAAGTAAGTATGAAACCCCGTCTACTTTGGTGTGTTCCACAATAATTTTTCTTGGTAACTTCTGTGTTCAAACCTCGGTAGTATCTGTCAGTGCCATTTTCATTGATGTAGCTGAGCTGGTGCGATTGATTGTTGGCAATCCGATTGAGGGGGCGGATATCTGACAGCCTACTATCCGGGTAAACGGGGACAGTACTTAAATTAACAACTTGTTGGATTTGTTATCCTTTCAGTGTCAGAATTACTTTATATCTTCTTCGACTGAAAACCATAAGTTTTGTTTTCTTGGTGTTGATCGTCAGATCCATTTCTTCTCCAACTATATTAAGCTTATCGATGTACAGTTGTAGACTTTCAATACTACTGGCAAGAAGTACTGTGCCATCAGCATATCTAGGTGTGCATATTAATTCCCCATTGACCTTGATTCCCACTTCTGTATCTTCTACTGCCCGAAAAACAACTCCAGAATAGATGTTGAATAATAATGGGGATAAAATACAGCCTTGTCGTACACCTCGTCTGATGTCCAGAGAATGTGATGTCATCATGATCTTCATTTTCCCTCTTCCAGCTGACACTGGGTGGGGGCAAATATGGTTCCTCTCCACTTTGTTCTGTCGTTCCACCATTCCTCTTCCGACACGGTGTTCCAATCCAGGTTCCGTTTACTAATGCTATTCTTTACCGACTCCATCCAACACATTCTTGGTCTTCCTCGTCCTCTCTTCCATGTCATCCGTCATTCCAGTGTTCCTCTCTCTTCTTCTTCTAATTCAGAATGTGATGTATCACCATCAGTCTTAACCACAGCTTTTTGATGCCAATATAGGTTTTCGATGATTCTTACATCTTTACCGTCGATTCCAATTCGTTGATGTATTTTTATGAACTCAGCATGTTTAACTCTATCAAATGCTTTCTCATAATCTATGAAACAGGCATACACATCTTTCTGTTGGTCCCAGCTTTCTTGGAGTAAAGTTGTTAGTCCAAAACGAGCCTCACGAGTTCCATAACCATTTCGGAATCCAAACTGGGTATCTCATATCTGCTCGTCACATTTCTTTCTTATTCGACCATGTATAATTCTCAAGAATGCTTTCATCAAGTGACTCAGAAGGCTTATGAGACGATATTCATTGCAACTTTTTGAAGTTGATTGTTTTGGTAGAGGAATGAATGTAGATAATAGCCAGTCTTGTGGTATTTCACCAGAGTTTTACATGTTATTAAAGAGGTCTACTATCTTATCAATTTGTTTTTCATTTATAAGTTTGATAACGTCAGCTGAATTTTCAACAGGGTCCAAAGGTTTTTCAACTTTTAATTGATTTATTGCACGAGTTACTTCCGATTTCAAAATTGTTGGTCCATCTGTGTATTCATTATTGACATTGACTGGTGGTCGGTGATCAAAAAAGAGGTCTGTAACATATTTTTCCCATGGTTTGACTTTATCAAGATGGTTTATAATAGGTTTACCTAAGTTATCTTCTAAAATGAGGGGCATCTTTCATCTGAAGTTCCCAGTTACTTCCTTGATGACTTCATGCATATTTAAAATATCATGTTTTCCTTCAAGATTCTCTATTATTTTACAATTTTCACTCATCCAATCCTGTTTAGGTTTTCTAATTTCTCTTCTAATTTGATAATGAATATGTCTATAATGATTGATCCCTATGGGATTTAACTTTCCTTCGTTCTTCCATTAAATCCAGGATGTGCTCTGTCATCCATTTCTTCTTCTTTGTCCTAGTGTCTGGCTGCAGATGTTTTTTTACTTACTGTCTGTATAGTGGTTTTTATTTCCTTCCATTGATTCTCTACATCTTGACTGCTCAATACTAGTTGTTCTAATTCTTTATTGGGATCATTAGCAAGTTGATGTTTTATTTGGCAGTTCTTTATTTTCCTCTGAACTATTCTGCTTGAATGTTTCGTATTATGCAAATTTTTAATTTCATTTGAGCATTAGCGACTAAAGTGTTATGATCAGAGCCTACATCTGCCCCTGGATATGTACTAATCTTTTGAATAAAGTTTCTGAAAAAAAATTAGGTGTCCACCTCAAAATTTTAAATTCAATTCCAAATTTGTATTCTTTAATCTGTGTTAAGAGGGGCAGATGACCTCATAGTTCTGCCCCTTAAAACAACAATAACTAACTGAATCTCTTATTGATGAGGATATAATCAATATGATTTCTTTTCGGAGTGTTATTCACATTATCAGCTGGTGAGATCCAAGTGTATAACCTGCGGTTTGGAAGTTGGTAACATGTGTTAGTGATAACCATTTCATTTTCTTGACAAAACTGATACAACCTTTCTCCGCGATCACTGGATTCGCCAAGTCCCCAATTTCCCACCAAGTCACCACGTAGTCCTCTTCCGATCTTTGCATTGAAATCTCCCAATATGATTGTTACATGATCACTTTTCGTGTCTTTCAGGATGTATTGCAAGTCTTTGTAGAAGATTTCCATCTCATTATCATATTTTTATGTGCTGTTGGAGCGTAGACCTGTATTATGTTGACCTGGAAAGGGTGACCATGCAGTTGTAAGAGCATAATTCGGTCTGATACTGGGACAAAATTGATCATATATTTTAAACTGTATGACCTCACAAATATTGCTATACCATTATCAGTTTTATCAGTTTGAGGACTGCCAGAGTAATACAAATTCCCATCATCTCTGTTACATATACAGTACCTCTGCCTGGCCACCGTAATTCACTTATGCCAGGAATATCAGTCTTTAATCTTGTCATTTCTTTAATTGTATTATCAAGTTTTCCAGCCATGAACAAACTCCTCACATTCCATGTTGCTAATCTCATGTAGGATGTCATTTCTTTAAACCGGGAGATTCTTAGCACCCCCTGCCCATTCAAGGGCTGCCCGGGACTAGGGGCCTTTACTTGATTGACTCTATCCATAATGACATCCTGGGGAAAACATAATCAGAGTGGTTTCCCGTTGCCTTCTCTGTGTCTTCTTCATCCGCCCCTAACCTGAGGTACACACGCTGTCGATAACCGCCCCTAACATCGAGAACAGACGTTATCTATCCAATATATGCCCCTACTGGTGCATATACCTTTTACTCAAATCATCCTGAGCACTAGGATGCCTCTTCCGCCATCTACACTGTACCGAAGATTATCTTCTCCACTGTAGCTGCCATTGAGGTCTTCACCATAACCCTGGCAAGGGACTCTTACAAGGTACTACCACCCGGGTCAGCTGGCCCAAGGTGATACTCCTCTATCACTCGCCCTCTGTCAGGCAGAGCCTGGCTACCCTAATATTGGACCTAGGTTGGTGGGGCAAG
Source organism: Meconema thalassinum (assembly GCA_946902985.2). Taxonomy (NCBI): domain Eukaryota; kingdom Metazoa; phylum Arthropoda; class Insecta; order Orthoptera; family Tettigoniidae; genus Meconema; species Meconema thalassinum. The sequence goes on along the minus strand of OX336388.2, from coordinate 188,693,440 downwards.
GCTCAAAATGATGCCACGAGCAGTGGCACTGTGAGACAAGCTCCCTTACCTTGCAATCCAAGATGGAAGTAACTGTTCCCGAAGGATACAGGATGTTTATTTTCCGAATGGCCTAATTGTACTTTAACAAAACTTTAAAAAGAAGTTTGGAAACAGTTACTTCCATCTCTTCATGAAATGACTGACACAATGGAGTCGTACACAAGCTATTCCAAGAAATAAACTAATGTTTGTTTATTGTCGTTTAAAATGAATTTTAAACAATAATAGAGAAAAGTAATGACAAGAGTAAAGAAAGTAGGAAAAGGGATTGTTAAAATAGATCTGGAAGTAGCAGAGCACTCCAAGTGAATTGATGTAAAATGCAAGATTGGATGTGGAGATCAACAAGGGTGGGAGTGTTTTCTATCATCAGCTTCCGAGTTTAATTTAGGAGAGGTAAAAGTCGAGTACGGGCAGCCGAAATTAAATTCCTGAGGAGTATGGCACAGAAGACTAGGAGAGAGAGAGCAGAACAGATTGTGATGGTGTGGATATGTGATGAAATAATACCGAAACAAGTCATGGAGAGACAGAGGACGAGGAAGAGCTAGAGTACGGTGAAGAACCTTTAGGTTTCAGATTTTGATCTCTTACTGTGTATGAAATCCATTAACTTTGAAACGGTCCACGCAAAACGAAGCTATATTAGCTGATTCAATCATTTCTGCTTTCCTTGCAATAATTTACATCAGTCTTTTATCCTGGACTAGCTTTCATCCCCGTCAGCAAAGAAAAGAAACAAAGGTCCTTGCCTTCGAAATAGCTAACAGTTCCTGCACTTACCATAATTGAAATACATAGCACATCCTTCGTAGAGAGAAAACCACCGGAGTTAGCTGTGACGAGAATCTACGACTACTTGTGGCAGTAGAGAGTGGAAATGAACTCGCTAGGTAGAATGTATTATTCCCCGACGGTCCGTGCTATCTGAATTCTGGACGATAGCTTGCGACGTCTTTAACCCATCATCGAGACACGACGGATGTCGGCGTAATTTGCTTCCCACCTCATTGTAGAGGAACTCCGCCAAGGACGGTCCCAAGCCCGGCTGAAAGAGGAGGAGGGTTGGAGTGGATATCTCGTCCCACTCTGGAAAACCAAACTAGAGAAGAGTTGAACATCTAACTCCACATCTGTGAGCATGGACACAGTGAGGAGGCAGCCCCTCCACCATGATAGGGTGCTGTGGGCCAATCACTCACACATCTGAACTTATTCGATTACTGAAACTGCAACAGAAAATAACCGTACTGATAAACAGTTGACGATTTTTGGCATGAAAATTATTACGAAAATTGGATGCTGGAATATAAGAACTTTACGCCAAACAGGCAGGCTAAAGCAGGTCTGCGCAGAAATGAGAAACTACCAGTTAGACATTCTAGGATTGAGTGAAGTACGTTGGAAGGACTTTGATACCTGGAGAAGAAGTGTTGAGGAGAGGAAGGTGACTGGTAAATCCTGGGCTGACCTGCAGAGGCTGGCTGGGAGAAGAAATCAGTGGAGGAATTTTGTTGCAGCCCTTTGCTCCGAGAGGGGACATAGGAATTAAGTCAAAGTCAAGTCATTGTAGAGGCAAGGAGTGATTTTCAAGAATAAATCTTTAAGATGTTTTTGCCTAGTCAATACTTTAATTTATAAACTTAAAAACATTCACATATTAGGAAACATGTTTCAATTAGCCCCTTCCTTAGCCCATATTTTCCGTACATTGGACCACATCTCAAAAACATCGATATTTCAGCACAGTACAAACCACAATAAATACACCACTCCAGTATATGTCAATTAGCACGCGACATCAGAATTTGGTACACCAAGTGGAGCAACGTAGCACGTGACGTCACACACCTCGCTTTTTCCTGTTTTTCATGTTGTTCAAATTATTTATTTTATAGCGACTTTCTTAATGTAATCATTACCACTTTTTCTTCAAGTTTCAAAATTTTATTTCTTGTACTGCCCGGTCATAAGATGGTTGCTGGCTTGGAAACATTTTTAGTAAGTTAATATTTTATCAATCATTTGAATCCGTTTTTTCTTTAGTCACGAATCCAAAATAAGTGAACTCAAAATTACGTCATTCACTTCAGGCACCATATATGGAAGAATTTCACTTTTCACTATTAAAATGAGAGAACGCTTACAAGTCATGTGATCCATATGAAGTCTTACAAGATAGCCCACATTATACTTTAAGAGGTTTATCCCACCAGATTTTTCCGCTACATCGTCAAATGAGGTGCCACAGAGCGGTTTTATATTTTTATTTTTTTATAAACAACATAAGTGTTTAATAAAACAGGAAAATAGAAGAACAGACAGTAAATAGTTTAAAATGAAAGTCACGCTTCCATATAATGTGTTTTTAGTGTAGAATTGATGTCTTCTGCTTGCACATGAGCCAAACTTTTAACAGGTGTATCAGAAATTGACAACAAATTGCACGCTTTTTTTTATTTTAGTTCTAAGTGTTTCTGAACTGTTGTGTGTTTATTGTGGTTTGTCATCATCATCATCAAGTTTCCACTCCAGTTTCCCGGGTGTGGTTTACGAGCGCTCGCCATTTTGGTCTATTCATGTACCACTGCTCCATCAAGACTTCATCCCAGTTGATTCCCTTGGATGTGATATCTTCCGTCACTTGGTCCAGCCATCTCCTCCTAGGTCTTCCAACAGGTCTCTTTCCAGTAATCTCAGTATGTAACCATTGTTTTGCAATTCTTCCTTTTGTCATACGTTTGACGTGACCAAACCATCGCAATCGTCCCCTAGTTATGGTCTCCTTCAGGGACTGATTTATTCCAGCTTGTTTTCTTATCCTCTCATTTCTTACTTTGTCTTTCCTAGTTTTTTGAAGCATTCTTCTTAAAAACTTCATTTTTGAAGCCTGAAGTCTGCTGTCATCTTTTTTTTGGTAGTTGTGCATGTTTCCAGCCCATAAGTCAATATAGGGACAAAGTATGTTCGAAACAGAGTTTGTTTTGATCTTAGTGGCAATTGCTCATTCCAGAGTAGATATCGAACTTGCTGATAGAATTGACTTGATTTCTGAATACGGTTACGGTATTTAATTCAAGCTGTATTCTGTTGTCACTTGATATTAAGCATCCAAGGTACTGATACTGGTTTACCATTTCCAATTGTACACCCTCCAGCATTATATTATCTTTACTTCTCTGTCTGTTAACAGACATTGCAGCAGTTTTTGTAGCACTTACTTTCAGTCCATATCTTTCCTGGACTGCCAGCTCACTATTTCCCCAGATAACTAGATCATCTGCAAAAGCAAATGCTTGAAGATCCATATTGGTGTTCTGCTTCACTTCCTTTATGGTTTGTACTGTGCTGAGATATCGATGTTTTTTGAGATGTGGCCCAATGTACGGAAACTATGGGCTAAGGAAGGGGCTAATTGAAGCCTTGAAACATGTACCGTACCCTAATATGTGAATAAGTTCATAAATTCAAGTATTGACTAGGCGGAAACATCTTAAAGATTCTTGAATACTACTGTCAGTACGGAACCGAAAATAAATATTTGTTCAAATAACGAGTGATTTGCAGCAGTCTCGAGCGCATTCCACGAAACCATACTGAGATATGGATGTGATTTATGCAATTGCCTTACTGGTAAAGTTTGAGGTTCCCTCTTAACCCCCTCTCTCCTTTCCATTTGTAGCCTGCTTTTATTTTAATGGCGTAGAAGACACCGGTCAATGCATGTCAGATTTTCGAAGTGAAATGCCATGTCCTGTGGTTCGGATTCCACGTAAAATAGAGGTCCCGTGGCTCATGATCGCGAGATTAATGGTCACGTAAAACTACAAACTTCCTTCTTTTTCACATCATCATCATAAATATAAAACGGTAAGGTGTGTGTTTCACAAACTCAAGCCCTTAAACCAGAGGGAGTTAGAAGGTGCGGTTTGTACCGAAATATTCCAAATCGCCTCAATAGTACAGGACAAATCATACATTTCTTCAAAAGTCAACGGAAATATATTTATTTTCATATTAAATAGTCTGGTTGGTTGGTTCCTAAGTTTAGGGGCTGCGACAACGAGGTCATGTAGCCCCGTGTACTCTGGGTGTGTGTAGAATCTGTCTGATAACCGGTGATAATTGCGATGACTGTATTAGTGTGTGTTATCTGTTTTTTTTTTTTAAATTCAAGTAAGGACTGCAGACTTTTGAATTTTTCAAATAGTTCCTATTTTTGCCGCCAAACGCCACCGTCAACGACTACTAGTTCAGAACTTACCTACCAGATGCCACCACAGTCGACTCTTGGCTACGAACTTAGGAACCTAAGAGCGTTGTTTACATTCTTAACCTATAAATTTAGCTTCACACAGGTGTAATTAGTGGAAGGTTCTTTAACATGGGACCTCCGGCTTTACTTCTCTTCCGAAGGAAGCCATACTCAGGGATGTTTAACGCTCTTAAAAAATCCGACAACTTCGGCTGGATTTGAACCCGCGATCTTGGGCATAGAAGCTCAGCACGCTACCGACTACACCACCGAAGCCTCCATTTAAATAGTCTCCATTTAAATAGTCTCTTGCGTGCCTAAATCTTTGAGTGTTGCCATTGAAACATGGCCGAGCCACTACCCAACAAGTAACTACACGCGCCCATCCATACCGCTTCCGTGTATATGAAGACCATCTTCAGCCAAGTCCTTCGAGTTAACAGTATGTACGCATACGAATGTGCAACATTGATGTTTTTGTTAATGGAATGAAGGACTATTTTCTCTGGAAAGTGGGTGATCAAGATGCCAACTCACTAGATGGGAAGCGCCGATTGCGGAATGGTTAAGGCAAGTGACTTGGGTTCGATTTTACCTCTGAGCGACTTTTGTTTTCTTTCCACTGGAATATTGTTTTATCAACGAGTATTCACATTTTACATTGTTGTTAGCGAGTTATGCAGGAGTTAACTGGAGTTATTTCTTCCATAAAAGAGGCAAGACGACATCGAAAGCAATACTCATCACAATCGGCGCGCATCCGGGAAAAACAAAGCTCTCTTAAGAATCGAAGACATGTCACTCATATTGACTAAGGGCTTCGGTGGCGTAGTCGGTAGCATGCTGAGCTTTTATGCCCAAGATAGCGGGTTCAAACCCGGCCGAAGCCGTCGGATTTTTTAAGAGGGTTAAAAATCCCTCACTATGGCTTCCTTCGGAGGGGAAATAAAGCCGGCGGTCCCATGTCATAGATTTATGGCACACGGCCAACGAGAAAGACAGGCCATGGCGCGTAAACCTAATCCTTTTGTGACGTGCTTGATAGTACTTGTACGTTTAACTCGACAGCTATTCATAAGCAGCAGAAATGCGATATTTTACATAAATCTTCTTGAATTGGACCCAGTTTAGATGCTCCGTGTCTTTTCAAGCACGATAAATTATACTGTATAGGTTTACAAAACTACGCCAGCTATAGATAACCTACACACATCAAAAAAAGTTTTGCATCACCTCGGTTCCAAGAGTTCCGGAACCTTTAAATACAAAGGGAATAGAGATCAACACAAACAACATTTCAGCTCGTTTTATTGCTCATGAGACCCACACATTGCATGTTGTACCATCATACAGCTAGACTTTCAGCATTTGTGGTCCAGATTGCAGTACACACCACTACCTCTAATACCCAGTAGCACGTCCTCTTGCATTGATGCATGCCTGTATTCGTCGTGGCATACTATCCACAAGTTCATCAAGACACTGTTGGTCCAAATTGTCCCACTCCTCAACGACAATTCGGCGTAAATCTCTCAGAGTGGTTGGTGGGTCAAGACGTCCATAAACAGCCCTTTTCAACATATCCCAGGCATGTTCGATAGGGTTCATGTCTGGCGAACATGCTGGCCACTGTAGTCGAGCGATGTCGTTATCTTGAAGGAACGCATTCACAAGATGTGCACGATGAGGTCGAGAATTGTCGTCCATGAAGACAAATGCCTCTCCAATATTCTGCCGATATGGGTGCACTATGGGTCGGAGGATGTCATTCAGGTATCGTAAAGCCGTTTCGGAGCCTTCCATGACCACCAGTGGCGTACGTCGGCCCCACATAATGCCACCCCAAAACATCAGGGAACCACCACCTTGCTGCACTCGCTGGACAGTGTGTCTAAGACGTTCAGCCTGACCAGGGTGCCTCCAAACACGTCTCCGACGATTGTCTGGTTGAAGGCATATGCGACACTCATCGGTGAAGAGAACGTGATGCCAATTCTGTGGGGTCCATTCAGCATGTTGTTGGGCCCATCTGTACCGCGCTGCATGGTGTCGGGGTTGCAAAGCTGGACCTCGCCATGGACGTCGGGAGTGAAGTTGCGCATCATGCAGCCTATTGCGCACAGATTGAGTTGAAACACGACGTCCTGTGGCTGAACGAAACGCATTATTCAACATGGTGGCATTGCTGTCAGGGTTCCTCCGAGCGGCAATCCGTAAGTAGCGGTCATCCACTACAGTAGTAGCCCTTGGGCGGCCTGAGCGAGGCCTGTCATCGACAGTTCCTGTATCTCTGTACCTCCTCCATGTCCGAACAACATCGCTTTGGTTCACTCTGAGACGCCTGGAAACTTCCCTTGTTGAGAGCCCTTCTTGACACAATGTAACAATGCGGACGCGATCGAACTGCGGTATTGACCTTCTAGGCATGGTAGAACTACAGACAACATGAGCAGCGTACCTTCGTCCTGGTGGAATGACTGGAACTGATCGGCTGTCGTACCCCCTCTGTCTAATAGGCCCTGCTCATGCATGGTTGTTTACATCTTTGAGCAGTTTTAGTGACATCTATGAACAGTCAAAGGGACTGTATCTTTGATACAATATACACAGTCAACGTCTATATGCCGGAGATCTGGGAACCGAGGTGATGCAAAACTTTTTTTGATGTGTGTATTTAGATGTTGAAGTTACTCGTAACAAAAATCCACTCGAACTAGGATTCATGGATTTGTTCTGTCTTTAATAGCTGCAACGAGTACAGTAATTTGAGTTGTAGAGCCTGTGACCTTCGTTGTGAGTAACTTATGTGGACATGAGCAGTGACATGAGTATTTAGATCAAAGAAACTTGTAGTGAAAAACGTTTGATACATTTATGTATATCGTTCAACTATAAGAGTACCGGGTGAGTTAGCCGTGGTGGTTACGGCATGACTGATGGCAGTCGCTCACATCCGGCAGGCGAGGAGGTTCGAATCCCCCCGCCGGCAACCTTGAAGATGGTCTTCTGTGGTTTCCCATCTTCCTTCCAGGCAAATGCCGGGGTTGGTCCTTAACTATAGGCCACAGCCGCTACCTTCCAACTCCTCGTCCTTACATTCCAACTTCCCTCCTTCCATCCCCAACGGTATTTGTAGCTCACCCATTGGGTGTCCGCCTCGAAGCAGCTACAAAAACTGGCGAGCCGAACATGTCCTCGGACACTCCCGGCACTAAAAGCCATACGCTAAAAAAAAAAAAAAAAAAAAAAAAACTATAAGAGTTATAAATGCATACATTATCCGGCACTATTCATAGCTTTACATAACCTTCCTGTAAGCTTTGTAACCGTCAAGTAATTCCACATAATTAACAAGCAACCGCGAGGGAAAATTAACATACTCCTGAAAAGTATTACCTTGTGATCAACTACAACGATTAAATAACGTGATCTACTGGTTCTACTTCGAGTAATGAATAAATAAGTAAATTGTGGCTAAGTATTGGACTTCATAAGATTGATCAGTGTAAGACTTGAGTTGTAATTACCATGTATGTTTTGCCAGAAGCCATGGTTGTGTTGGGTCAATGCTTTTAACAGCGTGTTTTCTGATATTACATGGGATTAGTATTCTGTGATTTCAGCATCTTGTAGACAATACGGTTTATGTTCCCGTCATACATAACCCTAACGGAAGTGGTGCAACAGCACTACATTGCTGACGTCACGAAAGCGTACCAGGTCCAGTATTTCTCGTTGGCCGTGTTTATGGCATGTTAAAGAACCTTCCACTAATTACACCTGTGTGAAGCTAAATTGGATAGTTTGTAAATTAGTCATTTTTCTTCAATATTTCCACAGCTATGCGGTTTAGTGTAAACAGTGTCATATACAAAAATAATCTACATTGAATTGCGTACAAAAATGGTCCTGTGCATAATCTTCATAAAGTGAACGATTCCAGAGTTACGGAGGGTGTAAAAGTGGAATTTTTTCATGTTTTTTTTTGAAACAATATGACATCATTAAGGAAACTAATTTTGTTTATACAGGATTGTGTTTTGTAAAAGCAAATACCGATTTTATTGACCGGTGGTATACAAAACAAAAGTTTGGTGCTTTTCAGTCGGTCAACACGAATGTACCCAAAAGAGTTTTCAGGATTAGGGTATTACCCAATTCTTTTGGGTACATTCGTGTTGACCGACTGAAAAGCACCAAACTTTTGTTTACTAAGGCAACACTGAACAATGGCTTCAAACCCCATAATGGCAGGTGGTATGTTAGTAATAAGCCCATGAAGGAACGTCAACCTCACCACCTTCTCAAGGGGAGCTACTTTATAAGGGAAAAGAGGCTTCCACAGGCCTAGTCCATGTAAACATGTGGTACGGAGAAACCCACTCTGAACTATTAAAACTAATAAAAATGTAGAATGTTAAATGCGACCTTAAATTAATGTAAAGTAGGCTATTCATCAGTATTTAGTCCTCTTCAAACAAAGCACTTTCCTCTTCCAGATCTTCGTGTATGATATTTGTGTCCCTGTTATCACATCCTAGGGCTGAACAATTACCGCATATGCTCGAGCAGTTTAGACCACTCTTCCTGCACTCACAATTACGGACGCATTCGTCTTTGCAAACGCACACTATGAGGGAAAGTAATTCCTGGGGAGCTGCAGGACGTGCTGTTATAATTGGTCTCAGGTGTTCGCCAATCTTCTTCAACCCCCACTCGAGCGGATTCTTCTTCTCATTCAGCCACTGCTGCACCCGGTGGTAGGTTTTAAATGAATGCTGCCTGGAGTGGGGGGAAGTGCAGCCAACTTGAACAATGAATGTATAGGCTGCTTTGCCATAGCCTGCAAGTAACATTGGTCGCGAAAACAATCTAGATCTTCAGTGTTCTTGGCTCCAAATATCGCAAGAAAGAAATGCTTTCCATCGTCAGCCACTGCACTGGGGTCAGCTTTGGGGTCGTTGAAGACTATAAGTTTCATACGAAGAGCTATGTTGGCATGCACTTTCCCATACGGTGCAATTTTCCCCTTCTTGTAGATAGCTGTTACAGTGTCACATCCTGTGAAGGCGTATATTGCTAAGACTACACCTTTCATATCCCCAATGTCTCGCTGAATGTCAGAAATAGTGTACACTCTTTCCTGCTGATTGCCTTTCTTTGGTACCGCCATTTTCAATTTGTTCTCTGAGGTTGCGTGGCGGCTTCGGTGGCGTAGTCGGTAGCATGCTGAGCTTCTATGCCCAAGATAGCGGGTTCAAACCCGGCCGAAGCCGTCGGATTTTTTAAGAGCGTTAAAAATCCCTCAGTATGCCTTCCTTCGGAGGGGAAGTAAAGCCGGCGGTCCCATGTCATAGATTTATGTCATGTTAAAGAACCTTCCACTAATTACAACAGTGTGAAGCTAAATTGTATAGGTTAAGAATGTAAACAACGCTCTTAGATTCCTACGTTCATTGCCAAGAGCCGACTGCGGTGGCGTCTAGAAACTAAGTTCTGAACTAGGCCTAGTAGTCGTTGACGGTGGCGTTTGGCGGCAAAAGTAGGAACTATTTGAAAAATTCAAAGTTGCAGTCCTTACTTTATTGCATGCATGTTACCAGAGGAGAGCGCAGGCTGTTATAAATGGAGGTCTGCTGGTACTTCGTTCCGGTTCTTACAGCTGCGCTTACTGGTCGACAGGTGAATTTCTCCGAACCCCTGTCCATGCTCCAGCGACTGACGGAGGACTACGAGTACGCAGAAATCCTGGACAAGGCGGCACAGCTCCAGGATTCGTGCGAGCAGCTGGCGTATGTGGCGGCCTTTACGGTGTCGAACTACGCCACCTCCAGCAACCGAACGGGCAAGCCATTCAACCCGCTGCGGGGCGAGACCTACGAGTGCGATCGCACAGACGACCTGGGGTGGCGCTGCATCGCGGAGCAGGTGACGCACCACCCACCCATGGTGGCACAGTTCTGCGAGGGGAAGGAATGGCGTTGCTGGCTGGAGTTCACGATGACCTCCAAGCTCCGCGGCAATGATCTACAGTTCATACCCCTCGGCACCGCCCACCTCGAGTTCAACAGCTCGGGTACGTTGTTTATCTCAGGGTTTTGTGAAATTACTTGAAATATTCTTGTCATGCAAAAAGTGGAATATGGTTTGAGATTGCCCAACTTCCTATTAATATGTTATGGAAGCACACACTGCACCACTGTCTGTGTGTCGCTGTTGCCTCCAAAGGATGTTTCAAACTTTCAAGTGAAGTGTGTCTTGCCTCTGATCAAGTGGAGAGGGGGACACTCGGCATTGGCCTACAACGACGTCGCCTCATGGGAGGGCGCAGAGGTCCATGGTGTAACTTGAGGGTCCAGAACAGTTTCCACTACAGTACAGCCGTCGAGTGTCCGGTTCTGACATTTCTCATGAGGGAGGGTGACAACGTTGCCGGTTCTGTACCTCGAAATATAAAACAAACGTGCACTACATAAAATATTTCACATGTTTTTAAATGAATTCGGACGAACCACTGACCATATCACTAAAGTAATATGCCTACACACAGTTAACCGGTAAGTGTGCACACACAAGACAATAAATCAACAAACCTGCACTAACACAAAGAGCAATAGAAGAGAGTCATGGCAACATCGAGCTAAATTTAAAGACCGGCTTACCGGGAAGACCGCTGATTGGTACAGGTGACAACATTCTTCATGGCAGTGAGCGACTTGGCCAACATAGGCGGAATTCCACTGCGATCCAAGAATTTAGATTTTGTAACCGCAAAATGTCGGAATAACAAAATCATGCATAACATTGCAAATGGGGTGTGGGACTTCCATGTTACATAGTGAACCCTTATTGATCTTCGATAAACAAGTATTCATATTTATTATTATTATTACTACGGCCCAGGCAGTACTTGAGGAAGTCGACATGGATATAAGGGAGGCTAGCATTTCGTAATATTGCAACAGGAGCTGAGCTGGTAGCTATTCTTGGGGGACGGCTAGAATTAGTCGGGTTCAAGGCCAAATTGAGCAACTACTGTACCAAAATTGGAAGCATAAAGGAAGGAGCACGAGGCACTTACAACGAACATACGATTGAATCAGCCAATCACAAGAGACCAAGCCATGACCACGCGGTGGACAGCGTCAGTAGTAAAAAGCCCGCGGAAATGGATATCTAGAGAACCGCCGAACGGATTAATCTCCGCGCGAGTGAATTGAGACGTTTGATGTATTTGAAGAAGAATGACACTAGTCCCATCTTTGTGAGACAAAAACTCTGGAAGTTTTTATCCGACTCCACCCCACTCCTCCGCCCTGTCAGTTTTCTAATAAATAGTTTGGCATGACACCACTCTAAGTCAATCGTTTCGGAGCCGTGAGGGGCTTACTTCACGCCAGTTTGTATCGTGATTTTAACGCTCTGAATTTGGTTAAGTCATTTTATTTGGGAGCTCTGAGGAGCTAAAGTCACAGCGATTGCATTATCAAATTTTAAAGCTCGAATACATTTTTTTAAAATTCTGGAATCAACGTTATTTTGTGAGCTAAATATTTCACGCCAGTGCGTGATAACTTGTAACATTTACTTAAAGACGACGAGTTCAGCTCTAAGGGGCAAGTATTGTAACACCCTAATTAGCGCTCACCGGAGCAAAGGTCCACAGTACAGGACGGAAATACCGAGCAAGATAGCGACTGCTAGTGCAGCCAAGATCTTAAACTTGTTAACGAGCCAGTGACGTGGTCTCGAGGTGTATATTTATGTACATATTGCAGTGTATTTTATATGTGTTTTATTGTGCGTGTGTGCGAGATATTTAGGGCCAGTCTTCGCTATTAATCGCATTAGGACAATTGTGGGTGAACTGAGTAACCTACAAGCGATTATAGATAGGTAAATAATTAACATTGAACTTTTCTGCCAAGGAGTCGATACCAAGATGATCAGCACGTGGTTGGGAGTTGGGATGAACTTCAACAGATCAACGCAGACGACTACTATGGAGTGCTAATTTGTCCATAGGGGCAATGGGTTGAGGAGGATGTCCTTAGTTCTACAAGCAGAGCGGTGATGTACAACAATTGGATTATTTCAATTATGTAGTTAGATTTGGCCGGGGAACTTTGTAAATAGTCATGTTTCTTTTCTTGTTGTTTAGAGTTTTCCTTGCACCGGCACTCAATGTTTTAAATGTCCGTTGGCGCGTGGCCAAAGTGTTTGTTAGATTTTTTTTTCTTGAGTCATATGTAATGCGCGCGGCGTGCGTGCGTGATTTTTATCTTTGCAAATGCGGAACCCGTTACATTCGATAAATGGTGCTTTATTAACGTTAATATTTGAAATAGGAATGGGAGGAAATTACTGTAAGATATTTGCTGAACAGGTTATTATTCATATTAGGGTTGCCAAGTGCACCAACTTAAAGGTAATTTGTAGAACACCTTCGTTCTAATTTTGATAGATTTTTTTTGAGTCCTTTTCAGGTTGACTAGTCACGGCATAGAACGGTGGCGCCAGCATGTGGAAATTATTTGTATCTTTTTATTTCAGGGTCTGTCAAAACCCATACGTGTGATTATGTGGGTTACTGTGCCAAGTGTGTGTTGATTTTACGTGAGGAGGGGGTAGAGGTCCTACCGCTCTTATATTTTTTGCTGCTGTTATATTTTTGATGGAAAGACAGGGTGCTCTTGGGAGACCGCTGTTCTTGTCCATATATTTTTCTGACACACATACACGTATTATTGTGCTTTGCGGCACACTTCTTCGAGATTCGACCCCATGTCCTGGGAGGTCGAGGTTATTGACACGTGGGTTGACAGACATGCAGAGTTCCACAAACCGCCCGTCTTGCCTGTGACTTATTTTTGATAGGCAGTCCTGATTGTCCGACTGACCCCTGTAAGCTTTCATGTAGCAAACCTGTTCATTGTGATGGTGATTTTTAAGCCATAATTAATTGGGAGTTCGCCATGTGTGTAACGGCTTGTTGTACGTTGTATGGGTAAAATATTGTATTATTAACGTAAATGTTGGCTGTATGCCTATTGCTTTGTTTATGACTCGATTCATGTAATTTTGTGTGTCACACCGTGCGGTGTAGTGGTAGAGTATTTGTAAATTTTGACAGCGGTCATTTTGTGTATTTTTATTTGGTCACGTGTTAATGTACTTGTGTTGATTTGTGTGAGAAGTCCTAAGTTTTTAGGCAGTAAATGTTGATACGGCAATTTGATTCCAATTTCACGCGGAAATTTTGTGTTTGTTTATATTAGATTTAGGAAGTGTCGGTTTAATTTTAAGTATTGTTGTTGTGTTCCCCCGTGTCGGTCTAGCTCTAGAAATGTGGATTCGTTGTCTGAAGGATCATTCTGGATGATGACGAATCACGCATTCATTGTACACATCGTGATGCATGTAGAACGGCATACGCACAAATATGGTCACTTTTGTATTTTATCTTAGGGACACTTGGTCCAGATAATTAATCTCTCCAGAGATTTTCGCCTAGTTTTTGGCATTTTTATTAAGTGGGAGTAAGATGGGAGTTTTTGTTGTTTATTTGTTAAGTGTAAATATGGTGATTTGTTATTAAATTCATTTGTTTTAACCCTGGCTTCACTCTTTCCTGCATGTTATTTTGTTATATGTTACCCTGCAAGTCTATGAAGCGCTTTGACAACAACTTACGATATGAACCGTTACACCCCCCGAAACTGAGTCTCATATGCTTCTTTGCAAGGGTTCATAAAAAAAATGGCTGCCCAAGTGGGGTTGTTGTTGTTGTTGCTTCGCTGACCTCATATTTATTTCGTTGAGAAATGATGCCAGGTCAAGCGGACATGTAAATTCAGTAAATTGAGGCGATGTTGTACCGCCATGTGCATTAGTAAAATCACTGAGTTCTTAAAGTTAGAGATATTGAACAAGGTTAGAATTTGATATTGTATTTGTTATAAACTTGTTCTGGCGCCCGGCATTAAAATTAGAAATTTGCATTATTATTGAACTCAGTCAAAGCAGGAAGATGTTGCCTTATATTTGACATTTAATTGACTTCGGTTAATTGGTGTTTCGTAAATTCTGTTGGTTAGGAATTTAAAAGCAGATCACCAGGGGTTATCTTGTTGTTTGGGAATAAGTGTCATTGTATTCAGTTAATTTTGTTACTGAAATTTTCATTAAATTAGAGCCAGTAATATTTAAATGTGTGACATGTATGTGTGTATATGGCTGAAACCTTGGCCCATAACCCTGTTTTCTCTGAATATATTTTTGTGTGTGATATGGCGAGTGTTGATGAAATTAAGGGATTATTGGAACAGATGTCGATCCAAATGTCCGTAAAGACGGAAGAACAATTAAATAACATGAAGGAGGAAATAAGCGAAGACAATAATAAACAATTAGAACATATGTCCGTGAAGACGGAAAGACAATTAAAAGAACAGTTAGGAGCTCAACGGGAGCATAATGATAAACAATTAAGTGACATTACGGTCCAGTTACAGGCGCAGAAGATAGACAGTGAAAAACAATTACACGACATGAGCGGTAATATTTCGGTCCAGTTAGAAGTCCAGAAATTAGACACGGACAAACAATTAAATGAACTAAATCACAAATTGTCGGAACAGGCGGTAACACAAACGGCACAAACCGAACAATTAGGAAAAAATCACTAATGACATTAATCAGAGCGTTAAAAAAGTAGAGAAGCTGGCAGGCGAGGTCTCGGAGAACAACGTCAAACAGTTAGGCGAAATTAAGAAATTGGAGGCGAAATTTGATAACAAATTAGTACAATTTGACGAGATGGTGGCAGATAAACTCAAGCAGATAGAGGCAGCATGTGCCAGTAACACCGCGGGAATGAAGAAAACCCGAGAGAAACTACAGCAGCAAATTAATTCGGTAGACAGCAACGTGCTGGAATTAATAAAGGAAATTGATAAAGTCGAGGTTAAGGCTGAAACCGAACGGATACACTTGCGGGAGAATTTAGAGGAGCAATTAGGCAAAACACAAGAAATCATAAGAAAAGAGATGGAAGGCCAGCTAATAAACACACAAGAGGTCATAAGACAAGAAGTAGGAGAGCAGCTCGTCAAGACTCGGGATAATCTGGGAGAACAGCTAGTAAAATCACAAGAAATCATAAGAGAGGAGGTTGGAGAACAGATACGTGAAGAGCTAGAGAAAAATCGGGAAAGGAACGAGGAGAAAATTAATAGCTTGAAAAGTAGGATCCGGCGAGATTGGGACCAGCAGGCTCACGCAAATAAAGAAGACCGCTTGACAATTTTAAAACGCTTGGGGGAACACAGTTCAAGAATGCAGGAATTGGAGGAAAATATAAAGTCAAAATTACAGGAACACTCAGAGTTAATCATCAAAAACGAGATTAGATCTTTAGAGAATGCGACAGTATTTTCGACTGAAAATATACCGGAGAAGCAAACAAGTATTGGAAGTCCTGCAGGTTTGAAGTTGGCTGAGGATACGAGCCGGGGTCAAAGTCCCAGACTAACGAGTAATGCATTCCAGCAATACAGGGGGGAGACTTCAACACCGCAACCGAACTTGGCACCAGCCCAAGTCATCCAAGTCATTCGGGGTAATGATTTTAAGCCCGATAAGTTTAAGGAACATTCAGGAACTACTCCCAAAGCATTTCTACGACAATTAACTGATTACTTTAATGACCAGCACATCGGCCCTGAGAAACAATTAAGACTAGTGGAGAAATTTTTAGAAGGACCTAGCCTAACCTGGTTTTTAAGCTTCAAGTACACGTTCACAGACATGGCTCAATTCCGCGAGGCATTTTTGAAGAAGTTTTGGAGCCCTTCGTTACAGCAGGGGTTGAGAATGGACCTGTACACGCGCAAATATCATAGTACGCATCCAACCCGTTTTTCAGAATTCTTCAGTCAGCAATTGGTAAAATTCAGAGATTTTGACGACCCGCCTAGCGAGCCAAATATGGTTCTAACCATCGGGAAACAACTCCCAATGCACATCCAACAACTATTAGTCGCAGGGAACATTCAAACCGCAGTCCAAGCGAAGAATTACTCAGACACTTAGACGAAACAAGTATGGTGAGCCAACAGACAGGAAGAAGGAATCTGGAATGTGTCAACACGGCAGAGGTAGTTCAGGGACTCCAAAGTAACCACGGCCAGGGGAACCAAACTAAGACACAGTCCACAGGGACACAATTCACGCCAAGAAGACACGATTTTGACGGCCGAAACCAGTCCCACAATAACAATCAGAATTATCAGAATAACCGCGGGAGATATAATCAGAACAATCAAAATCAAAACAATCAGTGGACGTACCAGCGGGAGTACACAAATTGGAGGGGAAACCAGAGACAAGGTAGACCTTACCAAAGAAATGGAGATGGTAGATGGAATAACGGCAGGGACTATCGCCAAGACAATAGGGGAGATTATCGGAACACCTGGGACGAGCGATATATTGAATCAAGTAAATACTTGGATCAATTAAGTACTGAAGAAGCGGAGAAAGAGAAGTGGGGGCGTGCCATGGCGAATAGACAGAGCCCAGACAACCATCAAGGAGAGGGGGCGGAGAGTTTATTGAGACAACAGGAGCGACAGAATGACAACCGGCGAAACACGACAAATGGGTCCCGGGATAAAAAAAAACAAATGAACTGAAAGGTGACAGGCTGAAAATGGAGGTCGCCAGGGAGCAAGAAGAGATGATAGTGGCCAATATAGAAGAGTGGGTAGCGTTCCCGGACGACTGCCTGGAGGAAGTGGTGAAGAACTGTGAAAATGTTATCAGACAGCTACCAATTATTTACGCGCATGTTGGAGGCATGAGGGTGAGATGTTTGATTGATACAGGTAGCCAGGTGAGCTTAGTCACTGAAAGTTTGATAAAGGAAATAGGAAGGAAACAGACTGTTCCTATTATGCCGGTACCGCTAATGAAAGTCAGAGGTGTTATTCCTGATAAAACTATGAATTGTAAACAGCAAGCATTTTTAGATTTGGAAATATTGAACCATACTTTCTCACAAACATTCATTGTTATTCCAAAGATGAACTACAACATAATTTTAGGAGCCAACTTCATCTGCGATTTTCATGCTGTAATTGACTTACATAACAACACTGTAAGCTTCAAACAAGTAGAGGGGTTGAATCATGTGGGTTTAAATATGGAAGAGAGTCCGTTGGAGAGAGAGGCCAATACTTGGGTTGTTGAGGAATGCACTAATGAGGCCGGAGATAAGATCTTGATGGGGGAGCGAGTCAGCCAGACAGCAGTGCTAGAAATTGACAGCCGAGATATTTCGCAGGAACTGTGGGTGCATTTGGCAGAAGAAGAAATTAGCGGAACCAAATTTGAAATTCTACTTCAGGAGCGACTTAAGGAGGCCATCGTAGGGGAACCGGATAAAAGAAGACTGGAAGAAATTTTAAGATTACACAAAGGAGCTTTTGACACCGTACCTGGGAAAGTTTTAAATTTTCAATATGCTATGCAGGTAACAGATTGGACCCCATTTAAAAGTAAATTGTACCCGATCCCAGAGAAACATTTTTCTCAGGTGAAGGACATTATTACTAACTTATTAGATTCTGGCATGATAAGGAAAGCGGCAACCCCTTACCTGAACGCAATATTGGCTGTGACCAAGCCAAACGGATCAATTAGGCTATGCCTAGACGCGCGAGTTTTGAACAGCAAACTGCTAGTTGAGCACGACCAAGCACCTAGGATCAAAGATGTTTTGAAAGGCTTCCGTGGGAAGAAGATATAATCAAGTGTTGATTTGACGAATAGTTTCCACCATCTTGAACTTGAAGAAAAATCCCAACTGTTGACGGGATTTTTATTCGATAATCAAAGTTATATCTGGTGTCGAATGCCCTTTGGCGTGAAAACTGCGGGCTGTGCACTCATTAGAGCACTCGATAGAAATCTGACTGAGGAGGTCAAGAACTTCACCACGAGATATGTTGACGACATATTAATTGCTTCTGAGACAATGGAGGAACACCTGATAAATTTAAATAAACTGTTGGACAACTTGAGAACCATGAACTTCAAAATCAACCTAAAGAAGTCACATTTTTGCCAGAGCGAGATTTTATATTAGGGGCATATAATTGATGTCGAGGGCGTGCGGCCTAATCCAGCCAAGATTGATGCTATTAAGAAATTTCCCACACCTACCAAAGTCAAACATGTAAGAGCGTTTTTGGGAGTGACAGGCTTCTTTAAAGAAAATTGCCCTGGTTACACAGAAACAGTAGCTCCTATGCAGGAGATGTTGAAGAAAGCGAATCGATGGTCGTGGAACGAGGAGTGCGACAGGTCTTTTAAAGCAACGAAGGATTTATTGGAAAACTGTGTGAAACTTGGATATCCGGATTTTGAGAAGCAATTTATTATTCAAGCAGATGCTTCATTAATTGGGATTGGTGCTATGCTGTACCAAGAGGACGCTGAAGAACCCAAGAAGAAATCCTATTTGGCATTTACGAGTCGTAAATTACGGAAACATGAGAGGAACTACACAGTTACGGAACTTGAGCTACTAGCAATTCTCTATTCTCTTCAACAGTGGCGCAAGATGATCTATGGTTATTCCATCATTGTTAGAACCGACCACCATGCACTGACATTTTTATTCAAGACAACAATGGCAAGTGAGAGAGTTACGCGCTGGTCCATCTACATACAGCAGTTTGACATCACGATAGAGCATTGCCCTGGAAGGATGAACGTCATACCAGATGCCTTGAGTAGAAATCCTGAGGACGGAAACGAAGTAACAGCGGAAGTTCACAATATTACATTAACACCTAAGGCTCGCGAGTTTTTGGCAAGATTGAAGGATATTCGGAAGGAGCAAGAAGCAGACCCATGGATGATGATGATGATAAAATTCTACAGGAAGGAATTACAACCAAATTCACCGGAGTACCGAGAAGCCAGTGCTAAACAAGCGAGATTTCACTACTTAAATAACTTGTTACATAAGTACGTGGATGAGCATCATACTAAACTGCAAATCTTAGTTCCAGCATCACTACAGAGGGGATTAACTTGGCATGTTCACGAGAGCCTAGCACATATCGGCACGGATAAGACTGAAGCTACGATAGGGGAGACCTTTACTTGGCCGAAGATGAGATTCACCATTGTTGAAGTAATTAGAACGTGTGACGCATGCCAGCGCACAAAACCGAACAACTTTATTCTGAAACAACCTCCAAGACCACTGTTACCTCAGAAACCATGCGAGATGCTCGCTATTGATTGCTTTGGCCCTTTAGTAAAAGGAAAGCGTGGATGCCGACACCTTCTGGTGTGTGTCGACGTATTTTCGAAGATGGTCGTGCTATGTCCTATTCAGAAGACGACATCAAGACAAGTCCTCAGTCGAATTAAGAACAAAGTTATTCCGATGCTTGGGAAGCCGGAATCCATTCTATCAGATCACGGTACCTATTTCACGAGCAATGTTTTTAGGCAAGGTTTGGAGAGCCTAGGAATAAAACACGTATTTTCAAGCATTCGTCATCCTTGTGGAAATCCGAGCGAGAGAACAATTCGCTGTGTTGCTAAGTACTACAGAGTAATGATTCCTAACGAGCACAATAAATGGGTTGATAAAGTAGGGGAAATTGAGATGTGCATGAACACCACTAAGCACGAGTCGACGGGTCAAGTCCCACTGATTGTACACCACAACAGATTGCCAGAAAGAACTTGGGACAAGATCATTCCTTGCCCAAGGGATCCATTATTAGCGCATGATCTGCGAATCCAGCGAACGGGAGAGCACATGAGGAACCAAGCGGACCGAAGGCTGAGACGGTACCGAGGAAAGAAGTTTCACCGAGAGTTACAAGAACAAGAATTAGTGCTGGTTCGTAGACCACCGATATCCGACCCTAAGAACAAAGTCTTCGCCAAATTCTATCCGAAATTTATTGGCCCGTTCCGGGTAATTAAGAATCTGGGTAACAATGCCTGCAGGCTGGAAGGAGTGAGCACTGGTGCAAAATCTGTTTTTAATAGCGCCAATGTAAAACCTTACTACAGAAGGGAACCATTTGATGACTAGGAAAGATGATGTGTGCAGAATCAGTATTGCAAAATTTTATTTTGAAAGCCAACACCCAAATCTACGGGGAGCGCCAGAGTACGCACTTTGTTTGTAAACAACGAGCAGCTGAGACGACGGGAGTGGCAACTACTTGAGGAGAAGGGGGAGACATAGTGAGGAAGTATGAATGACATTCCAGTGAAGAGGAGAACACTAATTGAGTCAGAGGGGCGTACACTCGAGCAGCTGAGTGAGATTTAAAGAGATGTGTTGTTACTACAGTGGATTTTGTTTTTGAAATCCAAACCAATAAATTGTTTCGAATTTCAAAACCTTGCTGAGGATAAATGAACCCTTATTGATCTTCGATAAATAAGTATTCATATTTATTATTATTATTACTACGGCCCAGGCAGTACTTGAGGAAGTCGACATGGATATAAGGGAGGCTAGCATTTCGTAATATTGCAACAGGAGCTGAGCTGGTAGCTATTCTTGGGGGACGGCTAGAATTAGTCGGGTTCAAGGCCAAATTGAGCAACTACTGTACCAAAATTGGAAGCATAAAGGAAGGAGCACGAGGCACTTGCAACGAACATACGATTGAATCAGCCAATCACAAGAGACCAAGCCATGACCACGCGGTGGACAGCGTCAGTAGTAAAAAGCCCGCGGAAATGGATATCTAGAGAACCGCCGAACGGATTAATCTCCGCGCGAGTGAATTGAGACGTTTGATGTATTTGAAGAAGAATGACACTAGTCCCATCTTTGTGAGACAAAAACTCTGGAAGTTTTTATCCGACTCCACCCCACTCCTCCGCCCTGTCAGTTTTCTAATAAATAGTTTGGCATGACACCACTCTAAGTCAATCGTTTCGGAGCCGTGAGGGGCTTACTTCACGCCAGTTTGTATCGTGATTTTAACGCTCTGAATTTGGTTAAGTCATTTTATTTGGGAGCTCTGAGGAGCTAAAGTCACAGCGATTGCATTATCAAATTTTAAAGCTCGAATACATTTTTTTAAAATTCTGGAATCAACGTTATTTTGTGAGCTAAATATTTCACGCCAGTGCGTGATAACTTGTAACATTTACTTAAAGACGACGAGTTCAGCTCTAAGGGGCAAGTATTGTAACACCCTAATTAGCGCTCACCGGAGCAAAGGTCCACAGTACAGGACGGAAATACCGAGCAAGATAGCGACTGCTAGTGCAGCCAAGATCTTAAACTTGTTAACGAGCCAGTGACGTGGTCTCGAGGTGTATATTTATGTACATAATGCAGTGTATTTTATATGTGTTTTATTGTGCGTGTGTGCGAGATATTTAGGGCCAGTCTTCGCTATTAATCGCATTAGGACAATTGTGGGTGAACTGAGTAACCTACAAGCGATTATAGATAGGTAAATAATTAACATTGAACTTTTCTGCCAAGGAGTCGATACCAAGATGATCAGCACGTGGTTGGGAGTTGGGATGAACTTCAACAGATCAACGCAGACGACTACTATGGAGTGCTAATTTGTCCATAGGGGCAATGGGTTGAGGAGGATGTCCTTAGTTCTACAAGCAGAGCGGTGATGTACAACAATTGGATTATTTCAATTATGTAGTTAGATTTGGCCGGGGAACTTTGTAAATAGTCATGTTTCTTTTCTTGTTGTTTAGAGTTTTCCTTGCACCGGCACTCAATGTTTTAAATGTCCGTTGGCGCGTGGCCAAAGTGTTTGTTAGATTTTTTTTTCTTGAGTCATATGTAATGCGCGCGGCGTGCGTGCGTGATTTTTATCTTTGCAAATGCGGAACCCGTTACATTCGATAAATGGTGCTTTATTAACGTTAATATTTGAAATAGGAATGGGAGGAAATTACTGTAAGATATTTGCTGAACAGGTTATTATTCATATTAGGGTTGCCAAGTGCACCAACTTAAAGGTAATTTGTAGAACACCTTCGTTCTAATTTTGATAGATTTTTTTTGAGTCCTTTTCAGGTTGACTAGTCACGGCATAGAACGGTGGCGCCAGCATGTGGAAATTATTTGTATCTTTTTATTTCAGGGTCTGTCAAAACCCATACGTGTGATTATGTGGGTTACTGTGTCAAGTGTGTGTTGATTTTACGTGAGGAGGGGGTAGAGGTCCTACCGCTCTCATATTTTTTGCTGCTGTTATATTTTTGATGGAAAGACAGGGTGCTCTTGGGAGACCGCTGTTCTTGTCCATATATTTTTCTGACACACATACACGTATTATTGTGCTTTGCGGCACACTTCTTCGAGATTCGACCCCATGTCCTGGGAGGTCGAGGTTATTGACACGTGGGTTGACAGACATGCAGAGTTCCACAAACCGCCCGTCTTGCCTGTGACTTATTTTTGATAGGCAGTCCTGATTGTCCGACTGACCCCTGTAAGCTTTCATGTAGCAAACCTGTTCATTGTGATGGTGATTTTTAAGCCATAATTAATTGGGAGTTCGCCATGTGTGTAACGGCTTGTTGTACGTTGTATGGGTAAAATATTGTATTATTAACGTAAATGTTGGCTGTGTGCCTATTGCTTTGTTTATGACTCGATTCATGTAATTTTGTGTGTCACACCCGTGCGGTGTAGTGGTAGAGTATTTGTAAATTTTGACAGCGGTCATTTTGTGTATTTTTATTTGGTCACGTGTTAATGTACTTGTGTTGATTTGTGTGAGAAGTCCTAAGTTTTTAGGCAGTAAATGTTGATACGGCAATTTGATTCCAATTTCACGCGGAAATTTTGTGTTTGTTTATATTAGATTTAGGAAGTGTCGGTTTAATTTTAAGTATTGTTGTTGTGTTCCCCCGTGTCGGTCTAGCTCTAGAAATGTGGATTCGTTGTCTGAAGGATCATTCTGGATGATGACGAATCACGCATTCATTGTACACATCGTGATGCATGTAGAACGGCATACGCACAAATATGGTCACTTTTGTATTTTATCTTAGGGACACTTGGTCCAGATAATTAATCTCTCCAGAGATTTTCGCCTAGTTTTTGGAATTTTTATTAAGTGGGAGTAAGATGGGAGTTTTTGTTGTTTATTTGTTAAGTGTAAATATGGTGATTTGTTATTAAATTCATTTGTTTTAACCCTGGCTTCACTCTTTCCTGCATGTTATTTTGTTATATGTTACCCTGCAAGTTTATGAAGCGCTTTGACAACAACTTACGATATGAACCGTTACACCCCCCGAAACTGAGTCTCATATGCTTCTTTGCGAGGGTTCAATAGTAATAATACTAATATCGTATGGCCTCGGATGCCTGGTGCAAGCTTTGTTAATTGACACCCAGAGGGTAGCTTGCTTGTCGAATTTCGTCGTTCCTTTGAACGCTATGCAAGTCAAGGAGGTTAGATATCTAAACTCCTTGACACTACAGCGCTTTCAAGTAGAGAATGGAGGAACTTTGTGTTGGCGGAAAATCCCGAGATTAATTTTGCCATTGAACACGACCTACTGAATTCAAATGGGTTCTTTAACATGCCAACAACGTATGACATGAGTATCGTGATTTTTGTCACATAGTGAAGACTTGAGAGAAGAATTAAAATGATGGCAAGTTTCTAGCTTCAATTAACAGCTTCTCACTGTCGTAAGTTGGCTATATTGTTCTCTTTACCCCTCTTCTCCCACCATCAACAAACGTCAGAGCCAGACACTGAGCGGCTGGACTGTAATTGACTATAACTTGCTCTGCTTGAACGATAATATATATAAACAATAAATCTTGTAGTCTTATTATGCAAGTCGTCCATCTTGTCATTGGCAGCTTCGGTGGCGTAGTTGGTAGCATGCTGAGCTTCCATGCCCAAGATCGCCGATTGAAACCTGGCCGAAGTCGTCGGATTTGTTATGAGTGTTAAAAATCCCTCAGTATGCCTTCCTTCGGAGGGGAATTAAGGCCGGCGGGCCCATGTCATAGATTTAAGGCATGTAAAAGAACCTTCCACTAACTAAACTTGTGTAAAGCTAAAATTGTAGGTTAGATTTGATTAAAGCTATATTAATTCCAACGTTCGCCGCCAGGTGCCAGTCGTGGTGACATCCAGGAGCCAAGTTCCCAGCTAGGTGTTGTGAACGGGAGCATTTTGTAGCAAAAGTAGCAACTTCTTGAAATCGGTCGTCTGTAGTCCTTACCTGAATTACAGATAACACACACTAATACAGCCATTGTAACCTGTTTTTAAGGGGGGCTTTTACGCCACTGACACAAGTCAGATGGTCGCCATATATGTGCAATCAACGCGGCAGATATTGGGTCAAGTTTGTAAACTGTTAATTTTATTATTATTGTTATTTTTTTAATTTTCGGAGCTTCAAATATTTTGGAATCAATAGATAGATTTTCTATATTATAGAAAATAAGATCTATTTAATATTTTAAAATTACGCGACGTGAATATGTGAGAATACGGAAGGCTAGGTTTTTATATTCATTTAGGGGTTTGAGAGGGCTTGGTACATCTTGGATTCTACAGTCTAAATATAGACGCGCTACTAAATAACAAGTTGCGCAAAGGACTTTAGGGAACAGTTCTCACTGTGAAAACGTGAATTAGTGGAACGGAAATCTCGCCCGGGAAAACCAACTTGAAGAACGAAGAGGAGGGAGACGTGGACGGCTTGGCCAATCACGAGAAGAGGCGGGGCTCGTCGAATCAGAGAAGAACACGGAAGAGGAGCGCTGATTGGCGGACGCAGTCTCACGTTTTCATCTGAAAAAAAAACGGAAATTGTTGGAACAGTTGTCGCGGGATGTAAGTACCCGGGCAAGCAACGAGAAAGGTGTTCATATACTATCACGATGTGTTAAGTTCATATCGGTATTACGGCGACGTGTAGGGAGCAGTCAGTTACGGGAATCTCTCCGTGTGTTCATTCGTCTTCGGACATTATAATTTCGTTCCATGGTGAACATAAAGTACTTTTCGCTGAGATATTCAATGGCAAATATTAGTCATGAATACGACGTGTTCTGTAGTGACGCTGCAGGCAACGTAAGCGCGAACGGATTCTGATCCACAACTCCAGCACATTTCGAACTTTCGCATTATTCGTCGCTTCGCCGCTAAACAAGAAGAAGATGTCTTGCCACGAGGTTCTTCAAAACGCTTTCATCATGGGGGACGAAGAACTCTGTATGTTCGCTGGTGAGCCAACTGTCGCCTCATATTCAAGCTCTCAATTTTCCTGCTCTTAATAATTTAAATTCAGTAAATTCACAGGTTTGCATTTTAAGTAAATTTCATACTTCCAATTCTCATACGTTCATGCGGTATTTTAATTATTTTCTAAAGCTCTCTTTCGTATTTCTCATGATTACCACAATACCAATTTTGGTTATTAATTTCTTTTATTCAGATGAAGCCTTTCTTTCCAGTAGCTAGAACTATATTTAAGCCAAGCCTTTCTTCCACACAAATGATTCTAGGGTTGAATATGGAATCTTGCCACGGCCTGATTTTAGGAGTTCTCGAGTGTTTCTTAATAGCTAGTTATTTCATTATACATTTTTAGGGTACAGCTTTATGTTGTGTCCTAATGGCGTCCAACTAAATTATCTTATAAACTCTGTAAGCATCTTTGCAAAACATATAACGTGGTCATTCAGTGTAGGCCATATTTCATTTTATGTTACAAGAGAGTAACTTGTGTTGGTTCAAGCAAACTCTCAAAGGAGAACACGTTACACTTGTCCCCCAACAGTGAGGTCAATAGTGGAAAGCTTTACTCTTGTCACTACCAACGTGGGACGAAAACCGTAGATCATTTGTGGAAGGAGAAGGGTCATATATATGTCTGTGCCTGTATTTTGGGGGTCTTTTGTGTATAAGTGTATCAGCATGGGTGATGAAGCAGAAATGAAATTGCGTAGTGGTCATCCGTTGGGAAGTGAGGGAGAGCTGAATAAGTCTGGTATAGCCCTAGAAAATGAAAATAGTGTAGGGATGTCGGAGGTAAATCCCGGTAACAAAGTAGTGCAGGAAAATAATGAAATAAGCCTAGAAAGCTCACTTCTACAGTTAATGCAACAGAGTAAGGAGAGTACTAATGCTTTAAATGAAAAATTGGAACAAACCAATGCAAAATTAGAACAAAACAGTAGGGAAAGTATGGAGAGTACCGAAGCTTTAAACAAAAAAAATAGAACAAAACAGTAGGGAAAGTAAGGAGAGTACAGAAGCTTTAAACAAAAAATTAGAACAAAACCGTCAGGAAATGAGTGAAAATTTTGAACAAATTAGGGGTGAAATTAAAGGAGTGATGGATATGAAGGCTAAAGAAATTATAGCGGATGTAGATAGGAAATTAGGAAAAGTGCAGGATGAGCTGAAGGAAGTTAAAGAACAGTTGGGGGGGATTGAGAAAGTTCAAACAGAGATAATTTCAGATGTAGAGGATTTAAGGCAACAGAACAAAGAGAGCATAAATAAGATTCAGGAAAAGCAGGAAAAATTAAACGATAAAGTCGAGGCATCAGAAGGAAGTATTAGACTTACTGTGAATAGCATTGCAAGAAAGGCAGAAGAGAAAATTGCAGAATTGGAAAATAAATTAAAAGCTAGGATGAGGCAGGAAAGTAGTCAAAATAGAGCGGTCTACGTTGGCAGTACACACCGTGAAATAGAACTAGGCAAATTCAGTAATCGACAGGGTTGTCCAATGGAGTTTATGAATGCTATCGAGAAAAGGTCTAAGGAAAGGTTAGAGGATGGGCAGATTGAATGGTGTCAGGTGATAGACATTCTAGAACAAGCATTTGTGGGGGAAACGAAAAGCTGGTTTGCGGTATACAGGGACAATTTCGCAGACATTGCAGATTTTAGAGCTAAGTTTTGCGACAAATTCTGGAGCGAAGTGATACAATCACAGCATCGTGAGGGGGTAGTTTGTGGGAAGTATAACCCTAAGGCAATCACAGCATGACCGAGTACTTTTTGGGGCAGGTACTTATCTGTAATTATTTGGATGGGTTAAAACAGGAAAGTGATGTGGTGAGACTGTTATTAAGGCATTTCCCATATAGAATAAAGGAGGCAGCTTGTATCCAGAATGTAAAGACCATTTCTCAAGTGGAGAATTTTCTCAGTACATTCGATGCATTAGGAAGAGGTGGATATGAGGAAAATGTTGTTAGAAACCAGGGAAACCAGAATCATAGGCCTAACGATCAAAGGAGTCAGGAGGTACAAGGGAACAGTGGCGAGAGACAAAATTTCCAAAATAGGGGTAATTCTAATAATACTAATAACCAAAATCAAAATAGAGGTAATGGTTATGGCCAATAGTATCAGGGTAGAAATAACTATCAACAAGCGAGGAACAACGACCTACGGGGTAGGAATTATGGTAATAATGGGAATTATAACCAGAACAGGGGTCAGGGAAGAGAACAGCATGTTGGTGGTAACAATCAGCATAATCCTGTGAACAATACACAGAACAACCAGACCAGCACAGTAGCGAGTATAACCACTCAGAACCAGAGTAGTAATTTAAACGAGAACCAGACTGCGATGTGAGGTCAGTTTCTCAGTCTGTAAGATGCCCTGTGCTCACCCTCATACAGGATACCTATGACCTAAATGTTAAAGATGAATTATTACGTGAACTGAATGATGAAGGAATTATTCAGGAAGTGGCTAGCAAAAACCCCATTATTAATATTAACGTGTCCGAGGCGCGAGCCGATGTTTTAATTTACAGTGGATGCATGAAGAGTTGCATAAGTAGTGCTTTTTATGATAAAATGAGAGGAACTGGTGTAAATTTTGAAGAGATGCCAATTAAAAGTACGTTTATTATCACAGCTGTAGGGAAGAAGTCTAAAGTCATTTCTAAGCAAGTTTTAGTAGACATCAATATTAATAATCACATAGAAAAGCAAATCTGTCTTGTTATACCAAATTTAGTGTTCAGTGTTATTCTAGGCTCGGATTGGTTAAGTAGAGTGTCTGGTAATATATGTTATGATGTAGGAAGCGTAAATTTAATTGGAATAATTCTAATGTGGAAATAGCATTCAACGATCAAAGTCAGAGAAGTAGTATTTTGGGAGTAATTTGTTCTTTAAATGAGATATCGCCAACCGTAGAGCGGGACTCTCTAAGTTTTGTTGGCAGCCTAATCACGAACGGATGTCTAAAGGACTCGTTGTGAGATGCTGCATTTCAGGGGAATATAGATGATGAACAGTGTGTTCTGTTGTATGATGTGTTGATGAATAATAGTAGAGTTTTTGAAGATCGTATAGGTATGGCAAATTGCTATACGCACTCGATGAATGTTATTGACAGATCAGTATTTACGGGCCACAGGTATCCTGTGCCTTTCGCTTATCAGAGTGCAGTTGAAGCACAAATTAACCAGATGCTTGAAGATGGCATTATAGAGCACTCAAACAGTCCATATGTTAATCCTTCAATTACAGTACCTAAGGCAGACGGTACCGCCCGTATTTGTTTAGACGCACGCTTAGTTAACTCTAGAATTAGTTCAGATCAGCTGAAGTCTATGTCTATAGAGGAATTGATGCAAACATTTGAGGGTAAGAAGTATTTCACATGCGTGGATTTAAGTTCCAGTTTCTGTATGAAAATAGACCTTTCACAGCTTTTAGTCATAAATATAATCTCTACCAGTTTTGTAGGACACCTTATGGTTTAAGGAGTAGTTCAGCAGCTTTGATTAGGGCATTAAATATTGCATTAGGAGATGTCACGGGGGATTTTGTAACCAATTACATTGATGACATGGTAATAAGTTCAAGGAGATTTGAAGAGCATTTACACCATTCAGATATAGTATTCCAGAAATTAGATAAAGCAGGCTTTACGTTAAAACTGTATAAGTCATCATTTTGTCAGTCTGAGGTGACATTTTTAGGGCAGAGAGTGCCTAGTAGGGGGGTAACGCCAGAGGAAAGTAGAGTGAATAACATACTCAACGCAGGGGTACCACAGAATGCCAAGCAATTAAAGTCTTATCTTGGAATTTGCAACTTCTTTCGCAGATTCGTTCTTAAATATTCTGGTTTAGTAGAACCATTCAGGGATTTGATTAAAAATGGAAATCGATGGAGGTGGGTGCCAAAGCATGATGAGGCACTTCAAGCGCTTAAGAAAGGTTTTGAGAAGGCAGTAGTGTTAAAATATCCGCTGAAAAACAGAGAATATGTAGTAATGACAGATGCCTCCCACATAGGTATCGCAGGGGTGTTGTGTCAGAAAGACGAGGAGGATAACCTACGTATTGTATCTTTAGCCTCACGAGGACTATCTGCAGCAGAGGAAAGGTACACCATTACCGAACTAGAGCTTCTTGGAATTGTTTTCAGCTTAGGAAAATTTAGGATGTATTTAGTAGGGGGGAAATTTGAAATTCACACAGATCACCATGCGTTGTTGTACATGAGAACATGTAAACTCAGTTCTAACCGTGTAAGTAGGTGGATCCTGGCACTGCAGGAATACGAATTCACTGTAAAGTATATCAAAGGCAAAGACAATATACTTGCAGATATGCTATCAAGGGACAATAATTTATGTAGGAATAATCCGCTGTTGAAAGCAGAGGAAGGTATTTTATTGTGTGCGTGTGTGGACAGTGGTAATAGGGCATCCTTGCAGACACTTAAGAATATGTTAGTTGAACAGAGAGATGACGTGACTTTAAGGGAGCCACTTGCGAAATTAGAAGCAGGTGACGCAGAATCTGTCAAAGTAGGCAGGTTCACATACAAAATTCAGGACGGCCTCCTTGCACGGAGATGTAGGAAGGATCGCTGGGCAATATGTGTTCCTACTGCTTTACGTGAGGAACTAATTTAGTTCATACATAGGGAACTGGGACACTTTGGCTCCACCAAAGTTCTTCTATCTCTATGAGGGCCCCTTTGTAGTTACTAAACGTATTGGAGAAACTGCATAAGTGTTAGAGAATCTTGAGGGTAAGCGGTTGTACGGGACGTATAACATTCATAGTCTACGAAAGTATGTGTCATAAAGTGAGTGTGTTTAGCTGGCGAGCCAGCCTATCAAATAAGTAAGTGTGGTATGTGGTGCGTGGGAGATCTGGTCTTCCAGGAAGGCGTATCAGAGGTCACAAAAGGAGGGGGGGGGGGTAGAATATAAGTAATTGAGAGTTTTAAGGTACAGGGAAATATGACGGGATTGTCGGATGCTGTTGAGCACTAAAATGTCTCGATACACCAAGACCAGAATTTGGTAGCGCTGGTGAATTCCCATTTGTCTCCAAGAGATGGGCGAGCGCTTGTACAGGGTATGTTTGCTTATGGCGTCCACGAGACAAAAGATGGGCCACCAGAAGGCGAGACAGTCCTTCATGAAACTCATACATAATAGCAAACGTGACTTCTGTTTACGACCTAGCCATGCGAGATCAGGGAGTGTGGTGTTAAGCCACAGTGTGTACGAGGTAAGTGACCTCGATGTTCAAGATATATAAGTGTTATTGGAGTGTGGTG
Source organism: Meconema thalassinum (assembly GCA_946902985.2). Taxonomy (NCBI): domain Eukaryota; kingdom Metazoa; phylum Arthropoda; class Insecta; order Orthoptera; family Tettigoniidae; genus Meconema; species Meconema thalassinum. The sequence goes on along the minus strand of OX336388.2, from coordinate 188,662,514 downwards.
TAATCTAGGACAGGTTCGCGAGGGGGTGACTGGTCTGGATTGTGCACGGCTGACAGGGAGTGATTCTGGGAGGTATTTTAGCATATGTAAGGCACAGAAATGTATGGTGTTTTATATAGTGCTAGCTTCTTGCTTGTTTTATTTCAGAAACTTATGTAATTAATCCGCTCTAAGAGAGATTGGGTATGAGGGTCACGAGGTGTATCCACGATAGTGATCGTGTGATATAGTGATAAAGTGATAAATGCCAGACGGCAGTGACAACCACCTTAATTAAAATAGATCAGTGGATTACATAGAACACATGATGCGTGTGAAATAAGTGTGTTATAAATGTACATAGGGAAATACACGTAGCTTGTTGAAGGAGGCGGAAATATCCGCAGAAACATTACATAACAACATTGGACTAATTGCTAAGGGCAATTTAAGAGAAAAGGACTTCAATGCATAACGCATGGAGAAAATGATGAGTGTATATATATATGTGTATTGTAATATAATGGTTATAATTTGTACTTTTGGATGGGGATTTTGTGAACGTGTCTGGGATAATCACGTAATTTATCGCAGTTACGATAAATTACATGATAATCCGAGGCGAATGTAACCTGTTTTAAGGGGGGCTTTTACGCCACTGACACAAGTCAGATGGTCGCCATATATGTTAAATCAACGCGGCTGATATTGGGCCAAGTTTGTAAATTGTTAATTTTATTATTATTATTGTTAATTTTTTAAAATATTCGGAGCTTCAAATATTTTGGAATCAATAGATAGATTTTCTATATTATAGAAAATACGATCTATTTAATATTTTAAAATTACGCGACGTGAATATATGAGAATGCGGAAGGCTAGGTGTTTATATTCATTTAGGGTTTTGAGAGGGCTTGGTACATCTTGGATTCTACGGTCTAAATATAGACGCGCTACTAAATAACAAGTTGCGCAAGGGACTTTAGGGAACAGTTCTCACTGTGAAAGCGTGAATTAGTGGAACGGAAATCTCGCCCGGGAAAACCAACTTGAAGAACGAAGAGGAGGGAGACGTGGACGGCTTGGCCAATCACGATTTTAGGAGTTCTCGAGTGTTTCTTAATAGCTAGTTATTTCATTATACATTTTTAGGGTACAGCTTTATGTTGTGTCCTAATGGCGCCCAACTAAATTATCTAATAAACTCTGTAAGCATCTTTGCAGAACATATAACGTGGTCATTCAGTGTAGGGCATATTTCATTTTATGTTACAAGAGAGTAACTTGTGTTGGTTCAAGCAAACTCCCAAAGGAGAACACGTTACACTTGTCCCCCAACAGTGAGGTCAATAGTGGAAAGCATTACACCATCACAATTAACAGACAGATTCTACACTCACCCAAACTACACGGAGCAGCCCCTTAACTGAAGAAACAACCTAGCTTCTTGTCATTGACTGAACCAGCAGAAATAAATTCGCAGTTGAAACGTAATCAAAGATTAAAAGATGGACGGGAATAAACCACATAAACATCTACAAATATTCTACTCAATGCGCTAGTCCGAAATAGTTGAACACACGGTCGAGAGATGCTGCAGGATTGCCGACAATGATGTCGTGAATAAACCCCAAGTGTGAATAGAGTCGCTCTTCAGTAGGTCAACATGAGTGTACCCAGTAAGATTGGAAGATATAATCATAATTAGTTATAGCGTACATTTAATAAAGCACTCCTCACACAAATGGGGGGTTTAATTCGTTCGTCAAGCGATCATCATCAGATCCTACTCGGGCTTAATTTATTCTCAGTGGATACGTATGTAACGCTTTTGTGCAACTACATTTACAATATTATTGTTACAGAAATATTGAATTAACTTAGCAATGAGTCAGATTGTTTAACCAATTAATTTTTATTGATGTGTAACATCTTTCCTCTCGGTATCTGGATATTTTTGTGGCGCTCGGTAGCTGGACATGTTTGTGGGAGTGATTTTGGAAAAGGGACGGAAGTGCATGGGACGGAAACAATAAGCGCGCTTGGTGGCGGAGATTGGTACAACGATGTACTGTAGGTCGTGTGGCTATGGGGAATGTATATCGCATAAAGTTTAGTTCAAGGTTTGGAGACCCTATTTAAGATATTCCCACAATAAATCATCTACAAGTTGTCGTTCTTTGGTGTGAAAATATTCCTTTTATCATATTTGCTGAAAACAATTGCGATTTATTAAATCAACATACTTTCGCTGTATTCTTAATTAATATAAGCACTCGATGTACTGTCGGCTATGTGGAATCTACATCGCATCAACAAACACTCCAAACAATGTAGGAATTCAGTATATTAACGCCGACTACTAACAATAATTGAAACTTCGTTGGTCTAAACATATCACTGGGAGAAACACATTTAATATACATTCCGCACACCTAATTTTTAATCGCGCCTATACTTGGCTGTGCGCTCTATCGGCTAAACGAGGCCATTTTCAATAACATCGCTGACATGGGTTCACTAACTGGCCGGTATAGAGCGCAGCTCGCATCAAGTAGGCAGTGGATTGCTTCCGCCACGGCAAATAACAATTATGATTCATTACGGTCAGGATTTGGCACTGGAGTTATACAAGTAGTTATTTCAATGACCAACAGAGTTCACTGTCAACAAGGGATTTGCGCTCCCGGGACACACATAGTAGGATAACATGTCACGTGTTACACATCATATGCGACTACTGTAAGGCTCGTATATTTTTTTTTAGTTACGGGATAGATGACTTCGTAGTTCCGCCCCTTAATATCATTGGTCTACCTGTTGCGCTAGGTTTGAGTGTGAAAACCCTTCGAATCGTTAACTTCTACTGTAATATATAATTTGTCTTTCCTCTGCTTCTAATATTTCCTCAGCCTCTCTAGGTCAAGATCCTTTCTTCAGTCCCCCCAGGGGCTCACATCTAGTGGGACGTGAGTTGGCGACCACACGACCCCAGCTGAGTGTGTCATTGCTTCCACTTGTGCCGGGCTCCTCTCCGTCTTCTATCCTGTCGACCTCTCTTGGTCAACTCTTGTTCTCTTCCGACACCGACGGCCTAGGGAGTCTCTTCCTTTCCCGCCTTAATTGGCCCTTCTCTCATCTTTCCTGATATCCCCTTTCTTCGAGGGGTCAGCCTTTTTTTTCCATGTTATCTCCTGCCTTCTGCTCAAGGCCCTCAAGGAGGCAGGGTGTGTGTAGCCCTACCACTTCTGGTGCACCCTGGATAGTGCTACACACTCAAGGGCTCAGAGTATCTCCTGCCTTCTGCTCAAGGCCCTCAAGGTGGCAGGATGTGTGTAGCCCCACCACTTCTGGTGCACCCTGGATAGTGCTACACACTCAAGGGCTCAGAGTATCTCCTGCCTTCTGCTCAAGGCCCTCAAGGTGGCAGGGTGTGTGTAGCCCTACCACTTCTGGTGCACCCTGGATAGTGCTACACACTCAAGGACTCAGAGTATCTCCTGTCTTCTGCTCAAGGCCCTCAAGGTGGCAGGGTGTGTGTAGCCCCACCACTTCTGGTGCACCCTGGATAGTGCTACACACTCAAGGGCTCAGAGAATCTCCTGCCTTCTGCTCAAGGCCCTCAAGGTGGCAGGGTGTATGTAGCCCCACCACTTCTGGTGCACCCTGGATAGTGCTACACACTCAAGGGCTCACAGTATCTCCTGCCTTCTGCTCAAGGCCCTCAAGGTGGCAGGGTGTGTGTAGCCCCACCACTTCTGGTGCACCCTGGATAGTGCTACACACTCAAGGGCTCACAGTATCTCCTGCCTTCTGCTCAAGGCCCTCAAGGAGGTAGGGTGTGTGTATCCCCACCACTTCTGGTGCACTATGGATAGTTCTACACCCTCAAGGGCTCACAGTATCTCCTGCCTTCTGCACCCTGGTGAGCTCGGGAGTTTGCGAGCCCGAGGGATTTCTGAGCTGGGTCCGTTTTCCCCCCATTTCCACTGATTTGGGTCGGGCCCTCTCCTTTTCCCCCTTTCCTATCTGCCTTTCATGGCTCTCCTTCCTAGTCCCTTAATCCTCATTCTTCGAGGATTGAGGGCATTTCTTTTCTACCTGCTCTTTATTTGGCTTATCCTTTATTTGTTTACCATTTCTTCTTCTAGAACGTGAGTTTGTAGTAAGTATAAGTTATAGTTTTCATTCTCAACTCATGTTTCATTATCACCCAAACCATTAGGGGCCGATAACCTGGATGTTAGGCCCCTTAAAACAACAATTATCATCATCATCAACCTTTCTTCATCGGAGAACACTTTTTCTTTTGTTCTTGTATTTATTTCGGTTTGGAGTCTCACTCGTGAGTTAAGAATTTTAATTTTATCTATTTTCTTCTTTCATATCATCCTCAATTTCTGTAATCCCTTTAATCCCGGTATTGCTATTCCATGCAGCGAGTCTGTAGTCGTAGTTCATCTGTCATAAGATTATCTCATAAGCTATGTGACCAGCTAAACTAATGGTTAATTATAGCATTTTCACTACAAACAAGATTTTTTTACAATTGACATTTTTCTTAGTTTCCAATTTATATACGGTATTATTATTATTATTATTATTATTATTATTATTATTATTATTATTATTATTATTTTAAGCGAATTCTCCCAATAAATGGAAAACGTTAAGTAAATAACTCAAGCGACTTTTTTCTTTGATTCTCCTTGTTGTTCCAATAGACTTTCATTCTTTCCAAAGAAGGCTTGTTTACGTTCTTCCGACCACTTGGGTCTGTACTGTTTACGTTTTGGTTGCTCTGATGTAGCTTCCCATTTGTTTACTTTATGTCTGAAGGTGTCCCTTTCTGAAATGTCTGTTGAACTTATGTTTGCATTCTCGAGGTGCTTTCGGAGTTCTTGAGTGAGCTTGCGTAGTCTAGTGAGATGACCAAAGAATTTCATTCGTCTTTTCTTAATATCAATTTCGATGTTTGAATACTGTTCCGTTGTTTTGATTGATTGTAGCCTGTAACCATCTTGCTCCTAACGATCCTCTTCTCTACTTTTTTGATTTCTCCAAGTTATGCTTGCGTAAAGGACTGCTGGTTTTATGACTGTGTTGTAGTGACAAATGTTTGTCTGTTTTGACATAGATTTTTTAGCTGTTTTGGACTAACCCTAATGCCTATTTGACTTTTTGGAGACAATTCTGGGGTGAAATGTTTTCAAGACCTGTCAGCTCCGTGAATTCTCCGAGCTATTTAAAGTACGGGACCCTGTAGATTATACCGTATTTTGATTTCATGCTCGTGATATTTGTCTTTGAACAGAAGAACGAGATCTGTAGTCCGGCCTTTCCTGCACTTTGTTTAAGTATTATCATATTACCGGTATTATTACTATTTTCTAAGAAAATGTGTATAATAGGCTGATAGTTTTGAAGTGGTGATTTGAGGAATTGCTGTTGCAGGCAACCACTACACTTGGCGCAAGGTGACGACGACGGTCAACAACATCATTATGGGCAAGCTGTGGGTGGATCAGTCCGGAGACATGGACATTGTGAACCACAAGACTGGAGACAAGTGCCATCTCAAGTACATCCCCTACAGCTCCTTCTCGCGGAGCGGGAATAGGAAGGTACTGTACCTGAATTTCGCATAGCTACCACCTATTATCCGCTGGATGGAAAGGATCTCAGGGACGTAGATACCCAGCTAGATAAACCAACACTTCCCTACTAGGTGAATATATAGGAAGTTCTCGGCACAAGGATATTTATAAAAAATACAATAGTACTACTACTTAGCTACATACAAAATCCTACTATAAAATATGGCAGGACTAGAATCTCAAATCTCGAGGAATGGACGGTCTAAAATGCGTGCACCAGTACGGTATCTAACTAGTAGTACTACCGTATTCCGAAGATTGCCACGGTGGGTGAGTGGTTATAGTGTCGGACTACCAACCCCAAGATTGCAGGTTCGCCCCTGGCCATGGTAAGTGATTTTTGAAGGCGACAAAAATCACGATACTCATGTCATACGTTGTTGGCATGTTAAAGAACCCATTTGAATTCAGTAGGCCATGTTCAATGGTAAAATTAATCTCGGGATTTTCCGCCAACACAAAGTTCCTCCATTCTCTACTTGAAAGCGCTGTAGTGTCAAGGAGCTTAGATATCTAACCTCCTTGACTTTCATAGCGTTCAAAGGAACGACGAAATTCGACATGCAAGCTACCCTCTGGGTGTCACTTAACAAAGCTTGCACCAGGCACCCGAGGTCATACGATATTATTATTATTACCGTATTCCGATTATTAAATGAGAAAATTGTCAGTTTCTATAAACAAGTGAACAGGCAGACAAACTAGTGCCTGTGCATGTTTATTCATCAGGACAATACAAATGATTCATGTCCCTGACATGATGAAAATAATTTAAACACCAAAGATAAATTCGATGTTTAAAATAAAAATAATAGCTTCTTCTATCTGCAAACTATACCTTCACAAACGGTATTAGGACCTTCCTGAGTCCTTCTTAACAACAAATGAAGTTACTCTGTAAGACACTCCGTCTTTAAAATGTTTAAGAAATGTCAACAACTTGTTGAACATCCTGTAGTTTCTAAATCAAGTATTTCTCGTTAAATACACGTTCCTATATACATTGTTTCACCCTATAGTATACATAGTTTTATGAACACGCTGTTCTAACGCTTATTAAAATATTTAAAAGTAATAATAATAAATATTATTATTATTTACAAAATATCTACAGTCTTCGTTGAATAATTGTGGCCAGAAAGATGTTCTATTCGTTGCATAGATCCTTCTAGATCCTACTCCTTCTATTCCTTTTATTCTTACTCCGTTTAAGATCACAATATTAAGTTTGTCTCAATCAAATGAACATCTGTAGCGAGCTGTTAAGCTAATTACAGTTCTTTGTTGTCAACATCAATAGTAATAATAAAAAAAACGATACATAATAAATATTATGCCAGACTATCTCATGCTTATAATCCTTGATTATAGTGGTTTGTGGAATTTACCTTCACTTACACTTAAATCGCAATTCTCCAATGTCATTACCAATGACTACCTTGTCATACATCACAGAACGTTACTCCACGTTAAAATCGCATAAATACCTCTCTTACCAATGAACAAGTTCCTCAACTGGCGTCTATTATACGCAAACATTGCTTACTAACATCTCATTTGATCTCGTTATTGCACGGCATCACAAAAGTTAAAAACCTTCTCTACACACCTCTGGGATGCATGAGATTCAGTAAATCTATTCGATGTACACGGCTGTGTGTTATACATTTCAAGTTACAATACTTCTACCGATTATATAAGATGCGTTCAAAAAGTAACTACATCGGCTAATCGTGGCGTGTGTAACGAGGTGTGGTTCCGACCAGAGCGTGGAAGGTCACAGCCCGCGTGCACGTCACGTGTCGATACAAAGCGAGCAGCAGCATGCATCAATCGTCTAACGCTGCCAGTCGCATTGCAAACAGTGACATGGAGGCGTCAATCGAAGAGCAAAGAGGTGTTGTTCGGTTTCTGACAGTGGAAGGAGTAGGGGGAACAGACATTCTTCGCCGAATCTCACAAGTGTACGGCGAACACTGCATGTCCCTTGCAAGGGTCAAGGCGTGGCACAAGCGCTTCAGGGAAGGATGGGTGTCGTTAGCCGATGATGCCCGGTCTGGGGCACCCCCCTGCATTACCGATGACAACGTCTAGCTGGTTGATGCACTCATTACCCAGGACCGCCGAGTGACAGTGAACGCCATAGCCGCCGTGGTCGCTCCACGACAATGCATGATCTCATACGGCCAACACAGTCGCGGCACTCCTGCAGAAATTCAATTGGGATGTTCTCGGCAACCCTCCATACAGTCCAGACCTCTCTCCCTGTGATTACACCATGTTTGGTCCCCTGAAAAGGGCTCTGTGGGGCCAACGATTCAACTCGGACGCCGACGTCCAGTTGTAAGTGCGGAACTGGTTCACATCGCAGCCCAGGGAATTTTTGAGACGGCCATTCACCGCCTCGTGTCACAGTGGGACAAGTGCCTCAACAGCCAGGGCCAATACTTCTAACATACAGGTACTGGTTTCTGTAATTATGCCTCCGGCTCGTTACTTTTTGAACGCATCTTATACATTATTCTCGTGCATGTATATTATTCTTCACTTGTTCTGTTATCAACGCTTATGATTCTGTAAAACATTACTTTCAATACACTCTGTAGCGATTTATTTGCGATATTACCATTTCATTTTACCAAATTCAACCACGTTACGTTGAACAACACCTCTTGAGATACTAGTCTGCATAAAAACACTTAGTTAAATAAAAATATATACGTTTCATATCCTCCCATTCTTGTTATAATTAATGAATCTACATTCATTTTAACCTTTACTGACATCTGCCATGACAACAAGTTGATGCATTCCATCGCACCTTATCTTTCTTTCCCATATTTTCTGATTACATAGTGTAATTAAATATTTTCACTCCAACAATGAGTTATCTACACTCACATTATTGTCAACATTATATTTCCTCTCTCTTAACAAACACGATGCAGTTCGATATTGGACTAAGTCATCTGTTATACTAAATCTGTTGATTTATACAACTTCAATTATGATCAAAAATCATTTAAGATTGCTATATTCCATAGAATTCGAATTATAAAATACTACAAAGTATTGTACCCGATACCTAGTTGAGGCTATCGGCTACGCCAGCAGACATTAAGCCGTAGTTGAGGTTTTTGGGAAGAGTTAAGAAAGATAGCGCTCAGATCGAGTCAAGAGGAATGTCAGGATGACGTAGTAGGTCTAGGATCAAGAAGGCGCTGACCGCAGTTAAACAGATGGAATTAAGGATGGATTTATGAAGCTTTATTAAGATCTATATGGAACATGGTATTTAAACATCTTAGAAGAGGAGATATAACATGCATTATATGTGGTAATAATTTGAAGGAAGTCAGATAACCCTTAAGTTATTTTATAACTTAATAGCCGAGATGATGGGGGTTCGAGATTCTATTTGTGACACAAGACCACGGTGGTGGGGAGGACGCCACGTGACCGCACCAAGCAGGTAGGGGTCGAGACAGTGCAGGAACTGTCAGTCTAGCTCTGTGAGCCAAGCAAGAAAGTCAAGCTGAGTAACACACGCCAGGCGCATGGTACAGATCGCGCAGCGAACAGAAACTGTCACGGAAAGTGAAGGCGACAGTTTCAGCTTCACCGAGCAGCGAACAGAAACTGTCACGGAAAGTGCAGGGGACAGTTTCGGCTTCTCCGAGCGGCGAGCGACAAGTAGGTCAGTGGGCCGGGCGAACAGCCGCAGCAAACAAGCATATGAGGCCGGGGTTCTTAAAACAGCATTGCGAGTAGTTGGAGAACTTTATTCCAGGCTGCATTTCAACGTAGAACGACATGGCGAGGCTAGCTTTATGCGGAGATTATTATGGCATAGCAGTAGGGCCGTGCGGGTTAATTCCCATTATTATACGCAAGCATTATAACAGAAGCTGAACTTCATTACTACGTTGAGTTGGAACGTTTATTCAGCACTTGAATTATAAAGACAAATAGTTACGTGATACTGCATCATTGAACTTCGAAAGAACATAGTTTTTCTCAATGACATTACGACTATGCATATCATAGCGCATTCCAAGTAACAGTAACCATTTTAAGCAAACGGAATGTTGTAAGCATATGCACTTAGGAACATTAGCTCGTGCATTAATGCAAGTCAGTCTTAAGAAGTGTTATGAATTACCGAGTACGAACACAGCTACAGGGTGTTTCATAAACTTAGACACTCTGATAAAACAATTTTATTTTCTACAAGTAAAACTAAACCGCTGTGGAAATTGAACTTTCAACACTCAAAGCGAACATTATATAGAACAGTGGCGTAACGTAGAAGAGGAATAGGGGGTCCGCTGTTTCTATGAACTTTTTCGTGAGGATTTGGACAATATCCGCTATGGATAACCAGAAGTTTATCATGTCGGAGTAAACGCAGACAGAGACGCGATGGCACCACAGAGCGATGGATTCGATTCCTGACGAGAAGGAGGTCCACCAGCTGATTCACTTGGGATTTTGAAGGCAATCGTCATTGCATGGTTGGAATGATATTCACGCCGATCTTTCGAGAAATTCATTACATAGGGAAAATCGACGATCTTTGAAATTTAATAACAGCTGATTATGAGAAGGTACTGTAAGAGTTATAACTTTCTGATACGATTATTTTCATGAATACTAGGCACACATGTATATTTTTCTAATAGGAGAGATACGATTATTTAAGACATGGCTTTGACTTTATATGCTTCGAATTTTGCTAGAATATGGCGTGACCATATGATATGGCAGGCATCATTATACGATATTCTCACCATTGGTTGGCTTTATTAAGCAGATGTTTGGTCTTTTAGACATTTTTCCAGCAAGGATATTTTTCATGAATAGTTTTTTTTTGTGTAACGAGTATTTCGAACTCGTGATCTGCAATTGATTATCTAAATTACTTTGTCAGTTCATTGCACACTAGCGAGTGTGTATTATTCATCAGTAGGGATTTTTTCATTGGATTGTTTGGAGATATTAAGATGTTATTCACTTGAGTGAATGAATATCGCTTTTATATGACAACTAGAGACTTGTTGATTCCTATCTGGTACATTCACTCATACAGTCTTCGAGATGGGGTCTTTCGTATTTATACGATTGTATGGTGGTTACTCATCTTACCCATCGTTTAGGGCACTATCATGATTAGTCGACGGGGCGAGGTCTTTCGTATTTATACGATTGTACGGTGGTTACTCATCTTACTTGCCATTGAGGGACTCATTTTTATCATCCGAGTGTACATGAGATTTTAAGTGAATCAAACAAGGAACTACTAGTCACATATCAGTCGAACTTTTGTTAAATAAAGTAAAGATAAATGTCATCAGGGTTACATTAGTAATTCTTGTTTGCCAATCCAATATTTTGTTGCTATACTCTTTTGAGAGTAATTTCAGTTTAACAGCTGTTACAGCTGATGCTTTTGATGATTTTTATAATTGTGTTTGATACCTTTGAGAAGGATTTAAAGTAATTGAATCTTGTAAGATGAATCATTAATGGTCAGATTTATTTTAAGGCAGATCAGTATTGCATATTTTGATATGAGAGATTATAGCACATTGGTGTTTTTCTGTGATGTGAATTATGAGAATTGTAAGAGAATTTATACTATTTGAAAGCAAATCTTGAATTACTAAGGTAATATTTTTCCAATTGTTTAAGAAGTTGTCTAGATGTGATCAGATTAATTACAGTTATTGGAGATTGTGTGCGTTGATAATTTGAAGCCAGTTATATATTTTTTTAAGATCATGCAACATGGTTAAGTGAAGTTTGTGATAGGCATTTTGTGGAAGTTGCCAAGTGATAGTTGCAATGTTGCTAATGCATTTTGAAGCAGACATGAGGTTGTCGAACCCAGTCTAGCGTAATTGTTGAGATTCATGCTGTATGTGCTGAATATTTATGGAGTTTTGTGGAATAATTGTTGTATTCAAATGTGATATTTGAAGAATTGAGGATATATAATGTAGTTGTGGATAGTCAGATCCAACGTGATGTCGTGAAGGCAATAATATTTTTGGCATGAAAATTAAATACGAAATATAACTTGGAAGTGATAAAACTGTAAGACAACGTTCTATAACCCATATTAAACAATTTGTTAGGAAATTAAACAAATAAATAAAGTTGATAATACAAGATTTTCTGAGAATAATAATTAATGAAATAATAATCTGAAATTTAAGCATATTAATGATCTGACCTAATGAAATAAAAATCAGAATGACTAGATGAAATAATAATAATCTAAATAACCAGAAGAGTAAAATTTAAATAAATTGATAAATTAAATTTTGGAATAAATCAATGAATTAAATAAATGGATGAATTAAAGATTGGATGAATAAACTGATTTAAATAAATTAATAGATGATTGGATAGATGATGAATAACTGAATTAGAAGGTGATAATTAATTAAAGAAGCTGATGATTAATGAATTTACATGGAATTAAAATAAATTTAATTGATATATAATTTGAGGAATTGCAACTTGAGTTGAAGAATTAAACAATTTGTTTTGATGATTTAAGACGATTTAATCTGAGGAAGATGATAAAATAAGATTGTGTGAATAATTAGAAAGCATAATGAAGTGATGATTATAATTTTCATTTAAATGATTCAATGGTGATGAGTTGATGATTCTGACAGGAATATGTTGAATTTTGAGATGAGAATTAATGTGAGAAATATTTAATTTTGATGATGATGATAATGATGACCAATGAGCCGTGAATTTTCTGTAATTCACAAACAAGTAATTATTAATGATAATGTAACTAGTGTAAATTAATTATTCGAGGTTTAGGAGCATTTTACTAACGTGTTCAACATTTAAATTATGCCATGCAAGCCATAAATTACGTGATATTTAAAATATGTGATTATAATATGTGTATGTTTAGACAGATTAATAACTTTTTCAAATCCAAATTTTTGATGTTAAATTAAAGAGAAATTAGGTCTCAGGTATCACAAATGTCAGTGACGAAAGACATAGTGCTACAGTGATCCTGAGAACCCAAGAGAACTTTAGAGATTTTTCTGTTTTATGTGGATGAAATATTTTGATTAGAAAAGAGATGGTTCGATTTTTGGACAATGACAATTTAACGTTGGCATTCAACCATACTCTCAGGTAGGAGGAATATTTAAAATGTCTGTCTGACTATCAAAGTGAAAAAAAATTGTTTTTATCTTAGTTGTGACCTGATGATGGTGTGATTTTCCTTTTTCTTTCCTTGTCTTGAGTAAGGCTTAATCAGGAAAGGAGGTGGTTTGCTAGGAATTCAGTTGATGGCGCCCATTTATATTTGCTTTATATTTTATTAAACTTAAGCCCGTAACGACCCCAGAGATACTTTGTCTCGTGTTACCCAACTGCTTTTTCGATAACTCAGCTGAATTTCCGACACATTCCTTATTTGACTAGAGGTTCATTTAACTCCGCTCTGTCCTGGAACTCCAGGAATGCGATGTAATAGCAGATGGGTCATCGCATCCCCAGGACGAACGGGCACAGTATTTACAACAATGTCCTGCTTTCATAGCATTAAGCAAAATATTAATGTTCATAACGAAGTATATTAAAATATTATCGGCACATTATCGAAGCATTCCACTCTCTATAAAACAAATACTCATAAGATCGTAAAATTCAACATTACCAAAATAAACTTGCAACAAATAATTAAATTTACGAAACGTCAAAATCGACGCACGATGACGTTGAAAATATTAACTTGAATATTATTAAACATATCAAACTAATAACATGGATAATAAATGGTCACACATCTATGTAAAATGTTGGCCACAACTAGATATCCCCAAAATGTGGCAAATACTACTAAATATAATGTGAGCGATTGACTACCTTCTTCCAGTATAGTTTATCAATAACCTGTGGTGTTGATGAAGAGTTGAACGTCCGCATTCCTGGGTCACGTTCCAAGAATATCTCCAAGTCCTGCGGGATTGCCTGTCTGCTTGGAGAAGCAAACAGCTGTGCTGGCTCCGTCCTCGGCGAGGTGTCTCGTACGCTCGGAGTCGCACCATCTCTGCCTCCGCTCGATTCTTGGTTCACGGACCTGGATTTCTCGTACGTTTCCGAACCAGACGTTTCTGTCGAAAATATCTTCAAACGTCTCCTCTCTTGCAGGTCTACGGCGATATTATATGCTGTAGTATTCATGCTCTGAGATTCCCTAGATAGAATTGGAATCTCGTGTAGTCGTAGCAGCATTTGTGATATCAGTGGTCCGCGATTGGAATTGCAGTACCATTCCATGGTTTCCTTTGTTGCGTTAGGTCACCACCTCTGGAACCCACATCATTGATTATAGGTTATTTCCCCTCCATGATTTAGCAATTCATGACGATATATGTCGTGAAGTTCATATTATGACGTCCCCTTCGACTCGGGTTCAATAACATATTTCAAAGTATGCAGATGAAATGTTTGTAATTATCGAATAATGCTTCCGTCGTAATTTTTAACATGCCATAAATCTATGACATGGGACCGCCGGCTTTACTTCCCTTCCGAAGGAAGGCATACTGAGGGATTTTAACGCTCTTAAAAATCCGACGACTTCGGCCAGATTTGAACGCGTGATCTTGGGCATAGAAGCTCAGCATGCTACCGACTACGCCACCAAAGCCGCCCGTATATGGATTGAAGGGGAGTTTCCATCTCAGTGGCGAGAGGGGATCGTGATACCGATTCCCAAGGCTGGAAAGGATCCCAAGTTTGTAAGCAGCTATAGGCTCATTTGTCTGACAAATGGACTATGCAAGCTGCTGGAGAAGATGGTCAATCGTCGACTGGTGTGGTTCTTGGAGAAGAGAGGTCTCCTGTCTGAGTACCAGTGTGGATTTCGCTCTCATAGGTCCAGCACCGACCATTTGGTGCGACTTGAGAGCGCCATACAGGAGGCATTTCTCCGGAAGCACCACTTAGTCACTGTTTTCCTTAACCTCGAGAAAAGCTACGACACCACATGGCGCTACGGGATCCTTTCCACCCTTCACAATTGGGGACTCCGTGGTAACTTACCGATTTTCATTGCGAATTTCATGTCCGACCGACTCTTCCGTGTAAGGGTCGGTAGGACATTATCGCAATATTACACTCAAGAAAATGGAGTTCCTCAGGGTTCTGTGCTGAGTGTCACCTTGTTCGCGGTTGCCATAAATGGCATTGTTGCTGCCGCCGGGCCCATGGTAGTTCCATCGCTGTATGTAGACGATTTAGCTCTTCATTACAGCTTTGGAAATATGGCAATTGTGGAACGACAATTGCAGCTAGCTCTTAACCAGGTCGACAGCAGCACCATATACGGCAACTAAAAACGACGTGTCTCAGGAAACTGAACATGCTCAAGTTCCTTAGTGGCACTACTTGGGGGGCTGACCGTGGAGTGCTGCTACGGTTCTACCAAGCCCTCGTCCTGTCCCGGCTAGACTATGGTTCAGCAAGGCTTAGCATATGCTGCCAATGTGCGTCAAATGCCGCAACATCTGAGCTGTGGAGCTCTCTTCGGTACCCAATACCTCCAGGGGTACGCCAACCAGCTTCGTACCACTCGGCCGGTTGGTATTAGACTAGATAGCTCGTGTACTGAAATGGGAGTGGCTGTAGGTCCTTGTATGATCCGGACCCCTAGCGAGGTGCCTCCGTGGCAGGTCTCACGTCCGGAAATTCGGTTAGATCTACACCGAGGTCCTAAAGTGAACACGGATGACTCCTTTTATCGGAGGCAGTTCCACAGCATAGTTCCCCAATTTCCGGACGCAGGCATTCTCTACACGGATGTTTTGAAAGTGGACGAGAAGGTGGATTGTGTTTATGTTATTGATGGTGCAAATACCAAAATCTCTTTGCGTGAAGCCTGTAGTATATTTACTGCGAAGCTCGTTGCCATCTATGAAGCCCTGTAGTTTGCACTACAGGATGAACGAATCCACTTTCTCGTGTGTATCGAATCTTTGAGTTCGTTGCAGTCAATTGCTACATGTTTCCCGCTACTCCCCCTAGTGCAGCGAATCCACGACAGTAGGGGAGCAGTGAGAGTTCTAAATAGTTACACGAGCCGCTCGGCTACGCTGACCTTTTATGTATATTTTGTGAAACCATGGGCATGCGACATGTCGTTGGACTCGGGCTGACGTCTTCTTTCCTATGGTCGACTCGTTATATTTTTGAAAACTTTTTGAAAAATTTTGTTTTTGAAAATAGGCGAGAGTCTGAAAACCAAACATGGTAGAACGTTGAGCAATAGTTTAAACGAACGGTCACTATGTGTTTGATTGTTATAATAAAACGTTTTTATTTTTTATGTTTTTTTGAAATCAGTCCAATTTTGAAATTCCTCTATTTTGGAAACTAGGAATTTTACAAATAAGTTTGTTTGACGTAAATAAAAGGTTCCTACCCCCTCTACCCCCAAAATGAATTTCAAGTCTCTAGGATAAAAACTTGACAGTAGTGTGGTGTGGAGAGTTCTGCTCACTAGCCTACTTTCCTACGAACTTTGCCGACATCTCCCGAACGCATGATCGGATTTTAATGAACGAGGTGTTGTTGGCGTTGGGGTGACGTCCTATTTGCTAAGAATGTGTGTTGGTATTTAAAAAATATTGATAATTTTTGATTTTGGATTGGCGCTATTTTGGAAACGGTGAATTTAGGAAAAAAGTTTGTTTGACGTGAATGAAAGGTCCCTAGGCCTTGTAGGTGGACAGCAAGTTTCAAGTGTGTAGCAGGAAAAAAATGATAGCCTACTTTCTCGTGAACATTGGCAATAATTAGCGAACGCCTGATCGGATTTTAACAAATGAGGTGTCGTTGGACTCGAGCTGACGAGCGCTTTGCTCTGGACCACGTATTTTATATATATATAGTTTTTTTTGGAAAATGTTTGTTTTTTGAAAGTAGGTGATAGTTTTTAAACTAATTATGATAGAACATTGTTCATTGGCTTAAACGAACGGTTTCTATGACTTTTATTTTTTATAATATTTTTTAAAGTCCAATTTTGAAATTTCTATATTTTGGAAACTAACAAGTTAAAAAAAAGTTTGTTTGACATAAATGGAAGGTCTATAACCCCTCTACCACGAAAATAAATGTCAAGCCTCTAGGACAAAAACTATGCATTTCCAAACTTTTTACCTCTTTTTAAATTATTATTTTTTAAATGAAACCTGCTCGTAGACAGTTAGACGGTAGCGCTGGGTGTGTGTGTGTGTGTGTGTTACAACGAGGCTATCACTGGCGATGATGAATACAGGAAATGGCTGTTTCGACGGGGCGATGTATGGCAGAACGACGGGTGAATATTTCGAAAAATCTCTGATGGCGATCTTTAAACATGTTAGTAAACGGGTAATGGGTAACATGATAATAATAATAATAATAATAATGGTATGAGGCAAAGTTGTCAACAACTTGAAGAACATGCTTTATATGTTAGAATGACCAGCCAAGAAAGGAAAATCCGCTTGGGGTCAGGCCGGCTCTCAAGCTGGCCAGCTAAGAGAATGGAATGTCAGTCTTCACATTCTGTCAGCCAGGCCCCGAGTAGAAGCGGGTGAGAGAGGAGAGGAAGGAAACCTCTACACAACAGGAAATCACGTGACCACTGCAGAGCGGTGAGAGGCGGGGCTAGAGGGCCGGAGAGAGGTAAGGGGAGGAGTGGAGAAACCATGACAGCCAATAGCTGAACGAGTTGTATGCCAACATGGAGTTGAGGAGTGAGACACAAGCGAGAGAGAAAGAGAAAGACGTGTTGCTGATAACATGTGTGGACATGCATAAAGTGTTGAGTTCCATACACAGGGCTGTTGTACAACATGATTCAATAAATGTATAAATAAATAAATAAATAAAAAGTGCACAGGTTCACACAACATGTAAATTATTGATCCAAGTATTAAAGGTAGAGTTAAATCCTAACCATTTTACATATACAGGTAGTTTATTTCCTTTTTGTTTCAACACTTTTTCCACAAGATAATGTTTAGGAAACGCTGTTTTCGGAAGTTCATGGAGATAAAATATACCTTTTATGGGCTGATGGTTGAGGTCCTCGAGCTAATAGGTGACTGGGCTGTGCAGGTTGACTTGACGAATTCGAAATAGTTCAGTCCCGCACTGAGGCGTGTTGCCCTTATTGAAGGCACACTTAAATTTGCTCACACGAACAAAATCCCCAATTTTCAGTCGGTGACGTTTAGGATCTGCTGTCTTTATGGGGTTAAACAGTTTATCCAGTGTCTGAATATTTTTGGTCACGAGGCGTGGCTTGGTCCCAATCGTTCTATGTTTGGTGTCATTGTAACGTGACACTAGCTCAGGTAACATGTCCAACCAGCGATAAGTGCCCTGAGCGGTAAACGCTTTCCACCTATGTGTTTTCAATGTTCGGTTAAACCGCTCAACCACGCTGGCTTTGAGATTGCTGTACGTGGTGTAATGGTGAATATCCTTAGATTTGAGAAAACTGGAGAAATCCTTGTTGAATTTTTTTCCCTGGTCGGTTTGTAGCAACTGAGGTTGGCGTTTGGATTGTTGAATAATATGTTGAAAGGCCTTGGTGACTAGTGGACAAGACTTGCGACGCACAGGTTCAACAAAGGCCATTTTGGAATACACATCAATGACGGTCAACATATAGCGTACACCGTCGTTAACGCCAGCATAGGGTATCATCTCAACCAAGTCAGCCTGCCAAAGTTCATCCACACCTTGTGAAATCACCTTGAGTCGTGGAGAGTGACGCCTAGCTGGGCGATGCAACTCGTGAGCAATACCCATTTTAATGGGTGAGGGCTTAAATAATAATTTTGGCATTTCGAAGTTCTTATTCAATTTCTTGAATTTCCCAATCGTGACCGGTATGGCCAGCTTGACGTGAAGCATGCAACAACTGTAGCCGCTGGACGCGCTTATTGGGATTGTGCCAGTAGGTAACATCCACAAGGCGTTTATAGGTTTAAATGTCACTCCCGAAGCGGACGCTTTACGACGAGTACTTTGACTGGTGGGAAACATTTTTGCAATGATGGTTTTATATTTTTGAGATATATTGGCATTCACTTGTTGAGCGGGATCATACTGTCTTTTGTGGGCATGGATGTCCAATAAAATTGATTTATATTTGCCAAGGTCGTCTGACGTATAATCATGGTAAGAGGGTGTTCGAGAAAAGAGCAGCTTTAACAGTCCTGGCGTTAATTTATAATTGATATTCTTAATGATAGCTTTAGTACGAGCAAATTTAATGGATGAATCTCCAATTTTAAAACTATCATCCTCATAGCGAACACCATACGTGGTATCTGTGTTTCCAATAAATAGATCAGTGAAATAGGGTTCCAGTGTTGATCCATAATATTTTATTAAAATGTTTTTCAGTTGAGCTTTATGTTGAGCGGTGGCCAAGAGTTGTGAAAACGGAGACGATCTGGAAGGGCAAGGTGTTTCGACCATGACCAAGGATTTCTTTTTTCTTAAAAACTCTGCAAGGGATGAGGACTTTTTTGAGGTGTAAACACTTGTTCCTCGTCATCCTCAACCTCGCTACCACTAGTCAAATCTTCCTGTTCCTGTTCCTCTTCCTCAAGGTCCTCGTGGTGCGTCTGAGTGGCTTGTGAAACGGTGGGTAGCGTTTCAGATGTCTTGTAAGAGGGTTTCAACATGGCTTTTAGCCGAGGTGCTAAATGGTGTTGAATAAAAAAAGCATGATCCTCACGTGATCGTTTCAATTGACGTAACTTTTGGCGAATAGTATTTTTTGCACTAATAATATGCTTTTTCAATTGACTCTCTGCTAACGCCATGGTGTCTTCACAAATGACTTGAGAGGGAATGAGACAGTGCCTTAAATAGCAATAAAATGATCAAACCCTAAGCGATACCGTCCTTTGTTGAGTTCACTTTGTTTGTCAATCACTAAACAGGCATGACGTTGAGTGTTCCAGCACTTGACACACAATTCAGTAAACATTTGAAAGGTCATATCCGGATTCACATGTTCATTATAAATGTGACGACTGCTCCTCTCGTCCTGGCGAAATAGAACAATGACATTAGCATTGTCACGAATCAACTGTTTGGACATTTTAGAATACTTTTGTCCAAGATAGAAGCAATCGATATGTTTGTGACGACCCATGCTGAAATAGCTTTGAATGATGCCTTGACGTTCAGTGGATACATCATCGAAAATCATGAGTGAAACAGTCTTTACCTCATCCAGTGAAATAACATTTTCTTGCATGGAAAATGTAAAATAACCCGTATTCTCATTTTGTAATCCAGACATGACTTGATCCAGGAACACGTAGAGGGGTTGGCAGAGAGATTTTGCAAAAATATAAATATTTTTAAAACGCAGACTATTGGGCGCTGTGATGAGCGTTAGTAAAAGATTGGTCTTTCCACATACGGAAGGTCCCACAATGATGCAGCGAATGGAAGATGGAAACAGTGAACCATGGCGTTGTTCACGTGATGTGGGACAGAGATGGGAAACTATGTCCCCCACGGGGAATGACTCTTGCTGCTTAATAATCTTCATTTCAACTAAGGCTTAGAGAGGCTAGCAGGCTGCCTATATACTGTACCCGCTTCGGCGGAGAAAGCTTAGTCAGTACCCTGGTTACACTCTTCGGCGTCGGGGTGCGTTACGTTCCACCAACAACTGACCTCACATTCGGATATGGAAACACAATAAGATTATCAAGACCACAGAAAAAAACTCGACATTACAATACAAATCAATTTATTTTACTAAAGAAATGCAATAATCAAAAATCAATATCAAAAATTCACAAAAATAAACAATACTCCGAATTGTCCCTTCGAGTAAGATCACTCAAACAATAAAAATTCACTTCATAAACACTTAAACTTTCTTGCTTATCTTATTCACTCATTAATATTCATAATTATAAATGTATTCACTTTGGCATAGAGCCTTTCTATCATTTCAGTTAAATTATTACTACTAAGGTTCGTGGGTATTTAAGTTACTTTACTACCCTTCAGGGTCATCTGTATTCACATAATCACTTGTTTATCATTTATTTACTCTCTTAATTAAGCCACTGTCTTCCACAAAGCCTTAGGTACTTAAAGAACACAAAACATTTATTTACAAGCATGTCACAATATGGATAGGACCCTCACTCCCTTACTGCCTACTCATGCATCATGGTGATGTGTTTTAACGTTGCATTATGCACTGTTTCATTTATTATTTGTGGGATTACAAATCATATCAAACTCATTATTCCATAACCCGTCAGTATCTTTTATTCACAAAGAATCGATTTTTTTAACACGAGCAATATTTGATTAAGTCTGTCAAATATCACTCATTTTCTTCAAACTTAGTCTTGGGAGAATTTTATCAATCCCAGCATTCCAATTATCTAATTTGTTTTACACTAGCACCTTTCAATTAAAACTTTCATGTAGCATTCGCTTAACGCTAGTATCCTTTTAGAACCCTACTCAACAAAAACGCCCATTAGTGGGCTCTTCCATTCACAAGAGGATAGGTCAGGTTTGGCTGTCACCTCCCTCCCCTCGGTAATTACTCATGATTTACGATGCCATGCGGCCCGTCCTCTTTTACTATAAGGTTTTACTGTTTTTAAGCATGTGGCCATCCAAGCTTTAAATATCATTCCTATACAACAAATTCCAGAATTCAGTTGCACTAGGTCGGGGAGGATATATGATGCATTATTATAGCAACCTCACTTACGGCGTGGCTCAGAGGTAACGTTCTCGCTTGCTGAGCCCAAAGTTGCAGGTTCGAAAGCTGGCGCAGTCAGCTGGCATTTGAGGGTGCGCAAATGCGAGGGAGCCGTGTCAGTACATTTACTGGCACGTTAAAGATCTCCTTCGGGGCAAAATTCCGGCACCCCGGCGTCTCTAAAAGCCAGGGCAGTTAAAAGGGACGTAAAACCAATAACATTATTATTATTATTATTATCACTTACTGCGCTCCATTACGACGACTTTACTTACAATGCCTTATTGCAACAACTTCACTTACGACGCTTCATTACGACGACCTTACAGCACTTCATTATAACAATGCCAGGATGGGGATCTTTAATCCTTCCAACGGGACTCACATGTACCTATTACTTACGACGCTTCATAACATACCATAACAACTATATTTCGTTGGGAATTACACATCCACGATTACAACACTTTATTACAACAATGCCAGGCTGGGGATCCTTAATCCTTCCAACAGGACTCACATGTGAATACTTACTTTCATTTACGACGACGTCCAACTATTTTTTTTCACTTCCACACAACTTCAAATTACTTCCACTTATTTTCCATCTCCCGACACAAGGCATATTCTGGATCACGTATTCCTTAATAGCTTGAAGCTAACTCATTTTATTACCTGGCCTTTTCGGCAATTATAACTTAGCTTGGATATCCATAATTAATTTACTTTCCTCATATAATTTCTCTATCACATCACGATAAGACATCCGGGTCTTCCTATTATTTTTAATTCATAACTTCGGCATGACAGCCTACAATTTAATATAACATCATTCGGTGTCTCGTTTTCACCATTTATTAAGGGTTCTCAAAAATTATTATAATTTCAACAAGACTTCAAAACGTTATTATTTATTCAATTCATTATCCTTGTATAATTTGAGATCAACATGTAACTTTTCAAATGCTTCATTATTACTTTATTTATGGAACGCAAATACTCATTTCTAACCATTTATTTTAATATACAACACTCGATAACTTCACAATTATTATTATTCCTTCAACTTTTAATGACTTTATTACAGCGCTCATTTACTTTATAATGTATTTATCTGGCAAAAGTCAAGCCATTGATATTATACTATTCTTTCAACTTTTAATAAGTTATTATGGTGCTTATTTATTTTTGCAATTCATTTGTATGGCGAAAATTCAAGCCATTTATCTCTCAAATCTCGATTCTCCCTTTTCAATTATTTACTTATTGAATCTTTTCATATTTGCGGGTTTTAATTAATTTATATTCAGTTACTGCAATTATATCTGCATTTCCAACGAGATTATCCTCGTGATTAAATTTTACTTATATCCCAAACATATTCATCAAACATTTAGTGCATTTCAATTATATCTAGCGAATCAAGGCTAAACTCCCCAGTCAACACTTGGTTGCGCTAGCACAGTACATAGTGCAACAACACTTATAATGTAATATTCATTACTCACCCGTGTGCAGCTGATGATTATATCATTTGAATGGGGTCACCCATCTCAATACATTCTAGTGCTCTTCCATGGTACTTATTTTCACACACTCCCTACCATATTCACATATTATACACTGGTTTATAAATGAACACATTTTCACTTTCAAAAATACTTAACCTACAAAAATAGTAATACCCTTTCATTTAAATTACAACACTTCACCTCACTTCACTCCTTCTTCATACGCCCATATCTCAGTGATTCCTATTTACGGCTAACACTTCGCTGCTAGTTCCAAGAATCAGCAATGAACGTGTAAAGGCTCGTACAAGTTCCTTTCTTCTACACCGGAATTTCTCTATGAGTCTCTCGAACACTGTTTTTAATAAGTCTATTCTTCGGCTTCGCTGTTTGCTCTAATTTGACGACAATTGTCTTTAACGACGCCTCTGCTGGATGGATTGCAACTTGACTTTAAGTGCATCCCCTGACTTTGTTACATTGTTTTTAACTCGCACTTCTCTGAATTAGGAGTTCTTTAATGTCTCTGCGGTACTTGAATACTGTTCTTTGCTTTCGGCAACTTTAATTTTTCAACTTGACCGTACGGACTCCTCGGAGTATCGAACTCGCAAATGTTCTTTTACCTGTCGGCTAACACTGCACAGCGCCTCTCTGGCTCTGAACTGGCTATGGTTTGTGTGCTGACGAATAATACCGTGCATTTAACTACTGACTCTGACGTGATTTAGCACGACTTCCCAAGGTCCGCTGTGTACTGAGTTATACTGGTTATCTATCGAAGACGGCACCACGCCCTCCGGGAACTCTCGATAAACTGAATTATACATCGCGATTTAGCGTGACGCGTATCAGCACTCAATAGTGACTGAATAATACTTTGATGAAACAGCGCGACACCTCCGCGGATCTGCTTATACTGAAGACTGAATATCTGATGATCAACATGTCCCGTCACTGCGGACACCGTATACTGAACTGACTGATGCGATTCAGCGCGACGCGCCTTGACGATTTCTGCAGACTGGATGTGGCGATCCAGCACGACTCCTCTCAAGGTTCGTTGTAGACTGACTTATAATGTTCTTTAGCCCTTGATCGGGTCCATCTTGGCGTAATGGCGAGTAATACTTGTGTCTATGATCTGAATTTAAACGCAGCGTGCAGTGCCTCCGCGCTCACTAAGACAGAATAAACGAATGAATAACTTGATACTGGTCA
The DNA here is from genome assembly GCA_946902985.2 of Meconema thalassinum. NCBI lineage: Eukaryota > Metazoa > Arthropoda > Insecta > Orthoptera > Tettigoniidae > Meconema > Meconema thalassinum. The sequence continues at coordinate 188,638,341 of OX336388.2, read as the reverse complement.
CCGGTTGACCCAGCGTGTAGCGCCCCTGTGCACACTTGAAACTGAATGAACACACTCTGCTCTGTCTTCTGGCTATCGTTCCCTATTTACATGATTTAAAACAAATAAACCTGTTTGGCTTCTTTTCCAAAATTTTCTTCTAAACCAATCGTGGTAATTTTATGAGAAAATAACCATATTAAAGCCCTTGATCTAAATGTTTCAAATCTATTAATTATTCCAAAATCGTATCGTGGGAACCTATTTAAAAAAAATGTAATCGCTCCTCCAATTATGTGGGTGGGTATTTCTTTTTTTCTTCTCTCCCACTAACTGGCTTGGTGAAGTCCCTTTCGTATATTGCTGACTTAGCTTTCCTGTTTGGCGCAACTCTTAAGAACTTTTGCCATCCCAAAAATTCCAGTTTCCAAAATAAATAGCATTTGTGGAAAGCTTCTCTAATAATTTTGCGTATTTTGGCCAATTTCAATGATTTCTGCCGATTTCCTGGCCACTCCCTCAATGCAGTGTTGGCGATTTAATGCTGAGTTCGTACTTATTTGTTTCATCTCCTCTCTCCGTCTAGAGTGGAAATTTACGCTGGGTTATTTTGATCTCGTGTGTCAACCCTTTTCCGCTTAGCTTGCAGTGACATCATCTGCAGCTGTGACTCTTACTCCAATCTTATCTTATCGATTCATTCGTCACCTAGATGTGATTTTCGTATTAACCCGTTCGGTTCTCTTAAAAACTATACCAAAGTCTTATATTCCTTCTGTTATATCTTGACTTAACTTGGTATGGGTTCGAGGCCTGTGCCAAAGTCCATTTGGGCACAATACATGGCACCGAGCCTTGTCATAGAAACAGTAGACTCGTACTACAGGTTGACGATGGATGTCTTTGGACGTACGCTGATGGCCAAAGCTAGGTCTGTCCCGAAACATGATCCTAAACAAGAAACAGATCCTGCTAATAAACACTATGTGGATAGGTCAGTAATGCCACGCACAAAACAGGGCGATTATTACTTTAAGGGAAAGCGGTTAACCCATGTAAAACATCCTCAAGTGTCTACAGACGTTACTACAAAAAAGTATGTTGATAACAAAGTGTATGAGTTTTATGACAAAGTGCCTCAGCTTACGGTGAATGGCTAAAGCGCTAATCACCATCGTATTATTCACGTGGAAAACCCACAAGACGAAGACGATGTCTGTACAAAGCGTTACGTGACCTATGAAATGAAAAGGCTTTATAAATTTATCCCATCTGTATTTTTAGTGTATCTGACAAATGAAAAACTTGTGAATGAGAGAAACCAGTTGCCGCTAGTCCATGACCAACACCTGACCTATATGCTTGCTTCGGGTTTAAGCCACTATCGATTACACTATGATGGAACCATTCACATCAAACAAGCCATGCCTGATGAGAACCATTTACAAATAGAGATAAACGGTCATAGGTTGTTGATTCATAACCATGAAATGGTCAATGCAGGTGACGAATTATCCTTTCATCTAATGTTGACATGGGATGAAAACCAAGCGGGAAAAACCATAAAGGATTTCCCACTTTATGTGGAATTGGAATATACAGCCATGAAATAAAAACCTGACGTTAATTGTGACTTAAACTTTCTTGTGAAAAATTGTTGCTCATTATCATCATGGTGAAACAAAGGTATGTGGTGAGAAAGACTAAAAAGACTGAAATTAAGACTCTGTCCTTGGCAAAGCCTGGGCTTAAGGCATTGGTGAACAAGCCCTTGCGAAAGACAAAAAGAAAAAATAATGTATTGACCATAAGGAAAGCCCTTCGAGCAGCACAGAGACGTCAGTGACAGGCTTTAAAACAAGGGCGAGTGATTCCCGTCCCGAAACGAGCGGGATTTTTACCTGCATTATTTGCCGGTTTGGCTGCTCTGGGTTCACTTTTGGGCGGTGCCAGTGCAGTGGCGAAAACCATTACAGCCACGCAGCAAGGCAAACAACAACTCAAAGAACGTCAGCGACATAATGAAACGATGGAAGCGATTGCTATGGGGGCTAGAAATGCCAATTTAAAGCCAGCCTTTTATCAACAAGGATTTGGGATTTCACCATTTCGAAATATAAAAAAAAAAACTCAGCCATAACAAGACATGCCCTGACGCATGGACAAGTGGAAAGCTATGCTAAAAAACTAAAGCGTTCTCATTTTGGAGGTGTGTTTATGCGAAACGAATTACCCCCACGATCATGGAAACAGGAATGTGCTGTTGTCAATTTGGATGATCACAGAGGACCAGGAACGCATTATGTGGCTTATGTCAAAGAGGGATCCACTGTATGGTACTTTGACAGTTTTGGGAATTTGCCCCCGCCTATTGAACTAGTGGTTTATTTTGGAAACAGGATCAAGATATATTATCATGTGAAACGTGAGCAAACGTTTAACAGCCAACAGTGTGGACATTTGAGTTTTTTTTATATAAGACACAGCATAAGCAAAAACGTCAACAGTATGTCGGCAGGAAGTAGAACGTTTACACTGCATGGACGTGGACCTGAAGTCAGCCTAGACTTTTACCCGCCAATCGAATTGAGTGAAAAACCCTATGGTTTAGGACTTGTTTCACATGAAACGTACAATCGAATACACAACATACGTGAAAATGTGAACAACAAGTTTTACTATGATGATTGTGTGCTCACCCTGAACTCTGGTGGATACACGATAGATGATATTTATGAACACATTTATGTGGCGTTGATCAATGAATATGGTTTAAAGTCATTTCTCGATTGAACGCGCAAGTTTGAACTTGTAGAAAATACCAACACTCGTCACTGCAGTATTTTCTCCACATTCAAAATTGACTTTAAAAAACGCCCCGATTCCATTGGTCCATTAGTAGGATTTAAACCACGCGTGTTGGAGCCCCACAAAAACCATGAATCAGACCATGAAGTGAAACTCATTGAGGACCATCATGTGTCGGTGACGTGTAATATTATTAGCCAAGTGTACACCAATCAAGAACCATCGCATTCGCTGTATGACTTTATTGTGACATCGCCCAATGGCTATATTATTCGTGAAAATCCTCCAGTGGAGCATTTTCATTCTGTGGCTGTCGATAGTATTAGTAATATAACATTAATACTGATCAATAGAGATCAACAACTCATTCAACTAGATTCTACCACACCAGTGACTTACAAGATGGTGCTAAAGCCACTATGAATTTGTGTATAAAGCAACAACACCGTCTAGGAATGGTGTTAGTTGTTTGCCACGTGAATACACGTTAACATCTCAGGACAAGCAGATTTTACAGCATTTGGGTTACCACGTCAACCCTCATGATGAATTCTTTCCTAGAGGTAGCGAACCACATCGAGGAGCAACCAGGGGTGGTAAGAATTGATCTCCATTCCTATCAAGCTCAAACACATCTCAATAACAATGATGAAATTCAATTTGTTATCAACAACTAAGATATTTACACCCTACCGCATGAAAGTGTCATTCAGATTGAAGGTCGGCTCACGAAAGCCGATGGCTCTACACCTACCACATCCAAGTTAGCCAACCTTGCTTTTGCCTTTCTGTTTTCTGAGGTGCGTTGCGTGATTAACGATATCATGGTGGATAGCACTCGAAATGTGGGCATTTCCAGTTTCATGAAACTAAACCCGCTTATAGTGAGGAAGAAGGTAAAACAATTTGCATGGCGGGTTGGTGCACTGACTCGACCAATGACTGGATGGTACACACCGATGGGACCTTTACTGGATATTTACCTCTTAAACTGATTTTAGGCTTTGCCGAAGATCACCAGCGCATTGTGGTCAACGCAAGGCAAGTGTTTTATTTGGTGAGAGACAGGAGTGATAATAATGCACTCAAGGGAGCCGACAATGCCCCCATAGATTCAAAAATTCAACTACAACGCTTGCTATGGAAAGTGCCCCATGTGACCCTTGACGATAGCAAAAAACTGGACATACTCAGAATTGTATAAAGAGATATGCCTCTACCCATGGAATTTTGAAGTTAAGCACTCCATGAGTATCCGCTATTGCCCACCACTAACGCACACAGTTGGTCTGTATAAACTTCCCGCTATACAGAGTGACCTCTCTACATCATCGTGGGTTTTCAAACGAATCGCAAGTATCAACAAACCAAAGATGCCACAAAATTTGATCATCTGCAATTGAGAAATGCACGTCTTTTCCTCAACGGAGCTGTGTTTCCCTATGAAGGACTGGATTTGGATTTTTCAAAAAATAAGTTTGGACCCCTGTACGACTTGTTTTCTAAATTTCGATGGTCGTATTATCAAAAAGAAAACAGCCCCATGCTGCTACCCCACGCGTTTAAGGCAAGGGCGCCACTGATTGTGTTTGACTGTTCTTACCTGGAAGAGTCTGTCAAGCCATCCAATATTGACATCCGACTAGATTTTGAAACGCATGACAATGTACCAGCAAATACCACGGCCTACTCTTTGATTATTCATCACAAACAAGTCAACTATTATCCACTGTACAACCAAGTGATGAGTGTATAAATAACAAGTCAACCCACGTCAAGCCGCTCAGTCATGCCTTGCTTTAAAGCCTCAAGAGACGTCACATCCATGAATTTAAACTCTGAGGAACAACGTTTCAAGACCTTTGCGACGTGGCCGGTGCCTTTCATAAACCCTCAAGCCTTGGCGGCCGCTGGATTCTATTATTTAAAAACAAGAGATGAAGTGAAATGTGCCTTTTGTCACATTATCATAGACCAATGGCAAGAGAGCGATGAACCCATGCAGGAACATCAGCACTGGTCACCTGCTTGCCCCTACCTGTGCAGAATGGAGGTGGGAAATATACCCTGTCATTCAAGCTACCCCTCACTCGTGCCTCTGGGTGATGAAAAAACAAGTTACGATACGTGTGGACAGTGTGGTGACAACGGTGCTTCGGTGAGCAGCTCACCATCAAAAACGCCTAGTTTAGAGACATTGGGACATCATCGGTGTTATGGACGTTACAAACACAAGAGACTATATTGTTGTATCAGTTGGTATCGTCCTTATCCTGAAATGACAAAAGCCTGTAAGACGTGTTATAATAATAAAATGATGTAATTCTTAAATTCTTATTTTTTCATGTCCCCCTGTCCTACCCTAACCTCAATTTCTTCAAACTAGAATGGCAGGTAAGTCCAAGTTATGGGTACACTTTAGTGGCCAATGGTCAGTCAGTCGTCAGTTGAACTTGGTCCAGACAAGCGTCAACATGTTGCGCACACTCATTGTGGATTGCCAGGGTTTTAAAATTGGTGACAACAAATTTATATTTAAACAAGTAGCCATTATCGATCGTTCCACGTTTTGGATATCGCAAGCTACGCATTTGGTATTTAAACCGCCCCATGCTTTTGATTTGCTGTGTGAAAATCACCGTAAACAAACCAAGTGGATTTAAAATCATAGGCAACTAGACTGGAGTCAAGGAACCATTTCCTATAAATATTTGGATGTGGTTATGAAAGCACACTTGTCCTCGGCCAATGTGGTATTTGTGAAAGGTAATGAAAAACGTGAATGGTTGCACCCATTTTTGGCGTCTTACTGGCAATGTATCGACCTCATGGACTTGAGTTGTCCTTCATTGCAAACACTCATGGATACTTGTCCCTGTGGCAACATTACCCATACAGCCCTAGCGCATGGGTGGCATCTCTTTCATTGGTTAACCACCCAGGCCTGCTGGGAGTTGTTGAACAAAATTAAAACTCAAGATTTACCTGTGAATGACGCCATTGAGATTTCTACAAGCAACGTGTAAACATCTACGACACGTATTACCATGGAGAAAGGCAATGCTACGGACAAAGCCATCGGCAAGTTCTTTGTGTGCAAAAAAAAAAACTAGACAGTTTTACCAAAGAGGAACTCTTAACTCTGCCCAAGTCATTCATTTATTTTGTGGCTGCCAACGCAGTGAAAGAAATCTGTCAACATGTACCAAAATCATGGACTCAAGACCCTGTGTTGAGTGAATTGCAACTCTGTACGGATTACGATCACCATAATCAAGTGGCTATGGCAAAAATACCCTCTATGCGACAGTGCGCGACTTGTCAGCTAGTGAAACTGTATCACGGTCATAAAAGTCTGTGTAAAGACTTTGTTGAATTATTCCACGGGTGTCATGACGAGAAAAAGCAACAACAACAAACATAAACATCGTCGACAGAGGAGGAGGAACAAACCCTTTCACCATCCATGGAAAAGGATATGCCAGACCTGTACTGGCAATGGCGTCATTGACAAAGTGAATCCATCTTCCAGGTTATCGTTTTTGTGGCCCTGGAACTCGTCTCGAAAAGCGTTTGCAGCGTGGTGATGTACCCATTAATCTCTTGGATCAAGCATGCAAACAACATGACCTTTCTTATCGACATAGTCATCCTGGTTTAAGACATGTGGCAGATAAATTGTTATTGAAAAAAGCTAAACAACGTTTCACATCCTGTGATGCCTCATTGGGTGAGAGGATGGCAGCCCTCATTGCCGTGAGAGCTATAAAAGGAAAGTTGATGATGCATGGACATAAACATTGAGGAATGGAGGAGTGAGGAATTGGGATGTGTTTGTATTCTATTTTCTTTTGTCAATTCCCTATGGTTATGAAATAAAAAACAAAGGATTACCAATGCACGATGTTTCTTTAATTAAAAATCATGATGTTGATGGGCTGATTTTTCATTTTCACATTTTCACACATTGCCATTTACCAATTTGCAATTTACAGTTTTTAAAAATGTTCGTTTCAAGTTTTGCGTTTTTGATGATATGGATTTTTCCATTTTGCTGATTACACTTTTTAAACAATGTATGTTTGAAGTTTTTCTGAATTTTCATATATCACACATGGCCATTTCCAGTTTTTAAAAATGTCCGTTTTAAGTTTTGCGTTTTTGGTGATATCGAAATATGGATTTTCCATTTTGCTGTTTACACATTTTTTCCATTTAGTGTATGTTGAAAGTTGTGATTTGTTAATGATGTTGATGCAAGTGCTTGACCATGATGATGCTGAAATGTGTTTATGGGTGTTTGGAGAAACGTCGAAGTCTACGACTACTGCAGGTAAGACTGTTTTTACAAAAACAATGTCTATTGACCGCTACATTTCAAAGAAAACAAAACTATTGAAAACAAAATGACTATTGACCATTTGATATATAAGTAACAATTTCCACCCACCCACTCTACCTCATCGTGTTTGCTCTGGTCATACATACACACCAGCTTTCAGTCTCTACTCATACATTCACACCTGTTTTTGGGAACAAACACAACCACTTTATTTATTCCCAAAAGCATATTCTCTACAGGCACAATTATCCCAAAAGAACTTTTCATTATAAATTTAACATTTTACCATTACAAAAAAATATAATTAAAGTTACTAAAAAAAATATTACTTATTTCCATTAACAAAAACTACAACCTTATACAGCTTTAAAAGAATCATACTACATACCATTTTCCAATTCCCAACTCTGTTAAATTAAAAATAAAAATAAGGTTGCATAGAACTTCTTTAAAAAGCAAAAGTCCTAAGTGGGTTGCCACTATTTACAAAATTAGCTATTTACAATGCCAAAAACCAATATTTACAAAATACTAAATCTACGAGTTACAAAAAAGCCATTTCCCTAAACGAACAAACAGAAAAATCACACTTCCCCCTCCTACGGTCATAACCCCAGGGCAGGCTCGTGAACAGGTCATCAACCCACACACGTTTGTTATCCATGGAGGCGAGGGTGCGTTTTCTCTGTTCCACAAGATACAAATGATGGTTGCTGGATTGTATCCTGCACTGTGTATGGGGCATAGCTTTGCCAGTGCGTAAAACCGCCAGGTAGTCATCTACACGTAGCGATTTTACCACTGCCCTACCTACACCTTTTGCTCTTTTGGCTTCCTTACAGTGTATTGTGCGATAAGCATACATTGTCGAGGCCAAACCTACGAATTCCGTCATGACAGGATCACCGCATTCATCTTTTAAAACACCCATTTCATTCTTGTTTTTATAGGTAGCAGAAACACGTTGTCAGCGCTATAGGAAGAGTTGTCGAACCAGTCACTATGCTTCCTCATGACGTCATAGGGTTTGCAGTGGCGAATGTGGTAAATGAATGAGTCCGTATCCATATACAAAAGAGAGACGTCCTCAAAATGGCCTTTGGCAAACTCATAATGGAATCGATACATAACCGATTTGGAAAAGTCTAAAATGACTTGGCCAAAGTAAATGGGCTTATCCATGGTCACGCTGGTCCTACTCATTTCAATAGTGGCCAAATCCTCATCGATAATATTGATCGATTTAAAATGTGGCTTGGCAATGTACCGCCGGACACCGTAACGTCCTTCCCGGACATTCACCAATTTAATGTCACGGTATTTGCGGACATTCTCCATGGACTTGCCTTAGATGCAGTTGTTCATTAATTTAAAAAATATAATTTCAAACTGCTGTGTTGCCATTTGTCGGTGCTCTGTCTTGAGTCACATGTATGGCTCAAGCCATGCTTTTTGAGCAAAAGAAATACCTCTATGGATTTTCTTCAACACCAAGCCTCTGGCCAGGCATTGCACCAACATTTGGATATGTAGCACATACCGATTTTTGTTGTAAAGTGTGCCCATGAGTTTTTCAATTTTCACTTGACTGTCAGGGGGAACCATTTGCTCAAGGCAGAATGGGAAATCTGCATGTTCATCATACAAGGTTGAGGGATATTCAATATCCACTTCTAAGACATATCCACGGCCTGTTTATTCACTAGCCATGTTCACATCAAATTCTGACACTTGTTTCTCTGTCAGCCAAGCAAACTCCCCATAAGGCAAAGGCTGACTCATGGAGTAGCTATACAAATTATTCACGTCATAGTACATTAAGTACGATTCTGGTTTGTCTGGTGAATAATGAGGCATGTACACATTGTTCGCTTCGGCATGGCGTTGGTTAAGCGACACAAAGCTACCGCGAATGCCCTTTTCAAAAAATAGAACCATATCTACATCAGTGAGTAAATCCAATACCACTTGAGTGTATTTCAAAGCGGTATCAAACGAGAGCCCAGGACTCGTATAATAGTGAGCCGGGTCAAGACCGTAAATGTGCTGACACAACTCACGGAATTTTTCAAACACATCGGTGAGCAGCAATACATCCAGTTTTAGGTAATGCATAGCATATTCACCTAGCGTCTTAATGCCAACACTCGCCAAACTTGACATGCATGTGCATAGTCTTCATCGGAACCGGTACTACGTGTTAGTTTCGAGTAAAATTTCTCTTGTGGTGGGAGTTTTCTTTGCTTTAACACGTCCCAGCTGTTGCAAATATCGCTGGGAAATATCCCTTTCCGAATGCATAATTGAAATTGCTCAGGATCATTAAAATGCATTCTGGTATTTTTAATTCCTCCTCATCCAAGCCATTCACAAGACTGTCTAGCGAGGATGCCATAAACTTAAAGGAATCCAAAAATCGAATGCTCAAGTCGCCCAACCTCCATGTCAGGGCTGTAAAACGCTCATGGTTTGGGGGGATAATGGTTAACGAGCCCTTGTTAACATGACCCAATTCACGAATCAAAAACTGAATGTCATAATTCGCCAGATTGTGGAAAAAGACACTGATGAAACGAGGAGCAGGAAAGTTCAATTTGCATTTACCATGCGCAGCTCCACGAAACTCTCCCGTAAAGTGCGAGTGGTCTCTGACTTTTCCTCTCCACATAAAATAGGCTTCTCGCAAATATGACATGTCATGGCATGTTCATACTGCTGCTGCTGTTCTGCAGATAGGCTCATGGGTACTGGGTGGTCGAGTAATTCCTGTACATCATGAGCCAACTTTACAAGTTCATCCAAAAACCATCTGGCACAATCTGGCCCCTCACGGTATTTGTAAACGGATTGTGTGGGGTCATAGGCACACACCACATTAAATCCTATGGCAAAGGGTTCATGTCTTTGAATGGGTGTGGTTGAGCTGATGGTGGGATCTGGTACACATCCCGCCATGGGTGAGGTAAGAGCTTCGAAATCTGCAGTGTCACGCTTATGCATGTCCAACTTTAACACAGCCTTGTCCCCTTGTGGCTATATCAGTCTCACCGCTTCCTGGGAAACGCAATCTACCCTATGACGTTCTAAAAGCGTAGGGGTTGTAAAATATTGCAGACAACGGTCGCAAATGTACTTCTTACAATTATGCTTGGACGCTTGACTGCTTAGGAATCTACTCAGGCTTTTAATAAGGCAATAGTGATTCACCTCTCCCTCGGACAGATATAAAAGATGAATGTGATGTCGTTCGGTTCTTTAGTGGCATAAAGAGGGCCCACAATCTCATTATCATCAAGGCCATAGACCATGAACGAAAAGTCCTGGTTATCTTGTTCAAACCTATGGATCCCGGTTAAGTCCGTAGGGAACGATACTCGAGTTAAGTTTAAAGTTTGTTTTAATTCATCAATCTTGGCCCTGTACATTCCTGGCCAACAACCATTACATTGTACTGGCTGAAGATATCCAGCCACACACCACAGGAATAATCATTGTCATGTTTCTTTATATTTACCACAGCCTTTTTCGAAGCTATTGCTGGTGGTGTTTTAATAAAGCTAGACCCAGCATTCAACGGGTTGAAATGACAAATGTTGATTTGCAGGTAATGGATTTTGTTTAACGCTAAACCACTCGGTCCTTGTTGCAGTTTATCAAATTTTGATAGCAAGGCAATGGCCACATGGCTTTCATACCAATCTTTCAGGTTATCGGCTATCAAAATCTGTTGCATTTTACTGCCAATATAAAATGTTTTTTATGCTCACCGTCCTTGTTTTTATATATGAAATCGCACACAAGTTGTGTATTGACCTTTAAAGCCGTATGAAACCTTTGCACTGTACAAATTAGTTCTTGAAACATTTCGAAACAAGATTCCACAAAGTCTTTTGGGATTAAACTCTCCCTACCATTCACTACTCGGCCAGAGCAGACACGTTTCTTAAAACAGGACTCAAGGGGCTCCCAAGTTAATGTATCGATAGCAGTGGCAAAAGACATGATTTTTATAAAAAAAAACAATCCTACCCAAGTTTTCAGCCGTAGACTGCCTGGTAAACAATGGTCCCTAACACATACGTTTTCGGTTTTTCAGCAGTGGTCAAGCGTTTTCCAACACTCTAAAAAAGAAATAAAATAAACCACCCTAAGTATATCCATTCCAAATAACATCTTTCATAAACAAAACATAAATAAAATAAATTTTAAAAAACAGGGTTTTTATATATCATTTTCAAAAAATGTTACCTGGGTTTTGTAAAAAGCCTTACGTTTGCCTTCTCTCGTAGGCTTGAGTGGAATGGGGTTTCTGTCTCCCACAACAAGTATGCAAATTATCTAAAACCAAAATAACAATCCATCAATAAATTGGTAAACCAATAATAATTTAAACATTCATTAGCATTAAAATATACTAAACAGTGTTAATCCAACACTTACCTCAAATATATAATGTATCCAATATGGTAACCAACTGGGGTTAAGCGCACGAATGCAATTATTTTATACAGATAAAACACAGCCTATGTTAACACAGTAACGTGTACTATAGGAATGACGTGTAATGTGCAATGACATGCTCAATACTCTCTTACCCAACCCCTCACCTCCACGTGGTCTTCTGGGCTCGTCCCACAAAGGTCTTGGCAGACTCTGCAGTGGTCATGTGATTTCCTGTTGCATGTCTCGGTATTAACTCCTTTTCCCTCACCCTCTCTGCGGGGCCCTGCCCGCCGTTCTGTTCGGGGCCTGGCTGACATAATGTGAACTATTATCTCTGTTACAAAGTTGTCAGATGGTTCCAACCTATTATCGCTACCCAACAGTGTTGTCAGCTTGACTGACATTCCATTCTCTTAGCTGGCCAGCTTCAGAGCCGGCCAGATCCTAGCGGATTTTTCTTTCTTGGCTGGTCATTCTAACATATAAATCATGTTCTTCAAGTTGTTGACAACTTTGCCTCATACCATTATTATTATTATTATCATGTTACCCATTACCCGTAACATGTTTAAAGATCGCCATCAGGGATTTTTCGAAATATTCACCTTTATTTGTTTGTCATAGCAAAATATCGAAATGCAACCCGTCGATCTGTCGTTCTGCCATACATCGCCGCGTCGAAACAGCCATTTCCTGTATTCATCATCGCCAGTGATAGCCTCGTTGTAACACACACACCCAGCGCTACCGTCTAACTGTCTACGAGCACGTTTCATTAAAAAAAATAAAAAGAGGTTAGAAAAAGTTTGAAAATGCATAGTTTTTGTCTAGAGACTTGACATTTATTTTCGTGGTAGAGGGGGTATAGGCCTTCCATTTATGTCAAACAAACTTTTATTGTATACTTGTTAGTTTCCAAAATATAGAAATTTCTAAATTGGACTCTTTTCAAAAAAATATATAAAAAAATAAAAGTCATAGAGACCGTTCGTTTAAGCCATTGAACAACGTTCTATCATAATTAGTTTAAAAACTATCGCCTACTTTCAAAAAACAAACATTTTCAAAAAAAAATATAATACGTGATCCAGAGCAAAGCGCCCGTCAGCTTGAGTCCAACGACACCTCATTTGTTAAAATCCGATCAGGCGTTCGCCAATTATCACCAAAGTTCGCGAGAAAGTAGGCTATCATTTTTTCCTGCTACACACTTGAAACATGCTGTCCAACTACAAGGCCTAGGGACGTTTCATTCACGTCAAACAAACCTTTCCCCAAAATTCACCGTTTCCAAAATATCGCCAATCCAAAATCAACAATTTTCAATTTTTTTAAATACCAACACACATTCTTAGCAAAGAGGACGTCACCCCAACGCCAACAACACCTCGTTCGTTAAAATCCGATCATGCGTTCGGGAGATGTCGGCAAAGTTCGTAGGAAAGTAGGCTAGTGAGCAGAACTCTCCCCACCACACTACTGTCAAGTTTTTATCCTAGAGACTTGAAATTTATTTTTGGGGTAGAGGGGGTAGGAATCTTTTATTTACGTCAAACAAACTTATTTGTAAAATTCCTAGTTTCCAAAATATAGGAATTTCAAAATTGGACTGATTTCAAAAAAAATATAAAATATAAAAACGTTTTATTATAACAACCAAACACATAGAACCGTTCGTTCAAGCTAATGCTCAATGTTCTACCATGTTTGGTTTTCAAACTATCACCTATTTTCAAAAACAAAATTTAAAATTCAAAAATATAACGAGTCGACCATAGGAAAGAGGACGTCAGCCCGAGTCCAACGACATGTCGCATGCCCATGGTTTCACAAGGTACGTAAAAGGTCAGCGTAGTCGAGTGGCTCGTGTCACTATTTAGAACTCTCACTGCTCCCCTACTCACTACCTACTAGCCGGGCTGTGCCACGCTGACACTCGAATCATCTTTCTGTGGCTTCCAAGCCACATGTGAATTGCGGGAAATGAGTTAGCGGATCAAGCTGCAAAAGAGGCGGTATCACTACCACCTCCACCAATGGAGGTACCCGCTAGAGATATTTGCTAAAAGTTACGCCGACAAGTTCTGGCATTTTGGGAGCGTCAGTGGCTAGCTGACCCACTGCCCAGTAAACTGAGAGTGATCAAGGGAACTACTCGCGTGTGGCGGAGCTCTTTCCGGTCACGGAGTGAGTCCGTCATTTTGTGTAGGCTAGGGATAGGTCATACAATATCCACCCACTCGTACCTAATGAGAGGGGAAGACTTTGTACCTGTTGAGCCGTTTTCACCGTGGCCCACACTTTCACCGAGTGTGTGGATCTTGCTGACTTACGAAGAACCCTTGGTTTGCAGATGACACTCATTATTAGCCGATGACGCGGTGGCTGCTGATCGCGTTATCCGCTTTATAAGTGAGAGTGGGTTAGGGCCAGCAATCTAAATTTTCCAGTGTACATTGACTCAACGTTTTTGAATGATGATTTTTGTTTTTCCGTAATTTTTGTTTATTTTTACAATTAAGAGTTTTATTTAATTTTTTGTTTTGTGTTATTAATTTTCGGTCTTTTCAAATTTAGGTATCCACCTCAAAATTTTTAATTCAATTCCAAATTTGTATTCTTTAATCTGTGTTAAGAGGGGCAGATGACCTCGTAGTTCTGCCCCTTAAAACAACTATAACTAACTAACATAGTGAAGGATTTTAACGCTCTTAAAAGACCAGCGACTTCGGCCACGTTTGAACCCGCATTCTTATACATAGCAGTTCAGCATGCTACCGACTATGCCACCGAAGCCGCTATATACCCTTAAAATCATTTGTCTGCATCTCTTACTTCGTTCCGCTTTCATTGCCTTTAACGCAAATCTGTGCTTTAACGTATGGAAATGTTTGAAGCACATCAGCTGTTTCACTCACTCAACGGACTTTATCTTTCTTTCTCTTTCTATTTGTTTCTTATTATTTTAATTAGAAAAATCACAGGAGTGGCATTCGTGGACCTTTCCGCTGCTTATGATACCGTAAACCACCGCATCCTACTACAAAAACTGTACTGCACAAGGAAAACCGTCGCTTCGTTGTTGAATTTCAAGGACAACGGAGCAGATGGAAGAATCAAAGGAATGGCTTGCCTCAAGGTACTGTGCTGGCTCCTATACTATTTAACATCCATACAAATGACCCACCACTACCAAAAGGCACTAAAAGCTTTATTTACGCTGATAACCTTGCACTTGTCACCCAATTTAACAGTTTTGATGAAGTAGAAATCTCTCTGACACATGCATTGGAAGAGCTTGGAACATATTACGACCAAAATCAACTGAAACCCAATGCCGAAAAGACTCAGATATGTGCATTTCACATGCGACACATTCAGGAATCCCGAAAACTCAAAGTGTATTGGAAGGGAAAGCTACTAAATCATTGTTCCACTCCAAGATATCTAGGAATCACCTTGGATCGTACACTGACCTACAAGAAGCACTGCCAAAACATAAGGCAAAAGGTATCCGCAAGAAACAACATTCTTCGCAAGTTGACGGGTACTAATTGAGGAACCCAGCCACAAACCCTTAGAACATCAGCTTTAGCTCTGTGCTACTCTGCGGGCGAATATGCCAGTCGAGTGTGGTGTAAATCAGCACACACTAAACAAGTTGACACTGCACTCAACGAAAGCTGCAGAATCATTACTGGTTGCTTGAAGCCTACTCCAGTTGAGAAAGTCCACTGCTTAGCTGGTATTGCTCCTGGGGAGATACGCAGGGAGGTAGCAGCGAACAAGGAAAGATTTAAGGCATCCACATCACAAACACACCCACAGGTGCCTAGAATCAAAACCCTCCAAATCCATTCCTTCACTTTTTTGGCAAAGTGGCAAAAACTGTCACAAACGAACCAATACCCAAAAAGAAATACTTTCTTCACTAAAAATTGAATTAATTATTTCTAAAAACAGTGACGAAGTACGAAGCTGATCCCCGATATAGTTAAAAATGTATGTAGAAAAATATAAAGCAATAATTCGGATTTGTCAGGGTTTGTTACTAAGATTTGGATTTGGCAGGTTTTGATACCAAAGAGCCCTAATACATTTGAAGTTGCGAGAAGGAGATTGTAGAAACTGCTGAAGCTTTATTAAGAAATTAATATTTTGAATGAAAGTTAACTAAATATAGGTTATAAAATTAAAAAATCGTATAATTTTTGTGTTTTATTGTTGTTATTGTTGTTTTAAGGGGCGGTTTTTGTGTTTTATTAGAATAAACAGAAAAAAATTAAAACTAATATTACCCATTCAAGATTTGATTGCCGCTGAGCGTGGCTGTGCCAGCGTTTATGTTTATTGTAGCATGAGCTCTGCGGGGCGAAGTGGAGGACTCAGCGATGACAGAGGGCAATCTGCACATAGGTCACGTTGCATTGCGTCAGATAAGCGTCACAGGAGCTCATGTCACCATGGACAGTTAAATGATGACTGGGGGTACTGGAGCAGAGTCATATCCTACACGCGCAACTGTACCTGTCATCGAAGCAGGCTGACGTGTGACACAAGTACATAAAGAGTAGTTCCCATCTCCACCGCCGACAATCAATTCGTGAAAGGGTAATAGTACTGTACAGTAAATAACCCCTGGTACTACAGCCCGTTAAGGGCCTAATCCCCAGCCATTTGGCCTGCAGATATTGGGTTGACGCATGACCAGCGCATCGAGTCCCCTCGGCCGTTAATCTTGGTTTTCGTGATCGGGGCGCTGCCTCACTGGCAGTTACTCAATTGTCCTCACGAGGCCGAGTGCACCCCGTTCCAGCCCTCACGTCAGTTTCCAAAATCCCTGATGGAGCCGGGAATCGAACCCGGGGCCTCCGGGTGAGAGGCAGGCACGCTACTCCAACACCACGGGGCCGGCAATACTGTAGCCTACAGTACTGAACAATAATAATAAGGAAAAACGTCAAATTAAATTCATATTCAATAACTATGGTCCAGGCCCTTAGAGACAAAACTATCGTCATTCAACTATTAAATCACATTCTTTACTGGACGTTATAGCTACACAATGTCTGTTTCTACCTCATCCTCAATAGTAGTTTCTCAATCATCATCATTCTCTTCGTGTTCGCCACGACGTTCCAGAATGCAATAAAACTGCAGCTCTTCATTTTCCCTCCAGCTTTCTCCAAAATGCTTCAAAAGCAGTCTCGAAACATCTTTCACTTCTTGTGCCCGAAGGACAATCCCTCTGTTTATGTCTTCTGGCTTTACGTGAGTCATATCAAACTGAGGTTTCGTTACACGTTTATGTTCGCAAATGTTAGTTCTGTGGAAAGCATCACTCAGACCAAAATGTTATTGTTCTTCTTGTCCTTTGACAAAATTATCCAAAACAAATTATTATTATCAGAAAGTACAACAACATAAACCATTCTAATCACGTCAGGCAGAGGTACATTCTCTGACTAATGCACGTAGGTAAAGAGTAAACATTTCGCAAAGCATCATGGAAGGTAAGATGGCGGAACTGGGTGCTCCTATTGGCTGATGTGGATGTGGCGGGTTTTGTGACCAAAAATGGCGAAACTGTCGTTGGACTTGGCGGATATTGCAACTAAGCCTCAACTTTGACTTCGTTTTATAGTAGGATGTAGCGGGTTTTGTAACAAAATAATAGTTTTAATGAATTCAGCGCAGCAAAAGCTATATGAAACAATGCTTATCTCAATTTTCATAAAATATGGATTTGGCGGGTTTTGATTCTAGGCGCCTTTTGGATATTCCCCCTCCCGAACTCGCCTTAAATCTAGGAAGAGCTTCCTTCGGACAACAGTCAGCCTTCAAGTCAATGCTGACACTGCTAGGGCAAGAATGTGGAAGGAAAGAACTGGTCATCTGTTCGGCTGGATGACCCCAAAAGAAAGCCTTCCTCCTGGCCATATGGAAGGCTGGGAAACATGGAAGGCGCTCAACAGACTACGGACTGGAGTTGGAAGAACCAAGATGAACCTGCAGAAATGGGTTTTTCGAGTGATTCGCTCCTATGTGATTGTGGGGAACTACAGACATTCCAACATCTTTACCAGTGCCCACTATGTCCAGCAACATGCACATTGGAAAATTTAACACTTGCCAACCCGAATGCTATTGACGTCGCCCGCTACCTGGCAGTCAGATGTTTGTGTGTTGTTCAACTGACTTGTATGTTGATGTCCTCACTTAATATTAGATTTAGAATTGTTTGCCGAGTACTTTGTGTCTTTATTAATTATCATTATTATTTTTATTTGTATTTGATTCTCACTGTTTACCATTTGTGACATATATTTGTTATTGGTGCTCCTGATACGAATAAAGATTATTTTAATTATTTATTTATCTTATTTTTTAACTCTTTTTCTTACTTTATGTCCGTGTGTGCCTTGTTGAGACAATTGGTGTGTTGCACTTCGCAGGTGAAAGGGAACTTGATGGACAAGGACGGAAACGTGATGCGGGTGGTGTCCGGCACCTGGGACACCAAGATTGAGATTGCGCCAGTCATTGAAACGTTAGGGAGTCCCGAGAACCCCACCTTCAAGACGGGCCCGTACACTCTCATCTGGAAGAGGAGGCTACCGCCGTAAGTCACAAGTGTTTCAGTCTTGCCTTAGTAATCGAAATTTTATATTTTTCAGGTTGGCCAACACACTTGTACTGAATTGTAATGAGCGTTTCCCTAATCCTTAAGGAATACATTTTATCATTTCAAATGATCTTGTCGACTTCGTCGTTATGCTTGGGTCCAACGTTATGCGTTACGGAGACGGAGACGGAAGTGTCGTCATGCAGTCGCGTGGGAAGCGAGTGCGTGACGTCATGCAGCCACGCGGGAAGCAGAAGCTAATGGTTATTGGAGTCTGTTGAAAGAGTCCTGGGGCGTCAAGCAACCTGGGGCTTTGAGCGAAGCGAACACAAGAATACAGGGAGACTTCTAAAGAGATATACAAGATGCCATATAAGAATACAGTGTGCCTCCTAAAGAGGTGTGGAGGATGTCAGAGCAAAATACAGTACAAGATGCCAGATAAGAATACAGGGTGACTCTTAAAGAGGTGTACAAGATGGCAGAGAAGAATACAGGGTGACTCCTAAAGAGGTGCACAAGATGTCAGACAAGAATACAGGGTGCCTCCTAAAGAGGTGTGCAGGATGTCAGAGCAAAATACAGTACAAGATGCCAGATAAGAATACAGGGTGACTCATAAAGAGATATACAAGATGCCAATTAAGAATACAAGGTGACTCATAAAGAGGTGTACAAGATGTCAGACAAGATTACAGGGTGACTCCTAAAGAGGTGTACAAGATGTCACACAAGAATACAGGGTGACTCCTAAAGAGGTGTACAAGATGTCACACAAGAATACAGGGAGACTTCTAAAGAGATATACAATATGCGGTATTCCACCTCCTAAAGAGGTGTGCAGGATGTCAGAGCAAATTACAGGGTGACACTTAACGAAGTGTACAGTATGTTAGATTCAATTCAAATACAGGGTGACCCTTAAAGAGTTGCCCGCGCGGGAAGCCTAAGTTAATGGGTAGTGGAGTCTGTTGAAAGAGTCCTGAGGCTTCGAGCGAAGCGAGAAGGCCTCCTGAGCCTTTCTAACATGTGTAGCATTTGTAGCATGCGTCATTTGAAATGATATAACGTCTAGTCTTTCAGACTGACTGTAGTTTTTTATATATTGGGATGTCTCACAACCCTCTCAGTGCCGCGCGTATTCCTAAGGTACTAGCCAAGAGTGCCACCGACTTTTTGTCCGATTTGCAGCTCTCTAGAAAAAAATTAATTACTCTCACAATTTATATCCGTTTTCAGTGATTTTTTTCTGTTATATAAAAGGAACGGCTCCTTGAATTAATGTCAAAAAATATGTGTAGTTAAAATTGAAATAAATCATGAGTTTAAAATGTTAAAATTCAATTAATGAAAATCCACATTTTAAAGCAAATCTGTAACTCACCAACTGTTGATATTTATTCTAGTACACCCTCTTGACGGTTATTTTGGAAAGAATTAAGTTATTTGGAATGATAATATGTTATAAATGTTCAAAATATAAAATTAACTATTCACGGCAATTGGCGGTATTCCACTTATAAAATCACTTTCAGAATCGCTCTCACTGACTAAAACCTCATCTGAAGAGTCTTCAACACTATTATGAAGTACCAGTTCACATTTTGACTCCAAATAGTCATCATAATTCCCTGAACTATTGATATAATCCACTAAATCATCCTTATTTGTAAACACGTTGTTGGCTGGCTGCGTGGCTCAGGGGTAACGTTCTCGCTTGCTGGGCCCGAGGTTGCAGGTTCGTATCCTGGCGCAGTCAGCTGGCATTTGAGGGTGCGCAAATGCGAGGGAGCTGTCTCCGTAGATTTACTGGCACGTTAAAGATCCCCTTCGGGGCAAAATTCCGGCGCCCCGGCGTCTCTAAAAGCCAGTGTAGTTAAAAGGGACGTAAAACCAATAACATTACTATTAAACACGTCGTCGCGTAAGCCCACCATTACTTGTTGACATGTGGCGAGATCATTGAACTGTAGATACTACTGGAACAACTCCTCCCATGGTAACCCTCGCTGAAAACTGCTTCCTGGTCGTCGCCTCCTTGACGTGCACTACCAGGCGTAACTAGCCGCACCAAAAACTGTTATACCATAGAACCCTAGAATGCAAGTCAGCTGTTATGTCGTGTTTCTTTTCATATATTTGATCGTACGTACCTCTGTGCAACGTTATATGTATGGTATTTTCCAATAATACAGTAGGTTTACGGTTTACTTTATTTTCGAATTGAGATTTGTAATTGAAGTACCCTATTCTGCGTTTATAGATACGTCTTACATCAAATTTTGACACAATAGGCCTAAATAGCATATGACAAATACACGTAGGCCCTAGTATAGGTTATAAGTTATTAGTCACAGAATTATAACCTAGGCCTAGCTTATATTACAGATTTCCATGGAAACGTCCAGATGTAGGCCTATTAAAGTAATGGTTTATAGCTGTGAACACTTTTATAAATCATGCTACTTGTTTCATTCAAATAGAAACAAACCACTGCTTAAAGATGATGCGGTACGGTACCTGCAATTTTCAATTTCCCACATCATCTGCTTTAGCCACCCAAGAAAATACCGAGAGTTATTGAACGACAAGTAGTCTACAAGTTGAAGTATTTAGACCTATAGAGCGTCTCAACCTTAAAAGACAGTATGGAATTAAATGTAGCATTTGCCTCTCACTCGCACTCCTATGTCCTGCAATTAGCTTCGTCCTCTTCCACCCCGGCGATGTTGCCATTTCCCAATAATTGAAAGTGACAAATCTAAGAAACTGTTTGCGTGGTCTTATAGAGAATTTTCCGCTCTTTATGATGATGTATAAATAAAAGCCATAAATAATTAACACAAGGCCCAATTTTCACAATTACGATATTTTAGCGCAAATCTATATTTTTGCAGATATAAAACTTATCACACCATAGACGATGAACTAATGATCACAACAGATCAAGAATTTATTTTTAGATTGCCTGATGTTGGTAGAAGATACTCTATTTCTCAGGGCAGTAATTATTTTCATAGTAAGAAATTTATGTTTTTTTTCTTAAATGTTACTTGAAAAATCTGAGATGGTATCACAGGAAAATCACGTAGCGACAAACTTTTTTGCTATTGACTTAGGTTGGTGACTAAGCGAGAAGAAATGTTCATTAATATGTGAAAAAGTTTTTAAAACAAACCAGAGCTCGATATCAGATAGCATTCATAAGTTATCGCACTTATTCCTCCCGCCCAGCGCTGACGCTGCGTAAGTTTGTTTACTCAGGCCAGTATCTCCCCGACTGATGGTGTGATGGTGTGAAGTTAAACTGTGAAATGAAGTGGTCCTTGAGTTCTTTATAAATTGTCCGCCTCGTTGCGTACTGTAGTGGCTAGCATTCCTGCCTGTCACCGTGCTGTCACCGTGGAGGCCCAGGTTTGAATCCCGGCTCCGCCAAGAAATTTAATTCTGGTCTGAGGGCTGGAACGGGGTGTACTCAACTTCATGAGACAAAACTGAGAAGAGGCGGGTTCGATTCCTACCTCAGCCATCCTCTAAGTGGTTTCTGTGGTTTGCCTTTGTTCATCCCGGGAATAACATATCATAATATTATCATATTCATGAATAATTGAAAAATATAAATTGTTATAATGTGTGCTCTGAGGTTCCGCGTATCATATCTAAATATTGTGGCGTTGCTCGCTGCAAGGTATGAGCTACAGTTATATACAGCAAACAAATATTTTGGAAATTTCCCGAGTTTTGCGTAAAAGCACACCTGTATACGAGTTATATTACATCATGTGCCCGCCCTTGCAGAACTTTGTATATGCAGTAGATCTGGCATCAGCGCGCCCCATTAAATGCGTACTGTCTTTTAAGGTAGGGACGCACTATAGGCCTAATATTTACTGTTACTTTTTTCATCAGCATAGGCTTAAAATTTCACATTTTCCTGTATACTTCTTAGTCTTGGAGACGATAAAAAGAATTCGGCTTAAGGGATCTTTCCTGCAGGACCCTGTTCGTTTGCTGTATGACTTCTGTCAGATCTAAGTTTCGACCTGCTTTTAAGAAAAACAAGCTTGTAGTTTTACGTGACCGTTAATCTTGTGATCATGAGCCAAGGGACCTCCATTTTACGTGGAATCCGAACCACAGGACATGGCATTTCACTTCGAAAATCTCACATGCAATGACCGGTAATCGAACCTGGTCCACCTTGGTGAGAGGCGAATAGCTTGACCGCTGAGCAACATGCACCATTGCCTTTAAGAATATTGAACATGTGGTTGTTTTGCATAAATAAAGTAAGTATTTTTGTACACTAAGCATCAATTTAATTGTTTAGTTGTAGGCTTATGCATATTCACACACATATGAATGCTGCCTTTGAGTTAATAAAAATGTTGAATACTAATTACCATATCTTTTTTTCCTTTATTCTTAGTCACTCCCTGTCTAACCTTATTTCTATTTTATTTTATTGTACGTACGGCTTGTATTTTTTTGCCAGTAGGCCTATATTTATTGTGTATGCTGCCTTTGATCTAAGGATAAAAATTATGAACAATCAGGCTGCAATATAATATTTTATGTTGGCGTATATTCCTAGCCATTTTAAGTATTAAATAACTATGATATTTTGAAACATGTATTTCGGCGTAAGATACGTTTAGTTTACCGTTTGCCTAAATGTTCTAAAGTACCTCTTTTACTTGTATCTCGTCGTACACACGTATATCATCCTTGCGTTCGTATACGTCAAACTCTCCTCCTTGACGTGCACTACCAGGCGTAAATAGTCGCACCAAAAGCCGCACTTTGCTCCAATACAGTCGGCATTCCAGTATTACCTAGAGCGTATTACGCTGCCGAAGTGACGCGCCTAGCAACCGTATGGGCGCAGCCACATTGGACCCAAACAACTGGTTGCTAGGTTTTTTTATACATAGGAATCTGCATTAACGCTGTGCAGTGTCTTGAATTTTGTTGATAAAAAGGTGTAATAAGCGTGAAATAAGGCAAACGCCTCCCGTGAAGATTATCCACAATGTTGGAGCTACAAAATAGAAGTGCAATTTTATGGATAAAGTACGAGAATTTTGCGAGATAATATGAATAAAGTCGACCTCACTCCTGAGGCAAGAATTGCATGGCGGGTTCTACAAATTACAAATATTTATTTATAACATCATTTAGTGGATACAGTATATCTACTATAGAGTGATATTTAGGACATCTATATCACATAAAGGGGTTTTTGGTTCATGTGGGCAGTGTAGTTGTAAGTAAATACGGTTTGTACTATAAGGATTATAAACGACAACCTACATAACCTTACATCTGATTCACTAACAGCAATACATTTTCTCCTACAACTTTTCTGAGTAGTGATTTTTCACTTAATTTATTTAAGCAGTGAATTGTTTCCAAATAACAAATAGGCCTATCCTAGACTGAAAATTTCTGCCTAAATACTGTATTTTATTTTTTTGCAAACTGAGCATAATATGTGATCTGTGGAAAGGTTTGAAGTTGATAGTAGAAAGTCCTATTCAATTTGGTAACTGGAAACTGTGTGAGCCATCAAGTACCAAAGCACATGGATCATCGTTATGGTACCGGGACTAGCATTTCCCTACATCAACTCTTTGGCCCACTTCATACCAAGTAGGCTACTTGTACCACTTTGACTGTCCAGCACATATTGTGTGAATGTTTGCTAGGATTGTTCGTGAAGATGCAGGGTGGCTTTTTGTTGTTCTAAATCTCTATATACCAACTAATTCTATTTAGCTCTTTTGTGGCACACCAGCTAATGTGTAACATTAATCAGTGTGATAATGTGGTCATCAGCTTGGTGTAGGCCTACTTATTGGGTGAGAGCCTCGGATATTTTCATGTCAGTTTTAGTGGCCTAATATTTAGAGCTAGGATAGGAAAAGTGCCCCATTATTTAGAACGAGGTAGGACGATATACCTTAATTGTAGACTTCTCTAACCTGTTATTGAGCACACAGGTTAGGCTTTGTCAATTTGATTCGTTTTCAATAAAACGCGGCGTTGTGGTAAACACACAAATTGTATTGAAATGCAGTCTTTGTTTCTTCTATAGCCGTTGATGAGATTTTCCGTAGTATTGATCATTCATACGGGACGTGATTCACAATATCCAGAAATGTTATATTTCATGTTTTCACTTAATTTAAGGTAAATATCGTCGGCCACATCTCTACGACTTAATGATCAAAGACTTAATGTGCATCTCGTACGCAATATTTTACAACTTTTTTGGACAACTATGTTAAATTACTGTGGAAAATATACTATTCTATGCTCTCTAGCCTCTGGACATCCATGCATGTACAGTTTTATACGATAAAAATAGGAAATAATGACGGCTCGAAGACTGAAGCAAGCTACAAGGGAGCCATGATTTATTGCTCCAGTTGCTTAGCAACGGAGAGGAAGTGACGTCGACTTCGGCAGCGTCATACGCGGATACGAGATATGCGGATACGAGCTTCACATTTTTTTAAAATTCGTCACACGAAAACAAATAATTTTATGCGGCTCCTAGTGGTAAATGTGGAGACTACGTACCTTCCTTGATAAAAAAATATACTGATTTGTGCTGCCATCTACCGTAAAAGGAAGAACTGCGACAGTTTCTAAACACGTCTGCACCTGGTCTGCACGAGGGATGAAATATCATTCCTGGCACTTTAGGTGAGTTCACGGAGGAATGAAAAATCATCCCTTGGCGCTCAAGGAGATAATGTTGTTTTTTAAGTTTGCTTTTTTATAACATAGAATTGGTTTTCTTTGCTTAGCCAATGATATTTACAGGAGGCCACGATTAGAATTTCGTATACTGCGACAATGTTTCATCAAAAGATAACACACATCGGCAGATTAAAAAACTTGAAAAATCAAACAGAAGCTGTAGGCCTACCTCATGAATTGAGCCCTGAACGAGTGGATATCTGTCGTCAGCTTATCGGTAACCCCATGGATGATGGAGAATGGGTCTATTACCGCAACAGTGGCTCAGTCCCCGTAAACCTGTCATCGTTATAAAAAAGGATCGGTTCGGCTCCGAAGTGACGTTGTGTGTCCGGTGTAATATTGAAGGAATGATTCACTGGGAGTGTGTTCCAAACGGGCGTGCAGTAAATGTGGATCTTTATTCTCAACGACTGGAACGAGTTCATGGAATTATGATTTGGAGGTGCCCAGCAGGACAATGCGAGACCTCATATTCCACAAACAACCAATTTGGAGGAGTCTATCCAGCATACAGCCCTGGTTGGTTGGTTCTGCGGCAACGCAGTCATGTAGCCTCGTGTACTTTGGGTGTGTGTAGAATCTGTCTGATAACCGGTGTTAATTGTGATGGCTGTATTAGTGTGTGTATCTGTTTTAATTCAAGTAAGAACTGCAGACGATCAATTTTCAAGTAGTTCCTACTTTTGCCGCCAAACGCCACTCTTTGGTCGATATGGGCGCAACTTTAAGTCATGTTTCATGTGTTTGCGCAGAGTTGACCGGGGTATACCCAGTTCCGCGGATCGTTTACGAGTTGACTTCGTTGGTGATCTTTCCACTGACTCCGCGACTTCTGGGCATTGTTCCTCTCTTGTTGATGGTCGACCACTTCTTGGTTTGTCGTTCACGCTGCCTGTAGCGAACAGTTTCTTTTCCCAACGTAAAAGTGTAAAAGTGTTGTCTTTCGAGGAGGCTGTCGTACGAATCGCTGCTCAAAGTCAGTACGCACCTGTTCCAACGTTTTCCCTGTTCTTGGTCTCTCATGAACCCAAGTGCTTGTGACAATGCGTTCTTCAATGCTATAGTCACTAGTATCAGCCATTGATTATATCTGAAACAGAAAATGTTAAAAAAATCAATGTATTTCCTGAAATGTATAGGGGTAAGGGGACTTTGTGCCCAGGGTGTATGCCCAAGATCGCGGGTTCAAACCCGGCCGTCGTCATCGGATTTTTAAGAGCGCTAAACAATTCTTCAGTATGCCTCCCTTCGAAGGGAAAGTAAAGCCGGTGGTCCCATACCATAGATTTATGGCATGTAAAAGAACCTTCCACTAACTATAATTGTGTGAAACATGCTTTATGCTGATGACGTGCTTCTGACCTCTGATGATAAGACGGATCTTCAACAGCAAGACCAAGCATGGAGTGACCACCTAGGAAAATTTGGACTACGGCTCAATGTTAATAAGACAGAATACCTAACAACAGATCAAATTGAACAAGGCACAATTAAGATCAATGGTGTCGATCTACCGAAGGCAGTCATTCAAGTACCTTGGCTCAACTATTGCTGGTGATGGAACCTTAAGGCTTGAGATTGCTCACCGTGTGAGCAGTACTTGGCTTAAATGGCGGACAATGACTGGTGTTCTCTGCAATAAGAAGATTCCAGACCGCCTCAAGTCAAAAATATATCGGTCCGTAGTGCGACCAGTCGCTCTATATGGCGTAGAATGCTTGCCCATTACAAAGGAAGAAGAACGAAGACTTGCTATCATGGAAACGAAGAGGCTTCGGTGGATATCTGGTCTGACACTTCACGACCATGTCACCAATGATGACATCCGTAGGCGATATGGAGTAGTACCAGTCATTGAGAAGATGAGGGAAAGCCGTCTGCACTGGTATGGTCATGTGCTTCGAACGGACAAAACAACAGTTGCAAGCACTGGATTGACTTTGCTTGTAGATGCGAAGCGACCAGTTGGACGTCCTAGACAGCGATGGCTTGACACACTACATGAAGACCTTAAAATTGCTGGACTCCATCCCGATATGGCTTACGATCGTATAAAATGGCGACAGAGAGCCAGAATAGCAGACCCTGCCTGTGTGCGGGACAAATGCTAGGAAGAAGAAGACAATTGATTATCGGTCTCTTAAGTTCCAACGTTCGTCGCCAGTTGCGGTGGCATCTAGTAGCCAAGTTCACAGCTAGGTGTCTTGGATGGTAGCATTTGGTAACAAAAGTAGGAACTACTCGAAATTGATCGTCTGCAGTCCTTACCTGACTCACAGATACAGCCATCATAATTAACACCGGTTATCAGACAGATTCTCGGGGCTACATGACCGCGTTGTCGCAACTCCTATACTGACACAAAATGTAACGTAGACATTTGTTCAACTATTGTTAGTCAATACAGAAATTTCCCTCGGGGGAGCCTGCTAACCTCTAGAGGGCGCGTCCCCAGGTGGCGGATAGGGGGCCTACAGCAATGTGGGCTGGTGAGAATACCTCGGAAATTAAACCGCGGACCAACAGGCAGCCCTATTCTCGGGGGATTTACAATACTGGGACACCCTCTCTCCAGGGGGGTCATAAATATTGTTTTACTTTGATAAAACAAGTAAAGAGGGTAGTGAAATTGGAGGGGAAGGGGGGGGGGGTTGTCTAACGAGGTTAAGGCGATTAGCGGGGACGTCTAGGGAGCAATTAATGTAAAATGGGGATTTTAAGATCGAGTTGCTGAAGTGCATCGCTATTCAGACCGTCTTATGTCAATTACAATTGACACTGCATCCTCTCGGCTTCGTGTCTTCTCTGCATATGCACCACAATCTGGCTGCGATAACCTAGAAAAGGAGCAGTTTTGGCAAGAGCTACGTGATCATGTGTCGGCATGTCCTCAAGATGAGTTTCCAATTCTCTGTGGTGATCTCAACGCCCCTTAAAACAACAATAACTAACTAACTGGGCATGTTGGTCTGGCCAAGGTTGGTTACAATTACCATGGTGGCAATGGCTACGGTACCCGAAATGATGATGGAACTCAAATATTGGATTTTGCAGAGGCAAATGACTTGGCTATTGGCAACACGTTTTTCAAAAAGCGCATTAACCACCTCACCATTTACACCAGTGGTGACTATAGCAGCCAAATTGATTTTATTCTTATTTGACGCTGTGATCTCCGATTAGTTTTAGATGTGAAGGTCATACCATCTGACTGTGTAGCCCTTCAACATAAGCTACTCACGGCAGATTTAAGGATCTCTGAACATAGCAGAGGCAGTGCAAATCTATCACTGCAGCCGCCACAGCAACCATGGGTACAACAAAACCTAGTTCCCGCCGCATTGATAAGCAAACGTGGCTATGGACAGTCTAAGTCCAAGATAAGGTGCATGCAAAGAAGAGGGCATATAGAAACTGGATCTCACAAGACTCCAGAGAACAGGGAGAGGTATGCCATTGCCAAAGGTTAAGCTAAGAAAGCTGTCGCTGAAGCCAGGCACAGTCACTATAGTGACCTGTGGGCCTACATAACACTGGACTCAAAGGAAGGAGAGAAAACTATCTTCAGGCTGACCAAGGCTAGAGCAAAGTCAGTACTTGACATTGAGCAATATGTGCGTATAAAAGGCAAAGATGGTCAGCGATTACAGAACATACAGGACATCCTCAAACGTTGCCAACAGCACTTCGAAGAAATTTCTAACATTGAGTTCTCACATCCTCCAATTCCAGGAGTTAATCTAACAGAAGGCCCTATATTTCACATCACATCTGATGAAGTCACCAGCGCCATCAGGAGTATGAAGAATCAAAAAGCGCCAGGACCAGATGACCTTCCAGCAGACTTCTGGAAGTTGCAGGAATCAGAACAACCCGCGATCAACTGGCTGACAAACTTTAGTTGACTGTAGAACTATTCCCAGTGACTCACACCAGGGATCTTCATTGTCCCCATTGCTCTTTATCCTAGTCGTGGACACAATCACACGAGACCTGCAAATGAGTGTTCCTTGGACTCTATTATATGCAGATGATGTTGCACTTGCTGATAACACCAGAGGAGGACTGCAGCATCAAGTTGAAGTTTGGAACAGCCGAGTTTTGCAATACGGTCTTAGACTGAATATGAAGAAGATCGAATACCTTGAAACCATCACAAGCAACGACTCCATTCAAGTTGACGGAGATACATTAGCTAAGACCGTAATCTTAAGATATCTAGGATCTCGCTTACAATCTGATGGTGATATAGGTGATGAAGTGCGAAGCAAGATAAACGCAGCTTGGATGAGAGGGAGGGAAGTTACAGGTGTACTGTGCGACAGAAGGATGCCACTGCATCTGAAATCCAAAATATATTGCATGATAGTACGTCCTGTTGCTTTGTATGGTGCTGAATGTAGACCAACTGACAGAGCTACAGAGCGCCAACTACACAGCATGGAAATTCGTGTACTCCATTGGTCAATGGGCATCACACTCCTGGACCATGTAAGAAATGACATCATTCGCCAGCAAATGGGCATTTCACCCATCACTGAGAAGGCTCGGCAAAAACGTCTCCAATGGTACGGTCACGTCCCACGTGCTGCACCAGGAACAGTAGCCAATTCTACCCTGTGCTTTGAAATCAATGGGCAACGACCACGTGGGAGACCAAAACAGCGCTGGCATGATACGATAAATGCCGATATGAAGGTGCTCAGCCTAACACCTTATGATGAAGAAGAAGAAGAGTCCTCTCGGTAGCAGCCGAGGGAGCCATGAGCCAGTATGTTGGCCCCATTTTGATAAAATGTTATCCTATTCCATCATAAGGCTTACCAAATCACCTTTGGTCTGTGTGTGTCGCTAATAAAATCTAAACAGCTGGAGCGATTTCAATGAAACTCTGTAGAGATTTGCTACCACCTCATCTAACCTGAACCGTGCCTTTCAAATATTAATAAATTTCACCAATGCAACATGGCGGCCGTGCAAAATACTTACCAAACTTAAATGGTATGGCGGGAGCTTATACAGTATATAAATCAGCTGATTCGAATAATACACAGGGCTACACTTCGGACATTCAATCGCTACAATTATACATAAGTCATTTTATCTATCGATCTTGAATCAACACCGTTGTTGAGTCTTCAGTCTTTTGACTGGTTTGATGCAGCTCTCCATACCTCCCTGCCCTGAACTAATCGTTTCATCTTTACCACACCCTACTTCCGAAGCAATTTGTTTAACATATTCTAACCTTCGTCTACCCCTACAGTTCTTGTCCTCGATCCTTCCTTCCATAACTAAGCTTGCTATTCCTGAGTGTCTTAGTATGTGTCCTACGAACCTATCTCTCTTCTTCATTAGCAGTCGCCAGAAATATCTCTCCTCTCCCACTCGTCTTAATTTGTAACTCTATCTACCCATCTGATCATCATTCTCCTGTAACACCACATTTCAAACGCTTCAATTCTCCTCTTTCCTGCTGCGCCAATAGTCCAAGTTTCACTTCCATAGAGCGCCACGCTCCAGACAAAGGCTTTCAAAAATGACTTCCTAATACCTAAATCTATATTCGATGTCAACAGATTCCTTTTCCTTGCCAACACCGAACACATACAAATAGAGATATACACACATGAATAAATAAATTACACGCCGAAGCCATGTTACTTGTCGATCTATACCACCGGTATTTAATGACAGATGACCTGGTTGTTCTGCCCCTTAAAGCACCATGTGTCCAGTTGCCAAGATGGTCCTTTTGTCCTTCATTTGTCCCCCGTCCGTACTTTGTCTGTCGGAGGATTGGTTGTATGTCTACCTTGTTGTGTGTGTGGACAGGCCGGATTCGGAGAAGTACTACAACTTCACGGAGCTGGCCTGCCAGCTGAACGAGCCGGAGGAGCTGGTGGCTCCCACGGACACGCGCCACCGGCCCGACCTGCGCCTCATGGAGGAGGGCCGCTGGGACGAGGCCACCGCGGTGAAACGGCGTCTCGAGGAGAAGCAGCGTACCACCCACCGGAAGCGGGAGACGGACGCCGAGAAGGCTGCTGAGGAAGGTGAGGTGCCTTGATTGATGTTTCAACTACAGAGCATAGAATTTGTGTCTTTGCTTTATACAACCGCATTTCAATAATTGTTTGTATCGTTCCAAGTGGTATCTGGAGTATCTGGAGTTTAACCCTAGTGACGGTACCATTCAAGTTGCTGGACAAAATCTTGTCAAGACAGAATGCTTCAAGTACCTGGGATCTCGTCTGCAGAATGATGGCAACTTCAATGGTGAAGTAAGAGCCAGGGTAAACGCAACCTGGTTGCGGTGGAAGGAGGTCACGGGTGTGCTTTGCGACAAGCAAATGACACTTCGTCTCAAATCCAAGATATATCGGACTGTGGTACGGCCAGTTACGCTGTAAGGAGTTGAATGTCGACCATCCGACAAAATTTCAGAGCGTCACCTACACGCCATGGAATTGCGAATGCTCCATTGGACAATGGGCAAATCCCTTATTGACCATGTCAGAAACGACACAATTCGGGAGCAAATGGGTGTCGCCCCAATTGTGGACAAAATGAGAGAGAAACGGCTCCGGTGTTATGGCCATGCCTGATACTGTTTCTAACTCTGTCCTTCATTTTGAGGTTGAAGGCCAACGCCCCAGAGGACGATCGAAGCCGCGTTGGCAAGACACAATAAATGGTGACTTAAAAATTACCGGCCTAAATCCATCTGACGCACGAAACCGGACAAAATTGAGGGCAATTACCAAAGAGGCGGAGCCTGCACCAGCGGGACAACGCTAGCAAGAAGAAGAAGAAGAAGAAGAAGTAGTTCCAAGTGGTGCATTGAAGAAGCAGCACATTATTAGAGCTGCTGATAAGCGAATACAGTAATTTGAAATTAATCCAAAACTGTTAATGGACTGACCGTTCAATCTATAATCGGCGAACAGAAGAATCGATTAATTTATTAGTAGACACGAGTTTAAATGAGAGGTCATCGCTTAAGTTGAGTTACGCTTATCGAAATCTATAAAAGTTGATTTTTGCCTTTTTTATGTTAAAAAGCGTCAGTGACAGTGGAAGGACAAACCTCAATCAAATCGGGAAGGGTTCCTAAAACAACGAAGAGTTTTCAGCAAAGATTTTGAATTCTTGTTCAATGTTTACAACTTAGGACAGGAACATTTTTTATTTACTTAGTTTTAGCCCAGTTTTCACAAAGAAGTTACATTGTTTAACAAGAAGTTCCGTGACGAACTAAACAGCCTACTTTTCTTAAAATTTAAGATTCATGCAATGATAAATCTATATGGATGGATCTATCTAGAATAATGACGAAATTTAGTTGGTAATATCGAAATTTCTAATTAGTTCGAAATACTGTATACCTGGCATAATGTAGCCTAATTGAGAACTACAGTTGGCAGCCCTTGTGACTGAATATATTCTTAGTTCCATCTCTTAAGGTACAGAATACAAAATTTGGTTGAAGTCCAATGGATAGCATGGACGTTACATGCAGTTAAACATTGGATCTAACAGCGCGCGTAAAATCGTGTTGGCAACAATGACATACATGTATTGGTCAGAAATAATCTGAAATAATATGATCTATTGTTGTGTCAATTTTGAAAGAAATCCATTAGTTAGTATGGAAGTTACACGCATTTTAAAATGGGATCTATCAGCCGGCTTAGAATCATGTTGGCAGCACTGACGTACATTAGTTATTCCAAATTAATCTAGAATGCCAGGTACTATACGTGTGCAAAGTTTAGAGCTATTGGCTTGCATACTTTCTGATATATTGATATTAGGGTAACAAAAATAGAGGCAGTATTTATTAACAGTTGGCAGCCCTGGTTACTATTAAGAACCGGCATATACATATCTGTTATGGTACACATAGCACACACGAAATTTGGTTGAAATCCAAATGATAGTATAGAAGTTACATGTATTTAAAGTTGGACCTCTCAGCAGGCTTAGAATCATGTTGGTAGCACTGACGTGTATAAGCTACTCCAAATTAATATAGAATGTCAGGTACTATACGTGTGCATAGTTTAAAGCTGTCGGCTTGCATACTTTCTGACATATTGGTATTTGGATAAAATAAATTGAGAGCATTTATTAACAGTTGGCAGCCCTGGTGGATCTTAAGAATACGTTCGGTCATGTCTGTTTATGTACACATAGCACATACGAAATTTGGTTGAAATCCAATTGATAGTGTAGAAGTTATATGCATTTAAAGATTGGACCTATCAGCAGGCGTATATTCATTTTGGCAACACTGCGATGTATGGCCTCCTGGAAATTAAACTGCAATATTATTATCTATACGTGTGCCAAATTTGAAATAGCTCTTATTCATACCTTCCAAGATATCCAACATGGAGCTCAAATTTCAATTGCGATTTTTCATCAGTTGGTAGCACTGACATCATTTTCAAATATGGGTGTGAGATATTCAGGTATAGATCTTTACTCCTACCAAATTTTGTTTCGATTGCTGCAGCCGTTTAGGAGTTGATAGGAGGGGACACACACACAGCCAGACAGACAGACAGAAGGACAGACAGACAGACAGACAGACAGACACACATTTGCCCGATCTCATAAGTCTACTTTTTCCTCATTTTTGCAAAATGTGAAAAGTAGGCTAAAAATGTATGATACATCATCATCACATTGAACCAACTCCAGTTGCCCGGGTGTGGTATATGAGCCCCCTCCATTTCATCCTGTCCTTGTACCACTCCTCCTCCACAAACTTGTCCCAATCATGACCTCTCTGCAGTACATCGTTCTTGACTATCTATCGACTTCTTTCGTGGCCTTCCCATGGGTCGTCTTCCTTCTACTTTTCTCTCAAATTCCTTCCGTGCAGTTCTGTTTGGTGGAATCCTCTTCACGATACAATATATTCTAATTAATTAACATCTCTTAAAAAAAAAACTAGGTCCAGCCGATCCGGCTGTTAGTACCTGGTAAGGGTCCCTTGCCAGGGTTACGGTGAAGTCCCCAACGGTATCTGCAGTGGAAGAGGTGGACTCTGGAACAGTGTAGATGTCGGACGAGGCAACCTAGTGCTCAGGTTAATAAGGGCAAAAGGTATATAGTTGCCATATATCAATTTTACGGGCACGACGGTCCCACATGTTAATGGCGGCTGACATACCAATACACAGAAGTGGAACTCTGAGTTTAACTCGACTGAAAACTCAATTACCCAAGTTAATCAACATGAATAGTGCACTTATACAAACATATTACCCCAGTGGGTCAAATCAATGAATAACAACAAAGCGTCGGGAGAGGACCGGATCGTTGCAGAACTATGGAAAAATGTAGGTGAAAACCTCAACATCAAACTCAAATAAATTATTGATGAAATCTGGCAAACTGAAAAAATTCCTCCAGATTGGAAGATGGCGATCATCCATCCAGTATACAAGAAAGGTAGTAAAACGAATCCAAACAATTACCGAGGGATCTCATTACTCTCGGTAACTTACAAAATTTTTCGTCCAAAGCCCTTTTGAACCATGCCTATCTTCAACTGGATCCGCAGATTGGTGAATACAAAGGTGGGTTCCGGAAAGGCCGATCATGTACAAAGCAAATTATCAATTTGAAAAACTCAATGTCTTACTTACCTAAAATGTCGAACAAAAATACTTTTGTAGACTTTGCAAAGGCTTTTGACAGGATTGGCCGTGAATCCCTTCTTGCTGTATTCTCAGAATTTGGATTAGATCGCAAGACAACATCAATCATCAAAGATACCGTCTTGAATACAAGTTCAAATGTTAAATTTATGGGAGGACTGAGCAGGATTTTCAATTGATACAGGAGTGCGTCAAGGAGATGAATTATCTCCATTGTTGTT
The DNA here is from genome assembly GCA_946902985.2 of Meconema thalassinum. Classification (NCBI taxonomy): domain Eukaryota; kingdom Metazoa; phylum Arthropoda; class Insecta; order Orthoptera; family Tettigoniidae; genus Meconema; species Meconema thalassinum. Next base: position 188,603,478 of record OX336388.2, on the reverse strand, counting down.
TAATTGTGCGCTCGAAAACGACGTCCGAGAATGGAGACGAGCTGGTGCACCATCCTATAGACTAGGACCATAACTCAAGGGGATAAAACTCGACTGTTTGGCATTTGCAGATGACATGGCGTTAATTGCTCCAAACATTTCTGATGCCCAGAAACAACTTGTATTACTCCAAAAACAAGCAGCAAAAATCGTCTTACGGATTTCTTTTGACAAAACAAAATTTATGACGGATATTAAAACGGCTCCGAATACACTCCGCATTGGTAAGTGTAAGGTCTCCCGAGTGAAAGACTTCAAATATTTAGGTGAATGGATCAATGAAACTGGCAACGAAAGAAAATCTATAGAAACAAGAATACAGAAAATAGAAACTGCTTTCCATTTGACAAAACAAGTTTATAACAAAAAATGCCCCTCTTGGAATTGTAAAATTCAACATCATAAAACAGTAGTCCTACCTGCAGCCCTCTAAGCAGCCGAGACATTTAATCTAAAATATAAAACACTGAGAAATCAATTGGAGATTAATGAACGCAAAATCATGCGAAAAATTTTGGGACCAAGAATCAAAGATGGAATTCACCTTCCAAAACCTAAGGCTGACGTCTATTTGAAAATTACTAAAATCGCAGACACAATCCGTATGATAAGGATCCAATCCATGGGACTTTGGTACAGAATGGACCCAACTTAGTTAACACATAAAATCTATACGTTTTTGCAGAAAAAAGGCAACAAGGTCCAATTGGTACAAAGAGGCAGAAGAGGACTTGGCTGAATTAGGTTTTCTCAATCTCAAGGATCGAGAGGAAGTTAGGAAAATTACTCATACACGGGGTTTTGAGGGAGAAAAGAGAAGACCTTCCAGACACGTCTGGTCGCAGCAATTGAAACTCGCTCAATCGTTACGCATGAAGAGTTATTGGGCAAACATCAAGGCCAATAAGTGTTGGTTCCGAGTGGTCCTAGGAGACCCATTCGCTAGGAGGAGGAAGAAGAAGAAGAAGAAGAAGAATTAATTGTGTGCTTTGCATCTGTGAGAGGGAAGTACATCGCTCAATTGACAAAACAATCAATTATTCAACCAAGTAATTGATTAAATGTCCAATAGATTAAATTCAGTCGACAAAACAATCAATTAATAGATTAAATTCAGTCGATTGATCATTATTTGTAGCAATGGTGTTTGCAGATGACCTCATGGTCTGGGGAAACAAGGAGGAGGAAATTCAGGAGCAACTGAAGGCTTGGGAAGAAACAGTGGGAGAGTACGGATGGAGGTTCAACATCAGTAAATGTGAGATCCTGTTAATGACCAGGAAAAAGGACAGACCAATGAGTGTGATAACACTTGGAGGTGGACAGCTGAAGAAGGTGGAAAGTCTCAAGTACTTGGGAAGTATAGTGGAGGAAAATGGGAGAAATGACAAAGAGATTACGGAACGTGGCAGACAGGCAGAATCATTTCTGAGAAGCATTAGGAGCTTAGTGTGGAATAAAGATGTCCCACAAAAAAAGCAAGGAAGTGTTATACAGAAGCTACTACATCCCGATACTGACCTATGCATCAGAAACGTGGATAATGAAGAAAGGGGACATAAGCAGAATACAGTCAAGTGAAATGAAGTTCCTGCGAAGTAGGATATGAGTAACAAGAAGAGACAGGGTGAGGAATGAAAAGGTCAGGGAAATAGTGAAAGAGGAGCCCTTGCTAGGTAGGATTGAGACATCAAGACGGAGGTGGTATGGACACTTAAAGAGAATGGAAGAGAAGAAGATTCCCAAGAGGATACATGAGATGCAGATGCAGAAGAAACGACCAAGGGGAAGACGAAGAGATAGATGGCTGAAAGGAGTGGAGGAATGTGTCAAGAAGAGAGACGAGGACTGGACCAGAGTGACAGCGGAGAGGTGGTGGGAAGAAAGGACGAAGTGGCGAGGCTTATGTTCCAAACAGACCCAGCCTGGGGCTAGAAACTGTACAAAATGATGATGATGATGAGTTGAGAGTACCAGCTCTACATTGTCAGCTGTTGCTCGTATCACTGAATATTAGGGATACCGTGGACAGGGTCATTAGGAGAAGAAAACCAGAATATTTTGTTCATTACATGCGCAACAACAAATACAACCGGTTGCAATTATTTATTCAAGGTAAGATTGGTTGCATTACAGCAATATCCTGGCTAAACAACTTAAGCATGAACACAATCCGACTGTGGACAAACAGCAGATGCTACTGATCGCCAATGTTCTTGGTCTGTATACGTGGGATGGGATGCAGTGAATATTGTGGCGGAAAGTTCGCTCATTCATCTCGAGGCGCAGGCGCAATACGTGAGCACTTCCGTTAGAGGCGAAGTGTGAGCTAGCGCCTGCCAGGGGACATTCCCGCTATCCTTCATGACATGGCGATGTTATACCGTCGGCACCACTCTTGCGGTAACGAGTCTGAGGCACAGTGGGCACATGCCGGAAATAGGCACTTAATACTGTATGTTTCATATTCTAGGGGGAATACTGAATGAACATTATCAGGAAAAAGCAAATTTTCTTTTTTCCGGATGATGAATTACTGTGTATGGGTTTTCATAAGCAATGATTCAATATTTTTGATCCTTTCAATATAAAAATGTTTAAATGTAGAGATTCCTTTGATGCCATCGTACAGCCTAAGAATTATCATGAGCACGGCTAGGATTTAGAGTTTATGTTAATATATATTGCCTCTGCTTATACAGTGCACGGTTTTCACTACACAGTTTGCACAGAAAAGAAGTATCACTAGCCAAACTTAAACTGCGTGTGTATCTTATGTTAGAAATCATGTGTGTACTAACATGCAGCGAACGTCAGGTGTCTCTTACAACATTTTGTACCGAATGAGCTTGTAAGGTATTCCTGTTATTATGGCCATTGGCTGAAATAAAATGTATTATTATAACTAAAAATGATAAATGTCCATGAATTAGATAGAACCTTAGCTATCATATAATTACATTTGTTGTTTCATATTTGATCATAATATTTTTTTAAACATATTTTTACTTTTTTTAATGTAAATTTTCATATCCTGTCTCTTAATGTAAAATAAAAGTTTTTTTTTCGCAAGTGAAATATAGCGTAATTCAAAACAGTCTGTACGACAATATTTGTTCCCTAGAAACTCAGGTACATGCAACCGATTTTCTAAGTTATTCATAAGCTGCTGAGAAATATATTAGTGGAGATCAGGGGATGGACACCCTGCAGGAGACTCGGCTCAGTTGTCCAGCGAGTGCCAGAGACTCTGTTGTTCAGAAAGGCTGCTATATTTCCTCCCACCCCACAAACAAAAAGTGTTCCTCACGTTCTTATTCTTGAGTTTGTACGCATTTTCTCAGACATAATAATGGAATGTATTTAAATTTGCCATAATATGGACATGCTTAAATGATTATTGTACCACACTTTCATTTGCAAAGACATAATGTATAAAACGAATAATTTTCAAGTATATCATTTATGTAAAAATTAAATTTATATTAGATATTTTTTTAAATGTAATATTAAATATTAATTTTTACCTAATATTATTACATAAATATGTACAAATTTTACATGTTGCTATTACATAAAGTGTAAGTCCCGCAGTTTACTCTACCGTTTTCTGCTGGCGGGTTCCGGATGCACACTCTGCAGAAATCAGGGGTGTAAACTGCTCAGTGGCATGAAATAAAGCATGTAGTGTGTGTGTCCGCAGGCCGGCCCTACCCGCCCTACGAGCCGTTGTGGTTCCGCAAGGCTGAGCAGCCCTACACGGGGGAAGTGTCCCACAAGTACAGCGGTGACTACTGGAAGTGCAAGGAGACGCAAGACTGGTCGCGCTGTCCCGACATCTTTTAGAGTCTGTACATGTATATATTGGGGTGCATGGCGATCCGGGATGCTTCTTGTAGAGATATATATATTATATATATGCTGTGCTATGTACAATTGTTTTTGTTTTTGTATGATTAAATGTTTTAACGAGTTGCTCATGGTTGTTACTGAACGCAGCACGGTTGCCCGTTACTTTATCCCGGCAAAGGGTGAACGAAACCATCCCGAACTATAGAGTTCGTACTATAGGATGACCAGGTAGAAAAGAATGTCGGGGGGGGGGGACGACGACTCACCATAAGTTGCTGCTGTAGAGCTTCCCCCACTTGGCACTACGACTCCACCTTGCACAAGCACAAGGTCTAACGACAAAGAAACCAGTAGGAGTGAGAAAGAGAGAGAGACACTTCCCCTACCTGACGCACATGCGCAGAAGAAAGACTAGCAGTGGAGAGACGAGGGAGCTGAAAACACTCTCCCCTACTTTGGTGCGCTTGCGCATTGAAACATTCTTTTCCACCTGGTCATCCTATAGTGCGTGTACTTGTTGCAGCTAGGGGCTAAGATTGTGAAGGAAGCAATCTACTTGGGGAAACCACGGAAAACCAAGACTAGGATACAAACCCACCAATTATCCTCTACAGGCAGAGCAGGGAATCAAACCTGGAAGTTATCCACATTACCTGTTCATTGTGTCTTTCCATATTACTGGAATCCACTTCTTCTTAATACGTTGTAACCCAGCAGAGGTTGCCGATCATTCCACATTGCTGCATGCCATCTTCATATATCCTTCAGCCACGAGTTTCTTTGTCTTCCAATAGACCTTTTTCCATGAATTTTCCCTTCAATCAGGGAAGGACTCTTTCCACTGCTCCTATTCAATAATTAGTTGTAGTAACTGGTTAGCCTAATGTTCTAATTACAGGGGCATCACATTAACCTCTCAAATGGAAAAATTGTATGAAACGATTATAGAAGGAAAGATTAGACCACTGATAGAACCAAGGTTATCAGAGGAACAATATGGATTCAGGAAAGGCAGATCAACAGATGATCTGATATTTGGGCTCCGTCAATTGATGGAGAAATATTATGAACACAATAAAGATCTCTGGATAGCCTTCCTGAATATCAAAGAGGCATTCGATGCTGTGAACAGAGATAAAAGTCTGGACATTGTTGAGGAAGAGTGGTTTGAGTAATGATATAGTCAAGAGAATTGAGAACATTTACGAGGGAATCAATAGTCGTGTTAAAACTCCATCAGGACTGACAGAACCCTTTAGAATAACAACAGATTTCAGGCAAGGGGGAGTTCTGTCTCCTCTTCTCTTCATTGCTGTGATGAATTAAAGATTTCCTTTATTGAAACAAAGAACTGTAAGTTACATCCTAACTGAAAACACAATAAAGGAAAAAGGATCGCCCGAATGGGCATTAATTTTTACCATAATCACTTAATGATTTTAATCTTTTGCGACACGTCGTAATATGGTATCTGGTACACCTTTCGTTGCATAAAATGCAAACACGATTATCATTCGGACTATGGAAGGATCTGTTGGAGCATATCTTATGATGGAATCCGTGAATGGCGAGTCTCGTTATTACATGTCTTTGATCTTGATTCTCGTTAGACCACGTTCTGTTCATCATGGCATCAGTAATATAAAAGTCTGGATCTATCTCTTGTCTCTTTGCTCTTCTAGCCTCCAAAAAGTCAGTAGAGGATCTTGTAGCCGGCAAAGGTACTTTCAGTCTGAGGTCTTCGATGAAGAAGGTTTCCTTTGCTAACTCATAGACTAATCTTGTGGGAGCCATCTTTCCAACTCTTAGAATATACTTTAAAAATCTCGAATGACATCCAACAAAATGTATCCCAAACCATCGGCGATGGAAAAATGAAAGTTATGCTCTTTGCGGATGACATATGTGTGTGGGGTGATTCCAAAGAAGAATTGCAAGAACAGATCAAACCATGGACAGAAAGAGCAAAGGAATATGGTCTTATGTTTAGTGTGGGAAAAAGTGAGGTGCTAGTTATGCAGAGAAACGGCCAACCGGAGGGTTCCATTGAAATTGATGGCAGACAGCTTAGATTTTCTCAAAAATTTAAATATCTGGGAAGTGTGATATCCGCAACAGGTACCATTGATGAGGAAATCACCAACAGGATTTCGGCTGGAGGTACATTTTATAGAGCTGTTCAAGACCTCATATGGATCCAGAAAGTACCTCTGCAAAGTAAACGAGCGATCTGTCAGACTTATTATGTGCCAATTTTGACCTATGGCTGTGAAACTTGGACCATGAGGAAGAAAGATGTGAGAAGGATTCAGGCAGCAGAGATGAGATTTGCCAGAGCCATGGTTGGTAAGGCAAGCATATGAGCATATCAGAGAATTGGTTCAGGTCGACAAACTACAGGATAAAATAACCTTGAAAAGGCTCATGTGGTTTGGCCATTTGCGAAGGATGGATGTTACCAGAATTCCAAAACAAATGTACGAACTGCAGCTTCATGACCGAAGACCAAGAGGACGACCAAGAAGGAGATATGCAGACATGGTGAGAAATGACATCCAACAATTGAGTCAGGACTTGGACAGCATTGAAGAAGAAGAAGAAGAAGAAGAAGAAGGAGAAGAAGAAGAAGAAGAAGAAGAAGAGAAGTACAGAGACAGAAATTGGTGGAGGGGCCTCATTCGCCGACCCATCTAATAGATGGAACGACGTGGGATATGTATGTATGTATGTATGTATGTATGTATGTAACAGGTTAGCCAACGGCCTGGCCATGTTGTAACACCGGATCCCATGAGAACTCAGCAGTTAAGCAGCATTGGGCATGGTCGGAACTTGGATGGCATGCTGGTTCTAGGTACTGCGCGCTGTTAGCAAACATGAGGAGGAGCGGGAAGGACCTGGCCACCCTACTGCACGTAAACTCCGTCTGAGGATAGCCTCTTCGTAGGCTCGGACCTGCCTTCTGGCAGAATACCAATTAGGCTACGTTTAGTAACATGTCCCAAGTATTTTGTTTTCGTTGTTTTATTACAAGCAGTAGTTCTCATTCGTTTTCTATCCGACGAAGGACCTCGTTATTCGAAACTTTCAGTATCCATGATATACGTAGGTTACGTCAGCACAGATACATTTCAAATCGTTTCTCAGTATTCAGAAGTCGTCAGATTTTTTAAGAGCGTTAAAAATCCCTCAGTAAGGCTTCCTTCGAAGGGTAAGTTAAGCCGGTGGGCCCATGTCATAGATTTACGGCATGTAAAGGAACCTTCCAATAATTACACTTGTGTGAAGCTAAATTATAGGTTAGATTTGACTAACGCTCTTAGGTTCCAACGTTCGCAGTGGCATCTAGTAACAAAGTTCAGAACTAGTTGTCGTTGATGGTGGCGTTTGGTAGCAAAAGTAGGAACTACTTGAAAAAATTAATCGTCTGCAGTCCTTACCTGAATTACAGATAACACACACTAATACAGCCATCACAATTAACACCGGTTATCAGACAGATTCTACACACTCCCAAAGTACACTGGGCTACATGACCGCATTGTCGCAGCCCCTAAACTGAGGAACCAACCAACCTATAGTTATTAAGAACTTAAAATAAAATTAAAAGGAGAAATTGCACAACTTGAACGTTTTAATAATTCAGCCAGTGGCCATGGTCAGGACGGGTCAGGGAAGGGCTATTGGGAGGAAATCAGCCGTGGACCTATTGAAAGGAACCGTCCCGTCATTTGCCTGATGGTGAAAATGGGAAACCACGAAAACCATTTTCAGGACAACCATGATGGGATTCGAACCCACGCTCTCCCGATACCATCGGGGTGCAAGGTGGCGCGTTAGTGCTCTCGGCCACCGCGGCCAAGTTGAATGTTTTGAATACTGTTCAGGTCACCAAACTGTCCGGTGGTTCACCCGATTGGCGAGTGTAGGGGAGTGCTCAGGGAAGGACGACTTCCTCTAAGAGGGTTGTGTCTACGAGGGCGTGTGTGTGTTGGAGGAACGGGGATGAAATTCAGGACGGCTGCTTATGGAGACTAGGTCATGAAGGCATGGGCTTAGTCGGCAATACGGGGCTGGGAAAGACATTCCGGAACTCCAGCTGGTGGCCGTGCAGCCCGTGTGGAGTTGCTGACTCTTCTGAAAGTGGTAAATGACAAGGTCGCTGATTATTGACTCATTCAGCGCAGAGCAGTGCGTTTACTGTAAATAAAAGAACAGTGGGAATGCTGTCTGGATTATTGGGGGGGGGGGGGAGTAGGGGGCGAGGGATTGGAAAGTGTGTAGGAAATGAGGAAAGCTTCGAGCGCACGAAGTCCCGTGGGGGCTACATCCTGCGTCGGCAGACAGCACTCCTCGATGAACTGGTACTGGTCCTTTCTTAATGTCTTGTGTTGCCGTCAAGGAATCAGCTGACTGTTTGTTGTAGCTTACGTAATGCACTGGCTAGCGTTTCGACTTTTTGTATTTTTGTGGCGATGATTGCATTGATTGGACTTTTACTAGTTATTTTGAAGAAGATATATAGCAAACGAGGATTATTATTACTGTTGCATAACACCTGTAATTGCCTAAAATACAAATTTTCATGGATATTTTCAAAGGATTATTTAATAATACAAATTTCCATAGATATTTTCAAAGGATTATTTAATGCCTTTCTTAATTAATTATTATGTAAGGGTATCCATTTTCTTAGTTTTAAGTCTACTTGGTATAAGTTCTGTTAATGTGCTGATGAAGAAACCAACGAGTTTCGAAACATGTACACATAGTCTATAAAATATTGACAATTAAGTGTTTTTAGTATTGATTTGGCGAATATTATAACATACCAGTAAGTGTTTTAACAATGTATGGAGCCAAAACCTGGACAATTCGAAAATAAGATGAGAGCAGAATAGAAGCTCTAGAAATGTGGATTTGGAGGCGGATGGAGGGAATAGGTTGGAAAGAAAAAATAAGAAATGAAGAGGTATTGCAGAAAATAGGAGAACAAATAATTATGAAAAAAAAAGAAAAATGTATTGGATTGGAAATAGTTTGCTGACAAGAAGGGACAGTAAATGGTAAAATCTGTGATTGATAACATGTCCTAATGACACATTGTGCAGAAGACTGCAATCGATAAGAGAGAAAAGCCATTGAAACCATTTTTAATATGGCAGAGAGCAGCGAAGTCTCTGGTAATCTGATTCACTGCCATATTAAAAGTGGTTCCAATTGTTGGAATAGAATTAATAATAATAATTTTTCTTCTTTTCTTAGTCGTTTACCCTCCAGGTTGGTGGATCCCACGGACTCAGCGAGGTAACTCACCACTACCGCCTCTACCGCAATGTCCTAGAGCTGGGAGCATCTATTCGGAGGGGATACATCTGGTGAGGTGGGATTGGCACCTCGCCCAGGCGGCCTCACCTGCAAAGCGAACAGGGGCCTCATGAGGGAAGGTAATGGATGGTTAGGATGGATAGGCAAGGAAGAGGGAAGGAGGCGGCCGTGGCCTTGAAGAAGGGACCATCCCGGCATTTGCCCGAAGACGAAGTGGGAAACCACGGAAAACCACTTCGAGGATGGCTGAGGTGGGAATCGAACCCCCTCTACTCATTTGGAACACCCGAGGCTGAGTAGACCCCGTTCCAGTCCTCATACCACTTTTCAAATTTCGTGGCAGAGCCGGGAATCGAACCCAGGACCTCCGGGGAGGCAGCTAACCATGCTGACCGCTAAGCTACGGAGGCGACTATAAAAAAAATATTATTATTATTAATAATAATAATAATAATAATAATAATAAAAGACATGCCATTGAATACAACAATATAAAAAGTTAATAATAATAATAATAATAATAATAATAATAATAATTTCAATATATATTCTGCATTTTTCTTTTTCTTTTAATTTTTTTTACGAGGGAATGTGGAAAATCTTGCCTGGGACACTTGTGGGGGTCCGCACTCCACATGTGTGCAGGATTCTAACACTAATAACCACACGCCCCTCTCCCACGACGTATGTCTCCACCTCGGTACCACTCTCGCATTTCTTCAGGGCGGTATCATGCGTGAAGCCTCTTGTGCTTCAATTCTCCTTTACTCGTAAGCATCTAGATCCCTCTTCTTTTGATGCTTAGTACTTTCCACATACACTGCTACCTGATCACGGGATTCCTGATTTTGCTGCATAATATGCTCGACGTTGTCTGGAGTCAGTTCTCCCTGTTCAGCTTGCAAGCAGCCAATGGCCACAAAGTCATCGATGTCATTGCAGTAGAAGCACACCAGACTATTCGCTCGCTCTATTCTGTGGAGGAATTTTCAAAAGTATCCATGGTCTGCCAAAAACTGTGTGAAATAGAATGTTCCCAAAGGAAAACATGTTCATTTATCCATTTGAGCTAATATATTTTAAGAAAAATTTGATAAAATGGTCCGGCTAGTTCCAGAACAAGTTGCCAGCGTTTCGCCCCAGTGTACCATTGGGCTGAAATGTACAAGAGCTATTACCTACCAATAATGACTCACGGAGCAGAAACTTGGCCGATGAAAGTAGAATACAGGATTCCTGAGGAGTACGGTATAGAAGACTGGCAGAGAGAGAGAGTGAGCAGATCAGATTGAGATGGTGTGGACATGTGAAAAGGATTAAAGAATGCTGGAACAAGTGATGGAGATACGGAGGACGAGGAAGACCTAGAGTACCGGTACAGTGGATGGATTTGGTGAAGGACAGTGCGAGTGTGGAGTGGAGTTCAGTGGTTGAGGAAAGATGGTGGACAGACAGAGTAAAGTGGAGGGGGGGGGGGGGTCATATTTGCTTCGACCCGGCTTAGACTGGAAAACGCAAATTGATGTTGATGATCGGAAAATTTCCCCACACACTCAAGTACACGGGGTTACATGACCATTGTGTCACAAAGTCCCTAAATTAATCGAGCAACAACATCTCTTTCCTAAACTTTGCTCTGGAATATATTAGTGACTAGCGTACCTGTGCGAGAAAACTCGCGTGTTCATAAACCACACTTTCCCCAATAGGTTTACAATGAGAGACTTAAGGAGAAAGGTTCGTATGTTTTTATTTCATCCAAATGATTATAGAACACTATTTACATTTCAGAATAAAGGAAAGACCTCAGATTGTTTAAATTACATGAAACAGGCATCACAGCGGCCCGTGGACAGCGTATTTTACTACAGCAACAGTAACTGTATCCGTAGCGTAGCGGTCAGCATGGTTAGCTGCCGCCCCGGAGGTCCTGGGTTCGATTCCCGGCTCTGCCACGAAATTTGAAAAGTGGTATGAGGACTGGAACGGGGTCTACTCAGCCTCGGGTGGCCCAAATGAGTAGAGGGGGTTCGATTCCCACCTCAGCCATCCTCGAAGTGGTTTTCCGTGGTTTCCCATATCGTCTTCGGGCAAATGCCGGGATGGTTCCTACTTCAAGGCCACGGCCGCCTCCTTCCCCCTTCCTTGCCTATCCATCCTAATCTTCCCCTCCTCCCTTCCCTCATGAGGCCCCTGTTCGCTTTGCAGGTGAGGCCGCCTGGGCGAGGTGCTGATCACACCTCACCAGTTGTATCCCCACCGACCAGATGTTCCAAGCTCCAGGACACTGCCCATAGAGGCGGTAGTGGTGCGTTCCCTCGCTGAGTCCGTGGGAACCACCAACCTAGAGGGTAAATCGACTAAATAAAAAATAAAAAAACAGTAACTGTAAATCGCACACTTCGTACATTTTTTAAAGTGATTTATTAAAGAAATTATAGATATTTTTGAAATTATAGTGCAATTCGTCACTGATAATGTCATTTGTGTGCTGAGTGTGCTGTAACACTCAACGGTTATTCGATATTTATGACATTATAAAATTTGAGTACGGTACACATTCCTTTGAATTACTGTTTCTGAAATCCATGAAAAATGATAAAGGAAGGACCTCATAATGTTAAAATGACAGCGACCAAAATGTATGATGGACAGAAATTATGGAGCGTATTTTAATACATCAACGGTATCTGCAAATCGCACACTTTGTACATTTTTTTAAGTCAGATTTTAAATAAATTATTGATATTTATGGAATTAGAGTGCAATTCGTCACTGCTAATGTCTATTCTCCTTCATTTGAATGCTCATTTTCACGATCGGTCGCTTGTGAGTGCCGCAGAAGGGATATAAACTACTGAAATAATATATTGAACCCGAGGGGGTTATGCTGACTGATATCGAACGTGGATCTCAGAGACTGTGATCTCAGTATAAAGGTTCCACCAGGGAACGAACCCGAGGTCTGTTGAGGGAGTTTCATTGTAAAAACCCCTAGAGAAAAGTGTATATATAATCACTGGTGTGATTTCAGTTGGTAATGACATTATTTATTAAAATAATGCAGGGAAATTGAGCAAAATACAGCATTATTAGACTACTTGGAGTAGGCTATGCTGGGCTTGGAGCACAGAAAGTGCAGAGTTTGACGTTTTACTAATAGGCTCAGAATTGTGGGAGGTGTCCCTTGGAGCCACGTCAATCTTGCTGACCTCGTTATGTCGTCTGGAAGAGGTTGGGGGCTTGAATAATGACCCAGTTTTTCCCCGACTGAGAATAGAACGGAGAAGAGTGGGGAGAGATCCCAAGGAAAATCATTGATTACTCGTGATTGGAGTAACGCAATGACATGAGAGTGGCACACAGGTGAATCTTTAGCCAGGAGGCTAATTTTAGAGCCTTTAATCTGCGAAATTGACGCATATTTAATGGAGTGCGGAAGGACAGAAGACTATGGTTGTTCGCGGCTGAGTTTGAAGAGGTCGCCAGGGATTCCCAGTGGAACAGCGTCCCCACGCTATGGAGAAAGGAATTAATATTAATTAATTGGCCGAGCGATTCTTCAGCACGCGGATAGTTCTGGGATCAGTGAAGAAAAAGGAACCCGATGAGCATGGTTTCTAGACCAGAATCATGCTGGGAGAGGAGTCGAGATAACGCGGGAAAATTTAGCTCTACTTTTTGTGTGAATCCAATATAAGGGAGTCGACCCTTGGCAGAGCACTCCAGGCTCAACCCCAGTCTCACCCCAGTCTTACGCAGTTTACCCAGTTGGACACAGTTTGTCACAGAGAGTCGCAGACAGTCGTCGCTACACAGTTTTTGTCAGCAGTACGAACAATGGTGTGTCCACTTAGGAAGCAACGTGTGAGATAAGTTGCAGAACTATTGTAAATAATAATCTGTGTAAATTTATGTACAGTGTTAAGCGCAATGTATAAAATATTGACTGATAAAGCATGTGTAATTACGCTGGAATGCGCTGGGAGGAACTTTACGAAGCATTTGGTAATGTTTTAAGAATACCAAATAGTAACGCTCAGCACGGAAGTTAGCATATTTATGCAAAGCAGGAAGCTTACCGTAGGAGTATGGATAAACTGTTGGTGAATTCCGAGGGCAATTGAACCAGACTTTCAATCAGGAGTCGGTAGGAGCACGGGAGATGCCGTCGACACCTGCAATTTTGATATCTTTGCTAGGGAATTTCAACCAATGAAAAGTGTACAGAGTGACGTGTGTTATGTATAAATCATATGTGAAATGTCTTTTAAATTAATGGTTTAATAAGTGTTATAAAGTGTCATGTGTTTTGGAAGCAATAGCTTCTTTATAGAAATGCAAAGTGTCGTGTGGTTAACGGAAGAAATGTATCATAAAATGTGTGTATTCAAGATGCAAATGTCGCACTAAATCTGCATATGGCAGGCGACCCGGAAGGATATGAGTGGGTGGAGCCACCATGATGAGCCGATATGTAAGTACCCCACAAATTATGTTTAAGTAGAGGTATAGGCCACTGCATGTTATGTGATTTCAGAGTTATAAAGATGCCAGTAAGAATCAGATTAGGAGATAGACTCTCCAAGTTTAATCATTATTGTGTTGATTTTAATAGAGTTGAGATGTTATTTGCATCAGTGAGTGGATTAATCGTTACCACTATTAATTAAAAATGGCAATCAGTTATGTAAATGTTACGAACACGGTTGTTCGATTTTTGAGATGTTTAGTTGTGTCGGATTTTGGTAATTTATGTCAGTGAGAATAATAATAATAATAATAACGAATAATAAAGGTATGAATGAACGCATCAGGAAAAAATGTTGTAAGCAAGAAAGAGTTACGCTAAGGGCAAGACTTATCGATCTAAGCAGTAAGATTATACAGTAAGATTACACTACGGGATTAAGAAAAGAGTTTTATATCAGAATATATATTGTATTAATGGGAATATAATTATGCCAGGAAATGGAAGAGCTTTTAGTGAATTAAATTTGCAACTTATGTGAAAAGCCTATAGAGTAATTGATAGATTTCTCTTAATATTATAGGACGAAGGTCGTAACATTAGGTCGGGAACCAGGTGGTCTATTCGACGTATGAAATCTCGTATGCCGTGGGCATAATTGGAGATGTGCTTTGTGCCAGAGTGTTTAGTGAATTGGACTCTAACTCTGATGATGGATATGGAATGTTCCGGGTTGGAATCCCGTGATAGATGAGAGGCAAACGATGGACACCTCTACACTCTATCTGATTCCCCGAGAACTTATTGTTGAGCGATTCGGCTCGTTGAAGCGAACCTCAGACGGCAGCATGGCTGACCGCATTTATTTAAGACACTGGTTACCTACTAGACCAATGTTTTATGAACCTCGTACCTTCATGTTGAAATGGGCCTATTTGGTGCCAGTTATTATTATCCTCCGGGTAGGAATAAATGTAAAAGCTCATTCAGTACCTATTTGCATAACATTCAATTAAAGTCCATTGGGATATGTGTGTCATTGGGACCACAGTATTTGTCTTGTAAAATCTTATACTGCTTGGTGAAGAAAGCCTTTGGTCAGGAAGCGAGGGGCGAGGTAATGTTGGAACCCCACTCCACTTCTATTATGTGCAGGCCGCTCAGAGGAGGGTCTAGGACAGGCAAGCAAACCGTGAAAGAAGGTTTAAGACGGGCAGATTTTAGACCCTGTTAATGACATAAGATGAAATATTGTTGTATTGAGTAATGAAGCCATGTGGTTTAAGAACACATTGATAATTATAGATCACCCTGATGGTTCATGATTTTAGCTATCTAATGAATGGTTAGACGTTGCATTTGTACTGTCACTGACAACTTTTTCAAAAGTTGGTTACTAGATGCCACAGGCTACGCGCGCAAGGTAGTTTAATTGTACTATCCGACACAGCAATAACTAACGTTTTTAAGATGAAATCACAAACGGCATGCAGTGGAACTATATAAATAGAGGAAGTATAGGGGTAGCTTACATAATTATGGAGTTGCACGTTGACTGCTGTGCAACACCAGAATAGGCTAATGCATGTAAAGCATTTGGTGGGAGGAGAAAGATCAAAACACACACACGATACACATTATTGTCAAATTAAGACAAGGTTTAAGGGATAAATAATTTTGTAGAATTAAAGAAGTCACATTGGATGACAGTAGAATTAAAGTACAGTTTGTTTCTGAAGTTGTATGTGCATCAGCGCACTAAAGTATTATTGTGAAGTTGATATAAGGGTAAAGGTTTGAGTTTTGATAGGATTTTATTGTGATAATATTATGTTCATATCAGTGGATTGTGGAAGTAATTTTTATTTGATTTTGTTTTATGGTTATGGGGATTGTTTTGTTTGTTTGAAGCCATGAATTTTATTACTGAATTAAAGTTTTAGAATAGAGTTGTGCCTTATCATTGTAGAGTTGATACCTTTTAGCCTCAAATCCAAAATATGCAACTGCTCAATGGGGAGACGGTACACGCTCGAGTCCTGACGCTAGCTGGAGGCAGAAGCATATTTTCCATCGAGATTACTCACATGGGTACATGGAAATTGATGTCCTGTACAGTGATTTGAGCTATAGGTACAACTGAAGTCGGTCTAGATCTAGTGCACACAACTCTATTAAAGTAACAATTAACATGAAGTAGGGAAAGACCGCACCTAATCTTAAGCTAAGCTCCGATACGAACAATATAAATTTTTGAAAAACACCTTAATTAACATGATCCAGGTAACTTGGGGCGGTAGTATTCTATCATGGAATCGCCTCAGTAGTGCAATATGTATGTTTTGGCATTGCAAGACCTGATCTTTATTTATCTGGACACTCGTACGATGATATTGACTCTCATAGTATTTATCATGGCGCTAGTATGTGGGCCGGTTTTAAATACAGGTCGCCATAGGCGCAGAGGTGTATTTCTTTATCATGGCGAGACCCAAGTGGGGCATTCGACAGTACAACCGAGACCTTGGAGGGTTGCTGCGATGTCTTAACGTGGACCACCTCCCATGATATATTAAATTATCATGGCGCCCAGGTTCGTGGAGCTTATGGGATTTAGGGAAAACCCATAGATTTGTTATGGTATTTCATGGGGAAAACCATAGTAATTGTTTTTTTTGCCTCAAACTGTGTTTGAGTGATTGTTGAGTTCAGTAGGCTTTTGATGTAACGCAGAATCTCTCTATTGAGAAGAGGATTACCCAAGGGTACGAGCGCTACACACCCAATCCACAATTTATCATTAAATTGACAGGTTTTGTACGATCTTACAATATGTGTACAGTGTTTGATGTTTCTCTTCAAAACATATCCACACATTTTTCCAGGAAGCCTGCCTGCATATCAAAGTGTATTATTGTAAAAATGTCAGGTACAGAGGAGATCCTGCAGGTTATTGCAGGGTTGAAACAGCATTTTGATGCTGTTAACGAGCAAAATAAGCTGGAAGCTAAGGCTCTCCAGGATGGAATAAACACTCGTTTAGATGCCAATCAGGAGGCAATTAATGCAAATCAGGTTGCACTGAGTAATCGTCTAGATGCCAATCAGCGGGCAATTAATGAAAACCAGGTTGAATTGAGTAACCGTTTAGATGCTAATAAGGTTGAATTAAATAATAAGTTAGGTCAAATGCAAGAGGTAAATAAGACCGAAGTAACAGAAACTGTTGTAAGCATTGTATCAGAAATGCAGGTTAAAACAGATAAACGTTTCGAGGCTATAGAAGCCAAGCTCGAAAGTAATTTACAAGCGTGTAAACATGCTCAGGATGAAACCAACAGTAGGCTAGATGCGCTGTCTAACGACATTAAGGATATTCAAATCCAAAATGAGGCGACTCTCGAACGCCAAGCGAAACAGTTTTCAGAATTTACGAGAACGGTAGATCAGAGGTTAGAAGAGAACGACTCTAAATGGGACCAGAAATTGAAAAGCTATGCTAGAGCAATTAACGGTGATCTCAAGAAACAGGATCAGAACATATTAGATCAATGTCAGGAAATAAGCGAGATTAAGGCTATCGCTAATGAAAGTAAAGAACTAGTAAGCAACGTGAAAGGTCAGATGGGCAAAGTTCATCAAGAACTGGACCAAGTTCAAAGTGACATTGTTGTAGTTAACAAAAGGCAAGAGGAGAATAGAGGTGAGATCATCAAGGTCCGGAATGAATTGTCAAAAGTCAATGGACACATTCAAGAGGAAATTAAAGGGCTGAGAGAAGAACTCGAAGTGAGAGAAGGCCAGAAGACAGAGGCAAGCGACAAGACCCTTGCTCAAATTAAGGAAGATGTAGAGGATGAAATCTCCCATATCAAACAAAGCTTGAAAGAAGACAAGAAGAAAATATTTCAAGTAGCTGAGGAAAATCGAGATAGGCTTACCAGAATCGAGAAGGAGGTAATTACTCGACTGGAAAGAGCGGAGATGCGCCACAATCAAATGGAGACTAGGATAATCGCACAGGAGGAAACCCTTCTGAAAGATCCTAAGTCAAGTGAAGGCAGCATGGAAGATATGAGGAAAACAAGGTGGGCAGACTTAGAAACCCAACCTATAATCAGGAATGCTACAGGCCCAGGCGAAAGTCCTTATATGACGCCAGGTGTACCAGTCGCAGCATCAACGCCACATGAAAATGCTATGCACAACCAGGTGATAAACGTAATCAGGGCAAGCGAAGAAAAACCAAGGAAATTCTCAGGTAGCCACTGTAATATGACACCAAAATATTGGTTGAAGGAAGTGTCTGAATATCTGAATGATGCGCGGATACCGCCAGAGCGCAGGCTTCGAGCCATTGAGAAACTAACAGAGGGAGAATGTGCATTATGGTTTCGCAGTTTCCGGTATACTTTCGATACTGTTGAGGAGTTTCGAGAGGAATTTTTGAAGAGATACTGGGATCCAGCGACCCAACAGAATTTACGGTTGGATTTGTATTCAAAAAAATACAGCACCAACAACCCAACGAAGTACGCAGAATTCTTCATATCGCAGATGTGTCGCTTCAAAGAACTGGATCAAAAACCGAGCGAGCTGGAATTATGTATTGCTATCGCCAAACAGCTCCCATACGAGATCCAAAGACTGTTAATCTCGGCAAATGCGAAAACTGCGATAGAAATGGAGACAGTTCTTAGACAACTGGACCTCACAACAGCCAATACGATGCGTCAGAGTCGAACCGTGGAACAGGTACACGTGACCAACACGCAGACTGACCAACATCAAGCTCCAAGGAACAACAAAGCTACGAACACTGAAACATTAGATTCCTACGGACGGCATTGGGAACAGGAACCCAGAAGATGGCAGCCAAAGTACAAAGGGAATGCTAGTAGAGGAGGAAGAGGCCGAAATTCGTGGAATAAGCATAATACCAGGGGTAAACCGTACCAAAACAATGGAGGTAACAATGGCCAAGAAGGCAACAATAGAAATTGGAGACCCCAAGAAAGAAGAAGTAACTTCGATGACGAGGTAGAGGAACGATATCACGCTTCATTGCGATACCTCGAGGAAAGGGGAGATGATCCCGAGAAACAACAAGTCCGCTGGCAAGAAGTTATGCAGAACAGGACATCGCCAGACAGATATGGAGATGGAGCTAAGAGTTTGGAGCTACAGCGCAGCGAACAGGAGAGAAGAAACTCCAAGGGGACGGGCGCTGAAGAAAAAAAAACGCCAAAATTAGAAGAGTTCGAGACTGATGGATGGAAGTCTGTTAACATCATCAATTGGATAGCCAAACCAGAAGAGCTAATCGAGGATACAGGAGGATCACAGGTCATGGTCAAGAGAGAATTGCCTATTATAATAGTAAGAGTAGCAGGATTGAAAATAAGAAGTCTGTTAGACACGGGTTCAACAGTGTGCCTTATGACACAAGCTTTATATAATGAAATAGCCCAGAGAGAGAAGGTTTTGAAAATACCGATCTCTAGTGTCAAAATAAAAGGGGTAATTCCAGACAGGACAATGATATGTAAATATCAGGTATTCCTAGATTTACAGATAGGAGGCTCTATATTCTCACAGAGTTTTCTATTAGTAAACAAACTGCCTTATAACCTACTTATTGGGGCAGAATTTATAAGGGAATACAGAGTGATAATCGACCTAGCATAGGACAGGGTTATGTTCCATGTGAATGAGGAAGCCGAAGGCTTGGAGGTCGCACTCAATGAGATTGAACCAGGGTCAAGTGAACAAGTATGGCATACATATAGAGACGTGGCGGAGGAAGAAGTGTTAGCCATGGAGCAGTTAGAAGAAGAACTGAAAACACTAGCCACAGACTTGGAGAAAGATCTGTAACCCGAACTGGAAGAATATATTTCGGAAAAACTAGAAGAAGCGAAAATTGGGCTAAAAGAGAAGGAAAATTTAAATCAATTATTACTGGAACAGAAGGAAGTCTTTGATTCGAGACCTGGTCGTATAAAGAACTTCACTTATGCTTTTCAAGTCAGTGATTGGACACCATTTAGGCAGAAACCCTACCCTATAGCCGAAAAGCATTATGCCAAAGTGAAAGAGCAATTCAGGAGATGTTGGAGGCCGGTGTTATTGAGAAGACACCTACGCCTTATGTAAGTCCATTGGTAATTGTACCGAAGACAGACGGGACTGTCAGAGTATGTCTGGACCTGAGACATTTAAATTTGAAGGTTATTCCGGAATTTGACCAAGTGCCACCTATTAAAGAGATCCTCAGGAAGTTCAAAGGGAAGACCGTATTCACAAACTTGGATATCACTTCCAGTTTCCACCATCTTGAATTAGAGAAGAAAACTAGTCTGTTGACAGGATTCATGTTTGATCAGCACACATACACGTTTTTAAGGCTACCTTTTGGTTTGAAAACAGCTGGTTCAACACTGATAAGAGCGTTAGATCGCAATCTATCAGATGATGTGAAAGAGAGTACCATCAGATATGTAGACGACATTCTACTCACGTCAGAATCTCTGGAGGAGCACATGAGAGACCTGAAGAAGTTGCTAGATGACCTTCGTGAAGCTAACTTTAAGGTTAATATCAAGAAATCGCACTTCTGTCAGAGGGAAGTTAAATTCCTAGGGCATGTTATTGATGCAAATGGAGTCAAGCCTAATCCAGATAAATTGGAGGTAATTCGAAATTTCCCTCGACCCACGAAAGTAAAGCACGTCCGACAGTATTTGGGAGTAATTGGATTCTTTTCGAACCACTGCCCAAACTATACTACGACAGTAGCACCCCTGCAGGACCTATTGAAGAAAGGCGGCAGATGGAATTGGACGGAGCAATGTCAGGAAGCATTCGTGAGGTCAAAACAAATGCTTTTGGAATATGTGAAACTGGGATACCCGGATTATACCCAGAAGTTCATCATACAGACGGATGCATCACTCATTGGGATTGGAGCGATGCTATTCCAGGAAAATGTTGACCAGCCTGAAAAGAAAGTTTTTATTGCCTTTATAAGTAGGAGGCTGAAAGCCCATGAGAAAAATTACACGATTACAGAGATAGAGTTGCTCGCAATTTTGTACGCGTTGCAATCTTGGCATAAACTCGGGTATGGCTTTCAAATAGTCCTCAGAACAGACCATAAAGCTTTAACATTTTTGTTAAAGACAGACTTGTATAGCCAGAGATTGACAAGATGGTCCCTGTATATTCAGCAATTCAACGTGGAAATAGAATATTGTCCAGGGAAAGAGAATGTAATACCGGACATATTAAGCCGTTACCCTAGAGAAGAGGAAGCGCTAGCTGTCCAGATTGAGAATCGAGATCAGAAGACGTTGGATGACTTGAGGAATCTTATCAACCTACAACGCGAAGCCCCGTGGTTGAAGATGATGATCGATTACTTCGAGGGACGTTTAGCAAGCGGAACTGCAATATACAGAGAGGCAGAGGCATTGGCAACAGATTATGTATGGTATAATCAGATACTGCACAAGTGGGATGATGTAGATCATACACGTCAAAGGATTGTGATTCCTGCATCTTTGCAGAGGAGATTGGTGTGGCTAGCACACAGAGCATTTGGACATCCCGGGATAGACAAAATGTGTGCTCTGTTGAAAGAAGCATTTACTTGGCCAAAGTTGAGAGAAACGGTGAGAAATGCTATTAGGACATGTGATCTGTGCCAAAGGGTAAAGCCAAATCCCTTTTTAATGAGACAACGACCTATACCGTTGTTACCAGAGAAGCCAAGGCAGCTATTGAGCATAGATAACTTTGGACCACTGCCTAGAGCACGTAGAGGCAATAGACACATTTTTGTAGCCATGGATGTATTTTCAAAAATGGTGGTATTATGCCCCATACAGAAGACAAGTTCAAAGCAGGTATTGAAACGCCTGAAAGAGAGAGTTATTCCGATTCTTGGGAAGCCGGATAACATCCTCTTGGACCACGGAAGTTGCTTCACAAGTGCAGAATTTCGTCGAGAACTGGAAACTCTAGGAATTAGGCAGATTTTATCTACCATTCGCCATCCTGAGGCAAGTCCAGTTGAAAGAGTAATGAGAGAGATCCAGAAATACATGAAGATCTACTGCTCTGAAGAGAATTGGCGTTGGATTGAATTCCTAGAAGTAATTGAATACTGTATAAATAATACAGTACATGAGGCGACAGGTCAGGTTCCCGTGACTCTACATCTGGATCAGAGACCAGAGAGACCGTGGACTGGTGTCATTCCATTACCAGTAGACGCACAGCCAGGACGAGAATTGAGGATCCAACGAACCTTCGAATATCTCAAAGCACAGGCGGAGAGACGTCAGAGGAGAAACCGTGCGAAGAGGTATCACAGACCGCTTCTCGTCGGTGAAAAAGTTTTAGTCAGGAAACCCGCCAGTTCAGATCCAGGGGCACGGAAGTATAAGAAGTTCATTTTTGCATATCACGGCCCGTTCGAGGTGATTAGAGACCTACAAAACAATGCATATAGGATAAAGCATTTAGAAACTGGGAACGAGGTCATTATGAATGCAGCCAATTTAAAAGTTTATTATTCGCCAGAAGAATTCGACGAACAAGAAGAAGTATTAACAGCGCACACCCAACTGAACGTGGATAGCGAAGTCATCCAGGCAGTCAGACCTGAAAGTTCGAGCGGCGAGGCGGAACGAGAAGCAGACAGCTTGCCCAGTGGAAGGGACAAACAGCAAGAATGCCAGTGCCTGCGAGAATTCTACAAAGAAATGGTTGAAGTAGCGAGAGAAGTTGAGGCCATAAACGAAGCCATCCGTCAAGAGAATAAACAGCTTAGAGAGAGCGCAGTGTGGAAGGGGGAGCGGAACTAACCTACTCGCAGCCAGACGAGGTGAAGGACCCCAGATGTAAACACAGACAGTGGTAGACAGTCAGCTGGTTACTTATAGAGAGTCACTTATAATTGACTTCTATAAGTTTTGCAAGAGGAATATGAACCCGAGGGGGTTATGCTGACTGATATCGAACGTGGATCTCAGAGACTATGATCTCAGTATAAAGGTTCCACCAGGGAACGAACCCGAGGTCTGTTGAGGGAGTTTCATTGTAAAAACCCCTAGAGAAAAGTGTATATATAATCACTGGTGTGATTTCAGTTGGTAATGACATTATTTATTAAAATAATGCAGGGAAATTGAGCAAAATACAGCATTATTAGACTACTTGGAGTAGGCTATGCTGGGCTTGGAGCACAGAAAGTGCAGAGTTTGACGTTTTACTAATAGGCTCAGAATTGTGGGAGGTGTCCCTTGGAGCCACGTCAATCTTGCTGACCTCGTTATGTCGTCTGGAAGAGGTTGGGGGCTTGAATAATGACCCAGTTTTTCCCCGACTGAGAATAGAACGGAGAAGAGTGGGGAGAGATCCCAAGGAAAATCATTGATTACTCGTGATTGGAGTAACGCAATGACATGAGAGTGGCACACAGGTGAATCTTTAGCCAGGAGGCTAATTTTAGAGCATTTAATCTGCGAAATTGACGCATATTTAATGGAGTGCGGAAGGACAGAAGACTATGGTTGTTCGCGGCTGAGTTTGAAGAGGTCGCCAGGGATTCCCAGTGGAACAGCGTCCCCACGCTATGGAGAAAGGAATTAATATTAATTAATTGGCCGAGCGATTCTTCAGCACGCGGATAGTTCTGGGATCAGTGAAGAAAAAGGAACCCGATGAGCATGGTTTCTAGACCAGAATCATGCTGGGAGAGGAGTCGAGATAACGCGGGAAAATTTAGCTCTACTTTTTGTGTGAATCCAATATAAGGGAGTCGACCCTTGGCAGAGCACCCCAGGCTCAACCCCAGTCTCACCCCAGTCTTACGCAGTTTACCCAGTTGGACACAGTTTGTCACAGAGAGTCGCAGACAGTCGTCGCTACACAGTTTTTGTCAGCAGTACGAACAATGGTGTGTCCACTTAGGAAGCAACGTGTGAGATAAGTTGCAGAACTATTGTAAATAATAATCTGTGTAAAGTTATGTACAGTGTTAAGCGCAATGTATAAAATATTGACTGATAATGCATGTGTAATTACGCTGGAATGCGCTGGGAGGAACTTTACGAAGCATTTGGTAATGTTTTAAGAATACCAAATAGTAACGCTCAGCACGGAAGTTAGCATATTTATGCAAAGCAGGAAGCTTACCGTAGGAGTATGGATAAACTGTTGGTGAATTCCGAGGGCAATTGAACCAGACTTTCAATCAGGAGTTGGTAGGAGCACGGGAGATGCCGTCGACACCTGCAATTTTGATATCTTTGCTAGGGAATTTCAACCAATGAAAAGTGTACAGAGTGACGTGTGTTATGTATAAATCATATGTGAAATGTCTTTTAAATTAATGGTTTAATAAGTGTTATAAAGTGTCATGTGTTTTGGAAGCAATAGCTTCTTTATAGAAATGCAAAGTGTCGTGTGGTTAACGGAAGAAATGTATCATAAAATGTGTGTATTCAAGATGCAAATGTCGCACTAAATCTGCATATGGCAGGCGACCCGGAAGGATATGAGTGGGTGGAGCCACCATGATGAGCCGATATGTAAGTACCCCACAAATTATGTTTAAGTAGAGGTATAGGCCACTGCATGTTATGTGATTTCAGAGTTATAAAGATGCCAGTAAGAATCAGATTAGGAGATAGACTCTCCAAGTTTAATCATTATTGTGTTGATTTTAATAGAGTTGAGATGTTATTTGCATCAGTGAGTGGATTAATCGTTACCACTATTAATTAAAAATGGCAATCAGTTATGTAAATGTTACGAACACGGTTGTTCGATTTTTGAGATGTTTAGTTGTGTCGGATTTTGGTAATTTATGTCAGTGAGAATAATAATAATAATAACGAATAATAAAGGTATGAATGAACGCATCAGGAAAAAATGTTGTAAGCAAGAAAGAGTTACGCTAAGGGCAAGACTTATCGATCTAAGCAGTAAGATTATACAGTAAGATTACACTACGGGATTAAGAAAAGAGTTTTATATCAGAATATATATTGTATTAATGGGAATATAATTATGCCAGGAAATGGAAGAGCTTTTAGTGAATTAAATTTGCAACTTATGTGAAAAGCCTATAGAGTAATTGATAGATTTCTCTTAATATTATAGGACGAAGGTCGTAACATTAGGTCGGGAACCAGGTGGTCTATTCGACGTATGAAATCTCGTATGCCGTGGGCATAATTGGAGATGTGCTTTGTGCCAGAGTGTTTAGTGAATTGGACCCTAACTCTGATGATGGATATGGAATGTTCCGGGTTGGAATCCCGTGATAGATGAGAGGCAAACGATGGACACCTCTACACTCTATCTGATTCCCCGAGAACTTATTGTTGAGTGATTCGGCTCGTTGAAGCGAACTTCAGACGGCAGCATGGCTGACCGCATTTATTTAAGACACCGGTTACCTACTAGACCAATGTTTTATGAACCTCGTACCTTCATGTTGGAATGGGCCTATTTGGTGCCAGTTATTATTATCCTCCGGGTAGGAATAAATGTAAAATCTCTTTCAGTACCTATTTGCATAATATTCAATTAAAGTCCATTGGGATATGTGTGTCATTGGGACCACAGTATTTGTCTTGTAAAATCTTATACTGCTTGGTGAAGAAAGCCTTTGGTCAGGAAGCGAGGGGCGAGGTAATGTTGGAACCCCACTCCACTTCTATTGTGTGCAGGCCGCTCAGAGGAGGGTCTGGGACAGGCAAGCAAACCGTGAAAGAAGGTTTAAGACGGGCAGATTTTAGACCCTGTTAATGACATAAGATGAAATATTGTTGTATTGAGTAATGAAGCCATGTGGTTTAAGAACACATTGATAATTATTGATCACCCTGATGGTTCATGATTTTAGCTATCTAACGAATGGTTAGACGTTGCATTTGTACTGTCACTGACAACTTTTTCAAAAGTTGGTTACTAGATGTCACAGGCTACGCGCGCAAGGTAGTTTAATTGTACCATCCGACACAGCAATAACTAACGTTTTTAAGATGAAATCACAAACGGCATGCAGTGGAACTATATAAATAGAGGAAGTATAGGGGTAGCTTACATAATTATGGAGTTGCACGTTGACTGCTGTGCAACACCAGAATAGGCTAATGCATGTAAAGCATTTGGTGGGAGGAGAAAGATCAAAACACACACACGATACACATTATTTTCAAATTAAGACAAGGTTTAATGGATAAATAATTTTGTAGAATTAAAGAAGTCACATTGGATGACAGTAGAATTAAAGTACAGTTTGTTTCTGAAGTTGTATGTGCATCAGCGCACTAATGTATTATTGTGAAGTTGATATAAGGGTAAAGGTTTGAGTTATGATAGGATTTTATTGTGATAATATTATGTTCATATCAGTGGATTGTGGAAGTAATTTTTATTTGATTTTGTTTTATGGTTATGGGGATTGTTTTGTTTGTTTGAAGCCATGAATTTTATTACTGAATTAAAGTTTTAGAATAGAGTTGTGCCTTATCATTGTAGAGTTGATACCTTTTAGCCTCAAATCCAAAATATGCAACTGCTCAATGGGGAGACGGTACACGCTCGAGTCCTGACGCTAGCTGGAGGCAGAAGCATATTTTCTATCGAGATTACTCACATGGGTACAATATACTAGTTGAAACCCGTCAAAACATGACGGACAATGGAAAAAAAAATACTGAAGAAGCTTCTTATATAAGTTCCATTCTTTGTACGAATACTTTTTAGCACTATTGCAACTTTAAGGGCATCAAAAGATAGCACTCTCAACATTGCAACATAATGCTGGTCATGACTGTAAACGTGATGAGGTAAATATCCCAATACGTTTCAGAGTTTCTCTTTGAGCTTGATTGATTGTGATAAAGTAGGCCGAGCGAATAGGACATTGTTGCCTATTAAAAGAAAATGTACTGTACCTGCAAGTGTTTTATCGGAAGGTGTTAAATCAAGTCGTAGAATTTGAGCTCCCTGCCTAATATTTCTGCACCTATTATATCCGAATCCAAGCAATTTCTTACATATTTCTTACACTTAATATATTTCCATATGTGAGTCCTTGGGAAACGTTCAGATTTCTAAGGAGCATAACTATGGCTCAAACGTTCGGAGTATGTGAAGGCGAATCACTTAATTCCAAGGAATTGAAGAATTCTATAATAGGGAAATGAAGTAGCTGGCTTTCATCTTCAGTATCCAATCTGTTAATGCTGATGTATGTGTTTGAACTACTGGATATAAGTTCAGTGACATTTAAATTAATATTACATTTTTGCAGCTTGGCAAATATTTTATATTCCAGCAGATCAATTTTACCATCACAACAGTAAAGGCCAAAGTAACCACGCGTAGATTTTACGCAAGAGAAATACAATGTAGTACAATGTTTACATTGGATCGTCAAAGACCTTACACTGTACTGCATAATATCTGGAATTGTTTCTGAAATGGCTTATTTATATTGGATTTTAAATGTGGCTTCGTATTATTCGATAACACTATAGTGTCCTGCAATAACGGAGCCGCTAAATATTAAATGGCAAATAATGCTTCCATTTGCCGAAATCAACTGCGTAGTTAGACTCATTACTCTAAACAAATAATCATTAAACAATTGTCTTATACAATGACGTTCAACATGACCGTCCAGAGACTTTCATACTCAAGTTGGTTGGTGAGGAGAAAGCGATGAGACTGATCACTTAAAATAAATTCCTTATAATTGTTCCTGCCAGCGAAATTTTTTGCAATAGCATGAAAACCCAGCTCGGGACGTTCTTCATTTTGATATAAACAGTACAAAACTGCTCTAAATAAGCAATTTCCATCACCTGTTATAGGTTATGGCAGTACATTTTGCAGGGGAACATAGAATCACTTCGCCCTACTGGAATGAGCATAGGCCTCTACTCAATACTCACTTCGGCAGTCACCCTAATGGAGGCAGGTCTAGAATTCTATGTCCCGTGCATGTCAAAAATCGTATTAACACATGGAATCCCACCCATTCTTGGCTATCGCCTCGGAGACCCGGGTTACATTTCCTGCTCTGCCAAGAAATTTAATTCTGGTCTGAGGGCAAAAACGGGGCACATTCAGACTCTTGAGGTATAACTAAGAAGAGGAAGGATTGATTCTCACCTCGACAATCTTGGATGTGTTTTTCCCTGGTTTCCCACTTCCACTCAAGGCAAATACTGGGATGGTTCCTAACTTAAGGCCACGGCCGTCTCCTTGCCACTTCCCACCTTAATTACAAATACACACATTAATTCAGCCATCACAATAACACAGGTTATCAGAGAATATTTTACACATACACACCAAAGTGCGCGGGGCTGAGTGACCACGATGTCGGAGCCCTTCAAACGAATTATGTTTGCCAAGTGTCTCTCATGGCGAAAGCAATTGTGGACACGCGCGAGTGCCTGGAAAACTACTTCTTTCTTTAATAATTTAAGTGTATATCGATGATGCATAATTATAACTTTTAGTCTAGGACGCTACCAACTTGGGAAGAAATTGCAATATTAAGGTACATAAACAACATAGCCTACACATTCAACTGTCAGTTAATGTTCTTCAACATTTCCCTTCTTAAATATTCCACTCGTTTATAATTCTCATAAATAACTATCACGTGAAAACGCGCCATGTCTTGTGTTTTAATTATATCGATGCAATGGTGCTGCCGTCTGTTGTCAGTTACTGAAACTATGTGGGCGAGGTACTACCATCTGTTGTCAGTTACTGGAACTGATTACAGATATTCAAACGGCGTGTTGAGGACAACAGTTAGCTCTTTTGATCACATGCTGTAATGCAATGGTAAAATGGAAATAAAATGTATTGAGAGGGAATGTAGAAATATGTATCTTTAACTGACATAAAACGTTACTAATACTCCGTGATAAAACAATATTTAACTATCACGTGAAAACGCGCCATGTCTTGTGTTTTAAATATATCGATGCAATGGTGCTGCCATCTGTTGTCAGTTATTGGATCTATATGGGTGAGGAACTACCATCCATTGTCAGTTACTGGATCTGATTGCAGATATTCAAACGGCGTATTGAGGACAACAGTAGTGGGCTCTTTTGATCACATGCTGTAAAGCAATGGTAAAACGGAAATAAAACGTATTGAGAGGGAATGTAGAAATATGTATCTTGAACTGACATAAAACGTTACTAATACTCCTTGATAAAACAATATTTCAGTAGAAAAAAAAACTGGCGTGAGGTAGGATCGAACCCGTGCTCCTTGGATCCACAGTCAGTCCCCTTAACCAAATAGCTACTCGCGCACTCTGGTTTAGTAGCAGACGCAACCGTTCACTAACTTCAAAATCCGCATCTGAAGAATATAATTCATTTCATTAACAACAAAAAATCAATGTTGCACATTCGTATATGTTCAGACTGTTATTATATTTTATTGTCAGAACTTGGTTAATGTATGTTTTCAATTACATGGACGTTTATTAAATAACTAATATTTTAATGGAGTTCTCACCGCCATTTTGACATGAGCCAAGGCGGATTGTGCGCATGCGTGAGGGGAAAGAATTCTGCTATTTTCTATATTAATTAAAAAATATACAGTAACATATTTGTTTATTTTAGAGACACTCTGCAAATCTGCAGACCAAGAGCTTTCGTTAGCGTGCTCTACGAAGTAAATCGGTTCTGTCGTTCTCTCAATCTCGCGGTAACAAAAATCGCCTTAGTGTTTTAAATATATAGATTGGATTGGATGATTGGATGATGATATGTCCTATAAATTTAATTTTAATTTTGTGGTAACATTGTCGCCTGCTGTGCTCAAAGTTTGCGGGATCGAATCCTGGCGCAGTCAGGTGGCATTTGATGGTTGCTTAGACCGCGGCAAGGTTTCCCCTTGCTCCGTGTTATAGGATACAAGCCAATGGCGTGACTTGTCACCAACCAATAAGGACACAGCCTGCTCTATTCTAACAGTGAACAACTGTAACAAGTCGCAGTCCCACACGCAGAGCTAGCATCAACAACAGCCATAGCTCGAGCTGCCGTGTCAGGAGGCTTGCTGGGCACATTCAAGATCCACTGCAGGGTAAAATTCTGACACCCTGGAATCTCTAAAGACACAGTAGTTAAAAGGGTCGTAAAACCCAGGATTTTCTTTCCAAACATGACAAAAGTTCGGTAGAGGCCCTAGGCTCTTCCTCGCTCTCATTGGTCGACCATCTCGCTGGCCAATCACCTTACTTCTTCTCATCGAATAGTCCAGAATCTCTTCCTGCCGCTATATAACAGCTGGGATCTCCGTCTTCTCTACGAATACTTCGTCTACAGACAACCAGTCACTTCGTCAAGGCATGTTGCCTCTCCAGCGACATTTTTCGTTGCTATGCTATGTTTGCCAGTCAGACAGCCGTCTCTGCAATCCAGCTCAGGAAGCTGTGATACTTCTACTTCATTGTCGAAAATGAAAATGCTGCAAGATTAACTGCAATGCTTAAAAATAACTTAAAGTATTTAGGTCTGGTACCTACTTCTCTTAAGTCTCCGGCTATGGAACTTTGCAGTTTTTAACTATCCATCGTCTTCTAGTCAATGCAAACATGGATCTCTACAAGTGTTCACCTACGGTATGTGAAAGTGCTTCGCAATGATGACAGGTCAAGCTGGTTACACCTCCTGGCGAGGTGTACAGTGCAATAAGGATCATCTGGTCTACAAATTTCGCTACTGGAGTTCCAGCTATGGTTAACCTAACCAACAAAACTTCTACTCAGGATATGGATAATTAACATGTGTAATTTAACCTGCTTTCTTATCATCAAACTTTAAAACTGGATTTCATTTTTTTTATACAGGGCTCTGTTTATAGGCCGTACAAACTTGATTGTTGAGCTTTTCAGCTCAAGTAGCACTGCATAAACTTCTTTTGCAGAACAAACTACATACAAGGCCTAAATCAGGAAACCTCCGCTCTCCTATCAGAGTAGCATAACTTATTCGAAGAAAACCCTTTCAGCAATGACACCATCACAATTGGACAACAGGTGATTTCTTCAATTTCTGAAGCAAAACGGGCGCAGAGGTTAAGGATGATGGAAGATATTGACTTGAGTAGAAGTAGTCAAAAAGCTTGGCGATTACTTAGACGACTCAGTAGTGATCCTAATAAAACAACTACACATTCCACTGTTACAGCAGATCAAAGTGCACATCAACTTCTACAAAATGGACGTTCATCTAATCCATGTCGACTTCAGAATAGAGGAATTGAGAGGGATTATGAGCAGGAGACTGATACACTCACAGTACCATTCACTTTTTCTGAGTTGAATAGGGCAATAGATCAGTGTAAGAATGGTAAGGCTGCCGGCTTAGATGAAATATGTGTTGAGCAAGTAAAGCAATTTGGACCTGTTGCTAAACAATGGTTATTAGAATTGTACAATAACTGCATAAGCACCTGCAAGTTACCACGTGTGTGGAGGGAAGCTAGAGTAATTGCAATTCTCAAACCAGGAAAAGATCCAAATGATCCGAAAAATTACAGACCTATCTCACTGTTGTGTCATCTATATAAGATCCTAAAACGGATGATCCTTGAAAGACTTACAGCGATCATAGAACCTCTCCTCATTCCAGAGCAAGCGGGATTTCGTAAAGGGAAATGTTGTACCTCACAGGTCCTCCATCTGACACAATATATTGAAGATGGGTTTGAAAATCATAAAATCACAGGGGTGGCTTTTATCGATTTATCTGCTGCATATGATACAGTTAATCATCGTATACTGTTGCGCAAATTACATGACATGACAAAGGACTACAAGATGACTCATGTCATTAGCAATCTTCTTCAAAATCGTAGGTTCTTTGTCGAATTTCAAGATCAGAATAGTCGATGGAGGAAACAAAAGAATGGCTTGCCACAAGGCAGTGTTCTTGCCCCAGTGCTCTTCAATATTTATACGAATGACCAACCTCTTCCAGTTGATACCGAAAGCTTCATATACGTGGATGATCGAGCTATTGCTGCTCAAGCAAACAGCTTTGAGACTATAGAAGGTAAGCTATCAGAGGCTCTTTCTGAACTATCCTACTACTACAGAGGAATCCTATTGAAGCGTAAACCATCTAAAACTCAGGTATGTGCCTTCCATCTTAAGAACAGACAGGCGTCAAGGAAATTACAGGTAACATGGGAAGACACTCAAGCTCAACTAGACCACTGCTCAACACCTAAATATTTAGGTGTAACATTGGATCGTGCTCTCACCTATAAACAGCATTGCATAAACGTCAAGCAGAAAGTGTCAGCGAGAAACATCCTTCGCAAACTGTCTGGAACCAATTGGGGTACACAGCCAAAGACGATGAGAACTACAGCCCTGGCTCTGTGTTACTCCGCTGCAGAGTACGCTTGTCCTGTTTGGTACAGTTCCAGTCATGCTAAACAAGTTGACACTTCTCTTAATGAAACATGCCGACTTATCACTGGCTGTATGAGACCAACATCACGAGATAGAATCTACTGTTTGGCTGGAATTGCCCCACCGAGATATTAGAAGAGAAGTTGCAGCCAGAACTGAGAAAACCAAAGCAATTATCTCATGCGCACACCCATTGTGCGGATATAAACCTGCCCATCGACGACTGAGGTCTAGGAGGAGTTTCCTGAGTACAACAGAAGATCTACATGAATCTGCTAAGACCACAAGGTTAAGATTATGGAGATCTAGAAATACTCAACTTGATGGCTGGATGCTACCAATTGAACATCTCCCTCCAGGACATGAGGAACACTGGTCTACGTGGAAGTCATTGAACAGGCTTCGCACTGGTGTTGGTAGATCAAGAACCAATATGTTAAAGTGGGGTTTTCCTGGCACATCCAGGCTGTGTGACTGTGGTGAAGTCCAAACCACAGTCCATTTCATGAACTGCATTAAGTGTCCTTTAAGTTGCACAGTGGAGGACTTGATGGCTGCGACACCTAATGCCCGTGACTTGGCAAAATTTTGGACAGCAACGATTTGATATGTGCATTGTTAAGTACCATAATTTGTATTGTAAAATGTATACTTCTGATACGAATAAATAACCTATATTTTCTAAAGGCTGTAATCTTGCCTTTTTAACGACAACAAGTGTTTGTCAAATTAAGTGTTTTACTTCACTTTCTTCTCAATTACCGTACTGTACTTGTTTTTCACTTGCTTTATGAATGCTTTATCTCCGATTGAATTTCACATATCGGCTTGTTTCTGCTATTTTCTGTCAGAAATCTCAAGTTGCCCTTCTGGCCTTCCTCGTGACATTGCTGCTTCAGGACTTGGTCCCTGAGCGCAATTACCTTATTTTCAGTGCGTGAATAAGGCTTATGTTTTCAGTCGTCACGCACCCTTCTGTTCTTTCCTGCTGTGTTAAGATTTTCTGCCCTGTTTTGGGGTTTCAATCTTTCACAGTTTCTTTCTAACATCTTGGGCTTAGCCCCCAAGTGTTTGAAAGTAGTTCACTTCTTTTTCTAGCCTCTTGTGCTGGAACCTTCACTCTTTTCCTTCAAGTATCTTGGGCTGAGCTCAGGGCCGATCTTAGGGATTTCAGCGCCCTGTGCGAAATTCGATTTTGTGCCCCTCTGTGCGAGGCGGGTTGCTTAACTCTGGCAAAAATTATGCGGTATCATAAAGAAGAATCATGAAAATATAAAGTAGAAAATGCAGGCAAAAGTAAGGCACTGAGTTATCGGATGAAATTAAATAAACTGAACCTAAAGTACATTTACCCATTTACTATATTACTTGAACATGCTTTACTTGCGTTGTAGTAATGGGATAGTCAAGGTAACATACAAAATATCGGCTGTACGCTCGCATGATGCAAAAATATTGGACTTTATTATCTAATAGGTGATACGTAATACAGTATATTACAATAACTATTTTTTCAGTTGTGATGCAAAATGTCAACATAACAAAATCACTGGAAAAATACACTTACAGGAATCAAGCTTTACTAATTCAAACGACTACGACACACAAGAAAAAACACACTAAAACCCAAACCCTTATGATAAGGGAGCTTTCCGTGCTTTGACTGAAGCAAACAGTTTTGCTAACTGGGCTAAATCGAGTGAACGCGCAACATCGTGCTCTATTGAAATTAAAGCAAGTTTCGACAGGCTCTCTTGGCCCATTGTAGCACGCAGGTAGGTTTTAAATCAACTTCAATTTTGAAAAGCTACGTTCACCCGAAGCGACAGTTTTCGGCAAGGTTAAGAGAATTCGCAAAGCTACATCGACGTTTGGAAAAACGTCAATCATAATCGTGCAGTAAATGAACTGCAACGTAGCGCGAGTTTTTTTTTTTGTGTTTGGTGGTAGGCATGGGCTCAAATGTTGCAGCTCAGAACATAGATCCATCCCACTTATATTATGTCAGACTCATTATTTTCACTGGAAAGTTACTTTTGCAAGTTCAAGCAACGATCCATGAGTGGACTACTATCTTCAATAGACCCAGGCAGTGCCTTTAGATCGTACAAAAATCCCCATGTATCGGAATGCTCTTTAAAGAAAAAGAATCTCTTCCTTACAGACCTTAAAGCTACTGTTAGGGGTTTGTCAAAGAACCCTTTTTTGAAGCGTCGATGTAGCTTCACTTGTTTGCGCTTAACCTTAGCCTGAGCTTCAGCCTCTGTCAGCTGCGGCTCCGACTCTGACTCAGAACTGTCACTCTCACTGCCTGACTCGATGACTCGGTCCGAGTCCGAGTCATCTTCCTCAATCAACCGTTTAGGGGGTCTAGTCTTCCTTTTCCGTCTACCTTCTTCGACCTCAAGAGACACAAACGCAATGATTTCTTTAGCCGAAGTAATAGCGCTTCCATTAGCCTACTTGTTTTTTTTTATTGTTTTTTTGTTTTCTTTTATTTTTTATTTCAAGGTACGCGATACAGCCTTCCGCGAGAGAAGGCACCTTTTGTATATCAATTGCTTCTGCTTGCATGGCTTTGCTAACTATGTTTACTTGAAACAAAATGTCGTGCCATACTACAACAGAAACGACAAATTCGAATGTCACAATTTTTTTCGCCAAGTATTCAGCTTCATGGCGTAGCCCCGAATCAAAAGCAGGGTTCTCCTTAATGGCCTTTAAGGCTGCCACTACCCCATTCGTATCGTATCTAAAAGGCCTCACTGCATCTATGCGACACTCCCAGCGAGTGTTGCTCAAATCTTTTAGAGTCAAATTACGAATGTGAGGCAACAAAACAGACCACCGGCCAGGAGACGACGAAAATAAAACATAGGATATGCGTTGAATAATGCCAAATAGAGTAATGCAGTAAGGACAGCATTTGGCTGAGTCAGATAAAACTAGGTTTAAGGAGTGGCTACAACACGGAACATATTTGCGCGCGGGAACTGTTCAACAATGCAAGCTTGAACTCCTTTATGTTTACCTATCATATTCGCGCCGTTGTCAAAGCCTTGACCTCTTAAGGTAGCTTTAACCCAATTTTTGTCAAAGTATTAATGATCAGATCGGCAAGCGCCTCACCATCAGTTTTTTCGGCCACCACAAAACCAACGAAGTGTTCGGTCGGATTTACACCGTTGTCAGTTTTTTGAACGAACCGTAAAGTGATCGACATTTGTTCATTTTTAGAAAGGCCTGGTGTGCAATCGGCAATAACCGAGAAATATTGAGCTTTAGACACTTGAGCTAAAATGTCCGACAAAAACGCATCACCTAGCAAATTTATGAGCTCGTTCTGGATTCTTTTACTGCATTAGTGATCACTTGTTTCAGAACCCATCACCCTTCGTAAGTGCTCCTTCATAATCGGATCGTATTTGCCCAAAAGTTCAACAAGTTGAAGGAAATTACCATTGTTTTTCTCGAAAAATTTGTCAGATAAACTCCTGAACGACAAATTGTTTTTACTTAGAAACATTGTTATCGATAACAATCGTACGAGTACGGACTTCCAATGTTCTACCTCAGCACATATAATTCGTTGATTAGCATCATCAACGCCCTTTTTCGAGGATAAATGCAACTCTGATTCGGCCTATAATTGAGAACATTTAAAATGAGAAGGGGATCTTTCATAATACTCTAAGGCTTGCGAAGGATGTGACCAGTCACAGAATCCCGAAGAAACGAGAGCAGCTGTGGACTTTCTGGCATAGAGCTCACAACAAAAGCATTTTTTTTTTTAGGAGTCAGAATATTGGAGCCAACGTCTTAACTTTTTCGCCATTCGCCTTCGGCGCCCCCAAACCGTTGGCGCCCTGTGCGACCGCACATGTCGCACACCCCTAAGACGGCCCTGGCTGAGCCCCCAAGAACTTGTTTTCTGCTGTTTTTTAGTATCTTGGACTGAGCCCCCAAATACTAACCCAATCCGTGACATAATTAGCAGAGACTTGGTGTTATGCTAAATTCAAACCAGTTAAGTTTCTGAAGTTATTTACATCATTAATATTTATGACATTGTTCTCCTGTTAAATATATACAATTTAGATTGTTAATTGTTACAAATTGTTTGAATTATTGTTATATATCTATATATTAATTTATCCTCTTGTTATGCATGCAAATATTTATTAGCAATAAAATTTCAAACTGTACAAGTAACTTGTTCTCCTTTTACATTTGCTTTGTTTACCTTCAATGCCAAAATCTATTTTTCATAAAGTTCAACTTAATCTTAACTCCAACCACCTCTTGGGGTTCTCTCCGATACGGGATGTCTTAAATCGACCGATCCTTTACCAACGCAGACTATCATGACTGGAACAGCACGAATGATCCAGTGATGTCAATGCAAAGACTCGACAACCAGACGTTTGTGACGTATCAGTGTTCAATGGCAGGGGTGCCACTCCTATAAGCAAGTGTTCAGATAACAGAAAGTAGGCAATGGTTATCAGACATTTTATTCTTGTTTTGATGCACACTATCACCTCATAAATAGCTTGCCACGGTGGGTGAGTGGTGATCGTGTTGACTACCAACCCCAAGCTTGCAGGTTCGCTCCTGGCCGTGGTAAGTGTTTTTTTTTGAAAGGCGACAAAAATCACGGCATGCATGTCATACGTTGTTGTCATGATAAAGAACGCATTAGAATTCAGTGGGCCGTGTTCATAATGGCAAAATTAATCTCGAGATGTTCCGCCAACACAAAGTTCCTCCTATCTCTACTAGAAAGTTCTATAGTGACACGGAGCTTAGATATCTAACCTCCATGACTTTCATAGCGTTCCAAGGAAAAACAAAATTTGACATGCAAGCTGCCTTCTGGGCGTCAAATAACAAAGTTTGCACCGGCAACCGAGGCCATATGAAATTAATTAATTAATTAACCTCATAAATTAATGCAAACATATTTTTTTAACACCCTGCATAGTTTCTGTAACTTGTACTTTGTTAAGGGGATTTGTATGAAGTTTAGAGTCACAAGGTTATAATTAATTTCAAGCCGTGGCACCACAGCCACAGGTCTGGTGTAAATCAACAAAACTTGCACTTTCCTGAAAATGTTGTGTGGTACAAATCCTTAAATGAGGTTTTGTTATATCCAACACATTTCATCACTTCCCGAGCTGGTGCATGTAGCTTGTTCATCTTCAGTGAATGTTTATGTATTTACAAACAAATAACATTTTCACTGGTGGGTCCCTACCAAATATGAGAAGTATTTCACGTAGCGCCATTCAAATTGTCCATTTTTCTCTAAAATCTTCCAAGAAGTACTGTACAAAATCTCAGCTATTTTCAAAAGTTTGAGACATGTGCACTTTCGGGACTTTGAGATACATGTTTTAAAAGGCTAGAAAGTTGAGTCAGATAATAGCAGTAGTGCCTGGCTTCATCCGGTGGACTTATTTGTTTTATGGATGAACTGGCACATGATACTTAAACTAACAGAAAAAAAAAATATAACCCATTGTGGTGGTGGTGGTGGTGGTGGTGGTGGTGGTGGTAGTTGTAGTGGGGGTGATAAGTAGTACAGTATAATGGACGTAACATTCAGACCACTGTTTACTAACTACAGCACTGACACATGTAATTTACAAACAAATTTTAAAATATGTTTAGAAAGAGGAGTAAGTGAAATAAGACACTGCCTAGGGCCTATATCCCATTGGCTGTTAGAAATGTAGAGACCAATAGTGTCGTCTTTTGTCGCATAGCGCCGTATGAAAATAATCAGAACAATTTGGAAATCTTCGGCTGTCCCGAGCTCTTAAGGGAGAATAGTATCATTTACCGTCACATAGCGCTCAACGATAAGTTTCGGAATAAATGAAGGTAAATTTGAAGGCAGTCGGCCCCGTGGTGTTGGGGTAGCGCGCCTGCCTCTCACCCGGAGACCCCGGGTTCGATTCCCGGCTCCGTCAGTGATTTTAAAACTGACGTGAGGGTTGGAACAGGGTGCACTCAGCCTCATGAGGACAATTGAGTAGCTGTCTGATAGTGAGGCAGCGCCCCGATCACGAAAACCAAGATTATCAGCCGAGGGGACCCGATGCACTGATCATGCGTCACCCCAATATCTGCAGGCCAAATGGCTGGGCAGCGGTCGCTTGGTCGGCCTAGGCCCTTCATGGGCTGTATAGTGCCAGGGGTTGTTTGTTAAATTTGAAAGCACTAACGCTTATTGCAGCTGATAACCTCAATGTACTGCACCAACACCATTGCACTTATCCCTGGTTAACAGTGACCTATGTGGGTCATTGAAAGAACTACTTGTAAACTGCAGTGCCAAATCCTGACCGATTTTCAGCAAATATGATATAATGAATATTTTCACACCAAACAATGTCAACTTGAAGATGATTTATTGTAGGAAGAATAGTTTTAATGGGGCCTCCAAACCTTGAAGTAAACCGTATGCGATATACATTCCACATAGCCACATGACCGACAGTAGCTCGTGGTATCAATCTCCGGCACCACGCGCGCTCATTTGTTTCCGTCCCATCCATTTCCGCTTCATTTTTCAAAATCATCCCCACAAAATATATAGACTACAGATATCGAGTGGAAAGATGTCGCACATCAAAAAGAAAATGGGTTCACATGTATTACACTGTATTTTCAACTTACGTACACAAATTTCAGTTTCTCTGCTCGTTTCTTTGTTTCCACGTGTCTTTCAAAGTGCATTGTCGCGACTTTTTTTTTTTTTTACAAGAGAACGTTGTATGATCTCCTTTGCATCCTGCATTAACTCCAGGAGTTCTGGAACATTCCTGGAACCCTGAAGGTCACTCACAAAGTGCTTCTCCAAAAGTGTGTGTTTTTAGCTCGCTATCGTAGCCTTCATCGTCGTCCATTTCTTCCATGACTTCGCACCTGCTGTTTTCTGCAACAATATCAGCCGCACTTTGAATGTATTCAGTCGTTAATGTTTCCTAGAACTTTGGTGTAAGTACAGTCGATCTGAAAATTTAGTACTGTACATAACTTTGTATCATGGATACAGGCGCGGATCTAGAGTTTGGCTTGGGGGGGGGGGGGGGTCAGAGAATCGAAATTGTTAAGAAAAATGGTATCACTAAAAACTCAATCACATAATAACCAAACGTACAAAACCAGATCATTTTTTTGCAAGCTACATGGATAGAAATTTGATGCGTTTAGCGCACCAAAAATATTCGTACAAATTGCAAAGGCGTGTTTTGCGACTTTTATATTGAGCTTCGAGAAAAGTATCAAGGTACGTTACAGTTTCGGCAAGTCGAGTTGGTACCGACAAAAGGGAGAAAGTCACAGCTTAAATTGCCAACCAAGCTTCAGTTTGGACGTCAGCAAAATTTTTTGGTGCGAAAAAAAAGCCCCAAATTCCTATCCGTGCATTGCTGCACATTCATCGTGACATCACTATAAACATCGATTCGGTAATCACAATGTTTGCTGAACAAAATAGATGAGTTGATTTTGTTATATTAATAATCGTTTTTATATAACAGGTATGAATTTGTAAATATTGTTACGTGCCACCCCCCTAGTGGCACTTTTGTTAACTGGATTACGGTGGGGTACAAAGCACAATACCAATTACTGCTTAAAGAAATAATTAACTTTATTGTGGCCAGAAAATTACACGAATCAGCAAATACAAGCAATTAGGAGCCTTACTCCAGTTTCGTCAAGTCTCTTCCTTGAGCGCTCTTGGCCCTTCCACTTGTCAACAAACCACAGAAGTTAATCCTGCCGCTAATGAGCCTAGTGGCCTTGACAGAACTACATGCAACTTCTTTCTAATGTGCGCCTACTACAGTACTTACGAGCACTTGCTGCGCGCTGTTCACCAGCTGGGAGAAACAATGTCACTTAATTTCGACACCACAATATCTGACACTCAGTGAAAGCACACTTACTCAGAACACGGCAGTCCCCTGTATGTTCCTCACTTCGCCGCTACACTAGGGGTTTCGCAAGTCACCACACTTCTGTCGCTCAGAATAAACGCTCACACTAGCTCGTAAAACACAACAACAACTGCTTCACGGGTCACTCATATATAGCAGGCCGGTGACTCAATAAATGGTTCTAGATCCATCCAGAGTCCACGGCTTCTCGAGGTTTCCACCGCTGGTCCAGTCACGAATCTTCTGGACTATCCCTTTGTCTGTAGTAGCCCTGTTGCATAAGGCGCGCGCAATACAGGAGGCAAGCCACAGCCCAGCCCCTGGGGCAGTTGTGACTCAAGCGGCGAGCGATGACACAAACTCACAGCCGTAACACCACCCCCTTCCTAAAAAGGCTGATCGTCCCGATCAATCATTGGTCCGTCTGTGTCCCTCCGTAGGCTGCCAGGCGATCTCGATGCACGATCTTCATCTTTGCCCTCGGGCTCCGCTGGATCCTGTAGACGACATCGTTGATCCGTTTCACGACTCGGTACGGGCCCTCCCAGGACTTCTGCAGTTTGGGTGACAGGCCTTTCTTCCGTAATGGGTTGAAGAGCCAGACCAGGTCGTCCTCGTGGAATCCGCCGGCATCCGTCTGCTGGTCGTATCGGGTCTTCATTCTGTCGGTCTCGATCCGCAGTTTCCTCCTCGCGAACGCGTGCACGTCCTCCAGTTGGTCGACCAGTTCTTGACAATACTGGCTTACCGGGATCGGATCATTCCCAGGTCGGCCAAAGGCAAGATCGACAGGTAGACGGAGCTCCCTCCCAAACATGGCCCGGGCTGGTGTGCACCCGGTGGCTTCATGCACGGCGGCGCGGTAGGCCAGGAGAAATAGTGGAAGATGTTTGTCCCAATCCCTCTGGTGCTCGCTGACGACTATTCGAAGATGGTTCTCGATGGTGCGATTGAATCGCTCTACCATCCCGTCGGACTGAGGGTGTAGTGGCGTTGTCCTTGTATTCCGGATTCCCAGCAGCTGGCATAGGTTCTGGAACACCTGCGACTCGAAGTTCCTCCCTTGGTCGGAGTGCAGCTCCAGGGGTACTCCGTACCGGCTGACGAATTCCTTCACCAGGGTCTCTGCAATCGTCGCGGCTTCTTGGTTAGGGAGCGCATACGCCTCCGGCCATTTGGTAAAGTAGTCGCTGACGACTAATATGTAGCGGTTCCCTGCCTCGCTTAACGGGAATGGCCCAGCAACATCGATGGCCACTCTCTCCATGGGGCCGCCCACGTTGTAGGTCTTCAGTGGACCCCGTCGTCTTCGTCCTGGGCCCTTGCTGGCTGCGCAATCGTGGCACCTCGCGCAGTGGTTCTCCACGTCTGTTCGGCATCCGATCCAGTAGAACCGCTCTCTCAGATTCTCCAGGGTCTTCTTTATCCCTAGGTGTCCACCATATGATCCTCCATGAACTTCCTTCAGGACTTCCTCCGTCATAGCCTTTGGAACGACGACTTGTTCCCGAGATGTCTTCCCGTCGGTGCTCTCCCAGGTACGGCAGATGAGGCCATCCCTTACAATCAGCGAGTCCCACTGTGCCCAGTAGGACTTAAACTTTGGGCTGCAGTCACTCACAATGTTCCACCCGGGTCTGGGGACACAGGCCCTCTTCCATTCGGCTATCAGTCCCAGGTCATCATCCTCTGCTTGTGCCCGCGTGAAAGATTCGCGGCTCCAGTTCCCTTGAAGTTCCACAGTAGTCCGTCGGCACAGTATCCCGGTGTTCTCCTCCCTTCGGGCACAGAAGGTGCAGTCTTCGGGGCACGGTCTTCGTGACAGGGCGTCGGCGTTAGAATGCAGTTGGCCTTTCCTGTGCTGAATCTCAAAGTTGTACTGTTGAAGTCTCTCTAACCACCGCGCGAGTTGACCCTCGGGCTGCTTGAAGTTCAGGAGCCACCGCAGGGATGCATGGTCGGTCCTGATGAGAAATTCTTGCCCGTACAGGTACTTGTGGAAGTGTTCAATGGTCTTCACGATGGCGAGCAGCTCCTTCCTGGTGACGCAGTAGTTCCTTTCTGGCTTTGACAAGGCCTTGCTGAAGTAGGCCACTACTCTCTCCTCGCCGTCCACTACTTGCGACAGGATCCCCCCTATGCCAAAGTCGCTGGCATCGGTATCGACGATGAACCTTGTTCCAGGTCTGGGGTAGGCCAGAATAGGCGCGGTGCACAGAGCCTGCTTGAGTTGTTCGAAGGCACTGTGGCATTCTGCTGTCCACGTGAAGAGTTGGTCCTTCTCAGTCAGTCGATGTAAAGGTTTGGCGATGTCGGCGAATCCTCTCACGAAGCGACGATAATAAGTGCAGAGTCCCAGGAAGCTTCGTAGTTGCGACTTGTCCTTCGGAACTGGCCACTCCCTCACAGCTGCGGTCTTCTCTGGGTCGGTGCGCACCCCTTCCTCGGAGACGATATGCCCAAGGTACTGGACCCGCTTCTGGAAGAGCTGACACTTCTTGGGGCTCAACTTCAGCTGGGCAGCCCGTAGCTTCAACAAGATCTCCTTCAGGTTGCTGTAGTGCTCCTCGAAGCTCCTCCTCAGAACGATGACGTCGTCTAGGTATACCAGGCAGTGTAGTCCCCTCAGAATGGACTCCATTAGCCTTTCGAAGGTTGCAGGGGCGTTGCACAGACCGAATGGCATGACGGTGAACTGCCAGAGCCCGCTGCCCACAGAGAACGCCGTTTTCTCGCGGTCCTTAGGGCGGACCTCCACCTGCCAGTAGCCACTCTTCAAATCCAAGGTGGAGAACCATCTTGATCCTGATATGGTGTCCAGCGTGTCGTCGATCCGGGGTAGAGGGTAGCTGTCCTTTTTCGTGACGTCGTTCACCCGCCTGTAGTCCACGCAGAACCTGGTGGAACCGTCCTTCTTCTTCACTAGCACGATCGGAGAACTCCAAGGACTATGTGATGGCTCGATCACCCCTTGCTCCTTCATCTCTTCTACCATCCGGTCGACTTCGGCTTGCTTGGCGAGCGGGACACGTCGGAATGGGGCCCTAATCGGTGCGCTGTCCCCAACGTCGATTCTGTGCTGGACCAAGCTTGTCCTGCCGAAGTCTTTGCTCCCCACGGAGAAGACATCCTGGAATTCGCGTAGCAGGTCCTGAAGTTGGCGTGATTGCTCTTCGTCTAGATGGTCCTGGGATCCTTGGTACAGCTTCTGGAGTTCTTCTGGCAGGGCGCGTCTTCTTCGGTTGTCCGTCTGCAGGTGTCCGTCCGTCGTATCTGTGATGCGGGCAATCCAGGTAACGGGCTCGCAGACTCCTAGGTTGGTGTCCCGGTGAACCGTAATGTCGTAGTCGTTCAGGTTGGACAGGCGGACGTACGGCCGAGACGTCGTGTTGATGAGAGTCTTGGCAACTAGCAATCCTTTTGTCTGGATGTCCTCATATTTTGGCTCGATGACAGCCGCCACACCCTCAGCAGTTCCGTCGACAATTACGGCAGCGCTGACTTCCGTCCTGGCGGGAACGATGACGTCCTCTCTCAGCCTTACTCGTCGTGCGGTGACGGCCTCGTGTGCTGGTTGCAAAGCAAGTTCCTCACTTCCGAAGTGCAGAGTGTTGGTACTCAGATCCAAGATGATGTTGTTCTGGTCCAGGAAGTCCAGTCCGATGATCACTTCATTTGATACGTCAGCCACAAGTACTGGATGCTTTATCGCCCGTCGACCAATGACGAACTCCAGTGATGCTTCGCCATGCACCGGTGCGGTCTCTCCGGTCGCGGTTATTAGCTGGAGGTTCCTTTGTGTGGGTTGCACTCTCCACTTCGGGATCACGGTGGGGCTGACGATGGTCCTCGATGCTCCCGTGTCGATTAGCATGGGCCAGCTCACTCCGTTGATAACTCCGTCGACCATCAGGCTGCTATTGTCCCTCCGTAACTTCGTCACACGGACTTGGACTGCCGGGGCTTGACGACTGTCACAAGCCAACCTTTGCCC
Organism: Meconema thalassinum; assembly: GCA_946902985.2. NCBI lineage: Eukaryota > Metazoa > Arthropoda > Insecta > Orthoptera > Tettigoniidae > Meconema > Meconema thalassinum. Next base: position 188,559,349 of record OX336388.2, on the reverse strand, counting down.
CCCAAGGCTGGCTAATACTCGTTTCCCTGGGCCGCGCGGTTTTCAGACGACTGACTTCCCGTCGGATACCCTCGGCGGCGGCGATCACCGCAGTCCTTGCTCAGGTGGCCTTTCTTACCGCAGGTCCAGCAGGTCGGTAGTCCTCTTCCGGGCCGCCTCTCCGGTTGTCTTCCGGCTGTGTCGTTGCTGGTAGTGCCGCGACTATCGAAGAAACGGCTTAGCGCCTCCATCAATTCGTCGGCCAGGGGCTTGGTCTCGTTGGGTTTTGCTGGTTCGTCAACGTCCACTTGACGCACCCGCGCGTGCATTCTAGATGCCTGTTTCGCCGTCTCAAACTCAAGTGCGTGGCTCAGCGCATCTGCCAGGGTCTTATTGCGCGCGAGTCGCAGCGCCTGTTGAGTGTCCGAGTCCCGTAGTCCGTCGGTGAAGGTTTGCGTCGCAATCTGCTCCAGAAAGTCGGCCGGCGCTGTTGGGTAGGCTAGCCTTACGAGGCGTGCGATGTCCATCTCGAACTCCTGCAGGGTTTCCGCGTTCTTTTGTACCCGGGTCCGGAGCTGCATCTGGTAGGCCTGCTGAAGATGGCTATCCCCATATCTGGACTCCATATGTGCGATCAGTGAAGCGTAGTCCTGGGATCCGGTCGGGATGGCCTGAAGGACGTTAAGGGCGTCTCCTCTCAGCGCTACAATGAGAGCTGTAGCCTTTTCCGTGCTGTTCCAGTTGTTTATGGAACAGGCTGCCTCGAACTGACGTAAATAGGTGCTCCACGGGACCTTTCCGTCGAAGGTTGGGGGCGTCACTCTGCTCTGTCCCGTTCCTGGTGTCCCCGGTGTACCTGTGGGCGGGCGTCGGCGCAGCTCGGCAACTTCCTCTTGAAGAGCGTTGACTTTCTCTTCCACCCCCGTGAGTGGGCGTTGGCGCAGTTCGGCTACTTCCTCTTGTAGGGCTTTGACTCTCTCATCCACCCCGGTCGGCGGGCGTCGGCGCAGCTCGGCGACTTCCTCTTGTAGGGCTTTGAATCTATCTTCCATCCCTGTCGGCGGGTGTCGGCGCAGCTCAGCAAATTCCTTTTGTAGAGCGTTAAATCTCTCTTCCACCCCCGTCAGCGGGCGTCGGCGTAGCTCAGCAACTTCTTCTTTTAAGGCGTCGAACTTCTTTTCCACTGCCGTGACTTACTCACGCAGACCCAGTTCTAATTTCTTCAAGTCCTGTGCTAACTTATTCTGCCCGTCTTCCATCTTCTTCTGGCCGTCCTCTATCTTCTTGGTTAAATTCTTCTGGCCATCTTCTAATTTAGCAGTTAGGTCCTCGGCTAACTTCTTCTGGCCGTCCTCCATCTTCTTCTGGCCGTCCTCCATCTTCTTCAGGTCCTCCGCTAACTTATTTTGACCGTCTTCCATCTTCTTCTGGCCGTCTTCTAATTTGCAAGTTAGCTCCTTGGTTAAATTCTTCTGGCCGTCTTCTATGCCATTTAACTTTTCTAGCAATGCTGCCAATTGCGCCTCCATTTTAGTTGTTTGCCTTGTAAAGGGCATGCACTCACAGGAAAATTTTTAAAAAATTGACCTGCTCGGGTTTTGAAACCAGGACCGTCAGGTGTTGTGCTTGAGTTCGTAATCCGGCTTCTGACACCAGTTGTTACGTGCCACCCCCCTAGTGGCACTTTTGTTAACTGGATTACGGTGGGGTACAAAGCACAACACCAATTACTGCTTAAAGAAATAATTAACTTTATTGTGGCCAGAAAATTACACGAATCAGCAAATACAAGCAATTAGGAGCCTTACTCCAGTTTCGTCAAGTCTCTTCCTTGAGCGCTCTTGGCCCTTCCACTTGTCAACAAACCACAGAAGTTAATCCTGCCGCTAATGAGCCTAGTGGCCTTGACAGAACTACATGCAACTTCTTTCTAATGTGCGCCTACTACAGTACTTACGAGCACTTGCTGCGCGCTGTTCACCAGCTGGGAGAAACAATGTCACTTAATTTCGACACCACAATATCTGACACTCAGTGAAAGCACACTTACTCAGAACACGGCAGTCCCCTGTATGTTCCTCACTTCGCCGCTACACTAGGGGTTTCGCAAGTCACCACACTTCTGTCGCTCAGAATAAACGCTCACACTAGCTCGTAAAACACAACAACAACTGCTTCACGGGTCACTCTTATATAGCAGGCCGGTGACTCAATAAATGGTTCTAGATCCATCCAGAGTCCACGGCTTCTCGAGGTTTCCACCGCTGGTCCAGTCACGAATCTTCTGGACTATCCCTTTGTCTGTAGTAGCCCTGTTGCATAAGGCGCGCGCAATACAGGAGGCAAGCCACAGCCCAGCCCCTGGGGCAGTTGTGACTCAAGCGGCGAGCGATGACACAAACTCACAGCCGTAACAATATGTACAGTTGAAACAGAACATAATAATTGCAATAAAGATATTTTCAGTAATGAATAAAATGAAAAAACTGTTTTTCAGTTAAAATTCGTTGTTTTATATGTCTGGTTATTGTGTTTTCGTTTTTTGAGTTTGCAAAAAAAATTGGTCTCCGTTGGGGGGGGGGGGTCATGACCCCCATGACACCCTCCCCCCCTTGAATCCGCGCCTGCATGGATAAGATAATCCGTCTTAGTCTGGTCAATTACGCCTACGGTACCAGAATATTTTTCCGTTTTCGCGTTAGGCAGTTTTCCGGTTTACAGTGTCATTTTACATAGGAAATCGCCTCCGTGGCTTAGGCGGCAGCACGCCGGCCTCTCACCGCTGGGTCCGTGGTTCAAATCCCGGTCACTCCATGTGAGATCTGTGCTGGACAAAACGGAGGCAGACAGGTTTTTCTCCGGGTACTCCGGTTTTCCCTGTCAAAATTTCATTCCAGCAAAACTCTCCACTATCATTTCATTTCATCCGTCATTCATTTAATCATTGCCCCAGAGGAGTGCGTCAGGCCTCGGCAGCCGGCACAGTTCATATCCTCGCCGCTAGATGGGGGCTTCATTCATTCCATTCCTGACCCGGTCGGAGACTGGAAGCAGGCTGTGGATTTTCTTTTCTTTTTCTTTACATAGGAAATACCTCCGTTCCGAATTTAGTTTTCCTTGATAAAGGGTTTTACTGTAACACCTTTCTGGACACAGTCGTGAGAACCTTTACTGTACTAAAGTACAGATCTTATTCTCTCCTTTATCTCTTCCAAATTATCATTTCCATCTGTAATAATAGATCCCAATATTTAACACATCTAGTCTTGTGGAGAATTCCGCGATGCATTAAACAACATACAAGCCCCCTAAGGTTAAATGAGGCATACAGTGTCTGAAGTAAATACCAAACATGTTCCTTCCAATTTTGCCCAGCTCTAGTGATAAACATGGTGGTAATACGTCACACACAAGTCCCAATAGTACAATTTCAGCCGTAGTGAACTAGATAGTCGACTACTTTACCGGATGTGACGTCAGAAGTCGTGATCCCTCGGCCAACGAGAAATACTGGCCCTGGTGCGCTTTCGTGACGTCAGCAATGTAGTGCTGTTACACCACTTCCGGTAGGATTATGTATGACGGGAACATAAACCGTATTGTCTACAAGATGCTGAAATCACAGAATCAGAACATCGTCCTTAACCCATATCATAATACATGTTGTAAGAAGCATTGACCCAATATAACCATGGCTTCTGGCAAAACATACAGTACTTGGTAATTACAACTCAAGTCTTACACTGATCAATCTTATGAAGTCCAATACTGAGCCACAATTTACTTATGTATTCATTACTCTAAGTAGAACCAGTAGATCACTTATCTTTAATCGTTGTAGTTGATCACAAGGTAATACTTTTCAGGGGTATGTTATATTTCCCTGTCGGTTGCTTGTTAATTATGAGGAATTACTTGACGGGTAGAAAGTGTTCAGTAAGGTTATGAAAAGCTATGAATAGTGCAGGGCAATGTATGCATATAACTCTTATAGTTGAACGATATACATGAATGTATCAAACGTTTTTGTAATAGAAAGATATTCACGAACATAATATTCTATGGTCTTCGTTTTACTGCCGGTGTAGTAGTCATCTTGTCTTCATCACTGAACCTTTACAAATTCTGGTATTCATTTACAAATTTCTTATTAGAAGGTATTGATATGAGTCGTTAGTCGGAGGCAAGTGTATTCCTCAGATCTCTTCTATAAACGTATTATTTTCTGTTCCGCCCCTTGAAACAACAGTAACTAATGAGTAATACTTTCACTGCAAGGTTCTTTGATCTAATTATACTCTTGTGCACATAATTTAATTCACATCGAAGGTCACAGGCTCTACAACTGTACTCGTTGCAGCTATTACAGACACAACAAACCCTCGAATCCTTGATTTTTGTTACGAGTAACTTCAGCATGTTACAGTGCTTGATTTGTAAAAAGAGAGGTTCCGGTACTGAGGACTACCGGGTGGTGGTGGTGGGGGCTTTACTGAATATTAAAATATAGAGTTCTAAAAATGATATTTTCACGTTTTTCTGAACACCTTTAAAAATTAATCAGTGGACAAAATAGCGATCTAATTTTTATTGCAATTTTAAATTAAATTCAGACTGCTGTTGCAGCATTTTTCTTACCATAGCCGTTGGCCTATATTAAATTTTAATGTAGGCCAACTAGGCTACCATTCAAACAATGTACAGTATTTCAATATTTTTTTAACGCAATTTAAAAAATGTAATACATTTGGTTTGAAAATAAACACAAGTTCACTTTTTATATCTTGTTTCATAATTTTGTCTTTACAGTTTTCTGAAAGAATTATATATTATAAAAGGTCCTGTACTTGATGAACATGTTTTACCTCACAGTTTATAAAATTGTCCAAATTTAGAAAAGTTTTCGTTGTATGTGCCTCCTTGCTGTTAGTATCCAGAGCGGAGTGCCGTCCCCGAAGCAGCCAAGATTCCACGTACTTTCAAGTCCAGTCCAGTTAAAGACCAAGTTGACCTTGACTTACAACTAACGTTCCACGGTTCTAAAAATTATGTTATATATCGACTTTTCCCCGATCGGAGGTTTCGGTACGGCGTACCGGTGCGTACCGTCACAAATCTAGCCCTGAGCATGTACATAGGCTATCTATAGCTGGCGTAGTTTTGTAAACCTATACAGTATAATTTATCGTGCTTGAAAACACACGGAACATCTAAACTGTGTCCATTTCAAGATTATTGATATAAAATATCGCATTTCTGCTGCTCATGAATTGCTCTCGACTTAAACGTACAAGCACCACCAAGCACTACATTGCCTACGTCACAAAAGGATTAGGTTTACGCGCCATGGCCTGTCCTTCTCGTTGGCCGTGTCGTGATCCAATACTGCTTAGCACATAGCAATCAAGTCTGTAGTTGCTAGTGAACGAAAGTGCTTGCTATATTGTCGACTACGTCAAGGAAGTTATAGAAATTGTAGCTTATCGGAATTGTATGTTATGTAAATTGTAGGTTGTCTTTGACTTTAATCCAGTTTATGCTTGGCCTATATTCTTTGCCATATTCAACGCTTCAACCCACAACACACGAGGGAAGCATAATATCTTGTTCTGTTGTGATAATTATTTTCACGCGAATATGTTTGGTTGTGTGGTAATCACGACTGAGGATTGCAACGACAACTCGGTTCATGGTCTCCAGCGCACAATAAGGGCCTCGTCTCGAATTGTCAATTTTCCGCTGCCTTATTATCATGATTGCCCTTCTTCTCTTCCTCCTGAACTGTATTCTCTTAATCAGCCAAACACAAACCATAATTAGGGCTCGGCTAAAAAGTGATCTTGGCGCATCCACGAACGTATCGTTCAGGTATTATTTATTTAAATCTGCTGATGAAAGCGCAAAGAGCTTACAAGGAGCAGCAGATCACCGCCATCTTGAGTGTTGGTTTGGTTGGTACCAGCATGTAAGTCCAGTGCGGTTCAGAACACAAGTCTATGAAGGAGGCTGTGATCAAGCAGACATGTCCCAAATCTCCGTAGTGCATAGCACATAGCACATAGTAGCTAGCAGCTAGTCAATAGCAGACACCTTGAGTATTGGGACACAGCCTAGTGTACGTTCGATGAGGGAATATAAGCATGAAGAGCATGTTCCTGAAGTACAGGGTGGGTAAGCATTTTATTGGCTGCCTGTCGAGTATGGAACTGGATTCCCACGCAGTTCCTTCCTTTTCGTTTGACTGAGGAAATGTGGGGGATTCTGTTCTTGTAAAATAGGCGCCTGAGCACCATAGGGTGTGCATTCACAATTTGTTTGGCATTGGAGGATTCGACAATAATGACAATAACGAAGTACCTACCGCGAAAGCCTCCAAATCTGACTATAGAATCACTTAACTCTCTTCTATCACCCCCCCCCCCTCCATCATCATCAACTTGCACAGTTTCCAGCCACTGGCCGGGTCTGTTTGGAACACAAGCCTCTCCAACGTCTTCTGTCTTCCCACCATCTCTCAGCCTCCGCCCTTGTCCAGTCTTCTCCACTCTTCTTCACGCTTTCTTCCACCCCCTTCAGCCACCTGTCTCTCGGTCTCTTTCCTTCCCACTTCATCTCGTGTATCCTCCTGGGTATCCTCTTCTCCTCCATTCGTTTTACATGTCCATACCATCTAGGTCTAGATTTCTCTATACCATCCTGTAATGGTTCCTCCTTCATTAATTCTCTGGTCCTCTCATTTCTTATTCTGTCCATCTTTGTAGCTCTAATACTGCTTCTCAAGAACCTCATCTCACTGGCCTGTATTTTGCTCTTCTCCCTTCCTTTCATAACCCAGGTCTCCGAGGCATACGTCAGGATAGGGACATAGTACGTCCGATATATGATCTTTTTGCTGTTCTGAGGGACATCCTTGCTCCATAACATGCTTCTCACACTCCTCCGTAATGCTTCTGCCTGTCTCCCCCGCTCATTTATTTCTCTATCGTTTCTTCCATTATCTTGTATCAGGCTTCCCAGATACTTGAAACTCTCCACTTTCTTCAGCTGTTCCCCACCAACTGTTATTCCCGTTGAGGTTATTTCCTTCTTCCTTGTTGTGATCACCATCTCACTCTTATTTATGCTAAATTGCATCCCATATCCATGTATTATTCCTTCCCACACGTCCAACTGTTCCTGTACCTCCTCCTCCTTGTTTCCCCAAATCATCAAATCATCTGCAAACACCATTGCTTTCATCTTTCCTTTCCCAATTACTTGTGTCACTCGGGTTATTATGTCAGCCATCACCACAAAGTAATGGTGACAGTGCACTTCCTTGTTTCAGGCCGTTTCTCTGTTCCAACCAGTCCGATCTCTCTCCTCCCACTTTCACACAGCTCACGCTTCCCTTGTACATCTCCTTTATCCTCCTTATAGTCCATTTTTCTACTCCTCTATCCTCCAGAGACTTCCATACTTTGTTTCTGCATACACTGCCATATGCTTTCTCAATGTCCAGGAAGGCCATCAGTAGATCTGTTCCATACTCATAGTGCTGTTCTTGTAACTGCCTTACAGCAAAAATCAAATCCACTGTGGACCTTCCTGCTCTGAAGCCATGTTGTTCTTCCCTCATCCCACCTTCTATCCTTGTCCTAATTCTCCTTTCCAAAACTTTCTCAAACATCTTTGCACAATGACTCATCAGTGTTATTCCCCGATAGTTTCTGCATTCTGTTCTGCTACCTTTCTTGAAGATCGGGACAATTATTCCCTTTTTCCAGTCCTCTGGGGTCTTCCCTTTCCTTCCATGCTGTCTTCATCATTCGGTACAACCATTGTATCCCCACTCTCCTGCTGCTCTCACCATCTCCACACTCAACTCATCCACACCTGGTGCCTTCGCTCCTGTCATCTTCCTCACTGCATCTTCCATTTCTTTCCATGTTAAGTCCTTTTCTGTTTGCAGTCCATCTTCCTCCTCACCGTGCTTTCCATTTGGGTTCAGAAGTTCTTCAAAATATTTTTTCCACATTTTCTTCAGTTCTTCCCTATTTTCTATCTCTTGTCCCCTTTTGTTCACCATTCTAACATAATCCGTAGGATCCTTCCGCCTCTTATTTTTTACCATCCCATACAGGACCTATTTTGTACCTTCACTATCCTCCTTCATCATCTTTGTCCACTTTTCCATCCACTTTCTTCTAGGATCCGTAGGATCCTTCCGCCTCTTATTTTTTACCATCCCATACCGGACCTTTTTTGTACCTTCACTATCCCCCTTCATCATCTTTGTCCACTATTCCATCCACTTTCTTCTCTCCTCAGCCACTTCTCTCTTTGCCTACTTCTTTCTTTCCTGGTACTCTTCCCTTGTCTCTACCGAACTATTTTGATACCACCTCTTAAAGGCTCTATTATTTTCCCTTACAATACCTGCTATTCTACACAGGTTCCAAATTATTGTTTGAATCCCATGACCCTTTTGCAAGTGTGTTGAGAAGGAAGGAGAAAGATAAATGAAAACCATAGGTAATTGAAAAAGTTTTATTTTTATTTTGCATTACACAATGTAGAAATAAAATTATTGTACATGTAGGCCTATAGCATAAAAAGAACCACACTATTAATTAATAACTTAATTGCAGCCAAATGGCCATATATAAGATACATTCACGTTTTACAGTAGTCCATAAGGGATTGTTCTCGTTGGTGCAATTTTAAAAATGATATCGCTCGCAATGACCTTCACACAGCTTACAAAAGCACTGCTCAGACGGTTCATGATAGCCCTGTTGAGTACATAGCTTGTGGTGAAAACCATGTATTGCCAACCTAGTTAGAGCGCTCCGAATGTCATTATTTGGTCCAGACCAGCTACGATTGAGCATTGCATCAGCCGAGTAAAACTCCAGGTCGGTCGATGTCCTCTCTTTTCTTCTGTCTAATTTGTAGAAGCTCATGTCTTGTTTGGTAGATGGATGCTGCATTCTGCTTCGTAGATCTTCCATTAAGAATGTCTCAGAGGCTAGTATGTACGTCAATCTTGAGGGTGACATCTTGGAAATCCCCAATGTTCTTTTTAAAAATCTAGCTTTTACACTTTCAATGGCTCGGAGGTAACTATTGTGACTGCATTCTCGTCCAGGTCTGCGTCATGGATACAGTGGGCAGATCTGTAAGAATACAAACATCAACTTATAAATACAATAAATGCGGAATGTTACATATACGACTCTAAACATGGAAGAATGCAGGCCAATCTTCTCAAGGAAATATCCTGTAAATGGGCATAGGGGATTTCGGATATTAGGTCGTGGATTTCACAAAGTGTACGAAACATATTGATGGAGAGTAGAATACTATTATGTCAGACGCATACTTGCAACCTCCAACTTAGGCTTCCGTTACTCTACCTCTGAGCGTTTGTCGAGGCTGCATCTGTGTTATTGGTTTATGCATTAGCATGTCCAACGTATTGGCTCAGTGGCAGGGCAACGGCAGTCACAGGTTAGTGTCCCACATTCTTTGTACAATTTTACTTTATCTTCCATATATGTGGCTGCAGGCCCACTCTTTGTTCAATGGGATCAGCTTCCACAAAATACCAGATATGATAGTATTTGGGACAGTGGCGGTTCGCACTCAGAAACAAGGGTGGGGCACAGCACATTTTTGAGAGAGCATACGCCCATAATGGTACATGTTGGCCGTACCATGAGTAGACAAGAAAACCGATGTCACTCAATTGATTTAATTGTGGCGGCCATTTAGGCTGTGTCCCAATAGTACAATTTCAGCCGTAGTGAACTAGATAGTCGACTACTTTACCGGATGTGACTTCAGAAGTCGTGATCCACGGCCAACGAGAAATACTGGCCCTGGTGCGCTTTCGTGACGTCAGCAATGTAGTGCTGTTGAACCACTTCCAGTAGGGTTATGTATGACGGGAATATAAACCGTATTGTCTACAAGATGCTCAAATCACAGTGTACTTAACCCATATCATATCAGAAAACACGCTGTAAAAAGCATTGACCCAACACAACCATGGCTTCTGGCAAAACATACATGGTAATTACAACTCAAGTCTTACACTGATCAATCTTATGAAGTCCAATGCAGCGCCACAATTTACTTATTTATTCATTACTCTAAGTAGAACCAGTAGATCACTTATATTTTAATCGTTGTAGTTGATCACAAGGTAATACTTTTCAGGAGTATGTTAACTTTCCCTGGCGGTTGCTTGTTAATTATGTGGAATTACTAGACGGTTACAAAGCTTACAGGAAGGTTATGCAAAGCTATGAATAGTGCCGGATAATGTATGCATGTCTAACTTTTATAGTTGAACGATATACATAAATGTATCAAATGTTCTTGTAATAGAAAGATATTCACGAACATAATATTCTATGGTCTTCGTCTTACTGCAGGTGTGGTAGTCATCTTGTCTGCATCATTGAATCTGTATAAATGCTGGTATTCATTTACCGCTGGTCGTCATAGAAGGTATTGATATAAGTCGTTAGTCGGTGGCGAGTGTATTCCGCAGATCTCTTCTATAAACGTATTAATTACCGACAGCATTGGCTACGCTGGCTAAAGCGCAGTGTTAGGTCATGGGGCTCAGCTCTCTGCTGACTCGGTAGACGCGTGGGTTCGAGCCCCACCGTCGGCTGTCCTTGAAATGGTTTTCCGTGGTTTCCCATTTTCAACACCAGGCAAATGCTGGGACGGTACCTTCTGACAGGCCACGGCCGCTTCCTTCCACATCCTTCTCCAATTTCTTTCACCTTCATCAATTCCATCTGTCATCCCGACGCGCAGGTTGCCCACGGGCGTCGAATAGAAAGACCTGCACTCGGTCTCTGAGGAGACCACACGACAAAACAAAACAAAAACGTATCAATTACTGTTCCTCCCCATAAAACAACAATAACTAAGTAATACTTTCACTGCTAGTTTCTTTGATCTAATTATACTCATGCACTGCTCATGTCCACATAATTTACTCGCAACGAAGGTCACAGGCTCTACAACTCGACTTACTGTACTTGCTGCAGCTATTAAAGACACACAAACTCTTGAATCCTAGTTCGCGTGGATTTTTGTTACGAGTAACTTCAACATGTAAATAGGTTATCTATAGCTGGCGTAGTTTTATAAACCTATACAGTATAATTTATCGTGCTTGAAAACACACGGAACAACTAAACTGGGTCCATTTCAAGAAGATTGATATAAAATATCGCATTTCTGCTAATTATGAATTGCTCTCGACTTAAACGTACAAGCACCGCCAAGCACTACATTGCCTACGTCACAAAAGGATTAGGTTTACGCGCCATGGCCTGTCTTTCTCGTTGGCCGTGTCGTGATCCAATACTGCTTAGCACATAGCAATCAAGTCTGTAGTTGCTAGTGAACGAAAGTGCATGCTAGATAGGCGACTACGTCAAGGAAGTTATAGAAATTATAGCTTATCGGAATTGTAGGTTATGTAAATTGTAGGTTGTCTTTGACTTAAGCCAAACACAAACCATAATTAGGGCTCGGCTAAAAAGTGATCTTTTTAGCGCATCCATGACCGTATCGTCCATGTATTGTTTATTTAAAACAGGTGATGAAAGTGCAAAGAGCTTACAAGAAGTAGCAGATCACCGCCATCTTGAGTGTTGGTTTGGTACCAGCATGTAAGTCCAGTGCGTTTCAGAACACAAGTCTATGAAGGAGGCTGTGATCAAGCAGACATGACCCAAATCTCCGTAATGCATAGCACATAGCACATAGTAGCTAGCAGCTAGTCAATAGCAGACAACTTGAGTATTGAGACACAGCCTTAGTATTCGTTTCTCTGCGGTTTTATCGGGCTGTGATGGCGAAGCGGTCAAGCTGTTTGCCTCGCACCAAGGATGGTTCGGTTCGATTCCCGGTTAATGTTTATGGGAATTCCGAGGTGAAATGACACGTCTGGTGGCCTGGATTCCACGTAAAAAGCAGGTCCCGTGGTTTATGATCGAGAAGTTAATGGTCACGTATTAGTACAAGCACTCCTACTATTCCTTCCGATATTCCTAAAGTTGATTACTTAAACTCAATCATTTCATGGATCCATTAAAGACATTAACACAAACTCTACAAATTCCTAAAAATCCAGTGAATATTATTAAGACCTTAATCGAATGCGCGACATAATATCCTACATAGTCTTGTCTGAATTAAACAGAATAATCGACCAAATATTGAATGGCCTTCCGAAGACCATGTCCTATCTTGATGACATCATCATACACGGAGAAACACTGGAAGAGTGTTCTAGAAACCTCTATGCGTGTCTTCCAGAGATTATGTAAGTTCGATCTGCATGTTAACATGCAAAAGTGTGAATTCTTCACTACAAGAACAGAATGTCTTGGACACGTTGTAGAACACAACAAAATATCTAAATCCGAAAAAAAGACCAAAACAATAAAAGAAATACCTCGACCCAAGACTGCAGATGACGTTCGAAGGTTTTTAGGATGGTGACTTATTACGCACGATTTATTCCTGACCTTTCCACAAAGACATATCCTCTCCGAAAACTACTTCGAAAGGAAGAGAAATTTAAGTGGACAGCAGCATGCGAAGCAGCTTTCATAAAGCTCAAGAATGAAGTTTCAAGTGATCAGGTGCTTACTCCATTCGATCCAGAATTGCCACTCGTTGTAGCGTGCGATGCCAGTCCAGTGGGTGTCGCAGGAATCTTGTCTCACGTAATTGATGGTATTGAAAGACCTATAGCATTTGCATCCAGATCACTGAAGGATACAGAAAAAAGATATAGTCAGTTGGACAAAGAAGCTCTGGCGATAATGTTCTCCGTTCATCATTTCTTCGTTTACATTTACGGAAGAAAATGTCAACTTATTACAGACAATAGACCTCTTACAAGAATTCTACATCCAGCTTCAAATATTCCAGCAATGACCTCAGCAAGATTACTCCGCTATACATCTTTCCTTCAGGAATTTGATTACGAAGTGAAATATTGAAAGGCGGATGATCATGTAAATGTGGACTGTCTTTCTCGAGCACCGAATCCAGAGCATAAAACTTCCATCGAACAAGTATTTGACAACGAAGTTTTAATGTCGTGTGATCAGATCATTAATCAGATTTCGAGCGAAGCAATAACCCCTGAAAACCTGATCAAAGCATTTCGTGAAGACGATGAATTCATCCAAATTCGAAATGTACTCCATTCTACCATAAAGACAGATTCAAAGTATACCATTCAGGACGAACTCCTCTTCAGGGACAGCACGGAGATATGTTTACTGGAAAGGGATCGACAGAGACATTGAAAGAATGGTGAGATCCTGTGATGCTTGTGCACTGCTACAGAAAAGCCCTGCAAAAGTACCTGTGCACCAGTGGGATGAACCAAGAGAAAACTTTGAACGTGTACACATTGACTACGCGGGACCGTACAGAAACCTCCATTTCCTGGTTCTAGTTGATGCCAAATCTAAGTGGGCAGAAGTACGAACTCAAACAAGTGCACCCACATCAGAATCGACAATTGAAGCCCTTAGTGACATTTTTGCTACACATGGATTTCCATCAGTTCTCGTGTCAGACAATGCTACAATTTTTACTGCAATGGAATTTAAAAACTACTGAATTAAGAATGGAAATATTCAGAAATTTAGTGCTCCACATCATCCTTCAACCAACGGATTAGCAGAAAGATACGTGCAAACATTAAAAGTGAAGCTGAATGCCATGAACAGCAACTCCTTTAGCCTGCGGGATGTCTCCAGCAGAGCTATACCTGAAACGAAACATTAGAACTCGTCTAGATGCACTTGTCCAAAACTCAACAATGTGACTCAAATGAACAGGCAGTACAAAGTTCTACTCGCAAGTTTTCAGAAGGAGAAAGAGTACAAGTTCGCTGGTATCCACAAAACAGAAAACCTACCTGGCGATTTGGAGAGATAGCAAAATGTTTAGGAAAACTACACTACATTATTCTCCTCGACGATGGATCAAACATTAAACGGCACGTAAATCAAATGAGAAGGACTGGGGTTCAACCGAAAAACAAAGTATCATTCGCCGAGGACGTACAGGACCAATCTTCCCCCCCCCCCCCCCCCCCAGTATATTACTCCAGAGATCATATTCATGGACTTAAACATCCCAGTAAATTTAAACCCTAATCCAGCAGCCGAGCCAGTCATAGATCATCGAGTTGGATTGCAAGTTCGACATTCTGAGCGCCCCAGACGACTAGCGGCTTACCTCAGTGCAGGGGCGTATACAAGCCCCCCCCCCCCCCCCCCGAAATTTTTGTCACATATATTATTTGTTTATGAATTCAAACATTAAAAACAAATATAATCATGTACTATTGTTACTAAGCGATATATGGCAACGTTGCAAAGCAAGGCAAAGGTATCAACAGATATCAACAGTGTGACAATCAGTGTGGTGTAACAACATAATCTCTTATAACTCTCCAGTGCCTTCGCTCTTATGAACGAACCAAGAACAGCAACAAGTGCCCTTGAAGCGTGTGATAAAAGTTTTTTCTCTAACTTTTATACCCTTATAAAACTTTTGGCAAATTTGCCTCTCTCTGTAGCTACCGGTACTGCCGAACGGAGTTTGAGTTGGTTGAAAACATACATAAGGAATTCTACTTCTGAAAACAGACTCAACGGTCTAGTATTGTTATCTATTCACAGAGACATACATCTCACTGACGATGAAGTTATGAACCGATTTGGCAATGCTTTAAGAAACCTTGACTTTTTATTATAGTGTGAGTTGTAAATCAAAACAGTAACATTAATTATTTCCATGTAAACACTATCAGGGGAGCAAGATGATTGTATTAATAAAAAGTATCATAAAATGGTCTTAGGTGTGTTTGACATTAACCAAACATAAAACATCACAACAAATTGGTTGAAAACGTGATGCCAGAGAGCCTTAAAACTCATCATTTTGCCCCGAATTATACAAAAGTTTCCCGGGGAGAACCCCGGACCCCCTATTTTTTGGGCCTATACCATGCCCCCTAACCCCCGGTTGGGTACCCCCCGAAATAAAATTCTATATACGCCCCTGCCTCAGTGACTACGTGCAATGATTTTCTTTTGCCCAGGCAAGACTGTTATATCCCGTTAACGAGCACTCTGGTGGTGGTCGCGGAAGTTATATAAAGAAAGACTCTCCCTGACTTTTCCAAACCCCAAGGCACAACAGTTGTCATGGTGCTATTGATACATCTAGTATTATCAAGGAATACTACTCCTTGGTTATCACATCATATGACTGTGTATTAGAGTAGAGATAAATATATAAGGATTTAAGTATTTATTATGTGTTCTGGAAGCAGGCTGTGGATTTTCATTTTCATTCATTATGTGTTCTTGCTTCGATTATATTAAGCGGGCATTCGACCACTAAAATACATAACAGGAAACAAACAAACAAACAAAAATAATTTTTCATTCTCAGATTTGTTGCAAGTCCTGTTGTATGTTCTGTGTTTATCTTTAGAGACTTGAATAATGCACAGACCTGGTTTTGGAGGGCCTAATTCATTTGTTAATAGTCTGTCTTCATAAGTTAAGATCTTATTTTGTAAGTTTTTTTACTTCGTTTATTTCATGGTTTCGTTAACGACACCCCCCAGAGGCTCACATCTAGTGGAACGTGGGTTGGCGACCATGGGGCCCCAGCTGAGTACGGCTTTGCTTCCACTTACTTGTGCAGGGCTCCTCTCCGTCGTCTTTCATGTCGACCTCTCTTGGTCAACTCCTGTTCTCTACCGACCCCGACGGTATTAGGGTATCCGAGGCCTAGGGAGTCTTTCACTTTCCCGCCTTAATTGGCCCTTGTCTCATCTTTCCTGATACCCACATTCTTCGAGGGGTCAGCCTTCTTTTTCTTTTCATGTTATTTCCTGCCTTCTGCACAAGGCCCTCAAGGAGGCAGGGTGTGTGTAGCCCCACCACTTCTGGTGCACCCTGCATTTGCTATAGCCTACCCTCAAGTGCTCACGGCTGGTGAGCTCGGGAGTTGGCGACCCCGAGGGATTCCTGAGCTGGGTCCTTTTTGTCACCTTTTCTTCTAACTTTGGGGCGGGCCCTCTCCTCTTTGGCTTTCCTATGTGCCTTTCATGGCTCTCCTTCCTTCCAAGTTCCTCAATCCTCATTCTTTGAGGGTAGAAGGCATTTATTTATTTTTATTTTCTTCCTGTCCTTTATTTGCCTTATCCTTGATTTGTTTATCATTTCATCTTCTAGTATGTAGCTAAGTCTGTATCTCAAGTTTGGACTAAGCTTCGTCGGATCTCCGGACTCCCGACATCACTGTCGATACCCGGAGTGTCCATCAATGGAGACATCATCACGGACCATCTCGCCATTGAACACAGCATTGGCTCGCACTTCTCCGATGTATCCTGCTCCGGGAGTTACGATCCTACATTTCTCACTCTGTAGGAGGCGACTAATAGGGCCGACATGGCCGAATAACTTGCCAGTTTTTGATTTGTTCAGACCCCCTGTGGATGAGGAGGGCAGAATTCATCCACGGTATCCCCTGCCTGTCGTAAAAGGCGACTTAGAGGGGGCCTTATAAAGGACGATTTTGGTTTTCTGGTCCCAGCTCTGGTTTGACCAATAGAAACAAACATGCATGCTGTTAGGGGAAGGGCCACCAGCTTGGCCATCTGGCCAGAAAGCCTAGACGGTATGTCCCATCCCGTCAGGTGGGTGCGCCATGTACCCTACAGTAGAATCCGCCTTACAACGAAGGTCCCTGCATGGCCGAATACTGGAGCTGCATAAATCCTGTGCATGCCGAGGGGGAAGTGCCTGTTCGAGGCACTGGGACCCCGGGCAATATCTGCTATGCCAGGTAGGTATTGCCTTGGCTGGGTGGCGCCCACAGTGATAGCCCCCGTTCGGAGTGGGCAGTATTCGGGGAGGATTTCGTCCGGGATGCCATCAAAGCGATCACGGACACCTGTACAGGGTGGCACCCTTAAAAGCCGTCTCTTGAGTGTCGAGCTAATCCCAAGGTGTATACGCCTTGGGATGAAGCCTTTAATAGAAGATTCCCCGCTGATAAGTCTCCTCGCTACCTGGTAGCTACGAGGACTGACGGGGGTGATTTTAAACTAGTAAAATCAATAATTTTTTCTGAGGAAATCGAGGGGAAATTTGGGGACCTAAGCGGGAATTCCAAGCTCCGGAACGGTCAGCTGCTGCTGCACACCGTTGATCGGAAGCAAACCGAAGCGTTGCTGGAATGCACGCAATTCGGCGAAATTCCCGTTAAGGTCTCAAAACACGAAACGCTGAATGAGGTCCGAGGAGTTATTTTCCATCGTGACCTCATTTTAAATAGCGATGCGGAATTGTTGCGGGATCTGGGGAAGAGAGGCGTCACCAAGATTTGGCGCATCACCCGAAAGATTGGGGAGAACAGCGTCGAAACCTGCGCTTTTATTCTCCATTTTGAGGGTGATGTAGTACCTAAGCAGGTGAAGGTCACATCGTACCACTGCAATGTTCGACCGTACATCCCTCCACCTATGCGCTGCTATCAATGCCAGAAATTCGGGCATGTTTCCGCCAGGTGCACTGCCAAGGCCGTGCGTAGAGAGTGTGGCAAGGGGACACATGAGGGTGAGAGGTGTACGCCTCCCCCGATTTGTCCTAACTGCCAAGGAAGCCACTCTCCACGATCGAAGCAGTGCCCTGAGTTCTGTAAGGAAGCAAAAATTCAAGAAATAAGAACTCTTGATACGCTTTCATATCACGACGCTCGCAAGAGGTACCGTGATATGAATGCCCCCGAATTTCAGGTATCGTTTGCAGCTGCAACGACGCCCTCATTCACCCCTGCCGCATCTTTACCGAGTGTAGTACCCTCGACGCCCGTATTTTTAGCAGTATTAAAATCACCCCTCGCTGTACCAGCGAAAAATGTCAGCCCGAAGGAGGTACAACAACCTTCTTCGGCCCAGCAAAAGAAGCGCCGGTTATACCATCTAAACCGGCGCAATCGGAGAAGAAGTCATCTTCTTATCCGAAACGGTCGGCGAATAAGTCTTCCCCAGTTAAAGGGGGAAAGAAGACTTTGCCGACCAGGGCTGGTCCTTCTTCCAGCCCACCTAAAACGAAAAATATAGGGGAGAAGAGGGAGACGGTTCGTCGCCGTCTCTCTCGCCCTCCTGCTGATGGGGTGGCTACTGTCTCTGCTGGCCTTTCCGCTCCCACTACCACCAAGGGAGCGAAGCCTGCTGAAGCCAAGCCCGTCCGTATGGAGGAACTCCCCTATAGAAAAGAAAATAGATCGGCGGAGGAGAGGGGAACAGTTCAGCGCCGTTTCTCTTCCTCTCCTAAAGGCAGGGCTGCTCACGTATCTGCTGGCCATCCCGCTCCCACCACTACCAGTGGAGCGGTGCCAGCAGGAGCGACCTTGTTTTATAAGGACCCGGCGTCTGTGGGGAAGGTACCATCTACTTCCCCAAACACACGTTGGCGCCGATCCAAGAAGAAATCTCTTCGGGACGTGTCGGGGACAGACACCCAGTCTTCGGACCGGGAGAAAGTCCCACGACACCGCTCTCGCTCTTCCCCAAGAGCGAGACTCGTGAGGTCCGACGACGACCGCGCGCAACCCAAGAGAGCGCCCGCCTTCGGACGGAGATGTGGAGATTGAGGTGTGCTCTCCTGCCCCATCATCTCCAACTAGAGATGGGGAAGGGTGGCAAACGGTCAAGCATACGTAGAAGACCCATTTCTACTTAAGTCCACACCATGGCACTATTACAATGGAACTGTAATAGCTATTCTGTTCATCTCGCTGAGTTACGACAATTAATATCTTCGTTTTCGGCAACCATTGTCTGTCTTCAGGAATCCAGGTTTCGTCCTGGACATGAGACAACAATGCGTCACTCCAAACTCTTCTCTAAAGAGCGGATGGACGGAGCTGTGGCCGCTGGTGGCGTCTGCACTCTCGTCCACTCTAGCCTCTTTAGTGAAGAGGTGCCGTTGCGTACTCAGCTAGAGGCAGTTACAGTTCGTACTTCGTTGCCAGTAATGGCAACAGTATGTAACGTGTACATCCCGCCTGATTCTCAGCCGGATTACGACCAGCTGGTGGATCTAGTCTCTCAGCCCCCCCCCCCCCCCCTCCTTTCTTCCTTCTGGGAGATGTTAATGCCCACAACACCATCTGGGGCTCCGCTACCACTAGCGGTAAAGGGAGAGATTTTGAGAGGCTGATCAGGCGGCAGGACCTGTGTCTGTTGAACACAGGGGAGCCTACGCACTTCTCTATTCCACACGGTACTTATTCAAGTATCGATATTACCCTGTGCAGTCGTGCGCTGGTTCCCCTGCTACAGTGGGGTGTACACTATGACCTTTGTAATAGTGACCATTTTCCAATTATCGTTACTCTTCCGAACCAGAGAGCCATCGAGTTACCAAGTCGATGGCTTCTCCGTCGGGCTGATTGGCCAACATTCATGATACGTGCGGTGTTTGCCGAAGATAACTTTGAGAGTGTCGACGATCATACCATTCCCATTACGAATGGTATTTTGGCTGCTGCTGAGGAAACAATACCTACCTCATCCGGCAACTCCCGCCGGAAGCTTGTCCCTTGGTGGACAGCCGAGATTGCAGCAGCCATTAAAGATCGTCGACGTGCTTTCAAACGCTATCGGAGGCAAAACACTATGGCCAACCTTATCACCTTCAGAAGGATGCGTGCTAGAGCCCGATATCTGATTCGGGAGAGTAAGAAAAGGACGTGGGAAAAGTATGTGTCGTCTATGACGGCACATACTCCTTCATCTCAAGTGTGGACTAAGCTTCGCCGGATCTCCGGACTCCCGACATCACTGTCGATACCCGGAGTGTCCATCAATGGAGACATCATCACGGACCATCTCGCCATTGCCAACAGCATTGGTTCGCACTTCTCCGATGTATCCTGCTCCGGGAGTTACGATCCTACATTTCTGACTCTGAAGCGGGAGGCAGATACTCACCCCTTGTCCTTTGCCACTGCTGCTTCGGAGTCCTATGATGTACCATTCTCTGAATGGGAACTGCGCAGTGCGCTTGCACTGTGCAGGGATACGGCTCCTGGACCGGATAACATACATAATCAAATGTTAAAACATCTGTGCGAATCCAGTATTAAAAAATTGTTGATCCTCTTCAATCGTATATGGATTGAAGGGGAGTTTCCATCTCAATGGCGAGAGGGGATCGTGATACCGATTCCTAAGGCTGGAAAGGATCCCAAGTTTGTAAGCAGCTATAGGCCCATTTGTTTGACAAATGGCCTATGTAAGCTGCTCGAAAACATGGTGAACCGTCGACTGGTGTGGTTCTTGGAGGATAAAGGTCTTCTGTCAGAGTACCAGTGTGGATTTCGCTCTCATAGGTCCACCACTGACCATCTGGTGCGACTTGAGAGCGCCATACAGGGGGCTTTTTTTTTTTTCCAAAAGCAGCACCTAGTCACGGTCTTCTTTGACCTCGAGAAAGCCTACGACACCACATAGCGCTACGGGATCCTTTCCACCCTTCACAAGTGGGGACTCCGTGGTAACTTACCGACTTTCATTGCGAATTTCATGTCCGTCCGACTCTTCCGTGTAAGGGTCGGTAGGACATTATCGCAATACTATACCCAAGAAAATGGAGTTCCTCAGGGTTCAGTGCTGAGTGTCACCTTGTTCGCGATTGCCATTAATGGCATTGTTGCCGCCGCCGGGTCCGCGGTAGTTCCATCGCTGTATGTAGACGATTTAGCTCTGCATTACAGCTCTGGAAGTATGGCAGTCGTGGAACGGCAATTGCAGCTAGCTATCAACCGGGTCGACAGGTGGGCTCACGACCGGGGTTTTCGTTTTTCAGCAGCGAAAACCTCCGTCGTCCATTTTTGTCGGCTACGGAGGCTACATTTACACCCTGAACTACATCTCAGGGATGCTGCGTTGCCGTTGGTTGACACTTATCGCTTCCTGGGGCTCCATTTTGACAGCAAGTTAACGTGGCAGCACCATATACGGCAATTGAAAATGACATGTCTCAGGAAACTGAACATGCTCAGGTTTCTTAGTGGCACTACGTGGGGGGCTGACCGTGCGGTGCTGCTACGGTTCTACCAAGCCCTCGTCCTGTCCCGGCTAGACTATGGTTCTGCGGCATACGGTTCAGCAAGGCCGGCAACCTTGAAAATGCTGGACAGTATCCACCATAGTGGCGTTAGGCTGGCTACCGGTGCTTTCCGGACCAGCCCGATACCCAGCCTACTCGCCGAATCGGGTGTTCCTCCTTTAAATTATAGACGCCAACATATGCTTTTAGCATATGCTGCCGATGTGCGTCAAATGCCGCAACACCCGACCTATCAAGCTCTCTTCGGTACCCAAAACCACCAGGGGTATGCCAACCGGCCTCGTGCCACTCGGCCGGTTGGTATTAGACTTGATAGCTCGTGTACTGAAATAGGAGTGGCTGTAGGTCCCTGTATGATCCGGACATCTAGCGAGGTGCCTCCGTGGCAAGTCCCGCGTCCGGAAATTCGGTTAGATCTGCACCGAGGTCCTAAGGTGAACACGGATGCCTCCGTTTACCGGAGGCAGTTCCACAGCATAGTTCACCAATTTCCGGACGCTGGCATTCTATACACGGATGGTTCGAAGGTGGACGAGAAGGTGGGTTGTGCTTACGTTATTGATGGTGCAAATACCAAGATCTCTTTGCCTAAGGCCTGTAGTGTGTTTACTGCGGAGCTCGTTGCCATTTTTGAAGCTCTGCAGTTTGCACTACAGGATGCCCGAATCCACTTTCTCGTGTGTACCGACTCTTTGAGTTCGTTGCATTCAATTGCTACATGTTTCCCGCAACACCCCCTAGTGCAGCGAATCCACGACCTACTAGCCGGGCTGTGCCACGCTGACACTCGAATCACCTTTCTGTGGCTTCCAAGCCACATGGGAATTGCGGGAAATGAGTTAGCAGATCAAGCTGCAAAAGAGGCGGTATCACTACCACCTGGACCAATGGAGGTACCCGCTAGAGATATTCGCTCTCAGTTACGCCTACAAGGTCTGGCTTTTTGGGAGAGTCAGTGGCTAGCTGACCCACTGCCCAGTAAACTGAGAGCGATCAAGGGAACTACTCGCGTTTGGCGGAGCTCCTTCCGGGCCCGGAGAGAGTCCGTCATTTTGTGTAGGCTAAGGATAGGTCATACAAGATCCACCCACTCGTACCTAATGAGAAGGGAAGACCCCCCACTTTGTACCTGTGGAGCCGTATTTACCGTGGCCCACATTTTCACCGAGTGTGTGGATCTTGCTGACTTACGAAGAAACCTTGGTTTGCAGACGACACTCAAACTTATATTAGCCGATGACGCGGTGGCTGCTGATCGCGTTATCCGCTTTATAAGTGAGAGTGGGTTAGGGCCAGCAATCTAAATTTTCCAGTGAACTTTGACTCAACGACTTGTTCGTTTTTGAATGATAATGTTTTGTTTTTTCCGTATTTTTTTTTTTTTTTTTTTATTTAATTGTTTGTTTTTGTTTTATTAATTTTTGGTCTTTTTAAATTTAGATGTCCACCTCAAAATTTTAAATTCAATTCAAAATTTGTATTTTTTAATCTGTGTTAAGAGGGGCAGATGACCTCGTAGTTCCGCCCCTTAAAACAACAATAACTAACTAACTAACTACTCGCCGAATCGGGTGTTCCACCTTTAAATTATAGACGCCAACATGTGCTGTTAGGATATGCTGCCAATGTGCGTCAAATGCCGCAACACCCGACCTATCAAGCTCTCTTCGGTACCCAAAACCACCAGGGGTACGCCAACCGGCCTCGTGCCACTCGGCCGGTTGGTATTAGACTTGATAGCTCGTGTACCGAAATAGGAGTGGCTGTAGGTCCCTGTATGATCCGGACATCTAGCGAGGTGCCTCCGTGGCAAGTCCCGCGTCCGGAAATTCGGTTAGATCTGCACCGAGGTCCTAAGGTGAACACGGATGCCTCCGTTTACCGGAGGCAGTTCCACAGCATAGTTCACCAATTTCCGGACGCTGGCATTCTATACACGGATGGTTCGAAGGTGGACGAGAAGGTGGGTTGTGCTTACGTTATTGATGGTGCAAATACCAAGATCTCTTTGCCTGAGGCCTGTAGTGTGTTTACTGCGGAGCTCGTTGCCATCTATGAAGCTCTGCAATTTGCACTACAGGATGCTCGAATCCACTTTCTCGTGTGTACCGACTCTTTGAGTTCGTTGCAGTCAATTGCTACATGTTTCCCGCAACACCCCCTAGTGCAGCGAATCCACGACCTACTAGCCGGGCTGTGCCACGCTGACACTCGAATCACCTTTCTGTGGCTTCCAAGCCACATGGGAATTGCGGGAAATGAA
The DNA here is from genome assembly GCA_946902985.2 of Meconema thalassinum. Classification (NCBI taxonomy): domain Eukaryota; kingdom Metazoa; phylum Arthropoda; class Insecta; order Orthoptera; family Tettigoniidae; genus Meconema; species Meconema thalassinum. The sequence continues at coordinate 188,535,904 of OX336388.2, read as the reverse complement.
TTAGCAGATCAAGCTGCAAAAGAGGCGGTATCACTACCAACTCGACCAATGGAGGTACCCGCTAGAGATATTCGCTCTCAGTTACGCCTACAAGTTCTGGCTTTTTGGGAGAGTCAGTGGCTAGCTGACCCACTGCCCAGTAAACTGAGAGCGATCAAGGGAACTACTCGCGTTTGGCGGAGCTCCTTCCGGGCCCGGAGAGAGTCCGTCATTTTGTGTAGGCTAAGGATAGGTCATACAAGATCCACCCACTCGTACCTAATGAGAAGGGAAGACCCCCCACTTTGTACCTGTGGAGCCGTATTCACCGTGGCCCACATTTTCACCGAGTGTGTGGATCTTGCTGACTTACGAAGAAACCTTGGTTTGCAGACGACACTCAAACTTATATTAGCCGATGACGCGGTGGCTGCTGATCGCGTTATCCGCTTTATAAGTGAGAGTGGGTTAGGGCCAGCAATCTAAATTTTCCAGTGAACATTGACTCCACGACTTGTTCGTTTTTGAATGATAATGTTTTGTTTTTTTCCGTAATTTTTGTTTATTTATATTCTTTTTTTTATATTAATTTTTGGTCTTTTTAAGTTTAGATGTCCACCTCAAAATTTTAAATTCAATTCAAAATTTGTATTCTTTAATCTGTGTTAAGAGGGGCAGATGACCTCGTAGTTCCGCCCCTTAAAACAACAATAACTAACTAACAATGGAGGTACCCGCTAGAGATATTCGCTCTCAGTTACGCCAACAAGTTCTGGCTTTTTGGGAGAGTCAGTGGCTAGCTGACCCACTGCCCAGTAAACTGAGAGCGATCAAGGGAACTACTCGCGTTTGGCGGAGCTCCTTCCGGGCCTGGAGAGAGTCCGTCATTTTGTGTAGGCTAAGGGTAGGTCATACAAGATCCACCCACTCGTACCTAATGAGAAGGGAAGACCTCCCACTTTGTACCTGTGGAGCCGTTTTCACCGTGGCCCATATTTTTACCGAGTGTGTGGATCTTGCTGACTTACGAAGAAACCTTGGTTTGCTGACGACACTCAAACTTATATTAGCCGATGACGCGGTGGCTTCGGATCGCGTTATCCGCTTTATTAGTGAGAGTGGGTTAGTGCCCGCAATCTAAATTTTCCAGTGAACTTTGACTCAACGACTTGTTCGTTTTTGAATAATAATGTTTTGTTTTTTCCGTAATTTTTTTTATTTTTATATTTTTTTAATTTAATTGTTTGTTTTTGTTTTATTAATTTTTGGTCTTTTTAAATTTAGATGTCCACCTCAAAATTTTAAATTCAATTCAAAATTTGTATTCTTTAATCTGTGTTAAGAGGGGCAGATGACCTCGTAGTTCCCCCCCTTAAAACAAGAATTACTAACTAAGTCTGTAGTTAGTATTAGTTATACACTGGTCAAAGCAATTAGGGGATCACTTGAGATACCTAGGTTCTGACGTATTGTCATCGGCAGAATGACCTAAAATGGTTCGTCGTCCTTCTTGTCGGTTCTACGGAGTGGAGACAACAACATTACGGCAACCGAGATAGTGGTAATAACAGAAAGTTGTTGCAGAGGGGCTTCGTGTGGACGTGTGTTTACACTACCGAACGAATGACAAAAGCAGTTGGGTTCAGATGGTGTAGTGAGCAGGTAGTGCAATGCAACAACAACGTGACTTACCCGAAGGAATGGCATGGAGAGCCATAGGAAGGTTGGAACCGGGACAGACACAGAGGGAGGAGGCTGCAGCTATTGGAGTATCCCAACGTGTAATTTCCAGGAGCTGGACGCGATTTCAGACAACAGGAACCGTTAAAAGAAGGCTAGGCCAAGGTCGTCCACGGGTATCATCAGCAAGAGATGACCGTTATCTCCGGTTAACAGCCCGTCGAGACAGGAGGCTGAATGCAACTCAGCTGCAACGCACCCTCCAGGCGGCAATAGGCGCGCAATATCAACACAAACAGTCCGAAATTGCCTTCGGGAAAGTGGCCTTTACGCATGGAGGCCTATGGTGTGTGTCCCAATAAAACCACGCCACCGTTTAGCCCGCAGAAACTGGGCGGAGGAACATCAGGATTGGCGTCATAACGAATGGCACCGGTTTTTTTTTCACAGATGAGTCAAGATTTTGTGTTCAGCCGGACATTCGTCGTTTCCTCAACTGGAGTGAACGTGGAACTCGGAACAATCCCGCTTATGTGCAGGAAACAGCACCATATCATGGTGGTGGGCGAATGGTGTGGGCAAGAGTCAGTATTGGCGGACATACGGACCTCTATGTCGTTCAGAATGGCGCTTTGACTACTCAGAGGTATCGAGACGAGATCCTTCGACTGTTTGTTGTGCCCTACGCTGCTGCCATAGGCGATGGTTTCATTCTGGTGGACGGTAACGCACGTCCCCACAGAGCTGCACTGCTGGACAATATGCTTGACGACGAGGGCACTGAACCGAAGGAGTGGCCTGCTTGTCCACCGGACTTAAACCCGATTGAGCATGTCTGGGATGCACTTGGCAGACGCATTGCAGCCAGACCAGGACCTCCCACAACGGTTGCCGAGCTGGATATTGCACTCATGGAAGAATGGCCAAATATCCCTCAAGAGCTGATCAATAACCTCATACTGTCCATGCCACGCAGGTGTGCATCTGTCCCGTCCCTCCGAGGTGATCACACACCATATTAGAGGGCAACGAGAATGACTTTTTCACTATTATGATAGCCCAATGGTGCCTCGCTGTAAGTAAACGCCCCGCCGTGTGGGTGCGGGATAGAATACACCCAAGGTATGCCCTGCCTGTCGTAGGAGGCGACTAATAGGGCCGACATGGCCGAATAACTTGCCAGTTTTGATTTGTTCAGACCCCCTGTGGATGGGGAGGGCAGAATTCATCCACGGTATCCCCTGCCTGTCGTAAAAGGCGACTTAGAGGGTGCCTTATAAAGGTCAATTTTGGTTTTCTGGTCCCAGCTCTGGTTTGACCAATAGAAATAAACATGCGTGCTGTTAGGGGAAGGGCCACCAGCTTGGCCATCTGGCCAGAAAGCCTAGACGGTATGCCCCATCCCGTCAGGTGGGTGCGCCATGTACCCTACAGTAGTATCCGCCTTACAACGAAGGTCCCTGCATGGCCGAATACTGGAGCTGAATAAATCCTGCGCATGCCGAGGGGAAGTGCCTGTTCGAGGCACTGGGACCCCGGGCAATATCTGCTATGCCAGGTAGGTATTGCCTTGGCTGGGTGGCGCCCACAGTGATAGCCCCCGTTCGGAGTGGGCAGTATTCGGGGAGGATTTCGTCCGGGATGCCATCAAAGCGATCACGGACACCTGTACAGGGTGGCACCCTTAAAAAGCCGTCTCTTGAGTGTCGAGCTAATCCCAAGGTGTATACGCCTTGGGATGAAGCCTTTAATAGAAGATTCCCCGCTGATAAGTCTCCTCGCTACCTGGTAGCTACGAGGACTGACGGGGGTGATTTTAAACTAGTAAAATCAATAATTTTTTCTGAGGAAATCGAGGGGAAATTTGGGGACCTATGCGGGATTTCCAAGCTCCGGAACGGTCAGCTGCTGCTGCACACCGTTGATCGGAAGCAAACCGAAGCGTTGCTGGAATGCACGCAATTCGGCGAAATTCCCGTTAAGGTCTCAAAACACGAAACGCTGAATGAGGTCCGAGGAGTTATTTTCCATCGTGACCTCATTTTAAATAGCGATGCGGAATTGTTGCGGGATCTGGGGAAGAGAGGCGTCACCAAGATTAGGCGCATCGCCCGAAAGTTTGGGGAGAACAGCGTCGATACCGGCGTTTTATTCTCCATTTTGAGGGTGATGTAGTACCTAAGCAGGTGAAGGTCACATCGTACCACTGCGATGTTCGACCGTACATCCCTCCACCTATGCGCTGCTATCAATGCCAGAAATTCGGGCATGTTTCCGCCAGGTGCACTGCCAAGGCCGTGTGTAGAGAGTGTGGCAAGGGGACACATGAGGGTGAGAGGTGTACGCCTCCCCCGATTTGTCCTAACTGCCAAGGAAGCCACTCTCCACGATCGAAGCAGTGCCCTGAGTTCTGTAAGGAAGCAAAAATTCAAGAAATAAGAACTCTTGATAGGCTTTCATATCACGACGCTCGCAAGAGGTACCGTGATATGAATGCCCCCGAATTTCGGGTATCGTTTGCAGCTGCAACGACGCCCTCATTCACCCCTGCCGCATCTTTACCGAGTGTAGTACCCTCGACGCCCGTATTTTTAGCAGTATTAAAATCATCCCTCGCTGTACCAGCGAAAAATGTCAGCCCGAAGGAGGTACAACAACCTTCTTCGGCCCAGCAAAAGAAGGCGCGGTTATATCATCTAAACCGGCGCAATCAGAGAAGAAGTCATCTTCTTCTCCGAAACGGTCGGCGAACAAGTCTTCCCCAGCTAAAGGGGGAAAGAAGACTTTGCCGACCAGGGCTGGTCCTTCTTCCAGCCCACCTAATACGAAAAATATAGGGGAGAAAAGGGAGACGGTTCGCCGCCGTCTCTCTCGCCCTCCTGCTGACGGGGTGGCTACTGTCTCTGCTGGCCTTTCCGCTCCCATTACCACCAAGGGAGCGAAGCCTGCTGAAGCCAAGCCCGTACGTATGGAGGAACTCCACTATAGAAAAGAAAATAGATCGGCGGAGGAGAGGGGAACGGTTCAGCGCCGTTTCTCTTCCTCTTCTAAAGGCAGGGCTGCTCACGTATCAGCTGACCATCCCGCTCCCACCACTACCAGTGGAGCGGTGCCAGCAGGAGCGACCTTGTTTTATAAGGACCCGGCGTCTGTGGGGAAGGGACCATCTACTTCCCCAAACACGCGTCGGCGCCGAACCAAGAAGAAATCTCTTCGGGGCGTGTCGGGGACAGACACCCAGTCTTCGGACCGGGAGAAAGTCCCTCGACACCGCTCTCGCTCTTCCCCAAGAGCGAGACTCGTGAGGTCCGACGACGACCGCGCGCAACCCAAGAGAGCGCCCGCTCCATTTTCTTCGTCTTCGGACGGAGATGTGGAGATTGAGGTGTGCTCTCCTGCCCCATCATCTCCAACTAGAGCTGGGGAAGGGTGGCAAACGGTCAAGCATAAGTAGAAGACCCATTTCTACTTAAGTCCACACCATGGCACTATTACAATGGAACTGTAATAGCTATTCTGTTCATCTCGCTGAGTTCGACAATTAATATCTTCGTTTTCGGCAACCATTGTCTGTCTTAAGGAATCCAGGTTTCGTCCTGGACATGAGACAACAATGCGTCACTTCAAACTCTTCTCTAAAGACCAGGTGGACGGAGCTGTGGCCGCTCCCCCGTGTGGGTGCGGGATAGAATACACCCACGGTATGCCCTGCCTGTCGTAGGAGGCGACTAATAGGGCCGACATGGCCGAATAACTTGCCAGTTTTGATTTGTTCAGACCCCCTGTGGATGGGGAGGGCAGAATTCATCCACGGTATCCCCTGCCTGTCGTAAAAGGCGACTTAGAGGGGGCCTTATAAAGGTCGATTTTGGTTTTCTGGTCCCAGCTCTGGTTTGACCAATAGAAACAAACATGCATGCTGTTAGGGGAAGGGCCACCAGCTTGGCCATCTGGCCAGAAAGCCTAGACGGTATGCCCCATCCCGTCAGGTGGGTGCGCCATGTACCCTACAGTAGTATCCGCCTTACAACGAAGGTCCCTGCATGGCCGAATACTGGAGCTGAATAAATCCTGTGCATGCCGAGGGGGAAGTGCCTGTTCGAGGCACTGGGACCCCGGGCAATATCTGCTATGCCAGGTAGGTATTGCCTTGGCTGGGTGGCGCCCACAGTGATAGCCCCCGTTCGGAGTGGGCAGTATTCGGGGAGGATTTCGTCCGGGATGCCATCAAAGCGATCACGGACACCTGTACAGGGTGGCACCCTTAAAAAGCAGTCTCTGGAGTGTCGAGCTAATCCCAAGGTGTATACGCCTTGGGATGAAGCCTTTAACCAACGATTTGCGACAGACAGATCACCTCGCTACCTGGTAGCTACCAGGACTGACGGGGATGATTTCAAGCTCGTAAAATCGATCATTTTCGCTGAGGAAATCGAGGGGAAATTTGGTGATCTTAACGGGATTTCCAAGCTCCGGAACGGGCAGCTCTTGCTGCATACCGTTAGCCGGCAGCAAACCGAAGCGTTGCTGGAATGCACGCAATTCGGCGAAATCCCCGTTAAGATCACAAAGCACGAAACGCTGAATGAGGTCCGTGGAGTTATTTTCCATCGTGACCTCATTTTGAATAGCGATGCTGAACTGTTGCGGGATCTGGGGAAGAGAGGCGTCACAAAGATTAGGCGCATCACCCGAAAGATTGGGGAAAGGAGCGTCGATACCGGCGCTTTTATTCTCCATTTTGAAGGTGATGTTGTACCTAAGCAGGTGAAGGTCACATCGTACAACTGCGATGTGCGACCGTACATCCCTCCACCTATGCGCTGCTACCAGTGCCAGAGATTCGGGCATGTTTCCGCCAGGTGTACTGCGAAGGCCGTATGTAGAGAGTGTGGCAAGGGGACACATGAGGGTGACGAGAGGTGTACGCCTCCCCCGATATGTCCCAACTGCCAAGGAAGTCACTCTCCACGGTCAAAACAGTGCCCTGAATTCATTATGGAAGCCAAGATCCAGGAAATCAGGACTCTTGACAGGCTTTCATATCACGACGCTCGCAAGAGGTACCGTGATATGAATGCCCCCGAATTTCGGGTATCGTTTGCAGCTGCAGCGACGCCCTCAATCACCCCTGCCGTTAAAGTTTCCAGTGCAGTACCCTCGATGTCCTCTTTTAGTACGAGTTTGAAATCTCCCCTCGCTGTACCAGCGAGCACTGTCAGCCCGAAGGAGGTCCCAAAACCTTCTTCGGCCACGGTTAAGAAGGCGCCGGTTTTAACACCTAAACCGGCGAATTCGGAGAAGAAGTCCTCTTCTTCTCCGAAACGGTCGGCGAACAAGTCTTCCCCAGCTAAAGGGGGAAAGAAGACTTTGCCGACCAGGGCTGGTCCTTCTTCCAGCCCACCTAATACGAAAAATATGGGGGAGAAGAGGGAGACGGTTCGTCGCCGTCTCTCTCGTCCTCCTGCTGACGGGGTGGCTACTGTCTCTGCTGGCCTTTCTGCTCCCACTACCACCAAGGGGGCGAAGCCTGCTGAAGCCAAGCCCGTCCGTATGGAGGAACTCCCCTATAGAAAAGAAAATAGATCGGCGGAGGAGAGGGGAACGGTTTAGCGCCGTTTCTCTTCCTCTCCTAAAGGCAGGGCTGCTCACGTATCTGCTGGCCATCCCGCTCCCACCACTACCAGTGGAGCGGTGCCAGCAGGAGCGACCTTGTTTTATAAGGACCCGGCGTCTGTGGGGAAGGGACCATCTACTTCCCCAAACACACGTCGGCGCCGATCCAAGAAGAAATCTCTTCGGGGCGTGTCGGGGACAGACACCCAGTCTTCGGACCGGGAGGAAGTCCCTCGACACCGCTCTCGCTCTTCCCCAAGAGCGAGACTCGTGAGGTCCGACGACGACCGCGCGCAACCCAAGAGAGCGCCCGCTCCATTTTCTTCGTCTTCGGACGGAGATGTGGAGATTGAGGTGTGCTCTCCTGCCCCATCATCTCCAACTAGAGATGGGGAAGGGTGGCAAACGGTCAAGCATAGGTAGAAGACCAACTTCTACTTAAGTCCACACCATGGCACTATTACAATGGAACTGTAATAGCTATTCTGTTCATCTCGCTGAGTTACGACAATTAATATCTTCGTTTTCGGCAACCATTGTCTGTCTTCAGGAATCCAGGTTTCGTCCTGGACATGAGACAACAATGCGTCACTTCAAACTCTTCTCTAGAGACCGGGTGTACGGAGCTGTGGCCGCTGGTGGCGTCTGCACTCTCGTCCACTCTAGCCTCTTTAGTGAAGAGGTGCCGTTGCGTACTCAGCTAGAGGCGGTTGCAGTTCGTACTTCGTTGCCAGTAATGGCAACAGTATGTAACATGTACATCCCGCCTGATTCTCAGCCAGATTACGACCAGCTGGTGGATCTAGTCTCTCAGCTCCCCCCTCCTTTTCTCCTTCTGGGAGATGTTAATGCCCACAACACCATCTGGGGCTCCGCTACCACTAGCGGTAAAGGGAGAGATTTTGAGAGGCTGATCAGGCGGCTGGACCTGTTCCTGTTGAACACAGGGGAACCTACGCACTTCTCTATTGCACACGGTACTTATTCAAGTATCGATATTACCCTGTGCAGTCGTGCGCTGGTTCCCCTGCTACAGTGGGGTGTACACGATGACCTTTGTAATAGTGACCATTTTCCAATTATCGTTACTCTTCCGAACCAGAGAGCCATCGAGTTACCAAGTCGATGGCTTCTCCGTCGGGCTGATTGGCCAACTTTCACGGCACGCGCGGTGTTTGCCGAAGATACCTTTGAGAGTGTCGACGATCATACCATTCACATAACGAATGGTATTTTGGCTGCTGCTGAGGAAACAATACCTTCCTCGTCCGGCAACTCACGCCGGAAGCTTGTCCCTTGGTGGACAGCCGAGATTGCAGCAGCCATTAAAGATCGTCGACGTGCTTTCAAATGCTATCGGAGGCAAAACACTATGGCCAACCTTATCACCTTCAGAAGGATGCGTGCTAGAGCCCGATATCTGATTCGGGAGAGTAAGAAAACGATGTGGGAAAAGTATGTGTCGTCCATGACGGCGCATACTCCTTCATCTCAAGTGTGGACTAAGCTTCGTCGGATCTCCGGACTCCCGACATCACTGTCGATACCCGGAGTGTCCATCAATGGAGACATCATCACGGACCATCTCGCCATTGCCAACAGCATTGGCTCGCACTTCTCCGATGTATCCTGCTCCGGGAGTTACGATCCTACGTTTCTGACTCTGAAGCGGGAGGCAGAGACTCACCCCTTGTCCTTTGCCACTGCTGCTTCGGAGTCCTATAATGTACCATGCTCTGAATGGGAACTGCGCAGTGCGCTTGCACTGTGCAGGGATACGGCTCCTGGACCGGATAACATACATAATCAAATGTTAAAACATCTGTGCGATTCCAGTATTAAAAAACTGTTGATCCTCTTCAATCGTATATGGATTGAAGGGGAGTTTCCATCTCAATGGCGAGAGGGGATCGTAATACCGATTCCTAAGGCTGGAAAGAATCCCAAGTTTGTAAGCAGCTATAGGCCCATTTGTTTGACAAATGGCCTATGTAAGCTGCTCGAAAAGATGGTGAACCGTCGACTGGTGTGGTTCTTGGAGGATAAAGGTCTCCTGTCTGAGTACCAATGTGGATTTCGCTCTCATAGGTCCACCACTGACCATCTGGTGCGACTTGAGAGCGCCATACAGGAGGCTTTTTTCCGAAAGCAGCACCTAGTCACGGTTTTCATTGACCTAGAGAAAGCCTACGACACCACATGGCGCTACGGGATCCTTTCCACCCTTCACAAGTGGGGACTCCGTGGTAACTTACCGACTTTTATTGCGAATTTCATGTCCGTCCGACTCTTCCGTGTAAGGGTCGGTAGGACATTATCGCAATATTATACCCAAGAAAATGGAGTTCCTCAGGGTTCAGTGCTGAGTGTCACCTTGTTCGCGATTGCCATTAATGGCATTGTTGCCGCCGCCGGGTCCGCGGTAGTTCCATCGCTGTATGTAGACGATTTAGCTCTGCATTACAGCTCTGGAAGTATGGCAGTCGTGGAACGGCAATTGCAGCTAGCTATCAACCGGGTCGACAGGTGGGCTCACGACCGGGGTTTTCGTTTTTCAGCAGCGAAAACCTCCGTCGTCCATTTTTGTCGGCTACGGAGGCTACATTTACACCCTGAACTACATCTCAGGGATGCTGCGTTGCCGTTGGTTGACACTTATCGCTTCCTGGGGCTCCATTTTGACAGCAAGTTAACGTGGCAGCACCATATACGGCAATTGAAAATGACATGTCTCAGGAAACTGAACATGCTCAGGTTTCTTAGTGGCACTACGTGGGGGGCTGACCGTGCGGTGCTGCTACGGTTCTACCAAGCCCTCGTCCTGTCCCGGCTAGACTATGGTTCTGCGGCATACGGTTCAGCAAGGCCGGCAACCTTGAAAATGCTGGACAGTATCCACCATAGTGGCGTTAGGCTGGCTACCGGTGCCTTCCGGACCAGCCCGATACCCAGCCTACTTGCCGAATCGGGTGTTCCACCTTTAAATTATAGACGCCAACATATGCTTTTAGCATATGCTGCCAATGTGCGTCAAATGCCGCAACACCCGACCTATCAAGCTCTCTTCGGTACCCAAAACCACCAGGGGTACGCCAACCGGCCTCGTGCCACTCGGCCGGTTGGTATTAGACTTGATAGCTCGTGTACTGAAATAGGAGTGGCTGTAGGTCCCTGTATGATCCGGACATCTAGCGAGGTGCCTCCGTGGCAAGTCCCGCGTCCGGAAATTCGGTTAGATCTTCACCAAGGTCCTAAGGTGAACACGGATGCGTCCGTTTACCGGAGGCAGTTCCACAGCATAGTTCACCAATTTCCGGACGCTGGCATTCTATACACGGATGGTTCGAAGGTGGACGAGAAAGTGGGTTGTGCTTACGTTATTGACGGTGCAAATACCAAGATCTCTTTGCCTGAGGCCTGTAGTGTGTTTACTGCGGAGCTCGTTGCCATCTATGAAGCTCTGCAGTTTGCACTACAGGATGCACGAATCCACTTTCTCGTGTGTACCGACTCTTTGAGTTCGTTGCAGTCAATTGCTACATGTTTCCCGCAACACCCCCTAGTGCAGCGAATCCACGACCTACTAGCCGGGCTGTGCCACGCTGACACTCGAATCACCTTTCTGTGGCTTCCAAGCCACATGGGAATTGCGGGAAATGAGTTAGCGGATCAAGCTGCAAAAGAGGCGGTATCACTACCACCTCGACCAATGGAGGTACCCGCTAGAGATATTCGCTCTCAGTTACGCCTACAAGTTCTGGCTTTTTGAGAGAGTCAGTGGCTAGCTGACCCACTGCCCAGTAAACTGAGAGCGATCAAGGGAACTACTCGCGTGTGGCGGAGCTCCTTCCGGGCCGGAGAGAGTCCGTCATTTTGTGTAGGCTAAGGATAGGTCATACAAGATCCACCCACTCATACCTAATGAGAAGGGAAGACCCCCCACTTTGTACCTGTGGAGCCGTATTCACCGTGGCCCACATTTTCACCCAGTGTGTGGATCTTGCTGAGTTACGAAGAAACCTTGGTTTGCAGACGACACTGAAACTTATATTAGCCGATGACGCGGTGGCTGCTGATCGCGTTATCCGCTTTATAAGTGAGAGTGGGTTAGGGCCAGCAATCTAAATTTTCCAGTGAACATTGACTCAACGACTTGTTCTTTTTTGAATGATAATTTTTTGTTTTTTCCGTAATTTTTGTTTATTTTTATAATTTTTTATTTAATTGTTTGTTTTTTGTTTTATTAATTTTTGGTCTTTTTAAATTTAGATGTCCACCTCAAAATTTTAAATTCAACTCAAAATTTGTATTCTTTAATCTGTGTTAAGAGGGGCAGATGACCTCGTAGTTCCGCCCCTTAAAACAACAATAACTAACTAACTAACTGTGGCCGCTGGTGGCGTCTGCACTCTCGTCCACTCTAGCCTCTTTAGTGAAGAGGTGCCGTTGCGTACTCAGCTAGAGGCAGTTGCAGTTCGTACTTCGTTGCCAGTAATGGCAGCAGTATGTAACGTGTACATCCCGCCTGATTCTCAGCCGGATTACGACCAGCTGGTGGATCTAGTCTCTCAGCTCACCCCTCCTTTCCTCCTCCTGGGAGGTGTTAATGCCCACAACACCATCTGGGGCTCCGCTACCACTAGCGGTAAAGGGAGAGATTTTGAGAGGCTGATCAGGCGGCTGGACCTGTGTCTGTTGAACACAGGGGAGCCTACGCACTTCTCTATTGCCCACGGTACTTATTCAGGTATCGATATTACCCTGTGCAGTCGTGCGCTGGTTCCTCTGCTACAGTGGGGTGTACACGATGACCTTTGTAATAGTGACCATTTTCCAATTATTGTTACTCTTCCGAACCAGAGAGCCATCGAGTTACCAAGTCGATGGCTTCTCCGTCGGGCTGTTTGGCCAACATTCACGACACGTGCGGTGTTCGGTGCGGTGTTTGCCGAAGATACCTTTGAGAGTGTCGACGATCATACCATTCATATAACGAATGGTATTTTGGCTGCTGCTGAGGAAACAATACCTTCCTCATCCGGCAACTCACGCCGGAAGCTTGTCCCTTGGTGGACAGCCGAGATTGCAGCAGCCATTAAAGATCGTCAACGTGCTTTCAAATGCTATCGGAGGCAAAACACTATGGCCAACCTTATCAACTTCAGAAGGATGCGTGCTAGAGCCCGATATCTGATTCGGGAGAGTAAGAAAACGACGTGGGAAAAGTATGTGTCGTCCATGACGGCACATACTCCTTCATCTCAAGTGTGGACTAAGCTTCGTCGGATCTCCGGACTCCCGACATCACTGTCGATACCTGGAGTGTCCATCAATGGAGACATCATCACGGACCATTTCGCCATTGCCAACAACATTGGCTCGCACTTCTCCGATGTATCCTGCTCCGGGAGTTACGATCCTACATTTCTTTCTCTGAAGCGGGAGGCAGAGACTCACCCCTTGTCCTTTGCCACTGCTGCTTCGGAGTCCTATAATGTACCATTCTCTGAATGGGAACTGCGCAGTGCGCTTGCACTGTGCAGGGATACGGCTCCTGGACCGGATAACATACATAATCAAATGTTAAAACATCTGTGCGAATCCAGTATGAAAGAACTGTTGATCCTCTTCAATCGTATATGGATTGAAGGGGAGTTTCCATCTCAATGGCGAGAGGGGATCGTGATACCGATTCCTAAGGCTGGAAAGGATCCCAAGTTTGTAAGCAGCTATAGGCCCATTTGTTTGACAAATGGCCTATGTAAGCTGCTCGAAAAGATGATGAACCGTCGACTGGTGTGGTTCTTGGAGGATAAAGGTCTCCTGTCTGAGTACCAATGTGGATTTCGCTCTCATAGGTCCACCACTGACCATCTGGTGCGACTTGAGAGCGCCATACAGGAGGCTTTTTTCCGGAAGCAGCACCTAGTCACGGTTTTCTTTGACCTCGAGAAAGCCTACGACACCACATGGCGCTACGGGATCCTTTCCACCCTTCACAAGTGGGGACTCCGTGGTAACTTACCGACTTTCATTGCGAATTTCATGTCCGTCCGACTCTTCCGTGTAAGGGTCGGTAGGACATTATCGCAGTACTATACCCAAGAAAATGGAGTTCCTCAGGGTTCAGTGCTGAGTGTCACCTTGTTCGCGATTGCCATTAATGGCATTGTTGCCGCCGCCGGGTCCGCGGTAGTTCCATCGCTGTATGTAGACGATTTAGCTCTGCATTACAGCTCTGGAAGTATGGCAGTCGTGGAACGGCAATTGCAGCTAGCCATCAACCGGGTCGACAGGTGGGCTCACGACCGGGGTTTTCGTTTTTCAGCAGCGAAAACCTCCGTCGTCCATTTTTGTCGGCTACGGAGGCTACATTTACACCCTGAACTACATCTCAGGGATGCTGCGTTGCCGGTGGTTGACACTTATCGCTTCCTGGGGCTCCATTTTGACAGCAAGTTAACGTGGCAGCACCATATACGGCAATTGAAAATGACATGTCTCAGGAAACTGAACATGCTCAGGTTTCTTAGTGGCACTACGTGGGGGGCTGACCGTGCGGTGCTGCTACGGTTCTACCAAGCCCTCGTCCTGTCCCGGCTAGACTATGGTTCTGCGGCATACGGTTCAGCAAGGCCGGCAACCTTGAAAATGCTGGACAGTATCCACCATAGTGGCGTTAGACTGGCTACCGGTGCCTTCCGGACCAGCCCGATACCCAGCCTACTCGTCGAATCGGGTGTTCCACCTTTAAATTATAGACGCCAACATATGCTGTTAGCATATGCTGCCAATGTGCGTCAAATGCCGCAACACCCGACCTATCAAGCTCTCTTCGGTACCCAAAACCACCAGGGGTACGCCAACCGGCCTCGTGCCACTCGGCCGGTTGGTATTAGACTTGATAGCTCGTGTACCGAAATAGGAGTGGCTGTAGGTCCCTGTATGATCCGGACATCTAGCGAGGTGCCTCCGTGGCAAGTCCCGCGTCCGGAAATTCGGTTAGATCTTCACCAAGGTCCTAAGGTGAACACGGATGCGTCCGTTTACCGGAGGCAGTTCCACAGCATAGTTCACCAATTTGCGGACGCTGGCATTCTATACACGGATGGTTCGAAGGTGGACGAGAAAGTGGGTTGTGCTTACGTTATTGACGGTGCAAATACCAAGATCTCTTTGCCTGAGGCCTGTAGTGTGTTTACTGCGGAGCTCGTTGCCATCTATGAAGCTCTGCAGTTTGCACTACAGGATGCACGAATCCACTTTCTCGTGTGTACCGACTCTTTGAGTTCGTTGCAGTCAATTGCTACATGTTTCCCGCAACACCCCCTAGTGCAGCGAATCCACGACCTACTAGCCGGGCTGTGCCACGCTGACACTCGAATCACCTTTCTGTGGCTTCCAAGCCACATGGGAATTGCGGGAAATGAGTTAGCGGATCAAGCTGCAAAAGAGGCGGTATCACTACCACCTCGACCAATGGAGGTACCCGCTAGAGATATTCGCTCTCAGTTACGCCTACAAGTTCTGGCTTTTTGGGAGAGTCAGTGGCTAGCTGACCCACTGCCCAGTAAACTGAGAGCGATCAAGGGAACTACTCGCGTGTGGCGGAGCTCCTTCCGGGCCCGGAGAGAGTCCGTCATTTTGTGTAGGCTAAGGATAGGTCATACAAGATCCACCCACTCATACCTAATGAGAAGGGAAGACCCCCCACTTTGTACCTGTGGAGCCGTATTCACCGTGGCCCACATTTTCACCCAGTGTGTGGATCTTGCTGAGTTACGAAGAAACCTTGGTTTGCAGACGACACTCAAACTTATATTAGCCGATGACGCGGTGGCTGCTGATCGCGTTATCCGCTTTATAAGTGAGAGTGGGTTAGGGCCAGCAATCTAAATTTTCCAGTGAACATTGACTCAACGACTTGTTCGTTTTTGAATGATAATTTTTTGTTTTTTCCGTAATTTTTGTTTATTTTTATAATTTTTTATTTAATTGTTTGTTTTTTGTTTTATTAATTTTTGGTCTTTTTAAATTTAGATGTCCACCTCAAAATTTTAAATTCAACTCAAAATTTGTATTCTTTAATCTGTGTTAAGAGGGGCAGATGACCTCGTAGTTCCGCCCCTTAAAACAACAATAACTAACTAACTAATGATCCGGACATCTAGCGAGGTGCCTCCGTGGCAAGTCCCGCGTCCGGAAATTCGGTTAGATCTGCACCGAGGTCCTAAGGTGAACACGGATGCCTCCGTTTACCGGAGGCAGTTCCACAGCATAGTTCACCAATTTCCGGACGCTGGCATTCTATACACGGATGGTTCGAAGGTGGACGAGAAGGTGGGTTGTGCTTACGTTATTGATGGTGCAAATACCAAGATCTCTTTGCCTGAGGCCTGTAGTGTGTTTACTGCGGAGCTCGTTGCCATCTATGAAGCTCTGCAGTTTGCACTACAGGATGCACGAATCCACTTTCTCGTGTGTACCGACTCTTTGAGTTCGTTGCAGTCAATTGCTACATGTTTCCCGCAACACCCCCTAGTGCAGCGAATCCACGACCTACTAGCCGGGCTGTGCCACGCTGACACTCGAATCACCTTTCTGTGGCTTCCAAGCCACATGGGAATTGCGGGAAATGAGTTAGCGGATCAAGCTGCAAAAGAGGCGGTATCACTACCACCTCGACCAATGGAGGTACCCGCTAGAGATATTCGCTCTCAGTTACGCCTACAAGTTCTGGCTTTTTGGGAGAGTCAGTGGCTAGCTGACCCACTGCCCAGTAAACTGAGAGCGATCAAGGGAACTACTCGCGTTTGGCGGAGCTCCTTCCGGGCCCGGAGAGAGTCCGTCATTTTGTGTAGGCTAAGGATAGGTCATACAAGATCCACCCACTCGTACCTAATGAGAAGGGAAGACCCCCCACTTTGTACCTGTGGAGCCGTTTTCACCGTGGCCCACATTTTCACCGAGTGTGTGGATCTTGCTGACTTACGAAGAAACCTTGGTTTGCAGACGACACTCAAACTTATATTAGCCGATGACGCGGTGGCTGCTGATCGCGTTATCCGCTTTATAAGTGAGAGTGGGTTAGGGCCAGCAATCTAAATTTTCCAGTGAACTTTGACTCAACGACTTGTTCGTTTTTGAATGATAATTTTTTGTTTTTTCCGTAATTTTTGTTTATGTTTATATTTTTATTTATTTAATTGTTTGTTTTTGTTTTATTAATTTTTGGTCTTTTTAAATTTAGATGTCCACCTCAAAATTTTAAATTCAATTCAAAATTTGTATTCTTTAATCTGTGTTAAGAGGGGCAGATGACCTCGTAGTTCCGCCCCTTAAAACAACAATAACTAACTAACTAACTGGTATTAGACTTGATAGTTCGTGTACTGAAATAGGAGTGGCTGTAGGTTCATGTACGACCCGGACATCTAGCGAGGTGCCTCCGTGGGTTGTGCTTACGTTATTGATGGTGCAAATACCAAGATCTCTTTGCCTGAGGCCTGTAGTGTGTTTACTGCGGAGCTCGTTGCCATCTATGAAGCTCTGCAGTTTGCACTACAGGATGCACGAATCCACTTTCTCGTGTGTACCGACTCTTTGAGTTCGTTGCAGTCAATTGCTACATGTTTCCCGCATCACCCCCTAGTGCAGCGAATCCATGACCTACTAGCCGGGCTGTGCCACGCTGACACTCGAATCACCTTTCTGTGGCTTCCAAGCCACATGGGTATTGCGGGAAATGAGTTAGCGGATCAAGCTGCAAAAGAGGCGGTATCACTACCACCTCGACCAATGGAGGTACCCGCTAGAGATATTCGCTCTCAGTTACGCCTACAAGTTCTGGCTTTTTGGGAGAGTCAGTGGCTAGCTGACCCACTGCCCAGTAAACTGAGAGCTATCAAGGGAACTACTCGCGTGTGGCGGAGCTCCTTCCGGGTCCGGAGGGAGTCCGTCATTTTGTGTAGGCTAAGGATAGGTCATACAAGATCCACCCACTCATACCTAATGAGAAGGGAAGACCCCCCACTTTGTACCTGTGGAGCCGTATTCACCGTGGCCCACATTTTTACCGAGTGTGTGGATCTTGCTGACTTACGAAGAAACCTTGGTTTGCAGACGACACTCAAACTTATATTAGCCGATGACGCAGTGGCTGCTGATCGCGTTATCCGCTTTATAAGTGAGAGTGGGTTAGGGCCAGCAATCTAAATTTTCCAGTGAACATTGACTCAACGACTTGTTCGTTTTTGAATGATAATGTTTTGTTTTTTCCGTAATTTTTGTTAATTTTTATAATTTTTATTTTTTATTTAATTGTTTGTTTTTGTTTTATTAATTTTTGGTCTTTTGAAATTTAGATGTCCACCTCAAAATTTTAAATTCAATTCAAAATTTGTATTCTTTAATCTGTGTTAAGAGGGGCAGATGACCGCGTAGTTCCGCCCCTTAAAACAACAATAACTAACTAACTAAGTAAACGCCATGTAAACCTCCAGTAAAAAGTTGGGACAGCACAATACCGTACTGTAGCACACATAAATTACAATTGTAACCGAACTCTGAATAAAATACGTTACCATATGTATCATGTGTATGATATATCACCTGATCTCCTAATTGTTTTGACCAGTGTAGTTTTCATTCTCATCTCATCGTTCACTATCACCCAACCCATTAGGGGCCGATAACCTAGATGTTAGGCCCCTTAAAACCACAATTATCATCATCATCATCATCATCATCATCGTTAACGACATGAACACCTCCAATGCGTGAAAATGCTTAAGTAATTTGTCGACAAGTAGGAATGAACCGCTTACCTCTTACGACGAAATACGCACTCAGTGTATATTTTTATTACGTTAACACGGGTACGCGCTATTCGCACCTCACAAGTCATGCTTCCAATAACAACTATTATGTAAGGTTAATATTATTTATTTCATTTATTACTGAACACTACAAAAGACCACCGCACTCATACACATTTATAACTGAATATCGCAGGCGCCAAAACTTTCGAAGCCAAGTGTTGAGGCAGGACGCAGTTGTGTACACTCCTAGGCCTAGATGAAGAGATGAAGAGAATTCTCAAACTTGACGTTATAACATAATACAAATTCACTTACGGAACTTAGCCTACGTTCAAAATGTTACGTTTCTGTCTCAATGCATATTTATGTTGATTTTTCTTCTTACATATTAATAAAGAGCGCAATGTTCAGAGGGATGTACCGTACATTATTTTGGTGGAAAATTGCTGAGGGTATGTAAATACGCTATCTATGAACTTGTCTGCCCTCTATCGGTACACATTAACTCCCCTCTCCACCCCTCCCCTTCCCACCCCTCCATGCTACTTTCACGGCCATTTGACAAGATTCTTGTGCCCCAAGTCGAGGAAATTGCCATAGCCCCTCTCTCACCTCGCCCCGCTGAATAGGATGAGGTTACAGAGCCAAAAATAGGAAGCATGTGGCAACACTGTGCTGGTCTCATAAGCCATGTGCCCAGCACCTCGTTGTGACAGGCTCCTACTGTTAGGGAAAGTGAACAGCAAGGCGATTGAACAGCTTGGTCGCGACATAAGCACCATTACCACGGAAGGACTATCAAGACGACTACGACCCAAGGAGAATGTTTAATGGTGGGGCACGTGACCTGGTACCTGCTAGAGATATTCGCTCTCAGTTACGCCTACAAGTTCTGTTTTTTTGGGAGAGTCAGTGGCTAGCTGACCCACTGCCCAGTAAACTGAGAGCGATTAAGAGAACTACTCGCGTGTGGCGGAGCTCTTTCCGGTCACGGAGAGAGTCCGTCATATTGTGTGGGCTAAGGATAGGTCATACAAGATCCACCCACTCGTATCTGATGAGAAGGGAAGACCCCCCCCCCCACTTTGTACCTGTGGAGCCGTTTCCACCGTGGCCCATATTTTCACCGAGTGTGCAGAATTCCATCGGCCTGCTTCCTCGATCATTCCTTTCACCAAATCCGAAATATCCTACTATCTTCCCTTCTCTTCCTTTTCCTACCACAGCATTCCAATCTCCCATTCCTACAACATTTTCATCACCCTTGATATACCTCAGAATTTTTCCCCCGTGTGGGTGCGGGATAGAATACACCCACGGTATGCCCTGCCTGTCGTAGGAGGCGACTAATAGGGCCGACATGGCCGAATAACTTGCCAGTTTTGATTTGTTCAGACCCCCTGTGGATGGGGAGGGCAGAATTCATCCACGGTATCCCCTGCCTGTCGTAAAAGGCGACTTAGAGGGGGCCTTATAAAGGTCGATTTTGGTTTTCTGGTCCCAGCTCTGGTTTGACCAATAGAAACAAACATGCATGCTGTTAGGGGAAGGGCCACCAGCTTGGCCATCTGGCCAGAAAGCCTAGACGGTATGCCCCATCCCGTCAGGTGGGTGCGCCATGTACCCTACAGTAGTATCCGCCTTACAACGAAGGTCCCTGCATGGCCGAATACTGGAGCTGAATAAATCCTGTGCATGCCGAGGGGGAAGTGCCTGTTCGAGGCACTGGGACCCCGGGCAATATCTGCTATGCCAGGTAGGTATTGCCTTGGCTGGGTGGCGCCCACAGTGATAGCCCCCGTTCGGAGTGGGCAGTATTCGGGGAGGATTTCGTCCGGGATGCCATCAAAGCGATCACGGACACCTGTACAGGGTGGCACCCTTAAAAAGCCGTCTCTGGAGTGTCGAGCTAATCCCAAGGTGTATACGCCTTGGGATGAAGCCTTTAACCAACGATTTGCGACAGACAGATCACCTCGCTACCTGGTAGCTACCAGGACAGACGGGGATGATTTCAAGCTCGTAAAATCGATCATTTTTGCTGAGGAAATCGAGGGGAAATTTGGTGATCTTAACGGGATTTCCAAGCTCCGGAACGGGCAGCTCTTGCTGCATACCGTTAGCCGGCAGCAAACCGAAGCGTTGCTGGAATGCACGCAATTCGGCGAAATCCCCGTTAAGATCACAAAGCACGAAACGCTGAATGAGGTCCGTGGAGTTATTTTCCATCGTGACCTCATTTTGAATAGCGATGCTGAACTGTTGCGGGATCTGGGGAAGAGAGGCGTCACAAAGATTAGGCGCATCACCCGAAAGATTGGGGAAAGGAGCGTCGATACCGGCGCTTTTATTCTCCATTTTGAAGGTGATGTTGTACCTAAGCAGGTGAAGGTCACATCGTACAACTGCGATGTGCGACCGTACATCCCTCCACCTATGCGCTGCTACCAGTGCCAGAGATTCGGGCATGTTTCCGCCAGGTGTACTGCGAAGGCCGTATGTAGAGAGTGTGGCAAGGGGACACATGAGGGTGACGAGAGGTGTACGCCTCCCCCGATATGTCCCAACTGCCAAGGAAGTCACTCTCCACGGTCAAAACAGTGCCCTGAATTCATTATGGAAGCCAAGATCCAGGAAATCAGGACTCTTGACAGGCTTTCATATCACGACGCTCGCAAGAGGTACCGTGATATGAATGCCCCCGAATTTCGGGTATCGTTTGCAGCTGCAGCGACGCCCTCAATCACCCCTGCCGTTAAAGTTTCCAGTGCAGTACCCTCGATGTCCTCTTTTAGTACGAGTTTGAAATCTCCCCTCGCTGTACCAGCGAGCACTGTCAGCCCGAAGGAGGTCCCAAAACCTTCTTCGGCCACGGTTAAGAAGGCGCCGGTTTTAACACCTAAACCGGCGAATTCGGAGAAGATGTCCTCTTCTTCTCCGAAACGGTCGGCGAACAAGTCTTCCCCAGCTAAAGGGGGAAAGAAGACTTTGCCGACCAGGGCTGGTCCTTCTTCCAGCCCACCTAATACGAAAAATATAGGGGAGAAGAGGGAGACGGTTCGTCGCCGTCTCTCTCGTCCTCCTGCTGACGGGGTGGCTACTGTCTCTGCTGGCCTTTCTGCTCCCACTACCACCAAGGGGGCGAAGCCTGCTGAAGCCAAGCCCGTCCGTATGGAGGAACTCCCCTATAGAAAAGAAAATAGATCGGCGGAGGAGAGGGGAACGGTTCAGCGCCGTTTCTCTTCCTCTCCTAAAGGCAGGGCTGCTCACGTATCTGCTGGCCATCCCGCTCCCACCACTACCAGTGGAGCGGTGCCAGCAGGAGCGACCTTGTTTTATAAGGACCCGGCGTCTGTGGGGAAGGGACCATCTACTTCCCCAAACACACGTCGGCGCCGATCCAAGAAGAAATCTCTTCGGGGCGTGTCGGGGACAGACACCCAGTCTTCGGACCGGGAGGAAGTCCCTCGACACCGCTCTCGCTCTTCCCCAAGAGCGAGACTCGTGAGGTCCGACGACGACCGCGCGCAACCCAAGAGAGCGCCCGCTCCATTTTCTTCGTCTTCGGACGGAGATGTGGAGATTGAGGTGTGCTCTCCTGCCCCATCATCTCCAACTAGAGATGGGGAAGGGTGGCAAACGGTCAAGCATAGGTAGAAGACCAACTTCTACTTAAGTCCACACCATGGCACTATTACAATGGAACTGTAATAGCTATTCTGTTCATCTCGCTGAGTTACGACAATTAATATCTTCGTTTTCGGCAACCATTGTCTGTCTTCAGGAATCCAGGTTTCGTCCTGGACATGAGACAACAATGCGTCACTTCAAACTCTTCTCTAGAGACCGGGTGTATGGAGCTGTGGCCGCTGGTGGCGTCTGCACTCTCGTCCACTCTAGCCTCTTTAGTGAAGAGGTGCCGTTGCGTACTCAGCTAGAGGCGGTTGCAGTTCGTACTTCGTTGCCAGTAATGGCAACAGTATGTAACGTGTACATCCCGCCTGATTCTCAGCCGGATTACGACCAGCTGGTGGATCTAGTCTCTCAGCTCCCCCCTCCTTTTCTCCTTCTGGGAGATGTTAATGCCCACAACACCATCTGGGGCTCCGCTACCACTAGCGGTAAAGGGAGAGATTTTGAGAGGCTGATCAGGCGGCTGGACCTGTTCCTGTTGAACACAGGGGAACCTACGCACTTCTCTATTGCACACGGTACTTATTCAAGTATCGATATTACCCTGTGCAGTCGTGCGCTGGTTCCCCTGCTACAGTGGGGTGTACACGATGACCTTTGTAATAGTGACCATTTTCCATTTATCGTTACTCTTCCGAACCAGAGAGCCATCGAGTTACCAAGTCGATGGCTTCTCCGTCGGGCTAATTGGCCAACTTTCACGGCACGCGCGGTGTTTGCCGAAGATACCTTTGAGAGTGTCGACGATCATACCATTCACATAACGAATGGTATTTTGGCTGCTGCTGAGGAAACAATACCTTCCTCGTCCGGCAACTCACGCCGGAAGCTTGTCCCTTGGTGGACAGCCGAGATTGCAGCAGCCATTAAAGATCGTCGACGTGCTTTCAAATGCTATCGGAGGCAAAACACTATGGCCAACCTTATCACCTTCAGAAGGATGCGTGCTAGAGCCCGATATCTGATTCGGGAGAGTAAGAAAACGATGTGGGAAAAGTATGTGTCGTCCATGACGGCGCATACTCCTTCATCTCAAGTGTGGACTAAGCTTCGTCGGATCTCCGGACTCCCGACATCACTGTCGATACCCGGAGTGTCCATCAATGGAGACATCATCACGGACCATCTCGCCATTGCCAACAGCATTGGCTCGCACTTCTCCGATGTATCCTGCTCCGGGAGTTACGATCCTACGTTTCTGACTCTGAAGCGGGAGGCAGAGACTCACCCCTTGTCCTTTGCCACTGCTGCTTCGGAGTCCTATAATGTACCATTCTCTGAATGGGAACTGCGCAGTGCGCTTGCACTGTGCAGGGATACGGCTCCTGGACCGGATAACATACATAATCAAATGTTAAAACATCTGTGCGATTCCAGTATTAAAAAACTGTTGATCCTCTTCAATCGTATATGGATTGAAGGGGAGTTTCCATCTCAATGGCGAGAGGGGATCGTAATACCGATTCCTAAGGCTGGAAAGAATCCCAAGTTTGTAAGCAGCTATAGGCCCATTTGTTTGACAAATGGCCTATGTAAGCTGCTCGAAAAGATGGTGAACCGTCGACTGGTGTGGTTCTTGGAGGATAAAGGTCTCCTGTCTGAGTACCAATGTGGATTTCGCTCTCATAGGTCCACCACTGACCATCTGGTGCGACTTGAGAGCGCCATACAGGAGGCTTTTTTTTCCGAAAGCAGCACCTAGTCACGGTTTTCTTTGACCTAGAGAAAGCCTAAGACACCACATGGCGCTACGGGATCCTTTCCACCCTTCACAAGTGGGGACTCCGTGGTAACTTACCGACTTTTATTGCGAATTTCATGTCCGTCCGACTCTTCCGTGTAAGGGTCGGTAGGACATTATCGCAATATTATACCCAAGAAAATGGAGTTCCTCAGGGTTCGGTGCTGAGTGTCACCTTGTTCGCGATTGCCATTAATGGCATTGTTGCCGCCGCCGGGTCCGCGGTAGTTCCATCGCTGTATGTAGACGATTTAGCTCTGCATTACAGCTCTGGAAGTATGGCAGTCGTGGAACGGCAATTGCAGCTAGCTATCAACCGGGTCGACAGGTGGGCTCACGACCGGGGTTTTCGTTTTTCAGCAGCGAAAACCTCCGTCGTCCATTTTTGTCGGCTACGGAGGCTACATTTACACCCTGAACTACATCTCAGGGATGCTGCGTTGCCGTTGGTTGACACTTATCGCTTCCTGGGGCTCCATTTTGACAGCAAGTTAACGTGGCAGCACCATATACGGCAATTGAAAATGACATGTCTCAGGAAACTGAACATGCTCAGGTTTCATAGTGGCACTACGTGGGGGGCTGACCGTGCGGTGCTGCTACGGTTCTACCAAGCCCTCGTCCTGTCCCGGCTAGACTATGGTTCTGCGGCATACGGTTCAGCAAGGCCGGCAACCTTGAAAATGCTGGACAGTATCCACCATAGTGGCGTTAGGCTGGCTACCGGTGCCTTCCGGACCAGCCCGATACCCAGCCTACTTGCCGAATCGGGTGTTCCACCTTTAAATTATAGACGCCAACATATGCTTTTAGCATATGCTGCCAATGTGCGTCAAATGCCGCAACACCCGACCTATCAAGCTCTCTTCGGTACCCAAAACCACCAGGGGTACGCCAACCGGCCTCGTGCCACTCGGCCGGTTGGTATTAGACTTGATAGCTCGTGTACTGAAATAGGAGTGGCTGTAGGTCCCTGTATGATCCGGACATCTAGCGAGGTGCCTCCGTGGCAAGTCCCGCGTCCGGAAATTCGGTTAGATCTTCACCAAGGTCCTAAGGTGAACACGGATGCGTCCGTTTACCGGAGGCAGTTCCACAGCATAGTTCACCAATTTCCGGACGCTGGCATTCTATACACGGATGGTTCGAAGGTGGACGAGAAAGTGGGTTGTGCTTACGTTATTGACGGTGCAAATACCAAGATCTCTTTGCCTGAGGCCTGTAGTGTGTTTACTGCGGAGCTCGTTGCCATCTATGAAGCTCTGCAGTTTGCACTACAGGATGCACGAATCCACTTTCTCGTGTGTACCGACTCTTTGAGTTCGTTGCAGTCAATTGCTACATGTTTCCCGCAACACCCCCTAGTGCAGCGAATCCACGACCTACTAGCCGGGCTGTGCCACGCTGACACTCGAATCACCTTTCTGTGGCTTCCAAGCCACATGGGAATTGCGGGAAATGAGTTAGCGGATCAAGCTGCAAAAGAGGCGGTATCACTACCACCTCGACCAATGGAGGTACCCGCTAGAGATATTCGCTCTCAGTTACGCCTACAAGTTCTGGCTTTTTGGGAGAGTCAGTGGCTAGCTGACCCACTGCCCAGTAAACTGAGAGCGATCAAGGGAACTACTCGCGTGTGGCGGAGCTCCTTCCGGGCCCGGAGAGAGTCCGTCATTTTGTGTAGGCTAAGGATAGGTCATACAAGATCCACCCACTCATACCTAATGAGAAGGGAAGACCCCCCACTTTGTACCTGTGGAGCCGTATTCACCGTGGCCCACATTTTCACCCAGTGTGTGGATCTTGCTGAGTTACGAAGAAACCTTGGTTTGCAGACGACACTCAAACTTATATTAGCCGATGACGCGGTGGCTGCTGATCGCGTTATCCGCTTTATAAGTGAGAGTGGGTTAGGGCCAGCAATCTAAATTTTCCAGTGAACATTGACTCAACGACTTGTTCGTTTTTGAATGATAATTTTTTGTTTTTTCCGTAATTTTTGTTTATTTTTATAATTTTTTATTTAATTGTTTGTTTTTTGTTTTATTAATTTTTGGTCTTTTTAAATTTAGATGTCCACCTCAAAATTTTAAATTCAACTCAAAATTTGTATTCTTTAATCTGTGTTAAGAGGGGCAGATGACCTCGTAGTTCCGCCCCTTAAACCAACAATAACTAACTAACTACCTCAGAATTTCATCTATTTATTCGTAGAGCTTTCCAACATCTTCATCATCAGCTTGACTGGCAGACATATAGACTTCTACCACTGTGGTGCACGTAGGTTTTGTATTGTTTTTTGCTACAATAATCCGTTCACTATATTGCTCATAATATTCCACCTGATGTCCAAGTTTCCTACTCAATATGAGACCAACCTCTGCTTGGCCATTGTTTGATTTAGTTCTAATGACCCTATAGTCTCCTGACCAAAAGTCCTGTTCTTCCTGCCAGCGCATTTCATTAATCGCAATCAAATCCAACCTCAACTTATCCATTTCCCTTTCTAAGTTTTCTAACCTTCCACTGCCTAGCAGACTTCTAACGCTCGAAAGAGATACCGTGATATGACTGCACCCGAATTTCCGGTATCTTTCGCGGCTAAGGTGACGCCACCTATCACCCCTGCCACTTTCGTTCCCCGTGCTGTACCCTCGACGACGAACTACTCTGAGATCGTAAAGTCTCCCCTCGCTCTCCAAGCGAGACCTGTCAGCCCGAAGAAGGTTAAACAACCTTCTTCGGCCATTGTGAAAAAGGCGCCGGTTATACCATCTAAACCGGCGCAATCGGAGAAGAAGTCATCTTCCTCTCCGAAACGGTCGGAGAAGAAGTCTTCCCCTGCCAACGAGGCAAAGAAGACTTCTGCGACCGGGGCTGGATCGTCATCCAGCCCATCTGATAAGACAAAGATAGTGGAGAAGAGGGGGACAGTTCGTCGCCGTCTCTCTCACCCTCCTGCTGACGGGGTGGCTACTGTCTCTGCTGGCCTTTCCGCTCCCACTACCACCAAGGGAGCGAAGCCTGCTGAAGCCAAGCCCGTCCGTATGGAGGAACTCCCCTATAGAAAAGAAAATAGATCGGCGGAGGAGAGGGGAGCGGTTCAGCGCCGTTTCTCTTCCTCTCCTAAGGGCAGGGCTGCTCACGTATCTGCTAGCCATCCCGCTCCCACCACTACCAGTGGAGCGGTGCCAGCAGGAGCGACCTTGTTTTATAAGGATCCGGCGGCTGTGGGGAAGGGACCATCTACTTCCCCAAACACACGTCGGCGCCGATCCAAGAAGAAGTCTCTTCGGGGCGTGTCGGGGACAGACACCCAGTCTTCGGACCGGGAGAAAGTCCCTCGACACCGCTCTCGCTCTTCCCCAAGGGCGAGACCCGTGAGGTCCGACGACGACCGCGCGCAACCCAAGAGAGCGCCCGCTCCATTTTCTTCGTCTTCGGACGGAGATGTGGAGATTGAGGTGTGCTCTCCTGCCCCATCATCTCCAAATAGAGATGGGGAAGGGTGGCAAACGGTCAAGCATAAGTAGAAGACCCACTTCTACTTAAGTCCACACCATGGCACTATTACAATGGAACTGTAATAGCTATTCTGTTCATCTCGCTGAGTTACGACAATTAATATCTTCGTTTTCGGCAACCATTGTCTGTCTTCAGGAATCCAGGTTTCGTCCTGGGCATGAGACAACAATGCGTCACTTCAAACTCTTCTCTAAAGACCGGATGGACGGAGCTGTGGCCGCTGGTGGCGTCTGCACTCTCGTCCACTCTAGCCTCTTTAGTGAAGAGGTGCCGTTGCGTACTCAGCTAGAGGCAGTTGCAGTCCGTACTTCGTTGCCAGTAATGGCAACAGTATGTAACGTGTACATCCCACCTGATTCTCAGCCGGATTACGACCAGCTGGTGGATCTATTCTCTCAGCTCCCCCCTCCTTTTCTCCTTCTGGGAGATGTTAATGCCCACAACACCATCTGGGGCTCCGCTACCACTAGCGGTAAAGGGAGAGATTTTGAGAGGCTGATCAGGCGGCTGGACCTGTGTCTGTTGAACACAGGGGAGCCTACGCACTTCTCTATTGCTCACGGTACTTATTCAAGTATCGATATTACCCTGTGCAGTCGTGCGCTGGTTCCCCTGCTACAGTGGGGTGTACACGATGACCTTTGTAATAGTGACCATTTTCCAATTATCGTTACTCTTCCGAACCAGACAGCCATCGAGTTACCAAGTCGATGGCTTCTCCGTCGGGCTGATTGGCCAACTTTCACGGCACGTGCGGTGTTTGCCGAAGATACCTTTGAGAGTGTCGACGATCATACCATTCACATAACGAATGGTATTTTGACTGCTGCTGAGGAAACAATACCTTCCTCATCCGGCAACTCACGCCGGAAGCTTGTCCCTTGGTGGACAGCCGAGATTGCAGCAGCCATTAAAGATCGTCGACGTGCTTTCAAATGCTATCGGAGGCAAAACACTATGGCCAACCTTATCACCTTCAGAAGGATGCGTGCTAGAGCCCGATATCTGATTCGGGAGAGTAAGAAAACGACGTGGGAAAAGTATGTGTCGTCCATGACGGCGCATACTCCTTCATCTCAAGTGTGGACTAAGCTTCGTCGGATCTCCGGACTCCCGACATCACTATCGATACCCGGAGTGTCCATCAATGGGGACATCATCACGGACCATCTCGCCATTGCCAACAGCATTGGCTCGCACTTCTCCGATGTATCCTGCTCCGGGAGTTACGATCCTACATTTCTGACTCTGAAGCGGGAGGCAGAGACTCACCCCTTGTCCTTTGCCACTGCTGCTTCGGAGTCCTATAATGTACCATTCTCTGAATGGGAACTGCGAAGTGCGCTTGCACTGTGCAGGGATACGGCTCCTGGACCGGATAACATACATAATCAAATGTTAAAACATCTGTGCGAATCCAGTATGAAAGAACTGTTGATCCTCTTCAATCGTATATGGATTGAAGGGGAGTTTCCATCTCAATGGCGAGAGGGGATCGTGATACCGATTCCTAAGGCTGGAAAGGATCCCAAGTTTGTAAGCAGCTATAGGCCCATTTGTTTGACAAATGGCCTATGTCAACTGCTCGAAAAGATGGTGAACCGTCGACTGGTGTGGTTCTTGGAGGATAAAGGTCTCCTGTCTGAGTACCAATGTGGATTTCGCTCTCATAGGTCCACCACTGACCATCTGGTGCGACTTGAGAGCGCCATACAGGAGGCTTTTTTCCGGAAGCAGCACCTAGTCACGGTTTTCTTTGACCTCGAGAAAGCCTACGACACCACATGGCGCTACGGGATCCTTTCCACCCTTCACAAGTGGGGACTCCGTGGTAACTTACCGACTTTCATTGCGAATTTCATGTCCGTCCGACTCTTCCGTGTAAGGGTCGGTAGGACATTATCGCAGTACTATACCCAAGAAAATGGAGTTCCTCAGGGTTCAGTGCTGAGTGTCACCTTGTTCGCGATTGCCATTAATGGCATTGTTGCCGCCGCCGGGTCCGCGGTAGTTCCATCGCTGTGTGTAGACGATTTAGCTCTGCATTACAGCTCTGGAAGTATGGCAGTCGTGGAACGGCAATTGCAGCTAGCCATCAACCGGGTCGACAGGTGGGCTCACGACCGGGGTTTTCGTTTTTCAGCAGCGAAAACCTCCGTCGTCCATTTTTGTCGGCTACGGAGGCTACATTTACACCCTTAACTACATCTCAGGGATGCTGCGTTGCCGGTGGTTGACACTTATCGCTTCCTGGGGCTCCATTTTGACAGCAAGTTAACGTGGCAGCACCATATACGGCAATTGAAAATGACATGTCTCAGGAAACTGAACATGCTCAGGTTTCTTAGTGGCACTACGTGGGGGGCTGACCGTGCGGTGCTGCTACGGTTCTACCAAGCCCTCGTCCTGTCCCGGCTAGACTATGGTTCTGCGGCATACGGTTCAGCAAGACCGGCAACCTTGAAAATGCTGGACAGTATCCACCATAGTGGCGTTAGGCTGGCTACCGGTGCCTTCCGGACCAGCCCGATACCCAGCCTACTCGCCGAATCGGGTGTTCCACCTTTAAATTATAGACGCCAACATATGCTGTTAGCATATGCTGCCAATGTGCGTCAAATGCCGCAACACCCGACCTATCAAGCTCTCTTCGGTACCCAAAACCACCAGGGGTACGCCAACCGGCCTCGTGCCACTCGGCCGGTTGGTATTAGACTTGATAGCTCGTGTACCGAAATAGGAGTGGCTGTAGGTCCCTGTATGATCCGGACATCTAGCGAGGTGCCTCCGTGGCAAGTCCCGCGTCCGGAAATTCGGTTAGATCTGCACCGAGGTCCTAAGGTGAACACGGATGCCTCCGTTTACCGGAGGCAGTTCCACAGCATAGTTCACCAATTTCCGGACGCTGGCATTCTATTCACGGATGGTTCGAAGGTGGACGAGAAGGTGGGTTGTGCTTACGTTATTGATGGTGCAAATACCAAGATCTCTTTGCCTGAGGCCTGTAGTGTGTTTACTGCGGAGCTCGTTGCCATCTATGAAGCTCTGCAGTTTGCACTACAGGATGCTCGAATCCACTTTCTCGTGTGTACCGACTCTTTGAGTTCGTTGCAGTCAATTGCTACATGTTTCCCGCAACACCCCCTAGTGCAGCGAATCCACGACCTACTAGCCGGGCTGTGCCACGCTGACACTCGAATCACCTTTCTGTGGCTTCCAAGCCACATGGGAATTGCGGGAAATGAGTTAGCAGATCAAGCTGCAAAAGAGGCGGTATCATTACCACCTCGACCAATGGAGGTACCCGCTAGAGATATTCGCTCTCAGTTACGCCTACAAGTTCTGGCTTTTTGGGAGAGTCAGTGGCTAGCTGACCCACTGCCCAGTAAACTGAGAGCGATCAAGGGAACTACTCGCGTTTGGCGGAGCTCCTTCCGGGCCCGGAGAGAGTCCGTCATTTTGTGTAGGCTAAGGATAGGTCATACAAGATCCACCCACTCGTACCTAATGAGAAGGGAAGACCCCCCACTTTGTACCTGTGGAGCCGTTTTCACCGTGGCCCACATTTTCACCGAGTGTGTGGATCTTGCTGACTTACGAAGAAACCTTGGTTTGCAGACGACACTCAAACTTATATTAGCCGATGACGCGGTGGCTGCTGATCGCGTTATCCGCTTTATAAGTGAGAGTGGGTTAGGGCCAGCAATCTAAATTTTCCAGTGAACTTTGACTCAACGACTTGTTCGTTTTTGAATGATAATGTTTTTGTTTTTTTCCGTAATTTTTATTTATGTTTATAATTTTTTTTATTTTTTTATTTATTTAATTGTTTGTTTTTGTTTTATTAATTTTTGGTCTTTTTAAATTTAGATGTCCACCTCAAAATTTTAAATTCAATTCAAAATTTGTATTCTTTAATCTGTGTTAAGAGGGGCAGATGACCTCGTAGTTCCGCCCCTTAAAACAACAATAACTAACTAACTAACTAAGTGACCATTTTCCAATTATCGTTACTCTTCCGAACCAGAGAGCCATCGAGTTACCAAGTCGATGCCCCGTGTGGGTGCGGGATAGAATACACCCACGGTATGCCCTGCCTGTCGTAGGAGGCGACTAATAGGGCCGACATGGCCGAATAACTTGCCAGTTTTTGATTTGTTCAGACCCCCTGTGGATGGGGAGGGCAGAATTCATCCACGGTATCCCCTGCCTGTCGTAAAAGGCGACTTAGAGGGGGCCTTATAAAGGTCGATTTTGGTTTTCTGGTCCCAGCTCTGGTTTGACCAATAGAAACAAACATGCATGCTGTTAGGGGAAGGGCCACCAGCTTGGCCATCTGGCCAGAAAGCCTAGACGGTATGCCCCATCCCGTCAGGTGGGTGCGCCATGTACCCTACAGTAGTATCCGCCTTACAACGAAGGTCCCTGCATGGCCGAATACTGGAGCTGAATAAATCCTGTGCATGCCGAGGGGGAAGTGCCTGTTCGAGGCACTGGGACCCCGGGCAATATCTGCTATGCCAGGTAGGTATTGCCTTGGCTGGGTGGCGCCCACAGTGATAGCCCCCGTTCGGAGTGGGCAGTATTCGGGGAGGATTTCGTCCGGGATGCGTAGTAAACGATCACGGACACCTGTACAGGGTGGCACCCTTAAAAAGCCGTCTCTGGAGTGTAGACCGAATCCCAAGGTGTATACGCCTTGGGATGAGGCATTTAATAAGAAGTTCCCTGTTGACAGGTCTCCTCGCTACCTGGTAGCTACCAGGACAGACGGGGGAGATTTTAAACAGGTAAAATCGATCCTATTTTCAGAGGAAATCGAGGGGAAATATCGCGACCTTAACGGGATTTCCAAGCTCCGGAACGGGCAGCTCCTGCTGCATACCGTTGACCGGCAGCAAACCGAAGCGTTGCTGGAATGCACGCATTTCGGCGAAATTCCCGTTAAGGTTGAGAAGCACGATACGCTAAATGAGGTCCGTGGAGTTATATTCCATCGCGACCTCATTTTAAACAGCGACGCGGAATTGATGCGGGATCTGGGGAAGCGAGGCGTCACCAGGATTAGGCGCATCACCAGGAAAATTGGAAATGATAGCGTCGATACTGGCGCTTTCATTCTTCATTTTGAGGGTGATGTAGTGCCTAGGCAGGTGAAGGTCACGTCGTACCATTGCGACGTTAGACCGTACATCCCTCCACCTATGCGCTGCTACAATTGCCAGAAATTCGGTCATGTTTCTGCCAGGTGCACTGCCAAGGCGGTGTGTAGAGAGTGTGGCAAGGGGACACATGACGGTGTGGGGTGTACGCCTCCCCCGACGTGTCCTAACTGCCAAGGAAGTCACTCTCCGCGGTCGAAGCAGTGCCCTGAGTTCTGCAAGGAAGCAAAGATCCAAGAAATCAGAACATTGGATCGGCATTCATATCACGACGCTCGAAAGAGATACCGTGATATGACTGCACCCGAATTTCCGGTATCTTTCGCGGCTAAGGTGACGCCACCTATCACCCCTGCCACTTTCGTTCCCCGTGCTATACCCTCGACGACGAACTACTCTGAGATCGTAAAGTCTCCCCTCGCTGTCCAAGCGAGACCTGTCAGCCCGAAGAAGGTTGTTAAGGCGCCGGTTATACCATCTAAACCGGCGCAATCGGAGAAGAAGCCATCTTCCTCTCCGAAACGGTCGGAGAAGAAGTCTTCCCCTGCCAACGAGGCAAAGAAGACTTCTGCGACCGGGGCTGGATCGTCATCCAGCCCATCGGATAAGACAAAGATAGTGGAGAAGAGGGGGACGGTTCGTCGCCGTCTCTCTCGCCCTCCTGCTGACGGGGTGGCTACTGTCTCTGCTGGCCTTTCCGCTCCCTCTACCACCAAGGGAGCGAAGCCTGCTGAAGCCAAGCCCGTCCGTATGGAGGAACTCCCCTATAGAAAAGAAAATAGATCGGCGGAGGAGAGGGGAGCGGTTCAGCGCCGTTTCTCTTCCTCTCCTAAAGGCAGGGCTGCTCACGTATCTGCTAGCCATCCCGCTCCCACCACTACCAGTGGAGCAGAGCCAGCAGGAGCGACCTTGTTTTATAAGGACCCGGCGTCTGTGGGGAAGGGACCATCTACTTCCCCAAACACACGTCGGCGCCGATCCAAGAAGAAGTCTCTTCGGGGCGTGTCGGGGACAGACACCCAGTCTTCGGACCGGGAGAAAGTCCCTCGACACCGCTCTCGCTCTTCCCCAAGGGCGAGACCCGTGAGGTCCGACGACGACCGTGCGCAACCCAAGAGAGCGCCCGCTCCATTTTCTTCGTCTTCGGACGGAGATGTGGAGATTGAGGTGTGCTCTCCTGCCCCATCATCTCCGACTAGAGATGGGGAAGGGTGGCAAACGGTCAAGCATAAGTAGAAGACCCACTTCTACTTAAGTCCACACCATGGCACTATTACAATGGAACTGTAATAGCTATTCTGTTCATCTCGCTGAGTTACGACAATTAATATCTTCGTTTTCGGCAACCATTGTCTGTCTTCAGGAATCCAGGTTTCGTCCTGGACATGAGACAACAATGCGTCACTTCAAACTCTTCTCTAAAGACCGGATGGACGGAGCTGTGGCCGCTGGTGGCGTCTGCACTCTCGTCCACTCTAGCCTCTTTAGTGAAGAGGTGCCGTTGCGTACTCAGCTAGAGGCAGTTGCAGTTCGTACTTCGTTGCCAGTAATGGCAACAGTATGTAACGTGTACATCCCACCTGATTCTCAGCCGGATTACGACCAGCTGGTGGATCTAGTCTCTCAGCTCCCCCCTCCTTTTCTCCTTCTGGGAGATGTTAATGCCCACAACACCATCTGGGGCTCCGCTACCACTAGCGGTAAAGGGAGAGATTTTGAGAGGCTGATCAGGCGGCTGGACCTGTGTCTGTTGAACACAGGGGAGCCTACGCACTTCTCTATTGCACACGGTACTTATTCAAGTATCGATATTACCCTGTGCAGTCGTGCGCTGGTTCCCCTGCTACAGTGGGGTGTACACGATGACCTTTGTAATAGTGACCATTTTCCAATTATCGTTACTCTTCCGAACCAGAGAGCCATCGAGTTACCAAGTCGATGGCTTCTCCGTCGGGCTGATTGGCCAACATTCACGGCACGTGGGGTGTTTGCCGAAGATACCTTTGAGAGTGTCGATGATCATACCATTCATATAACGAATGGTATTTTGACTGCTGCTGAGGAAACAATACCTTCCTCATCCGGCAACTCACGCCGGAAGCTTGTCCCTTGGTGGACAGCCGAGATTGCAGCAGCCATTAAAGATCGTCGACGTGCTTTCAAATGCTATCGGAGGCAAAACACTATGGCCAACCTTATCACCTTCAGAAGGATGCGTGCTAGAGCCCGATATCTGATTCGGGAGAGTAAGAAAACGACGTGGGAAAAGTATGTGTCGTCCATGACGGCGCATACTCCTTCATCTCAAGTGTGGACTAAGCTTCGTCGGATCTCCGGACTCCCGACATCACTGACGATACCCGGAGTGTCCATCAATGGAGACATAATCACGGACCATCTCGCCATTGCCAACAGCATTGGCTCGCACTTCTCCGATGTATCCTGCTCCGGGAGTTACGATCCTACGTTTCTGACTCTGAAGCGGGAGGCAGAGACTCACCCCTTGTCCTTTGCCACTGCTGCTTCGGAGTCCTATAATGTACCATTCTCTGAATGGGAACTGCGCAGTGCGCTTGCACTGTGCAGGGATACGGCTCCTGGACCGGATAACATACATAATCAAATGTTAAAACATCTGTGCGAATCCAGTATAAAAAAACTGTTGATCCTCTTCAATCGTATATGGATTGGAGGGGAGTTTCCATCTCAATGGCGGGAGGGGATCGTGATACCGATTCCTAAGGCTGGAAAGGATCCCAAGTTTGTAAGCAGCTATAGGCCCATTTGTTTGACAAATGGCCTATGCAAGCTGCTCGAAAAGATGGTGAACCGTCGACTGGTGTGGTTCTTGGAGGATCAAGGTCTCCTGTCTGAGTACCAATGTGGATTTCGCTCTCATAGGTCCACCACTGACCATCTGGTGCGACTTGAGAGCGCCATACAGGAGGCTTTTTTTCCGAAAGCAGCACCTAGTCACTGTTTTCTTTGACCTCGAGAAAGCCTACGACACCACATGGCGCTACGGGATCCTTTCCACCCTTCACAAGTGGGGACTCCGTGGTAACTTACCGACTTTCATTGCGAATTTCATGTCCGTCCGACTCTTCCGTGTAAGGATCGGTAGGACATTATCGCAGTACTATACCCAAGAAAATGGAGTTCCTCAGGGTTCAGTGCTGAGTGCACCTTGTTCGCGATTGCCATTAATGGCATTGTTGCCGCCGCCGGGTCCGCGGTAGTTCCATCGCTGTATGTAGACGATTTAGCTCTGCATTACAGCTCTGGAAGTATGGCAGTCGTGGAACGGCAATTGCAGCTAGCTATCAACCGGGTCGACAGGTGGGCTCACGACCGGGGTTTTCGTTTTTCAGCAGCGAAAACCTCCGTCGTCCATTTTTGTCGGCTACGGAGGCTACATTTACACCCTGAACTACATCTCAGGGATGCTGCGTTGCCGGTGGTTGACACTTATCGCTTCCTGGGGCTCCATTTTGACAGCAAGTTAACGTGGCAGCACCATATACGGCAATTGAAAATTACATGTCTCAGGAAACTGAACATGCTCAGGTTTCTTAGTGGCACTACGTGGGGGGCTGACCGTGTGTGCTGCTACGGTTCTACCAAGCCCTCGTCCTGTCCCGGCTAGACTATGGTTCTGCGGCATACGGTTCAGCAAGGCCGGCAACTTTGAAAATGCTGGACAGTATCCACCATAGTGGCGTTAGGCTGGCTACCGGTGCCTTCCGGACCAGCCCGATACCCAGCCTACTCGCCGAATCGGGTGTTCCACCTTTAAATTATAGACGCCAACATATGCTGTTAGCATATGCTGCCAATGTGCGTCAAATGCCGCAACACCCGACCTATCAAGCTCTCTTCGGTACCCAAAACCACCAGGGGTACGCCAACCGGCCTCGTGCCACTCGGCCGGTTGGTATTAGACTTGATAGCTCGTGTACCGAAATAGGAGTGGCTGTAGGTCCCTGTATGATCCGGACATCTAGCGAGGTGCCTCCGTGGCAAGTCCCGCGTCCGGAAATTCGGTTAGATCTGCACCGAGGTCCTAAGGTGAACACGGATGCCTCCGTTTACCGGAGGCAGTTCCACAGCATAGTTCACCAATTTCCGGACGCTGGCATTCTATACACGGATGGTTCGAAGGTGGACGAGAAGGTGGGTTGTGCTTACGTTATTGATGGTGCAAATACCAAGATCTCTTTGCCTGAGGCCTGTAGTGTGTTTACTGCGGAGCTCGTTGCCATCTATGAAGCTCTGCAGTTTGCACTACAGGATGCACGAATCCACTTTCTCGTGTGTACCGACTCTTTGAGTTCGTTGCAGTCAATTGCTACATGTTTCCCGCAACACCCCCTAGTGCAGCGAATCCACGACCTACTAGCCGGGCTGTGCCACGCTGACACTCGAATCACCTTTCTGTGGCTTCCAAGCCACATGGGAATTGCGGGAAATGAGTTAGCAGATCAAGCTGCAAAAGAGGCGGTATCACTACCACCTCGACCAATGGAGGTACCCGCTAGAGATATTCGCTCTCAGTTACGCCTACAAGTTCTGGCTTTTTGGGAGAGTCAGTGGCTAGCTGACCCACTGCCCAGTAAACTGAGAGCGATCAAGGGAACTACTCGCGTTTGGCGGAGCTCCTTCCGGGCCCGGAGGGAGTCCGTCATTTTGTGTAGGCTAAGGATAGGTCATACAAGATCCACCCACTCGTACCTAATGAGAAGGGAAGACCCCCCACTTTGTACCTGTGGAGCCGTTTTCACCGTGGCCCACATTTTCACCGAGTGTGTGGATCTTGCTGAGTTACGAAGAAACCTTGGTTTGCAGACGACACTCAAACTTATATTAGCCGATGACGCGGTGGCTGCTGATCGCGTTATCCGCTTTATAAGTGAGAGTGGGTTAGGGCCAGCAATTTAAATTTTTCAGTGAACTTTGACTCAACGACTTGTTCGTTTTTGATTGATAATCTCTTGTTTTTTCCGTAATTTTTGTTTATGTTTATAATTTTTTATTTTTTTATTTTTTTATTTAATTGTTTGTTTTTGTTTTATTAATTTTTGGTCTTTTTAAATTTAGATGTCCACCTCAAAATTTTAAATTCAATTCAAAATTTGTATTCTTTAATCTGTGTTAAGAGGGGCAGATGACCTCGTAGTTCCGCCCCTTAAAACAACAATAACTAACTAACTAACTACCAAGTCGATGGCTTCTCCGTCGGGCTGATTGGCCAACTTTCACGGCACGTGCGGTGTTTGCCGAAGATACCTTTGAGAGTGTCGACGATCATACCATTCACATAACGAATGGTATTTTGACTGCTGCTGAGGAAACAATACCTTCCTCATCCGGCAACTCACGCCGGAAGCTTGTCCCTTGGTGGACAGCCGAGATTGCAGCAGCCATTAAAGATCGTCGACGTGCTTTCAAATGCTATCGGAGGCAAAACACTATGGCCAACCTTATCACCTTCAGAAGGATGCGTGCTAGAGCCCGATATCTGATTTGGGAGAGTAAGAAAACGACGTGGGAAAAGTATGTGTCGTCCATGACGGCGCATACTCCTTCATCTCAAGTGTGGACTAAGCTTCGTCGGATCTCCGGACTCCCGACATCACTATCGATACCCGGAGTGTCCATCAATGGGGACATCATGACGGACCATCTCGCCATTGCCAACAGCATTGGCTCGCACTTCTCCGATGTATCCTGCTCCGGGAGTTACGATCCTACATTTCTGACTCTGAAGCGGGAGGCAGAGACTCACCCCTTGTCCTTTGCCACTGCTGCTTCGGAGTCCTATAATGTACCATTCTCTGAATGGGAACTGCGCAGTGCGCTTGCACTGTGCAGGGATACGGCTCCTGGACCGGATAACATACATAATCAAATGTTAAAACATCTGTGCGAATCCAGTATGAAAGAAATGTTGATCCTCTTCAATCGTATATGGATTGAAGGGGAGTTTCCATCTCAATGGCGAGAGGGGATCGTGATACCGATTCCTAAGGCTGGAAAGGATCCCAAGTTTGTAAGCAGCTATAGGCCCATTTGTTTGACAAATGGCCTATGTAAGCTGCTCGAAAACATGGTGAACCGTCGACTGGTGTGGTTCTTGGAAAATAAAGGTCTCCTGTCTGAGTACCAATGTGGATTTCACTCTCATAGGTCCACCACTGACCATCTGGTGCGACTTGAGAGCGCCATACAGGAGGCTTTTTTCCGAAAGCAGCACCTAGTCACGGTTTTCTTTGACCTCGAGAAAGCCTACGACACCACATGGCGCTACGGGATATTTTCCACCCTTCACAAGTGGGGACTCCGTGGTAACTTACCGACTTTCATTGCGAATTTCATGTCCGTCCGACTCTTCCGTGTAAGGGTCGATAGGACATTATCGCAGTACTATACCCAAGAAAATGGAGTTCCTCAGGGTTCAGTGCTGAGTGTCACCTTGTTCGCGATTGCCATTAATGGCATTGTTGCCGCCGCCGGGTCCGCGGTAGTTCCATCGCTGTA
Source organism: Meconema thalassinum (assembly GCA_946902985.2). NCBI lineage: Eukaryota > Metazoa > Arthropoda > Insecta > Orthoptera > Tettigoniidae > Meconema > Meconema thalassinum. The sequence continues at coordinate 188,497,151 of OX336388.2, read as the reverse complement.
TGTAGACGATTTAGCTCTGCATTACAGCTCTGGAAGTATGGCAGTCGTGGAACGGCAATTGCAGCTAGCCATCAACCGGGTCACCCCGTGTGGGTGCGGGTTAGAATACACCCACGGTATGCCCTGCCTGTCGTAGGAGGCGACTAATAGGGCCGACATGGCCGAATAACTTGCCAGTTTTGATTTGTTCAGACCCCCTGTGGATGGGGAGGGCAGAATTCATCCACGGTATCCCCTGCCTGTCGTAAAAGGCGACTTAGAGGGGGCCTTATAAAGGTCGATTTTGGTTTTCTGGTCCCAGCTCTGGTTTGACCAATAGAAACAAACATGCATGCTGTTAGGGGAAGGGCCACCAGCTTGGCCATCTGGCCAGAAAGCCTAGACGGTATGCCCCATCCCGTCAGGTGGGTGCGCCATGTACCCTACAGTAGTATCCGCCTTACAACGAAGGTCCCTGCATGGCCGAATACTGGAGCTGAATAAATCCTGTGCATGCCGAGGGGGAAGTGCCTGTTCGAGGCACTGGGACCCCGGGCAATATCTGCTATGCCAGGTAGGTATTGCCTTGGCTGGGTGGCGCCCACAGTGATAGCCCCCGTTCGGAGTGGGCAGTATTCGGGGAGGATTTCGTCCGGGATGCCATCAAAGCGATCACGGACACCTGTACAGGGTGGCACCCTTAAAAAGCCGTCTCTGGAGTGTCGAGCTAATCCCAAGGTGTATACGCCTTGGGATGAAGCCTTTAATAAACGATTTGCGACAGACAGATCACCTCGCTACCTGGTAGCTACCAGGACAGACGGGGATGATTTCAAGCTCGTAAAATCGATCATTTTTGCTGAGGAAATCGAGGGGAAATTTGGTGATCTTAACGGGATTTCCAAGCTCCGGAACGGGCAGCTCTTGCTGCATACCGTTAGCCGGCAGCAAACCGAAGCGTTGCTGGAATGCACGCAATTCGGCGAAATCCCCGTTAAGATCACAAAGCACGAAACGCTGAATGAGGTCCGTGGAGTTATTTTCCATCGTGACCTCATTTTGAATAGCGATGCTGAACTGTTGCGGGATCTGGGGAAGAGAGGCGTCACAAAGATTAGGCGCATCACCCGAAAGATTGGGGAAAGGAGCGTCGATACCGGCGCTTTTATTCTCCATTTTGAAGGTGATGTTGTACCTAAGCAGGTGAAGGTCACATCGTACAACTGCGATGTGCGACCGTACATCCCTCCACCTATGCGCTGCTACCAGTGCCAGAGATTCGGGCATGTTTCCGCCAGGTGTACTGCGAAGGCCGTATGTAGAGAGTGTGGCAAGGGGACACATGAGGGTGACGAGAGGTGTACGCCTCCCCCGATATGTCCCAACTGCCAAGGAAGTCACTCTCCACGGTCAAAACAGTGCCCTGAATTCATTATGGAAGCCAAGATCCAGGAAATCAGGACACTTGACAGGCTTTCATATCACGACGCTCGCAAGAGGTACCGTGATATGAATGCCCCCGAATTTCGGGTATCGTTTGCAGCTGCAGCGACGCCCTCAATCACCCCTGCCGTTAAAGTTTCCAGTGCAGTACCCTCGATGTCCTCTTTTAGTACGAGTTTGAAATCTCCCCTCGCTGTACCAGCGAGCACTGTCAGCCCGAAGGAGGTCCCAAAACCTTCTTCGGCCACGGTTAAGAAGGCGCCGGTTTTAACACCTAAACCGGCGAATTCGGAGAAGAAGTCCTCTTCTTCTCCGAAACGGTCGGCGAACAAGTCTTCCCCAGCTAAAGGGGGAAAGAAGACTTTGCCGACCAGGGCTGGTCCTTCTTCCAGCCCACCTAATACGAAAAATATAGGGGAGAAGAGGGAGACGGTTCGTCGCCGTCTCTCTCGCCCTCCTGCTGACGGGGTGGCTAATGTCTCTGCTGGCCAATCCGCTCCCACTACCACCAAGGGAGCGAAGCCTGCTGAAGCCAAGCCCGTCCGTATGGAGGAACTCCCCTATAGAAAAGAAAATAGATCGGCGGAGGAGAGGGGAACGGTTCAGCGCCGTTTCTCTTCCTCTCCTAAAGGCAGGGCTGCTCACGTATCTGCTGGCCATCCCGCTCCCACCACTACCAGTGGAGCGGTGCCAGCAGGAGCGACCTTGTTTTATAAGGACCCGGCGTCTGTGGGGAAGGGACCATCTACTTCCCCAAACACACGTCGGCGCCGATCCAAGAAGAAATCTCTTCGGGGCGTGTCGGGGACAGACACCCAGTCTTCGGACCGGGAGAAAGTCCCTCGACACCGCTCTCGCTCTTCCCCAAGAGCGAGACTCGTGAGGTCCCCCCCGTGTGGGTGCGGGTTAGAATACACCCACGGTATGCCCTGCCTGTCGTAGGAGGCGACTAATAGGGCCGACATGGCCGAATAACTTGCCAGTTTTGATTTGTTCAGACCCCCTGTGGATGGGGAGGGCAGATTTCATCCACGGTATCCCCTGCCTGTCGTAAAAGGCGACTTAGAGGGGGCCTTATAAAGGTCAATTTTGGTTTTCTGGTCCCAGCTCTGGTTTGACCAATAGAAATAAACATGCGTGCTGTTAGGGGAAGGGCCACCAGCTTGGCCATCTGGCCAGAAAGCCTAGACGGTATGCCCCATCCCGTCAGGTGGGTGCGCCATGTACCCTACAGTAGTATCCGCCTTACAACGAAGGTCCCTGCATGGCCGAATACTGGAGCTGAATAAATCCTGTGCATGCCGAGGGGGAAGTGCCTGTCTGAGGCACTGGGACCCCGGGCAATATCTGCTATGCCAGGTAGGTATTGCCTTGGCTGGGTGGCGCCCACAGTGATAGCCCCCGTTCGGAGTGGGCAGTATTCGGGGAGGATTTCGTCCGGGATGCCATCAAAGCGATCACGGACACCTGTACAGGGTGGCACCCTTAAAAAGCCGTCTCTTGAGTGTCGAGCTAATCCCAAGGTGTATACGCCTTGGGATGAAGCCTTTAATAGAAGATTCCCCGCTGATAGGTCTCCTCGCTACCTGGTAGCTACGAGGACTGACGGGGGTGATTTTAAACTAGTAAAATCAATAATTTTTTCTGAGGAAATCGAGGGGAAATTTGGGGACCTAAGCGGGATTTCCAAGCTCCGGAACGGTCAGCTGCTGCTGCACACCGTTGATCGGAAGCAAACCGAAGCGTTGCTGGAATGCACGCAATTCGGCGAAATTCCCGTTAAGGTCTCAAAACACGAAACGCTGAATGAGGTCCGAGGAGTTATTTTCCATCGTGACCTCATTTTAAATAGCGATGCGGAATTGTTGCGGGATCTGGGGAAGAGAGGCGTCACCAAGATTAGGCGCATCACCCGAAAGATTGGGGAGAACAGTGTCGATACCGGCGCTTTTATTCTCCATTTTGAGGGTGATGTAGTACCTAAGCAGGTGAAGGTCACATCGTACCACTGCGATGTTCGACCGTACATCCCTCCACCTATGCGCTGCTATCAATGCCAGAGATTCGGGCATGTTTCCGCCAGGTGCACTGCCAAGGCCGTGTGTAGAGAGTGTGGCAAGGGGACACATGAGGGTGAGAGGTGTACGCCTCCCCCGATTTGTCCTAACTGCCAAGGAAGCCACTCTCCACGATCGAAGCAGTGCCCTGAGTTCTGTAAGGAAGCAAAAATTCAAGAAATAAGAACTCTTGATAGGCTTTCATATCACGACGCTCGCAAGAGGTACCGTGATATGAATGCCCCCGAATTTCGGGTATCGTTTGCAGCTGCAACGACGCCCTCATTCACCCCTGCCGCATCTTTACCGAGTGTAGTACCCTCGACGCCCGTATTATCAGCTGTATTAAAATCACCCCTCGCTGTACCAGCGAAAAATGTCAGCCCGAAGGAGGTACAACAACCTTCTTCGGCCCAGCAAAAGAAGGCGCCGGTTATACCATCTAAACCGGCGCAATCGGAGAAGAAGTCCTCTTCTTCTCCGAAACGGTCGGCGAACAAGTCTTCCCCAGCTAAAGGGGGAAAGAAGACTTTGCCGACCGGGGCTGGTCCTTCTTCCAGCCCACCTAATACGAAAAATATAGGGGAGAAGAGGGAGACGGTTCGCCGCCGTCTCTCTCGCCCTCCTGCTGACGGGGTGGCTACTGTCTCTGCTGGCCTTTCCGCTCCCATTACCACCAAGGGAGCGAAGCCTGCTGAAGCCAAGCCCGTACGTATGGAGGAACTCCCCTATAGTAAAGAAAATAGATCGGCGGAGGAGAGAGGAACGGTTCAGCGCCGTTTCTCTTCCTCTCCTAAAGGCAGGGCTGCTCACGTATCTGCTGACCATCCCGCTCCCACCACTACCAGTGGAGCGGTGCCAGCAGGAGCGACCTTGTTTTATAAGGACCCGGCGTCTGTGGGGAAGGGACCATCTACTTCCCCAAACACGCGTCGGCGCCGATCCAAGAAGAAATCTCTTCGGGGCGTGTCGGGGACAGACACCCAGTCTTCCGACCGGGAGAAAGTCCCTCGACACCGCTCTCGCTCTTCCCCAAGAGCGAGACTCGTGAGGTCCGACGACGACCGCGCGCAACCCAAGAGAGCGCCCGCTCCATTTTCTTCGTCTTCAGACGGAGATGTGGAGATTGAGGTGTGCTCTCCTGCCCCATCATCTCCAACTAGAGATGGGGAAGGGTGGCAAACGGTCAAGCATAAGTAGAAGACCCACTTCTACTTAAGTCCACACCATGGCACTATTACAATGGAACTGTAATAGCTATTCTGTTCATCTCGCTGAGTTACGACAATTAATATCTTCGTTTTCGGCTACCATTGTCTGTCTTCAGGAATCCAGGTTTCGTCCTGGACATGAGACAACAATGCGTCACTTCAAACTCTTCTCTAAAGACCGGATGGACGGAGCTGTGGCCGCTGGTGGCGTCTGCACTCTCGTCCACTCTAGCCTCTTTAGTGAAGAGGTGCCGTTGCGTACTCAGCTAGAGGCAGTTGCAGTTCGTACTTCGTTGCCAGTAATGGCAACAGTATGTAACGTGTACATCCCGCCTGATTCTCAGCCGGATTACGACCAGCTGGTGGATCTAGTCTCTCAGCTCCCCCCTCCTTTTCTCCTTCTGGGAGATGTTAATGCCCACAACACCATCTGGGGCTCCGCTACCACTAGCGGTAAAGGGAGAGATTTTGAGAGGCTGATCAGGCGGCTGGACCTGTTCCTGTTGAACACAGGGGAACCTACGCACTTCTCTATTGCACACGGTACTTATTCAAGTATCGATATTACCCTGTGCAGTCGTGCGCTGGTTCCCCTGCTACAGTGGGGTGTACACGATGACCTTTGTAATAGTGACCATTTTCCAATTATCGTTACTCTTCCGAACCAGAGAGCCATCGAGTTACCAAGTCGATGGCTTCTCCGTCGGGCTGATTGGCCAACTTTCACGGCACGCGCGGTGTTTGCCGAAGATACCTTTGAGAGTGTCGACGATCATACCATTCACATAACGAATGGTATTTTGGCTGCTGCTGAGGAAACAATACCTTCCTCGTCCGGCAACTCACGCCGGAAGCTTGTCCCTTGGTGGACATCCGAGATTGCAGCAGCCATTAAAGATCGTCGACGTGCTTTCAAATGCTATCGGAGGCAAAACACTATGGCCAACCTTATCACCTTCAGAAGGATGCGTGCTAGAGCCCGATATCTGATTCGGGAGAGTAAGAAAACGATGTGGGAAAAGTATGTGTCGTCCATGACGGCGCATACTCCTTCATCTCAAGTGTGGACTAAGCTTCGTCGGATCTCCGGACTCCCGACATCACTGTCGATACCCGGAGTGTCCATCAATGGAGACATCATCACGGACCATCTCGCCATTGCCAACAGCATTGGCTCGCACTTCTCCGATGTATCCTGCTCCGGGAGTTACGATCCTACGTTTCTGACTCTGAAGCGGGAGGCAGAGACTCACCCCTTGTCCTTTGCCACTGCTGCTTCGGAGTCCTATAATGTACCATTCTCTGAATGGGAACTGCGCAGTGCGCTTGCACTGTGCAGGGATACGGCTCCTGGACCGGATAACATACATAATCAAATGTTAAAACATCTGTGCGATTCCAGTATTAAAAAACTGTTGATCCTCTTCAATCGTATATGGATTGAAGGGGAGTTTCCATCTCAATGGCGAGAGGGGATCGTAATACCGATTCCTAAGGCTGGAAAGAATCCCAAGTTTGTAAGCAGCTATAGGCCCATTTGTTTGACAAATGGCCTATGTAAGCTGCTCGAAAAGATGGTGAACCGTCGACTGGTGTGGTTCTTGGAGGATAAAGGTCTCCTGTCTGAGTACCAATGTGGATTTCGCTCTCATAGGTCCACCACTGACCATCTGGTGCGACTTGAGAGCGCCATACAGGAGGCTTTTTTCCGAAAGCAGCACCTAGTCACGGTTTTCTTTGACCTAGAGAAAGCCTACGACACCACATGGCGCTACGGGATCCTTTCCACCCTTCACAAGTGGGGACTCCGTGGTAACTTACCGACTTTTATTGCGAATTTCATGTCCGTCCGACTCTTCCGTGTAAGGGTCGGTAGGACATTATCGCAATATTATACCCAAGAAAATGGAGTTCCTCAGGGTTCAGTGCTGAGTGTCACCTTGTTCGCGATTGCCATTAATGGCATTGTTGCCGCCGCCGGGTCCGCGGTAGTTCCATCGCTGTATGTAGACGATTTAGCTCTGCATTACAGCTCTGGAAGTATGGCAGTCGTGGAACGGCAATTGCAGCTAGCTATCAACCGGGTCGACAGGTGGGCTCACGACCGGGGTTTTCGTTTTTCAGCAGCGAAAACCTCCGTCGTCCATTTTTGTCGGCTACGGAGGCTACATTTACACCCTGAACTACATCTCAGGGATGCTGCGTTGCCGTTGGTTGACACTTATCGCTTCCTGGGGCTCCATTTTGACAGCAAGTTAACGTGGCAGCACCATATACGGCAATTGAAAATGACATGTCTCAGGAAACTGAACATCTTCGGGTTTCTTAGTGGCACTACGTGGGGGGCTGACCGTGCGGTGCTGCTACGGTTCTACCAAGCCCTCGTCCTGTCCCGGCTAGACTATGGTTCTGCGGCATACGGTTCAGCAATGCCGGCAACCTTGAAAATGCTGGACAGTATCCACCATAGTGGCGTTAGGCTGGCTACCGGTGCCTTCCGGACCAGCCCGATACCCAGCCTACTTGCCGAATCGGGTGTTCCACCTTTAAATTATAGACGCCAACATATGCTTTTAGCATATGCTGCCAATGTGCGTCAAATGCCGCAACACCCGACCTATCAAGCTCTCTTCGGTACCCAAAACCACCAGGGGTACGCCAACCGGCCTCGTGCCACTCGGCCGGTTGGTATTAGACTTGATAGCTCGTGTACTGAAATAGGAGTGGCTGTAGGTCCCTGTATGATCCGGACATCTAGCGAGGTGCCTCCGTGGCAAGTCCCGCGTCCGGAAATTCGGTTAGATCTTCACCAAGGTCCTAAGGTGAACACGGATGCGTCCGTTTACCGGAGGCAGTTCCACAGCATAGTTCACCAATTTCCGGACGCTGGCATTCTATACACGGATGGTTCGAAGGTGGACGAGAAAGTGGGTTGTGCTTACGTTATTGACGGTGCAAATACCAAGATCTCTTTGCCTGAGGCCTGTAGTGTGTTTACTGCGGAGCTCGTTGCCATCTATGAAGCTCTGCAGTTTGCACTACAGGATGCACGAATCCACTTTCTCGTGTGTACCGACTCTTTGAGTTCGTTGCAGTCAATTGCTACATGTTTCCCGCAACACCCCCTAGTGCAGCGATTCCACGACCTACTAGCCGGGCTGTGCCACGCTGACACTCGAATCACCTTTCTGTGGCTTCCAAGCCACATGGGAATTGCGGGAAATGAGTTAGCGGATCAAGCTGCAAAAGAGGCGGTATCACTACCACCTCGACCAATGGAGGTACCCGCTAGAGATATTCGCTCTCAGTTACGCCTACAAGTTCTGGCTTTTTGGGAGAGTCAGTGGCTAGCTGACCCACTGCCCAGTAAACTGAGAGCGATCAAGGGAACTACTCGCGTGTGGCGGAGCTCCTTCCGGGCCCGGAGAGAGTCCGTCATTTTGTGTAGGCTAAGGATAGGTCATACAAGATCCACCCACTCATACCTAATGAGAAGGGAAGACCCCCCACTTTGTACCTGTGGAGCCGTATTCACCGTGGCCCACATTTTCACCCAGTGTGTGGATCTTGCTGAGTTACGAAGAAACCTTGGTTTGCAGACGACACTCAAACTTATATTAGCCGATGACGCGGTGGCTGCTGATCGCGTTATCCGCTTTATAAGTGAGAGTGGGTTAGGGCCAGCAATCTAAATTTTCCAGTGAACATTGACTCAACGACTTGTTCGTTTTTGAATGATAATTTTTTGTTTTTTCCGTAATTTTTGTTTATTTTTATAATTTTTTATTTAATTGTTTGTTTTTTGTTTTATTAATTTTTGGTCTTTTTAAATTTAGATGTCCACCTCAAAATTTTAAATTCAACTCAAAATTTGTATTCTTTAATCTGTGTTAAGAGGGGCAGATGACCTCGTAGTTCCGCCCCTTAAAACAACAATAACTAACTAACTAAAGAGGGTTGTGCTTACGTTATTGATGGTGCAAATACCAAGATCTCTTTGCCTGAGGCCTGTAGTGTGTTTACTGCGGAGCTCGTTGCCATCTATGAAGCTCTGCAGTTTGCACTACAGGATGCACGAATCCACTTTCTCGTGTGTACCGACTCTTTGAGTTCGTTGCAGTCAATTGCTACATGTTTCCCGCAACACCCCCTAGTGCAGCGAATCCATGACCTACTAGCCGGGCTGTGCCACGCTGACACTCGAATCACCTTTCTGTGGCTTCCAAGCGACATGGGAATTGCGGGAAATGAGTTAGCGGATCAAGCTGCAAAAGAGGCGGTATCACTACCACCTCGACCAATGGAGGTACCCGCTAGAGATATTCGCTCTCAGTTACGCCTACAAGTTCTGGCTTTTTGGGAGAGTCAGTGGCTAGCTGACCCACTGCCCAGTAAACTGAGAGCGATCAAGGGAACTACTCGCGTGTGGCGGAGCTCCTTCCAGGTCCGGAGGGAGTCCGTCATTTTGTGTAGGCTAAGGATAGGTCATACACGATCCACCCACTCATACCTAATGAGAAGGGAAGACCCCCCACTTTGTACCTGTGGAGCCGTATTCACCGTGGCCCACATTTTCACCGAGTGTGTGGATCTTGCTGACTTACGAAGAAACCTTGGTTTGCAGACGACACTCAAACTTATATTAGCCGATGACGTGGTGGCTGCTGATCGCGTTATCCGCTTTATAAGTGAGAGTGGGTTAGGGCCAGCAATCTAAATTTTCCAGTGAACATTGACTCAACGACTTGTTCGTTCTTGAATGATAATGTTTTGTTTTTTCCGTAATTTTTGTTAATATTTATAATTTTTATTTTTTATTTAATTGTTTGTTTTTGTTTTATTAATTTTTGGTCTTTTGAAATTTAGATGTCCACCTCAAAATTTTAAATTCAATTCAAAATTTGTATTCTTTAATCTGTGTTAAGAGGGGCAGATGACCTCGTAGTTCCGCCCCTTAAAACAACAATAACTAACTAACTAACTAGACTTCTAACATTCCACGCTCTGATCCATAGAATGTCAGATTCACTTCTGTGATGTTAACCCCCTCTCGAGTAGTCCCCACCCGGAGATCCAAACGAATGACTAGTTTACCTCTGGATTGGAACTTTACAAGGGAGGAGGCCATCATTACATGTAATTATGCATAGAGAGGTGCATATCCTCGGGAATAGCATTTCGGCTGTAGTTTCCCGTTGCTTTCAGCCGTGCAGCAGAACGCAGTGTAGCCATTAGTTGGCTAATGTTATCAATATCTTAACCGTCTATACGACGGCTGCTATTCCCTTTTAGAATAAAGTATTAGAGCAATTCTACTAACAAAAATACTAACATTCTACTAACAATTAAATACCAAACCCCCGTGTGGGTGCGGGTTAGAATACACCCACGGTATGCCCTGCCTGTCGTAGGAGGCGACTAATAGGGCCGACATGGCCGAATAACTTGCCAGTTTTGATTTGTTCAGACCCCCTGTGGATGGGGAGGGCAGAATTCATCCACGGTATCCCCTGCCTGTCGTAAAAGGCGACTTAGAGGGGGCCTTATAAAGGTCAATTTTGGTTTTCTGGTCCCAGCTCTGGTTTGACCAATAGAAATAAACATGCGTGCTGTTAGGGGAAGGGCCACCAGCTTGGCCATCTGGCCAGAAAGCCTAGACGGTATGCCCCATCCCGTCAGGTGGGTGCGCCATGTACCCTACAGTAGTATCCGCCTTACAACGAAGGTCCCTGCATGGCCGAATACTGGAGCTGAATAAATCCTGTGCATGCCGAGGGGGAAGTGCCTGTTTGAGGCACTGGGACCCCGGGCAATATCTGCTATGCCAGGTAGGTATTGCCTTGGCTGGGTGGCGCCCACAGTGATAGCCCCCGTTCGGAGTGGGCAGTATTCGGGGAGGATTTCGTCCGGGATGCCATCAAAGCGATCACGGACACCTGTACAGGGTGGCACCCTTAAAAAGCCGTCTCTTGAGTGTCGAGCTAATCCCAAGGTGTATACGCCTTGGGATGAAGCCTTTAATAGAAGATTCCCCGCTGATAGGTCTCCTCGCTACCTGGTAGCTACGAGGACTGACGGGGGTGATTTTAAACTAGTAAAATCAATAATTTTTTCTGAGGAAATCGAGGGGAAATTTGGGGACCTAAGCGGGATTTCCAAGCTCCGGAACGGTCAGCTGCTGCTGCACACCGTTGATCGGAAGCAAACCGAAGCGTTGCTGGAATGCACGCAATTCGGCGAAATTCCCGTTAAGGTCTCAAAACACGAAACGCTGAATGAGGTCCGAGGAGTTATTTTCCATCGTGACCTCATTTTAAATAGCGATGCGGAATTGTTGCGGGATCTGGGGAAGAGAGGCGTCACCAAGATTAGGCGCATCACCCGAAAGATTGGGGAGAACAGTGTCGATACCGGCGCTTTTATTCTCCATTTTGAGGGTGATGTAGTACCTAAGCAGGTGAAGGTCACATCGTACCACTGCGATGTTCGACCGTACATCCCTCCACCTATGCGCTGCTATCAATGCCAGAGATTCGGGCATGTTTCCGCCAGGTGCACTGCCAAGGCCGTGTGTAGAGAGTGTGGCAAGGGGACACATGAGGGTGAGAGGTGTACGCCTCCCCCGATTTGTCCTAACTGCCAAGGAAGCCACTCTCCACGATCGAAGCAGTGCCCTGAGTTCTGTAAGGAAGCAAAAATTCAAGAAATAAGAACTCTTGATAGGCTTTCATATCACGACGCTCGCAAGAGGTACCGTGATATGAATGCCCCCGAATTTCGGGTATCGTTTGCAGCTGCAACGACGCCCTCATTCACCCCTGCCGCATCTTTACCGAGTGTAGTACCCTCGACGCCCGTATTATCAGCTGTATTAAAATCACCCCTCGCTGTACCAGCGAAAAATGTCAGCCCGAAGGAGGTACAACAACCTTCTTCGGCCCAGCAAAAGAAGGCGCCGGTTATACCATCTAAACCGGCGCAATCGGAGAAGAAGTCCTCTTCTTCTCCGAAACGGTCGGCGAACAAGTCTTCCCCAGCTAAAGGGGGAAAGAAGACTTTGCCGACCGGGGCTGGTCCTTCTTCCAGCCCACCTAATACGAAAAATATAGGGGAGAAGAGGGAGACGGTTCGCCGCCGTCTCTCTCGCCCTCCTGCTGACGGGGTGGCTACTGTCTCTGATGGCCTTTCCGCTCCCATTACCACCAAGGGAGCGAAGCCTGCTGAAGCCAAGCCCGTACGTATGGAGGAACTCCCCTATAGTAAAGAAAATAGATCGGCGGAGGAGAGGGGAACGGTTCAGCGCCGTTTCTCTTCCTCTCCTAAAGGCAGGGCTGCTCACGTATCTGCTGACCATCCCGCTCCCACCACTACCAGTGGAGCGGTGCCAGCAGGAGCGACCTTGTTTTATAAGGACCCGGCGTCTGTGGGGAAGGGACCATCTACTTCCCCAAACACGCGTCGGCGCCGATCCAAGAAGAAATCTCTTCGGGGCGTGTCGGGGACAGACACCCAGTCTTCCGACCGGGAGAAAGTCCCTCGACACCGCTCTCGCTCTTCCCCAAGAGCGAGACTCGTGAGGTCCGACGACGACCGCGCGCAACCCAAGAGAGCGCCCGCTCCATTTTCTTCGTCTTCGGACGGAGATGTGGAGATTGAGGTGTGCTCTCCTGCCCCATCATCTCCAACTAGAGCTGGGGAAGGGTGGCAAACGGTCAAGCATAAGTAGAAGACCCATTTCTACTTAAGTCCACACCATGGCACTATTACAATGGAACTGTAATAGCTATTCTGTTCATCTCGCTGAGTTACGACAATTAATATCTTCGTTTTCGGCAACCATTGTCTGTCTTCAGGAATCCAGGTTTCGTCCTGGACATGAGACAACAATGCGTCACTTCAAACTCTTCTCTAAAGACCGGGTGGACGGAGCTGTGGCCGCTGGTGGCGTCTGCACTCTCGTCCACTCTAGCCTCTTTAGTGAAGAGGTGCCGTTGCGTACTCAGCTAGAGGCAGTTGCAGTTCGTACTTCGTTGCCAGTATTGGCAACAGTATGTAACGTGTACTTCCCGCCTGATTCTCAGCCGGATTACGACCAGCTGGTGGATCTAGTCTCTCAGCTCCCCCCTCCTTTTCTCCTTCTGGGAGATGTTAATGCCCACAACACCATCTGGGGCTCCGCTACCACTAGCGGTAAAGGGAGAGATTTTGAGAGGCTGATCAGGCGGCTGGACCTGTGTCTGTTGAACACAGGGGAACCTACGCACTTCTCTATTGCGCACGGTACTTATTCAAGTATCGATATTACCCTGTGCAGTCGTGCGCTGGTTCCCCTGCTACAGTGGGGTGTACACGATGACCTTTGTAATAGTGACCATTTTCCAATTATCGTTACTCTTCCGAACCAGAGAGCCATCGAGTTACCAAGTCGATGGCTTCTCCGTCGGGCTGATTGGCCAACTTTCACGGCACGTGCGGTGTTTGCCGAAGATACCTTTGAGAGTGTCGACGATCATACCATTCACATAACGAATGGTATTTTGACTGCTGCTGAGGAAACAATACCTTCCTCATCCGGCAACTCACGCCGGAAGCTCGTCCCTTGGTGGACAGCCGAGATTGCAGCAGCCATTAAAGATCGTCGACGTGCTTTCAAATGCTATCGGAGGCAAAACACTATGGCCAACCTTATCACCTTCAGAAGGATGCGTGTTAGAGCCCGATATCTGATTCGGGAGAGTAAGAAAACGACGTGGGAAAAGTATGTGTCGTCCATGACGGCGCATACTCCTTCATCTCAAGTGTGGACTAAGCTTCGTCGGATCTCCGGACTCCCGACATCACTATCGATACCCGGAGTGTCCATCAATGGGGACATCATCACGGACCATCTCGCCATTGCCAACAGCATTGGCTCGCACTTCTCCGATGTATCCTGCTCCGGGAGTTACGATCCTACATTTCTGACTCTGAAGCGGGAGGCAGAGACTCACCCCTTGTCCTTTGCCACTGCTGCTTCGGAGTCCTATAATGTACCATTCTCTGAATGGGAACTGCGCAGTGCGCTTGCACTGTGCAGGGATACGGCTCCTGGACCGGATAACATACATAATCAAATGTTAAAACATCTGTGCGAATCCAGTATGAAAGAACTGTTGATCCTCTTCAATCGTATATGGATTGAAGGGGAGTTTCCATCTCAATGGCGAGAGGGGATCGTGATACCGATTCCTAAGGCTGGAAAGGATCCCAAGTTTGTAAGCAGCTATAGGCCCATTTGTTTGACAAATGGCCTATGTAAGCTGCTCGAAAAGATGGTGAACCGTCGACTGGTGTGGTTCTTGGAGGATAAAGGTCTCCTGTCTGAGTACCAATGTGGATTTCGCTCTCATAGGTCCACCACTGACCATCTGGTGCGACTTGAGAGCGCCATACAGGAGGCTTTTTTCCGGTAGCAGCACCTAGTCACGGTTTTCTTTGACCTCGAGAAAGCCTACGACACCACATGGCGCTACGGGATCCTTTCCACCCTTCACAAGTGGGGACTCCGTGGTAACTTACCGACTTTCATTGCGAATTTCATGTCCGTCCGACTCTTCCGTGTAAGGGTCGGTAGGACATTATCGCAGTACTATACCCAAGAAAATGGAGTTCCTCAGGGTTCAGTGCTGAGTGTCACCTTGTTCGCGATTGCCATTAATGGCATTGTTGCCGCCGCCGGGTCCGCGGTAGTTCCATCGCTGTATGTAGACGATTTAGCTCTGCATTACAGCTCTGGAAGTATGGCAGTCGTGGAACGGCAATTGCAGCTAGCCATCAACCGGGTCGACAGGTGGGCTCACGACCGGGGTTTTCGTTTTTCAGCAGCGAAAACCTCCGTCGTCCATTTTTGTCGGCTACGGAGGCTACATTTACACCCTGAACTACATCTCAGGGATGCTGCGTTGCCGGTGGTTGACACTTATCGCTTCCTGGGGCTCCATTTTGACAGCAAGTTAACGTGGCAGCACCATATACGGCAATTGAAAATGACATGTCTCAGGAAACTGAACATGCTCAGGTTTTTTAGTGGCACTACGTGGGGGGCTGACCGCGCGGTGCTGCTACGGTTCTACCAAGCCCTCGTCCTGTCCCGGCTAGACTATGGTTCTGCGGCATACGGTTCAGCAAGGCCGGCAACCTTGAAAATGCTGGACAGTATCCACCATAGTGGCGTTAGACTGGCTACCGGTGCCTTCCGGACCAGCCCGATACCCAGCCTACTCGTCGAATCGGGTGTTCCACCTTTAAATTATAGACGCCAACATATGCTGTTAGCATATGCTGCCAATGTGCGTCAAATGCCGCAACACCCGACCTATCAAGCTCTCTTCGGTACCCAAAACCACCAGGGGTACGCCAACCGGCCTCGTGCCACTCGGCCGGTTGGTATTAGACTTGATAGCTCGTGTACCGAAATAGGAGTGGCTGTAGGTCCCTGTATGATCCGGACATCTAGCGAGGTGCCTCCGTGGCAAGTCCCGCGTCCGGAAATTCGGTTAGATCTGCACCGAGGTCCTAAGGTGAACACGGATGCCTCCGTTTACCGGAGGCAGTTCCACAGCATAGTTCACCAATTTCCGGACGCTGGCATTCTATACACGGATGGTTCGAAGGTGGACGAGAAGGTGGGTTGTGCTTACGTTATTGATGGTGCAAATACCAAGATCTCTTTGCCTGAGGCCTGTAGTGTGTTTACTGCGGAGCTCGTTGCCATCTATGAAGCTCTGCAGTTTGCACTACAGGATGCACGAATCCACTTTGTCGTGTGTACCGACTCTTTGAGTTCGTTGCAGTCAATTGCTACATGTTTCCCGCAACACCCCCTAGTGCAGCGAATCCACGACCTACTAGCCGGGCTGTGCCACGCTGACACTCGAATCACCTTTCTGTGGCTTCCAAGCCACATGGGAATTGCGGGAAATGAGTTAGCGGATCAAGCTGCAAAAGAGGCGGTATCACTACCACCTCGACCAATGGAGGTACCCGCTAGAGATATTCGCTCTCAGTTACGCCTACAAGTTCTGGCTTTTTGGGAGAGTCAGTGGCTAGCTGACCCACTGCCCAGTAAACTGAGAGCGATCAAGGGAACTACTCGCGTTTGGCGGAGCTCCTTCCGGGCCCGGAGAGAGTCCGTCATTTTGTGTAGGCTAAGGATAGGTCATACAAGATCCACCCACTCGTACCTAATGAGAAGGGAAGACCCCCCACTTTGTACCTGTGGAGCCGTTTTCACCGTGGCCCACATTTTCACCGAGTGTGTGGATCTTGCTGACTTACGAAGAAACCTTGGTTTGCAGACGACACTCAAACTTATATTAGCCGATGACGCGGTGGCTGCTGATCGCGTTATCCGCTTTATAAGTGAGAGTGGGTTAGGGCCAGCAATCTAAATTTTCCAGTGAACTTTGACTCAACGACTTGTTCGTTTTTGAATGATAATGTATTGTTTTTTCCGTAATTTTTGTTTATGTTTATATTTTTATTTATTTAATTGTTTGTTTTTGTTTTATTAATTTTTGGTCTTTTTAAATTTAGATGTCCACCTCAAAATTTTAAATTCAATTCAAAATTTGTATTCTTTAATCTGTGTTAAGAGGGGCAGATGACCTCGTAGTTCCGCCCCTTAAAACAACAATAACTAACTAACTAAATACCAAAATTCTACTAAGGAAAAAATACTTAGGTTCCACCAACAACAAAATACTACCACTAAAACAGTCCGTCACCAGACACATTCACATATCACAGTCTAATGAAACAATGAACTATATCTAATAAACAAACTAACTACATACTTTTAACTAAACCTAACTACATACTTACATTCTAGAAGAAGGAATGGAAAACAAAAATAAGAGTAAGGGAAACAAATGACAGGGGGAAAGGAAATGCGCTCAACCCTAGAAGAATGAGAATTAAGGGACTTGGAAGAAAGGAGAGCCAGGAAGGGCAGGTAGGAAAGATAAAGAGGAGAGGATTAAGATTAATTATGACAAATGCCACTTTATGCATGAGAAAATCAATTTCGTGTGTCATTCGATTGATCAGTGTGGGTACCGTCCAACCTCAAGAAGATCGATGTAATTGTAAGATTCCCAAGACCCACCAGGTCCAGGATTAAGCAAATGCGCCAGTTCCTTCGAATGTGCCAATTCTTGAGCAGCCACTGACCACTTACTAAAAAAGAACAACCGCTGGAAGTGGACCGATCTAACTGAACAGGCCTTTGAGGATGCAAAGACTATGCTAAGTAACTGTATTAAGTTAGAATATCCTGAGTTTACCCGCACTTTTTATATGGAATCAGACGGCTCCAGGGTAGGATAATGTGCAGTCTTGTACCAAAAGGATGAAGAGGGTGACAAACACTATATTGATTTTTTGTAGCGGGAACTTAAGACCCCACGAGGAGAAGTACTTCACTACAGAGGCTTTAGCCTTTGTCTCAGCTCTGCAACTGGACATCAACTTGCCTATCTTGCCCTACGGGGCTGCAAGATATCTAATAAACAAACAATAAGCAACCGAGTATACTTTGGCGAGAGCTGTCGTGTGAAGAACAATCGCAGTTGCTCCCCAACTTGTACCACAGAGTCTGTGAAGGATGTTGTTACGTGTTCTGCAGAGATGTTCTTTGTATGTCAACAGAAAAACACCCAAATATCTTGGTTGGGTGCAATATTTTAGCTGCTGACCTCTGAATTGTACTTGGGGAATGTAATGGGCCCTCCTACCATCCAGATGAAAGGCACTGACTTCTGTTTCGCGGATGTTGGGTTTCAGTCGCCAAGTGTTTAAAGTAGCTGTTCAATTTTAGGAAATATTGTGTGAGAATTGATTCAGCAGTCTCAAAGTCTGTGGACTGGGCCGTCAGGGCTATATCATCAGCATATATAAGCTTTCTGCAAGTAGTAGGTGGAAGATCTGCAGTATAAAGATTGAAGAGAAGTGAAGCAAGGACTGAGCCCTGTGGTAATCCATCATTTAATCTAAAGGACCTGCTTATATTTCCATTTAGTTGTTCTTCAATTAGTCGGTTGCTGAGCCTGTTGTGGAGCAGTGGAGCTAATGTCTTGCAAGGTATGATTTTCAGGAACTTTCCACCATACTGTATCGTACGCTGATGATAGGTCCACAAACACTGCAATGGTTTTATTTTTTCTTCAAAGCCTTGTTCAAAATGACTGGCTAGTGCTAACATATCAACATGAATATGTAACGGATGAAAAGAAATATTTCGGCAATTAAAAAAAAAACATCGGAGCAGGCATTGTAAACAATAGGCCTCAACATGTATAGTTAGATCATACCAACATCTTAATCATACCAACATGTTATTCTCATTTAAATAGCTTGGGACATACTGTTCATCAGCCCCAGGTACTTAGGTATGAATTTCTGTGATGAGTATAGTAGTATGTGTAAATGTATTAGGGACAAAGATGGAATAGGTGCCCCAGGATTTGAAATAAGGTACGATACTATCCCAGCATTTGTCGCAAGAAAGTGTCGAGAAACCACACTCGGGATAGCCTCTGACAATTACAGGATTCCTCTCGACTTCCCCCGTGTGGGTGCGGGTTAGAATACACCCACGGTATGCCCTGCCTGTCGTAGGAGGCGACTAATAGGGCCGACATGGCCGAATAACTTGCCAGTTTTGATTTGTTCAGACCCCCTGTGGATGGGGAGGGCAGAATTCATCCACGGTATCCCCTGCCTGTCGTAAAAGGCGACTTAGAGGGGGCCTTATAAAGGTCGATTTTGGTTTTCTGGTCCCAGCTCTGGTTTGACCAATAGAAACAAACATGCATGCTGTTAGGGGAAGGGCCACCAGCTTGGCCATCTGGCCAGAAAGCCTAGACGGTATGCTCCATCCCGTCAGGTGGGTGCGCCATGTACCCTACAGTAGTATCCGCCTTACAACGAAGGTCCCTGCATGGCCGAATACTGGAGCTGAATAAATCCTGTGCATGCCGAGGGGGAAGTGCCTGTTCGAGGCACTGGGACCCCGGGCAATATCTGCTATGCCAGGTAGGTATTGCCTTGGCTGGGTGGCGCCCACAGTGATAGCCCCCGTTCGGAGTGGGCAGTATTCGGGGAGGATTTCGTCCGGGATGCCATCAAAGCGATCACGGACACCTGTACAGGGTGGCACCCTTAAAAAGCCGTCTCTGGAGTGTCGAGCTAATCCCAAGGTGTATACGCCTTGGGATGAAGCCTTTAATAAACGATTTGCGACAGACAGATCACCTCGCTACCTGGTAGCTACCAGGACAGACGGGGATGATTTCAAGCTCGTAAAATCGATCATTTTTGCTGAGGAAATCGAGGGGAAATTTGGTGATCTTAACGGGATTTCCAAGCTCCGGAACGGGCAGCTCTTGCTGCATACCGTTAGCCGGCAGCAAACCGAAGCGTTGCTGGAATGCACGCAATTCGGCGAAATCCCCGTTAAGATCACAAAGCACGAAACGCTGAATGAGGTCCGTGGAGTTATTTTCCATCGTGACCTCATTTTGAATAGCGATGCTGAACTGTTGCGGGATCTGGGGAAGAGAGGCGTCACAAAGATTAGGCGCATCACCCGAAAGATTGGGGAAAGGAGCGTCGATACCGGCGCTTTTATTCTCCATTTTGAAGGTGATGTTGTACCTAAGCAGGTGAAGGTCACATCGTACAATTGCGATGTGCGACCGTACATCCCTCCACCTATGCGCTGCTACCAGTGCCAGAGATTCGGGCATGTTTCCGCCAGGTGTACTGCGAAGGCCGTATGTAGAGAGTGTGGCAAGGGGACACATGAGGGTGACGAGAGGTGTACGCCTCCCCCGATATGTCCCAACTGCCAAGGAAGTCACTCTCCACGGTCAAAACAGTGCCCTGAATTCATTATGGAAGCCAAGATCCAGGAAATCAGGACTCTTGACAGGCTTTCATATCACGACGCTCGCAAGAGGTACCGTGATATGAATGCCCCCGAATTTCGGGAATCGTTTGCAGCTGCAGCGACGCCCTCAATCACCCCTGCAGTTAAAGTTTCCAGTGCAGTACCCTCGATGTCCTCTTTTAGCACGAGCTTGAAATCTCCCCTCGCTGTACCAGCGAGCACTGTCAGCCCGAAGGAGGTCCCAAATCCTTTTTCGGCCACGGTTAAGAAGGCGCCGGTTTTAACACCTAAACTGGCGAATTCGGAGAAGAAGTCCTCTTCTTCTCCGAAACGGTCGGCGAACAAGTCTTCCCCAGCTAAAGGGGGAAAGAAGACTTTGCCGACCAGGGCTGGTCCTTCTTCCAGCCCACCTAATACGAAAAATATAGGGGAGAAGAGGGAGACGGTTCGTCGCCGTCTCTCTCGCCCTCCTGCTGACGGGGTGGCTAATGTCTCTGCTGGCCAATCCGCTCCCACTACCACCAAGGGAGCGAAGCCTGCTGAAGCCAAGCCCGTCCGTATGGAGGAACTCCCCTATAGAAAAGAAAATAGATCGGCGGAGGAGAGGGGAACGGTTCAGCGCCGTTTCTCTTCCTCTCCTAAAGGCAGGGCTGCTCACGTATCTGCTGGCCATCCCGCTCCCACCACTACCAGTGGAGCGGTGCCAGCAGGAGCGACCTTGTTTTATAAGGACCCGGCGTCTGTGGGGAAGGGACCATCTACTTCCCCAAACACACGTCGGCGCCGATCCAAGAAGAAATCTCTTCGGGGCGTGTCGGGGACAGACACCCAGTCTTCGGACCGGGAGAAAGTCCCTCGACACCGCCCTCGCTCTTCCCCAAGAGCGAGACTCGTGAGGTCCGACGACGACCGCGCGCAACCCAGGAGAGCGCCCGCTCCATTTTCTTCATCTTCGGACGGAGATGTGGAGATTGAGGTGTGCTCTCCTGCCCCATCATCTCCAACTAGAGATGGGGAAGGGTGGCAAACGGTCAAGCATAAGTAGAAGACCCACTTCTACTTAAGTCCACACCATGGCACTATTACAATGGAACTGTAATAGCTATTCTGTTCATCTCGCTGAGTTACGACAATTAATATCTTCGTTTTCGGCTACCATTGTCTGTCTTCAGGAATCCAGGTTTCGTCCTGGACATGAGACAACAATGCGTCACTTCAAACTCTTCTCTAAAGACCGGATGGACGGAGCTGTGGCCGCTGGTGGCGTCTGCACTCTCGTCCACTCTAGCCTCTTTAGTGAAGAGGTGCCGTTGCGTACTCAGCTAGAGGCAGTTGCAGTTCGTACTTCGTTGCCAGTAATGGCAACAGTATGTAACGTGTATATCCCGCCTGATTCTCAGCCGGATTACGACCAGCTGGTGGATCTAGTCTCTCAGCTCCCCCCTCCTTTTCTCCTTCTGGGAGATGTTAACGCCCACAACACCATCTGGGGCTCCGCTACCACTAGCGGTAAAGGGAGAGATTTTGAGAGGCTGATCAGGCGGCTGGACCTGTGTCTGTTGAACACAGGGGAGCCTACGCACTTATCTATTGCACACGGTACTTATTCAAGTATCGATATTACCCTGTGCAGTCGTGCGCTGGTTCCCCTGCTACAGTGGGGTGTACACGATGACCTTTGTAATAGTGACCATTTTCCAATTATCGTTACTCTTCCGAACCAGAGAGCCATCGAGTTACCAAGTCGATGGCTTCTCCGTCGGGCTGATTGGCCAACTTTCACGGCACGTGCGGTGTTTGCCGAAGATACCTTTGAGAGTGTCGACGATCATACCATTCACATAACGAATGGTATTTTGACTGCTGCTGAGGAAACAATACCTTCCTCATCCGGCAACTCACGCCGGAAGCTTGTCCCTTGGTGGACAGTCGAGATTGCAGCAGCCATTAAAGATCGTCGACGTGCTTTCAAATGCTATCGGAGGCAAAACACTATGGCCAACCTTATCACCTTCAGAAGGATGCGTGCTAGAGCCCGATATCTGATTCGGGAGAGTAAGAAAACGACATGGGAAAAGTATGTGTCGTCCATGACGGCGCATACTCCTTCATCTCAAGTGTGGACTAAGCTTCGTCGGATCTCCGGACACCCGACATCACTATCGATACCCGGAGTGTCCATCAATGGAGACATCATCACGGACCATCTCGCCATTGCCAACAGCATTGGCTCGCACTTCTCAGATGTATCCTCCTCCGGGAGTTACGATCCTACATTTCTGACTCTGAAGCGGGAGGCAGAGACTCACCCCTTGTCCTTTGCCACTGCTGCTTCGGAGTCCTATAATGTACCATTCTCTGAATGGGAACTGCGCAGTGCGCTTGCACTGTGCAGGGATACGGCTCCTGGACCGGATAACATACATAATCAAATGTTAAAACATCTGTGCGAATCCAGTATAAAAAGACTGTTGATCCTCTTCAATCGTATATGGATTGAAGGGGAGTTTCCATCTCAATGGCGAGAGGGGATCGTGATACCGATTCCCAAGGCTGGAAAGGATCCCAAGTTTGTAAGCAGCTATAGGCCCATTTGTTTGACAAATGGCCTATGTAAGCTGCTCGAAAAGATGGTGAACCGTCGACTGGTGTGGTTCTTGGAGGATCAAGGTCTCCTGTCTGAGTACCAATGTGGATTTCGCTCTCATAGGTCCACCACTGACCATCTGGTGCGACTTGAGAGCGCCATACAGGAGGCTTTTTTCCGAAAGCAGCACCTAGTCACGGTTTTCTTTGACCTCGAGAAAGCCTACGACACCACATGGCGCTACGGGATCCTTTCCACCCTTCACAAGTGGGGACTCCGTGGTAACTTACCGACTTTCATTGCGAATTTCATGTCCGTCCGACTCTTCCGTGTAAGGATCGGTAGGACATTATCGCAGTACTATACCCAAGAAAATGGAGTTCCTCAGGGTTCAGTGCTGAGTGTCACCTTGTTCGCGATTGCCATTAATGGCATTGTTGCCGCCGCCGGGTCCGCGGTAGTTCCATCGCTGTATGTAGACGATTTAGCTCTGCATTACAGCTCTGGAAGTATGGCAGTCGTGGAACGACAATTGCAGCTAGCCATCAACCGGGTCGACAGGTGGGCTCACGACCGGGGTTTTCGTTTTTCAGCAGCGAAAACCTCCGTCGTCCATTTTTGTCGGCTCCGGAGGCTACATTTACACCCTGAACTACATCTCAGGGATGCTGCGTTGCCGTTGGTTGACACTTATCGCTTCCTGGGGCTCCATTTTGACAGCAAGTTAACGTGGCAGCACCATATACGGCAATTGAAAATGACATGTCTCAGGAAACTGAACATGCTCAGGTTTCTTAGTGGCACTACGTGGGGGGCTGACCGTGCGGTGCTGCTACGGTTCTACCAAGCCCTCGTCCTGTCCCGGCTAGACTATGGTTCTGCGGCATACGGTTCAGCAAGGCCGGCAACCTTGAAAATGCTGGACAGTATCCACCATAGTGGCGTTAGGCTGGCTACCGGTGCCTTCCGGACCAGCCCGATACCCAGCCTACTCGCCGAATCGGGTGTTCCACCTTTAAATTATAGACGCCAACATATGCTTTTAGCATATGCTGCCAATGTGCGTCAAATGCCGCAACACCCGACCTATCAAGCTCTCTTCGGTACCCAAAACCACCAGGGGTACGCCAACCGGCCTCGTGCCACTCGGCCGGTTGGTATTAGACTTGATAGCTCGTGTACTGAAATAGGAGTGGCTGTAGGTCCCTGTATGATCCGGACATCTAGCGAGGTGCCTCCGTGGCAAGTCCCGCGTCCGGAAATTCGGTTAGATCTGCACCGAGGTCCTAAGGTGAACACGGATGCCTCCGTTTACCGGAGGCAGTTCCACAGCATAGTTCACCAATTTCCGGACGCTGGCATTCTATACACGGATGGTTCGAAGGTGGACGAGAAGGTGGGTTGTGCTTACGTTATTGATGATGCAAATACCAAGATCTCTTTGCCTGAGGCCTGTAGTGTGTTTACTGCGGAGCTCGTTGCCATCTATGAAGCTCTGCAGTTTGCACTACAGGATGCACGAATCCACTTTCTCGTGTGTACCGACTCTTTGAGTTCGTTGCAGTCAATTGCTACATGTTTCCCGCAACACCCCCTAGTGCAGCGAATCCACGACCTACTAGCCGGGCTGTGCCACGCTGACACTCGAATCACCTTTCTGTGGCTTCCAAGCCACATGGGAATTGCGGGGAATGAGTTAGCAGATCAAGCTGCAAAAGAGGCGGTATCACTACCCCCCTCGACCAATGGAGGTACCCGCTAGAGATATTCGCTCTCAGTTACGCCTACAAGTTCTGGCTTTTTGGGAGAGTCAGTGGCTAGCTGACCCACTGCCCAGTAAACTGAGAGCGATCAAGGGAACTACTCGCGTTTGGCGGAGCTCCTTCCGGGCCCGGAGAGAGTCCGTCATTTTGTGTAGGCTAAGGATAGGTCATACAAGATCCACCCACTCGTGCCTAATGAGAAGGGAAGACCCTCCACTTTGTACCTGTGGAGCCGTTTTCACCGTGGCCCACATTTTCACCGAGTGTGTGCATCTTGCTGACTTACGAAGAAACCTTGGTTTGCAGACGACACTCAAACTTATATTAGCCGATGACGCGGTGGCTGCTGATCGCGTTATCTGCTTTATAAGTGAGAGTGGGTTAGGGCCAGCAATCTAAATTTTCCAGTGAACTTTGACTCAACGACTGGTTCGTTTTTGAATGATAATGTTTTGTTTTTTTCAGTAATTTTTGTTTATTTTTATAATTTTTATTTTTTTAAATTTTATTGTTTGTTTTTGTTTTATTAATTTTTGGTCTTTTTAAATTTAGATGTCCACCTCAAAATTTTAAATTCAATTCAAAATTTGTATTCTTTAATCTGTGTTAAGAGGGGCAGATGACCTCGTAGTTCCGCCCCTTAAAACAACAATAACTAACTAACTAGGGTCGACATGGCCGAATAACTTGCCAGTTTTTGATTTGTTCAGATCCCCTGTGGATGGGGAGGGCAGAATTCATCCACGGTATCCCCTGCCTGTCGTAAAAGGCGACTTAGAGGGGGCCTTATAAAGGTCGATTTTGGTTTTCTTTTCCCAGCTCTGGTTTGACCAATAGAAACAAACATGCATGCTGTTAGGGGAAGGGCCACCAGCTTGGCCATCTGGCCAGAAAGCCTAGACGGTATGCCCCATCCCGTCAGGTGGGTGCGCCATGTACCCTACAGTAGTATCCGCCTTACAACGAAGGTCCCTGCATGGCCGAATACTGGAGCCGAATAAATCAAGTGCATGCCGAGGGGGAAGTGCCTGTTCGAGGCACTGGGACCCCGGGCAATATCTGCTATGCCAGGTAGGTATTGCCTTGGCTGGGTGGCGCCCACAGTGATAGCCCCCGTTCGGAGTGGGCAGTATTCGGGGAGGATTTCTTCCGGGATGCGTAGTAAACGATCACGGACACCTGTACAGGGTGGCACCCTTAAAAAGCCGTCTCTGGAGTGTAGACTGAATCCCAAGGTGTATACGCCTTTGGATGAGGCATTTAATAAGAAGTTCCCTGTTGACAGGTCTCCTCGCTACCTGGTAGCTACCAGGACAGACGGGGGAGATTTTAAACAGGTAAAATCGATCCTATTTTCAGAGGAAATCGAGGGGAAATATCCCGACCTTAACGGGATTTCCAAGCTCCGGAACGGGCAGCTCCTGCTGCATACCGTTGACCGGCAGCAAACCGAAGCGTTGCTGGAATGCACGCATTTCGGCGAAATTCCCGTTAAGGTTGAGAAGCACGATACGCTAAATGAGGTCCGTGGAGTTATATTCCATCGCGATCTCATTTTAAACAGCGACGCGGAATTGATGCGGGATCTGGGGAAGCGAGGCGTCACCAGGATTAGGCGCATCACCCGGATAATTGGAAATGATAGCGTCGATACTGGCGCTTTCATTCTTCATTTTGGTGGTGATGTAGTGCCTAGGCAGGTGAAGGTCACGTCGTACCATTGCGACGTTAGACCGTACATCCCTCCACCTATGCGCTGCTACAATTGCCAGAAATTCGGTCATGTTTCTGCCAGGTGCACTGCCAAGGCGGTCCCCCGTGTGGGTGCGGGTTAGAATACACCCACGGTATGCCCTGCCTGTCGTAGGAGGCGACTAATAGGGCCGACATGGCCGAATAACTTGCCAGTTTTGATTTGTTCAGACCCCCTGTGGATGGGGAGGGCAGAATTCATCCACGGTATCCCCTGCCTGTCGTAAAAGGCGACTTAGAGGGGGCCTTATAAAGGTCGATTTTGGTTTTCTGGTCCCAGCTCTGGTTTGACCAATAGAAACAAACATGCATGCTGTTAGGGGAAGGGCCACCAGCTTGGCCATCTGGCCAGAAAGCCTAGACGGTATATGCCCCATCCCGTCAGGTGGGTGCGCCATGTACCCTACAGTAGTATCCGCCTTACAACGAAGGTCCCTGCATGGCCGAATACTGGAGCTGAATAAATCCTGTGCATGCCGAGGGGGAAGTGCCTGTTCGAGGCACTGGGACCCCGGGCAATATCTGCTATGCCAGGTAGGTATTGCCTTGACTGGGTGGCGCCCACAGTGATAGCCCCCGTTCGGAGTGGGCAGTATTCGGGGAGGATTTCGTCCGGGATGCCATCAAAGCGATCACGGACACCTGTACAGGGTGGCACCCTTAAAAAGCCGTCTCTGGAGTGTCGAGCTAATCCCAAGGTGTATACGCCTTGGGATGAAGCCTTTAACCAACGATTTGCGACAGACAGATCACCTCGCTACCTGGTAGCTACCAGGACTGACGGGGATGATTTCAAGCTCGTAAAATCGATCATTTTCGCTGAGGAAATCGAGGGGAAATTTGGTGATCTTAACGGGATTTCCAAGCTCCGGAACGGGCAGCTCTTGCTGCATACCGTTAGCCGGCAGCAAACCGAAGCGTTGCTGGAATGCACGCAATTCGGCGAAATCCCCGTTAAGATCACAAAGCACGAAACGCTGAATGAGGTCCGTGGAGTTATTTTCCATCGTGACCTCATTTTGAATAGTGATGCTGAACTGTTGCGGGATCTGGGGAAGAGAGGCGTCACAAAGATTAGGCGCATCACCCGAAAGATTGGGGAAAGGAGCGTCGATACCGGCGCTTTTATTCTCCATTTTGAAGGTGATGTTGTACCTAAGCAGGTGAAGGTCACATCGTACAACTGCGATGTTCGACCGTACATCCCTCCACCTATGCGCTGCTACCAGTGCCAGAGATTCGGGCATGTTTCCGCCAGGTGTACTGCGAAGGCCGTATGTAGAGAGTGTGGCAAGGGGACACATGAGGGTGACGAGAGGTGTACGCCTCCCCCGATATGTCCCAACTGCCAAGGAAGTCACTCTCCACGGTCAAAACAGTGCCCTGAATTCATTATGGAAGCCAAGATCCAGGAAATCAGGACTCTTGACAGGCTTTCATATCACGACGCTCGCAAGAGGTACCGTGATATGAATGCCCCCGAATTTCGGGTATCGTTTGCAGCTGCAGCGACGCCCTCAATCACCCCTGCCGTTAAAGTTTCCAGTGCAGTACCCTCGATGTCCTCTTTTAGTACGAGTTTGAAATCTCCCCTCGCTGTACCAGCGAGCACTGTCAGCCCGAAGGAGGTCCCAAAACCTTCTTCGGCCACGGTTAAGAAGGCGCCGGTTTTAACACCTAAACCGGCGAATTCGGAGAAGAAGTCCTCTTCTTCTCCGAAACGGTCGGCGAACAAGTCTTCCCCAGCTAAAGGGGGAAAGAAGACTTTGCCGACCAGGGCTGGTCCTTCTTCCAGCCCACCTAATACGAAAAATATAGGGGAGAAGAGGGAGACGGTTCGTCGCCGTCTCTCTCGTCCTCCTGCTGACGGGGTGGCTACTGTCTCTGCTGGCCTTTCTGCTCCCACTACCACCAAGGGGGCGAAGCCTGCTGAAGCCAAGCCCGTCCGTATGGAGGAACTCCCCTATAGAAAAGAAAATAGATCGTCGGAGGAGAGGGGAACGGTTCAGCGCCGTTTCTCTACCTCTCCTAAAGGCAGGGCTGCTCACGTATCTGCTGGCCATCCCGCTCCCACCACTACCAGTGGAGCGGTGCCAGCAGGAGCGACCTTGTTTTATAAGGACCCGGCGTCTGTGGGGAAGGGACCATCTACTTCCCCAAACACACGTCGGCGCCGATCCAAGAAGAAATCTCTTCGGGGCGTGTCGGGGACAGACACCCAGTCTTCGGACCGGGAGGAAGTCCCTCGACACCGCTCTCGCTCTTCCCCAAGAGCGAGACTCGTGAGGTCCGACGACGACCGCGCGCAACCCAAGAGAGCGCCCGCTCCATTTTCTTCGTCTTCGGACGGAGATGTGGAGATTGAGGTGTGCTCTCCTGCCCCATCATCTCCAACTAGAGATGGGGAAGGGTGGCAAACGGTCAAGCATAGGTAGAAGACCAACTTCTACTTAAGTCCACACCATGGCACTATTACAATGGAACTGTAATAGCTATTCTGTTCATCTCGCTGAGTTACGACAATTAATATCTTCGTTTTCGGCAACCATTGTCTGTCTTCAGGAATCCAGGTTTCGTCCTGGACATGAGACAACAATGCGTCACTTCAAACTCTTCTCTAGAGACCGGGTGTACGGAGCTGTGGCCGCTGGTGGCGTCTGCACTCTCGTCCACTCTAGCCTCTTTAGTGAAGAGGTGCCGTTGCGTACTCAGCTAGAGGCAGTTGCAGTTCGTACTTCGTTGCCAGTAATGGCAACAGTATGTAACGTGTACATCCCGCCTGATTCTCAGCCGGATTACGACCAGCTGGTGGATCTAGTCTCTCAGCTCCCCCCTCCTTTTCTCCTTCTGGGAGATGATAATGCCCACAACACCATCTGGGGCTCCGCTACCACTAGCGGTAAAGGGAGAGATTTTGAGAGGCTGATCAGGCGGCTGGACCTGTGCCTGTTGAACACAGGGGAACCTACGCACTTCTCTATTGCACACGGTACTTATTCAAGTATCGATATTACCCTGTGCAGTCGTGCGCTGGTTCCCCTGCTACAGTGGGGTGTGCACGATGACCTTTGTAATAGTGACCATTTTCCAATTATCGTTACTCTTCCGAACCAGAGAGCCATCGAGTTACCAAGTCGATGGCTTCTCCGTCGGGCTGATTGGCCAACTTTCACGGCACGCGCGGTGTTTGCCGAAGATACCTTTGAGAGTGTCGACGATCATACCATTCACATAACGAATGGTATTTTGGCTGCTGCTGAGGAAACAATACCTTCCTCGTCCGGCAACTCACGCCGGAAGCTTGTCCCTTGGTGGACAGCCGAGATTGCAGCAGCCATTAAAGGTCGTCGACGTGCTTTCAAATGCTATCGGAGGCAAAACACTATGGCCAACCTTATCACCTTCAGAAGGATGCGTGCTAGAGCCCGATATCTGATTCGGGAGAGTAAGAAAACGACGTGGGAAAAGTATGTGTCGTCCATGACGGCGCATACTCCTTCATCTCAAGTGTGGACTAAGCTTCGTCGGATCTCCGGACTCCCGACATCACTGTCGATACCCGGAGTGTCCATCAATGGAGACATCATCACGGACCATCTCGCCATTGCCAACAGCATTGGCTCGCACTTCTCCGATGTATCCTGCTCCGGGAGTTACGATCCTACGTTTCTGACTCTGAAGCGGGAGGCAGAGACTCACCCCTTGTCCTTTGCCACTGCTGCTTCGGAGTCCTATAATGTACCATTCTCTGAATGGGAACTGCACAGTGCGCTTGCACTGTGCAGGGATACGGCTCCTGGACCGGATAACATACATAATCAAATGTTAAAACATCTGTGCGATTCCAGTATTAAAAATCTGTTGATCCTCTTCAATCGTATATGGATTGAAGGGGAGTTTCCATCTCAATGGCGAGAGGGGATCGTGATACCGATTCCTAAGGCTGGAAAGAATCCCAAGTTTGTAAGCAGCTATAGGCCCATTTGTTTGACAAATGGCCTATGTAAGCTGCTCGAAAAGATGGTGAACCGTCGACTGGTGTTGTTCTTGGAGGATAAAGGTCTCCTGTCTGAGTACCAATGTGGATTTCGCTCTCATAGGTCCACCACTGACCATCTGGTGCGACTTGAGAGCGCCATACAGGAGGCTTTTTTCCGAAAGCAGCACCTAGTCACGGTTTACTTTGACCTAGAGAAAGCCTACGACACCACATGGCGCTACGGGATCCTTTCCACCCTTCACAAGTGGGGACTCCGTGGTAACTTACCGACTTTTATTGCGAATTTCATGTCCGTCCGACTCTTCCGTGTAAGGGTCGGTAGGACATTATCGCAATATTATACCCAAGAAAATGGAGTTCCTCAGGGTTCAGTGCTGAGTGTCACCTTGTTCGCGATTGCCATTAATGGCATTGTGTTTCCCCCGTGTGGGTGCGGGATAGAATACACCCTCGGTATGCCCTGCCTGTCGTAGGAGGCGACTAATAGGGCCGACATGGCCGAATAACTTGCCAGTTTTGATTTGTTCAGACCCCCTGTGGATGGGGAGGGCAGAATTCATCCACGGTATCCCCTGCCTGTCGTAAAAGGCGACTTAGAGGGGGCCTTATAAAGGTCGATTTTGGTTTTCTGGTCCCAGCTCTGGTTTGACCAATAGAAACAAACATGCATGCTGTTAGGGGAAGGGCCACCAGCTTGGCCATCTGGCCAGAAAGCCTAGACGGTATGCCCCATCCCGTCAGGTGGGTGCGCCATGTACCCTACAGTAGTATCCGCCTTACAACGAAGGTCCCTGCATGGCCGAATACTGGAGCTGCATAAATCCTGTGCATGCCGAGGGGGAAGTGCCTGTTCGAGGCACTGGGACCCCGGGCAATATCTGCTATGCCAGGTAGGTATTGCCTTGGCTGGGTGGCGCCCACAGTGATAGCCCCCGTTCGGAGTGGGCAGTATTCGGGGAGGATTTCGTCCGGGATGCCTAGTAAGCGATCACGGACACCTGTACAGGGTGGCACCCTTAAAAAGCCGTCTCTGGAGTGTCGCGCTAATCCCAAGGTGTATACGCCTTGGGATGAAGCCTTTAATAAACGATTTGCGACAGACAGATCACCTCGCTACCTGGTAGCTACCAGGACAGACGGGGATGATTTCAAGCTCGTAAAATCGATCATTTTTGCTGAGGAAATCGAGGGGAAATTTGGTGATCTTAACGGGATTTCCAAGCTCCGGAACGGGCAGCTCTTGCTGCATACCGTTAGCCGGCAGCAAACCGAAGCGTTGCTGGAATGCACGCAATTCGGCGAAATCCCCGTTAAGATCACAAAGCACGAAACGCTGAATGAGGTCCGTGGAGTTATTTTCCATCGTGACCTCATTTTAAATAGCGATGCTGAACTGTTGCGGGATCTGGGGAAGAGAGGCGTCACAAAGATTAGGCGCATCACCCGAAAGATTGGGGAGAGGAGCGTCGATACCGGCGCTTTTATTCTCCATTTTGAAGGTGATGTTGTACCTAAGCAGGTGAAGGTCACATCATACAACTGCGATGTGCGACCGTACATCCCTCCACCAATGCGCTGTTACCAGTGCCAGAGATTCGGGCATGTTTCCGCCAGGTGTACTGCGAAGGCCGTATGTAGAGAGTGTGGCAAGGGGACACATGAGGGTGACGAGAGGTGTACGCCTCCCCCGATATGTCCCAACTGCCAAGGAAGTCACTCTCCACGGTCAAAACAGTGCCCTGAATTCATTATGGAAGCCAAGATCCAGGAAATCAGGACTCTTGACAGGCTTTCATATCACGACGCTCGCAAGAGGTACCGTGATATGAATGCCCCCGAATTTCGGGTATCGTTTGCAGCTGCAGCGACGCCCTCAATCACCCCTGCCGTTAAAGTTTCCAGTGCAGTACCCTCGATGTCCTCTTTTAGCACGAGCTTGAAATCTCCCCTCGCTGTACCAGCGAGCACTGTCAGCCCGAAGGAGGTCCCAAATCCTTCTTCGGCCACGGTTAAGAAGGCGCCGGTTTTAACACCTAAACCGGCGAATTCGGAGAAGAAGTCCTCTTCTTCTCCGAAACGGTCGGCGAACAAGTCTTCCCCAGCTAAAGGGGGAAAGAAGACTTTGCCGACCAGGGCTGGTCCTTCTTCCAGCCCACCTATTACGAAAAATATAGGGGAGAAGAGGGAGACGGTTCGTCGCCGTCTCTCTCGCCCTCCTGCTGACGGGGTGGCTAATGTCTCTGCTGGCCAATCCGCTCCCACTACCACCAAGGGAGCGAAGCCTGCTGAAGGCAAGCCCGTCCGTATGGAGGAACTCCCCTATAGAAAAGAAAATAGATCGGCGGAGGAGAGGGGAACGGTTCAGCGCCGTTTCTCTTCCTCTCCTAAAGGCAGGGCTGCTCACGTATCTGCTGGCCATCCCGCTCCCACCACTACCAGTGGAGCGGTGCCAGCAGGAGCGACCTTGTTTTATAAGGACCCGGCGTCTGTGGGGAAGGGACCATCTACTTCCCCAAACACACGTCGGCGCCGATCCAAGAAGAAATCTCTTCGGGGCGTGTCGGGGACAGACACCCAGTCTTCGGACCGGGAGAAAGTCCCTCGACACCGCTCTCGCTCTTCCCCAAGAGCGAGACTCGTGAGGTCCGACGACGACCGCGCGCAACCCAGGAGAGCGCCCGCTCCATTTTCTTCGTCTTCGGACGGAGATGTGGAGATTGAGGTGTGCTCTCCTGCCCCATCATCTCCAACTAGAGATGGGGAAGGGTGGCAAACGGTCAAGCATAAGTAGAAGACCCACTTCTACTTAAGTCCACACCATGGCACTATTACAATGGAACTGTAATAGCTATTCTGTTCATCTCGCTGAGTTACGACAATTAATATCTTCGTTTTCGGCTACCATTGTCTGTCTTCAGGAATCCAGGTTTCGTCCTGGACATGAGACAACAATGCGTCACTTCAAACTCTTCTCTAAAGACCGGATGGACGGAGCTGTGGCCGCTGGTGGCGTCTGCACTCTCGTTCACTCTAGCCTCTTTAGTGAAGAGGTGCCGTTGCGTACTCAGCTAGAGGCAGTTGCAGTTCGTACTTCGTTGCCAGTAATGGCAACAGTATGTAACGTGTATATCCCGCCTGATTCTCAGCCGGATTACGACCAGCTGGTGGATCTAGTCTCTCAGCTCCCCCCTCCTTTTCTCCTTCTGGGAGATGTTAATGCCCACAACACCATCTGGGGCTCCGCTACCACTAGCGGTAAAGGGAGAGATTTTGAGAGGCTGATCAGGCGGCTGGACCTGTGTCTGTTGAACACAGGGGAGCCTACGCACTTCTCTATTGCACACGGTACTTATTCAAGTATCGATATTACCCTGTGCAGTCGTGCGCTGGTTCCCCTGCTACAGTGGGGTGTACACGATGACCTTTGTAATAGTGACCATTTTCCAATTATCGTTACTCTTCCGAACCAGAGAGCCATCGAGTTACCAAGTCGATGGCTTCTCCGTCGGGCTGATTGGCCAACTTTCACGGCACGTGCGGTGTTTGCCGAAGATATCTTTGAGAGTGTCGACGATCATACCATTCACATAACGAATGGTATTTTGACTGCTGCTGAGGAAACAATACCTTCCTCATCCGGCAACTCACGCCGGAAGCTTGTCCCTTGGTGGACAGCCGAGATTGCAGCAGCCATTAAAGATCGTCGACGTGCTTTCAAATGCTATCGGAGGCAAAACACTATGGCCAACCTTATCACCTTCAGAAGGATGCGTGCTAGAGCCCGATATCTGATTCGGGAGAGTAAGAAATCGACATGGGAAAAGTATGTGTCGTCCATGATGGCGCATACTCCTTCATCTCAAGTGTGGACTAAGCTTCGTCGGATCTCCGGACACCCGACATCACTATCGATACCCGGAGTGTCCATCAATGGAGACATCATCACGGACCATCTCGCCATTGCCAACAGCATTGGCTCGCACTTCTCCGATGTATCCTCCTCCGGGAGTTACGATCCTACATTTCTGACTCTGAAGCGGGAGGCAGAGACTCACCCCTTGTCCTTTGCCACTGCTGCTTCGGAGTCCTATAATGTACCATTCTCTGAATGGGAACTGCGCAGTGCGCTTGCACTGTGCAGGGATACGGCTCCTGGACCGGATAACATACATAATCAAATGTTAAAACATCTGTGCGAATCCAGTATTAAAAAACTGTTGATCCTCTTCAATCGTATATGGATTGAAGGGGAGTTTCCATCTCAATGGCGAGAGGGGATCGTGATACCGATTCCCAAGGCTGGAAAGGATCCCAAGTTTGTAAGCAGCTATAGGCCCATTTGTTTGACAAATGGCCTATGTAAGCTGCTCGAAAAGATGGTGAACCGTCGACTGGTGTGGTTCTTGGAGGATAAAGGTCTCCTGTCTGAGTACCAATGTGGATTTCGCTCTCATAGGTCCACCACTGACCATCTGGTGCGACTTGAGAGCGCCATACAGGAGGCTTTTTTCCGAAAGCAGCACCTAGTCACGGTTTTCTTTGACCTCGAGAAAGCCTACGACACCACATGGCGCTACGGGATCCTTTCCACCCTTCACAAGTGGGGACTCCGTGGTAACTTACCGACTTTCATTGCGAATTTCATGTCCGTCCGACTCTTCCGTGTAAGGATCGGTAGGACATTATCGCAGTACTATACCCAAGAAAATGGAGTTCCTCAGGGTTCAGTGCTGAGTGTCACCTTGTTCGCGATTGCCATTAATGGCATTGTTGCCGCCGCCGGGTCCGCGGTAGTTCCATCGCTGTATGTAGACGATTTAGCTCTGCATTACAGCTCTGGAAGTATGGCAGTCGTGGAACGACAATTGCAGCTAGCCATCAACCGGGTCGACAGGTGGGCTCACGACCGGGGTTTTCGTTTTTCAGCAGCGAAAACCTCCGTCGTCCATTTTTGTCGGCTACGGAGGCTACATTTACACCCTGAACTACATCTCAGGGATGCTGCGTTGCCGTTGGTTGACACTTATCGCTTCCTGGGGCTCCATTTTGACAGCAAGTTAACGTGGCAGCACCATATACGGCAATTGAAAATGACATGTCTCAGGAAACTGAACATGCTCAGGTTTCTTAGTGGCACTACGTGGGGGGCTGACCGTGCGGTGCTGCTACGGTTCTACCAAGCCCTCGTCCTGTCCCGGCTAGACTATGGTTCTGCGGCATACGGTTCAGCAAGGCCGGCAACCTTGAAAATGCTGGACAGTATCCACCATAGTGGCGTTAGGCTGGCTACCGGTGCCTTCCGGACCAGCCCGATACCCAGCCTACTCGCCGAATCGGGAGTTCCACCTTTAAATTATAGACGCCAACATATGCTGTTAGCATATGCTGCCAATGTGCGTCAAATGCCGCAACACCCGACCTATCAAGCTCTCTTCGGTACCCAAAACCACCAGGGGTACGCCAACCGGCCTCGTGCCACTCGGCCGGTTGGTATTAGACTTGATAGCTCGTGTACCGAAATAGGAGTGGCTGTAGGTCCCTGTATGATCCGGACATCTAGCGAGGTGCCTCCGTGGCAAGTCCCGCGTCCGGAAATTCGGTTAGATCTGCACCGAGGTCCTAAGGTGAACACGGATGCCTCCGTTTACCGGAGGCAGTTCCACAGCATAGTTCACCAATTTCCGGACGCTGGCATTCTATACACGGATGGTTCGAAGGTGGACGAGAGGGTGGGTTGTGCTTACGTTATTGATGGTGCAAATACCAAGATCTCCTTGCCTGAGGCCTGTAGTGTGTTTACTGCGGAGCTCGTTGCCATCTATGAAGCTCTGCAGTTTGCACTACGGGATGCTCGAATCCACTTTCTCGTGTGTACCGACTCTTTGAGTTCGTTGCAGTCAATTGCTACATGTTTCCCGCAACACCCCCTAGTGCAGCGAATCCACGACCTACTAGCCGGGCTGTGCCACGCTGACACTCGAATCACCTTTCTGTGGCTTCCAAGCCACATGGGAATTGCGGGAAATGAGTTAGCAGATCAAGCTGCAAAAGAGGCGGTATCACTACCACCTCGACCAATGGAGGTACCCGCTAGAGATATTCGCTCTCAGTTACGCCTACAAGTTCTGGCTTTTTGGGAGAGTCAGTGGCTAGCTGACCCACTGCCCAGTAAACTGAGAGCGATCAAGGGAACTACTCGCGTTTGGCGGAGCTCCTTCCGGGCCCGGAGAGAGTCCGTCATTTTGTGTAGGCTAAGGATAGGTCATACAAGATCCACCCACTCGTACCTAATGAGAAGGGAAGACCCCCCACTTTGTACCTGTGGAGCCGTATTCACCGTGGCCCACATTTTCACCGAGTGTGTGGATCTTGCTGAGTTACGAAGAAACCTTGGTTTGCAGACGACACTCAAACTTATATTAGCCGATGACGCGGTGGCTGCTGATCGCGTTATCCGCTTTATAAGTGAGAGTGGGTTAGGGCCAGCAATCTAAATTTTCCAGTGAACTTTGACTCAACGACTTGTTCGTTTTTGAATGATAATGTTTTGTTTTTTCCGTAATTTTTGTTTATTTTTATATATTTTTTTTAAATTTTTTTATTTAATTCTTTGTTTTTGTTTTATTAATTTTTGGTCTTTTTAAATTTAGATGTCCACCTCAAAATTTTAAATTCAATTCAAAATTTGTATTCTTTAATCTGTGTTAAGAGGGGCAGATGACCTCGTAGTTCCGCCCCTTAAAACAACAATAACTAACTAACTAATGGCATTGTTGCCGCCGCCGGGTCCGCGGTAGTTCCATCGCTGTATGTAGACGATTTAGCTCTGCATTACAGCTCTGGAAGTATGGCAGTCGTGGAACGGCAATTGCAGCTAGCTATCAACCGGGTCGACAGGTGGGCTCACGACCGGGGTTTTCGTTTTTCAGCAGCGAAAACCTCCGTCGTCCATTTTTGTCGGCTACGGAGGCTACATTTACACCCTGAACTACATCTCAGGGATGCTGCGTTGCCGGTGGTTGACACTTATCGCTTCCTGGGGCTCCATTTTGACAGCAAGTTAACGTGGCAGCACCATATACGGCAATTGAAAATGACATGTCTCAGGAAACTGAACATGCTCAGGTTTCTTAGTGGCACTACGTGGGGGGCTGACCGTGCGGTGCTGCTACGGTTCTACCAAGCCCTCGTCCTGTCCCGGCTAGACTATGGTTCTGCGGCATACGGTTCAGCAAGGCCGGCAACCTTGAAAATGCTGGACAGTATCCACCATAGTGGCGTTAGGCTGGCTACCGGTGCCTTCCGGACCAGCCCGATACCCAGCCTACTTGCCGAATCGGGTGTTCCACCTTTAAATTATAGACGCCAACATATGCTTTTAGCATATGCTGCCAATGTGCGTCAAATGCCGCAACACCCGACCTATCAAGCTCTCTTCGGTACCCAAAACCACCAGGGGTACGCCAACCGGCCTCGTGCCACTCGGCCGGTTGGTATTAGACTTGATAGCTCGTGTACTGAAATAGGAGTGGCTGTAGGTCCCTGTATGATCCGGACATCTAGCGAGGTGCCTCCGTGGCAAGTCCCGCGTCCGGAAATTCGGTTAGATCTTCACCAAGGTCCTAAGGTGAACACGGATGCGTCCGTTTACCGGAGGCAGTTCCACAGCATAGTTCACCAATTTCCGGACGCTGGCATTCTATACACGGATGGTTCGAAGGTGGACGAGAAAGTGGGTTGTGCTTACGTTATTGACGGTGCAAATACCAAGATCTCTTTGCCTGAGGCCTGTAGTGTGTTTACTGCGGAGCTCGTTGCCATCTATGAAGCTCTGCAGTTTGCACTACAGGATGCACGAATCCACTTTCTCGTGTGTACCGACTCTTTGAGTTCGTTGCAGTCAATTGCTACATGTTTCCCGCAACACCCCCTAGTGCAGCGAATCCACGACCTACTAGCCGGGTTGTGCCACGCTGACACTCGAATCACCTTTCTGTGGCTTCCAAGCCACATGGGAATTGCGGGAAATGAGTTAGCGGATCAAGCTGCAAAAGAGGCGGTATCACTACCACCTCGACCAATGGAGGTACCCGCTAGAGATATTCGCTCTCAGTTACGCCTACAAGTTCTGGCTTTTTGGGAGAGTCAGTGGCTAGCTGACCCACTGCCCAGTAAACTGAGAGCGATCAAGGGAACTACTCGCGTGTGGCGGAGCTCCTTCCGGGCCCGGAGAGAGTCCGTCATTTTGTGTAGGCTAAGGATAGGTCATACAAGATCCACCCACTCATACCTAATGAGAAGGGAAGACCCCCCACTTTGTACCTGTGGAGCCGTATTCACCGTGGCCCACATTTTCACCCAGTGTGTGGATCTTGCTGAGTTACGAAGAAACCTTGGTTTGCAGACGACACTCAAACTTATATTAGCCGATGACGCGGTGGCTGCTGATCGCGTTATCCGCTTTATAAGTGAGAGTGGGTTAGGGCCAGCAATCTAAATTTTCCAGTGAACATTGACTCAACGACTTGTTCGTTTTTGAATGATAATTTTTTGTTTTTTCCGTAATTTTTGTTTATTTTTATAATTTTTTATTTAATTGTTTGTTTTTTGTTTTATTAATTTTTGGTCTTTTTAAATTTAGATGTCCACCTCAAAATTTTAAATTCAACTCAAAATTTGTATTCTTTAATCTGTGTTAAGAGGGGCAGATGACCTCGTAGTTCCGCCCCTTAAAACAACAATAACTAACTAACTAACTCAAACCCAGCCGAAGCCTTCGGATTTTTAAGAGCGTTACAAATCTTTCAGTATGCCTTCCTTCGGAGGGGAAGTAAAGCCGGCGGTCCCATGTCAAAGATTTATGGCTTGTAAAAGATCCTTCCACAGACTAAACTTGTGTGCAGCTAAATTGTTAGGTTAGATTTCTTCGGAACGCTCTATCGAATATCCAACGTTCACCACTAGGCATCATTGATATTTGGTACCGTAGCGAATCATTCGAAATAGTCTATACTGTGCCCAACTCTAGGAATGGGTATTCCAAGATTCAGACACCTAGATATCAAGGGAAAGGCTGTAGCCGCTTTTGAAAGTTCAGATATTTGAATATCGCGCTACATTGCTTCGAGAAGGAATTGGAAGGAATTTACCGATACTTGGATGTCAAGTGACGTAGCGAGTAATAGCAGAGGTCGAGGCTATTTATTGATTAAATAGTTAACCATGGAGCAGAGACTTGAGACTGGGATCAGATTACTGGCACGGCCAAATGAAAGAGAATGCAATTAGTATCAAGTAAATCGGACCAGGGATACGAGAGATATGAGGATTTCTAGATTGCAACGTGATGACGCGTGACCCTGGCAGTTTTGAATAAAAGCCGGCTGGAGCAAGCATCGATAGCTCACTCCAACACAAGCACTGGCAGAGCAAGGGGCCTCTACGCTGAGCCAAGGCACATGGTTGCCGGATCTACGCAGAAGTTCTTTTCAAAGTCGTGATAGTCCCGAAAGTGCTGCGCTACGAGGTGGAACTTAGTAAGTTTACGGCAAGGAGAATCACTGAGGTGATTGATTTTTCTGCAGACATTGGTGGAAATATTTATATTTTCACATGGACATATGCTAGACTTTGTCTAGAATTAGTACTTTGTCACAGTCCAGTAGTAACATAATACTTGGATAATTTAAATCCATTTCAAGTCAGTTTTCATATTTGTAACTAGTTAACCACTTCGATCTGTCAGTACACTGAAGACTAGTCTATAACGGTGGCGTTCATTAGTCTACGCAAGGGAAGCTACAAGTTGCTTAGCGCATGGTAGATGGTGATATAATAAACCATGCCCAGGGAACGATCTTCAGAACAGCCGTTGATTGCTTAGACTGTCAGTGTTTTTCTTGTACTGATAAGCTTACCGTGAGTTATGTTACAACTGACATATTTAAGAAGAGATCACTTAGATCTGACCCTATTTAAACAAACTGTTATGGCTTTGATAGAAGCCCATATTAAAATGGAACAACAGTTAATTCAAACGTCAAGAGATACTACCACTATGTCTGACTAGACGGATTGTGGGTATATAATGGCGGCCGATACAAGGATTATACATGCTTGTCCGATAGGGCATGTTTATGGATAAATCTGGTACAGACCAGGTTTACTACGCTTCAAGACCATCAAGAAATGTAAGCCACATTTGAATTATATTATGCCTAGCTAATTGGAACAAACTATTTTTTCTGCAGATGACCAACACATTTTTTCGTCGTATTTAAAGCTTGCAATGATTTACGCAAGACTTATTAGAGTTATTCTGAGTTTTTTCAGCATTCAGAACAGTTTAGGATCGATGACCGAGCATTTCGAGCATTTATTTGAATATTTCATATTTTTGGGAAATCACGGTAATCAGCCGATGTAACTGTAAAAGTTAATATTTTTTTTTTTTTTTGAGGAATGGATATTTTTTCCATATTCGAAGGTTCGAACATGTGGATTCTCACATAATGAGATGATAATTAAACATATTTAAAATAATATAACAAATAATAATAATAATAATCCACTAATAATAATAATAAATTTTATAATTTTCTAAATAATTCTTGGATATTATATTTTCTAATAATCATATGTATTGAGAGAGAGCCTATGAAGTAGTTTAATCATTTCTAGTTTGGAACAGGAGATTTTCCGAAGGATAGTGGTTAGCGCAAGCCCGCATTCAACCAACATTTCAGTTCTGGTTGAACAGTTGATATTTGCAATGAGCAAAGTATATTTTTCAGATAACACGGAGAGGCATGAAACGGGAAGCAAATGATATTTGTATCAAATAGGATATTTTTGTATTTATATAAAATCATGACGTAAATACACTCGAAAGTGAAATAAGATTTTCATATATATGGTAAATTCACGGGTTGAACTGAATGGTAAAATAAAATAAACTTGTAAGTTTATTAATCTTCCAGTGTTGATAACAAGCAGAGGCTTGATTTATTGTATACATTTTGGGAAGAAAATTTATATGTGTGGAGTAGTTGAAATGCCATTCCCAGGTGCGCATGTTTAAGTCGCAGGAATGAAGAGGTTTTTTCGAGCATCAATCAAATAGCAGGTTCGATGGCTCAGGTTTATAGTAGGAGTATTGGAACTACACATTTCGTCGTATGAATGACCCGAAGGGTATTTCTTTAAAACCATCAGTTCTTATTTCAACCTTGTTTACGGATTCCATTTAGACTTTGATTTTGCTAGAACCTGGATTTGTCATGATAGTAGTTTATTCTTCTTCAGAGGAAGACCTTTGCCGTTGTTGTTGTAATATTGTGTTCTTACACAAATAATAGAATGGGCCACTGCCAATTAAAAATAATTCTTTAACCACGAATAATTTGAAGGATATTTTCAATCCTAGTGCCATGAACTAAATGAATTCATTATGAAACTACAATTCTTATTTCCGCATTCTGTCGAAGAATTGCAAGTTGTGAAAGTTGCTAAAAATGGCCATGGATATAAATATTTTTATAATAATGATTCCAAGTGGAAAATTGAATAGTTGAATGGTTCAACCATTTATTGATCAAGTTGATGATTCAGAAATCATACACACATCAAAAAAAGTTTTGCATCACCTCGGTTCCCAGATCTCCGGCATATAGACGTTGACTGTGTATATTGTATCAAAGATACAGTCCCTTTGACTGTTCATAGATGTCACTAAAACTGCTCAAAGATGTAAACAACCATGCATGAGCAGGGCCTATTAGACGGAGGGGGTACGACAGCCGATCAGTTCCAGTCATTCCACCAGGACGAAGGTACGCTGCTCATGTTGTCTGTAGTTCTACCATGCCTAGAAGGTCAATACCGCAGTTCGATCGCGTCCGCATTGTTACTTTGTGTCAAGAAGGGCTCTCAACAAGGGAAGTTTCCAGGCGTCTCAGAGTGAACCAAAGCGATGTTGTTCGGACATGGAGGAGGTACAGAGATACAGGAACTGTCGATGACAGGCCTCGCTCAGGCCGCCCAAGGGCTACTACTGTAGTGGATGACCGCTACTTACGGATTGCCGCTCGGAGGAACCCTGACAGCAACGCCACCATGTTGAATAATGCGTTTCGTTCAGCCACAGGACGTCGTGTTTCAACTCAAACTGTGCGCAATAGGCTGCATGATGCGCAACTTCACTCCCGACGTCCATGGCGAGGTCCAGCTTTGCAACCCCGACACCATGCAGCGCGGTACAGATGGGCCCAACAACATGCTGAATGGACCCCACAGAATTGGCATCACGTTCTCTTCACCGATGAGTGTCGCATATGCCTTCAACCAGACAATCGTCGGAGACGTGTTTGGAGGCACCCTGGTCAGGCTGAACGTCTTAGACACACTGTCCAGCGAGTGCAGCAAGGTGGTGGTTCCCTGATGTTTTGGGGTGGCATTATGTGGGGCCGACGTACGCCACTGGTGGTCATGGAAGGCTCCGAAACGGCTTTACGATACCTGAATGACATCCTCCGACCCATAGTGCACCCATATCGGCAGAATATTGGAGAGGCATTTGTCTTCATGGACGACAATTCTCGACCTCATCGTGCACATCTTGTGAATGCGTTCCTTCAAGATAACGACATCGCTCGACTACAGTGGCCAGCATGTTCGCCAGACATGAACCCTATCGAACATGCCTGGGATATGTTGAAAAGGGCTGTTTATGGACGTCTTGACCCACCAACCACTCTGAGAGATTTACGCCGAATTGTCGTTGAGGAGTGGGACAATTTGGACCAACAGTGTCTTGATGAACTTGTGGATAGTATGCCACGACGAATACAGGCATGCATCAATGCAAGAGGACGTGCTACTGGGTATTAGAGGTAGTGGTGTGTACTGCAATCTGGACCACAAATGCTGAAAGTCTAGCTGTATGATGGTACAACATGCAATGTGTGGGTCTCATGAGCAATAAAACGAGCTGAAATGTTGTTTGTGTTGATCTCTATTCCCTTTGTATTTAAAGGTTCCGGAACTCTTGGAACCGAGGTGATGCAAAACTTTTTTTGATGTGTGTATATTTTGTTAGGAACTTGAAGTTCATAATCGAGTCACTTCTCGAATGTTTAATGTCAGAAGAACAATTAATTGTTGTTGTGCTTCGCACAGTTCTTCGATGCTATGCTCAAGGTCAAATACTTTTCAGATGTTATTAATATGTGTAAATAATTTGTGTTGCTTCGATGATAATAATATTTTTTCGACGATGTATTTTTGAAACTGGAAAAATAAGTGAAAGTTAAAAATTCTATGAACATTTATTCTACGAGTGTTAATATTATGTAAAAATTCAAACAGTGAACTACGATATTTCCAGTAGAGACAATTATATTTGAACTGGAATTAATTATAAATAATTTTAGAACACAGTCTACAGGACTAACAATCAGACTTGTGTTTCCAAAAAAATAATTGTCAAATGTGTTTGGAACATTTCTGTATATTGTGTAAATCGGAGTGTGGGTCGCCACACGTGAGTGATGCTACTTTGAGCATTTTTGCAGTCAATTTTAACTTCAAAATAAACTGAGATAATTTTACAGGATGTGTTACTCCCAATTGAATCTCCTTCTATCCTTATTGTTGCATTGAGCCAAAAATCAGCAAAGCATTTTTTTAATTTGATGTC
This sequence comes from Meconema thalassinum, assembly GCA_946902985.2. NCBI lineage: Eukaryota > Metazoa > Arthropoda > Insecta > Orthoptera > Tettigoniidae > Meconema > Meconema thalassinum. The sequence continues at coordinate 188,453,734 of OX336388.2, read as the reverse complement.
GTTTTTGCGATTTGCTTTAACCCATCTGGCGCTCCGGGATATTTTGACTCTCGTGCTGACTGATTATTGGTAAAATGCATATGTGGTCGTGCGGACTCCGGTCTAAACGGGCACAATACATCCAATGTAACCCTACTGGTCCTGCTGCCTTTATCAACTCTGTAGTCCCTTCATCCACTCCTGGTGGATCTTCATCTTCCTTAGGGCTTCTTTTATTTCCAACATTGCTATGTCTTTATTTTGGTCTTCTTCCATCTTTTCTTCTTCATGTTCTTCCTTTCGAGCCAGTTCCTTGAATTTGACATTAAGTAATTTAGCGAAATACTCTTCCCATCGCTGAAGTATATCCTCTCTGTGTCAAAATGTGTCCACTGTCGGTATATATATATTGTTGTTGTTTTAAGGGGCGGAACTCCGAGGCATTTGCACCTGTCGGTCTTCACAAATTTTGTTTCTTCTTTCTTTGAGTTCGTTGCAGTCAATGGCTACATGTTTCCCGCAACACCCCCTAGTGCAGCGACTCCACGACCTACTAGCCGGGTTGTGCCGCGCTGACACTCGAATCACCTTTCTGTGGCTTCCAAGCCACATGGGAATTGCGGGAAATGAGTTAGCGGATCAAGCTGCAAAAGAGGCGGTATCACTACCACCTTGACCAATGGAGGTACCCGCTAGAGATATTCGCTCTCAGTTACGCCTACAAGTTCTGGCTTTTTGGGAGAGCCAAACTCTTCTCTAAGGACCGGGTGGACGGAGCTGTGGCCGCTGGTGGCGTCTGCACTCTCGTCCACTCTAGCCTCTTTAGTGAAGAGGTGCCGTTGCGTACTCAGCTAGAGGCAGTTGCAGTTCGTACTTCGTTGCCAGTAATGGCAACAGTATGTAACGTGTACATCCCGCCTGATTCTCAGCTCCGCTACCACTAGCGGTAAAGGGAGAGATGATGAGAGGCTGATCAGGTGGCTGGACCTGTGTCTGTTGAACACAGGGGAGCCTACGCACTTCTCTATTGCACACGGTACTTATTCAAGTATCGATATTACCTTGCGCAGTCGTGCGTTGGTTCCCCTGCTACAGTGGGGTGTACACGACGACCTTTGTAATAGTGACGATTTTCCAATTATCGTTACTCTTCCGAGTTATCAAGTCGATGGCTTCTCCGTCGGGCTGATTGGCCAACTTTCACGGCACGTGCGGTGTTTGCCGAAGATATCTTTGAGAGTGTCGACGATCATACCATTCACATAACGAATGGTATTTTGGCTGCTGCTGAGGAAAAATACCTTCCTCATCCGGCAACTCACGCCGAAAGCTTGTCCCTTGGTGGACAGCCGAGATTGCAGCAGCCATTAAAGATCGTCGACGGGCTTTCAAATGCTATCGGAGGCAAAGCACTATGGCCAACCTTATCACCTTCAGAATGATGCGTGCTAGAGCCCGATATCTGATTCGGGAGAGTAAGAAACCGACGTGGGAAAAGTATGTGTCGTCTATGACGGCGCATACTCCTTCATCTCAAGTGTGGACTAAGCTTCGTCGGATCTCCGGACACCCGACATCACTATCGATAACCGGAGTGTCCATCAATGGAGACATCATCACGGACCATCTCGCCATTGCCAACAGCATTGGCTCGCACTTCTCCGATGTGTCCTGCTCCGGGAGTTACGATCCTACATTTCTGACTCTGAAGCGGGGGGCAGAGACTCACCCCTTGTCCTTTGCCACTGCTGCTTCGGAGTCCTATAATGTACCATTCTCTGAATGGGAACTGCGCAGTGCGCTTGATTTGTGCAGGGATACGGCTCCTGGACCGGATAACATACATAATCAAATGTTAAAACGTCTGTGCGAATCCAGTATTAAAAAACTGTTGATCCTCTTCAATCGTATATGGATTGAAGGGGAGTTTCCATCTCAATGGCTAGAGGGGATCCTGATGCCGATTCCTAAGGCTGTAAAGGATCCCAAGTTTGTAAGCAGCTATAGGCCCATTTGTTTGACAAATGGCCTATGTAAGCTGCTCGAAAAGATGGTGAACCGTCGACTGGTGTGGTTCTTGGAGGAGAAAGGTCTCCTGTCTGACCCCCGTGTGGGTGCGGGATAGAATACACCCACGGTATGCCCTGCCTGTCGTAGGAGGCGACTAATAGGGCCTACATGGCCGAATAACTTGCCAGTTTTGATTTGTTCAGACCCCCTGTGGATGGGGAGGGCAGAATTCATCCACGGTATCCCCTGCCTGTCGTAAAAGGCGACTTAGAGGGGGCCTTATAAAGGTCAATTTTGGTTTTCTAGTCCCAGCTCTGGTTTGACCAATAGAAATAAACATGCGTGCTGTTAGGGGAAGGGCCACCAGCTTGGCCATCTGGCCAGAAAGCCTAGACGGTATGCCCCATCCCGTCAGGTGGGTGCGCCATGTACCCTACAGTAGTATCCGCCTTACAACGAAGGTCCCTGCATGGCCGAATACTGGAGCTGAATAAATCCTGTGCATGCCGAGGGGGAAGTGCCTGTTTGAGGCACTGGGACCCCGGGCAATATCTGCTATGCCAGGTAGGTATTGCCTTGGCTGGGTGGCGCCCACAGTGATAGCCCCCGTTCGGAGTGGGCAGTATTCGGGGAGGATTTCGTCCGGGATGCCATCAAAGCGATCACGGACACCTGTACAGGGTGGCACCCTTAAAAAGCCGTCTCTTGAGTGTCGAGCTAATCCCAAGGTGTATACGCCTTGGGATGAAGCCTTTAATAGAAGATTCCCCGCTGATAGGTCTCCTCGCTACCTGGTAGCTACGAGGACTGACGGGGGTGATTTTAAACTAGTAAAATCAATAATTTTTTCTGAGGAAATCGAGGGGAAATTTGGGGACCTAAGCGGGATTTCCAAGCTCCGGAACGGTCAGCTGCTGCTGCACACCGTTGATCGGAAGCAAACCGAAGCGTTGCTGGAATGCACGCAATTCGGCGAAATTCCCGTTAAGGTCTCAAAACACGAAACGCTGAATGAGGTCCGAGGAGTTATTTTCCATCGTGACCTCATTTTAAATAGCGATGCGGAATTGTTGCGGGATCTGGGGAAGAGAGGCGTCACCAAGATTAGGCGCATCACCCGAAAGATTGGGGAGAACAGTGTCGATACCGGCGCTTTTATTCTCCATTTTGAGGGTGATGTAGTACCTAAGCAGGTGAAGGTCACATCGTACCACTGCGATGTTCGACCGTACATCCCTCCACCTATGCGCTGCTATCAATGCCAGAGATTCGGGCATGTTTCCGCCAGGTGCACTGCCAAGGCCGTGTGTAGAGAGTGTGGCAAGGGGACACATGAGGGTGAGAGGTGTACGCCTCCCCCGATTTGTCCTAACTGCCAAGGAAGCCACTCTCCACGATCGAAGCAGTGCCCTGAGTTCTGTAAGGAAGCAAAAATTCAAGAAATAAGAACTCTTGATAGGCTTTCATATCACGACGCTCGCAAGAGGTACCGTGATATGAATTCCCCCGAATTTCGGGTATCGTTTGCAGCTGCAACGACGCCCTCATTCACCCCTGCCGCATCTTTACCGAGTGTAGTACCCTCGACGCCCGTATTATCAGCTGTATTAAAATCACCCCTCGCTGTACCAGCGAAAAATGTCAGCCCGAAGGAGGTACAACAACCTTCTTCGGCCCAGCAAAAGAAGGCGCCGGTTATACCATCTAAACCGGCGCAATCGGAGAAGAAGTCCTCTTCTTCTCCGAAACGGTCGGCGAACAAGTCTTCCCCAGCTAAAGGGGGAAAGAAGACTTTGCCGACCGGGGCTGGTCCTTCTTCCAGCCCACCTAATACGAAAAATATAGGGGAAAAGAGGGAGACGGTTCGCCGCCGTCTCTCTCGCCCTCCTGCTGACGGGGTGGCTACTGTCTCTGCTGGCCTTTCCGCTCCCATTACCACCAAGGGAGCGAAGCCTGCTGAAGCCAAGCCCGTACGTATGGAGGAACTCCCCTATAGTAAAGAAAATAGATCGGCGGAGGAGAGGGGAACGGTTCAGCGCCGTTTCTCTTCCTCTCCTAAAGGCAGGGCTGCTCACGTATCTGCTGACCATCCCGCTCCCACCACTACCAGTGGAGCGGTGCAAGCAAGAGCGACCTTGTTTTATAAGGACCCGGCGTCTGTGGGGAAGGGACCATCTACTTCCCCAAACACGCGTCGGCGCCGATCCAAGAAGAAATCTCTTCGGGGCGTGTCGGGGACAGACACCCAGTCTTCCGACCGGGAGAAAGTCCCTCGACACCGCTCTCGCTCTTCCCCAAGAGCGAGACTCGTGAGGTCCGACGACGACCGCGCGCAACCCAAGAGAGCGCCCGCTCCATTTTCTTCGTCTTCGGACGGAGATGTGGAGATTGAGGTGTGCTCTCCTGCCCCATCATCTCCAACTAGAGCTGGGGAAGGGTGGCAAACGGTCAAGCATAAGTAGAAGACCCATTTCTACTTAAGTCCACACCATGGCACTATTACAATGGAACTGTAATAGCTATTCTGTTCATCTCGCTGAGTTACGACAATTAATATCTTCGTTTTCGGCAACCATTGTCTGTCTTCAGGAATCCAGGTTTCGTCCTGGACATGAGACAACAATGCGTCACTTCAAACTCTTCTCTAAAGACCGGGTGGACGGAGCTGTGGCCGCTGGTGGCGTCTGCACTCTCGTCCACTCTAGCCTCTTTAGTGAAGAGGTGCCGTTGCGTACTCAGCTAGAGGCAGTTGCAGTTCGTACTTCGTTGCCAGTAATGGCAACAGTATGTAACGTGTACTTCCCGCCTGATTCTCAGCCGGATTACGACCAGCTGGTGGATCTAGTCTCTCAGCTCCCCCCTCCTTTTCTCCTTCTGGGAGATGTTAATGCCCACAACACCATCTGGGGCTCCGCTACCACTAGCGGTAAAGGGAGAGATTTTGAGAGGCTGATCAGGCGGCTGGACCTGTGTCTGTTGAACACAGGGGAACCTACGCACTTCTCTATTGCGCACGGTACTTATTCAAGTATCGATATTACCCTGTGCAGTCGTGCGCTGGTTCCCCTGCTACAGTGGGGTGTACACGATGACCTTTGTAATAGTGACCATTTTCCAATTATCGTTACTCTTCCGAACCAGAGAGCCATCGAGTTACCAAGTCGATGGCTTCTCCGTCGGGCTGATTGGCCAACTTTCACGGCACGTGCGGTGTTTGCCGAAGATACCTTTGAGAGTGTCGACGATCATACCATTCACATAACGAATGGTATTTTGACTGCTGCTGAGGAAACAATACCTTCCTCATCCGGCAACTCACGCCGGAAGCTCGTCCCTTGGTGGACAGCCGAGATTGCAGCAGCCATTAAAGATCGTCGACGTGCTTTCAAATGCTATCGGAGGCAAAACACTATGGCCAACCTTATCACCTTCAGAAGGATGCGTGCTAGAGCCCGATATCTGATTCGGGAGAGTAAGAAAACGACGTGGGAAAAGTATGTGTCGTCCATGACGGCGCATACTCCTTCATCTCAAGTGTGGACTAAGCTTCGTCGGATCTCCGGACTCCCGACATCACTATCGATACCCGGAGTGTCCATCAATGGGGACATCATCACGGACCATCTCGCCATTGCCAACAGCATTGGCTCGCACTTCTCCGATGTATCCTGCTCCGGGAGTTACGATCCTACATTTCTGACTCTGAAGCGGGAGGCAGAGACTCACCCCTTGTCCTTTGCCACTGCTGCTTCGGAGTCCTATAATGTACCATTCTCTGAATGGGAACTGCGCAGTGCGCTTGCACTGTGCAGGGATACGGCTCCTGGACCGGATAACATACATAATCAAATGTTAAAACATCTGTGCGAATCCAGTATGAAAGAACTGTTGATCCTCTTCAATCGTATATGGATTGAAGGGGAGTTTCCATCTCAATGGCGAGAGGGGATCGTGATACCGATTCCTAAGGCTGGAAAGGATCCCAAGTTTGTAAGCAGCTATAGGCCCATTTGTTTGACAAATGGCCTATGTAAGCTGCTCGAAAAGATGGTGAACCGTCGACTGGTGTGGTTCTTGGAGGATAAAGGTCTCCTGTCTGAGTACCAATGTGGATTTCGCTCTCATAGGTCCACCACTGACCATCTGGTGCGACTTGAGAGCGCCATACAGGAGGCTTTTTTCCGGAAGCAGCACCTAGTCACGGTTTTCTTTGACCTCGAGAAAGCCTACGACACCACATGGCGCTACGGGATCCTTTCCACCCTTCACAAGTGGGGACTCCGTGGTAACTTACCGACTTTCATTGCGAATTTCATGTCCGTCCGACTCTTCCGTGTAAGGGTCGGTAGGACATTATCGCAGTACTATACCCAAGAAAATGGAGTTCCTCAGGGTTCAGTGCTGAGTGTCACCTTGTTCGCGATTGCCATTAATGGCATTGTTGCCGCCGCCGGGTCCGCGGTAGTTCCATCGCTGTATGTAGACGATTTAGCTCTGCATTACAGCTCTGGAAGTATGGCAGTCGTGGAACGGCAATTGCAGCTAGCCATCAACCGGGTCGACAGGTGGGCTCACGACCGGGGTTTTCGTTTTTCAGCAGCGAAAACCTCCGTCGTCCATTTTTGTCGGCTACGGAGGCTACATTTACACCCTGAACTACATCTCAGGGATGCTGCGTTGCCGGTGGTTGACGCTTATCGCTTCCTGGGGCTCCATTTTGACAGCAAGTTAACGTGGCAGCACCATATACGGCAATTGAAAATGACATGTCTCAGGAAACTGAACATGCTCAGGTTTCTTAGTGGCACTACGTGGGGGGCTGACCGTGCGGTGCTGCTACGGTTCTACCAAGCCCTCGTCCTGTCCCGGCTAGACTATGGTTCTGCGGCATACGGTTCAGCAAGGCCGGCAACCTTGAAAATGCTGGACAGTATCCACCATAGTGGCGTTAGACTGGCTACCGGTGCCTTCCGGACCAGCCCGATACCCAGCCTACTCGTCGAATCGGGTGTTCCACCTTTAAATTATAGACGCCAACATATGCTGTTAGCATATGCTGCCAATGTGCGTCAAATGCCGCAACACCCGACCTATCAAGCTCTCTTCGGTACCCAAAACCACCAGGGGTACGCCAACCGGCCTCGTGCCACTCGGCCGGTTGGTATTAGACTTGATAGCTCGTGTACCGAAATAGGAGTGGCTGTAGGTCCCTGTATGATCCGGACATCTAGCGAGGTGCCTCCGTGGCAAGTCCCGCGTCCGGAAATTCGGTTAGATCTGCACCGAGGTCCTAAGGTGAACACGGATGCCTCCGTTTACCGGAGGCAGTTCCACAGCATAGTTCACCAATTTCCGGACGCTGGCATTCTATACACGGATGGTTCGAAGGTGGACGAGAAGGTGGGTTGTGCTTACGTTATTGATGGTGCAAATACCAAGATCTCTTTGCCTGAGGCCTGTAGTGTGTTTACTGCGGAGCTCGTTGCCATCTATGAAGCTCTGCAGTTTGCACTGCAGGATGCACGAATCCACTTTCTCGTGTGTACCGACTCTTTGAGTTCGTTGCAGTCAATTGCTACATGTTTCCCGCAACACCCCCTAGTGCAGCGAATCCACGACCTACTAGCCGGGCTGTGCCACGCTGACACTCGAATCACCTTTCTGTGGCTTCCAAGCCACATGGGAATTGCGGGAAATGAGTTAGCGGATCAAGCTGAAAAAGAGGCGGTATCACTACCACCTCGACCAATGGAGGTACCCGCTAGAGATATTCGCTCTCAGTTACGCCTACAAGTTCTGGCTTTTTGGGAGAGTCAGTGGCTAGCTGACCCACTGCCCAGTAAACTGAGAGCGATCAAGGGAACTACTCGCGTTTGGCGGAGCTCCTTCCGGGCCCGGAGAGAGTCCGTCATTTTGTGTAGGCTAAGGATAGGTCATACAAGATCCACCCACTCGTACCTAATGAGAAGGGAAGACCCCCCACTTTGTACCTGTGGAGCCGTTTTCACCGTGGCCCACATTTTCACCGAGTGTGTGGATCTTGCTGACTTACGAAGAAACCTTGGTTTGCAGACGACACTCAAACTTATATTAGCCGATGACGCGGTGGCTGCTGATCGCGTTATCCGCTTTATAAGTGAGAGTGGGTTAGGGCCAGCAATCTAAATTTTCCAGTGAACTTTGACTCAACGACTTGTTCGTTTTTGAATGATAATGTATTGTTTTTTCCGTAATTTTTGTTTATGTTTATATTTTTATTTATTTAATTGTTTGTTTTTGTTTTATTAATTTTTGGTCTTTTTAAATTTAGATGTCCACCTCAAAATTTTAAATTCAATTCAAAATTTGTATTCTTTAATCTGTGTTAAGAGGGGCAGATGACCTCGTAGTTCCGCCCCTTAAAACAACAATAACTAACTAACTAACTCTCCTGTCTGAGTACCAGTGTGGATTTCGCTCTCATAGGTCCACCACTGACCATCTGGTGCGACTTGAGAGCGCCATACAGGGGGCATTTTTCCGAAAGCAGCACCTAGTCACGGTCTTCTTTGACCTCGAGAAAGCCTACGACACAACATGGCGCTTCGGGATCCTTTCCACCCTTCACAAGTGGGGATTCCGTGGTAACTTACCGACTTTCATTGCGAATTTCATGTCCGTCCGACTCTTCCGTGTAAGGGTCGGTAGGACATTATCGCAATAATATACTCAGGAAAATGGAGTTCCTCAGGGTTCAGTGCTGAGTGTCACCTTGTTCGCGATTGCCATAAATGGCATTGTTGTCGCCGCCGGGTCCGCGGTAGTTCCATTGCTGTATGTAGACGATTTAGCTCTGCATTACAGCTCTGGAAGTATGGCAGTCGTGGAACGGCAATTGCAGCTAGCTATCAACCGGGTCGACAGGTGGGCTCACGACCGGGGTTTTGGTTTTTCAGCAGCGAAAACCTCCGTCGTCCATTTTTGTCGGCTCCGGAGGCTATATTTACACCCTGAACTACATATCAGGGATGCTGCGTTGCCGTTGGTTGACACTTATCGCTTCCTGGGGCTCCATTTTGATAGCAAATTAACGTGGCAGCCCCATATACGGCAATTAAAAATGACATGTCTCAGGAAACTGAACATGCTCAAGTAGGGCATCCAACGTTTAGAATGAAGCACTGGTTAGATAGGGATATTCTTCTCTCTTTCTGTTGCACGTGAGACATGTATGACGCTGTGATTTTCCAGCAATCCGCTGTTGCCATATCAGTCGAAAATTTTTCTTTGTCGAAAAAAAAAAGCATATTCGGGTAGAATTATGTTTTGCCGATCTTTTTTGTCCTATAATAGAACTACGTAAACTTGATAGAAATGCTAGAAAAATTAGATATCCATATTTAAAAAAACGATAATTGTGTCCCCTTTATAGTAAAATCGATCTTATATCATGTTGCATTGACTTTGTGATGCCTATTTTTCACACACGTGTAGCTAAAAGTGCCGTCTTGATGATGGATTATTGAAATATTTTATACTGGCAATATTACAATTTTCATGTAGGTAAAACTTCTGAATATTCTCTCATAACCGCATAGCAGCATTGAAAAAGTTCGTATGCTGCCAACTTTTCTATTTTTAAAGATAACCATGTCATGTCAGTTTGAGAGTTGTAGAGGAATGTTGGAAGAAGTTTTCTACCTGCTTACCCAGAGTGTAGGTTTAATTGTTTACACAGGCCCGGCTGTTCATTGACCGCGGATTATAGGAATGAAGTTTCGAAGGTCAGCGGGGTGCAGCTTCCTACTCACAGCTTTATTACTGTGCCCTTGGAGCTTTTATTTCAGTAGTTCATCTGTCTCTATCTTGAGTGTGTGTGTGCAGCAGTTCTGTTAGATTTAACGTGTTGTATTTTACTTATTTCACGTACAACAATGGATAGTTTTGTGAAAAGAAAGCGTGGTCAAGTGCTCAGAAGGAGGGAAAAACAGGTCGTAATTAATGTGCTCAGTTATTTTAAAAATCTTAAACCTAACGAAAGTATAAATCATGAAAGGTAAGCCAATGAGGAGTATTTTCTTTAATAACGTACTTCAACTTTAACAGCAGTCAAAACTTCACACATTTCCTTGTGCTTGTACTTTATTTTTTTATTTTGATTGTTTTCTATATGTCACATTCAGCATATGTTATAGTTAATTTAATTTCGTTGTATGTGTTATGTTAGCCTACTATTAGTATTATTACACAGTACATAATTCAAGTCTTCGTCACTGCACAATCGCTGAATGTGCGGAAAGTGTACGCGAAGCGCTTTGTACTGCCTCCTCTCATGGAGTGGCAACCCTGTCGTAACGCGCCATAAGACCAATGCTTCATTCTAAACGTTGGATGCTCTATACCAAGCCCTCGTCCTGTCCCGGCTAGACTATGGTTCTGCGGCATACGGTTCAGCAAGGCCGGCAACCTTGAAAATGCTGGACAGTATCCACCATAGTGGCGTTAGGGTGGCTATCGGTGCCTTCCGGACCAGCCCGATACCGAGCCTACTCGCCGAATCGGGTGTTCCACCTTTAAATTATAGACGCCAACATATGCTGTTAGCATATGCTGCCAAAGTGCGTCAAATGCCGCAACACCTGACCTATCAAGCTCTCTTCGGTACCCAAAACCACCAGGGGTACGCCAACCGGCCTCGTGCCACTCGGCCGGTTGGTATTAGACTTGATAGCTCGTGTACTGAAATAGGAGTGGCTGTAGGTCCCTGTATGATCCGGACATCTAGCGAGGTGCCTCCGTGGCAAGTCCCGCGTCCGGAAATTCGGTTAGATCTACATAGAGTTCCTAAGGTGAACACGGATGCCTCTGTTAACCGGAGGCAGTTCCACAGCATAGTTCACCAATTTCCGGACGCTGGCATTCTCTACACGGATGGTTCGAAGGTAGACGAGAAGGTGGGTTGTGCTTACGTTATTGATGGTGCAAATACCAAGATCTCTTTGCCTGAGGCCTGTAGTGTGTTTACTGCGGAGCTCGTTGCCATCTATGAAGCTCTGCAGTTTGCACTACAGGATGCACGAATCCACTTTCTCGTGTGTACCGACTCTTTGAGTTCGTTGCAGTCAATTGCTACATGTTTCCCGCAACACCCCCTAGTGCAGCGAATCCACGACCTACTAGCCGGGCTGTGCCAAGCTGACACTCGAATCACCTTTCTGTGGCTTCCAAGCCACATGGGAATTGCGGGAAATAAGTTAGCAGATCAAGCTGCAAAAGATGCGGTATCACTACCTACTTCAACCAATGGAGGTACCTGCTAGAGATATTCGCTCTCAGTTACGCCTACAAGTTCTGGCTTTTTGGGAGAGTCAGTGGCTAGCTGACCCACTGCCCAGTAAACTGAGAGCGATCAAGGGAACTACTCGCGTGTCTTGCACTGTGCAGGGTTACGGCTCCTGGACCGGATAACATACATAATCAAATGTTAAAGCATCTGTGCGAATCCAGTATAAAACAACTGTTGATCCTCTTTAATCGTATATGGATTGAAGGGGAGTTTCCATCTCAATGGCGAGAGGGGATCGTGATACCGATTCCTAAGGCTGGAAAGGATCCCAAGTTTGTAAGCAGCTATAGGCCCATTTGTTTGACAAATGGCCTATGTAAGCTGCTCGAAAAGATGGTGAACCGTTGACCGGTGTGGTTCTTGGAGGATAAAGGTCTCCTGTCTGAGTACTAATGTGGATTTTGCTCTCATAGGTCCACCACTGACCATCTGGTGCGACTTGAGAGCGCCATACAGGAGGCTTTTTTCGGAAAGCAGCACCTAGTCACGGTTTTCTTTGACCTCGAGAAAGCCTACGACACCACATGGCGCTACGGGATCCTTTCCACCCTTCACAAGTGGGGACTCCGTGGTAACTTACCGACTTTCATTGCGAATTTCATGTCCGTCCGAATCTTCCGTGTAAGGGTCGGTAGGACATTATCGCAATACTATACCCAAGAAAATGGAGTTCCTCAGGGTTCAGTGCTGAGTGTCACCTTGTTCGCGATTGCCATTAATGGCATTGTTGCCGCCGCCAGGTCCGCGGTAGTTCCATCGCTGTATGTAGACGATTTAGCTCTGCATTACAGCTCTGGAAGTATGGCAGCCGTGGAACGGCAATTGCAGCTAGCTATCAACCGGGTCGACAGGTGGGCTCACGACCGGGGTTTTCGATTTTCAGCAGCGAAAACCTCCGTCGTCCATTTTTGTCGGCTCCGGAGGCTACATTTACACCCTGAACTACATCTCAGGGATGCTGCGTTGCCGTTGGTTGACACTTATCGCTTCCTGGGGCTCCATCTTGACAGCAAGTTAACGTGGCAGCACCATATACGGCAATTGAAAATGACATGTCTCAGGAAACTGGACATGCTCAGGTTTCTTAGTGGCACTACGTGGGGGGCTGACCGTGCGGTGCTGCTACGGTTCTACCAAGCCCTCGTCCTGTCCCGGCTAGACTATGGTTCTGCGGCATACGGTTCAGCAAGGCCGGCAACCTTGAAAATGCTGGACAGTATCCACCATAGTGGCGTTAGGCTGGCTACCGGTGCCTTCCGGACCAGCCCGATACCCAGCCTACTCGCCGAATCGGGTGTTTCACCTTTAAATTATAGACGCCAACATATGCTTTTAGCATATGCGGCCAATGTGCGTCAAATGCCGCATCACCCGACCTATCAAGCTCTCTTCGGTACCCAAAACCACCAGGGTTACGCCAACCGGCCTCGTGCCACTCGGCCGGTTGGTATTAGACTTGATAGCTCGTGTACTGAATTAGGAGTGGCTGTAGGTCCCTGTATGATCGGGACATCTAGCGAGGTGCCTCCGTGGCAAGTCCCGCGTCCGGAAATTCGGTTAGATCTGCACCGAGGTCCTAAGGTGAACACGGATGCCTCCGTTTACCGGAGGCAGTTCCACAGCATAGTTCACCAATTTCCGGACGCTGGCATTCTATACACGGATGGTTCGAAGGTGGACGAGAAAGTGGGTTGTGCTTACGTTATTGATGGTGCAAATACCAAGATCTCTTTGCCTGAGGCCTGTAGTGTGTTTACTGCGGAGCTCGTTGCCATTTTTGAAGCTCTGCAGTTTGCACTACAGGATGCACGAATCCACTTTCTCGTGTGTACCGACTCTTTGAGTTCGTTGCAGTCAATTGCTACATGTTTCCCGCAACACCCCCTAGTGCAGCGAATCCACGACCTACTAGCCGGGCTGTGCCACGCTGACACTCGAATCACCTTTCTGTGGCTTCCAAGCCACATGGGAATTGTGGGAAGTGAGTTAGCAGATCAAGCTGCAAAAGAGGCGGTATCACTACCACCTCGACCAATGGAGGTACCCGCTAGAGATATTCGCTCTCAGTTACGCCTACAAGTTCTGGCTTTTTGGGAGAGTCAGTGGCTAGCTGACCCACTGCCCAGTAAACTGAGAGCGATCAAGGGAACAACTCGCGTGTGGCGGAGCTCCTTCCGGGCCCGGAGAGAGTCCGTCCTTTTGTGTAGGCTAAGGATAGGTCATACAAGATCCACCCACTCGTACCTAATGAGAAGGGAAGACCCCCCACTTTGTACCTGTGGAGCCGTATTCACCGTGGCCCACATTTTTACCGAGTGTGTGGATCTTGCTGACTTACGAAGAAACCTTGGTTTGCAGACGACACTCAAACTTATATTAGCCGATGACGCGGTGGCTGCTGATCGCGTTATCCGCTTTATAAGTGGGAGTGGGTTAGGGCCAGCAATCTAAATTTTCCAGTGAACAATGACTCAACGATTTGTTCGTTTTTGAATGATAATGTTTTGTTTTTTCCGTAATTTTTTTTTATTTTTATAATTTTTATTTTTTATTTAATTGTTTGTTTTTGTTTTATTAATTTTTGGTCTTTTTAAATTTAGATGTCCACCTCAAAATTTTAAATTCAATTCAAAATTTGTATTCTTTAATCTGTGTTAAGAGGGGCAGATGACCTCGTAGTTCCGCCCCTTAAAACAACAATAACTAACTAACTAACTAACTAACTAATGTACCATTCTCTGAATGGGAACTGCGCAGTGCGCTTGCACTGTGCAGGGATACGGCTCCTGGACCGGATAACATACATAATCAAATGTTAAAACATCTGTGCAAATCCAGTATAAAAAAACTGTTGATCCTCTTCAATCGTATATGGATTGGAGGGGAGTTTCCATCTCAATGGCGAGAGGGGATCCTGATACCGATTCCTAAGGCTGGCAAGGATCCCAAGTTTGTAAGCAGCTATAGGCCCATTTGTTTGACAAATGGCCGATGCAAGTTGCTCGAAAAGATGGTGAACCGTCGACTGGTGTGGTTCTTGGAGGATAAAGGTCTCCTGTCTGAGTACCAATGTGGATTTAGCTCTCATAGGTCCACCACTGACCATCTGGTGCGACTTGAGAGCGCCATACAGGAGGCTTTTTTTTCCGAAAGCAGAACCTAGTCACGGTTTTCATTGACCTCGAGATAGCATACGACACCACATGGCGCTACGGGATCCTTTCCACCCTTCACAAGTGGGGACTCCATGGTAACTTACCGACTTTCTTTGCGAATTTCATGTCCGTCCGATTCTTCCATGTAAGGGTCGGTAGGACATTATCGCATTACTATACCCAAGAAAATAGAGTTCCTCAGGGTTCAGTGCTGAGTGTCACCTTGTTCGCGATTGCCATTAATGGCATTGTTGCCGCCGCCGGGTCCGCGGTAGTTCCATCGCTCTGCATTTCAGCTCTGGAAGTATGGCAGTCGTGGAATGGCAATTGCAGCTAGCTATCAACCGGGTCGACAGGTGGGCTCACGACCGGGGTTTTTGATTTTCAGCAGCGAAAACCTCCGTCGTCAATTTTTGTCGGATACGGAGGCTACATTTACACCCTGAACTACATCTCAGGAATGCTGCGTTGCCGTTGGTTGACACTTATCGCTTCCTGGGGCTCCATTTTGACAGCAAGTTAACGTGACAGCACCATATACGGCAATTGAAAATGACATGTCTCAGGAAACTGAACATGCTCAAGTTTCTTAGTGGCACTACGTGGGGGGCTGACCGTGCGGTGCTGCTACGGTTCTACCAAGCCCTCGTCCTGTCCCGGCTAGACTATGGTTCTGCGGCATACGGTTCAGCAAGCCCGGCAACCTTGAAAATGCTGGACAGTAGCCACCATAGTGGCGTTAGGCTGGCTGCCGGTGCCTTCCGAACCAGCCCGATACCCAGCCTACTCGCCGAATCGGGTGTTCCACCTTTAAATTATAGACGCCAACATATGCTTTTAGCATATGCTGCCAATGTGGATCAAATGCCGCAACACCCGACCCGTCAAGCTCTCTTCGGTACCCAAAACCACCAGGGGTACGCCAACCGGCCTCGTGCCACTCGGCCCTCAGGGGCTCACATCTAGTGGGACGTGGGTTAGCGACCACGGGACCCCAGCTGAGTCCGGCATTGCTTCCACTTACTTGTGCCGGGCTCCTCTCCGTCTTCTTTCCTGTCGACCTCTCTTGGTCAACTCTTGTTCTTTTCCGACCCCGACGGTATTAGGGTATCCTAGGCCTAGGGAGTCTTTCACTTTCCCGCCTTAGTTGGCCCTTGTCTCATCTTTTCTTTCTTTGGTGTAAATGTGTGTGTGCGTGACAGGAGGTGGAATCCTCCCCTAATCACAAGCTGAGTGGTCGTGGCGAGGTGATGAATGGCTACTGGGTGAGTAGTCACAAGCGACCCACCTCCAGATACCTGGCGACCTCTTAGGAACCTTAGCCTTACCCCGGGCAAGCGGGGCTCTGCCGGGGGTTGACTTTTAGTTCCCTAGCTACTCGTGGGACCAAACATAGCGTCCATTATTTCACAGGGTGGCTCCCTTACAAAGCCGTCTTTAAAATTTAAGAAGAGGATGTTTATGCCTCTAGTTTCGCCGCTTGATGAAAAGGATGCAACGTTTTTCCCTCGGTACCTTATGGTAACAAGGACCGATGGGCAAAATTTTACAAACGTTGATCCTTTTGATTTACATGATGCAATTGAGGGGAAATGGGGCGATGTAGACACAGTAAAAAAGCTGCGAAACGGCGCACTCTTGATAAAAACTCAAGGAAAGAGACAGACAGATGGTCTTCTTGGGACGACAAGTTTCGGTGGTATTCCAGTCGAGGTAGTGAAGCACCAGTCCCTAAACCTGAAGAAAGGTTTAGTATTTCATAGGGACCTGGTGAACACTACCGACGAGCGTATCCTGGAAAGAACTGGAAAGCATGGCGTTGTCGAGGTGAGACGAATCAAACGTAAGATGAATGGTGTACTAGTTGACACCGGGGCGTTCATCTTATCGTTTGAGTCGGATAGCCTGCCCAAGAGGATCAAAGTGTCAATGTACACTCTCGATGTGCGACCGTATATTCCATCTCCATTGCGGTGTTTTCAGTGTCAGCGATTTGGACATACCTCATCTCGTTGCTCGGGAAAGCCTATCTGTCTTTCTTGTGGCAAGGCCACTCATGAGGGAGCGGAATGTACACCACCTCCCGCATGTCCAAATTGCAAGGGAGAGCACTCTCCTCGCTGGAAGGAATGTCCTGCCTTCCTAGAGGAGAAGAAAATTCAAGAAATAAAGACCTTAGACGAGCTCTCCTACACTGAAGCACGCAGAAAATATCGCTCCATGGCCTCTCCTATTTTCTCAGTATCATATGCTCAAAAGGTATCAAACGACTCTAGTAATCAAGCGGCAAACTTGACATCGGCAAGTTCTAAAAGAGTTACCACTGTTAAAGGGGCTACAAATAGCCCTATTATCACCCCTGTTAGCCAGAAGAAGGTTACGGAATCTTCTTCTGGCATCCAACAAAAGGCGCAGGTGCCTCCAACTGAACCGGCGCCATCGGAGAAGGCAACTCCTCCGATAAGGCCAGTGAAGAAGCAATCTCCGACTCGTTCGAGGAGGAAGTCTTCGCCGGCCACGGCTGGACCCACATCCAGCCAAACAAAACAGGGAACAGGAACGGCGGGTAAGAAAGAGACTGTTCATCGCCGTCTCTCTTGCCCTCCTGCTGAAAAGGCAGCTCCAATACCTGCTGGCAATTCTGCTTCCACGACCACCGGAGGAGCAGTCCTAGCAAGTGCTGCATTGTTTGGCAGGACGGAGACGTCAGGGGGGAAGGGACCAACTACTTCCCCGAATAGACGTCAACGCCGGTTCAAGAAGAAAAATAGTCGGGACGTGCCGGGGACGGACTCCCAGTCATCGGACCGGGAGAAGGTCCCTCGTCACCGCTCTCGCTCTTTACCAAGGACGAGACCCGGAAAGTCCGGCGATTACCGTTCACCAACCAAGAGAGCATTCGCTCCGTTTTCTTCGTCCTCCGAAGGAGATGTGGAGATTGAGGAATGCTCTCCTACCCTATCACCCACTCCTAAGGATAGGGATGGTTGGCAAACGGTTAAGCATAAGTAGGCGACTATCTTCTACTTAAGTCCAAACTATGGCACTATTACAATGGAACTGTAATAGCTATTTTCGACATCTCGCTGAAGTACGCCGATTGATTTCTCAGTTTACGGCAAACATTGTCTGTCTTCAGGAATCCAGGTTTCGTCCTGGACATGAGACAACAATGGGACACTTCAAACTCTTCTCTAAAGACCGGGTGGACGGAGCTGTGGCCGCCGGTGGCGTCTGCACTCTCGTCCACTCTAGTCTCTTTAGTGAAGAGGTGCCGTTGCGTACTCAGCTAGAAGCAGTTGCAGTTCGTACTTCGTTGCCAGTAATGGCAACAGTATGTAACGTGTACATCCCGCCTGATTCTCAACCGGATTACGGACAGCTGGAGGATCTAGTCTCTCAGCTTCCCCTTCCTTTTCTCCTTCTGGGAGATGTTAATGCCCACAACACCATCTGGGGCTCCGCTACCACTAGCGGTAAAGGGAGAGATTTTGAGAGGCTGATCAGGCGGCTGGACCTGTGTTTGTTGAACACAGGGGAACCTACGCACTTCTCTATTGCACACGGCACTTATTCAAGTGTCGATATTACCTTGTGCAGTCGTGCGCTGGTTCCCCTGCTACAGTGGGGTGTACACGACGACCTTTATAATAGTGACCATTTTCCAATTATCGTTACTCTCCCGAACCAGAGAGCCATCGAGTTACCAAGTCGATGGCTTCTCCGTCGGGCTGATTGGCCAACGTTCACGGCACGTGCGGTGTTTGCCGAAGATACCTTTGAGAGTGTCGACGATCATACCATACACATAACGAATGGTATTTTGGCTGCTGCTAAGGAAACAATACCTTCCTCATCCGGAAACTCACACCGGAAGCTTGTCCCTTGGTGGACAGCCGAGATTGCAGCAGCCATTAAAGATCGTCGACGTGCATTCAAATGCTATCGGAGGCAAAACACCATGGCCAACCTTATCACCTTCAGAAGGATGCGTGCCAGAGCCCGATATCTGATTCGGGAGAGTAAGAAAACGACATGGGAAAAGTATGTGTCGTCCATGACGGCGCATACTCCATCATCTCAAGTGTGGACTAAGCTTCGCCGGATCTCCGGACTCCCGACATCACTGTCGATACCCGGAGTGTCCATCAATGGAGACATCATCACGGACCATCTCGCCATTGCCAACAGCATTGGCTCGCACTTCTACGATGTATCCTGCTCCGGGAGTTACGATCCTACATTTCTGACTCTGAAGCGGGAGGCAGAGACTCACCCCTTGTCCTTTGCCACTGCTGCTTCGGAGTCCTATAATGTACCATTCCCTGAATGGGAACTGCGCAGTGCGCTTGCACTGTGCATGGATACGGCTCCTGGACCGGATAACATACATAATCAAATGTTAAAGCATCTGTGCGAATCCAGTATAAAACAACTGTTGATCCTCTTTAATCGTATATGGATTGAAGGGGAGTTTCCATCTCAATGGCGAGAGGGGATCGTGATACCGATTCCTAAGGCTGGAAAGGATCCCAAGTTTGTAAGCAGCTATAGGCCCATTTGTTTGACAAATGGCCTATGTAAGCTGCTCGAAAAGATGGTGAACCATCGACTGGTGTGGTTCTTGGAGGATAAAGGTCTCCTGTCTGAGTACCAATGTGGATTTCGCTGTCATAGGTCCACCACTGACCATCTGGTGCGACTTGAGAGCGCCATACAGGAGGCTTTTTTCCGAAAGCAGCACCTAGTCACGGTTTTCTTTGACCGCGAGAAAGCCTACGACACCACATGGCGCTACGGGATCCTTTCCACCCTTCACAAGTGGGGACTCCGTGGTAACTTACCGACTTTCATTGCGAATTTCATGTCCGTCCGACTCTTCCGTGTAAGGGTCGGTAGGATATTATCGCAATACTATACCCAAGAAAATGGAGTTCCTCAGGGTTCAGTGCTGAGTGTCACCTTGATCGCGATTGCCATTAATGGCATTGTTGCCGCCGCCGGGTCCGCGGTAGTTCCATCGCTGTATGTAGACGATTTAGCTCTGCATTACAGCTCTGGAAGTATGGCAGTCGTGGAACGGCAATTGCAGCTAGCTATCAACCGGGTCGACAGGTGGGCTCACGACCGGGGTTTTCGTTTTTCAGCAGCGAAAACCTCCGTCGTCCATTTTTGTCGGCTCCGGAGGCTACATTTACACCCTGAACTACATCTCAGGGATGCTGCGTTACCGTTGGTTGACACTTATCGCTTCCTGGGGCTCCATTTTGACAGCAAGTTAACGTGGCAGCACCATATACGGGCCCCCCGTGTGGGTGCGGGATAGAATACACCCACGGTATGCCCTGCCTGTCGTAGGAGGCGACTAATAGGGCCGACATCGCCGAATAACTTGCCAGTTTTGATTTGTTCAGACCCCCTGTGGATGGGGAGGGCAGAATTCATCCACGGTATCCCCTGCCTGTCGTAAAAGGCGACTTAGAGGGGGCCTTATAAAGGTCGATTTTGGTTTTCTGGTCCCAGCTCTGGTTTGACCAATAGAATCAAACATGCATGCTGTTAGGGGAAGGGCCACCAGCTTGGCCATCTGGCCAGAAAGCCTAGACGGTATGCCCCATCCCGTCAGGTGGGTGCGCCATGTACCCTACAGTAGTATCCGCCTTACAACGAAGGTCCCTGCATGGCCGAATACTGGAGCTGAATATATCCTGTGCATGCCGAGGGGGAAGTGCCTGTTCGAGGCACTGGGACCCCGGGCAATATCTGCTATGCCAGGTAGGTATTGCCTTGGCTGGGTGGCGCCCACAGTGATAGCCCCCGTTCGGAGTGGGCAGTATTCGGGGAGGATTTCGTCCGGGATGCCATCAAAGCGATCACGGACACCTGTACAGGGTGGCACCCTTAAAAAGCCGTCTCTGGAGTGTCGAGCTAATCCCAAGGTGTATACGCCTTGGGATGAAGCCTTTAACCAACGATTTGCGACAGACAGATCACCTCGCTACCTGGTAGCTACCAGGACTGACGGGGATGATTTCAAGCTCGTAAAATCGATCATTTTCGCTGAGGAAATCGAGGGGAAATTTGGTGATCTTAACGGGATTTCCAAGCTCCGGAACGGGCAGCTCTTGCTGCATACCGTTAGCCGGCAGCAAACCGAAGCGTTGCTGGAATGCACGCAATTCGGCGAAATCCCCGTTAAGATCACAAAGCACGAAACGCTGAATGAGGTCCGTGGAGTTATTTTCCATCGTGACCTCATTTTGAATAGCGATGCTGAACTGTTGCGGGATCTGGGGAAGAGAGGCGTCACAAAGATTAGGCGCATCACCCGAAAGATTGGGGAAAGGAGCGTCGATACCGGCGCTTTTATTCTCCATTTTGAAGGTGATGTTGTACCTAAGCAGGTGAAGGTCACATCGTACAACTGCGATGTGCGACCGTACATCCCTCCACCTATGCGCTGCTACCAGTGCCAGAGATTCGGGCATGTTTCCGCCAGGTGTACTGCGAAGGCCGTATGTAGAGAGTGTGGCAAGGGGACACATGAGGGTGACGAGAGGTGTACGCCTCCCCCGATATGTCCCAACTGCCAAGGAAGTCACTCTCCACGGTCAAAACAGTGCCCTGAATTCATTATGGAAGCCAAGATCCAGGAAATCAGGACTCTTGACAGGCTTTCATATCACGACGCTCGCAAGAGGTACCGTGATATGAATGCCCCCGAATTTCGGGTATCGTTTGCAGCTGCAGCGACGCCCTCAATCACCCCTGCCGTTAAAGTTTCCAGTGCAGTACCCTCGATGTCCTCTTTTAGTACGAGTTTGAAATCTCCCCTCGCTGTACCAGCGAGCACTGTCAGCCCGAAGGAGGTCCCAAAACCTTCTTCGGCCACGGTTAAGAAGGCGCCGGTTTTAACACCTAAACCGGCGAATTCGGAGAAGAAGTCCTCTTCTTCTCCGAAACGGTCGGCGAACAAGTCTTCCCCAGCTAAAGGGGGAAAGAAGACTTTGCCGACCAGGGCTGGTCCTTCTTCCAGCCCACCTAATACGAAAAATATAGGGGAGAAGAGGGAGACGGATCGTCGCCGTCTCTCTCGTCCTCCTGCTGACGGGGTGGCTACTGTCTCTGCTGGCCTTTCTGCTCCCACTACCACCAAGGGGGCGAAGCCTGCCGAAGCCAAGCCCGTCCGTATGGAGGAACTCCCCTATAGAAAAGAAAATAGATCGGCGGAGGAGAGGGGAACGGTTCAGCGCCGTTTCTCTTCCTCTCCTAAAGGCAGGGCTGCTCACGTATCTGCTGGCCATCCCGCTCCCACCACTACCAGTGGAGCGGTGCCAGCAGGAGCGACCTTGTTTTATAAGGACCCGGCGTCTGTGGGGAAGGGACCATCTACTTCCCCAAACACACGTCGGCGCCGATCCAAGAAGAAATCTCTTCGGGGCGTGTCGGGGACAGACACACAGTCTTCGGACCGGGAGGAAGTCCCTCGACACCGCTCTCGCTCTTCCCCAAGAGCGAGACTCGTGAGGTCCGACGACGACCGCGCGCAACCCAAGAGAGCGCCCGCTCCATTTTCTTCGTCTTCGGACGGAGATGTGGAGATTGAGGTGTGCTCTCCTGCCCCATCATCTCCAACTAGAGATGGGGAAGGGTGGCAAACGGTCAAGCATAGGTAGAAGACCAACTTCTACTTAAGTCCACACCATGGCACTATTACAATGGAACTGTAATAGCTATTCTGTTCATCTCGCTGAGTTACGACAATTAATATCTTCGTTTTCGGCAACCATTGTCTGTCTTCAGGAATCCAGGTTTCGTCCTGGACATGAGACAACAATGCGTCACTTCAAACTCTTCTCTAGAGACCGGGTGTACGGAGCTGTGGCCGCTGGTGGCGTCTGCACTCTCGTCCACTCTAGCCTCTTTAGTGAAGAGGTGCCGTTGCGTACTCAGCTAGAGGCAGTTGCAGTTCGTACTTCGTTGCCAGTAATGGCAACAGTATGTAACGTGTACATTCCACCTGATTCTCAGCCGGATTACGACCAGCTGGTGGATCTAGTCTCTCAGCTCCCCCCTCCTTTTCTCCTTCTGGGAGATGTTAATGCCCACAACACCATCTGGGGCTCCGCTACCACTAGCGGTAAAGGGAGAGATTTTGAGAGGCTGATCAGGCGGCTGGACCTGTGCCTGTTGAACACAGGGGAACCTACGCACTTCTCTATTGCACACGGTACTTATTCAAGTATCGATATTACCCTGTGCAGTCGTGCGCTGGTTCCCCTGCTACAGTGGGGTGTACACGATGACCTTTGTAATAGTGACCATTTTCCAATTATCGTTACTCTTCCGAACCAGAGAGCCATCGAGTTACCAAGTCGATGGCTTCTCCGTCGGGCTGATTGGCCAACTTTCACGGCACGCGCGGTGTTTGCCGAAGATAACTTTGAGAGTGTCGACGATCATACCAATCACATAACGAATGGTATTTTGGCTGCTGCTGAGGAAACAATACCTTCCTCGTCCGGCAACTCACGCCGGAAGCTTGTCCCTTGGTGGACAGCCGAGATTGCAGCAGCCATTAAAGATCGTCGACGTGCTTTCAAATGCTATCGGAGGCAAAACACTATGGCCAACCTTATCACCTTCAGAAGGATGCGTGCTAGAGCCCGATATCTGATTCGGGAGAGTAAGAAAACGACGTGGGAAAAGTATGTGTCGTCCATGATGGCGCATACTCCTTCATCTCAAGTGTGGACTAAGCTTCGTCGGATCTCCGGACTCCCGACATCACTGTCGATACCCGGAGTGTCCATCAATGGAGACATCATCACGGACCATCTCGCCATTGCCAACAGCATTGGCTCGCACTTCTCCGATGTATCCTGCTCCGGGAGTTACGATCCTACGTTTCTGACTCTGAAGCGGGAGGCAGAGACTCACCCCTTGTCCTTTGCCACTGCTGCTTCGGAGTCCTATAATGTACCATTCTCTGAATGGGAACTGCGCAGTGCGCTTGCACTGTGCAGGGATACGGCTCCTGGACCGGATAACATACATAATCAAATGTTAAAACATCTGTGCGATTCCAGTATTAAAAAACTGTTGATCCTCTTCAATCGTATATGGATTGAAGGGGAGTTTCCATCTCAATGGCGAGAGGGGATCGTAATACCGATTCCTAAGGCTGGAAAGAATCCCAAGTTTGTAAGCAGCTATAGGCCCATTTGTTTGACAAATGGCCTATGTAAGCTGCTCGAAAAGATGGTGAACCGTCGACTGGTGTGGTTCTTGGAGGATAAAGGTCTCCTGTCTGAGTACCAATGTGGATTTCGCTCTCATAGGTCCACCACTGACCATCTGGTGCGACTTGAGAGCGCCATACAGGAGGCTTTTTTCCGAAAGCAGCACCTAGTCACGGTTTTCTTTGACCTAGAGAAAGCCTACGACACCACATGGCGCTACGGGATCCTTTCCACCCTTCACAAGTGGGGACTCCGTGGTAACTTACCGACTGTTATTGCGAATTTCATGTCCGTCCGACTCTTCCGTGTAAGGGTCGGTAGGACATTATCGCAATATTATACCCAAGAAAATGGAGTTCCTCAGGGTTCAGTGCTGAGTGTCACCTTGTTCGCGATTGCCATTAATGGCATTGTTGCCGCCGCCGGGTCCGCGGTAGTTCCATCGCTGTATGTAGACGATTTAGCTCTGCATTACAGCTCTGGAAGTATGGCAGTCGTGGAACGGCAATTGCAGCTAGCTATCAACCGGGTCGACAGGTGGGCTCACGACCGGGGTTTTCGTTTTTCAGCAGCGAAAACCTCCGTCGTCCATTTTTGTCGGCTACGGAGGCTACATTTACACCCTGAACTACATCTCAGGGATGCTGCGTTGCCGTTGGTTGACACTTATCGCTTCCTGGGGCTCCATTTTGACAGCAAGTTAACGTGGCAGCACCATATACGGCAATTGAAAATGACATGTCTCAGGAAACTGAACATGCTCAGGTTTCTTAGTGGCACTACGTGGGGGGCTGACCGTGCGGTGCTGCTACGGTTCTACCAAGCCCTCGTCCTGTCCCGGCTAGACTATGGTTCTGCGGCATACGGTTCAGCAAGGCCGGCAACCTTGAAAATGCTGGACAGTATCCACCATAGTGGCGTTAGGCTGGCTACCGGTGCCTTCCGGACCAGCCCGATACCCAGCCTACTTGCCGAATCGGGTGTTCCACCTTTAAATTATAGACGCCAACATATGCTTTTAGCATATGCTGCCAATGTGCGTCAAATGCCGCAACACCCGACCTATCAAGCTCTCTTCGGTACCCAAAACCACCAGGGGTACGCCAACCGGCCTCGTGCCACTCGGCCGGTTGGTATTAGACTTGATAGCTCGTGTACTGAAATAGGAGTGGCTGTAGGTCCCTGTATGATCCGGACATCTAGCGAGGTGCCTCCGTGGCAAGTCCCGCGTCCGGAAATTCGGTTAGATCTTCACCAAGGTCCTAAGGTGAACACAGATGCGTCCGTTTACCGGAGGCAGTTCCACAGCATAGTTCACCAATTTCCGGACGCTGGCATTCTATACACGGATGGTTCGAAGGTGGACGAGAAAGTGGGCTGTGCTTACGTTATTGACGGTGCAAATACCAAGATCTCTTTGCCTGAGGCCTGTAGTGTGTTTACTGCGGAGCTCGTTGCCATCTATGAAGCTCTGCAGTTTGCACTACAGGATGCACGAATCCACTTTCTCGTGTGTACCGACTCTTTGAGTTCGTTGCAGTCAATTGCTACATGTTTCCCGCAACACCCCCTAGTGCAGCGAATCCACGACCTACTAGCCGGGCTGTGCCACGCTGACACTCGAATCACCTTTCTGTGGCTTCCAAGCCACATCGGAATTGCGGGAAATGAGTTAGCAGATCAAGCTGCAAAAGAGGCGGTATCACTACCACCTCGACCAATGGAGGTACCCGCTAGAGATATTCGCTCTCAGTTACGCCTACAAGTTCTGGCTTTTTGGGAGAGTCAGTGGCTAGCTTACCCACTGCCCAGTAAACTGAGAGCGATCAAGGGAACTACTCGCGTGTGGCGGAGCTCCTTCCGGGCCCGGAGAGAGTCCGTCATTTTGTGTAGGCTAATGATAGGTCATACAAGATCCACCCACTCATACCTAATGAGAAGGGAAGACCCCCCACTTTGTACCTGTGGAGCCGTATTCACAGTGGCCCACATTTTCACCCAGTGTGTGGATCTTGCTGAGTTACGAAGAAACCTTGGTTTGCAGACGACACTCAAACTTATATTAGCCGATGACGCGGTGGCTGCTGATCGCGTTATCCGCTTTATAAGTGAGAGTGGGTTAGGGCCAGCAATCTAAATTTTCCAGTGAACATTGACTCAACGACTTGTTCGTTTTTGAATGATAATGTTTTGTTTTTTCCGTAATTTTTGTTTATTTTTATAATTTTTTATTTAATTGTTTGTTTTTTGTTTTATTAATTTTTGGTCTTTTTAAATTTAGATGTCCACCTCAAAATTTTAAATTCAACTCAAAATTTGTATTCTTTAATCTGTGTTAAGAGGGGCAGATGACCTCGTAGTTCCGCCCCTTAAAACAACAATAACTAACTAACATCTGTGCGAAGCCAGTATAAAACAACTGTTGATCCTCTTCAATCGTATATGGATTGAAGGGGAGTTTCCATCTCAATGCCGAGAGGGGATCGTGATACCGATTCCTAAGGCTGGAAAGGATCCCAAGTTTGTAAGCATCTATAGGCCCATTTGTTTGACAAATGGCCTATGTAAGCTGCTCGAAAAGATGGTAAACCGTCGACTGGTGTGGTTCTTGGAGGATAAAGGTCTCCTGTCTGAGTACCAATGTGGATTTCGCTCTCATAGGTCCACCACTGACCATCTGGTGCGACTTGAGAGCGCCATACAGTAGGCTTTTTTCCGAAAGCAGCACCTAGTCACGGTTTTCTTTGACCTCGAGAAAGCCTACGACACCACATGGCGCTACGGGATCCTTTCCACCCTTCACAAGTGGGGACTCCGTGGTAACTTACCGACTTTCATTGCGAATTTCATGTCCGTCCGACTCTTCCGTGTAAGGGTCGGTAGGACATTATCGCAATACTATACCCAAGAAAATGGAGTTCCTCAGGGTTCAGTGCTAAGTGTCACCTTGTTCGCGATTGCCATTAATGGCATTGTTGCTGCCGCCGGGTCCGCGGTAGTTCCATCGCTCTGCATTACAGCTCTGGAAGTATGGCAGTCGTGGAACGGCAATTGCAGCTAACCATCAACCGGGTCGACAGGTGGGCTAACGACCGGGGTTTTCGTTTTTCAGCAGCGAAAACCTCCGTCGTCCATTTTTGTCGGCTACGGAGGCTACATTTACACCCTGAACTACAACTCAGGGATGCTGCGTTGCCGTTGGTTGACGCTTATCGCTTCCTGGGTCTCCATTTTGACAGCAAGTTAACGTGGCAGCACCATATACGGCAATTGAAAATGACATGTCTCAGGAAACTGAACATGCTCAAGTTTCTTAGTGGCACTACGTGGGGGGCTGACCGTGCGGTGCTGCTACGGTTCTACCAAGCCCTCGTCCTGTCCAGGCTAGACTATGGTTCTGCGGCATACGGTTCTGCAAGGCCGGCAACCTTGAAAATGCTGGACAGTATCCACCATAGTGGCGTTAGGCTGGCTACCGGTGCCTTCCGGACCAGCCCTATACCCAGCTTACTCGCCGAATCGGGTGTTCCACCTTTAAATTATAGACGCCAACATATGCTGCCAATGTGCGACAAATGCCGCAACACCTGACAGTAGGGGAGAGCTTGGAGTTCTGCCTCCCCCACCACTACTCCCAATGCGAGCCGATAACTCCCGAACCCGTGGTCGGAGATTCACGAATGAGGTGTCGTTGGACTTGGGATGGCGGGGGCTTTGCTATGGACCACTCGTAATATTTCCGGAAAAAAAATTGAAAATTTTTGTTTTAGAAAGTAGGTGATAGTTTGAAAACCAAAAATGATAGAACGTTGTGCTATGACTCAGACGAATGGTCTTTATGACCTTTAATTTTTTAAATAAAACGTTTTTATTTTTTATGTTTTTTTGAAAACACTCGAATTTTGAAAAGTCTATATTTTGGAAACCAGGAAGTTTCCAAAAAAGTTTGTTTGACGTAAATCAATGTTCCCTATGCCCCCTACCCCTAAAATATATTTCAAGTCTCTAGAATGAAAACCTGTAGTAGTGTGGTAACAGGGGAGCTGCAACACTTGGGAAGTTGTTAGCCCCTGCGACCTTGGAATGGAAGGAGCCATGGATTCGTTTTTTTTTTGTCTCGTCCTGCTCTTTACGGGAATGTAGGTGTCGAAAAGGTGAAAATCTGGAAACACGGTTTTTTGGGGGGAAAAACGTGATTTTAAACTTTTTGCTATATCTCGCGAACCAATTGTGCTAGAGGCGTGTACGACAGGTCCAAGGACTCGAGGTGACGTCCTCTTTGCTATGGACCACTCGTTATAATTTAAAAAAAATTGGAAACTCGATTTTGGGGTAAACACGTGTTTTTTGTGATTTTGCCGATATCTCACGGACCAATAACGCTAGAGACGTGTACGAGGTGTCCTAGGACTCGGGCTAAGGCCCCCTTTCGAGTGTGGTAGATATTTTTTCCAAAAAAATTCACAAAGGGCCTAACGCCATACATGTTGAAAAAACGTTTTCTTTTTTATCTGTTTATAATGTTTATGAAGCATGGTGGTTGAGAGAGACGATACGACTGAGTGTGTGTGTGTTTCAATGAACCTGTCGCTAACCACGGTGACTGTGTTCAATAGAACAATCGCTATTTCGACGGGTCGGTTTATGACAGAACGAGGGTGCGTTTTTTTTCACACATTTTACCTTTGACGTGTAAACGGTGATGAGAACTTGGTTCTATGTTGGTCGAAGCGAGTTCAGAAAACCAACTTGCAGACGAGCAAGAGGTGAATGTCATTTGAGCTTATTGGAAGGCGTTGATCTGACTTGACAACAGGTGCAATGGAAAAATGACCATGACGCTTGAAGGTGAAATAATCTGACCATTTTAGTGGCAGGGAAGAGCGAAAGGCATGTGAACATGTGTGAAACCACATGTAGGCTAAACCAGTGACATCCTGTCTTGCTTCGTACGTGACAAAATGCAAGTCCATGTGAAATTTGATCTACCACAGGTGTTCACGTTGGACGTTAGCTGTCCACGTGCCTGATAATAGAATGGTCAAAGCGTGGGGGGAAAAAAGATTATACATGCAACGTAGCATATATAAAGACATGTCGTTATCATATCCACGCTCACTTAGATGACTACCTTTGAACACACTGCGTTGCATTAAACCCCTGGTCTTGTTTAACAGTTTTCGTGTTGGTGGAAAATACTTAACCTTGTTGTGGGGTAGGTATATATTTATTCATTTATATATTTATTGATTTTTATATAAATATATGCAATTATTTATTGATTAGGTAATTAATGATTTTATTTATTTATTTATTTATTTATTTGCAGATAACGTGTATAGCCTACCTGTCGTGTGTCTGTGGGAAATATATTAAAGAAAGAGAAAGACAGACAGCTAGAAAAGGAAACCATTTCCACAGTAGCCCACGAGACGGGAATAGAGCAAAGCATTACACGTGAAGGTGAGATTTGTTTTTTTTAATATATAACCTGTTTGATTTTGTTTTGTTTATGAAAGGCATAAACTATATGGAATGGATATACTTATGGTGGTTTATTTTATTTCTTTTTAGATATTTGAAAAAAAAAAGGTTCACCGCTACAGCAAATACAGTTGAAAACCAAGTGGCTTTAGAGTGGAACCATTGTCAAGCAGTCTACAGCTGAAAACTCAGGTGAGAGTGTTCTTTCAAAATAATGTCTTTTACTGCTGTGGATACGTTAACTTGGGAGCCCCTTGAGTCTTGTTTCAAATCGCATGTCTGCTCTGGTCGTGTGGTCAATGTTAGAAAAAGTTTGATTCCCAAAGAATTTTTAGAATCTTGTTTTGAAATTTTTAAAATTGAAATTTGTACAGCGCAAAGGTTGCATACGGCTTTAAAGGTGAATACAGAACTAGTGTGCAATTTCGTATATAAAATGAAGGACGTGGAGCATAAAGAGAAATTTTATATTTGCAGTAAAATGCAAGAGCTTTTGATAGCCGATAATCTGAACGAGTGGTATCAAAGCCATGTGGTGAATGACTTGCTATCAAAATTTGATAAACTGCAACAAGGACCGAGTGGTTTAGCGTTAGACAAAATTCACCATCTACAAATCAACATTTGTCATTTCAACCCGTTGAATGCTGGGTCTAGCTATATTAAAACACCGCCAGCCATAGCTTCGAAAAAGGCTGTGGTGAATATTGAAAATTTTGATGATGAATGTTTTCTGTGGGCTGTGGCTGCGTATTTGCAGCCAGCTCAAGATCGTAATGTTAACAGACCAGCAAAGTACAAGGCCAAGTTTGATGAATTAATACAAACTTTAAATTTAACTCGAGTGTCGTTCCCTATGGACTTAACCGAGATCCATAGGTTTGAACAAGACAACCAGGACTTTTTGTTTATGGTGTATGGCCTTGATGGTGATGAGATTGTGGGTCCTCTTTATGCCACAAAACAACCGAAACGACACCACATTCATCTTTTATATCTGTCTTACGGAGAGGTGAATCACTATTGCCTCATTAAAAGCCTGAGTAGATTGCTAAGCAGCCAAATGTCCAAAGCACATGGTAAAAAGCATATTTGTGACCGTTGTCTCCAATACTTTTGGACGCCTACTTCTTTGGAACGTCATAGGGTGGATTGTGTTACTCAGGAAGCGGTGAGATTGATATTGCCACAAGGGGACAAGGCTGTGTTAAAGTTTAAGGACATTCACAAGCGTGACACTGTCCCCTATGTGGTGTATGCAGATTTTGAAGCTCTCACTACACCCATGGCGGGATGTGAACCAGATCCCTTCATGAGCTCAACCACACCCATTCAGAAACATGAACCCTTTGCCATAGGATTTAATGTGGTGTGTGCCTATGACCCCACACAATCCGTTTACAAATACCGCGAGGGGCCAGATTGTGCCAAATGGTTCTTGGATGAACTTGTCAGGTTGGCCGACCATGTACAGGAATTACTGGACCACCCAGTACCCATGAGCCTATCTCCTGAACAGCAGCAGCAGTATGAGCATGCCACGACATGCCATATTTGCGAAAAGCCACTGATCAGTGCTGAAGACACCGTTCGTGATCACTCGCACTTTACGGGGGAGTTTCGTGGAGCTGCGCATAGTAAATGCAATTTGAACTTTCCAGCTCCTCGTTTCATCAGTGTCTTTTTCCACAATCTGGCAAATTATGACATTCAGTTTTTGATTTGTGAATTGGGTCATGTCAACAAGGGGTCGTTTACCATTATTCCCCAAAACCATGAGCGTTTTACAGCCCTGACATGGAGGTTGGGCGACTTGAGCATTCGATTTTTGGATTCCTTTAAGTTTATGGCATCCTCGCTAGACAGCCTTGTGAATGGCTTGAATGAGGAGGAATTAAAAATTACTAGAATGCATTTTAATGATCCTGAGCAATTTCAATTGCGCATTCGGAAAGGTATATTCCCGTATGATCTCTGCAATAGCTGGGACGTGTTAAAGCAAAGAAAACTCCCACCACAAGAGAAATTTTACTCGAAACTAACACGCAGTACCGTTTCCGATGAAGACTATGCACATGCATGTCAAGTTTGGCGAGTGTTTGGCATGAACACGCTAAGTGAATATGCTATGCATTACCTAAAACTGGATGTATTGCTGCTCACTGATGTGTTTGAAAAATTCCGTAACTTGTGTCAACACATTTACGGTCTTGACCCGGCTCACCATTATACGAGTCCTGGGCTCTCGTTCGATGCCGCTTTGAAATACACTCAAGTGGAATTGGATTTACTCACCGATGTAGACATGGTTCTATTTTTTGAAATGGGCATTCGTGGCGGTTTTGTGTCACATAACCAGCGCCATGCCGAAGCGAACAATGTCTACATGCCTCATTATTCACCAGACAAACCAGATTCGTACTTAATGTACTATGACGTGAATAATTTGTACGGTTACGCCATGAGTCAGCCTTTGCCATATGGGAAGTTTGCTTGGCTGACAGACAAGCAAGTGTCAGAATTTGATGTGAACATGGCTAGCCAAGAAACAGGCCGTGGATATGTGCTAGAAGTGGATATTGAATATCCCTCATCCTTGTATAATGAACATGCCGATTTCCCATTCTGCCTTGAGCAAATGGTTCCCCCTGACAGTAAAGTGAAAATTGAAAAACTCATGGGCACACTTTACAACAAAAATCGGTACGTGCTACATATCCAAATGTTGGTGCAATGCCTCGCCCAAGGCTTGGTGTTGAAGAAAATCCACAGGGGTATTTCTTTTGCTCAAAAAGCATGGCTTGAGCCATACATGCGACTCAACACAGAGCACCGACAAATGGCAACACAGCAGTTTGAAATTATTTTTTTTAAATTAATGAACAACTGCATCTATGGCAAGTCTATGGAGAATGTCCGCAAATACCGTGACATTAAATTGGTGAATGTCTGGAAAGGGCAGTGGGGTGCCCGGAGGTACATTGCCAAGCCAAATTTCAAATCGATCAAAATTATCGATGAGGATTTGGCTACTATTGAAATGAGTAAGACCAGCGTGATCATGGATAAGCCCATTTACTTGGGTCAAGTCATTTTAGACTTTTCTAAATCGGTCATGTATCGATTCCACTATGAGTTTGCCAAACGCCATTTTGAGGACGTCTCTCTTTTGTATATGGATACGGACTCATTCATTTACCACATTCGCCACTGCAACCCCTATGACGTCATGAGGCAACATAGTGACTGGTTCGACACCTCTGACAACGTGTTTCAGCTGCCCATAAAAAACAAGAAGGAAATGGGCGTTTTAAAAGATGAATGCGGTGATTCCATTATGACGGAATTCGTAGGTTTGGCTTCGAAAATGTATGCTTACCGCACACTCGACTATAAGGAAGCCAAAAGAGCAAAAGGTGTAGGTAGAGCAGTGGTAAAATCGCTACGTGTAGACGATTACTTAGCGGTTTTACGCACTGGCAAAGCTATGTCTCATACACAGTGCAGGATACAATCG
The DNA here is from genome assembly GCA_946902985.2 of Meconema thalassinum. Taxonomy (NCBI): domain Eukaryota; kingdom Metazoa; phylum Arthropoda; class Insecta; order Orthoptera; family Tettigoniidae; genus Meconema; species Meconema thalassinum. The sequence goes on along the minus strand of OX336388.2, from coordinate 188,421,022 downwards.
AGCAACCATCATTTGTATCTTGTGGAACAGAGAAAACGCTCCCTCGCCTCCATGGATAACAAACGTGTGTGGGCTGATGACCTGCTCACCAGCCTGCCCTGGGGTTATGATCGCAAGGAGGAGGAGGTGTGATTTCACTGTTTAATCGTTTATGGGACATAGCTTTATGTAACTTGTAGATTTAGTATTTTGTAAATATTGGTTTCTGTCATTGTAAATAGTAGATTTTGTAAATAGTGGCAACCCACTTGGACCATTTGCTCTTTAAAACAGTTCTATGCAACCTTATTTTTTTAATTTTTTTTGATTGGTTAATAGTGTGATTATTTTAACGCTGTACAAAGTTGAGTTTTTTTTGTAAATATGAAATAAGTAAGATTTTTAGTAGCTTTTTTTTCTTTTTTTTTGAAATGGTAAAATGGTAAACTAAAAAAAGTTCTTTTGGGATGAGTGTGCATGTCGAGAATGTGCTTTTGGGAATAAATAAAGTGGTTGTGTTTGTTCCCAAAGACAGGTGTGAATGTATGAGTGGAGAGAGAAAGCTGGTGTGTATGGTTGACCAGAGCAAACACGGTGAGGTAGGGTGGGTGGGGAGGGGGTAAATGGTCACTTATATACTCATTTTGTTTTCAATGGTTTAGTTTTCTTTGAAATGGGGCAGACAATAGACATTATTTTTGTAAAAACAGTCTTACCTGCAGTAGTCGTAGACCTCGACGTTTCTCCAAACACCCATAAACACATTGCAGCATCGCCATGGTCAAGCACTTGCATCAACATCATTGTCAAATCTCAACTTTCGACATACACCAAATGGAAAAATGTAAAAACAGCAAAATGGAAAATCCATGTTTCCATATCACCAAAACAAAAAACGCAAAACTTAAAACGGACATTTTTTAAAACTGAAAATGGCCATGTGTGAAATTTGAAAATTCAAAAACTTCAAACGGACATTGTTTAAAATGTGTCATGAACAAACTGGAAAAATCCATATCATCAAAAACGCAAAACTTGAAACGAACTTTTTTTAAATCTGTAAATTGCAAAATGACAAATGGCAGTGTGTGAATTCATCATGTGTGAAATGTGTAAAAATGAAACATAAGCCATCAACATCACGATTTCTTAAAATTAAAAATAACAAAACATCGTGCTCTGGTAAACCTTTGTTTTTATTTCATAGTTATAGTGAATTGACAAAAGAAATATAGAATACAAACAAATCCCAATTCCTCACTCCTCAATGTTTATGTCCATGCATCATCAACTTTCCTTTCATAGCACTCATGACAATCAGGGCTGCCATCCTTTCACCCACTGAGGCATCACTGGATGTGAAACGTTGTTTAGCTTTCTTCAATAACAATTTATCTGCCACATGTCTTAAACCAGGATGACTATAGCGTTAAGAAAGGTCATGTTCCTTGCATGCTTGATCCAAAAGATTAATGGGTACATCACCACGTTGTAAACGTTTTTCAAGACGAGTTCCAGGGCCGCAAAAACGATAACCTGGAAGATGGATTTCGAAAGGTAAGTATTGAATCACTTTGTCAATGACGCCATTGCCAGTACAGGTCTGGCATATCCTTTTCCATTGATGGTAAAAAGGTTTGGTCTTCCTCCTCCTCTGTGGACGATGTTTGTGTTTGTTGTTGTTGCTTTTTCTCGCCATGACACCCGTGGAATGATTCAACAAATTCTTTACATGGACTTTTATGACCGTGATACAGTTTCACTAGCTGGCAAGTCTCACACTGACGCATAGACGGTATTTTTGCCATGGCCACTTGCTTATGGTGATCGTAATCCGTACAGGGTTGCAATTCACTCAACACAGGGTCTTGAGTCCATGATTTTGGTACATGTTGCCAGATTTCTTTGACCGCGTTGGCGGCCACATAATAAATGAACGACTTGTGGAGCGCCAAGTGTTCCTCTTTGGTAAAACTGTCTAGTTTCTTTTTGCACACAAAGAACTTGCCGATGGCTTTGTCCGTAGCATTGCCTTTTTCCATGGTATCATGTGCTGTAGATGTTTACACGTCGCTTGTAGAAATCTCACTGGCGTCATTCACAGGTAAATCTTGAGTTATAATTTTGTTCAACAACTCCCAGCAGGCATGAGTGGTTAACCAATGAAAGAGATGCCACGCATGCGATAGGGCTGTATGGGTAATGTTGCCACAGGAACAAGTATCCATGAGCGTTTGCAGGGAGGGGCAGCCCAACTCCATGAGGTCGATACATTAGTAGGAAGACGCCAAAAATGGTTGCAACCATTGACGTTTTTCATTACCTTTCACAAATACCACATTGGCCGAGGACAAGTGTGCTTTCATGACCACGTCCAAATATTTATAGGAAATGGTTCCCTGATTCCAGTCTAGTTGCCTATGATTTTCAATCCACTGGGTTTGTTTACGGTCTTTTTCACACAACAAATCAAAAGCATGGGGTGGTTTAAATAGCAAATGCGTAGCTTGCGATATCCAAAACGTGGTACAATCGATCATGGCCACTTGTTTAAATATAAATTTGTTGTCACCAATTTTAAACCCTTGGCAATCCACAATGAGTGTGCGCAACATGTTGACGCTTGCCTGGACCAAGTTCAACTGACGACCGACTGACGATCAGGTGTGATCATGTCATGGGCTTACCTGCCATGCTAGTTTCAAATTGAGGTTAGGGTAGGACAGGGGGACATGTAAAAATTAGAATTTAAGAATTACATCATTTTATTATCATAACACGTCTTACAGGCTTTTCTCATTTTTGGATAAGGACGATAGCAACTGATACAATATAGTCTCTTGTGTTTGTAACGTCCATAACACCGATGATGTCCCAATGTCTCTAAACTAGGCGTTTTTGATGGTGAGCTGCTCACCGAAGCACCATGGACACCATACGGTCCACACGTATCGTAACTTGTTTTTTTTCATCACCCAGAGACACAAGTGAGGGATAGCTTGAATGACAGGGTATATTTCCCACTTCCATTCTACACAGGTAGGGGCAGGTGGGTGACCAGCGCTGATGTTCCTGCATGGGTTCATCGCCCTCCTGCCATTGGTCTATGATGTTGGGACAAAAGGCACATTTCACTTCATCTCTTGTTTTTAAATAGTAGAATCCAGCGGCCGCCAAGGCTTGAGGGTTTATGAAAGGCACTGGCCATGTGGCAAAAGTCTTGAAACGTTGTTCCTCAGAGTTTAAATTCATGGATGTAACGTCTCTTGAGGCTTTAAAGCAAGACATGACTGAGCGGCTTGACGTGGGTTGAGCTGTTATTTATACACTCGTCACTTGGTTGGACAGTGGATAATAGTTGACTTGTTTGTGATGAATAATCAAACAGTAGGCCGTCGTATTGGCTGGTACATTGTCATGCATTTCAAAATCTAGTCGAATGTCGATATTGGATGGCTTGACAGACTCTTCCAGGTAAGAACAGTCAAAAACAATCAGTGGTGCTCTTGCCTTAAACGCTTGGGGTAGTAGCATGGGGCCGTTCTCTTTTTGATAATACGACCATCGAAATTTAGAAAACAAGTCGTACAGGGGGCCAAACTTATTTTTTGAAAAATCCAAATCCAGTCCTTCATAGGGAAACACAGCTCCGTTGAGGAAAAGACGTGCATTTCTCAATTGCAGGTGATCAAATTGCGTGGCATCTTTGGTTTGTTGATACTTGCGATTCGTTTGAAAACCCACGATCAGGTAGAGAGGTCTCTCTGTATAGCGAGCTGTTTTACAGACCAACTGTGTGTGTTGGTGGTGGGCAATAGCGGATACTCATGGAGTGCCCAGCTTCTAAATTCCACGGGCAGAGGCATATCTCTCTTTACCATTTTGAGTATGTCCAGTTTTTTGCTATCTTCAAGGGTCACATGAGGCACTTTCCATAGCAAGCGTTGTAGTTGAATTTTTGAATCGATGGGGGCATTGTCGGCTCCCTTGAGTGCATTATTATCACTCCTGTCTCTCACTAGGTAAAGCACTTGCCTTGCGTTGACCACAATGCGTTGGTGATCTTCGGCAAAGCCTAAAATCAATTTAAGAGGTAAATATCCAGTAAAGGTCCCATCGGTGTGTACCATCCAGTCATTGGTCGTGTCAGGACACCAACCTGCCATGCAAAGTGTTTTACCCTCTTCCTCACTATAAGAGGGGTATAGTTTCATGACACTGGAAATGCCCACATTTCGAGGGCTATCCACCACGATATCGTTAATGACATACCGCACTTCAGAAAACAGAAAGGTTAAACCATGGTTGGCAAACTTGGATGTGGTGGGTGTAGAGCCATCGGCTTTGGTGAGCCGACCTTCAATCTGAATGACACTTTCATGCGGTAGGGTGTAAATATCTTGGTTGTTGATTACAAATTGAATTTCATCATTGTTATTGAGTCCAGGTGTTTGAGCTTGATAGGAATGGAGATCAATTCTTACCACTCCTGGTTGCTCCTCGATGCGGTTCGCTATCTCTAGGATAGAATTCATTATGAGGGTTGACGTGGTAACCCAAATATTGTAAAATCTGCTTGCCTTGAGATGTTAACGTGTATTCACGTGGCAAACAACTAACACCATTCCTAGACGGTGTTGTTGCTTTATACACAAACTTCATAGTGGCTTTAGCACCAACTTGTAAGTCACCGGTGTGGCAGAATCTAGATCAATGAGTTGTTGATCTCTATTGATCTGTCTTAATGTTATATTACTAATACTATCGACAGCCACAGAATGAAAAAGCACCACTGAAGGGTTTTCACGAATAATATAGCCATTGGGCGATGTCACGATAAAGTCATAAAGCGAATGCGATGGTTCCTGATTGGTGTACACTTGGCTAATAATATTACACGTCACCGACACATGATGGTCCTCAATGAATTTCACTTCATGGTCTGATTCATGTTTTTTGTTGGGCTCCAACACACGTGGTTTAAATCCTAGTAATGGGCCAATGGAATCGGGGTGTGTTTTAAAGTCAATGTTGAAGGTAGAGAAAATACTGCAGCGATGAGTGTTGGTATTGCCTACAAGTTCAAACTTGCGCGTTCCTTCGAGAAATGACTTTAAACCATATTGATTGATCAACACCACATAAATGTGCTCATAAATATCATCGATCGTGTATCCACCAGAGTTCAGGGTGAGCACAGAAACATCATAGTAAAACTTGTTGTTCACATTTTCACGTATGTTGTATATTCGATTGTACGTTTCAAGAGAAACTAGTCCTAAACCATAGGGTTTTTCACTCAATTCGATAGGCGGGTAAAAGTCTAGGCTGACTTTAGGTCCACGTCCATGCAGTGTAAACGTTTTAGTTTCTGCCGACATACTGGTGGCGTTTTTGCTTATGCTGCGTCTTATATAAAAAAAAATAAACACAAACGTCCACACTGTTGGCTGTTAAACGTTTGCTCACGTTTCACATTATAATATATCTTGATCCTGTTTCCACGGTCACTAGTTCCATGGGCGGAGGCAAATTCCCAAAACTGTACCATACAATGGATCCCTCTTTGGCATAAGCTACATAATGCGTTCCTGGTCCTCGGTGATCATCCAAATTGACAACAGCACATTCCTGTTTCCAGGGTCGTGGGGGTAATTGGTTTCACATAAACACACCTCGAAAATGAGAAAGCTTTAGTTGTTTAGCATAGCTTTCCACTTGTTGATGCGTCAGGGCATGTCTTGCTATGGCTGAGGTTTTTTTCTTTTTTTTTTATACTTCGAAATGGTGAAATCCCAAATCCTTGTTGATAAAAGGCTGGCTTTAAATTGGCATTTCTAGCCCCGATGGCAATCGCTTCCATCGTTTCATTGTGTCGCTGACTTTCTTTGAGTTGTTGCTTGCCCTGCTGCGCGGCTTTAATGGTTTTCGCCACTGCACTGGCACCACCCAAAAGTGAACCCAGAGCAGCCAAACCGGCAAATAATGCAGGTAAAAATCCCGCTCGTTTGGGGACGGGAATCACTCGCCCTTGGTTTGAAACCTGTCGCCGACGTTTTGGAATAACATGTCTCTGTGCTGCTCGAAGGGCTTTCCTTATGGTCAATACATTATTTTTTAATTTTATACTTTTGCAAGGGCTTGTCCACGAATGTCGTAAGCCCAGGCTTTGCCAAGGACAAAGTCCTTTTTTTAGTCTTTCTCACCACATACCTTTGTTTCACCATGATGATAATGACCCACAACCTTCCACAAGAATGTTTAAATCACAACTAACGTTAGATGGTTATTTCATGGCTGTATATTCCAATTCCACATAAAGTGGGAAATCGTTTATGGTTTTTCCCGCTTGCTTTTCATCCCATGTCAACATGAGATGAAAGGATAATTCGTCACCTGCATTGACCATTTCATGGTTATGGACCAACATCCTATGACCATTTAACTTTATTTGTAAATGCTTCTCATCAGGTATGGCATATTTCATGTGAATGGTTCCATCATAGTGTAATCGATAGTGGCTTAAACCCGAAGCAAGCACATAGGTCAAGTGCTGATCATGGACTAGCGGTAAATGGTTTCTGTCATTCAAAGGTTTTTCATTTGTCAGATACACTAAAAATACAGATGGGATAAATTTATAAAGCCTTTTCATTTCATGGGTCACATAACGCTTGGTACAGACATCGTCTTCGTCTTGCGGGTCTTCCACGTGAATAATCCGATGGTGATTAGCGCTATAGCCATTCACCGTAAGCTGGGGCACTTTGTCATAAAACTCATACACTTTGTTATCCACATACCTTTTCGTAGTAACGTCTGTAGACACTTGAGGATGTTTTACATGGGTTAACCGCTTTCCCTTAAAGTCATAATCTCCCTGTTTTGTGCGTGGCACTACTGACCTATCCACATAGTGTTTATTAGCAGGATCTGTTTCCTGTTTAGGATCATGTATGGGGACAGGCCTAGCTTTGGCCATCAACGCACGCCCAAAGACATCCATCGTCAACCTGTAGTACCAGTCTACTGTTTCTATGACAAGGTTCGGTGTCCTGTATATAGACAGCCTGCTAGCCTGTCTAAGCCTTAGTTGAAATGAAGATTATTAAGCAGCAAGAGTCATTCCCCGTGGGGGACATGGTTTCCCATCTCTGTCCCACATCACGTGAACAACGCCATGGTTCACTCTTTCCATCTTCCATTCGCTGCATCATTGTGGGGCCTTCCGGCTGTGGAAAGACTAATCTTTTGCTAACGCTCATCACAGCGCCCAATGGTCTGCGTTTTCAAAATATTTATATTTTTGCAAAATCTCTCTACCAACCCCTCTACGTGTTTCTGGATCAAGTCATGTCTGGATTACAAAAAGAGAATATGGGTTATTTTACATTTTCCATGCAAGAAAATGTATTTCACCGGATGAAGTAAAGCCTGATTCACTCATGATTTTCGATGATGTATCCACTGAATGTCAAGGCATCATTCAAAGCTATTTCAGCATGGGTCGACACAAACATATCGATTGCTTCTATCTTGGGCAAACGTATTCTAAAATGTCCAAACAGTTGATTCGTGACAATGCCAATGTCATTGTTTTATTTCGTCAGGACGAGAGGAACAGTCGTCACATTTATAATGAACATGTGAATCCGGATATGACCTTTCAAATGTTTACAGAATTGTGTGCCAAGTGCTGGAACACTCAACGTCATGCCTGTTTAGTGATTGACAAACAAAGTGAACTCAACCAAGGACGGTATCGCTTAGGGTTTGATCATTTTATTGCTATTTAAGGCCCTGTCTCATTCCCCGGCAAGTCATTTGTCAAGACACCATGGCGTTAGCAGAGAGTCAATTGAAAACGCATATTATTAGAACAAAAAATACTATTCGCCAAAAGTTTCGTCAATTGAAACAATCACGTGCAAATCATGCTTTGTTTATTCAGCAACATTTAGCACCTCCACTAAAAGCCATGTTGAAACCCTCTTTCAAGCCATCTGAAACGCTACCCACCGTTTCACAAGCCACGCAGACGCTGCACGAAGACCCTGAGGAAGAGGAAGAGGAACAGGAAGATTTGACTAGTGTTAGTGAAGTTGAGGATGAGGAGGAACAAGTGTTTACGCCTCAAAAGAGTTTTTGAGAAAAAAGAAATCCTTGGCCATGGTCGATACACCTTGCCCTTCCAGGGCGTCTCCGTTTTCACAACTCTTGGCCACCCCTCAACATAAAGCACAACTGAAAACCATTTTAATAAAATATTATGGATCAACATTGGAACCCTATTTCACCGATCTATTTATTGGAAACACAGATACCACGTATGGTGTTCGCTATGAGGATGATAGTTTTAAAATTGGCGATTCATCCATTAAATTTGCTCGTACTAAAGCTGTCATTAAAAATATCAACTATAAATTAACGCCAGGACTGTTAAAGCTGCTCTTTTCTCGGACCCCCTCTTCCCATGATTATACGTCAGAGGACCTTGACAAATATAAATCCATAAGTAACAAAATGGCGGATATGTAAAAGGTTTATATTCTAAACGTAAGCAAAATTAAGAAATTTCGCAGGTTTACCGAGGATTACGCGAGTGACTAAAGTGTTAAATATTGTGTGAACAGTGTAGATAAAATACGTAGGAGAAATACAATACATAACTTGTTAAAAGAGAAGACATATAACATTTAATATCATGACGGTCAACTGTGCTCCATGCGGCAAAAAGATCAAGAATAATCAGCAGGCTGTAGGATGTGATGGTGAGTGTGGACGCTGGTTTCATGTAACATGCATGAAAATGAGTAAAGACACTTACCAACAATTCCGGAAAGATGATACTTTTAAATGGTCATGCAATCGTGAAGACTGCCTCCCGCAACCTAACCTCAAAGAGGTTATGGCATCTTTCTCCCAGAAACTTGAGGAATCCCTTTCGGCGATGAGAGAAGAAAACCACGAGGTAAGAAAACTAGCAACTTTCTTATCAGAAAAGTATGATGAACTCCACCGGGAAATTGAAACTCTGAAGAAAGAGAGAAAAACCGTCAAGGACGCAGAAATGGCAGCATCTAGAGCTATCAATGAATTGGAGGAACTAAAACAGTACCAGCGCAAGAACAACTTGATAGTGTATGGAATACCCACTGAAAGAGAGGAGGATGTATTTCACAAAATCTCGGACATTGGCAAGACGTTAGGAGTTGAAATCACCAGGGCAAACATAGACGCAGCTCACCGCCTCCCGTCAACAAAGCCTGGGCCTCAACCGACAATTGTGAAATTAAATAATAGGTGGAAGAAGGAAGAGATTCTCAGTAGCAGAAGACAAAAGAAGACCCTGAAGACGAGTGAAATTGGTTACAGTGATGGTGGTAATATATATATCAATGAACACCTGACCCCAAGAAATGAAACCATCGCCAAAAAGTGCCGTGAATTGAGACAACAGGGAAAAATCTTTGCAACTTGGGTCAGAGACTGCAAAATATACATTCGGAAAAATCAAAATGGACCCTCAAAGCTTATATCAAGTGCTGAAATACTGGATTCACTCGCCCTCTCAAACTAAAATCTATGGAATAGTAAGATATCTACTAAGTATTATCCCATATGGAACTAGAATCACAGAAATTAAATTTTTTAGGTAATGCAAATAATAATACACTAGAATTAACCGAGTGTAACTGTAATACACTTAGCGATTATTATAAAATTAAGGACAGTAAACACATAATAACCGATACCAGTACACTAAAATGCGTACACATAAATGCACATAGCATAAAAAACAAGTTCGATGATATCCAAATAATGTTAGACAGAATCAAAGGTGTAGATGTCCTAGCAATCTCAGAAAATTGGTTAACAGAACAAACAAAAATGTTTTTCAATATTAAGAAATATGTTGCATATCACATAGTTAGAAAGCAAGCTGGAGGGGGAGTATCTTTGTATATTTCAAACAAATGTAGCAGTACCCTTGTAAAGGAAATAAATTCCACCCACAGCATACTGCACATTACTGTGAGAAAAGGCCATCAAGAATACAATATAATCACTGCTTATAACCCTCATAAAAGCAACATTCCACACTTTCTAACTGATCTCGAAGTAATTATTAGTTCTTACTCAACGAATCCTGTTATAATACTAGGTGATATGAATATCGATCTATTATTTGGGGACAGATATACTAGTAGTTATATTAACCTAGTCAAATCATACGGTCTAGTCTTATGTAATACAAAATATCCAACTCGTGTAACACAAACTAGCTCTACTCTAATTGATCATGTATTGGTGAACGACTGTGACAAAATATGTAATGTCTATAATATTGATAATGATTTGAGTGATCACCATTTACTAATCTGTGAAATGAGAAACAAAAAGATAAACAGGAACTCAATATGTGATGATAGGCCAATAGAAAAGGATAAAATAAACTACAAAAAACTTAATAAATATTTAATAACTCAAGAATTTGTATGCAATGAAACTAACATCAATGACTACTACAATAAATTCTGTGATTTTATTAATAAAGGAATAGAAGCCTGTACTATGAAATATACGAATAAGGAGCCAAGTGCCCCACCAATAAAACCCTGGATCACACAAGATCTTTTAGCACTAATACACAGGAAAGATAAGATATATACAAAAACCAAAGTTAAAAATCCATCTGCAGAAATTTTAGAAGAATATAAAATTATTAGCAACCAAGTTACAAAACTTAAGAGAAACCTACAAAGAAACTACTTTGACCAAAAAATTCAAAATGCAAATAATCAGAGGGAAGTGTGGAGTGTTGTTAATGAGATGTTAAATAGACCAAAGAAGGGGAAAAATGAAATTGTCAAACTTATAGTCGATGGCACAAATGTCGAAAAAAAGGAAAATATATGTGATGAAATTAATAAATATTATGTCAATATTGCTAACAGTATATGGGAAAATCAAGGAAACGGTTCTACCTCGGACATTGCAAGCTATAAAAAAATACTAGCACTAAGACAATCTTTATGTTACCTACTGATGCTAATGAAATACAATCAATTATAAACTCCCTAAAACACAAAAACAATATAAGTGAGGACAACACTACTAATGTCATGCTACAATTGTGTCTTGAGGGCCTTACACCATATCTTGTCAAAATAATAAATCTTTCACTGATGACTGGTATATTCCCCGATGCCTGTAAAGTCTCTAGGGTGGTCCCGATCTACAAAAAAGGAGACAAAACCCACCCATCAAATTACAGACCCATTAATATTATATCTGCCATCAGCAAGGTTCTAGAAAGCGTTGTTAAACGAAGACTTATGAATTTCTTCATGAAAAATGATTACTTTGCAAACTGCCAATATGGGTTTATTCCAAATAGAGGAGCTGATAGTGCTATATTTGAAGTAGTAACTGATGTAGAAAAGGCATTAGATGAAAACAAACTAGCTGCTGGTGTACTAATTGACCTTCAAAAAGCATTCGATCTGGTTAACCATAAGATTCTCCTTAATAAACTAGAATTTGCAGGCATCAGAGGAGTGGCACATGATTGGTTCAAGAACTACCTCACTAACAGAAAACAATATGTTGCAATCGATAATGTAAAAGGGTCTCAAATGAGAATTGACACAGGAGTACCTCAAGGTTCTGTCTTAGGACCAATTCTTTTCTTGGCCTATATTAATGATATAGTATTATTAGAATTGAAAGGCAAGCTTAAACTATTTGCAGATGATATTTTTATACTCTATGCGTCACCAGGAAGGAGCTGCTCGCCATCGTGAAGACCATTGAACACTTCCACAAGTACCTAAATCTAAATTACATTTTGTAAGTATTTTCTATCTAAATTGCATTTTGTAAATATTGTCAATTCAAATAAATGTACAATAAGTATGTAGTTAGTTTTAGTTGTAAGTAGGTAGTTAGTTTGTCTATTAGATATGTCATTGTTCTATTAGACTGTGGTGTGTGAGTGTGTCTGGTAGCAGTTGCATTGTTTATTAGTTATAGTTCATTGTTTCAGTAGACTGTGATGTGTGAGGGTGCATGTGAGTGTGCCTGTTGACAGACTGTTTTAGAGGTAGTATTTGTTGTTGGTGGAACTTAAGTTTTTTGTTAGTAGAGTTTTGGTATTTAATTGTTAGTACGGTAGAAGGTTAGTATTTTTGTTAGTAGAATTGCTCTTTACTTATTCTGAAAGGGAGTAGCAGCCTTTCAGAATAAATCAAATCTTTACTAGTCTTATAGACGGTTAAGATATTGATAATATAAGCCAATAATGGCTACACTGCGTCCTGCTGCACGGCTGAAAGCAACGGGAAACTACAGCCGTATGCTATTCCCGAGGATATGCACCTCTCTATGCATAATTACATGTGATGATGGCCTCCTCCCTTGTAAAATTTCAATCCGGAGGTAAACTAGTCCCCCGTTCGGATCTCCGGGTGGGGACTACTCGAGAGGGGGTTAACATCACAGAAGTGACAAAGAGGAAATCTGACATTCTACGGATCGGAGCGTGGAATGTTAGAAGTCTGCTAGGAAGTGGAAGGTTAGAAAACTTAGAAAGGGAAATGGATAGGTTGAGGTTGGATTTGGTTGGGATTAGTGAAATGCGCTGGCAGGAAGAACAGGACTTTTGGTCAGGAGACTATAGGGTCATTAGCACTAAATCAAACAATGGCCAAGCAGGGGTTGGCCTCATATTGAGTAGGAAACTTGGACAGCGGGTGGAATATTATGAGCAATATAGTGAACGGATTATTGTAGCAAAAATCAATACAAAACCTACCTGCACTACAGTGGTACAAGTCTATATGCCTACCAGTCAAGCTGATGATGAGGATGTTGAAAAGGTCTACGAAGAAATAGACGAAATTCTGAGGTATATCAAGGGTGATGAAAATGTTATAGTAATGGGAGATTGGAATGCTGTGGTAGGAAAAGGGAGAGAAGGGAAGATAGTAGGAGATTTCGGATTAGGTGAAAGGAATGATCGAGGAAGCAGGCTGGTAGAATTCTGCACCGAGCATGAATTGGTCATAGCTAACACCTTATTCAATAACCACAACAGAAGAATATACACATGGATGAGACCAGGAGATACAGGGCGTTACCAAATCGACTTCATTATGGTCAAGCAGAGGTTTCGAAACCAGATTTTGGATTGTAAAACATATCCTGGTGCTGACATAAACTCTGATCACAATCTGGTTGTAATGAAATGCAGATTAAAGTTGAAGAAACTGAAGAAAAGTCAAAAGCCAAAAAGGTGGGCAATAGACAGACTGAAAGAGAAGGATGTAAACGAAAGATTCAAGAAGAGTATAAAGGAAGGACTAATGAAAAACCCTAAACAAACTTCAATTGCAGACGAATGGGCACTTTTGAAGAATGAAATAACAAAATCCGCAGAAGAAAACATTGGTAGGAAAGAAAGAATAGGTAGAAAACCGTGGATCACTCAGGATATACTAGAATTGATGGATGAAAGGCGGAAACACAAGAATCTAAGAGATGAAAAGGGGAAAGCAGAATACAGACGTCTGAGAAATGAGGTTAACAAGAAGTGCAAGGAAGCGAAAGAAGAATGGTTGAAAGAGAAATGTGCAGGTATAGAAAATTGTCTGAAATTAGGAAAAGTAGACACAGCTTATCGAAGGATTAAGAATACTTTTGGGGAAAAGAAGACTAAGTGCTGTAATATTAAGGACACAAATGGAAAGCCTCTAACAGATAGGGAAGAAAAGGTTGAGAGATGGAAAGCTTACATAGAGAGTTTGTATAAGGGAAAGGAGATTGAGAATCATGTAATGGAAAGGGAGGAGGAAATTGATGAGGATGCGAAAGGAGATTTAATATTGAGATCAGAATTTGATAGAGCTTTGGAAGACTTAAGCAGGAACAAAGCACCAGGCATAGATGATATACCGATTGAGTTGCTACGCTGCATAGGAGATGAAGGTCTGATCAGGTTATTTCACTTGGTGTGTAGGATTTATGAGACAGGTGAGGTACCCCCTGATTTCAAGAAGAATGTAATCATCCCTATACCAAAGAAAGTGGGAGCAGACAGATGTGAAGATTACCGTACAATCAGCTTGATTACTCATGCATCAAAGATCCTGTCTAGAATAATTTACAAGAGAATTGAAAGCCAGATAGAAACGGAGTTGGGTGAAGACCAGTTTGGTTTCAGGAGAAATGTAGGAACAAGGGAAGCTGTACTAAGTCTTAGGCTGATTTTAGAAGGTAGAATAAGGAAAGATAAGAGAACGTTCATGGCTTTTGTAGACTTAGAAAAGGCTTTTGATAACGTTGATTGGACTAAATTGTTTGACATTTTGAAATCAATTGGAATAAAGTACAGGGATAGGAGGGTGATATGCAATCTGTACAGAAACCAGACAGCAGTCATTCGAGTTGAAGGACATGAGAGAGAAGCTGGTATTCAGAAAGGTGTAAGGCAAGGCTGCAACTTATCACCCATACTTTTCAATCTTTACATTGAACAAGCAATGAAGGAAATTAGAGAAAAAATTAAAGTGGGAGTGAAGATTCAAGGAGAAATAATTTCAACTCTGAGATTTGCTGATGACATCGTCATCTTGGCCGACAAGCCTGAGGATTTGAATGAGTTTTTGAATGGTATGGACTCCGTCTTACGGAAAGAATTCATGATGAAAATAAATAAAGGTAAAACAAAAATACTGGAATGCAGCCGAAATAAATCAGAAACCTCTATGGAGATCAAATTGGCAGGTGAAAAGCTGAAGGAAGTAGGAGACTTCTGTTACTTAGGAAGCAGAATAACCAGTGATGGACGAAGCAAAGAGGATATTAAAAGTAGGTTGGCTCAGGCAAAGAAAGCATTTCTACAAAAAAGGAATCTGCTGACATCGAATATAGATTTAGGTATTAGGAAGTCATTTTTGAAAGCCTTTGTCTGGAGCGTGGCGCTCTATGGAAGTGAAACTTGGTCTATTGGTGCAGCAGAAAAGAGGAGAATTGAAGCATTTGAAATGTGGTGTTACAGGAGAATGATGAAGATCAGATGGGTAGATAGGGTTACAAACAAAGAGGTATTAAGACGAGTGGGAGAGGAGAGATGTTTCTGGCGACTGCTAATGAAGAGAAGAGATAGTTTGGTAGGACACATACTAAGACACCCAGGAATAGCAAGCTTAGTTATGGAAGGAAGGGTCGAGGACAAAAACTTTAGGGGTAGACCAAGGTTAGAATATGTTAAACAGATTGCCTCCGATGTAGGGTGTCGGAGCTATGTAGAGATGAAACGATTAGCTCAGGACAGGGAGGCATGGAGGGCTGCATCAAACCAGTCAAAAGACTGAAGACTCAAACAAACAACAACTGGGAACATCTGAACAGGAAATTATGCTAAATATTAATTATGATCTCAATAAGCTGGTGGATTGGTTGAGAGCACACAAAATGGTTATCAATATCACTAAAACAAAATATTTATTCTTCCATAAACCATCATACAAGATTGAGACCACAAACATAGTCAACATAGCCAACAAAGAAATAGAAAGGGTTAAATCGGCAACATACTTAGGTATCACACTAGATAGTACACTAACCTGGGAAAATCATGTAGAAAATGTAAAACATAAAATCAGCCCTTTAATTGGTATTATTTTCAGATTAAGATATAGCTGTCTTACTAGCCAACAATTGAAAAATATATACTTTGCTCTGATACATTCACATCTAATGTACATGAATTTCATATGGGGATATTGTAAGAAGGAGCTGATAAAAGAACTTGAGATACTCCAGAAACGTGCTATAAAATCTATCTTTGGACTTCCTTGGCTCACACCCTCAAATGAATTATACTCAAGAACTAAAATTATGCCACTGCAAAAACAAATAGCTATGTCAGCAACAGTATTTGTATACAAATTAGAAAACAAATTGATACACACACACATCCATTTTACCCATGCAAATGACATTCATCATTATGCAACAAGAGGAGTAAATCAAATATTCACCAGCCATTCCCAATCCATTAAATTTGGAACTAAAGGAATTATGTCCTCTATAATAAAAGAATACAACTCGCTACCATTAGGCATAAGGGAAAGTTTCTCTATAAAAACATTTAAGAGGAAAACAAAAGACTTCCTATTAAGGAATGAATAGCCCATGTACAATAGCCTTAAGCAATGCAATGTATCATACCAAATTATCTCTGTAAAATTAGTCACTAGCAATATAATATAAGTTACTATTAAATTAAACAATAATGTTACAAAAATTATATATATGCCATGCTGTAACTATGTTACTTGATTGTCCCTAACACGAGCTCAGGCTCATTGGGACCTATGTAAATAAATAAATAAATAAATAAATAAATAAATAAATAAATAAATAAATTTTATTGGATACCCATGCTCACAAAAGACAGTATGATCCCACGCAACAAGTGAATGCCAATATATCTCAAAAATATAAAACCATCATTGCAAAAATGTTTCCCACTAGTCAAAGTACTCGTCGTAAAGTGTCCGCTTCGGGAGTGACATTTAAACCATTAAAACCCCTTGTGGATGTTACCTACTGGCACAATCCCAATAAGCTCGTCCAGCGGCTACAGTTGTTGCATGCCTCACGTCAAGCTGGCCATACCGGTCACGATTGGGAAATTCAAGAAATTGAACAAGAACTTCGAAATGCCAAAATTATTGTTTAAGCCCTCACCCATTAAAATGGGTATTGCTCATGAGTTGCATCGCCCAGCTAGGTGTCACTATCCGTGACTCAAGGTGATTTCACGAGGTGTGGATGAACTTTGGCAGGCTGACTTGGTTGAAATGATACCCTATGCTAGCGTTAACAACGGTGTACGCTATATGTTGACCGTCATTGATGTCTATTCCAAAATGGCCTTTGTTGAACCTGTGCGTCGCAAGTCTGGTCCACTAGTTACCAAGGCCTTTCAACATATTATTCAACACTCCAAACGTCAACCTCAGCTGCTACAAACTGACCAGGGGAAAGAATTTTTCAACAAGGATTTCTCCAGTTTTCTCAAATCTAAGGATATTCACCATTACACCACGTACAGCAACCTCAAAGCCAGTGTGGTCGAGTGGTTCAACCGAACATTGAAAACCCATATGTGGAAAGCGTTTACCGCTCAGGGCACGTATCGCTGGTTGGACATGTTGCCAGAGCTAGTATCACGTTACAATGACACCAAACATAGAACGATTGGGACCAAGCCACGCCTCGTGACTAAAAATATTCAGCGATTGGATAAACTGCTTAACCCCATAAAAACAGCCGATCCTAAACGTCACCGACTGAACATTGGGGATTTTGTTCTTGTGAGCAAATTTAAGTCTGCCTTCAATAAGGGCTACACGCCTCAGTGGGGGACTGAACTATTTCTAATTCGTCAAGTCAACTTGGACACCCCAGTCACCTATTTACTGCAAGACCTCAACCACCAACCCATAAAAGGTAGATTTTATCTCCATGAACTTCAGAAAACAGCATTTCCTCAGCATTATCTTGTGGAAAAAGTGTTGAAACAAAAAGGAAATAAACTCTATGTCAAATGGTTAGGGTTTAACTCTACGTTTAATTCTTGGATCAATAAATTACATGTTGTGTGAACCTGTGCAATTTTTAATTTATTTATTCACACATGTTGTACACTACCTATAGCTCTATGTGTACAGTCCTCAGCTCCACATATTTCTTTATCTTTCCACCTGTGTTCTCTCTTACATTACCCCTCCCCCTCTCCCTCCCTTCACCTCCCACCACTGCTGTTCGCAGCTCTTGCCTATCTATTGGTTGTGACATCATTCCGACAAGTTGCATCATACTTTTTACTGATTCAGCGATTCCCACGCTTTGAACATTCTCTTATCAGGCACGTGGACAGCTAACGTCCCAGGCGAACACCTGCGGTAGATCAAATTTCACGTCAACTTGCATTTTGTCACGTACAAAGCAAAACAGGATGTAACTTGTTAACAGTTATCGTGCACGTGGACAGATAACGTCCAAGGTGAACACCTGCGGTAGATCAAATTTCACATGGACTTGCATTTTTGTCACGTACGAAGCAAACAGGATGTCACTGGTTTAGCCCTCATGTGGTTTCACATGTGTTCACATGCATTTCGCTCTTCCCTGCCACCACAATGGTCAGATTATTTCACCTTCAAGCGTCATGGTCATTTTTCCATTGCACCTGTTGTCAAGTCAGATCAACGCCTTCAAATAAGCTCAAATGACATTCACCTCTTGCTCGTCTGCAAGTTGGTTTTCTGTACTCGCTTCGACCAACATAGAACCAAGTTCTCATCACCGTTTACACGTCAAAGGTAAAATGTGTGGAAAAAAACGCACCCTCGTTCTGTCATAAACCGACCCGTCGAAATAGCGATTGTTCTATTGAACACAGTCACCGTGGTTAGCGACAGGTTCATTGAAACACACACACACTCAGTCGTATCGTCTCTCTCAACCACCATGTTTCATAAACATTATAAACAGATGAAAAAAACGTTTTTTCAACATGGATGGCGTTAGGCCCTTTCTGATTTTTTTTGAAACAATATCTACCACACTCGAAAGGGGGCGTTAGCCCGAGTCCTAGGACACCTCGTACACGTCTCTAGCGTTATTGGTCCGTGAGATATCGGCAAAATCACAAAAAACACGTGTTTACCCCAAAATAGAGTTTCCAATTTTTTTAAAAAGTTATAACGAGTGGTCCATAGCAAAGAGGACGTCACCCCGAGTCCTTGGACCTGTCGTACACGCCTCTAGCATAATTGGTTCGCGAGATATAGCAAAAAGTTTAAAATCACGTTTTTCCCCCAAAAAACCGTGTTTCCAGATTTTTACCTTTTCGACACCTACATTCCCGTAAAGAGCACGACGAGACGAAAAAACTAATCCAAGCACGCCCTCCTAGCATGGATCCTTCCATTCCAAGGTCGCAGGGGCTCACAACTTCCTAAGTGTAGCAGCTCCCCTGTTACCACACTACTACAGGTTTTCATTCTAGAGACTTGAAGTATATTTTAGGGACAGGGGACATAGGGAACATTGATTTACGTCAAACAAACTTTTTTGTAAACTTCCTGCTTTCCAAAATATTTGCTTTTCAAAATTCGAGTGTTTTCAATAAAACATAAAAAATAAAAAAGTTTTATTACAAAAAATAAAGGTCATAAAGACCATTCGTCTGAGTCATAGCACAACGTTCTATCATTTTTGGTTTACAAACTATCACCTACTTTCTAAAACAAAAAAATCATTTATTTTTTTCGGAAATATTACGAGTGGTCCATAGCAAAGCCCCCGTCATGCCAAGTCCAACGACACCTCATTCGTGAATCTCCAACCACGGGTTCGGGAGTTATCGGCTCGCATTGGGAGTAGTGGTGGGGGGAGGCAGAACTCCTAGCTCTCCCCTACTCCCGACCTATCAAGCTCTCTTCGGTACCCAAAACCACCAGGGGTACGCCAACCGGCCTCGTGCCACTCGGCCGGTTGGTATTAGACTTGATAGCTCGTGTACTGAAATAGGAGTGGCTGTAGGTCCCTGTATGATCCGGACATCTAGCGAGGTGCCTCCGTGGCAAGTCCCGCGTCCGGAAATTCGGTTAGATCTTCACCAAGGTCCTAAGGTGAACACGGATGCGACCGTTTACCGGAGGCAGTTCCACAGCATAGTTCACCAATTTCCGGACGCTGGCATTCTATACACGGATGGTTCGAAGGTGGACGAGAAAGTGGGTTGTGCATACGTTATTGATGGTGCAAATACCAAGATCTCTTTGCCTGAGGCCTGTAGTGTGTTTACTGCGGAGCTCGTTGCCATCTATGAAGCTCTGCAGTTTGCACTACAGGATGCACGAATCCACTTTCTCGTGTGTACCGACTCTTTGAGTTCGTTGCAGTCAATTGTTACATGTTTCCCGCAACACCCCCTAGTGCAGCGAATCCACGACCTACTAGCCGGGTTGTGCCACGCTGACACTCGAATCACCTTTCTGTGGCTTCCAAGCCACATGGGAATTGCGGGAAATGAGTTAGCAGATCAAGCTGCAAAAGAGGCGGTATCACTACCACCTCGACCAATGGAGGTACCCGCTAGAGATATTCGCTCTCAGTTACGCCTACAAGTTCTGGCTTTTTGGGAGAGTCAGTAGCTAGCTGACCCACTGCCCAGGAAACTGAGAGCGATCAAGGGAGCTACTCGCGTGTGGCGGAGCTCCTTCCGGGCCCGGAGAGAGTCCGTCATTTTGTGTAGGCTAAGGATAGGTCATACAAGATCCACCCACTCGTACCTAATGAGAAGGGAAGACCCCCCACTTTGTACCTTTGGAGCCGTATTCACCGTGGCCCACATTTTTACCGAGTGTGTAGATCTTGCTGACTTACGAAGAAACCTTGGTTTGCAGACGACACTCAAACTTATATTAGCCGATGACGCGGTGGCTGCTGATCGTGTTAGCCGCTTTATAAGTGAGAGTGGGTTAGGGCCATCAATCTCAATTTTTCAGTGAACATTGACTCAACGACTTATTCGTTTTTGAATGATAATGTTTTGTTTTTTCCGTAATTTTTGTTTATTTTTATAATTTTTATTTTTTATTTAATTGTTTGTTTTTGTTTTATTAATTTTTGGTCTTTTTAAATTTAGATGTCCACGTCAAAATTTTAAATTCAATTCAAAATGTGTATTCTTTAATCTGTGTTAAGAGGGGCAGATGACCTCGTAGTTCCGCCCCTTAAAACAACAATAACTAACTAACTAAATCCTACGCACCAAGTGAAATAACCTAATCAGACCTTCATCTCCTATGCAGCGTAGCAACTCAATCGGTATATCATCTATGCCTGGTGATTTGTTGCTGCGTAAGTCCTCTAATGCTCTGTCAAATTCTGATCTCAATATTAAATCTCCTTTTGCATCCTCATCAATTTCCTCCTCCCTTTCCATTACACGATTCTCAATCTCCTTTCCCTTATACAAGCACTGTATGTAAGCTTTCCATCTCTCAAACTTTTCTTCCCTATCTGTTAGAGGCTTTCCATTTGTGTCCATAAGATTACAGCACTTATTCCCCAAAAGTATTCTTAATCCATCGATAAGCTGTGTCTACTTTTCCTAATTTCAGACAATTTTCTATACCTGCACATTTCACTTTCAACCATTCTTCTTTCCCTTCCTTGCACTTCTTGTTAATCTCATTTCTCAGACGTCTGTATTCTGCTTTCCCCTTTTCATCTCTTACATTCTTGTGTTTCCGCCTTTCATCCATCAATTCTAGTATATCCCGAGTGATCCACAGTTTTCTACCTATTCTTTCTTTCCTACCAATGTTTTCTTCTGCGGATTTTGTTATTTCATTCTTCAAAAGTGCCCATTAGTCTGCAATTGAAGTTTGTTTAGGGGTTTTCATTAGTCCTTCCTTTATACTCTTCTTGAATCTTTCATTTACATCCTTTACCTTCAGTCTGTCTATTGCCCACCTTTTTGGCTTTTGACTTTTCTTCAGTTTCTTCAACTTTAATCTGCATTTCATTACAACCAGATTGTGGTCAGAGTTTATGTCAGCACCAGGGTATGTTTTACAATCCAAAATCTGGTTTCGAAACCTCTGCTTGACCATAATGAAGTCGATTTGGTAACGCCCTGTATCTCCTGGTCTCATCCATGTGTATATTCTTCTATTGTGGTTATTGAATAAGGTGTTAGCTATGACCAACTCATGCTCAGTGCAGAATTCCATCAGGCTGCTTCCTCGATCATTCCTTTCACCTAATCCGAAATCTCCTACTATCTTCCCTTCTCTCCCTTTTCCTACCACAGCATTCCAATCTCCCATTACTATAACATTTTCATCACCTTTGATATACCTCAGAATTTCATCTATTTCTTCGTAGACCTTTTCAACATCCTCATCATCAGCTTGACTGGTAGGCAAATAGACTTGTACCACTGTGGTGCACGTAGATTTAGTATTGATTTTTGCTACAATAATCCGTTCACTATATTGCTCATAATATTCCACCCGCTGTCCAAGTTTCCTACTCAATATGAGACCAACCCCTGCTTGGCCATTGTTTGGTTTAGTGCTAATGACTCTATAGTCTCCTGACCAAAAGTCCTGTTCTTCCTGCAAGCGCATTTCACTAATCCCAACCAAATCCAACCTCAACCTATCAATTTCCCTTTCTAAGTTTTCTAACCTTCCACTTCCTAGCAGACTTCTAACATTCCACGCTCCGATCCGTAGAATGTCAGATTTCCTCTTTGTCACTTCTGTGATGTTAACCCCCTCTCGAGTATTCCCCACCCGGACATCCGAACGGGGGACTAGTTTACCTCCGGATTGAAATTTTACAAGGGAGGAGGCCATCATCACATGTAATTATGCATCGAGAGGTGCATATCCTCGGGAAGAGCATTACGACTGTAGTTTCCCGTTGCTTTCAGCTGTGCAGCAGAACGCAGTGTAGCCATTAGTTGGCTTATATTATCAATATATTAACCGTCTATTAGACTGGCAAAGAATTGATTTATTTATTACTCCCTTTCAGAATAAGTAAAGAGCAATTCTACTAACAAAAAAAATATAGATTCATGCATCCTGTTACTCATCAACTTGTTAAGTCCAGGGATGCACAGTTCTTTGAAGATGTGTTCCAGGAGGTGTCTGATGTGTCTCCAGGTAATGTTGGCCCATCCTTGCAGATTAATGAACCTGCAATGTTGCAGACCTCAGTTCCCACTGACAGTGAGGCAGAACCCGACAACTCAGAGGATGGGGCAGAGTGCATTTCGGAATTTGAAAGCGTATCACCCATTAACAGTGCTGGTGTGGCTGAGACTGTTGACTCAGCCGATTTAAGCTGTATCCCTAGTGGAACAGATTCAGCCTGCAATGATTCTGAGGGCTCTGCCACCATCGTCAATGAGCCAATGGAGGGGGATGCCGAAGGTAATCAAAGGTATCCTAGGCGCCAACAAAAGCCTGTAGACATGTCAGACTATGTGACATACTTGACTCTCACTGATGACTCTCAACCTAGTACAGTTAAGGAGGCACTGTCCATGCCTGATAGGGTTAAGTGGGAGCAGGCTATGAAAAGAGAAATGGAGATACTTCAGTTAAATGACACCTGGGATCTAGTTGATAAACCCCAGGGCAAGAATGTTGTCAGTAGTAAGTGGATTTTCAAAGTAAAAAGAGACTCTAATGGTAACATGCAAAGGTATAAAGCCAGACTTGTGGCCAGGGGCTTCACCCAAAGGTACGGAGTAGATTTTACAGAAACTTTCTCTCCTGTTGTTCGACACAACACGTTAAGGATGCTGCTTGCCTTGGCTGTCCAAACAGATCTGAAGGTGGTACATTGGGATACTGAATCTGCTTTCCTCAATGGAAAGTTAAATGAATGTATCAGCCAGAAAGTTTTGTCAAGAAAGGTCAAGAAAGGTTCAGAGCATAAAGTTTGCAAGTTTAAAAAATCTATTTATAGCTTAAAACAATCTTCTCGTTTGTGGAATGAGAGAGCTCACTCTGTTCTTGCCAAATTGGGTTAAAACAATTGTGCTGATGAATCCTGTGTGTACTTTAAGAAACAAGCCCAAGGTGTGGTAATTATTGCATTATATGTGGATGATTTCATTGTGGCTTATAATGATGAGTATGAGATCAAAGGCCATTGAAGACCTGTATTGATAACGAGATCTTGGACCAATTTCTTATATTTTAGGTATTAAAGTAAGGTATGATGAGAAGAATGGTACAATGTATCTTAGCCAAGAGTAGTACATCAGTGAGATTGCAAAGAAATATGGTATGCACGATGCACATCCCATTGGTACTCCTTTGGAAACCAAACCAAACCTTGGTGTTTCTGGTACAGAAACTAGTGATCTTCCTTATAGAGAACTCATAGGTTCACTCATGTACACACATCAAAAAAAGTTTTGCATCACCTCGGTTCCCAGATCTCCGGCATATAGACGTTGACTGTGTATATTGTATCCAAGATACAGTCCCTTTGACTGTTCATAGATGTCACTAAAACTGCTCAAAGATGTAAACAACCATGCATGAGCAGGGCCTATTAGACGGAGGGGGTACGACAGCCGATCAGTTCCAGTCATTCCACCAGGACGAAGGTACGCTGCTCATGTTGTCTGTAGTTCTACCATGCCTAGAAGGTCAATACCGCAGTTCGATCGCGTCCGCATTGTTACTTTGTGTCAAGAAGGGCTCTCAACAAGGGAAGTTTCCAGGCGTCTCAGAGTGAACCAAAGCGATGTTGTTCGGACATGGAGGAGGTACAGAGATACAGGAACTGTCGATGACAGGCCTCGCTCAGGCCGCCCAAGGGCTACTACTGTAGTGGATGACCGCTACTTACGGATTGCCGCTCGGAGGAACCCTGACAGCAATGCCACCATGTTGAATAATGCGTTTCGTTCAGCCACAGGACGTCGTGTTTCAACTCAAACTGTGCGCAATAGGCTGCATGATGCGCAACTTCACTCCCGACGTCCATGGCGAGGTCCAGCTTTGCAACCCCGACACCATGCAGCGCGGTACAGATGGGCCCAACAACATGCTGAATGGACCCCACGGAATTGGCATCACGTTCTCTTCACCGCTGAGTGTCGCATATGCCTTCAACCAGACAATCGTCGGAGACGTGTTTGGAGGCACCCTGGTCAGGCTGAACGTCTTAGACACACTGTCCAGCGAGTGCAGCAAGGTGGTGGTTCCCTGATGTTTTGGGGTGGCATTATGTGGGGCCGACGTACGCCACTGGTGGTCATGGAAGGCTCCGAAACGGCTTTACGATACCTGAATGACATCCTCCGACCCATAGTGCAACCATATCGGCAGAATATTGGAGAGGCATTTGTCTTCATGGACGACAATTCTCGACCTCATCGTGCACATCTTGTGAATGCGTTCCTTCAAGATAACGACATCGCTCGACTACAGTGGCCAGCATGTTCGCCAGACATGAACCCTATCGAACATGCCTGGGATATGTTGAAAAGGGCTGTTTATGGACGTCTTGACCCACCAACCACTCTGAGAGATTTACGCCGAATTGTCGTTGAGGAGTTGGACAATTTGGACCAACAGTGTCTTGATGAACTTGTGGATAGTATGCCACGGCGAATACAGGCATGCATCAATGCAAGAGGACGTGCTACTGGGTATTAGAGGTAGTGGTGTGTACTGCAATCTGGACCACAAATGCTGAAAGTCTAGCTGTATGATGGTACAACATGCAATGTGTGGGTCTCATGAGCAATAAAACGAGCTGAAATGTTGTTTGTGTTGATCTCTATTCCCTTTGTATTTAACGGTTCCGGAACTCTTGGAACCGAGGTGATGCAAAACTTTTTTTGATGTGTGTATTTAAGTGTTTGCACGCGTCCAGATATAAGCTATGCGATATTATATCTCAGTCAATTTAATAATTGTTACAATGAATCTCACTGGTCTGCTGCAAAGCGAGTGCTGCGTTATTTAAATTGCACAAAAGACTTGTCACATAAGTATGTCAGGAATGGAGGTCAATTCATGGGATTTGTTGATGCTGACTGGGCTAATGATAGCACTGACCGAAAATCATACAGTGGTTTTGTGTTCAAAATGGCAGGTGGTGCTGTATCATGGGGGCTCAAAAGCAAAAATGCATTTCCTTATCATCTACTGAAGCAGAATATGTTGCACTGAGTGAAGGTGTAAGAGAAGCTGTTTGGTTGAAACGTGTTTTGTCTAATTTTATAGATCTCAAGTCACCCATCATATTATTGAGTGATAGTCAATCAGCTCAAAAACTGGCAAAAAATCCAGTCCACCATAATAGGACCAAACATATTGACACTAAATATCACTATGTTAGAGATGCTTTGGATTCTAAAGTCATATACATCAAACATCGGAAGTCACAATCTTGGTCCGGCTGGGCAACCGCACTCAGCAGGTCACCCCTCATGCGGTCGAAACTCAAAAACAGTAAAGAATCACAAATTGATTATTGGATCATGGAACATCAGAACCTTGCTTGATTTGGACAATAACGCTAGACCTGAGAGAAGGTCAGCTCTCGTAACCCATGAGTTATCAAGACTCAACGTTGACATTGCTGCTCACAGTGAAACTAGGCTGTCTTCTGAAGGCAAGATTACTGAATCTGGAACAGGATATACCATCTTCTGGAAAGGAAAGGAGGAGGCCGAATGTCGTATTCATGGTGTGGGCTTCGCTGTGAAGACCAAACTGGTAAATTATCACCAACTTACGCCCATTGCAATCAGCGAAGGGCTCATGACTCTCCACATACCACTCTCAGGAGGTTCCTTTATGACACTCATCTCTGCCTATGCTCCTACCTTAGATTCTGATAATGAAGTAAAGGCTCAGTTCTATAATCTGCTAAGTGAAATCATCTCCAAGGTACCATCTGCAGATAAACTCTTGCTTCTCGGTGACTTCAATGCCAGAGTTGGAAAAGATCACAGGCTATGGAATAATGTGATGGGCAAACAGGGACTTGGAAAATGTAATCCCAATGGACTGTTGCTTCTTGGTCTTTGTGCAGAACACGAACTTTTCTTTACCAACACCCAGTTCCGGCTACCTGACCGCTTCAAAACCACGTGGATGCATCCTCGTTCCAAACATTGGCACATTCTTGATTATATCATTACCCGGCAATGTGATAAGGACACTCTTATTACCAGAACAGCAAGGAATATAGACGATTGTTGGACAGATCATAAACTTCTTATATGTAAGCTCAGGATATCCATCAGACCTAAACCACCTAGGAACATCAAAAATTTGCCAAGAAGTTTAATACATCCAAACTTCAGGATGAATCCATGTACAAACATTTTGGAAACACGATCGTCACCCAGTTATCAGAAAACCCAGTAACAAATGATATTCAGCAAGAATGGGCCACATTACAGAAGATTATCACACAGTCAGCTGAGGAAACCATTGGTTTTATAGTGCGGAAAAGACAAGACTGGTTTGATGACAACAATGAGGAAATTCTGTCTCTCATTAATGCCAAAAGGAATGCCTATCTTGCCCATCTTCAAGACCCAAATTCCAACACAAAGAGAGATAAACTACTGGAACACAAGGGTAAATGCCAGACGCAGATAAGGCAGATTAAAAATACTTGGTGGCAACAGAAGGCTCAGGAACTGCAGAGACTATCGGATGCTCGAGACTTGAGGAACTTCTATGCCGTACTCAAGGAAATATATGGACCATCTCGCTCATCATCAGGTACACTGAAAAGCGCTGATAATTCTACTACCTTTACTGATAGTCAAGAAATCTTGGAACGCTGGAAGGAGCACTTCTCCAATCTCCTAAATCGTCCATCAGAAGCTGCTGAAGACTTCCTCGGTGATGTGCCGCAACAATCTGAACAACTGTGGTTGGCACTACCTCCTACTTATCATGAATTCAGTGCAGCTCTCACCCAATTGAAACCCAGAAAAGCACCTGGCCCAGATAACATCCCTCTGGAACTAATTCAAGCCGGAGGTCATTCCCTCAAAACAAGAATTTTCATCCTTATCCTCAGAATATGGGAATCAAGAAAGGTACCTGGAGACCTAAAGAATGCCACTATCGTCACTATCTTTAAAAAGGGTGATCGCAGTGTTTGTGGCAACTACCGTGGTATATCACTGCTATCAATTGTGGGGAAGGTTCTTGCAAGAATTCTACTTAACCGCCTCAATGTTATCTCTGAGAGGATCCTCCCAGAGTCACAATGCGGATTTAGAGCTTCCAGAAGCACAATTGACTTGATTTTCTGTGTGAGACAGCTACAAGAAAAATGTAGAGAACAACAGAATCCACTCTTCTTAGTCTTTTATGACTTGGAAAAGGCATTTGATTCGGTTCCAAGACCAGCCATGTGGGCGGTGCTGAAGCGGTTTGGTTGCCCTCAGCGTTTTGTAGATCTATTCAAGGCTCTCCATGACGGCATGACAGGTCAGGTTTGCCATCATAATAAGATGTCCGATGAATTTCCTATTACCCATGGACTGAAACAAGGATGTGTACTGGTTCCAACGCTTTTTGCACTGTACTTGGCTGCAATGCATTATGATTCACCTACAAGCATCCCAGGTGTGGAGGTCAAGTATCGTTTTGATGGAGGGCTTTTCTACCTAACTCGTCTCCGCTCCTTGAGGAAAACGCAGGTTACTAAGGTTACTAACATGTTGTATGCAGATGATGCTGCGTCACCAGCTCTCACACCAGAAGAGCTGCAAGGGTCAGTTAATTGTTACAAAAGTGCATAAATGTCAATAAGACTAAAGTCTTGGCACAACCTTCACCAGGCACACCTCTTCCTCAGTTAAATATCTCCATCTCAAATTTGCCATTAGAACAGGTAGACCACTTCTCGTACCTGGGCAGTACCATTTCTGTGAGCTGTACCTGTGAGCAGGATGTGGATAAGAGAATTGGCGCAGTCCATGCAGCATATGGACGATTAGCGCACCGGGTATTCATGAATAAAGATCTGTCCATGAGTACAAAGCTTATGGTGTACAAAGCAGTAGTCATTTCTACATTGTTGTATGGCTGTGAAACGTGGACCCTTTACCGACGTGATCTTAGGAAGCTTGAGCGTTTCCACCTACAAAAACTTCGATCAATCCTGAGGATTAAATGGGAAGACCGTATTACCAATATTGCTGTTCTGGAAAAGGCTCAAATCAACAGCATAGAATCATCCATAATAGGTCACCAATTTAGATGGATTGGTCATGTCCATCGGATGGGTTATGTGAGATTACCTCGTCAAATGCTATATGGTGAGTTATGCTATGGCACCAGACCTCATGGTGGTCCTAAGAGGCGCTACAAGGACCAATTTAAGCAGACCCTGAAATTGACAGGTCTTGATTCACAAACCTGGGAATGCTGGCTGAAGACCGCTCAACTTGGCGCCGTACCATCTCGGATACTGTAAAGACGTTTGAAAGGGATCGACGCACACATGAAGAGGCCAAGCGTCAAGCTACGAAACTTCGAGCAGCCCAACCACGTCCTCCTCCAGCAATACTATGTGACTTGTGTGGACACTTGTTCCATGCCAGGATTGGACGCTTTAGTCACCGTAAACACATTCACAAACTGGACTGAAGGAAGAAGATTTATACTCGGATTCGAGTTAAAGCTGATGATGATGATACATCAAATATGAGGAGACTTCAAAAATGACTGCAGACATCCTAACAAAGCCTCTTCCTAAGCCTAAGCATATTTATTTTTGTAAATACTTGGGTCTTGAATCATGTCCTCGACTCCCACAGGTTTAGGGAGGTGTGTTGGAATATGTGACCATGGTTTGTGTTGGTCATACTGTTAATCAGTAAACCTGCTCCATAATGGCTGTGTTTCTATCTCCCAAAATTTTAATAATGGCACCCCGTCGCATTCGTTAAGCCGCCATTTTGGTCGCCGGCACGGCCTAGGGTAGGGGCTTAACGAAGATGGCAACTAGTCTTCCCATTGCTTAACGAAGAGGAGTGAATCAAAACTATCTAAAATTTTTCCGAGCATGGTGTCCAAATCAAAACGTCCCTGATTGGCTGAGCACTTATTGGGTTCTTCCCGCCACACAGCCGCAATCAATTCCGCCATTAATCTCAACTCAACATAACCTAAGTTACTTAAATTGCAAATATTAATGTTGGTGATGGTTGGGTGACTTGTGGATTAGATAAGCCATTTTTAGTGTTGCCTTCTATAGATTTGTGGGTGGCATTGTGTTTTTTTTTTTTTTTTTTGCAATCTCATTATCTTGTAGACATTAAGATAAATAGTTCTATTTCGGGGGCTTATCAATCAGTAGCGGTTTATCACAACAGTAGCCTACTATTACGAATAGCTCTACATTATTAAGACTTTTCTGCACCTTCGCGAAATAGTGGCGGTGGTTTGAGATTATTTTTGACTACCATTATGGGGTTTTAATAGTTTTTCATAGAGCATTTTTGTTGTCTTGTAGGTATGATTGATTTGACATGTTAGGCCTGCATGTACAGGTTTTTTTCTGGTTTTGGGAATATTGCTCATTACTGTTAAGTGCAACCGTGTTAACCGACTGAAAGACATTGAATATTTGGTTTACTAAGGCAACACTGAAATATGAGTTCCAACACGATATGGACTTGGAACTTATGTTCGCTTAACAAAATAATGATACATCAACGAGTCATCCTTGTAATCTCTGCAAATAATAAAAATATTTCCCATCCAATATAGGCCTATTCATGTTGAACGATAGAAAGTTTTCAACCTTTATTAAGGCAACACTGAAAGATGTTCATTTTGATCTAGCTTACTTACTCAGAGTCATCTGCATCAATGTCCCTAGAGGTTCAGTTTTTTAAATTCTCCCTTTCCTATGGTCAAATAAGACATTGATGTTCCCTATTTTTCTTAAGGGGATTCAATGATCTTATGCTGAACTAATTAAGAATAGGGCATGTATCCCAATCCCTTAAAATATGAAGTTGTCAGAATAAAAACATGTCCATAGCCATCAGAAACTAGAGAACACTGAGATCAGGAGAATGCTGATCGACCATGGATGCAAGAACAGATACCGTAGTCTTAAAGAGGAGTGTTTCATTTAGAGGCTTGGAACATCATGATCAAGACCCCTGTACTTCGGTGTGTGCTCAATCTGTTTGAAAACCCGTTGACTGATCATGAGTTAATCTGTGGCTGGAATCCACTCGTCCTATGCTAAGCTGTAAGTACTGGGCACCATTAGTGTTCTGTAATTACTGTATCAATTTATGAAAGTTGTGTCATAGGCCTATGCATAGACAAGTCGCTGAGAAAGTTCTTGAATGGTGAATACCAGTAGGCTAGCCTACTTAGCTGCCTTCTTCACTAGCATTTCCAGGCACCTGGTTAGTTGGTAAAATGAAATAGAAAAATCACTTGAATGGTTCAAGTTGTCCTTGATTGTCTTCGTGGGACAGTGTACCCCATTCCAGATCTTAGTTCAGAATTAGTTTCCTTGACGGAGTTGGAGAAACAGTCACAATACCTATGGTACTGCTAGACCTAGTACGGTACATGTAGATGGAAGCAATGTGAGACCAACCACTAGGTAGCTTATGTCCCATTAGTTGGGAGTGTTAGGGAATGGGAGATTGGTTCAACATGTCAGCCTATGTTGTATATTTCATTAATGTATGGGATCTAAAAGTGTAACTTAGAAAGAATAATAGATTTTCCGCCTTCAATACTGTTTATTTCTATTACTTACAGGGAGATGTTTCGGGGGCTAATACTCCCCCTTCCTCAGCCTGTCCAACAAAACTTCACAAAGGAAAAACTTTCCTTGTATAAGCTCATACAAAACACATGAATCTAAAAGTGTATCGTAGGAATATTAAAGCAAGCCATAATATATTACCAGTTGGTCAATTGGATACAACAATTCGATGAAACATTATGTTAATAATTAGAAAGTGTCGTAGGCAACCAGAGAAGCGACACAAGAAAAAACACCCGAGTCTTCCAGGCAGTTGTCATCAACTGTATTTCACATAGAGAAGAATAACTAAAATAGTTCCTCATGAAAAAATAACTGGTCAATGGCTTGAAAGACAGTAGTAAGGACTTACATGCTGTCAGTAAAAGTGGAGTTAAGAAAGAAGTCTGGAATATTTAAATCAGTAGTTGATAGCCAGGATTTTTAAAATTACCGTAGCTAATTGCACCATAATATGATTAGTAGCCTACCGTATGTGTAAGATTTTAAATGGCAGGTGTTTCTGTGAACCCAAAAATAGCTCTTAACATGGATTAAGTTATGTTCAGGTTAGGCCTACAAGTTATTGGGAGGGAGGTTTATTCGGTTGTAGTATATATCGCGAGTCCCGGGGTTTAGTGGGATGTTAGTGACCTCCATGACGTCACCTATTACGTATTTGTGTTGACGCTCATTTGTTGCCGATGATACTTGACCTGATTGGTCAGGAGACATTCGTTGCCTTGAATTGTGATTGGCCAGCTGATGTGCGCTGTGATTGGTATATTGAGTGGAGATATAGTGGGATAAAATGCAACTGTGTCGTGGAAACCTAAGATGTATTTTTATTTCTCAACTTTATTTTCTGTAGACTCCAACACACCAGCAGGGAAAAACAAACTTGTTGGTGGTGTTTAATGAGAGCAAATCATGAAACACTGTGATTTAAGTGGTTGGTATCAAAAGTTGTATAGAAAAAATGAAAATGTGAAGTCGCGCCCAAGTTTATGAAACCTTGCCAGACTCAGCTGAAAGTATCTTCGATGCAAATCAAGTCTCAATAGTTAAAACTTTAGGACGACCTTTGACATGAGCGCTATAATAGGCGTACATTTCAGATCGGCATAGCCTGCACCTAGGTTTTATGCTACTGTATGCACCTGGGCATGTTTAAAAAAAACTCAACCTGCAGGTTAATAAGGTAGTATATTACTAATCTTAAGAAAATCCAAGAAGTTACCAGACTGAGAAACTACATATCAATACTGTATTTAAGGTCAAAATGGCGGCTCTATGCAATCAGTGACGTTTAAGCAGTCGATTTTCGAGGAATACCAGACGACATCGTGTGATTATAAACCAGTGAATAATATTAAGATAGACGTAAGTAAGTAAGGATCTAATACTGTTTTGGAAAGTCCTGTAGAATCGTAAAATAGGAGACTAATTTAATTCTTTATTGGATATCGGATACAAGTTTGGCATTTTGTCACCGCCTTCTTGGATTCCCCATAGTAATTATGCCTGACGTAAGCATTCAACATGTATCAACATCCAATGAGTTAACAGATGTATGCCCCATATGTGAAAGAAAATGTGAAGATGAGTTGGCCGTCGCATGTGATGGTATATGCCAGAGATGGCACCACTTAAGCTGCACAGAACTACAGCAGGGGCAGTTCAATGCACTTAAATCATCCAACAAGAGGAAGTCAAACCTTCTATGGTTGTGCTACAAATGTGATCAGGACTTTCAACTATTCAAAGTAAGTAAGGGGTTACGGGATGAATTAGAATCGATTAAAGCTGACGTCAATGCAAAATTAAATAGTCTGTCTAATGAAATTCATAAGCTAAATCAGGCTACCGTAGAAGAAAGTTCTAGTGAACCAGTTCACAAAATTCAACAAAGTCAAATAAATATCCAGTGCCAATTAGGATCTCAGGCACATGAGGATACTCAGGGACATCACTTAGAATTTGAAATTAATGCAAACAACAACTCCTTCATTGAGATGTTGCCGTACCGTCAGAATTAAACTGTTGATAATATGATTACTAAATTCCAAACAATAATAAAGGAATTCAAGAAAACCAAAGGATCCACCGGGAAAAATAATGAAAGCACTACAACTGAAATCAAAAATGCCATAGGCTCTAACGACGGAGAGCTGGAGGACACATTATCGGAAATAAGTAATGCTGAGAAATCTCACCGCACACCCGTAAAGAAGAATTATCAAAACACTAGGAAAGAGTTGGTTCAGAAAAGTAATATGTTGACCAGGAAAGGCACCAGAGCTGAAGTCAATGCTAATCGTATGACAGAAAAAATAGATTTGCCAGCAGAATCATATGCTCACTTTAGTCGAAAAGTTACGGATTCCATTGCTCCCTTTAGTCGAGAATTAACGGATGCCCATCCCTCACGAGATGAAGGATTCCCTTACAGTCCAGAACAACCATCTGACGAAACAAAATGGTCTGAGGCCGTAGGTCGACGACGTAGGGGCAACCTTCAGTTAATTCATACCCCAACAATCATAGGGACTAAACATAATTCTGTAGAAAAAGAAAAGGAAAGACAATGTGATGAACTCCAAGCAGTATCACATCGAGCATGGCTGTACATTGGACGACTACTTCCGAGTGCGACCACTGACAAAATAGTGAGCCATCTAAAGAAGCTGCAAGTAGATGAGATATATGATTGTGAAGAACTTCAATCCAAAGGTACACTCAAATCCTTCAAAGTTGGAATCCCCATTACAGATCTCAACAAAGTTGTCATCCCTGAACTCTGGCCAACAGGAGCTCCTATTAGAAGATATCGTCTTTTTCGCTCCAAATGGCAAGGAGCAAGATTTACGGATTAATCTACTAAACTGGAATGTGGAAGGATTAAAGAGCATCATCGACCTATCCCCGAGAAATATATTTGATAAACAAGACATTCTCATCTTAACTGAAACTTTTGCGACCAAGGCAATACATATTACCGGATTTTACTCAGAGAATGTCTTCGCTACCCAAGGACCAAGAGGAAGACCTATGAGAGGTATTTCCTGTTACTTCAAACCCACAATTGGAAAGTTACTAGCTGCCTACAGTGACGAGGAGACCATAATAATCAAATTAGAGAACTTAACACTCATAGGCCTTTATATAGAACCTTTAACATCCTTAGATGATGTCATAACAACGGTCCTGACTGCACTAACGAAAGCAAACCCTAAAACCAATGTAATCATTGCTGGTGACTTCAACTGCAGATTAGATACTGACAACATCAGGAGCAAAGAATTACTATTGTTAATGGAAGAAGAAGGATTTACCCTCGTCAATAAAAAAGATGACAAAACGTATTTCGCATACAATGGGAGTAGTACAATAGATTTAATTTTCTTCAGGGGAGTCGGGATGAAATTATTGGACTACAAAGTTCGTTCCTCAGGAGCAGAAGCACCACTTAAGAAACATTGTCGTAATTACTGGTAATGCTAAAGTTCAGAATGAGAAATGGATCACAAAGAATATCTCCAGAAAGTTGAATGAAAGTGTGCTCCTGCAATGTACAGACAAACTCACCCACTTTAATGATAGAATAAAAGCGAACGATCTCGATTCTGCTGCTATTGCGTTAGAGAATATAATTCAATCCTCAACCGCCACAAAAACAGAACGAAAATCACAAAAATGGTTTAATAAAACCTGCTACTTAGAAAGGAAAAGAGTATTGCATGCCCTTCACAAAGCAAAGGTTAGCAATAAGCAAGAAGACCTAACAACGTATAGTCACCTGAGAAAGGAATATAAGAATTTACTCAAGAAAATTCGAAATGACTTCATCGAACTCGAAACATACAGGATGGTGGAGGAAGCAAAGAAAAACCCTTACTTAGCTCTCAGACCCCGGAAAACACAAGCTGCAGGAAAAATCGATATGTCAGCCTGGGAGGAACATTTTACACTTATTCTGAACCAGAATGGATCCACAACAGCTTATCATAAGAAAGAAATCGACCCTGACGGCTCCAATATCTGCTCGTTCACGATAGAGGAGGTTCTAAATGCTGTGTCTGTTTTGAAAAACGGAAAAGCACCCGGACCGCACGGTATCTTTAATGAGCATATTAAGACAGCAGTTACGGTATTACAGACCTAATGAACCTATGCTTACAATCAGGAGACATCCCATCGTCATGGAAAACTTCTACAATAAAGGTACTACACAAAGGAAAAGGAGATGTGTGTGACCCCAACTCCTACAGAGGGATTGCCCTAGAAAGCAATTTATTAAAGATACTTACAAAGCTCATGACGAACAGACTCACTGAAGAAATCGACGTTAAAATACCAGAAGAGCAATTTGGTTTTAGACGAGGGAGAAACACGCTTCAGGCAATTAGAAATCTCAAAGATGACATAGAGAATACCCTTAGAACACCTCAAGGAAAATTCCATGCAGTATTTATTGATTTCTCGAAAGCCTTCGACAATCTAAGCAGGACCATCATCTCCACGAAACTAAATTCGATAGCGACAGAAAATAAAGCACTCACAATTCTGGTTCATAACATGTTAAGGAGCAATAATATAAAAATCTCCGACAACGTAACCATTTCCAGACAGATCATACAAACGAACGGCGTACTTCAGGGAGATCCGCTCAGTCCCCTGCTGTTCAATGTCGCCACGCACGATATTGTTCATGCAGTCAGAGAAGTTTCAAAGGAAACGAAGATATACCTTTACGCCGACGACATGGTTTTGGGGTCGCAGAACATCAGGGACCTCCAAATTGCAACCCATGCTCTGGAGAAATGGACAGATAAGGATGAATTGCAAGTTAATACAGAGAAGACCGAGCATATGATTTTCAGGAAGGGTGGACGTGTTTCCCAATAACAGAGAATATTTTTCAAAAGTAAACCACTGAAGACTGTCAATAGCTTTAAATATCTGGGTGTAACGTTACAAACGACAATGAACTCGTTCAAAATCCACGTAAAACAAAGAGCGACAGCAGCTACCAAGGCTATATTTGACGTCAGAGCCATTACAAGACTCTCCTTGAGATCCGCCATTGCACTCTTCGATGCAAAAATTGTTCCGATCCTCACGTATGGCATAGAGATAATTTGGGACAAGTTAAGCATAGGAGACCTCCGAACATTGGAACAGGTAAAGGCTAGATACTTGAAGGCTGTCCTTGGAGTATCCAAATACACGCGATCAAGATTATTGTATGTACTCAC
This sequence comes from Meconema thalassinum, assembly GCA_946902985.2. Lineage (NCBI taxonomy): Eukaryota > Metazoa > Arthropoda > Insecta > Orthoptera > Tettigoniidae > Meconema > Meconema thalassinum. Next base: position 188,384,399 of record OX336388.2, on the reverse strand, counting down.
TCGGGAACCCTTCTTGATGGAGGATTTTAGATTCAAGTTCACTTTGCCTACTACGACCTGCTGGAAGAGGGTTCTAGCAGAAAGAACGTTGAAAAGAAGTGAAATCTGGGAAGAATTCTACTCGACCGAGGCTATGATCAACAGAGCATGGATGGAACCGAACCAGGACTTGCGGCACTTTGTGACCTCTTTGGCTGTGCACGGTTTCCACCATAGAATGTGCAAGACAAAGACATTCCATGATCCGGACCCGGCCTGTGTCTGTGAGCTGTGTGACGGAATTGTAGGAATAGAGGGAAACCCATCATAGATCACTGCATAGGCTGAAGTGCATCTTTCCTTGCATGTTATTTGTAATTTTGCACAACTTGTGCGCAATAAAACGGTATTAATACTGTATTTTAAAAAAAAGGTGGCGGTGCAAACTGCACTTTTAATCCTTGCTTCATTAGTTAAACCATAATATTTGTACATAAATACAGTAAGGACTTCACATTACAAACGGCCACTTAAATCATATGCCTTAGGCATAACCTACAAATTACATGTCATGAAATTGGTAAATATATTCAGACAGCAACATCAATACGCAATGGTCAATAATGTAGTTTTATAGTGCACAAAAGGTTATTGCACTGAACGTATTTCGAACTGATGAATAAAACTGGTGGAAACGACAGCCAATTGATTTACATCCAAAGTTGATCAGTAAGAGTGATGAATTGTATTTTTATTTTCACAAATTTTGATGAACAGTGTCACGCTGCAATTTAAATATAAACGTACATACAATTCATCATCAATAAATGATTTGCACTTCATACTGTCATGAACTGGAATAGATTTCTAGCAATTTAATTGATGTAGAAATCTATTCCTCTCGCCGCCATGTTGGTAATAATTGTAAACAAACCAGAGGGCAGCCAATGGCTGGTAATAATTGCCAGCCAATAACAAGGATTACACGGATGATAATTCTCGTTTCACTCTCATTGCGTTTTAACTCGAGGTGATGAATCAGCTGTTCGTTAACGCCACGGGGTGCCATTATTTTGGGAGACAGAAACACACCCATAGAGATATGTTTCTTTTTTTTTTTTTTTTTGGTGTGTATAAAAGAATGTTGTATCACCTTGTTCGTTCAGTTCTGTTCTAGTAAATGTCAAGTACATTAAACGTGTGTTCCATTTCAATTGCCTGTGTGCCTCGTAATCCTACATCTATAACCCACCCTCCATCCCAAAATGTAACATGCCTTAAACTTAGCTATGGGTGCGTTCAGCGGGCTCAGCAATCTGCTAACCTGCTAGGTGCCAGCTGACTTGTTGCTAAGCTAGCAAGCGTGAGCCCGCCTGAACGCTTTGCTACAAGCTGACGCGGGAACTTTGAGCAATGCACAAGTTCCTTGGAAGCTACCATACTTATTGGTCTATGGTCTATGATAAATACATAGAAAATAATAACTTTTATGCGACAGAGCTGTAGACAGCCCTGTTAATGCGTGGCGCTAGGCCATGGAGCCAAGCTATCTGCGGACTCGGGAGACGTGAGTTCAAATCCCACGGTCGGCCGTCATGTAAATGGTTTTCAGTGGTTTCCAATCTTCAGGTCCAGGCAAATACCGGGACAGTCAGTTACCTTCTAATAGGCCACGACCTCTATCTTCCATCTCCTAGTCAAGTTTCATTAATTTTAGTTCTCACGAGGTTGGCGTCAGGAAGGCCATCCGGCGGTATAAACCACCCGCCACATAGACTTTCATTGTATCTCATCCCCGACCCTGTTGAAAACGGGAATGATAAGGAGGTAGACATCCTGACGATAAGAATAACTCTTCTTTTGAAATTCAATTTTATTGTAGGCTATTCCACTCCTTTATTTAGTCTCATTAATATTAGGCTGATTTCTTATTTAAACATCCGTCGAAATTCGTAAAGAAATATTGAATTAGCCCTTCAGCTATTTAATTCTCCTACGTGTTACGCGGGGAAGATGACCTCGTTGTTCCACCCTTTAAAACAATTATCATTAAATACCCTACTATGACCTCTTAGTTCCGCCCCTTAAAACAATAATAACTAACTAATACCCTACTATCAAACAAGCCAATTGTTTGTGGCAACATAACCCACAAAATTAACATGTATTAATTCCATAAAATCCAATCAAAGAAGTTTGTTTATATTACTGTTGCCCATAGTGGTAAACCACAGCACTGTATGTAAATAATTGTAGTGCAAGGCTATTGGCAAGCTATTTTTGCTTTAGCTTAAAATTAATAAAATGAGGGATATCACTATGTTGGCCCAAGCCGTTCAGTTATTTAATTCCCCCATATATTTCAATAAGGTACGGTACCATATCAGATGCGATTAAAACTGTATATACAAAAACTTTTTTCTACAAAAATGTGTCGAGTAATAAATAACTTAATTCTTGTAATATTTCTTTAACGGGGCAGATGGCCTCATAGTTCCTCCCCTTAAAACAACAATAACTATTTCTTTAAGGTTTGGGTGATAAAATATTAATTGTTGCTCCTCTCCCAAACTAATTGGACAGAATCATGTTGACTGACTGAAAAGCATTCTGTTAATGAAAATTTAATAGGAAGTTTTCACAGCTAGGGGAGACAGAAACAGAAAGTCAGAATAATTCCATATATAACTCATCAGCAGCCTACTCACACATAATTTGGCCATGGGAAATCCGAAAGCTGTTTGGTAGCCTATATACACAGTAGGCTACATTTAAAACATCTTTCAGCCCATAAGTATGGTTAACAGAGTTAAGAAAAGCTTCTGTTCTAAATATCGCGTTCATGCGCTACCAGTACAAAGTGGCATTTAATTTCAACCCAATTTAACAGCGGGAAGACTAATAGGTTTAAATCATACACAAAAATAGATAAAGAATACGAGCCGGATTTGCCTTGACCAAACCAATTCCTTAATACAACATAAAATAACTATTAAAAGTCATCATCCTTCAAGAAAACAACTATACCTAGGCCTAGTGTGTTTAAAGTTGAATTTTAGAAGCGTTAAAGGTCCAATTACAACAATTATGCTATTGACAAACATTGTATTATATTACCTGTCGCCGTTCTTGAGTGTAGATCTTCATCTCTAGAATTTAAGAAACCTAATAAGTTCATTCGCCGAACGTGCAGAGCTTAATCAATTTGGTTCCCCGCCATGCGCCGCAAGTCAGCAGAAACACGCTAGCAAGCTAGCAGAGAAAAAGTTTGCTGGCTCTGCTGAGCCAGGCTGAGCCCTTGCTACTACGTCACATCCGCTAGCAAGCCCGCTGAACGGCAAACTCAGAATCTGCTGACCAGGGGGATGACAGTTCATAGGGAGCGCGTGGGTCGCGGTAAAGCTCTGCTCTGGATGTTCTGCCAACCAATTAAGAAGTAATTTTAGTACTAAGGTTCCATAGTTGGCACTCATGAACGCTGACATCAAACCGACTGGTGGAAGCGGGAATAGTCTGTTTTGATTGATTTTCCTCGTGGTGTTGTGGGTTGTTTTGATTTGTTCGGTATTTTGATTATTTATTTGAATTGAATTGGGAGTCAATCATGCCCCTGCAAGGGAATAAAAATTGCCAAGCACCGGGATGTAAGAATTATAATGATAGTGAGAACAATACGGCAATTTTCATCTTCCTGGTGTTGACCATGTGTAAAACTAGTGAGCAATATGGACTACTCTCGAATAAAAATATATAGAGAATAAATGTGTGCATTTCATCTCTTGTTTGTTTTCTTACCCATTCTCCTTTGCATTGCAATAAAATTTGTGGTTTGGGGCACTTAAGGGCTACGGGGAGGGGTGGGTGGCAGCCGGCATGCTAGGCAAAAAGTGAGGTTATGGCAATATATTGTGCATTTGGACAATATTCTTTATATTCATCGAATATCCCAACAATTATGTAGAGTAGGAGAGCAATGTTTAATTAGCCTAAAGGTGAATTAAGCTCTAGAACGGCATAACTTGTGTCCTTCGTGACAAATCTATTGCCAACATTGATATATATCAAAATGTATTATTTTCCTATCTGGACGTATATTCAACGCCTAGCGAAAGGCGCAGTTATGTTTGTGTTATTTTCATGAATAATCAATAACTCAACGCAGAACATACTGTTCAATTGCGTGTAATAAAGGCTACTATCATACGGCTTTTTACTTTTTATGTTGCCAGACTTGCCCGAGCAGTACATAGCCTCAGGCGTTGCTCTCTCTCGGAAATTCTATAACCAAAAGTGACGAATCTCTTATAGTTTACATGATCCTTGCTGCTGACCGTTTGCTGGCCAGCAATGAGCCCGCTGACTGCGCCCTATGTCTGCCATTATCGGCGTTACAACAGTATTGCCAACCCCATGCATACGGTACTAATTGTATGAGTGGTCTTTCGTCCAGATATATTGTACAGGCCCGGGGGGCTGTACCACCTGGGAGCCAACCCCCATCTTTTACCAAAACCACCCCAACTGGCAACACCATAAGACCAGAACATTATCCATACACAGCTCGGGAGGTTAGCCAACTACTTGCAACACATACATAAACATCTACATCAACAGCTATCTGAGGCAGCTACAGTGACGTAATGCTGACCATGCAGCACCTAAAAGTATAAGAAGTGGAGTCCTAACTGGAGCCATTATCTGTTATACAGTGTGCGTCGCCAGCGGCCCTAGCCGACGTCTGTTCCAGTTTCATCATCAGGTGAGAGTCAGTAGTGCTCAGAATCCTTTATTTTGTGAACACCTACCCCTAATTTGTACACACCAATTGTATACTTGTCTACATTCCCCAAGTGGGACTTACCAATTCACATCTACTGACCAAATAAACACATGGTCAGTAAACTACACTTGCATTTACTAATTACACTCCTCTTCACGTCCTAATACCCCGCCTGACCTTCGTCACGATTGTCCGTGACCATAGTAGCCAGTAATTGCTTGGTCAGACTCCATTGTGCTTCCCGCACGCGACTCGACTGCCTAGCATCGAGCCGCTGACATTGCACGTTTATTGTTCCGCCCAGCTGGCAGGCCAGTACAGTAGCCTGTATTTAGAGATCCATCCCCCAATAAACACTTGCATCTTTGCAGGAACATCCCCTAGAGAGTAAACAGTAGACAACACACTACACTAGTAAGCTTTTCCAGCTACGGGAAGCTACTCTCATTTAGGAACAACCTTCCAAATTAGTACAGTAACACAAAGTGTGTTTTATCCCAAACTACCCCCCCCCCCCCAACCAAGGGATTAAAACAATATGTTCTTTTTGTCAACCTGCCCCGATAGCTTCCCACACCTACACCCGACCATTCTAACCTTCGTTTTGTCCAATCCAGTGGTTTTTAACAATGGTTACAGCCTAACGCGTCAAGTGAATCTGTGAAAGTCAGGGTCCCGTCTCATGTACTAGTAATATGATAATTACGGTACGGGTCTTTTATTTTGCAGTTTAATACGAGTTAGCCAACTTAACTGCAGGTTGGCCACCATAAATTGTATACCGCATTGAAAACGATTTCAATACGAACTGAAACTGCTAATGTAAACGGGCAGCGTATTGAAAACAGGATCGTATTCAATTTGAGTTCGCCATGTAAACGTAGTAATTGTCAGTAAAACCGCGGTATCATACTTGCAGTTTCATGAATTTGGCGCGCAGTGAGAAGCCCGAGGGCAAGAGACTAACTCAGCAAACAAGCGAATCTGACACGTTCGTTATTTTGCTGTAGTAAACATTGTTATATACTATTGTGATGACTACGGCAGACTAACCAAAGTGCAGATTCGCTACTTCCATGGTCAAAATCCCATTGTATCATGTAGTTTCGTAAATAAAGCAGAGCTAATTGTTGCCAAACGGAACGAGCTACAGATAGCCTACAATACTTTGCCAGACTGTAGATCTTATATTAATAGTAATTCTATGATATAGATTGCAGATTCGCTATTTTAGCACTTTCACTAATTTGCCAGAAGTGGGACGAATGCTGAGATATTTTATTTATTAGTTGTGTAATTACCGCTAGTGGTACACCTACCTGTAGGAAATAACAGCAAGATAGCACAAAAGATGTGTCGATTTCCAATTTCAGCTACACCGAGCTACTTATAGTAAAATTAACCACAACACTTCTCAATAGCTGTCAAAAGAATGAAATAACAAGAGGATTTAGGAACTCCTCTCAGCAACGATCTTGCAATACTATTCAAGGAGCATATAATAAGAGAGACGACACTCAATGCTAATTTTCTGGACGCTTATATTGGCTAGAATTTCGTAGAATTTCAGGGCCACGTGGCAATGTTTGGGCTACAATGGCTACCAATCTCGCATATAAAGTAACTACGATTGACTGTGATCATTACGAACGCACATTACTACGTTCGGAACCGATTTTTAGTGTCTGACATTGAATCAAAAGGATTCGTTATTGCACCTCAGGAGGCGATATCGTTCCAAAAATGAAATACCAATGATGAGTTTTGGTGTGACATGTTGGTATGATTTCCAAATCTACGAGAACTATTTTTCCATTTATTTGCCTATTTGAAAGCCTACCGGTGCTTTTAATACAATATAAATGTTCTTAATATTAACTAAAAGCTGTTAAAAATGATATAATCGAGAGTAATTAGAGTTTGCTTCATTATACCATCATAACCTCAAAACATTCATAACCCCTCCTCGCCCCAACCATGCTGCACTTTATTCACCAGTAATGTAGCTGCAATGAAATGCTATGTTCATATATTTCATTCTCCCATATATTCTACCCCCACCCTCCTCTACCGCATGAGATCAATATAACCTCAATATTCTATACAGTAATGTGGATTCAGGATGAGGAGTAGGTTTCGAGGAATGATAACTACTTTGTGAAAGACAGATTTTATTTATTTGAATACCGCTTTCTGCATGTTTACATTTTGTCTTTTACATTTGATTGTGCAGCTGAAAACAACCTTCAGAGATGTGAATACCAATGGTTAAGCTCGCTGAGAACACAGACACACATGAGATCTTGAACGTGGTCAGTAGGCTACTTGGATGGTTGATGGCACACTGTTTTAAGCCACCCGACCGCCAACTCCAGCCTCGGAAACCCTCTTTGGAAAACTGGACCAGCCCCGGGTGGAAGATAAACTGCAAATGTCCAAAGCACAAGTCGAAGCAAAAATTAAATTTCAATGTAGGCCTACACAGATAAATGCAATGCATGTAGTAGTATTATTGCAAATCAACACCACATATATGCAAATAGACGGTAATCTGCCTTTCAATATAGCAGAGGCAGAGTGGGGGAATGTTTGTTTGCAGTAGGACTGTGAAGAGGAGCAGCACACGTGAGTTGCTCTTCTGCCCAGTCCTAGTGTAGGCTGGGCGCCTGATACTTGTTTCATTTATTACCCCTTATCTTCATGAAGCTAGAGAAGGTCTCAAATGACGAATGTGATAAAGCTGAAACAGATTTGTGAACAGAAAAGTTTGGCCAGGGGTCTCTTATAGTTCAGAAGTTTTCAACACTGTAGCACGACCACTTTTAACACAAGTTGTTTTGTTGTTGCTTTTATCATTCGAGGGGCTTGGACATGGTGGTCATTGAGACCCATGTACCTAGGTGTGTGTATTTTTTTACGATAACATGTTGTAATATGGTGACTGTATTAATAATATATTTATTACAGCCAATGACCAAAGCAAACAAAATAAGAAATATAACTACATAACTAGTCACTACAAATTTCCTTCAAGGACTTATTCCTCTTCATGCAAGTAGCAAGGTGATAACACTCACATGTTTTCTCGCAGAGAGAACAAACACAGTTTATATCAGGTGTGTGAAACTGTAATGTGCGGCAAACTCTGTGGTGAAAACCATGTACCGCATATCGGGTAACAAGAAGACGCAATTCGTAATTGGCAACTGACCACTCTGTTTATCATAGCGTCAGTAGAGTAAAAATCGCTCCAAATCTCTGCTTTCTTCTGATGATGCTCTCGCAATAGTTCTTGATATGGTGACTGTATTAGTGTGTCTTTGTACTTTAGGTGAGGATTGGGAGGGAGGCAGACGTGGCCATAAATAAGGAACCATCTTGGCATTTTCCTGCAGTAGACGTGGTAAACCACTTCCAAGATGGCATAGTTGGGAATCGAATCCACCTCGCCTCAGGATTGCCACATGAGGCTTAGCATACCCCGTTTCAGACCTCAGATCAGAATTACTTTTATGGGCAGGGCCAGGAAACGAACCCAGACCTCTGGGGAAAAAACCGAGAATGCTAGCCACTACACGAGGTGGTCAAACAAGAATTGTGTCCAGGCATGTATCTAGGCCTAATGGGTAAGACTAGGGAGTTGTGTGTCTACAAGTTATAGGGGAGCTGAAAACATGGTAGCCTTTCTTCCTGGAACTACAAACTGTCATTCACTCATTGAGAACAGTTTCCATCTAGACTGTAAAGAACCCATTACAGATTTGGGTGCTATTCAGCACCTAGAACAAATACTAGGTACTGAACTCCATTGTCATGCACAGGAATACAATGCTAACTTTCTTACATATTTCGAGTGATCAAGCTAAGAGAACTTGAACCCTCAGTGTAAGAAAAATGTCCCTACGATGCCAGAACAACCCTTGTTCTCTCAGCTATAAAATGCATGTTAGCAGGCTCCACCAACAAATAGGGAGGTACAATTTGACATGCTGCATACATAAAATGATGATTACTAACACAGTAAGACTGAAACCTACAATGCCACTCAAAAGGAGCTACGGGCTAACGTATACTACTGAATGAAGCCCTACTGTACTCCTAGGCTTTTACATCCAACAATGTAGTAGGCCTACACCTTGCAGGCTCTAGGCTAATCATAATAGAGGACCAGAGGGAAGATAACCAAGTAGCCAATAAAGCCTACTATTATTTTGCTGGAGCGTATCTGTATTAATATCTTCTAGCAAGTACACAAACAAACAATATTAACATATATTTCTAGAGCCAACAAATATTCTTTGTCGACTTCATCGCCCATGCCTAGGATTGTATCAATCCTTGCCTTATTCCCTGGTGCATAGGACACCAGAAATCACAGCCATGCAGAGTGTATGTCAAAATAGGACCAGGGTCCAAACCTGAGTGCTTCCATCACAAGTCACTTTGTATCTTTAATACTGTACTTGTAGTATTTGATTATGACAGCTGCATGCATGGAAGTATTAGCATAGATAGGAAAATTATGGACATGGATAGGGCCCTACCGCATATCAAACTACTTAAGTAGCCTACCGTTAACTAAACTAAAGGTGATCCTGCACAAAGACTTGACAGATGTCTTCAGCAAGATGAAAACAATTGTTTGGTACATTTGGCAGAAATAAATTACATATTGTCCAATGTGTACTAGACTATCGTACTGCCCCCGTAATTGAATTATATAGAGACCACGGTGGCTATTTTGGAAATTATAGCGAAAGTTATGGCTGTCATAGTTATGACGTGGGTAGTCATGACGTAAGCACGGATGACGCAGACGTTATACAAGCAGGCTAATTGAGCTGAGATTCTCAGTGACGTCAGCATTTATTCGAGAAGGATCCGAGATCTACGACGCAGTCGCGAGAAACGTGGAATTCTGCTGAGGAAGAAATTATGCTATTGGAGGGGAGACTTAAACCAATGAACGATAGTCTAAAGGAAGACGGAGATTGCTGAAACTATGGTATTTTTATTACTTTTTGGAATGCAGAATTGTGGAAATCCATTTGCAGTAGAGGCATTGTTCTGGAATTTTGGTGAAATTTATTTTCAGTTTTTGAATTATGAAAATCCGTCATGTATTGACGAAGTTGGAACTTCTAGCGATGACGCAGTAACACGCGATGGAAGGGATAGATACGCCCCTCATGAAGTTCATAAAAGGCCTTGCGCAGAAGAGAGGAGCCTCATTCCTCATTCTCAGATTATAAATCAATCGTCAGATTTCAAATAAGCATTTCAGTGAAACGTCGAGTGAATCAGTAGTGAAAAAGTCGTCTTTGTAACGCGTGGCGAAGCCACTAGTCGAACATACAAGCAGTGCAGGTTTACTGTGAAGTAAATCTAGGTGAAGTTGAAACGACACTTATAACGCTTCTACAAGATTAGCTGTGAACAGTTAGCGGTCGCCTATAAGCTAATTCTCTTGTGCATTGCTACAGTAAGGACTGTAGAAAAGCTGAACAATTTCGAAGAAGTATTTTGGAAGTTATTGACAATATTAGACGACTGACAAAAGTGATTTTCTCGCCACAGAAGAAACACTTTGTATAGCCAGACGCTACGCTACGGCTGACAGGGCTAGTGAAATAGGGAGACTTCAGATTGCTTTTGTGACACAACGCTACAATATAATGGAGCAATTTAATAAGGCAGTTTGTTCTTCTAATACTTCAACCGAAGAGCAAATGGAAGGCTAAAGGACTTAATGCAATTGGGACATATTTCATCGGAGTAAAATAGCAACATGGAACTTCGCTAATTGCTATTCCACACAAGCGAACATGTGGTAAATAACCATCTACACCCATGTTTCGTGAGTAAAGGCTGAATACTATCAAACAGCAATAGAAATGATTTCATACTTTTTGAATATGAATATTTCTTCGGAAATTCATACAAAAACTTCATGGCGATTGTCAACTGGAACTTCAGGGATTTTTCAAGAGAGGTCAGGGTTGTCCCGACTCACAAAGAAGATTATTGCCGGAAGGATGTCGTTCGTCTTCGCGAAGCAGTTCGATTCTCCGATGGTGCTGTTTCTGGTTTCGAGGATGGAGCTCAGCCTTAACTTGGTGAAATGGATCCATCAACAGTCTTCTTTGAGGAATTTTCCTCTGGAACGTCAATCGGCAGATAAGGTAGTCGTGAACGTTTATTGTATTTGAGTTTCTTAGCAATGTTTGAGCAACTATTTTTCCCATATTTTTGTCCTCATGTGTATTTTGCCCGATATTCTTGTTTGAGATTCCTATTCTCAGTACACCTTGATGAGTTATGCCTTTTTTTTCGACGTTTTATTAAGACATTGTTATGTCATGGGCATAGTTAAATGATTTTGAATCAGTTGAGACTGATATTTAGATTTTTCAGTAATTTACTTATTTTTGTAGTCTCGATTTGACTGTAAGTTAATGATTTTTATGGCAGATTTAAGTTCAGACAGCGTGTCACTTTATTAAAGTAATTCTACCCCAGTTTAATTACTTTGACCAATTTTCTGTTATCATCAAGAAGGAAGAACATTTAAATGATTTTAGAGCGTTAAAATCCAGTACGTTGTCGACGATCTTGGAAATACTAGTCGTTCTTTGAATTGATTGCAACACAGACATTTATCGTCGATTATCAACGACCATTGCATCTTAGGCAATTTTGTGAAAGATGAACATTAATTATAAATTATTGAATGCATTAAATTCGTGAAACTTGTGTTAGGTTTTTTCTCATATAGAGATTTATATAATGATGTTTGCATTCCCCAGTCTAATTGGATTCTATTCGACTATTTTCAGTTAGTCGCACTTTATTTGATGATAGTATTTTTATACTACAATTCTTTGAAGATGTTAATCTTAAATTTTGATAGACCAGACAGGCGTATATAAGCGTATTCACTATTAAATTTGTTTGTGATTGGCAGATTTTTATTTCATTTCGATTCATGAATGAAATCCACGAAGTTTAAATGACAACAGTTTTGAAACAATTATTGATATATGAATTTTTAAGTGGAACTATGAATGTATAATCGATAGTGCAGCGGACATGTTGAAAGTCGCTGACGTATAATGCCCTTAAATAAATGAAGGAGATTCCCACAGTAATTAATGATGATAAAGATTGTATTAGGGGAGTTTTTTGTAAATGCTGTGGATGATTTTAATGCCATATAGATTAATATATGATGAATTTTGGGCTATTTTGAATGCAATTTGTGCATTATCTTGTAAGCGAAGTATTTTCCGCTAGAGTATATTGTCATAGTTCGTTGAAAATTAATCAAGTGAATTTACTGTTATAATTAACAAGAGTTTGAAAGAATTTGAGATAAGATTTTGAATGAAGATTGCCGTCACAAATAATTAAATTTATTACAACCTTTATTAAACCAGATTGTGACATTTACATGTATAACTAACCTTCATTGGTCGATTATATTAAACACGATTATGAATTTACCAAACGGATAAAACATGTGGTTCAATGTATTTCTTAAATTATTAATTTAAATAATTTAAATGTTGATAGTGTAAATAATAAATGTAAATATCTTTGACAATAATGTGGAACGAAAGTAATGTTAAAGGCGTGTATAAAATTTTTTTAATTATTTTCGACAATATTATAAACAATTTCTAATTGTTATAAATAATTTATGTGAATTTGTTATAAACATTTAAGAGTGTGTTTCATACTCTAAACTATGCTGATTAAACATTTGGATGATAACTTAACAAGTTTAAGGATAGTTAAAATAATCCAGTGGGATGGAAGTTAAGCATTTGAAAGATTTGCGTCAATATGTATGAGTTGTCTTGTAGACATTTAAAGCTTTAAAAGGAGCTGAATTCTTACACAGTGTGGTGTGAGTAGGGAGCCCCATTTGACGGGCATGCGCCAAGTTGAGGAGTAGACCAGCTGGCTCGACATCTGGTTACAAGCGGGTGAGGTCGATACTCCGGCCTTGTGCCTATTAATAAAGGTGTTATGTTTATTAAAAGGAAACCAAATGCTCTATATATGTCGTACCCTGACTTCCTCATCCAATCCAAATGTGTTTGAAAATGTTACGTTATTTTGAGCTCAAGGGAGCTAGCATATTGTTTGATAAATTTGCAAGTCCTTTAGGAGGACGTAGTCAGATTGACATAGGCTACTGATAGCCACGTTTATTTTGTTGAGTTGTGAAAATCATACTCTTTATGTGAAAATAAAGCTCTTGTACAGTTCAAAGTTCTCGTCTTCGGTCTGGTTCATTTTAAAATGTCATGGTGAAGGTTATTGTGAGAGCATACTTTAAGGATCCTGTTGTCAACCCAATCCCCGAGATATTTATAAGAGGTAAGTAAAAGTAAGTATGTAACCCCGTCTATTTTGGTGTGTTCCACAATAATTTTTCTTGGTAACTTCTGTGTTCAAACCTCGGTAGTATCTGTCAGTGCCATTTTCATTGATGTAGCTGAGCTGGTGCGATTGATTGTTGGCAATCCGATTGAGGGGGCGGATATCTGACAGCCTACTATCCGGGTAAACGGGGACAGAAGGATTGGCGCCCAACGTGGGGATCGATTCAACATAACTGGATCACCAGGTTGAACGCCAGTAGGATTGGCAAACCTAAAACGTGTGGATCGATTAGACTCAAATAAAGAGGTTGATTCTTTGTTAGATGTCTTGGCCAATTGTAGAATTTAAGAGTGTGATTATATAGGAATTAAATGTTGTATTGTAGTAGGAAAATTACACTCAGAAAAGATCAGATCGTATACAACTTGAGAAAGGTAAAATGGGCTGGAAACTTAGAAAAATCGCCTATGATCTGGAATCTTATTTTATTTGACCGGCTTATGACATTTTAGTCATATTAAAAATAAAATTAAATTATTTGGATTGTAAATGTAAAATTATTTGTGTTAGGATATTTTAAAATGAGCCAGGGAAATTTGAACATGTGCTTGAGTTTGTTTCAACATGAAGTGTCTTCGAAAGTTAATTATAAGGTAGTTATAAGTTAGATTTAAGACAGAAAATTGATCAAAATTATATATGGTGAAAAGTGTTGCTCAAATGTTGTTATTTTGCTCTTTTGATGTATGTCCCTACAGCAGTCTAATTTTTGAATAATATTGTAATGGCAGATGAAAGTTTGAAGATGATGTTAGCGGAGATGTCTGCTAATATGAAGCAGATGAGTGAGAGTATGAAGGAGATGGAAGCTAGGAATACTAGTCGAATGGAGGAGAATACTAGTCGAATGGAGGAGAATGCTAGTAATTTGTCTGCTAATTTGAAAGCAAGAATGGAGGAGAATGCTAGTAATTTGTCTGCTAACTTGAAAGCAAGCATGAGTGAGAGTATGAAGCAGATGATGGATGAAAGTTTAAAGGGTCTTCAGACTAGTTCTGTTAACTTAGAGGATAATATGTCGCGTTTACAGATTAATACCCAAGGAATTGAGAATACTGTAACTGACATCCGCTCAGACGTGTCCAATGTTAAAATAGATGTTGCTAATGTGCATAAAGATCTTACAATGTTGAATTTAGATGTTGCTAATGTCCGTAGTGATATTTCTTGTGCTAGGGCTGAGGTAGTTGTTGTCAAAAATGATGTTGCGACTGTCCAAGACAAGGTTGAGGAAGTCCAAAGAGGAATCCAAAATGTTAGAACTGATGTGTCCAATGTTCAGGTTGATATTAATAACATTCATTCGGATGTAAACGAGATGCAAAGTGACATAAATAAAATTCAAGTAGAGGTCAACACAGTTTTCGTAGACGTTGCTAAAGTCCAAACTGATGTAAATAAAGTCAGGGAAGAGATAGAAAATTCGAAAACTCTTTGTACACGTAATATAAGTGCATTAACGACTAGGCTAGTTGATGAGTCAGTTAGAACGACAGCGTCTTTAGAAGGTTTAAAGTTTGATGTAGAGGTCATGAGAACCCAAGTATTAGACCATAATAAAGTATTGAAAGAGGATATTGAATTAGACATAGCAGAAATGTTAACGGCAAATGTAGAAATATGGAAATGGAGTACCGCTGCAGACGAGGCTTTTGAGAAAGCAAAAGAGATGCTCAGGAATAATGTGAAACTGGAGTACCCAGACTTTGAGAAGGTGTTCTATATTGAGTCTGATGCATCAAGAGTAGGCATTAGTGCAGTCTTATACCAGAAAGACGAGGCAGGCAACAAGCACTACATTGCGTTCACTAGTCGGAAGTTGAAGAAACACGAGGAAAATTACTTCACGACGGAGCTTGAAGCGTTAGCTTTTGTAACAGCATTGCAAGCCTGGAAGAAAATACTGCTGGGACATAAGGTCATCATTATTACTGACCATAAAGCACTACAGTTTATGCTGCAAACTGACATGTCGAGTGATAGATTGACACGTTGGGCTTTGTTCACCCAACAGTTTAACGCCACTATCGTCCACCAGCCTGGGAAAGATAACTTACTGGCTGATGCTCTATTACGTAACCCTATTAAAAATGTGCAGATACACCATGTACAATTGGAGCAAGAAGATCAAGAAACCGTTAGGAGGTTAGCCCGAATCGGTGTGTCACAGAAGAGACACGCTCCAATAAGGAAAATGTACAGGTTCCTCAAGGGTTACATGGACAATACGGATGTTGACTATGCAGTTACACGGAGAAATTCACGACACTTTGTCTTGAGTGGAGACATCGTATGCAAGTATGCTGACTCTGCGCATACAAAACTCCGAATAGTCGTGCCACCTAAACTTGTTGTCAATTTAGTGTGGGTAGCTCATCACGCAACTGGACATGCCGGTTTAGATAAGACTCTTAATACTCTTCAAGAGAGATTTATCTGGACTAACATGCGTTCCAGCATTGCCAAGGTCATTAGATCTTGTGACAAATGTCAAAGAGCAAAGTATGCTTCTGCTTTATTAAAAGGAAAACCGAAGGCTATGATTCCTTCTAAGCCAAACGAACTAATGGCGACGGACATATTTGGCCCCTGTCCAAAGGGATATCAGGGTAACCAGTACCTGTTGGTTACCGTGGATGTTTTCTCAAAATTTGTTACAATGAGTCCCATGCAGAAAGCTAACACAAGGAACGTAGTAAGCAGACTGGAAAATGCTGTATTTCCTAAAGCTGGTATACCAGAATATCTACTGTCAGATCATGGAACGCAGTTTACGTCCGTGGAATTTGCAGCGGATATGGAAAGGCTTGGCATTAAGCACTTATTTTCAAGCGTGCGTTACCCAGAATCGAATTCCTCAGAAAGATATATGGCTGAATTTTCGAAATTCTGTCGAATTTTCTGTCCAAATGATCATTCTGGTTGGGTGAGATTTGTACCCCTTATAGAGGAATGTCTGAACTCTACAGTGCAGGAGAGCACAGGAGAAGTGCCAATGCGACTTCATCTTGGAAGAAACCCAGAAAGGCCGTGGGATAATCTTTTCAACCACATTCCTAGAGATCCCGACGTAGGAAGGCAGCAGAGGATTGACAAGGCGAAGGAACAACTCCAGAAAGCAGCAGAGAAACGATTGAAAAGAGTAGCTGGAAAACGCTTTGGTGCACCCTTACAAGTTGGAAATCTTGTATTATTACGCAGACCTGTCAAGGCTGATATGAGCAAGAAAATATACCCCAAATTTGGAAATGTATTCATGGGGCCGTTTAGGATTACGAACGCCTATGGGAACAACTGCTATGAACTCTACGATGATGAGAGTAACGTCATTTACGGCAAGTTCAATGCTGGAAATTTAAAAAGATACTATACTAGAGTAAGCCAGTAATAATTCAATTTCGTGTTCAAGAGAGTTGAGGTACTTGTAACACTGAGTTTAAAAACAATTTGCAACTGTTTTTAAAACGTGGTGAGAGGAGAATGCCCCCGTAATTGAATTATATAGAGACCACGGTGGCTATTTTGGAAATTATAGCGAAAGTTATGGCTGTCATAGTTATGACGTGGGTAGTCATGACGTAAGCACGGATGACGCAGACGTTATGCAAGCAGGCTAATTGAGCTGAGATTCTCAGTGACGTCAGCATTTATTCGAGAAGGATCCGAGATCTACGACGCAGTCGCGAGAAACGTGGAATTCTGCTGAGGAAGAAATTATGCTATTGGAGGGGAGACTTAAACCAATGAACGATAGTCTAAAGGAAGACGGAGATTGCTGAAACTATGGTATTTTTATTACTTTTTGGAATGCAGAATTGTGGAAATCCATTTGCAGTAGAGGCATTGTTCTGGAATTTTGGTGAAATTTATTTTCAGTTTTTGAATTATGAAAATCCGTCATGTATTGACGAAGTTGGAACTTCTAGCGATGACGCAGTAACACGCGATGGAAGGGATAGATACGCCCCTCATGAAGTTCATAAAAGGCCTTGCGCAGAAGAGAGGAGCCTCATTCCTCATTCTCAGATTATAAATCAATCGTCAGATTTCAAATAAGCATTTCAGTGAAACGTCGAGTGAATCAGTAGTGAAAAAGTCGTCTTTGTAACGCGTGGCGAAGCCACTAGTCGAACATACAAGCAGTGCAGGTTTACTGTGAAGTAAATCTAGGTGAAGTTGAAACGACACTTATAACGCTTCTACAAGATTAGCTGTGAACAGTTAGCGGTCGCCTATAAGCTAATTCTCTTGTGCATTGCTACAGTAAGGACTGTAGAAAAGCTGAACAATTTCGAAGAAGTATTTTGGAAGTTATTGACAATATTAGACGACTGACAAAAGTGATTTTCTCGCCACAGAAGAAACACTTTGTATAGCCAGACGCTACGCTACGGCTGACAGGGCTAGTGAAATAGGGAGACTTCAGATTGCTTTTGTGACACAACGCTACAATATAATGGAGCAATTTAATAAGGCAGTTTGTTCTTCTAATACTTCAACCGAAGAGCAAATGGAAGGCTAAAGGACTTAATGCAATTGGGACATATTTCATCGGAGTAAAATAGCAACATGGAACTTCGCTAATTGCTATTCCACACAAGCGAACATGTGGTAAATAACCATCTACACCCATGTTTCGTGAGTAAAGGCTGAATACTATCAAACAGCAATAGAAATGATTTCATACTTTTTGAATATGAATATTTCTTCGGAAATTCATACAAAAACTTCATGGCGATTGTCAACTGGAACTTCAGGGATTTTTCAAGAGAGGTCAGGGTTGTCCCGACTCACAAAGAAGATTATTGCCGGAAGGATGTCGTTCGTCTTCGCGAAGCAGTTCGATTCTCCGATGGTGCTGTTTCTGGTTTCGAGGATGGAGCTCAGCCTTAACTTGGTGAAATGGATCCATCAACAGTCTTCTTTGAGGAATTTTCCTCTGGAACGTCAATCGGCAGATAAGGTAGTCGTGAACGTTTATTGTATTTGAGTTTCTTAGCAATGTTTGAGCAACTATTTTTCCCATATTTTTGTCCTCATGTGTATTTTGCCCGATATTCTTGTTTGAGATTCCTATTCTCAGTACACCTTGATGAGTTATGCCTTTTTTTTCGACGTTTTATTAAGACATTGTTATGTCATGGGCATAGTTAAATGATTTTGAATCAGTTGAGACTGATATTTAGATTTTTCAGTAATTTACTTATTTTTGTAGTCTCGATTTGACTGTAAGTTAATGATTTTTATGGCAGATTTAAGTTCAGACAGCGTGTCACTTTATTAAAGTAATTCTACCCCAGTTTAATTACTTTGACCAATTTTCTGTTATCATCAAGAAGGAAGAACATTTAAATGATTTTAGAGCGTTAAAATCCAGTACGTTGTCGACGATCTTGGAAATACTAGTCGTTCTTTGAATTGATTGCAACACAGACATTTATCGTCGATTATCAACGACCATTGCATCTTAGGCAATTTTGTGAAAGATGAACATTAATTATAAATTATTGAATGCATTAAATTCGTGAAACTTGTGTTAGGTTTTTTCTCATATAGAGATTTATATAATGATGTTTGCATTCCCCAGTCTAATTGGATTCTATTCGACTATTTTCAGTTAGTCGCACTTTATTTGATGATAGTATTTTTATACTACAATTCTTTGAAGATGTTAATCTTAAATTTTGATAGACCAGACAGGCGTATATAAGCGTATTCACTATTAAATTTGTTTGTGATTGGCAGATTTTTATTTCATTTCGATTCATAAATGAAATCCACGAAGTTTAAATGACAACAGTTTTGAAACAATTATTGATATATGAATTTTTAAGTGGAACTATGAATGTATAATCGATAGTGCAGCGGACATGTTGAAAGTCGCTGACGTATAATGCCCTTAAATAAATGAAGGAGATTCCCACAGTAATTAATGATGATAAAGATTGTATTAGGGGAGTTTTTTGTAAATGCTGTGGATGATTTTAATGCCATATAGATTAATATATGATGAATTTTGGGCTATTTTGAATGCAATTTGTGCATTATCTTGTAAGCGAAGTATTTTCCGCTAGAGTATATTGTCATAGTTCGTTGAAAATTAATCAAGTGAATTTACTGTTATAATTAACAAGAGTTTGAAAGAATTTGAGATAAGATTTTGAATGAAGATTGCCGTCACAAATAATTAAATTTATTACAACCTTTATTAAACCAGATTGTGACATTTACATGTATAACTAACCTTCATTGGTCGATTATATTAAACACGATTATGAATTTACCAAACGGATAAAACATGTGGTTCAATGTATTTCTTAAATTATTAATTTAAATAATTTAAATGTTGATAGTGTAAATAATAAATGTAAATATCTTTGACAATAATGTGGAACGAAAGTAATGTTAAAGGCGTGTATAAAATTTTTTTAATTATTTTCGACAATATTATAAACAATTTCTAATTGTTATAAATAATTTATGTGAATTTGTTATAAACATTTAAGAGTGTGTTTCATACTCTAAACTATGCTGATTAAACATTTGGATGATAACTTAACAAGTTTAAGGATAGTTAAAATAATCCAGTGGGATGGAAGTTATGCATTTGAAAGATTTGCGTCAATATGTATGAGTTGTCTTGTAGACATTTAAAGCTTTAAAAGGAGCTGAATTCTTACACAGTGTGGTGTGAGTAGGGAGCCCCATTTGACGGGCATGCGCCAAGTTGAGGAGTAGACCAGCTGGCTCGACATCTGGTTACAAGCGGGTGAGGTCGATACTCCGGCCTTGTGCCTATTAATAAAGGTGTTATGTTTATTAAAAGGAAACCAAATGCTCTATATATGTCGTACCCTGACTTCCTCATCCAATCCAAATGTGTTTGAAAATGTTACGTTATTTTGAGCTCAAGGGAGCTAGCATATTGTTTGATAAATTTGCAAGTCCTTTAGGAGGACGTAGTCAGATTGACATAGGCTACTGATAGCCACGTTTATTTTGTTGAGTTGTGAAAATCATACTCTTTATGTGAAAATAAAGCTCTTGTACAGTTCAAAGTTCTCGTCTTCGGTCTGGTTCATTTTTAAATGTCATGGTGAAGGTTATTGTGAGAGCATACTTTAAGGATCCTGTTGTCAACCCAATCCCCGAGATATTTATAAGAGGTAAGTAAAAGTAAGTATGTAACCCCGTCTATTTTGGTGTGTTCCACAATAATTTTTCTTGGTAACTTCTGTGTTCAAACCTCGGTAGTATCTGTCAGTGCCATTTTCATTGATGTAGCTGAGCTGGTGCGATTGATTGTTGGCAATCCGATTGAGGGGGCGGATATCTGACAGCCTACTATCCGGGTAAACGGGGACAGTACCTATATTCGGATTTTTACGGTACGCGAAAAACAAACAAATAAAATTAAATCCATAAATTCTGATCAGTCAGTATAATTATACCGACAGAAACTATGACAAAGGTTTACATCTTAGCAATTAAAACCTACCCTACATATCAATTATGTTGTCCCACGTTTAAAGCGAACGTAGCTGTCGCCATTTCTAATAACACCGCTAGTCACTTGTTATTCAATTTAGTATTGGATCCAACATAATACAGATTAAGTCACTAAAAATGGAGAATACTGCAACAGCTGTCGGCATGCGGGCCCAAACAGTAAACAAAACGCACATGGCGGTCTTTGTTTTGATTCGAATCGCCCATAACAGTGTCCCGCGCCTGATACCATTGCCCACAAACGTGCATAAACGAAACGACACCAAAATAGCTTCTTCTTCTGCTTCTCTTTTTTTATTTTTTATTTTATTTTTATTTTACTGGGCACACATGAGCTTCGCCCAATGGCAAGACGGGTACTACCCGTGTGTTGGGCAGTATCCTCATCTTGCACAGTTTCCAGCCACTGGCCGGGGCTGTTTGGAACACAAGCCTCACCAACGTCTTCTGTCTTCCCACCATCTCTCAGCCTCCACCCTTGTCCAGTCTTTTCCTCTCTTCTTCACGCTTTCTTCCACCCCCTTCAGCCACCTGTCTCTCCGTCTCTTTCCTTCCCACTTCGTCTCGTGTACTCTCCTGGGTATCTTCTTCTCCTCCATTCGTTTTACATGTCCATACAATCTAAGTCTAGATTTCTCTATGCCTTCCTGTAATGGTTCCTCCTTCATTAATTCTCTGGTCCTCTCATTTCTTATTCTGTCCATCTTTGTAGCTCCAATACTGCTTCTCAAGAACCTCATCTCACTGGCCTGTATTTTGCTCTTCTCCCTTCCTTTCATAACCCAGGTCTCCGAGGCATACGTCAGGATAGGGACATAGTACGTCCGATATATGATCTTTTTGGTGTTCTGAGGGACATCCTTGCTCCATATCATGCTTCTCACACTCCTACAGAATTCTTCTGCCTGCCTCCCCCGCTCATTTATTTCGCTATCGTTTCTTCCATTCTCTTGTATCAGGCTTCCCAGATACTTGAAACTCTCCACTTTCTTCTGCTGTTCCCCACCAATTGTTATTCCTGTTGTGGTTCTTTCCTTCTTCCTTGTTGTGATCACCATCTCACTCTTATTTATCCTAATTTCATCCCATACCCTTGTATTATTCCTTCCCACACGTCCAACTGTCCCTGTACCTCCTCCTTGTTTCCCCAAATCATCAAATCATCTGCAAACACCATTGCTTTCATCTTTCCTTCCCCAATTACTTCTGCCACTCGGGTCGTTATGTCATCCATCACCACAATGAAAAGTAACGGTGACAGTGCACTTCCTTGTTTCAGGCCGTTTCTCTGTTCCAACCAGTCCAATCTCTCTCCTCCCACTTTCACACAGCTCACGCTTCCCTTGTACATCTCCTTTATCCTCCTTATAGTCCATTTTTCTACTCGTCAATCCTCCAGGGACTTCCATACTTTGTTTCTGCATACACTGTCATATGCTTTCTCAATGTCCAAGAAGGCCATCAGTAGATCTGTTCCATACTCATAGTGCTGTTCTTGTAACTGCCTTACAGCAAAAATCAAATCCACTGTGGACCTTCCTTCTCTGAAGCCATGTTGTTCTTCCCTCATCCCTCCTTCTATCCTTGTCCTAATTCTCCTTTCCAAAACTTTCTCAAACATCTTTGCACATTGACTCATCAGTGTTATTCCCCGATAGTTTCTGCATTCTGTTCTACTACCTTTCTTGAAGCTCGGGACAATTATTCCCTTTTTCCAGTCCTCTGGGGTCTTCCTTTCCTTCCATGCTGTCTTCACCACTCGGTACAACCATTGTATCCCCACTCTCCTGCTGCTCTCACCATCTCCAAACTCAACTCATCCACACCCGGTGCCTTCCCTCCTTTCATCTTCCTCACTGCATCTTCCACTTCTTTCCATGTTAAGTCCTTTTCTGTTTGCAGTTCATCTACCTCTTCCCCGATTTTTTCCTCCTCGCCGTGGTTTCCATTTGGGTTCAGGAGTTCTTCAAAATATTCTTTCCACATTTTCTTCAGTTCTTCCCTATTTTCTATCTCTTGTCCCCTTTTGTTCACCATTCTAACATAATCCGTAGGATCCTTTCGCCTCTTATTCTTTACCATCCCATACAGGACCTTTTTTGTACCTTCACTATCCTCCTTCATCATCTTTGTCCACTCTTCCATCCACTTTCTTCTCTCCTCAGCCACTACTCTCTTTGCCTCCTTCTTTCTTTCCTGGTCCTTTCCCTTGTCTCTACCGTCCTATTTTGATACCACCTCCTAAAGGCTCTATTCTTTTCCCTTACTATTTCTTTTGTCTTCTCATTCCACCATGGTGTTTCCTTCCACCTCTTCTTACTACTTGTCCTCGCACATACTGCTTCTGCTGCTGCACCTATTAATGTCTTCTTAAATCTAGCCCATTCCTCTTCCACCCCTCTTTTTTCATCTGTTGGAATTCCTTCCTTCACCATTTTGAGGTACTCCACCCTTCTATCTCCTTCTTTCAGTTTCCATATCCTTATACGTCTTTCCTGGTTCTCAGTCCTTTTCTTCTCCTTAGTCCCTCTCAGGTTCATTACCAGCAATCGATGGTCGCTATCCAGGTTCTCCGATGGTATAACCTTGATGTCCGTGATGTTCTTATTTAATTCTTTCTCATACAGTATAGAGTCGACCACCGACTTCCTGGTCAAGTCATCACTGTACCATGTGATTGTGTGGCTCTCTCTTTTCCTGAACCAGGAGTTCCCAACTAGCAGGCTGTTCCTTTGGCAGAAGTCCAACAGTCTCTTTCCTTCCTCATTTCTTCCGCTCCAACCCTCTGGTCCAAGGACACTCTCATACCCTTGTCTTTCTCTTCCTACATGGGCATTCAGATCCCCCATAACAATCATATTTCTTCCTACCAGCTGCTTCTGCAATTCCTCTTCAAACTCCTCCTTCTCTTCAGAGGCGCAGCCTACTTGTGGAGCATACACTTGCACTATTTCTACGGTCTCTCCCCTCAGTGCTACTTTCACTTTCATCATCCTATCACTTATTCTCTTCACTTCTTTTAAACCATCTCGTACTACTACTCCCACTCCATTCCTCTTTCCCTCTTCATTCCCACTCCAGTACAGTCTATAGCCTTTTCTCAGTTCTCTCCTTCCTTCCCCTTTCCACTTTGTTTCTGCCAATCCCAATAAATCCAACTTCCTTCTTTCTATCATATCCACTGTCTCCTCCACCTTCCCCGTCAGCGTTCTTATGTATAAAGTTCCAAATCTTAGTCCGTGTTTACAGCCATGTCGTCGTCTATTATATCCATCATGTCCGAGGCTCGTTCCATTCTTGAAAGCATTTGGTTTCATCCACTACTGGCTTGCTGGGCCTATCGTAGCTTCACCAGAGCCCCGTTAGCCCTGACTTTTCAGGGTTCCTGTAGGACCTTCGCAGCTACCGTAACGGTCCCGGGGCACTGTACTTCGCCCCTACAGGCAATCCCCTACTTTGTGCCGTTGCCCGTCTCCCACGACGTCAACGAGGGGTTGGACTTAAGCAGTAAAAGACCAAAAACCAAATACAAACACCGAGGAGGGATTAAGGATCTATGAGAGTGAGGAAAACACGGGGAAACATCATCTGACAGTATCTACCTACAAAAATACTGGGAAACACAGGGGACACAAAGGTAGCCTACTAGTCTTCACACCGAAGTGATCCATCTTGGTGACTGACAAGTACATTTACACAAACAAGACCGGATCACTAAAAAGATGAAAATTATAAAATAACTCGAATGTCACATAAAAGCTTTGTGAGGATATCAACCAGCGGGACCGCCGGAGTATGCAACTAAGTCGTCAAATTGAGCGGTAATTGAAAACCCAGGGAGAAAAGAGAAGCGTACATTTTAAAGCGTTGTGTATCATACTGTGGACATAAAAAAGGATATGAGGGAGATCTCCTTGGTAGTGAACGCAGGCATCACAAACAGGAGAAGCACGAGCATTAATGTTATGGAGATAAGCAGGGGTGACGGCATGATGGAAGCGCATTCTAATTATAGTAGTGATGTGATGTCGAGTATAGGATCCTTGCATAAACCACGGCCGGACCGGTATCGAGGATTGAATATATGTATATGGTGTTGAGTGTTGACGTACATATTCCCTCCACTGCTGGCGCCATTCTTGGATCATGAGTTCATATACATGTGGCATAAGTTCAGGATATGGGAGAGCCATATCAATACTTGTCCCCTGACCCATTGCAGCTTCTTTTGCTAAAATATTAACCCGTACATTGCCATAGATATGGGAATGTCCTGGTACCCAAGTCAAGATAACGTTATATCCTGCAATTTCAATTTCATATAATTGTTGGGCTAAATTGAGTAAAAACCAATTATCGGAAACAATAATGTTTATAGGGCGAGGAGGACACTTTGTGAATCAGTACAGATGAGTGCATGAGACAGACCCTGTTATTTGATATAGATACAAGCTTGACGAAGGGCAAAGATTTCAGCCGTAAAGATTGTAGTGTGAGAAGGTAAGACATATTTGCGCTCAACATGTAATGACGGGGCGAAAAAAGCTGCACCTACTCGAGGTGGGTGGGCAAGTTTTGAACCATCTGTATAAAACAGGGTATGTTGAGGATAGTGACTAATAATATCATGGAATGTACGGGAAATGACATGGGGGTGCGATTTAAACGTTTTCGTGAGTTGGGGGAGACTAGTCTGGAGGATGTGTGCGTGATGGCTGTGAACCTGATATGCGATAGTATACACTGGGTTGAGGCGTGTTTGTACGATCATGTGTCGATACGAGTAGAGACGGCGATACATAGTTAAAAGCGCGGGGATACGATCTTGAGATAAGAGATGGCGTTGGTAATATTCATCTAATAAGCGTAATTTGTTTAGTAGAGGTGTATGGGACAGTGACATATATGGCGCACGAGTACTGACGTCGTAAAGCGAGTGGTATTTCGCCGGTCTCCGCCAATAAAGCCTGTGTGGGTGTGGATGGAAGAACTCCGATGATGAAGCGCAGGGCTCGGTATTGTAACCGGTCCATCTTGATTAAGCGACTGGGTATCATAATATCAAAAAAGGCGCTCCCATAGTCTAATACCAAGCGGACAATATTTATATATACTGTCAATAACACCGACGGCGCGGCGCCCAGTGAGCGTCGTGTAAGAGCCTTAAACACAGGTAATTTAGGTTCTAATTTTTGCGTGATGTGGTTTAGATGACGTTGCCAATTAAGTTTATCGTCAATGTACAGACCTAAATATTTGACGACCCGAACAACTTCAATTTGGGCTTGTTGATATACCACCGGCGACGTGTCATATAGGCTTTTATGAGTGAAAATAATAGCCGCGTTTTTCGTTGGTGACGTTACTAAGCCGTGATCTGTGAACCACTGATGAGCCTGCGATAGGCCCGGCAAGTGGTGAGATTGGAGCGAGTAGCATATATTGAACCCGCTGAGCTAATGTTCATGTGATATTTTTATAACAGCACATTTATGATGGGATGTAGTACCTTTGAACACACCCAGAAAGCCACGTGGAGCTGAGAGCTCACGCCATACTCTTTGAAGTAGCGGTGAATCGCACTTTTGAATTTGGTGAAGTCTGCTAATTATTTATCTGAGGTCTTATTAATTAATTTTATCTTTCCACAAGACTCAGAATATTCCATTTCGTCATTCAGCATTATTAAAACATTTTGGAAAATGTCATTTTCGCTTAAGGTAAGGTAATACCCTTAGAGATACGCAAACAGGAATGTAAGTAGTCGCTCAACGACTTCGGTTTGACGACCTACTTCCTCGAGACACTCAGTGCCTTGCACTACGTCTGGAGAATCCGCCCCGTGTAGGCGTGAAGTTACATCCGTCTTGTAAGACGTAGAAAATATCCGCTGTTTAGCGTGGAAATTGTTATCTGTAGCCATCGAGCACGAATACGTTACGATACGAGAGATAAGTAATAATTGTATAGTGAATTATTTGCACTACATCTGGAAAATCCGCCCTGTGAAGGCGTGCAATTGTAGCCGTCGTGTCAGACGTAGAAGATATCCGCTGTTTAGCGTGGAAGTTGTTATCAGGTGCCATCGTGCACGAATATTCTATAAATCACTGTTATTTATGCACAGTGAACAACAGGAATCATATTGTGATATAATTGGCAAGTATAGTGAAAATTCTAACATTACCGTAACACCACATTTTTGTACCCACGTGTTTGTGGGGGGCCGAGTGCCTGGTGAAAAATAGAGGTAAACGTGTTATAACTATTTTAAATAATTGTGATTATGAAAATACAATATATTTGAATTGCCACAGTGAATTTTTCAATTACAAAACGACGCACATTTCACGGATGCCACGTGATGTAAAAGTGGCGTCAGCACACGTGAAGAACCACAGAACAGTGCTTGATCACGTATTATTCAATATCTGTGAAGTAAAGGCTGTGTTATTAATTGCAATTAAAGCCTGTAACATTTTCAACGAACATTGTGATTTTTGAAGTGAAAGAATGAACTACTACACGATTTATTTCACCACCCATGTGATCAAATTATTCTACACCATGTTTGAGACCAACATCATGGGCTAATACCGCTATGGTATGAGGGTGATGTATCTATTGGAACCAGCATGATGGTGGAGCTTCCAGAACAGCGAACGAGGAGGAAAGAACCCAGGATGCCTTTCCCAGGCAGGTCCAGTACATCCACGAAGTTATCGACAGGGACATATCGAACCCTGGTCTTTGGAAGAGTCCAGATGGGAGTCCTGATGAGGATAATGCCGTTCCGGAGAGCCAGGGATGAATTTGTTCGACCCTTGTCGTTGAACAGAGGGCTGAGTGAGAGCTCCTCCATTTCGTGAGTTTTTGTACACCCTTTCTTGTTCTAGTTTCTGGTGGTATAGTAGGTTTAATGTAGTTTGTGAACCAACCGAACTCAGTGACAGCCATTTTTATAGGTAGGAAATGTAACTAGTCTAATTAGATGTCATTTATTTCAGTTAGAGTGAGACACCCTTGGGTCAGACATTTTGGTCAACCCTGGTGCAGCTTGATGGACGTCGTAGAACGTCAATGCCTATATTTTGCTAAACGTGACCGTAGTCATTTGAGGCTACTTTGTTTAACCCTATTTGGGGTGATTTTTCAAGTCTTTGCTGACTTTAGTTATGGCAATCAGATGCCATGGTTATATTTCTTTAACTGCATTTTTTGCAGCCAGTCTTTGTTACACCCCTGTCTTCGTTAGAGCAGTCGTATCATTTAGGTAATCGACTGTAATTACCAGTTTTGTAGCTGCATTATATTTCATTTGAGATGTTGCTCAGAAGCCATCAGGTCAAGTGTGGACCTTATAAGTAAAAGGGATGTTTCGTTGTCTAGCATCGAACCCAGTTCCCAACGTATCATTAAGCAGATCCAGAATGTGGAATCTGCGTCACAATTATTATTTTGTTAGTGTCATGTGAAGACACGTATTTATTTGATGTTGTACAAGCAACTACTGAAGAATTATATCTTTGAGAGCAAAGAGCTCCAGCAATGTGGCATTGCTACCATTTAGACGTCTTTGGTGCAGAAGACAGAATTATATTATTGTATTCAGATTTATAGCGTGTTTTATACACGTATTCTTCGAGGTTTATAACCTATGGTAAAGGTTTTATGATGTGGCCAGTTGTACAGTTTTTATTTTGCTTAAATCGCCGGCCTTGATAGTTAGTGTGTTGTGTCAGACCGCGCAGGAATGTTGTAGCCTGCAGCGACACAAACTGGTTTGTGACCCAGTGCCCTTGAGAGCACGCTTGTATTATGAGACAGACATAGATTGACAGAAGACAGAATGCTTTTAGTATTCGCTCTTCCTTTCATTGCTATTTAGCTCATGGAACCCAGTGTCCAACCTTGTATCTGATCACATGTTTTTATAGACTGTTTTTTGTTAGTTAAACGCACTTTTGCGTGTACCGTTGTTGACGTGTACAGTTATGTCAGGTTTTCTATAGTACGTTATAGGCCGCCCTGTTATAGCAGGTATTTATTGTATGAAGGTATTTGTGTGTACCTTGTCCGGGATTGTTCCCGTTGACCAGATGTTATGGAGGGTGACTGTTGTGTGCAGGCCCATCCCAGAGTTATTGAACGCGAGCTTTGCGCCGCTGGTAACTTGTGTTATCGTGTGTCCGAGTTGTTGTTGCTCGTTGATTATATTCCGACTTTTGAGTCGAGGCTTATGGTGGAGATTGATCTCAGTGGAGACACTCCGTGCCCAGGCTATTGTCAGTATTATTCGCCATAAACCAACGATAACCTAAACCGACATCTCAATAATAAAACGCATAATTTTGGTAAAACAAAAGCTAACTAACGAATTCTTTCTATCTAACTTTGTTCTTTTGCACTTGGAACCTGCTGACATGGCCGTGCTAATGAAGGTATTTCCTTTTGGGGAAATGACTAGGACAGCTGACACTTTTGTAGCGACCTGAAGCTTGCTCGAACCTTGAGTTCGTAGCTGGTGGAGCGCAGGCCATGCGATGTTAGACGTAGTCTTTACTACGCAGTCGTCACCGTAACTACACACATTAGATGACTATGGCTTACAAAGAGTAAACCAAGGTGCAGGCAGGCATTTTAATAAAACTGTTGTCTCTTATTAATTATTTATTATGAACTAGTGTATGAATCCTACATGTTACCTTATTGTGTGGTGTTAGCACGTAGTTCCTAAGAATAATTAAATGTTTTTTTTTACATGGCTGTTCACTTAGCTTTGAATGTAATTGTTTTCTGTTACGGACGTCATCGCCGTAAATTTTGTTATTAACTGATAGGACTTAGCTAGATGAATTAACGTTAAATGTAAATGTGGAGATGGTATCATCCTAACTTAGATTTGTTTTGCTACCTTGTTAAATGTAAATTCTGATATTAACTTGATCTTGTAACTTGACCTAGGTATTTGCGTCGTACCATCTTCCTAGTGTTGCTGTTGTTGCTTTATTATTGTGAGATAGATCTTTCGCGTGGGTTTTCCGTAACTTCTCAGGTAGGGACCTGCTCTTTATTTTTGTTTGTTTATTAGCTTGCGGATTAGCCGATTGAAACCCTCCGAACTAGGCTAGGGGCTTGTGAATTTTAACAATAAATGTTCACGGTGTTTTACATAAGTCTGGATGTTTATTTTCTCAGTCTAGTTTTTAAGGTGAACCTTTCCTTAGGCAGTCTATGACCATCGTCACCATGTACCACGATCCCTGTGGACTACAGATTCTCGTGCCGCTTTAGCCTATTTGGAAGTTCTCCTGATCTTCACGGCAATTATGTCCACGGGTGAGATGTTAGGGAAGTCATTGCGGTTGTTGGCTATCCTGGCAGCTCCACCGAGGTCTCATAAAATGGCGCCCAACTCATGTGCCGACGTTAACGTGGTGACCGTCAGTTCCATGTTATTTAGGAGGATCTTAATGTTGATTAATGGTAAATTGACAGGACTGGGACGATCTTAGAAAGTCGTACTGCAGATCAATTGACCGCATGGCATTCATGTTTGATAGAAGTCCATGGGGTGAGGCTTTAGTGTTAGATAAATGAAGGATAGGATTTTCTTTGATGATGCCTCATCCTGAGTAAATGTAATACTTTGCTTTGCTCGCCGTTGTCTTTGTAAATGTAGAAGCACTTAGTTTGCATACTCCAGCTGTACTCGTGATATTTATTTAAATGAAACAAGCTTTATACCACCAAGTAACTAATCATAGCTGTAAGTTCCATTAGAGATTGATCCCTCTTTTTCTCATATATATTTCTTGTCAGTGGATGAGGATACTATTCGTCGTGTGTTTGCGGAGATGATGGCAGGTGTCAATGCCAACCTCCAGCAGATTACTGCTGAATTAGGTACAGTAAGGACTGATTTAGGTGATGTAAGAGGTGATTTAGGTGAAGTCCGAGGTGACTTAGGTACAGTAAGGACTGATTTACGTGATGTAAGAGGTGACTTAGGTCAGAATACCCAAGCTGTCAACAATGTTAGACAGGACTTAGAAGTTAACACCCAGTCAGTTAACAATGTCAGACAGGACTTAGAGGTTAACACTCAATCCATAAATAGTGTAAGTGGTCATGTAGACCAAGTCACAGAGTCGATCAATAATGTTAGGGCTGATTTAACACAGGTCAGGGCCGACATGGACGCATATAGAGTCGAAGCTAGGAATGATCTTACGGCAGGTTTAGCGGCTGTTAGGGTTGATGTCATACGACACCATCAGGAGGCTAACCAGCGTATAGATTGCGTAACCGACCAGATGAATAGAGCTAGGGAGGATGTGCAGACCCGATTGGGGGAGCACACAGCTCAAATTCAAACGACCATAAACAGAGTCCAGATAGATATGAGAGCCGACCTGGAGCACACTCGAGAAGAATTTGGGACTCGATTGACTCACGTCGAGGGATTTATGGACACCGTGAAAAAGGACATGTCGACCATGAATATTGGACTGATTTTGATGAGAGGTGCGGCAAATGCTGTTAATAACAACGTCAAGACGATCGTCGACGGCATGATAGAAGTCAAGGACGAATTAAACACCAATAGAAGAAATATTACGGAGTTGACAGAAACCGTAGCAGGCCTAAGTGAAACTGTTGACGTTCATCGTGAGGAACATAAAATCGATCTCATGTTATTAAGGGGTGACCTCAACGAGCACAAGACCACAGTGGAGGCTAAGGTAGCCGAGGTCAGAGATGATGTTGGAAAGATCCAAGACAACGTGTCGAAAGTCGAAGGAGAAATCGATTCCTTACTGAGACGATTCGAGGAAGTCGCGGTAACCGAGAGGTTAGACCTTAGCTATAACCTGAGGACGGCTATACGCGATG
Organism: Meconema thalassinum; assembly: GCA_946902985.2. Classification (NCBI taxonomy): domain Eukaryota; kingdom Metazoa; phylum Arthropoda; class Insecta; order Orthoptera; family Tettigoniidae; genus Meconema; species Meconema thalassinum. The sequence continues at coordinate 188,352,784 of OX336388.2, read as the reverse complement.
TTGACACGAACCTCAAAAGAAAAGTCGATAAGATCGAGCTACAACTTAACGACTTAGGTAACAAAGTCGCAGCTAGAGCCATTCCAGGGCTCGAGGTTATTGAAAGACGTCTTGACAGACTTGAGACGCTTCCTAGAGAGAGTCACTTACCTTCACAGATGGGAGACTCTCAGGCGACACCTGTATCTCAAATCCTCAGGGATGATGTCTACTCATTTCCAACCCAGCGCACTCATAGAACCGCAACCATCCCAATTCACTGGTTCAGCGCAAAGTCAAACCTTGAACTTTGACGCCCATCCTTTTCAACCAGCACCCAATCGACTTAGTCATGAAACGAATACACCTACGCATAACTACATGCAGAATTCATTTAGACCCGCGCATACGCAGGGAAATGTAACTATAATCCGTTCGAGAGAGGAGCAACCAGCTCGCTTCTCAGGAACTGGAAGTGGTATCACTCCAGTTGAATTCCTGGCCAACGTAGAAAGCTACTTGAGAGACACTATGGCAACTCCGGAGAGGGAGCTCCGAGTTATTGAGCGTTTGCTTGAGGGACGAGCCAGCACCTGGTTTAGAGCCTTCCGATACTCGTTTATAGGCTACCAGGATTTCAAAGAAGCCTTGTTAAGAACTTACTGGTCGAGCGACATCCAGCAGAGCATCAGAGCTGAGATGTACACTCGCCGATACAGCTCTAATACTCCAACGCGTTATGCGAACTACTTCGCAATCCAGCTTGCGAAACTTCGTTGTCTTCAACCCCCATTGTTGAGCAAGACCTAGTAAACACCATCGTTGGCAATACCCTGCAGACGTGCAACGCGTATTGATTGCTGCAGGCGCATCCACTTTTCAGCAGTGTGACCAAATCATGCGACGGTTGGATGCGAACACTGAACAGTTCCCGACACACCGTCAGCAGAAGGCTGACAGGCGTGAGGAAGACATGTCAACTTGACTACTGTCGACAAAGTGAGCCAGACGCCACAGCAGACGCAGACCCAAGAGAGCTCTGGACAACGCAACAATTATAACTATGGTAGAAGAGAATGGAACAACACTCCATATGCAAGGGACCAGCGAGATGACCGTCGTAGTCACTGGAACCGGCGCTTCGACCGAGGGACGAACGACGACCGTCGTCAAGAAAATGACCGCCGAGGGAACAATGGCAGAAACCCACGGCACGGAAGTATCCGTAGGGACTACCGTTACAGTAGAGGGTATAACAGAGATCGAGACCCCAGATACCAGCCAGATAGATATTGGAGAGGAAGAGCACGGGAGAGCCGTGAGTATCTTCAACAACTCAGAGAACTACAAATCCGAGGAGAGGGAGATCAGGACCCGACTTCGAGGGAAACAAGGAATTCGGCGCAGGAGACGGAGCAAAACCAGCCCAGTACTTCTCGCCAGGACAGAAAAAAACGCCGAAAAATCAATAGATTCTTGCCCGGTTGAGCACAGAGTAACTGCCGCCATATTACTCTGGGAGCCAATCCAGGAAGACCTGTTAGACGAACGACGAACGACGAACCACAACTACGAATTGACGCGTCTACCGAAGATTGTAGCTACCCTGAATGGATGCAACGTAGTCATTCTCATCGATACTGGGGCGATGATTAGTGTCATTTCCGCCGATTGCCTTGCCAGACTGAAAGCAAACTCTGAGGTGACAGAGCTGCCAGTTTCTGCTGTAAGAGTCAGAGGAGTCATACCTGACCGTGTTGTAACGTGCAAAATCCAGATTCTATGCACTTTCAAGATTTCGAGCCACGTGTACTTGCACGAATTTCTTGTGATGAAAGGCTTGCATCATGATGCCATATTGGGTGCAGACTTCATTAGGAAGTATGATGGAATCATTGATATGGGACGTAATACGGTAGAGTTTAAGCCGAACTAACCCATTCAGATGAACTTAGTTGAAGAAGAAACGGAATTCCTATCCGAAGTCGACGTTGTCGAAAATTTAAATGGCAAGGAAATTGAGAAAACACAAGATGCCGACGAAGAGGCAGAATCCTTATCAGCACCCATACGAGAGAATCTAGATGCAATATTGAGCGAATACAGGGATATATTCGACACCACACCTGGTGAGATATTGGACTACGAATACGATCTTGTACTACTGGATGATTCCCCATTCCAGAAGAAGATTTATCCTATCGCAGAGAAACATCGCGAGGAAGCTGCTAAGAAGATCCATGAGATGGAAGCAGCAGGCACAATCAACTAGTCGTATCCGACAGCCTTTGAACAATGGAAGTTATGTGATAGAAGACATTAGGACAGGAGAGCGCATTGGAATCTTCAATGAAGCTAATCTAATAAAATATCACTTATGAATGAACTTTAAGTCAAATAAAAATGTCGTCCCAACATTTTATTTGAAACGACGGAGAGGCAGATGAACCCGCTGAGCTAATGTTCATGTGATATTTTTATAACAGCACATTTATGATGGGATGTAGTACCTTTGAACACACCCAGAAAGCCACGTGGAGCTGAGAGCCCACGCCATACTCTTTGAAGTAGCGGTGAATCGCACTTTTGAATTTGGTGAAGTCTGCTAATTGTTTATCTGAGGTCTTATTAATTAATTTTATCTTTCCACAAGACTCAGAATATTCCATTTCGTCATTCAGCATTATTAAAACATTTTGGAAAATGTTATTTTCGCTTAAGGTAAGGTAATACCCTTAGAGATACGCAAACAGGAATGTAAGTAGTCGCTCAACGACTTCGGTTTGACGACCTACTTCCTCGAGACACTCAGTGCCTTGCACTACGTCTGGAGAATCCGCCCCGTGTAGGCGTGAAGTTACATCCGTCTTGTAAGACGTAGAAAATATCCGCTGTTTAGCGTGGAAATTGTTATCTGTGGCCATCGAGCACGAATATGTTACGATACGAGTGATAAGTAATAATTGTATAGTGAATTATTTGCACTACATCTGGAAAATCCGCCCTGTGAAGGCGTGCAATTGTAGCCGTCGTGTCAGACGTAGAAGATATCCGCTGTTTAGCGTGGAAGTTGTTATCAGGTGCCATCGTGCACGAATATTCTATAAATCACTGTTATTTATGCACAGTGAACAACAGGAATCATATTGTAATATAATTGGCAAGTATAGTGAAAATTCTAACATTACCGTAACACCACATTTTTGTACCCACGTGTTTGTGGGGGGCCGAGTGCCTGGTGAAAAATATAGAGGTAAACGTGTTATAACTACTTTATATAATTGTGATTATGAAAATACAATATATTTGAATTGCCACAGTGAATTTTTCAATTACAAAACGACGCACATTTCACGGATGCCACGTGATGTAAAAGTGGCGTCAGCACACGTGAAGAACCACAGAACAGTGCTTGATCACGTATTATTCAATATCTGCGAAGTAAAGGCTGTGTTATTAATTGCAATTAAAGCCTGTAACATTTTCAACGAACATTGCGATTTTTGAAGTGAAAGAATGAACTACTACACGATTTATTTCACCACCCATGTGATAAAATTATTCTACACCATGTTTGAGACCAACATCATGGGCTAATACCGCTATGGTATGAGGGTGATGTATCTATTGGAACCAGCATGATGGTGGAGCTTCCAGAACAGCGAACGAGGAGGAAAGAACCCAGGATGCCTTTCCCAGACAGGTCCAGTACATCCACGAAGTTATCGACAGGGACAGATCGAACCCTGGTCTTTGGAAGAGTCCAGATGGGAGTCCTGATGAGGATAATGCCGTTCCGGAGAGCCAGGGATGAATTTGTTCGACCCTTGTCGTTGAACAGAGGGCTGAGTGAGAGCTCCTCCCTTTCGTGAGTTACTGTACACCCTTTCTTGTTCTAGTTTCTGGTGGTATAGTAGGTTTAATGTAGTTTGTGAACCAACCGAACTCAGTGACAGCCATTTTTTATAGGTAGGAATTGTAACTAGTCTAATTAGATGTCATTTATTTCAGTTAGAGTGAGACACCCTTGGGTCAGACATTTTGGTCAACCCTGGTGCAGCTTGATGGACGTCGTAGAACGTCAATGCCTATATTTTGCTAAACGTGACCGTAGTCATTTGAGGCTACTTTGTTTAACCCTATTTGGGGTGATTTTTCAAGTCTTTGCTGACTTTAGTTATGGCAATCAGATGCCATGGTTATATTTCTTTAACTGCATTTTTTGCAGCCAGTCTTTGTTACACCCCTGACTTCGTTAGAGCAGTCGTATCATTTAGGTAATCGACTGTAATTACCAGTTTTGTAGCTGCATTATATTTCATTTGAGATGTTGCTCAGAAGCCATCAGGTCAAGTGTGGACCTTATAAGTAAAAGGGATGTTTCGTTGTCTAGCATCGAACCCAGTTCCCAACGTATCATTAAGCAGATCCAGAGTGTGGAATCTGCGTCACAATTATTATTTTGTTAGTGTCATGTGAAGACACGTATTTATTTGATGTTGTACAAGCAACTACTGAAGAATTATATCTTTGAGAGCAAAGAGCTCCAGCAATGTGACATTGCTACCATTTAGACGTCTTTGGTGCAGAAGACAGAATTATATTATTGTATTCAGATTTATAGCGTGTTTTTATACACGTATTCTTCGAGGTATATAACCTATGGCAAAGGTTTTATGATGAGGCCAGTTGTACAGTTTTTATTTTGCTTAAATCGCCGGCCTTGATAGTTAGTGTGTTGTGTCAGACCGCGCAGGAATGTTGTAGCCTGCAGCGACACAAACTGGTTTGTGACCGAGTGCCGTTGTGAGCATGCTTGTATTATGAGACAGACATAGATTGACAGAAGACAGAATGCTTTTAGTATTCGCTCTTCCTTTCATTGCTATTTAGCTCATGGAACCCAGTGTCCAACCTTGTATCTGATCACATGTTTTTATAGACTGTTTTTGTTAGTTAAACGCACTTTTGCGTGTACCGTTGTTGACGTGTACAGTTATGTCAGGTTTTCTATAGTACGTTATAGGCCGCCCTGTTATAGGAGGTATTTATTGTATGAAGGTATTTGTGTGTACCTTGTCCGGGATTGTTCCCGTTGACCAGATGTTATGGAGGGTGACTGTTGTGTGCAGGCCCATCCCAGAGTTATTGAACGCGAGCTTTGCGCCGCTGGTAACTTGTGTTATCGTGTGTCCGAGTTGTTGTTGCTCGTTGATTATATTCCGAATTTTGAGTCGAGGCTTTTGGTGGAGATTGATCTCAGTGGAGACACTCCGTGCCCAGGCTATTGTCAGTATTATTCGCCAAAAAAACAACGATAACCTAAACCGACATCTTAATAATAAAACTCATAATTTTGGTAAAACAAAAGCTAACTAACGAATTCTTTCTATCTAACTTTGTTCTTTTGCACTTGGAACCTGCTGACATGGCCGTGCTAATGAAGGTATTTCCTTTTGAGGAAATAACTAGGACAGTTGACACTTTTGTAGCGACCTGAAGCTTGCTCGAACCTTGAGTTCATAGCTGGTGGAGCGCAGGCCATGCGATGTTAGACGTAGTCTTTACTACGCAGTCGTCACCGTAACTACACACATTAGATGACTATGGCTTACAAAGAGTAAACCAAGGTGCAGGCAGGCATTTTAATAAAACTGTTGTCTCTTATTAATTATTTATGATGTACAAGTGTATGAATCCTACATGTTACCTTATTGTGTGCTGTTAGCACGTATTTCCTAAGAATAATTAAATGTTTTTTTTACATGACTGTTCGCTTAGCTTTGAATGTAATTGTTTTCTGTTACGGACGTCATAGCCGTAAATTTTGTTATTAACTGATAGGACTTAGCTAGATGAATTAACGTTAAATGTAAATGTGGAGATGGTATCATCCTAACTTAGATTTGTTTTGCTACCTTGTTAAATGTAAATTCTGATATTAACTTGATCTTGTAACTTGACCTAGGGATTTGCGTCGTACCATTTTCCTAGTGTTGCTGTTGTTGCTTTATTATTGTGAGATAGATCTTTCGCGAGGGTTTTCCGTAACTTCTCAGGTAGGGACCTGCTCTTTATTTTTGTTTGTTTATTAGCTTGCGGTTTAGCCGATTGAAACCCTCCGAACTAGGCTAGGGGCTTGTGAATTTTAACAATAAATGTTCACGGTGTTTTACATAAGTCTGGATGTTTATTTTCTCAGTCTAGTTTTTAAGGTGACCCTTTCCTTAGGCAGTCTATGACCATCGTCACCATATACCACGAACCCTGTGGACTACAGATTCTCGTACCGCTTTAGCCTATTTGGAAGTTCACCTGATCCTCACGGCAATTATGTCCGACGGGTGAGATGTTAGGGAAGTCATTGCGGTTGTTGGCTATCCTGGCAGCTCCACCGACGGTCTCAATATTAATATGTCATCGGCAAATTGAAGCAATCTGGCATGCGGGAGTATGACAGTTTCTAGGGTTCCGGTGTAAATGGAATATAACAGACCACTTAAAATATCGCCCTGCGGAAGGAGGCCATGCGACGTATATTTATTGTTAAGTACCGCATTACCTGTGCATAAATATATACGTCTGCGTACTAGGAAATTATGGATAATGCTGAGAAATATTAATGGGTAACGACGGGAATATAATATCTGTAATAAAATGTATGGGTCTACCGAATCGTAAGCTCCCTTAATGTCCAAGAATATGGCGATAGTATGTTGTTTTCGTCCATTCGCCAGTGAGAAAAATATTCAGTGCGTCATTGGTACTGCGTTTTTTAACAAAGGCATATTGAGTTTTGGGGAGAACATCGTAATATTCCAAACACCATTGTAATCGTCGGAGTAGATTTTTTGAAACACGTTTCGAAGGCAAGAACTCAACATTATACCGCGATAATTATAGGGGTCCGTCGCTTCGGCTTTGGGCTTGAGAATTGGGAGTACTTCGAATTGATTCCAGTCTTCGGGGATGATACCGGACAACAGAATGGAATTGTATAGGTTCAAAACGATTGTCATGGCTTGAGGGGGGAAAGCCTCAATCATGCGATATGTCACAGCATCAAGACCTGGCCGTGTATATTTCTTCCTATGAGTGACTTGCCAGATCTCTGTGGACAAGATAGAAAGTAACAAAGTCAAGAATCTCGGTGATTCGCGATAAGGGTTGGGGGAAAAACAAGGGGCGACGGAATCAGGGGTAAGGTTCCGATAAAAGGTTTCATAACCCTGCGCGTTAAGTAATCGCATTGTGGACCCCTTTGCGACATTCGACATTTTTTTAAATCGTTGACCATAGAGTACGGAGCGTGGTATGACTACTAAAAGTGGAAATGAAATTACGCCATGCAGCACGTCGTTTGAGATTAAAATTTTGTTGAATGGACGCACATATTCGTTTATAAATGAAGTAATTATAGGGAGTAAAATTCTTTGGAAGCCGTTTAAGAGCTGCGTTTCGTTTCTTAACCCACAGGAAACGTTCCTGATCCCACCAAGGCGGGCGATGGGTGCGTTTGATAGTATGAGGGGTGGGTGTCGCCCGAGAATGATAAGTAGTTATATATGCATAAATGGCATTGGTCAAGAGGGCATAAGCAGACAAAGGAGTACGATGTTTCAGAGTTAGATGATCTTGTAAATAAGTAGAAAATAAGACAGAATCAAAACCATGTGTCGGTCGTTTGAGTGAGAACGTTGTGGGTGCGTGTGGGAGGGAGGCACTAGAGCCGTAATGTATCAGAATGGGATAATGGTCACTTTGATGCAAATCGGGAATCGTTTGCCATGTCATCAGGTAGGCCTGATCTAACGTGGTGATGGTTAAGTCAACCGCACTAGATGGGCTATTCGGCGGGGTCAGACGGGTTGGAGAACCATCATTTAAAAGTAGGAGTGGATGTGAAGTGACTGCTTGATGGACATGGCGGCCTTTTTGGATTTACTCGTCCACTGCCCCAGGCTGGGTGATGTGCATTAAAATCTCCTAGAATAGTGTGGTGTGGTAATTGGCAGGCATAGCGAAAAAATAGGTACCATTGCCGTTGATTACCCTGAATATTCGGTGGGCAATATAAATGTGTGAAGAGACGATTACTTATTTGCAACATTTGAATATCAGTAGAAGGCAGAATAAAATCACATTGTAGCTGCGAGAAGAGGAGATGTTGTTTAATTAAGGTACATATGCCACGATAACCTGGGCCATCGTGACGTAGGACATGATAGTCAGGAATGTTAAAACGCGTATGGGAATATAGCCAGGTTTCCTGGAAAAACATTATGTCAGGATGAAATTCTTCTATTAAAAGAAATAATTCATGACGTTTGTTGACAATACTCCGGCAATTCCACTGCAGTATCCTCATACATAACCAAAACAAAACACCATGTTAACGAGTGTCAGACGATGGACGATCATCTGGGGCAAGAGGGGGTAACAACGGGATTATTTTTTCGAATAATTTTTTTACGCAATGGCTCCATTGTACATTGTGACCTAAAAGGTCCATTAATGCTCGGAATTCTGCGAGGATGATGCGGGTGGTGTCGTTCGATTTGAGAGCAGCTGGAGGGTGTGATACGCAACCAGCCACTTCTTCATTGGGGCGATGGGGGAGAAGTCATGCTGGAGGTGGAGGGTGTGGCAACAATATTAAGGTATCCCTGGCGATCATACCCAAGGGGTGTGATAGACCGGGGTGATTTGTGAACCGTTTAGGTGAATTTCCTTTTTCGCGGGGGATCGATTGGTCGTGATTCAGTTGGGGGCGTAAGTAGGGGGAATTGATTTGGTAGCGTTAACGGATTAAACGATGTCTGATGCTGGTTGATGATTTCACTATATGATTTGTTGTCAATGCACATTTGACGTTTGATGGCTACTTGCTGAATGTGTGTTTCACATCACGCCGCCCCTGCCGGGTGCTTGTCCTGACAGTTGGCGCATTTGAATATAACTGCCTTGCAGTCAGATGTAAGATGACCCAGGGCACATTTGCCACATCTAGGTTCCCTTGCACGACAATGTATTTGAACATGACCATACCGTTGACATTTTTGGCAACGGATGGAATTGAATATAAATAAATTTACTTCCAACATGACATTAAAAATACATACATATTTGGGCAAACCTTGGGTATCAAAAAAGATTTTCACCGTACCTTTAGGTAACGTTTCCAGCTTATCATCAATCTTTTTTTTTTTTTCTGTTAAGGCGTTGGACCCTTGCCACGGGGGCGGGGGAGTCCATGTAACGTATGATTTCCTCGTGGGTAAGCGACAGGTCGACTCCACGTATAAGACCTACACGTTGCACATTAGCGGAGGGGATAAATGCAGATACATTTCGTGTTAAAAAAGAGTTGGCCATGGCCGAAGTAGCAAATTGCACTTGCACTCTGTTGCGACCCTTTTTTTGTATTCCCTTGATGCCTGGAATTTGTTTCTCAAAAACTAAACGGCCCAAGGCCATGGGGTGCAGATTGCCCACATTCTGATCCACAGACTGTACTAATACTACGTAGGGACCGCGGTGACGGTCATTATAACGATGTTGTGTTGCTAAATTAGTTGTAGGCACAGTGGTATTCACTAAGGGCGGAGTCTGAGAGACTACCGTCGGCATGGTCTCGGGGTTATCCACGACAAGCATGTGATCTATCGAGACCTCATTATCTACAGTGGTGGACTGGCCCGGGCGGGCACTCGGTGGGTCGGGGGCCCTTGGGCCCCCGGCCTACCGAAAATTTGTATTGAGCCGCAGCACTACCTATCGGGATTTTGTGTGGGCTGTAACGATAGCCGCAACTTAGAGTACTTAGGCCACTGGTTGAAGCTAAAAAATACACCACCTCCATATTGAAATAAAATGAATCGATCGAGGTCTTTAATCGAATTAGTGTAGTTTAAATTTATTTTGGTCCTTTCATTTTTAAAACAACTTTTTGGCTTTCTAGGGGCCCCTTTATGCTAAGGGCCCCTTTCAGCTCATGGCCCCTTTCAGCTAAGGCCCCTTTTAGCTAAGGGCCTCTTTCACCTCGGGGCCCCTTTCTGTTGTCTCAAACTAAGACCCAAGCCCTCTCATATTGAAACGCATTCTGTTACATTGAGATGCCAGCGTTTGGATGCTTCTGAGGAGACGGCCAACGTCTCAATTTGATTTAAAAAAAAGGATGTCCCCTACGCCGCTCCAAGTGGCTCTTTTGTTTCCTGTTCTGTTTTATTAAGACAGAACAATCACTACTCAAAAAAAATGCAAAATCTTATTTTCCGGAAACACCCGCCTGAGTAGTCGCATCGCCTGCCAGGAGGGTGCACAGTGGTCTGGAGGGGGGGAATTTGGGCGTTTGCGAAAGTGTTAATTTTAAATAAATTTGTTTCATAAAGGTCCAAAGCTTCATGTGATGACAAACATTTTGAAACAAAATCATTATTTGATGGCAGAATGAGCGATCAAAGTCGACTGTTTTTCTAAAAAAAAAAAAAAACATCTGCTAACAGCTAGGGTTCGCGTATTATCAATGTTTCGTGGGTTAACGTTATTAAACCCCTATAACCATATACATAGTTGGAAAGGTCATAATTTTTCCTAAAAGATGGTTCTATTACACATAGATATAGCACTCAATATAATTGTTTTAACTGTACGTAAACTAGACAAGAAAACATTGAAAACCCGCAAGTTTAAGGCGAGATATAAACCTTGCAACAACACCAAGGTGCGACGAACACCTTTACAATCCTTAATGTATATAGAATGTCACTGAACTTGTCAATGTCTGCGCATGTCTGCGCAAAAACGAACGCCGAGCGATTAAAGTATGCTCCGACATCGTTTTTCCGTGCACCGCGCCGACCGAAAGCCGTTATGAGTTGTACAGTAGGCCCGAACGTCCAACGTTTGATTTTGCGAAGGAACCCATTTTGTTTTCGCAACTTTTCAATATTTGCTCTTTGTGCTGTACTGAGTTATATATATCAAATTAAAGCTTGGAATCTGCACAATCTTTCTGTAGCGATGGATGTTTGTTTCCGTAAACTTCGTCAGCGACTTTAAGCGATCGTAGCGGAGCAGGCGGTACTACAGCCATGTTATCAGCAGTAGTGTGGTGACAGGGGAGCTGCTTACTAACTTATTGAGCCCTCCTCGTAGCGGCCCCGAACCTGATATCTCGCTAACCAATCATGGGATTTGAACATACAGGGTGTCCTAGCACTGCTAGTAATGCCCCCTACTTTCCTATAGCCTCTTAATTTAATTAAAAGACCAAAACTAAAAGGTCATTCGCGAGTAGTGGGGTAGTGTTGGTTTCCTCAAGTCGCCCTCGTGCTTGAATATGTATGGCTATGTTGGGAAAGGGTTAGGTGGTGGGGGAGGAGTAGGGTCGAGTGAGGGGTCGTTTGGATGGAATTTTTCCGCTCTAGGTGATGGTGAGGTTATTTTTTAAAATGGATGGAATTGGGAAACGCCATTTGGGGTAAACATGTTGTTTTTTGGACATTTTGGCGATGAATGTTTTCTTATACGCATGCGCACTTGAGGAGTTTTGTAAGAGGGCGGGCTTTTTAAATGATGATTTATAAATGAGTGTTTTTTTAATATGTATTGAAATAAACCCCAAAAACTAATAGGTCATGGGCTTTTTACTATCTCGCTAACCAATAATCGGATTTAAACCTATGAGGTGACGTAGGACTCGTGGTGAACTCTCCTTTTCCATGGACGGGGTATATCCACCCCAAAATAAAAACGTGGTAAGGGGGCGGGGAGCTGCACTAGTTAGGAAGTTGTGAGCCCCCGCGACCTTGGAATGGAAGAGCCATGCTAGGAGGGCGTGCTTGGATTCGTTTTTTTCGTCTCGTTGTGCTCTTTACGGGAATGTAGGTGTCGAAAAGGTGAACTTAGGGTTTTGGGTCAAAACATGCGTTTTTCACATTTTTGCCGATTTTCGGAAAACGGGGCATGCTAGGAGGGCGTGCTTGGATTCGTTTTTTTCGTCTCGTTGTGCTCTTTACGGGAATGTAGGTGTCAAAAAGGTGAACTTAGGGTTTTGGGTCAAAACATGCGTTTTTCACATTTTTGCCGATTATCGGAAAACGGGGCATGCTAGGAGGGCGTGCTTGGATTCGTTTTTTTTCATCTCGTTGTGCTCTTTACGGGAATGTAGGTGTCGAAAAGGTGAACTTAGGGTTTTGGGTCAAAACATGCGTTTTTCACATTTTTGCCGATTTTCGGAAAACGGGGCATGCTAGGAGGGCGTGCTTGGATTCGTTTTTTTTCGTCTCGTTGTGCTCTTTACGGGAATGTAGGTGTAGAAAAGGTGAACTTAGGGTTTTGGGTCTAAACATGCGTTTTTCACATTTTTGCCGATTTACGGAAAACGGAAAACGTGATGATGACGTGCGTGATAGTATGTTTTCGTTTCGTTGTGCTCTTTACGGAGAGGTAGGTACGGAAAAGCTAAAAAGCTGGAAACACGGTTTTGATGTAAAAATGGTTTTTAGTGATTTTTCCTTATATTGCGAAAACTGAAAACGTGAGGATGACGTGTGTGATAGTATGTTTTCGTCTCATTGTCCTCTTTACGGAGATGTAGGTATGGAATAGGTAAAAAGCTGGAAACATGTTTTTTTAATAAAAAATGGGTTTTTGTGATTTTCCATTATATTGTGAAAACCAAAAACGTGAGAATGACGTGTGTGATAGTATTTTTTTCGTCTCTTTATTCTCTTTACGGGAATATAGATATGAAAAAAGGTAAACAGCTGGAAACATGGTTTTCTTATGGAAAAGGTGTTTTTTGTTCATTTTCGCGTTATTTGGAAAAACGAATGAGGCGATTTTTATGATGGGCATGTCGATGTATTTGTGTCATTGTTCTGTTTACGGGAATGTAGGTATGGAAAAGCTCAAATCATGGTTTCCGTCATTTTTTTTCGAGATCGTTGAGGAAAACTGGGGAAAAAGTAAGAAACCAGATTTGAAGTCACGTTATGTTATGCACTATGATGTTGGTAAAACACTTATGCATTATTATTATTATTATTTGTCTTGGCTGGTCAGGGCTCACATGCAGAGAGAGAACTTGCTTGATGCAATGAGAATTGAAAGCATTGAAGCTGACCCACGCCGATCCAGACAGACACAGGTCTTATCATCGTACGTGCCTCGCAGCAGAGAGAGATAACAGCCTGTTGTTCGCATGCAGGTGGCTGTTATCTGACCCAGACGTGTTACTCGATATCACGATGAAGGACATACAGCTCTGTCGTAAAGCTGATCATTGCATTCCCACACACACTCATGCAGAGATTGCAAAGCTTGTGAGAATCGGTCTGACTTGTGCGCTCCATGACATCCTACTCGTAGGAACAAAAAAAAAAGTAATGTGTTAACTTTGCATCTTGTTGAGGAGACATATATGTTCTGAGGGTAAGAGAGACTCATCATCTTTGAAGGTGACGGATGCAAGTGCCTTATGCTCTTTGTAAAATATTACGTGAACCGCGGCCATACTTGTACTAAGGTAGGTTCATTATTGTCAATTATGGCATGATTGGTTTTATTGTTATTTTGTGTATGCGTGAAAAGTAAGTTAGTGACTGATGGTATTTTTTGGGGATATTGTTTGTTGCAGATTTTAAAAGAAACGTCATTAAGTCTGGGAAAGCTGATAGAGAGAGACAGTGACAGTGACAGTGACAGTGGCGGCAAAGAGCACATTTGCTGAAAGTATTATAATTCATTATATGGTGAGTACATGTTGTTCCATTACTTTTATTTTTGTTGTTGTTGTTAAATGTATGCCATTTATTTCACGGAAATTTATAAACTTATGGCGTGTATTTATTATTGTTTCAGAATGAAGATATGTATGGAGTGAATAGGTTTTAACTACCTTGACGCTTTCGATATTTAAAAAAAGGTGAGCTATGAATATACAGTAGATTAATTCTTTTCTTTGTAAATGACCTTGTTACTTTTTGACTGACTGTCTTATCTATGTGTGCACACTTGAAACATTTTGTTTTTAGCAAGTCTTATGAATGAATGAATGAATGAATGAATGGATGAATGAATGAATGAATTAATGAATGAATGAATGAATGCACAAGTTTAATGTATATAACCATGACTAATAACGGATTGTATTGGTTTGTTTTTCAGATAAATCATTGGAAACAAAAAAACAAGATAAACCTTGTCGTTGATATTAAAACTACAGCAAACTTGTTGGCGATCATTTCCTGCTGGGGGCCCAATTGCTACAACCATTGTGTACCTGTGAACGTGATTGTGTGCCAGTCAGTAAAAAAGCGATAAGTGTGGCCGTTTGGAATTGCAGATTTTGGATTAACCTATTTTAAGGTAAGGGTTGCACGTTTATTAGTCCATTTTATAATCATGTCTATATCAGAGAGTGAAGTGTTAGTGTGGCAGCCTTTGGCCAAATGTTTCAAAACGCGAGTATGCTCAGGTCGAATTTACAATGCGATTCACTGTCTGTCGCCTAAAGATTTTGTGGAATTATGTTTTCCCATTTTTTTGAGTGAATGTGAACAAGGCTTAAGATTGCATCAGGCTTTAAAAATAAACTTCGAACTACTATGTGAATTTATATTGATAAAAAATAATGTTGAAGAGAAACACACCTTCAACTTTGTACAAAAATGGAGAATGTACTGATAGCCGATAATTTGGAAACGTGGTATCAGGAGAAAGCTATTCAAGCGCTTATCACTAAATTTGATAAGTTGCAACAGGGTCCCAGTGGCTTGGCCCTCAATAGCATTGCCTATTTGCAAATCAATATTTGTAAATACAATCCATTGAATGCAGGAAGTAGCTATATTGCCACGCCGAGCTTTATCGCTTCCAGAAAGGCAGTGATCAACATACGCAACAAAGACGATTACTGCTTTTTGTGGAGTATAGTGAGCTGTCTGCAACCCTGTCAAGACAGAAATGGTCATTTGCCAGGGCAGTACAAAGATGTGTTTAACCACATGAAACAAACTCTCAATCTCGAGCGTGTTTCATTTCCCATGCCTCTAGATAAAATTCATTTATTTGAGAAAGATAATCCAAATTTCTCCTTTATGGTATATGGCATCGATGGATCCAATATTGTAGGCCCTTTGTATGCCACCAAACAGGTAAAGCAACATCACATTCACCTGCTTTTCCTGTCTGATGGGGATAAAAGCCATTATTGTTGGATAAAGAATTTAAGTAAATTGGTGAGCAGTCAAATGTCCAATTATAAGTGTGCAAAACACATTTGCGAGCGCTGCCTTCAGTATTTTGGAACTGATGAACTTTTGAAACGACATACAGAAGACTGTGAAGAGCAGACGGCAGTAAAGCTAGTCTTGCCCGAAGGGAATGACGCAGTCTTAAAATTTAAGGCCACTAATAAACAAGAAATGGTACCATTTACCATTTACGCTGATTTTGAGGCCCTTACTGTTCCCATTCAGGGATGTGAACCAAGCCCCCATACAAGCTCAACCTATCCAGTGCAGAAACATGAGCCTTTTGCTGTAGCCTATTATGTTGTCTGTCACTATGATAATTCACAATGTGAGTATGTAAGTCATAAAGGTCAGGATTGTGCGCAGTGGTTTGTTGATCAAATGGCGGCTTTAGCAGGCAAAGTAGAAACTATTTTGAACAACCCTGTACCAATTCAGATGAATGATGTACAGCAAAGAGAATATGATCAAGCCACCACCTGCCACATATGTGAAAAGCCAATCTTAGGCGGAGAAAAAAAAGTAAGAGACCACTGCCACAGGACAGGGCATTTTAGAGGTGCTGCCCATAACGAATGCAATTTGAAGTACTCTACACCTCGCTTCCTCCCTGTCTTCTTACACAATTTCTCCCGGTATGACCTTCACTTTATTGTAAAACAATTTGCTCATGTAGATAAGAGCAAATTCAGCATTTTGGCTAAGAACCATGAGAGCTTTACCTCACTTTCATGGAGAAAAGGAAGCATGAGCATTCGCTTTCTCGACTCATTCAAGTTTATGTCTAGTTCGCTGGATAGTCTTGTGAAAGGCTTAAGCGAAGATGAGTTGAAACATACCCATTCCCACTTTACGGATACAAATCAATTTAAATTGTGTGTTCGTAAAGGCCATTTTCCATACGATTATGTGGAAAGTTACGAGGTGCTTGAAGAAACGACTTTGCCGCCAAGAGAAAAATTATTTTCTCAGTTAACACAAAGCACCATCAGTGAAGAAGACTATGCCCACGCACAGCATGTTTGGCGAGTGTTTGGCATAGAAACCATGGGTCAGTATGCTATGCACTACTTAAAATTAGACGTGTTGTTGTTAACCGACGTTTTTGAAACGTTTCGTCAGCTATGTCACACGATCTATGGCCTTGACCCCGCCCACTACTATACCAGTCCAGGGTTAAGTTGGGACGCCGCCCTCAAATTTACCCACATTGAGCTTGATTTACTGACGGATCCCGATATGGTACTCATGATGGAAAAAGGGATTCGTGGGGGATTCGTATCGCTCAATCAGCGACATGCCAAGGCAAATAATCATTACATGCCTGATTATTGTCCCGAAGAACCAGAATCCTATCTAATGTATTTCGACGTAAACAATTTATACGGTCACGCTATGAGTCGACCACTGCCGTACAGAAACTTTGTCTGGCTGTCTGAGGATGAAATTAAAGATTTTAATGTGCATAGCACTAGCAAGCAACAGGACGTAGGGTATGTTCTTGACGTCGACTTAGCTTATCCCCCCCATCTCAGACAGCGACATGGTGATTTCCCCTTTTGCATAGAGAAAATGGTGCCGCCCGAGAGTAAGGGCAATCATAAGAAATTGATGGGTACCTTGTATGATAAAAATCACTATGTGTTGCATATTGACATGCTGGTAGAATGTTTAGCCCAGGGCTTAACCCTGAAAAAAATCCATAGAGGTATATCTTTTTGTCAGAAACCGTGGTTGAAACCATACATGGATTTAAATACCAGTCACAGACAAAGTGCCACTCAGCCATTTCAAATCAATTTTTTTAAACTCATGAATAATTGTATCTATGGCAAGAGTTTGGAAAATGTACGGCAGTATAGGGACATTAAATTGGTCAATACATGGCATGGACAATGGGGAGCTCAAAAATATATTGCAAAACCAAATTTCAAATCTTTAAACATTATTGATCATGATCTACTGACTATTGAACTTGCCAAAACTAAAGTGGTCATGAATAAGCCTATCTATTTAGGCCAAGTCATTTTAGATTTTTCAAAATTGCACATGTATAAATTCCATTATGGTTTTGCAATACAGCGATTTGGTATCATTTCCTTGTTATATACAGACACGGATAGTTTTATTTACCATATCCATGACTGTGATCCGTATGTCGTTATGAAACAAAACCCAAAATGGTTTGACACGTCCTCGTTTAGTGAAAAGAACGTGTTCGATATCCCCCGTCTGAACAAAAAAGAAATTGGTTTAATGAAAGATGAGTGTTCAGACACCATGATGGCTGAGTTTGTAGGTCTCGCTCCGAAAATGTATAGTTTTCGACAGGTGGATCGATGCGAATCTATGCGAGCCAAAGGGATTAGCCAGCATGTGGTTAAACGTCTCTGTGTGGATGATTATTTACATGTCCTTCAGACCCACACAGCCATGGCACATAGTCAGTTTAGGATTCTCTCAAAAAATCATGATTTATTTTTAATGAAGCAGCGAAAACAAACACTCGCTTTGTTAGACGACAAGAGACAGTGGTGTCAGGATATGATGACAAGCGTCCCATTTGGTTACAACCAGTAGTGGTTGTAGCTATTGTTGTTGTACAACACGGCAAGTGTTTGGTTTGGTTGCTATCAAATGCCAGATGCCATCTTGAGCCTCGGAATAAAAATAAAAAATTGTAGTGTATCATATAATTTTTGTTTTTTAACCTGTGTGCATGGGCGTATGCTTGAATGTGTGAATGCCTGTAAATAGTTGTACATAAACTGTATGTCTTGTGCTATTTGCCTGTCAACGCATAAAGAGAGCCATGCATCAACGTTTGCATGGTTCACTGTGCACAGGCTAGATTAAAAACATGTTGACTTCTTTAGGTTAGGTTAGGAAAAAAACAAACAAGTAGCCACACTCACTATTGTTGTCGCTTAGTAGACCTCATGTTTCGGCAAAGTGATCATTCACCCTCAGTAGGCATGCGGCTTAATAGGCCACACTAGGGTGTGGCTTAGTAGGTCTCATGCAAGAACAAAAGAATAATAATAATCTGCTGCTTTTACTGTGCACAATCTCTCACTTTATGGCTAGAGTTATGAGTGGTGATATAATTGAAAACAACACCAGTGCAATATCTGAACAGAAATTGTTTCTTTAACCTGTTGCATGTTATGTTTGCCGCCTATAGCTAAAGAAGTCACCAGACAGATGGTTATTTATTAGTGTTTTGCTTATTTTTTTATTTTTTTTTTGCCATTGACTTAGGGGACAGACAGTGTATATAGTACATTGTATTTTTTTTATTTATTCACTTAGTAAACGGCAACGACTACTTTTCAGATTCAATCATGAGCCATGATGAAGATTGTTTTATCGTCACAAAACACACCACGTTCAATGAATATGCCACGATGGTGTCTCATAATCCTCAACGTGTGGCCTATCCTTCAGAATATAGAAACACGAAAGTACGCATTGATACCACATTTTACGACAGCTTCATGAATCTAGATGATAATGATGATGATTTGTTTCATGACCCAGGGCATCACTTTTGTAAATCCTGTATGCTAAATTTTGGCTTTGAAAATAATGATTCCACGCAAGTGATTCATAAAGCATGGTACGGTTTAACCATGAATCAAGTGATTGTTAAATTAGCTGACGAGGATCATTTTCCAGATTTCTGGTGTACAATATGTACAAAACCCCTGTTTAATGTTTATTTTCCAATAACCTCTCAAATGTTTTGTTTTCATTTTTATAAATTTCCTGCTGAGGAACCAATCACTTCGTATCGACAACAAGCATTTCGCCAACTTTGTCTTGGCTTACCTATCAATCAATATTCGCCTCATAGAATGAGATTTGTTAGAAACTAACAACATCATATCATGATTATCGCTTTTTTTGTTTACATTCGGCTTTCAGGTGCATACTTGACGTTTAGAATACATTTGGCTATTTTTGTTTGTTTGTTTGTTTGTTTGTTTTAGTTTATCATGTATTCACGTTGATGAACACATACACACTGGTTTAAATTTATAGTTTTGAATTTTGTTTTGTTGGATGTAGACATAGTTATTAAATGCATAGCATGTTAACTTTGCCTTTTTATAGGTTACCAAAAGCATTCACATGTTTGCTCTTAGTATTTGTTGATACTATTTATTTAACAGAATGTTGTGTGAATTTGCACAACAACAGAGCAAACGAATACAAGTCATTCGACAAGGGAATGATAGGCTAATTCCCATTCACAACAGAGACATGCATTTACCTCCAAGAGAGAGAGAGAGATTTTGAAAATGATTCACACACTTAATTTTGATAAAACATTTCCTATTAAATAATTTCCAAATGTATGTTTTGACTGAAAAAATGATATAAACATTATTATTATATTTTTGTAAATTTATCCAATACTATCTATCTACAACTTCAGGTCATAAACACTCAGGATTAAAAAAAAAACAACAACACACTTTAATGTACAAAAGTTATTGTTGTTGTAATATAAGAACGAGAGTGTTAGAAAGTAACACTCTTTTCTTTGGTTATAGACAACCATGGACGCCTTGAACGCCATTGGTCAAGATTGTGGCTTTGCACGCAAGAAAATGAGTGAATTGCCTACGCAAACACCCTTTCGCATACATAAAATTCAAAAACTGAAAACCAAATTTGGTGAACGAGCTCTTTGCATTTGTCAAGACTTTGAGACATTTCTTCCCACACGATTTAATAACCTACCTGATAATGTCATGGAAGATGTCAATTCCAGTATTCACCCTGTCTATTTAATTTATGAGGGTGAAAAAAATAATCGATGCATGGTTCGTTTTGTAAAAATTGAAAACGAATAATCATTGTACGCTAGCCGTAACTTTTTTTGTTTATTCATGCCCTACTCTTCAATAACGATAATAAAATAAAATTATTTTTTTGGGCTCAACAGTTTGACGTTTATTAATTGTTGCTCAACGTTTACCATGATAAATAATAATAAAAATAAATTTTCAAAACTTATGCTTAATGGTAGAATTTTTTTTGTTTATTGGTTTAGTACAATTACCATGCATATAATTTTTTATAATAATGATGAAACTATTAGTTAAAATGATGGACTTTTGTCCTTTTTTTATTGTTTGTGATTTAAAACAGCATTTATAGCATTTTTAAGCAATTTTTTATTATAATGATTATAATATATAATGATCAAATTCTAGTAACATGTTATTTTATTCAATAATAAGCGTTTAACAAAAAAAACCTGGTTCTAGAGTAGATAAAGATTTCATGCTGTCATTCGTTCTGCTAGACTGGCATTTCAAGCTGATGAATAATGATGGACTTTTGTCCTTTTTTTGATTGTTTGTGATTTAAAAAAATAGGTTTAGTACAATTACCATGTATATATAATTTTTTATAATAATAATGATGAAACTATTAGTTAAAATAATGAACTTTTGTCCTTTTTTATTGTTTGTGATTGAAAAATAGATTTACTACAATTAGTAATATTTTTTAACGATGCACTGCTGTCCCTTTTTTATTGTTTGTCATTTATAACATTTTATTCATTTTATTTATAATTATAATAATGAAACTATGAGTGAATAATAATAATGGAAAAAAACACAACATGGACTCTTGTCTTTTTATTTATTTTTTTGTCATGATAACAGTGATACTATACATTTTTTTAAATAAATTCATTACGTTAAAGTCCATATCTAGATAAAAGTAATTTGCTCTTCATAACACCAATCACTATAAATGCTGCCATTCGTTCTGCTAGACTAGCATCTGAAGCTGTTAATCGTTGCTTGGCAATGCTTAACAAGACTTTGTCGGCAATGCGTCTTAGTGTGGGATCACTGTTTTCATAGGCTTTATCGTGATTAAGGCATGCATGATCCAAAGCATTGATTCCCCTATCCCCTCTCCTCAAACGATCTTGAAGACGAGTACCAGGGCCGCAAAAGCTGTAAGCAGGTAAGTGAGCTTCGAATGGTAAGTTTTTAATAATGTTATCAATAATTCCACGGCCAGTACACCTGGGACATAGAGGTTTCAATCGGTGAAAAACACTTTTTTTGTTGTTCTTCTTGTTCTTCTTGTTCTTGTTCTTGCTGTTGTTGTTGTTGTTGTTGTTGTTGTTGTTGTTGTTGTTGTTTGTCGGCGGCTGCTGACGAGCATGGTAGGTGGTGGTTGTTTTCCGCATGACAGCCATGAAATGATGAAACAATGTATTTACACTGAGTTTTATGACCATGATATAATTTCATTAATTGGCATGTGGCACACTGTCGAATGGAAGGTATTTTTGCCATGGTTAATTGCTTGTGATGGGAAAAATGACTGCATGGTTGTAGTTCACTCAATACAGAGTCGTTAGTCCACTCGGCAGGCGCCTTTTCCCAAATTTCTTTGACAGCGTTGGCAGCAACATAAAAAAGAAATGATTTAGGTAGTGCTAATAATTCATGTTGTGTAAAACTAATCAGTTTTTTCTTGCACACAAAGAATTTTCCAATAGCCTTGTCGATAGTAGTGGCGTCCATGTCTATAACGTTGATGTTATCACCTCACGTGTACACGTCTCACTGCTATCATTGGACGATACACTTTCAGTTTTAATTTTATTGAACAACTCCCAACATGCACTCGTGCTGAGCCAATGAAACAATTGCCATGCATGCGCTAAGGCTTTATTCTGAATATTGTCGCAAGGACAAGTGTCCATGAGCGTTTGCAGGGATGGACAACCCAGATCTAATAGGTCAATACATTGACAGTGAGAGGGTAGAAATGGTTGAAGCCACTGGCGTTTTTCACTCCCTTTAACAAATAAGACATTGGCCGAGGACAAATGGGCTTTCATGACAATGTCAAGATACTTGTAAGAAATATCACCCTTGTTCCATGCTAACTGCAAATGATTTTCAATCCATTGGCTCTGTTTTTTATCTTTTTCACTAAGCAACTCGAAAGCATAGGGAGGTTTAAACACCAAATGAATAGGGTTAGACACCCAAAACGTACTACAATCGATAAAAGCGACTTCCTTAAATATAAATTTGTTGTCTGCAATTTTAAACCCCTGACAATCCACGATGAGTGTACGCATCATGCTTTTTTTTTATTTTTACTTGTTACCTCATTGACGTCTAATCAACAACTAACCCATGCCATGGTTTAACATGGCAAAGTCAAAGGACTTTAGGGGAAAAAAGGAACAAATGAATTGAACAACAGCTAAATATTTTTTTGAGGTTTTATTCATAACAAAAAAACACTTACACTTTTATTACAAAAAGTTTGTTGGCTTAATTTGGAACAGCATTCAAATGAATAGTTTGCACATACGGTCCACAGGTTTCTCCTAGTTTTGCAGGGTCTGGTACAATAACAGGATAATTCAAACTCCATGGAATATTGCCCACATCATAGCGATTGAGGTAAGGGCAGGATGGACTCCATCGCTGATGATCGCTAAAGGGTCGATCCCCTATTTCCCAGTTTCCAATTTCAATGTTGCAAAAAATACACTTGACCACATCCCCACGTTTTAAGTAATAAAATCCGCTCGCAGCCAATTCTCCACAATCCATAAAGGGAACTGTCCATGTTTCAAAAGTTTTCAAACGATTAAATTCACATTTTAAATTCCATGGTTGGTCTGTCACGTTGTTGTTGTTGTTGTTGCTGTTGCTTATTGAGGGACACATGATGTTTGTTGTTGTCGTATGTGCGCACAGTGCCAGAGCGCAACAGATACTGTGCATGCAGACGCTTATCATTAATCCTATGAATGATGATCTTTTTTTTTTCACTCGACCACACATGGCTTACATGCTGGTGACATAATTGGACGAAGGATGATATTTCACTTGTCTAGCATGGATAATCAAACAGTAGGCACTGGTATGGTCTGGGACATTTTCTTGTGTTTCAAAATCTACCCTTAAATCAATGGTGGTGATTTTCATAGATTCTTCTAGATACGAACAGTCGAAAACAATCAGTGGTGCTTTTGCTTTAAACCCTTGTGGCGACAACATGGGACAATCCGGTTTTTCATAATAAGACGATTGAAATTTAGCGAACATGTCATAAAGGGGACCGAACTTATTTTTTGAAAAATTGAGTTCCAACCCCTCATAGGGAAAGCAAACATTATTTAAAAATAGTCGTATATTTCTCAAGTGAATGTGATCAAACAAGGTGACATCTTTGCTTTGTTGGTATTTTCTATTGGTTTGAAAACCAATAATAACATAGAGGGGTCTCTCGGTAGAGCGAGCCGATTTGACACTCCAACTATGAGTGTCAGTGGTAGGTAGCAAGGGGTATTCATGCAGACACCAACTTCGAAAGGCGATAGGCAAGGCTTTATCTTTTTGCACCAAATTTAACATGCTTAGCTTTTTACGATCCGATAGCGTCACATGGGGCACTTTCCATAGTAATCGAAGCAGTTGAATTTTTGAGTCTATCACTTGGTCAGAGGCTCCTTTCAGTGCATTATAATCACTGCTGTCTCTCACCAGATACAAACTTTGTCTTGCGTTTAAAATAATACGCTTGTGATCTTCGGCAAAGCCAAGGAGTAATTTTAAGGGTATAAAGCCTGTAAAAGTGCCATCGGTATGAACTAGCCAGTTATTGCTACTGTTGGGACACCATCCCGCCATAGAAAGCGTTTTACTTTCCTCCTCGCTATAGGATGGATATAATTTCATAAGACTAGTCATGCCCACATTTCGAGTCATATCTATGACAATATCATTTATCACATAACGTACTTCAGAAAACAGAAAAGCCAAACCATGATTCGCCAACGCAGACGTTGTGGGCGTACTGCCATCTGCTTTCATCAATTTACCCTCAATTTGAAGGACACTTTCATGAGGTAGAGTAAAAATATCTTGATTGTTAATGATGAATTGAATCTCGTCATTGTTATTCAGTCCTGTTGCTTGAGGTTGATAGGAATGCATATCAATGCGCACGACGCCATCTTCCACTTGTATGGGATTTAACACTTGCAACAGCTCTTTGTTCATGATTGGGGTGTAGCGTATAACCAAGGCGTTGTAAGCGTTGTCGGTTTACTCGTGTCAACCGTTTCATACACGGGGAGCAACTAATCGACCTCGTAGACGTTGTTGTTGCTTTATAGATAAATTTCATAGCGTCTTTAAAACCAACTTGTAGGTCACAGGGGTGTTGGCGTCCAAAGCAATCAGTTGTTGGTTTCTATTCACTAAGCGTAAGGTAATATTACTAATATCACTGACACACACAGGATGATAGAGAACCACTGAAGGGTTTTCACGAATAATATAGCCGCAAGGAGAGGTGACAATAAAATCATACAGGGAATGGCTTTGTTCTTGATTCGTAAATACGTCTCTAATAATATTGCAAGTTACAGAAATGTGATGGTCCTCGATGAATTTCACTGGATAATCTGATTCATGGGGTTGCTGAGCTGCCAACACTCTTGGTTTAAATCCTAATAAAGGACCAGTAGAATGAACTCGTGTTTCAAAGTCAATGTTAAACGTAGAGAAAATACGACAGCTATGAGTTATTGTATTGGCTGTAAGTTCAAATTTGTGTGTCCCATCCGCAAATGGTTTGACACCAAATTGTTTTATCATCGACACGCTAATGGCCTCATGCACATCGTCTATGGTATAACCTCCAGGGGGTAGTGTCAACATATAATCATCATAATAAAATTTGTCATTAATATCCAGTTGAATATTGTAAATTCTGTTGTAACTTTCCAAAGAAATTAATCCTAGCACATAGGATTGTTCGGGTTGCAAGTCAATGGGGGGGGGAAAAAATCCAGGGACACTTCAGGCCCGCGACTGTGCACGGTAAAGGTCTTGGCGTTGACATTCATAATAATGAAACTGTTGGCTTAACGTAGCAACTCGATCGGGGGTGGTAAATTTCCATAACTGTCAAAGTACCATACTGTGGAACCTTGTTTCACATAGGCTACAAAATGGGTTTCTGGTCCTGCATCATCATCTAAATTCATCATGACTCGTTCTTCTTTCCACGGTGCTTTGGGTAATTCATTTCGCATAAATACACCTCGAAAATGGGAAATCTTTAGTTGTTTGGCATAGCTTTCCACTTCTTCATGGGTCATGGCATGACTAGGCAGTTGCCTTAAGCGCTTATCGATGATGGACATTTTTTTTTCTTAAACGGTAGGCCACTACCTTGTGGATAAAAGACTGGCTTTAAAGGATTGCCATTTCTAGCTCCCATCGCAATGGCTTCTAACGTTTTATTGTGTCGCTCGCTTTCTTTGAGTTGTTGCTTGCCTTGCTCGACGGCTTTTATGGTTTTCGCTACAGCGCTGGCACCACCCAAAAGGGACCCCAAAGCTGCCAACCCTGCAAATAAAGCCGGCAAAAAAAACCCACGCTTAGCAACAGGAATGACTCGTCCAAGTTTTTGCTTTCTTCCTTTTCTTTTTATCGATACATGATGCTGCGATTTCGGAGATGTAGACAACCGCACCGCTTGTAAAGCTTTTTCGATAGCCACTCTTTTTAGATTTTTTTTAGTTTTTTTAAGTTTTAACACTGGGTGTGAGGCAGATCGACTTGGTTCCCGACCTGGCTTTTTTCTCTTTTTGAGATTTGTTTTTTTCATGTTCATAGCATATCTTTTTTTCACCATGCTACTACTTGGTGAACCTTTCACAGCAAACATTCGATAACAACTAACATAGAGAACCTTATTTCATAGCAGTATATTCCAATTCTATATAAAGCGGGAAATCATTCACCGTTTTCCCAGCTTCCTTTTCCTCAAACGTAAGCATAAGATGAAAGGATAATTCATCTCCCACATTTACTCTTTGATGGTTGTGGGCCAACACTCTATCACCGTTTAGTTGTATTTTTAAATGTTTCTCATCAGGCATGGCATATTTAATATGAATGACACCATCATAATGCAGTCGATAACGACTTAAACCGGAAGCAAGCATATAGGTAAGATCATCATTCACCAGTGGTAGTGGTGGTGGGGAATGGTTTCTGTCATTGTCCAGTTTTTGATTTGACAGGTACACTAAAAATACAGATGGGACAAATTTATAAAGCCTTTTCATTTGATAGGTCACATAACGTTTCGTGCAGACATCATTTTCGTCTCGAGGCTCTTGCACATCAATAATACGATGATGATTGGCTGAATAGCCCTCAGCGGTTAGTCTCGGGGCCATGTGATAGACACTTTGCACTTTGCGATCGACATAGCTTTTTGTTGCCACCTCTCGTGACTGTTTGTCAAAGAGGCGGCCGTGGCCATGGTTACACGAGCTCTCCCAAACACGTCCATGGTGATAGACGTTAACTAACCTATCCTACTCACCACTTGCCTATATATATAAAACTTATACACACATGAAAAAACTCAGTCATCGACACAATGGAATTAATGAAACAACCCCATGCTTTGCCCGTCTCTGATTTGGTTTCAGAGCTATCACTGTCCGTGTGCGAACCTAAACGTCATGGCACCCTATTCCCATCTACCGTTCGTTGTATTATGGTAGGGCCTTCGGGTTGTGGAAAGACCAATGTTTTGCTGAACATTATTACCGCGCCTCATGGCCTACGATTTCAAAATATTTATATTTTTGCCAAACCCTTGTACCAACCTCTGTACGTGTATCTGGAACAAATTATGTCTTCGTTAAATAAAGAAGCCGTGGGCTATTTTACATTCACCTCACCTCAAGATGTCATTCAACCGGACCGCATTCAACCTGATTTCATTATAATTTTTGATGATATTGCCACTCAACGACAGGCCATTATTCAAGAGTATTTTAGTATGGGACGCCATAAACAGGTGGATTGTTTTTATCTGGCTCAGACCTATTCCAAAATCCCCAAACAGTTGATTCGTGACAATGCCAATCTCATCGTTCTCTTCCGCCAAGACTCTAGAAATCTCTATCATATTTTTCAAGATCATGTGAATCCAGATATGTCCTTTA
The DNA here is from genome assembly GCA_946902985.2 of Meconema thalassinum. Classification (NCBI taxonomy): domain Eukaryota; kingdom Metazoa; phylum Arthropoda; class Insecta; order Orthoptera; family Tettigoniidae; genus Meconema; species Meconema thalassinum. The sequence continues at coordinate 188,325,502 of OX336388.2, read as the reverse complement.
CAGCTTTCATGCAATTGTGTGCTTCGTGTTGGAACCATCATCCCCATGCCTGTTTGGTTATAAATAAACAGAGTGAACGATGTGAGGGACGTTATCGCTTGGGTTTTGATCATTTTATTTCTGTTTAAAAAGACCCAGGGTTGGACATTTCCTGTTAGTGTGTCTTTACCTTCACCATGGCGAACGCCATAGGGTACAAGAAACATGTTCAAATCATGCAGCGTATTATTGAGGCACGAAATACGATTCGACATAAATTTCGTGAATTGCAACGTTTAAAAAACGTCAATCCTTTACCCATGATAAAACATTCTCCATCATCGGTTGATCCCATGAGGTTCAAACCTAATGCTTCTGCTGCTACTACCTCTCAAACCAAACCCTTAACAAGTTCAAAATTTACTCAAACAGATTCCACACGACAGGTAAAATCCTCCTCCTCCTCCTCCTCCTCCTCTAATGTTAGTGAACAAGAACATCAAGAACATGAAAAAGAAAAAGAAGAAGAACAACGTGAACAAAGTGAAAGTGAAAGCGAAAGCGTATTTAGTCCTGAAAGAAAAAAGAAATCATCACCCCTTCAACAGTTTCTAAAAACAAAACAAAAATCTTCCGTCATAGCGGCAACACCGTCTTCCTCCACATCGTCTCCGTTTTCACAAGTCTTGGCAACCCCTCAAAATAAAGCTCAACTCAAAAACATTTTAATCAAACATTATGGGGCAACCCTGGAACCATATCTGACCCTTTTATTTATTGGAAAGACAGATACCACGTATGGTGTTCGCTATGAGAATGACAGTTTTAAAATTGGGGATTCATCCATTAAATTTGCTCGTACGAAAGCTGTCATTAAAAAGATCAACTATAAATTAACACCAGGTCTGTTAAAGCTGCTATTTTCTCGCACCCCCTCGACACAAGATTTTATGTCCGAGGACCTTGCTAAATATAAATCCATTTTATTAGACACCAACGCTCACAAAAGAAACTATAAATCCTCTCAGCAGGTCAATGCCAATATATCCCAAAAATATAAGACCATCATTGCAAACATCTTTGGTAAGCAAAAACATCACTCTGCCTCTGGTGTAAGGTTTAAGAAATTAAAACCCTACCTAGATATAACCTTTTGGAATAATCCCAATCAGTTAGTAGAGCGCTTATACTTGCTTCATGCATCAAAACAAGCTGGTCACACTGGACATGAGGCGGAAATCGCCCACATTGAACAACAACTCCGAGATGCTAAAATTATCATATAAGCCATCCCCCATCAAAGTGGGCATTGCTCATGAATTGCATAAACCAGCCCGACGCATTTATGAACGTCGTCGTGTCATTTCCAAAGGAATCGATGAACTTTGGCAGGCAGACCTGGTTGAAATGATACATTATTCTAACGTTAACGACGGTGTACGCTATATGTTGACCGTCATTGATGTCTATTCCAAAATGGCTTTTGTTCAACCAGTAAAAAATAAAACTGGTGTCTTAGTCACAAAGGCCTTTCAACATATTATTGAACAATCAAAACGTCAACCTCACTTGTTACAAACCGACCAGGGGAAAGAATTTTTCAACAAGGATTTCTCCAGTTTTCTCAAATCTAAGGATATTCACCATTATACCACCTATAGCAATCTCAAAGCCAGTGTGGTCGAGCGGTTCAATCGAACATTAAAAAGTTATATGTGGAAAGAGTTTACAATACATGGTTCCTATCGATGGATAGACTGGTTACCTCAACTTGTGTCTCGCTACAACAACACCATTCATTCCACCATCGGCATGAAACCTCGCCTCGTCACCAAGAACCTACCCAGACTCAATAGACTGTTTAACCCTATAAAAAGGGTAGACCCAAGGCGACATCGCCTTAAAATTGGTGATTTTGTTCGCATTAGTAAACATAGAAATGTGTTTTCAAAATCGTATACTCCACAATGGTCGACAGAAATTTTTAAAATTCGCCAAGTCAAGCTAGGTCAACCAGTGACGTATCTCTTAGAAGATCAGAGCGGTCAACCCATTCAGGGACGATTCTATTATGAAGAAGTGCAAAAAACATTATATCCCAACGATTATCTCATTGAACGAGTAATTAAAGTCAAAGGTGCAAAATATTTTGTAAAGTGGTTAGGTTTTCCTTCCACGTTTAATTCATGGGTCAATAAACATAATTTTTTGTAATAAAACCCTATTTAATTATATAAAAAACCATGTTTCCAGCTTTTAAACTATTCCATATCTATATCCCCGTAAAGAGCACAACGAGACGAAAACATACTATCACGCACGTCATCATCACGTTTTCCGTTTTCCAAAAATCGGCAAAAATGTGAAAAACGCATGTTTAGACCCAAAACCCTAAGTTCACCTTTTCGACACCTACATTCCCGTAAAGAGCACAACGAGACGAAAAAAACGAATCCAAGCACGCCCTCCTAGCATGCCCCGTTTTCCGAAAATCGGCAAAAATGTGAAAAACGCATGTTTTGACCCAAAACCCTAAGTTCACCTTTTCGACACCTACATTCCCGTAAAGAGCACAACGAGACGAAAAAAACGAATCCAAGCACGCCCTCCTAGCATGGCTCTTCCATTCCAAGGTCGCGGGGGCTCACAACTTCCTAACTAGTGCAGCTCCCCGCCCCCTTACCACGTTTTTATTTTGGGGTGGATATACCCCGTCCATGGAAAAGGAGAGTTCACCACGAGTCCTACGTCACCTCATAGGTTTAAATCCGATTATTGGTTAGCGAGATAGTAAAAAGCCCATGACCTATTAGTTTTTGGGGTTTATTTCAATACATATTAAAAAAACACTCATTTATAAATCATCATTTAAAAAGCCCGCCCTCTTACAAAACTCCTCAAGTGCGCATGCGTATAAGAAAACATTCATCGCCAAAATGTCCAAAAAACAACATGTTTACCCCAAATGACGTTTCCCAATTCCATCCATTTTAAAAAATAACCTCACCATCACCTAGAGCGGAAAAAATACCATCCAAACGACCCCTCACTCGACCCTACTCCTCCCCCACCACCTAACCCTTTCCCAACATAGCCATACATATTCAAGCACGAGGGCGACTTGAGGAAACCAACACTACCCCACTACTCGCGAATGACCTTTTAGTTTTGGTCTTTTAATTAAATTAAGAGGCTATAGGAAAGTAGGGGGCATTACTAGCAGTGCTAGGACACCCTGTATGTTCAAATCCCATGATTGGTTAGCGAGATATCAGGTTCGGGGCCGCTACGAGGAGGGCTCAATAAGTTAGTAAGCAGCTCCCCTGTCACCACACTACTATCAGCTAGTCCGTCACACTGCCTGCTTCGCTACAATCACAAAAAGTCGCTGACGAAGTTTACGGAATCCGAATCCGAGGCCCTGCCTGCACCTGTGCGCGCATGGTGATCGAGCCGAGGCTGGGCTGCGTGTCTTGACGAGTTGGTGACATCCCTATTGTTTTAACCTGCGCGCTGCTGTGATATTTTTTTTGTTGCCGTCCCAGGAGCCTTAACAGTGCAATTAAGGTGTGATAAAACTTTTTGAAGTGTGTACCGCAGTCGTTATAAACAAGTTTGCCATTAAGTGCAGTGCGAATCGAGTGTGCGTCTGATTGTTAACGTGAAGCGAAGTCTTACCCTGGATTACTTTGGGGCGGAATAACTACTGACTGATCTGAGTGTGTATGGGAAAAGGTCCTGTAAATCAGTTGTCAGTTACACACTAAGCCTATGTGTACCTTAATTAAGGTACCGGAAATCCCCAAAACTATGCAACGATAGACTAATGCTCGACAACAATGCCGCAACCAAACAAGAAGCCTCAACAACGCAAAATCGGTCACGAAAAGAAGAAAATACGCGAGAGAAGTGCTCTAGAAGCTGCTGTATCAGATCCTAAGCAAAAGAAACTCTTCACTGTGCTTGATTACGAAGCAAGGAGCGCAAGTATGTAGTACTATGTTTAAAATAAGTGCAGTGTTTTGTCCGCATTTACACTCATTACTAATATAATTTATAAAAATTATGTCAACTCTAAGAAAGCATATGTCGTCAAAGGGTCATACGCAAATCACGTTATTGAAAATGGGGAGGGTCGAGGGTCGGAGAAAATATCATCGCAACTCTTCATGGGAGGGAAGGGAAGGCGGCGAGGTAGGTTGGCGTGTTGGCGAGATCTTGCGCGTGAGAATATTTGCTACGTTCTTAAGAAGATGATACCGTATCTCTTACGACGAAACACGGTGCGGTACTTTGCTGTGTGTCTCTTGTAGATTAGTAAATACTTAGAAACTAAATGTATTTTTATTTTGCTCATTTTGTAAAAAAAAAATGAACGATACCTAATCAAATCACTTTTACTCTGAGTTGTTGCGATACTGATCCTTTTTAGTGACAATATTTTTAAAAGGGGAGAACAGGTAATTAAATTGCAAAGGTCTTAAATTATCGTTGATTTATTCAAGTTTCTCTACGAAACGAAAATTTTGCAAGAGTAAGGGGAGGGGATTTGAGAAAATACTACTGATGAAGTATTAACATTTATGAAACACAACCTTATTGTAGGGTTGGGGTAGGCACAGATAGCGAATTGGAAAAAAAATGTTTTACGTAATTTGAGTTATGACTTGACTTTTGCTATGCGCTGTGCAAGGTTAGCAAGCTGCAATTTCAACGTACTTCTTTTCTTCTGTAATTTAAAAATTCCTGTGCACAGGGTTTTCTTTTTTAATTTTGTCGTCTACTGTGAAGAAAACACTATTTTTTCCTAATACATACATAAAATATTTTTGATTTATAACGCTATGTTCTAAAACTCGTGCTTTAAAACGTGAACATCGCTCCATTCAGATGTATAAAGTAAGTTTGTTTTTGCTTTCTCAGATCGAGAAAGCCGAGGTGTCGTCGTTAAACCGCTCTCGGACTCGGAGGACGGTGATAAGAACAAAGGCGACGGACTCGGAACTAATAACCGAGATGAACCTCCTTCTGCTCTGTCAACTCATCCAAAGGAATCCCATGGGGTCGATGGAGAAAACAGTGGAAGCTGCCAGCAGAGTTCAGTGTCGTTTCCGAGCGAAGCACATCGGGAAGCCGCAGCCGGGGTTGACGCTCGTACGTCTCGGGAGCCCGTGGACTTTCAGGGCACCGCAAGCGCTTCTTCAACAAACGAGCAGAACGCTGGCGACGAAGTACCGGTACCGGTACAGGTAGAGGCTGTGTCAACTCCCGATAGTGAGCGTGCCGTGGACATTTGAAATTGAAGCAAAAGATAACAGTGCCGAACACAGCTCGGCCTTTTCAGGGAACCAGGATACAGAACAAACTAACAAGGCTAATAAATCTGAAAAAGAAGGTTGTAGTAGCAATAGTTCTTTCCCTCGAAGCAAGCGCGAGCCACTTTCAGCGTACGTGGCTCTTATAGATTGTTTACCTCCCGCAAAGGATTCTAGTGTCGATGCCAAATTAGCATTAAAAAAATCATCCGATTCAGCCTTCTTCTGAAGAGTGTCCTTATAAATTGCCTTTTGCAACAAACAAACTTTACTTTTATACGTTGCCATCAGGCGAGAAAATAAAGCGCAAGTGGCTTTCGTATTGCTGTGAGAAAAATCAAATTTTCTGCACAACATGCATGGTTTTGTGGAGAAACATTGACTTTCGAGGTAACTTATCCAGCTTTGTTACTGGTCATGGCGTAAAAGACGCGAACCATGTTTACAGTTCTGTTGAAAGTCATGAGAAATTCAAGAATCACTGAAATGCCTGTGATGCTTTGTTGCAAGCAGCCGTTAGTAGGGACATTACTAGTTGCATTGATGTCAATATGAGGGAAATGCGTAGGCAAGAGGTTGAGCTAAGGCGCCAAATTGTAAAGAGGTTGATTGATGTAATTGTGTTTGTTATGCAAGGGCTTGCTTATAGAGGAACGTCGGATGAGGCTGCCATAGTTTGGAGGATAGATCTGTTGACCACGGCAACTTTTTAGAGTTGGTGTTATTGCCTAAAGACTATGATGTCGTACTCAAAGAACATATCAATAAGTGCATTGAGCTTAGTAAGCGAATGAAGGAAAAACGAAAAGAAAAAGGGGGAGAACCTTCAGCAGGGAGAGGGTCTCTGGTCACTTTTCTGTCAAAAACGTTCATTAACAAGTTAATTAAAGTGAATGCTTGCAAGCACAGATAATCTCAGATTTAAAGGAAGCAACGCGGTTTGGTCTTCTTGTTGATTCCACTCAGGACGTTTCTGTTTTGGATCAAATGGCTGTGGTAGTGCGTTACGTATTACACGGAAAAGTGCATTAAAGATTGCTTCGTTTGCTCGCTGTTCATGACTCTGGAGAAAAAGCTCTCCACAATCTCATCTGTAAAGAATTTTCCGAAATGAAAGTAGAAATCATAAAATTGAATGGTTGTTCATTTGACGGCGCTGCCAATATGTCAGCTAAGTACGAGGGATTGTAAGCCCACTTTAAAATTTTGAATCCAGACATATTGTTTACGCACTTCGTTGGATACGTTCTTAATCTAGTCATGGTGAACGCGACCGAATGTTGCCTTTCTAGCGAAAACTTGTTCGGTTTAGTGCAGGAAACAGCAGTGTTTTTCTCCGAATCGCATAAGCGTATGGATGTTGTAAGGGAAGTAACAAGTAGTTCCGTGAAGAACTATACAGCCTATTTTCATATATCCTACTTATGTTAATTGCCACTATCAACATACACAATTTTTGTTTGATTGCTGTAATAGATTCGTAGATATTAAGAACCGACTAAATATTTCGGATGGTCGCCATGTTGGATTTTATATATGTAGGTCCTAGAGTTATGTACTGTTACATGCAGATTATTGTGAACGTGTAGTATTCAAACTTCAATCGCATAATTAGGACACAAGAAAAAACAAGGAGATTTTAAAATTTTTCACAGCTGCCATCTTGAGGTTATGGAAATAATTGAAATAAATTAGATGCCAGTGGATTAACATTCGTATAAGGATTTACTGTACCAAGTTTCACTCCACTCGGATGGTTAAATTGCGAGAAATGTCCATGTGAATATTTATAATTCGCGTCACCGCCATGTTGGATTTGTGATCACCAGGTTATGTAAAGTCTTATAGGTGAACTTAAGTTCATAGCCCCTATGAACATTAAAAAATGCAGTTTGGTTGCTAAAATAGATTCGTAGATATTCAGTATCGTCTAAATATTTCGGATGGTCGCCATGTTGGATTGTTAAATGTATAGGCCATAGAGTCATGTACCAATAAAGGAAAATTAATGCGTAGGTTCATTATTCAAACTTTCACTTCGAACGCATGACTACATCACAAGAAATAAATAAAAACTTAATTTTAAAATTCGCACTGCCGCCATCTTGAGGTTATGTAAACAATTGAACAAAATTAGATACCAGTGGATTACAATGTGTATAAATATTTCCTGTACCAGGTTTCAGTGCGCTTGGAACATTAAATCGCGAGAAAGGTCTATTTAAAATTTTCAAATTCGCTTGGCCGCCATGTTCGTTTTGTAGTTAACCGGTTTTTGAAAGTCATATAGATGGACTTCCAGTAGTGCCCTTTATCTCCGTACAAAATTTTAGGGAGATACCGCTAATAGTTTCAGAGATATAGAATGCCGGTGAAATATTTCGCACATCCGCCATCTTGTGATTATGTAAACAATTGAACGAAGTTAGATGTCGGTGCATTACAATGTATATAAACATATACTGTACCAAGTTTCATTGCGTTTGGTTGGTCAAATCACGAGAAACGTCTATTTAAAAGTCGCAAATTCGCTTGGCCTCCATGTTGGTTTTGTAGTTACCAGGTTTTCAAAAGTCACATAAGTGAACTTATAGTAGTTCCCTCTATCACCATAGAAAATCTCAGGGTAATATTAGTAATAGTTTCGGAGATATTGAATGCTGGTGAAATATTTCGCACAGTCGCCATGTTGGATTGGTGAGTCGTAACAAAATTTGAAGGGCACGGTCGAGGTCGCCGGGAATAGTGCTATGAACTTTCCGAGTTTCATTGAAATCGCTCCTGCCGTTTAGATTTTATTAGGGGGGGACACACACACGAATCACACACACACACACACACGCACACACACACGGACAAAAGGTGATCTCATAAGCCTATTTTTTCAAAATTGAAAATAGGCTAAAAAAGCAGGCTGAGTCTGGTCATGGTAAAATGAGCAGGTTACAGGTTATCGGAAAAACCGGGTGGTGGAGCAAGGACAAAGCTCTTTCGTCCCTAATAGATCTAGATGTTCACGAGGAATCGATTTCTACTTCAAAATTCGCTATTTTATTGGAAGCCTTGTTCAAAATTGTTTCACGGGGTTCGACTTATGATGCAAAAACAAAGTTTCTAGCAAATGCACTGTTAAAAAACTGGAGGAAGTTTAAGAACATTTTAACTGCTGCTGTGTTCCTAGATATTTTAAGGCGCGTTCAGTTGCGTCAAAATATTTACAATCTAAGTCTTTAAACTACTTGACCGCGTTCAATATGGTGAAAAACTTGCAAAAGAGATTGAGAAAAAAGGAGCGATGAACACTTTGAGTCGCTGTATGAGAAGTATTCATCCGCAGGAGGACTTTAAACCAAAGAAAATGAAAAGAACCAAAAAATGGGTGGTGAACAAGCTGATGACGAAAGACCAAAACATCCAAAAGATGTGTACAGGATTGAGACGTACTTGAATATTCTCGATGTAGCTAAGTCTAGCATAGATCGTAGATTTATTGCTAACGCGGATCTTCTCAAAGATTGTGCTTGCGTAGATCCTAAAAATTTTAATGATGTTATCACAAACGCCTGAAAACGCGTTAAGGGAAGTTGCAAGATTAGCTAAGGTAGATAAATATACACTATCCAAAGAATTAAAAAATTTGCGGCGCAGTACTCTTCCTTAACCAAAGATTTAAATGAAACATTTGAGCCTAGCAAATATGATGTTCCCCTTGAAACTGACATACATATTGATGTTGATGAAGAATCTGACGAGATCAAAGAAAGTTATCCTAAATGTAAAAGATGTTTAAAGTGCGCGTTTGATATCGTCCGGGATATTGTCCAGCAATCAGGATTGTTTCCTAATCTGCATTGCGTCTATCAATTCGTTCTGACACTACCTTGCACGCAAATAACTTGTGAGAGGGTGTTCTCAAAACTCAAGATTGTCAAAACTAAGTTAAGGTCCACGATTTCGCAAGAGATATTTGAACCTCTGTTTTTGATGAACGTCGAGTACGACCTGGTGGCGTCGATTGACAAAGACAAAATTATAGATAGTGTTGCTAGAACATCCTCTGAACTTTCGCGATTGTTGCTGTGATTTTATTGTTCAAACATAGGCCTATTACCTCTGTAATTAGCTGCTAAGCTGTTTTCTGCTTCATTTTTTTATGTTTATTGTGTTTGTGTACAATAAGAAAATTAAACGAAAAAAACTAGGAATTATTTTTTGCCTATTTTCCCTACATTTCCCACTACAGGGGTACGGGGAGGGGGAGGGGGGCCTTCTGTCAGATGTCCCGAGTGGGCCCTCGAGAGCCAGTCCGCCACTGATTATCTATAATGACGTTTTCAGGGGTACTCACATCAAACAAGCGTGGTTGGCCACCACTGGCCTCACCCATGTTGGAGGCACAAGAAAAAAAAAATGGACACTAACCTGTAGTATGTGGGAATCTAACCATACTTACTACCACTACCTCCCAACACCACAAATGTCTGACCCAACACACAGGCAAGTACTTCCACTGCTGAATGAAGTGTTCCGTAACGCGGTTGAGACAAGACTGCACCAAATAGCTTAATCATATAAGCTATTTGACGGCACCCACTTTCTTCCCCTTCCACTTTCCTTCTGTTCATTCTAGAGAGCATCCAGCGTTTAGAAAAGACTGTGGAGCCTTATGGCGACAGTGTTGCTAACTCTAGGCAGAGGTAGCGCTGACGTCATACGTCATGTTCACCCGCTTCTAGTACTGCGCTCTCATAAGTTAGCGAGACAACCACAACACCAGCAGCTACCTGAAATAGATTACGCCCAGGAAGGAGCAGTTTTGCAGGTATTAACGGATTGGACCAGTATTAAGGATACCGTACGCAGAGGGAATCAATAACGATATTCATTTCGTTGTGATATGACTCATTACTGATTGACAGATGTCGAGAGCACAACACTTCCTTCCTTCTCGGATGTATGCTGACGATGCTAACAATTTTTACGTCAGCAATACAGTTGATCATCACCTCTTCAGTTATTAGTTAGGCTGTAATTTAGTTTATTTCAATTTTATTCTTACTGTTTTGTTTAGAATAATATTTATAATATTGTAGTGAGTTAGCCGTGCGGTTAGGGGCGCGCAGCTGTGAGCTTGCATTCGGGGGATAGTGGGTTCGAACCCAACTGTCGGCAGCCTTAATTCGATCGAACAGAAAATAAAACAGACACACAACAGTAACACCAATGACGGATAGTGCTTCAGAACTTATGTTGTCGGCCGAACTGAGCACGTGCTCCACTCCGGGCGAGCATGCAGCACAGGACGAGGCTCTTCTTTCCAGCGTACTGACCCCGCAAATTTTTAAATTACTAAGACGTAATATAAACGATACTTGTATGCAATAACATAGGTAATCAATTGGTAGATAATTGTAGGAAGCTATTGTGACGAAAAATATATATGTTCAGAGTTCTTTAATGATAAAAGGTGACGCGACAAAACCAGAGTAGGGGGGGGGGGGGGTTCCGTTAAAAGTAAAAGCCCATTGGACCCACAGTCTTTTCTAAACGCTGGATGCTCTATTGACGTCCGAAACGGGGGAGGAGCTTACGGTCAGCTGTTTGCAATATGGCGGCGATATAGTGACGTGAAGTAATTGGGTGTGCGTTTGTTATGGCTTCAAATTTATGATGGCAAAATACTACATATTTCCTTTCATTGATAGAAATATTTTTATAATCAATTTAAATGCAGTGCCTAATTACTACCAGTTAAAAATATTACCCACATGTAGATAGTTAATTTACTGTCTGCTGTTACATAATTATATGAAGCCTGTACTTGGGAGCCTATCGGTATGGATGTTTTTATTAATTTCACAATATATATATCTCACATAACACAAAGGACGACTCCCTGATAATAAATTGAATCAAGCAACCCTGAATTTGCATGAATGTTTTGGGTTCAAAGCGTTACTTGGAATGCTCAAATCATACTTCAATATTGCAAATATTGACCTACATACTTGCTGTTCAAAGGCAAGAATGTTAATGTATTAATCTCTTTCCACAGGCAAGTTAAAATGGAGACATCCTCTTTATCAATATATTTAATTAAATATTAAAAATACAGATATTTAACAAAGCTGGAGTCTCCACTTGAACTTGTCATAAGCAAACGGAACAGATCAAAAACTACACTTTAAGCCAAACCAAATTCACTCCTCAGCTCGACATAAACCATAATACCAATTAAAACCTATACAAAACTTACTCTCCTTACTGTTGTACAACTTTCAAACCAACTATTCGCACTCAAAACTGTAAAACCCTGAAATGGGAACTAATTAAAGTTAGAATAGCTTAGGCCGATCCGGTCTCCTGCTACATTACCGCATATGTATACTTAACATCACTATAACTTCAAAATTACGGCTAAGTGACCTATCTGCCTGAGTAGTATAGGTGCTGCCGGCATGCCTGGGATGATGGATCACCAAACCGGTACTTAAAACTAAGATTTTACATATTAATTAACTAAATTCAACAGTAGGGAGATCATAGCCAAAAACACAATTTAAGTCAAATCGTACTTCAATGACCTACATACTTGCTGTTCAAAGGCAAGAATATAAATTATCTGGCAAATTAAGGCTAGGAACAGCATTTTTCTTAAGTTTTCTAACCATTCGGCTATTGTCAATCGGAAGAACCCCTAAAATAAGTTTACGAAGAGCGGATTACATTCTTTGTACGGCACAGAAGTAATAGGCTATAAGTTTATCAGTATTTTTGATGTAGCTAAATCCATGTGAATACAAATTAGAGACAATAACTATCAATAATCAACAGTACCGGTGGAAAGAAGTCGTCTTCACAAAAATGCAGACTGCACACAGTCATGTAACATGTAACACGTTTTCCAATTGACAGCGCCGAAGCCCATCTTTCTCTCGGAACTTTTTGTACAGGAAAGTAGTGAAGATATTTCGTAGCCGTTTTATACGATTTGCAACCGTATACAGAGCAGTACCTCCTCGAATTTGACAAATTTCTTTCTGTTTCCATCACGACGTCAATGCTTCACCATCTAAATAAATCTCACCAGTCACAATGTTACAGCTTCAACATTCTGCCGCGTGGCTGCGCCATCCAACTTTTCTGACGTCAATAGTACTCGCCACGAGCAATACGTCCGGTACCATCGCCTTCTATACTGGCGATCACAGTATTACCCTTTCTAATAAGACAGGTAGCGCGCGCAATGCAGCCTGCACTCTGTCATCACTGTCATCCGCTTCACCTCGCGGGGTTCCTGATACAATAATCAACAAAGACTGGCGCAGTCTCGCTCAGCGGCAATCAAATCTTAAATGGGTAATACCCACGAGTTATCTTCTTTGTATCGTTTTAGATATTATTCTCTAGTCCTGTTTTATATTCAGGTGAAGGATAATTTACAGTTGGGTGTATTTAGTGTTATTACGTTACTTGATGAATTGATTGCTGATGGATTTGAGTTCCACTACAGTCAAAAACCATGGTTTGACATAACGAACACGTACACAAGAGGTGCACTCTGGCGTTTGCACAGCGAAAAAAAAACACATCGGAAGGTGCATTCTAGTGTTTTTCGAAAACTACAGGCAGCACCAACACACACAATATTTTAACATTCGCTTCAATCTTGCAGAGGACTTCTGTAATCAGAATTTGTTTACTTTGTAAATGTGCTGGATTGTCTGGCGGCGTGGCTCAGGGGTAATGTTCTCGCTTGCTGAGCCCAAGGTTGCCGGTTCGAAACCTGGCGCAGTCAGCTGGCATTTGAGGGTGCGCAAATGCGAGGGAGCCGTGTCAGTACATTTACTGGCACGTTAAGGATCCCCTTCGGGGCAAAATTCCGGCACCCCGACGTCTCTAAAAGCCAGGGTAGTTAAAAGGGACGTAAAACCATTAACATTATTATTATTTATAAATGTGCTGGATCAGCTTTAGTTTAGTTACTGAAGCTGTTTAAATGCAGTACCCAAGTCTATAATTTCCCCATGTATGCTAATATTTGCAGAGGATGCATGCAGCTGTCTCATTCCAGTCCAGTACCGTATTAAAGATATAAAGTAACGTGTGATAGAACCCCCCAGGTTTGGCACTTGGTCCTCTTTTGACATTATATCTGCATGGTTGTGAAGTCAGGTAACATATTGGTGAGGATTGAGACAAAGGAGAGGCATAGGCGAAGAAATAAAGTTGACAAAGAAAACTTGCTTCAAAAAATAAGCAGGCTTCATTAACTAAATTGGAAGTTATCTTCCCACAATTAAGCATAATCCTGCAAGACTTAGGTCTACTTGATTGTTGTTCGTAAAAGGCTAGGACTACTTGGAGTACGGTAGTAATGTTGGTCGGTAGCACCTTTCGAGTGCAGCTTCATTGTACTTTAAGTCGTTCTGTAGTAGTCCTTCTCATACGCAGCATGCCAAACTGTAATTTCCTATCACAGAGCTTAGGCTGCTAAACATATCCTGTGAATTGGAGAATACCCATTACACAAGAAATGTGTCCACACTCAATTTAGACAAACTAGAGTTATCACACCTTGTGTGCAATGCCATAGGATTGCCTCAAAAAAATGTGTGCTTTTCCCAGTGGCGGCTCAGGAGTGATTTGTATGGTGACGCGCCGATATACGCGAAAAAAAATAGCAACTTGACGTTATATTCATAGGGCCGGCACTGTGGTATTGAGTTTTCTTGCAGAGCATCCGCAGTTTTGTTCATGTTTTTTCTTTCTTTTTTTTACTCCTTAATGCCAATTGAATTCCTTAAACTACGATAATAATTTTATTTGTACAGTTACACAAACAGGTACATTTTACATTAATCAGCCAGTTCAATACACTCTTGAAATAGAACATCCGTATTAAATTAACTATAACAAATATTTCGTCCATTGAAGTGGTATGTGGAATAGTTCCCATAACACAGGCTGCGTTTCCCTTTTGAATCGCTATGCCGATTCTCTGCAGCAAATAGGGTTTGGAACGAGGATCACCAGAGACTCCACCTATTACTCTTCCTAGCTTGTTTACTAGATTTATTGCGTCCTCACTCCAAGGACCCATTGTCTCCACAGCAAAGGCCACAAAAATATAGTCCTCCATGATCTTCCTATATTTGTTGTGCTTCCGAGTGACGGTGATCTCAGCTACAGATCCTGCTTCTTTTGACGATGATGAGATATAGGAAGGAGCCAACGTATCTGAGCACGTTGCATCCCAGACTAGGCATTTGCCATTCGACCACGGAATTATGGTCATCCCATCAGGGCGGCGACCGTCGTCTCTGCAAATTCCAGATGGTTCAAGAATTGACGGGAATTTTGCAGTAGCGAAAGCCCTCCGAAGCGTTTCATTTAACGAGAAATGACGAGAATGTCGTCCAGCACTCCTTTTACAAGAGAGACCGTGTTCAATTGAAGACTCATGTTTCCGAAATGCACGAGTGACATTATTTAAGTCTCCAACCCCATTGTTGTTCCATACTCCTACTTTAATTCCAATCAATAAACATGACCAACAATGTAATTTCTGTTTGTAACTACTACCTCAGGACCACTTCAGATCCATTACACTTAGGCTATAACATCTATGTTAGAGAATACAGGTGAAAAATATATACAATATGTGCAATTATTTAGTTGCAGTGTTGGTAATGCAACTGTCGGTGTATGCTAAATGTAGTATATCTAATGTTAGGTGAAATTCTAAAATGGTGATAAAAATCTGGAATTTGTCTGTTTGGGGTGATTATATGGTTATACAAAATCAACTATAGTTATACTGTAATAATACAGGCTGATACTTATCCGGTTGTCTCCCTAACTGGAACTTAGAGCAGTTTCGTGTTCACTCAGGCACCAGTTATGGTCGACTAACCCGGGTGTTAACTGGACGGAACTGGTTTTTCCCTTTCTCCCCCTTTTGTTCCTATGTTCTTTCTGAGGTCAGTGCCATGTTTATTTGTGTGACGTTGCCAAATCTAGATAAGAATGTATGTTATTGAATACAGGAAGATCTACAACTATTAAAGACCGTGGAACTATCTTCGCCACGCATGGACTAAAAAGCCATTCAAACTAAGCGGTACACGGTCTATTGAAGACGTCCCGGCACCTTTAATACTGCCGCGCATACCGGCCTAGGTTTATTGCAGAAAAAAGTACATAGTACACCTGAACCAAATAACATTTACCTATAACCACCGCTATTTTCCCCCCATTTTTTTATCTAGCTTGGCTGTATCGCTAAGTTGTGTCTTGTTTTCGACAGGGTGTGTTTTTAGTAGAATGAAGAGGGGTGAACTCTCGAAAAAAAAAAAGTTCATTTAAATTGTTGGGATTGTTTTGTTTGGCTAGGTGAATCTCGATTGCTTCTTTTGTGTCGAGAGCTCTGCCTTTCGATTCGTGATGAATTATTTTTAGGTCAGTCTCGATTTTAGTAAAGTTGTGCCCCGTGTCACACATATGTTCGCATACGGCTGAATGTGTTCCGTATCTTATCGCATTCCTATGTTCATTATAACGTGTATCTACTCGTCTTCCGCTCTGTCCAATGTAATTAGCTCGACAACCAGTGTCTTGGCATGTAATAGAGTATACCCCTGACTTTGAATACGGGTCTTGTTTATTTAGATTACTATTTTGCAGGTGCCTCCCGGTCGTATTATTCGTTGTCAATGCTATTTTTATGCCTTGCTTTTTGAATAGATTAGTGATTTTATATGTGTTCGCATTCACATAGTTGAAGCGCGCGAATTTTTTCTCATTAGTGTCCGGTTTTGGAATCATTTTATCTTTATTTTTGTGTTTGGCTACAATTTGGTCTATTTTGCTTGGCGGGAAATTGTTTTACTTTTGCTATTTGTTTAATGGTTCTTATTTCCTTATTATAATTATCTTTTGACATGGGTATGTTTAAAGCCCTGTGCACCATTTAATTGAACCTCGCTAATTTATGCGTACTGGGGTGATTAAACTGATTGTCGATTGCATGCGAGGTTTGTGAGGCTTTTCGGAATATGGAATATGAAAGCTCGTTGTCTTTACGTTCAATAGTTATGTCGAGATGATTTATTTTTCGATCTGTTTCGGATTCCTTAGTGAATTTGATTGAGTAGTGTAGGCTATTAATGGATTGGAGAATTGTTTCTTCGCTTGTTAATTCATTATCGTAGATGCAAATTACATCATCTACGTATCTTTTCCATATTACTATTCCCTTTGTTGATGTATTTTCTAAGAACTCTTCTTCTAGTGCATTAATGAAGATGTCAGCGATTAGTCCGCTTAGTGGTGATCCCATCGCTAAGCCTTCTGTTTGTGTGTACATTTTATTGTCGAATTGAAACACGTTTTGGCTGAGGACGACCCTCAGTAATCTCAAAATCTCTTCAGTTTCTTTTGCCGAATTGTTGGATTTTAAGTTATTTTTGATAGTGTTGATTGCATCATTAATAGGAATATTGGTGTACATGTTAGTTACATCGAAAGATACAAGCTAGGTTTCATTTGTAGGGTGTTCAATGCTGTTACTAATTCCGTTGTGTTCTTTACAGAGTTGTTTTTGTCGTTGGACAGGCGGTGTTTTAAGATTTTTAGTAACTCTTTGCTGATTTTGTAACTAGGCGCATTCTTACAATTGACTATTGGTCTCATTGGGCACTCATTTTTGTGTATTTTTGGTTGTCCCCTCAATAACGGTATTTTCGGGTTCATGTTTATTAGTTTTGATTTTTCAGCTTTGGTCATGATGTATTCTGTTTCATTTAATACACTTTTTATTTGATTTTGGAATTTGTTGGTGGGGTCTTTTGCTAATTCCTTGATTTCGTTGTTGTTTAGGAATTCGACTGTTTTTCCAATTGAGGCTATTCTGTTTTGTTCAAAATTACTGTGGTATTTCCCTTATCTGCTTTCGTGATGATTAAGTCATGTTCTTTTATTTTTTGTTTCAATGACTTTATTTCTTTTAGTTGTTTGTTGTTTTGAGTGTTATTGTTTTCGCCCTCTCGTTTGAGGATTTTTTTGACTTCGTTGGTGGCAAGATTTTTGGTTAATTCCCTGTCTTCTGCTGGGAGCTTGTGACTGGCTATCTCGATATCTGTGATTAACTGTTTTATATTATGGTTTGTGTGTGCGTCTGTGCAGTTGTAGTTCAAATGTTTGTCTAACATATTCATTTCAATTTGAGAGAAGGTTACGTTCGTTCTGTTATTTACCCAGCTGTGGAAATTGAATTCATTGTTATTCGTGTGTTGTTCATTAGATTGATTATTCTGTGTTTCTCCTAATTTTCTTAGTTTATATTCTAGAGTTTCGTGCTTCCTCGTTGCTCTCATTTTGATGGTGTCATGTAGGTGCTCGGTAAAACTGTCCCATTGGGATGCGTGCCAGAAGTTACTTAGTTGCAATTGAATATCGTATAGTTGTTGGTTGATTTTTTGCTTTCTTATGTATGCAAATCTTAGTTCGTTTTTTATCCAAAGCACGTTGGCTTGTTTAGTTGAAATGATTGAGGATGGTGTAATCGGTACGGTTTTAATTGGTACGTATTTAGGGGTGAGATTTAATTCTATACATTTTTTGTTGAACCAAATTGACTTGTTGATGTTCATGAGTTTAAGCCTGCGTGTTTCGAACCTCTTGGCTTCACGATTTGCCTGACTAGCCGTGAACATTGTGAGGTTTGAAGCCATTTTTCAGTGTTGCCTAAGTAAACAAAAGTTTGGTGCTTTTCAGTCGGTCAACACGAATGTACACAAATAGAGCTGGGTTATGCCCTAATTCTGAAATAAATTACATGCGATTAATAAATACACTAGGATGATCAGTTTCGATCGTCAAGCCTAATGAACGCCAGACGAAATCCACTGAAGACAGTAAAAAGATACGCTAATTGTGCATACTGGTACTTAATGCGCAATAAATACTTATTAATAAGCTTACATGAAGCCTCCGTGGCTTAGGCAGCAGCACGTCGGCCTCTCACCGCTGGGTCCCTGGTTCAAATCCCGATCTGTGCTGGGCAAAACGGAGGTACTCCGGTTTTCCCTGTCAAAATTTCATTCCAGCAACACTCTCCACTATCATTTCATTTCATCTGTCATTCATTTAATCATTGCCCCAGAGGAGTGCGTCAGGCCTCGGCAGCTGGCACAGTCCATATCCTCGCCGCTAGATGGGGGCTTCATTCATTCCATTCCTGACCCGGTCGGAGACTGGAAGCAGGCTGTGGATTTTCATTTTCAATAAGCTTACATAATCGCACTGATTGTCTCAGCATTTCATATACTGTAGCACAGACCTTAGTCTCCAATAATAAAAGGCCTGGCAAAGAGCATCTGGGAGCTATCCGCTAGAGGCGCTGCACATGTTCAGTTCAGTGGGCAGTATTTATACACATTGCGTACTCACGAAAAAAGGACTTACTGTTCCGTGCAGTCCCGACGAGAGGGGGGTCAGGCAGGGCTGGTGCCACGGGGCCCGACCCTCCCAGGGGGGGGGGGGGGGGCGGCGTCCTCGGAGGACGGGTCCGTTCTTATTGCCTTTATGTGACTTGAATTTGCTACTGGCAATCATTTAGTGAATGCAATGAACTGTCTGTGAACAATGTTACAAGGATTGAGAAACTTATTATGTCAAGTGGACAATATTTTCCTGTACAAAGCGCTTGTGGGAATAACAACTGTCTCAAAGCGGTCAACTTAGGCGATGGGTCTTTGCTATGTGTTGTTCTCAGAATATACCTGAAGACAGAGAGAGCATTCCATTATTCTAAATTTCGCTTATTCGGCTTATGCACCAATCGTTCAAATAACTTTCTCATCCCTTCACTTATTTCGCCAAGGCCACGAGAGCCTGGGCTGCCCTGGTGTGTTTGGTCAGCAAGCTCAAGAGTTTCAAGTTTGCTGCGTCATGTCAAGCTTAGATATTTAGAGGTGATAGTGTCTGAAATGAATATATTGTCTAACTAGACGTATCGTATGCCGTGCAGGCAGGCAAGTAAAATGCATTTTAAAGTAGCGTCCAACCAGTAATTCACTTTACAGTCGATTTAAGGGATAGAACGGCGAGGTCATCGTTCCCTATCAATTCACTTTCGCACTATGTGAAAAATTATCATTGCTGGCTAAATATATTGCGAAAGGGTGGGATGATTCTGTTGTCAAACTTTGATAGAATAAGTGCATGCGAAATTGTTCTTCTCCTCGTATACTAAATTGAGAAAACAATGCTAAAATTGGAATAATCTGTATGCTTAGGTGCAGTATAATTATTATTATAACTGGTTCATTCAATACGATCAACAATCCTACGTACTTGGGTTCGTGCGCAAATCATTTCTGAGTAAGGGATTTATTGAAAACACATATTACTATTGGTATATGGATTGAAGGGGAGTTTCCATCTCAATACTGAGAGAGGATCGTGATACCGATTCCTAAGGCTGGAAAGGATCCCAAGTTTGTAAGCAGCTATAGGCCCATTTGTTTGACAAATGGCCTATGTAAGCTGCTCGAAAAGATGGTGAACCGTCGACTGGTGTGGTTCTTGGAGGATAAAGGTCTCCTGTCTGAGTACCAATGTGGATTTCGCTCTCATAGGTCCACCACTGACTATCTGGTGCGACTGAGAGCGCCATACAGGCGGCTTTTTTCCGAAAGCAGCACCTAGTCACGGTTTTCTTTGACCTCGAGAAAGCCTACGACACCACATGGTGCTACGGGATCCTTTCCACCCTTCACAAGTGGGGAGTCCGGGGTAACTTACCGACTTTTATTGCGAATTTCATGTCCTTCGGACTCTTCCGTGTAAGGGTCGGTAGGACATTATCGCAATACTATACCCAAGAAAATGGAGTTCCTCAGGGTTCAGTGCTGAGTGTCACCTTGTTCGCGATTGCCATTAATGGCATTGTTGCCGCCGCCGGGTCCGCGGTAGTTCCATCGCTGTATGTAGACGATTTAGCTCTGCATTACAGCTCTGGAAGTATGGCAGTCGTGGAACGGCAATTGCAGCTAGCTATCAACCGGGTCGACAGGTGGGCTCACGACCGGGGTTTTCGTT
Source organism: Meconema thalassinum (assembly GCA_946902985.2). Taxonomy (NCBI): domain Eukaryota; kingdom Metazoa; phylum Arthropoda; class Insecta; order Orthoptera; family Tettigoniidae; genus Meconema; species Meconema thalassinum. The sequence goes on along the minus strand of OX336388.2, from coordinate 188,305,103 downwards.
TTTCAGCAGCGAAAACCTCCGTCGTCCATTTTTGTCGGCTACGGAGGCTACATTTACACCCTGAACTACATCTCAGGGATGCTGCGTTGCCGTTGGTTGACACTTATCGCTTCCTGGGGCTCCATTTTGACAGCAAGTTAACGTGGCAGCCCCATATACGGCAATTGAAAATTACATGTCTCAGGAAACTGAACATGCTCAAGTTTCTTAGTGGCACTACGTGGGGGGCTGACCGTGCGGTGCTGCTACGGTTCTACCAAGCCCTCGTCCTGTCCCGGCTAGACTATGGTTCTGCGGCATACGGTTCAGCAAGGCCGGCAACCTTGAAAATGCTGGACAGTATCCACCATAGTGGCGTTAGGCTGGCTACCGGTGCCTTCCGGACCAGCCCGATACCCAGCCTACTCGCCGAATCGGGTGTTCCACCTTTAAATTATAGACGACAACATATGCTTTTAGCATATGCTGCCAATGTGCGTCAAATGCCGCAACACCCGACCTATCAAGCTCTCTTCGGTACCCAAAACCACCAGGGTTACGCCAACCGGCCTCATGCCACTCGGCCAGTTGGTATTAGACTTGATAGCTCGTGTACTGAAATAGGAGTGGCTGTAGGTCCCTGTATGATCCGGACATCTAGCGAGGTGCCTCCGTGGCGGGTCCCGCGTCCGGAAATTCGGTTAGATCTTCACCAAGGTCCTAAGGTGAACACGGATGCGTCCGTTTACCGGAGGCAGTTCCACAGCATAGTTCACCAATTTCCGGACTCTGGCATTCTATACACGGATGGTTCGAAGGTGGACGAGAAGGTGGGTTGTGCTTACGTTATTGATGGTGCAAATACCAAGATCTCTTTGCCTGAGGCCTGTAGTGTGTTTACTGCGGAGCTCGTTGCCATCTATGAAGCTCTGCAGTTTGCACTACAGGATGCTCGAATCCACTTTCTCGTGTGTACCGACTCTTTGAGTTCGTTGCAGTCAATTGCTACATGTTTCCCGCAAAAACCCCTAGTGCAGCGAATCCACGACCTACTAGCCGGGCTGTGCCACGCTGACACTCGAATCACCTTTCTGTGGCTTCCAAGCCACATGGGAATTGCGGGAAATGAGTTAGCAGATCAAGCTGCAAAAGAGGCGGTATCACTACCACCTCGGCCAATTGAGGTACCCGCTAGAGATATTCGCTCTCAGTTACGCCTACAAGTTCTGGCTTTTTGGGAGAGTCAGTGGCTAGCTGACCCACTGCCCAGTAAACTGAGAGCGATCAAGGGAACTACTCGCGTGTGGCGGAGCTCCTTCCGGGCCCGGAGAGAGTCCGTCATTTTGTGTAATCTAAGGATAGGTCATACAAGATCCATCCACTCGTACCTAATGAGAAGAGAAGACCCCCCACTTTGTACCTGTGGAGCCGTATTCACCGTGGCCCACATTTTCACCGAGTGTGTGGATCTTGCTGACTTACGAAGAAACCTTGGTTTGCAGACGACACTCAAACTTATATTAGCCAATGACGCGGTGGCTGCTGATCGCGTTATCCGCTTATAAGTGAGAGTGGGTTAGGGCCAGCAATCTAAATGTTCCAGTGAACATTGACTCAACGACTTGTTCGTTTTTGAACGATAATGTTTTGTTTTTTCCGTAATTTTTGTTTATTTTTATGATTTTGATTTTTATTTAATTTCTTTTTGTTTTTGTTTTATTAATTTTTGGTCTTTTTAAATTTACATGTCCACCTCAAAATTTTGAATTCAATTCAAAATTTGTATTCTTTAATCTGTGTTAAGAGGGGCAGATGACCTCGTAGTTCCGCCCCTTAAAACAACAATAACTAACTAACTATTGGTACTTGAGTTGGGAAATGTATCCAAAGACAGAAACTAAGGTAATATTCCAGTATTTTTCTGGACTGAGTGTTTAATTAACCAGGAGAAAAATAACAATTAAGCTAGGACACTGAACCACTCAACTTTGTTTTCCAATTCCTCTCATGGGACGTCAGTGGTAAGGACAGATAACCTCTCGTAACTGTTCCGCCTCATAAAACTACAATAAGTAACGTTAGTGGTAGGGGCAGATGGCCTAGCTGTTCCGCCCCTTAAAACAACAATAAGTAACGCCAGTGGAGTGCATGGCGATGGAGAAATTAATATATTTCATGTGGGCAACCGCGCAGACTTTTCTAAGACCAAATATTGAACTCTGCTTAATTTAGAAGAAAATTAAGATGAAGTATTGTCGAATATTAATATAAATACAATTTTGTTTTGAGCTGATGCACTGACTGTTATTATCATTGGACATTTCTACGCCGTTTATTCCAAAGAGCAGCATCGATCTGCAAAGCACTTATTTTTCAGGGCGCGAAGAGATATTTTCCCTTGCGAATCAAGCTCTTTCATGATACGCTTTAACGTCTCAGTACCGTTGAACATAAAATGAGTTGCTACCTTTATCTATGACTTCGAAATGACTCCGGGTCCTTACGAAGCCGCGGCAGGAATGCAGGATTGGGCTTACCGACTGCGGTGTCATTCGTAGTTTTACTCAACAGTTAATAATATGCCTAATTATCGTTACAGTTGTTAATTCATTTAGGGGCTTGCGACATTTAACCCGTGTACTTGGTAGCTAGTAAGTCTAGTATCACTGGCGGGCAATGAACCATTGGCGCTCGGTTGGGAATCGTTTGCATCAACTAGTACTGTAGATATAATTCAGTATTTGCTGACGCGTTAATTTTCCGGTTTGTTTCTGAAGGCCTCCACATTATTGAATGAAGTTGACTGTACAGCAGTTGTTTTCACAAATATTAATGAAGTAAATTATAAGATTCTCAAACAGCGAACAAAATAGAAAACCAAGAAACGTGCGAATTGTGTAGTCTGAAGGGGAAGCTAGTGGTTGTTATATAATTAGAGAGGTGTATTGGCAACATTGTTGTAACTATCTATCTTGGAGAGTAGAAACTTAGACCCTCTTGAAACCACCCACTGCGAGACGAAAAGCAGGGTATACACTGTGCTGTGCAATGGCGTCTGTGACATGATCAATCGCATGCCGTATTCTTAGTTGCCGACTGGGAAAAGTGGGAATGGGTTGCCCGTTGCGACTATTACTGTAATTATTAGGGTTAAGAGTAGGGTAGGTGTCTTTGGACTTGAAATAAATCACGGTCATTGGTGAGCTACACCGTGGGGTCTTACTTGAATGTGCGAGAGCTTTTACTTCAATAACGGAGAGTCTTTTCTATAGCCACTAAATGTGAACGGTCACCAAATTTGTACTCCAAAATATCACAAAAATAATCACCCAAATGGCCTATAACTCAATAATTTGGACCTAAGTTTTGCAAAATTTTCCGGAGGAGGACCTCCGGATCCCACTCTGAGCTTGGGGATATTTCATATCCCCAGATCCCTGGTGTGTCCACTCCCCCATAATCTTGTCTTAAATCCGGCCCCGATGGTCACCAGTCATAGATAGGATTGGGGAGTTTTAGGAGAACCTGGCTCTAGGTTTGCTTACTGCAAAGCATTAAATTATAAGAAGTCCACTGACTGTAAATTACAAAATATAGTTCAAATTCACATTTTCATCTTTTGTGAAAACAATCACTGATCAGCTGCAATCTACTGATAGCACATAAAAAATAACTTGACTGTACGTATGAGTATACCTGTGGTTAATTATGAAAATATATTTTGCTTTATATAAATAATTCGGGCCGTGAAAGCCGTAATATGCAAAATATTTTGCTTTGTTTAATGTACAATGATGTGTGATCGCCGTTCAACCAAAACACTTATCAGTGTTTAGGCTTAGACCCAAGGGCGTGATTCTTCAAGGGCAGCAAGTTTTAAGAATGTCAACATAAAAACCCTTTCTTCTTTCTTCCTTCCGAATTTGGCCACCTGTGGACCGCATGGAACCTAAGGCTTTCTGGTTAATCTCCTCTTCTCTTCCCAAAACCTCTTCATTCGTTCACTTCTGATCTTTCGCTCCTCCTCGGATATTACCAGTTTGGCTCTAATTTTAGGTGTTTTCTCCTCGAACATCTTGATGTTGTCAATTCGGTTTCTAAACTCTTTTCTGTTGTGGATCACATCCACTGTGAGTCCACTTTCCTTGGCGTCTCTTTTAACCTCTTCTACCCACTTAGTTGTAGCCTTCAGCTCTGTAGTATACTTGAATATCCTCTTAGTCAGTCGGTTCTCGTCCATTCTCACCAAATGTCCGTAGAATTTCAACCTTCGCTTCCGCATTGTGAGTATTTTTTTTCAGTATGTTTATAGAGGTCATCATTCCTTCTGTTCTTCCATGTCCCGTCAGCAGTTTTCTGTGGACCTAAAATTTTCCCTTTATGTAAAACGTATTTTAAAATACATCTTGACTTTGTGTAAAAATCATGTTTTCATTATGAAAAGAGATTACGTCATATGTCACAGAGACCGTAGTACTGCACAGTGTACAGTATACCCCTTCCACCTCTTTTAACATGCAGTTCAGTGAAATGAACTTCCTGTTTGGGTCTTGGGGGCCAGGGAGATTCCAGCCCCAGGGCCCGTCGCTGCTCTCCACGACCCTGGTTCCGTGCCGTTTCGCAAACAAGGCTCTAGAAATAAGCTTCCTGGAACTAGTTTTCATGGATTTCCTTGTCGAGAGCCAACTAGGTAATTATGGATTAAAGCAATAAGCAGGCAAGGTATGAAGCCTACGCCGACCATGTGGCCTTGTATTATTGGTCCAGTTCTGTCCTGACCACATTGGTGGCTTCGGTGGCCTAGTTGGTAGCATGCTGAGCTTCTATGTCCAAGATCGCGGGTTCAAACCCGGCCGAACTCATCGGATTTTTTAAGAGCGTTAAAAATCCCTCAGTATGCCTTCCTTTGGAGGGGAAGTAAAGCCGGCAGTCCCATGTCATAGATTTATGGCATGTTACAGAACCTTCCACTAATTACACCTGTGTGAAGCTAAATTATATATAAGTTAAACATTCGACAAACGTTCTTAGCTTCTTAGGTCGCCAGGAGCCGACTGCGGTGGCATGTGGTAATCAAGTTCTGAATTCGTAGTCGTTGACGGTGGCGTTTGACGGCAAAAGTAGGAACTACTTGAAAAAAAATGCAATGTCTGCAGTCCTCACTTGAATTGAAACCGGGTGAGTTAGCCGTGGTCGTTACGGCATGACTGCTGGCAGTCGCTCACAACCGGGAGGCGAGGAGGTTCGAATCCCCCCGCTGGCAACCTTGAAGATGGTCTTCTGTGGTTTCCCATCTTCCTTCCAGGCAAATGCCGGGGTTGGTCCCCAACTATAGGCCACAGCCGCTACCTTCCAACTCCTCGTCCTTACATACAAACTTTCCTCCCCAGACAACACTCCACACGCGACGGTACTTGTAGCTCACCCATTGGGTGTCCGCCTCGAAGCAGCTACAAAACTGGCGAGCCGAACATGTCCTCGGACACTCCCGGCACTAAAAGCCATACGCTAAAAAAAAACTTGAATTGAAAACAGATAACACACACTAATACAGTCATCACAATTAACACCGGTTATCAGACAGATTCTACTCACACCCAAAGTACACGGGGCTACATGACCGCGTTGTCGCAGCCCCTAAACTAAGGAACCAACCAACCAACCATGTCCTGACCACCTCCACGTGCAGTGGCTAGCATTCTTGGCTGTCGGCCCCAGAGATCCATGCTCGAATCCAGGCTCTACCAAGAAATGTAATTCTGGTCTGAGCGTTGGAATAGGGCACACTCATCTTAATGAAGTACCGACAGCAGGGGCTACGTTCGCTAAAGCGCAGCGTTCGGTCATGGGGCCAAGCTCTCTGCTGACTCGGTAGACGCGTGTGATCGAGCCCCACCGTCAGCCGTCCTGGAAATTGTTTTCCGTGGTTTCCCATTTTCAACACCAGACAAATGCAGGGACGGTACCTTCTGACAGGCCACGGCCGCTTCCTTCCACATCCTTGCCCAGTTTCATTCATCTTCATCCATTCCATCTCTCATCCCAACGCGCAGGTCGCCCACGGGCGTCGACTAGAAAGACCTGCACTCGGTCACTCAGCAGGCCACACGACAACAACAAAAAAGCTTCATGAGGTGAAACTTTGAAGAGGTGGGCTTCGATTGCCATCTCAGCCATCCTGGAAATGGTTTTCTGTGGCTTCCCCATTTCTTCTCCGGGCAAATGCCGGGATAGTAGGCTACCTAACTTAAGGTTAGAACAATTAGTATGTACGCAAAATACCTGTCAATCGCATGTTTTATTTCAACGCACCCATATGCCTACGCACAAAGAGTCCATAGCTGACTTACCTGAGATGGTTCTCATATTCACCGCTAGATGTCACAGATGGGGTTGTCAATAGCTATCCTAGTCCACATTCTTTCTAAGACTATATTCTTTGACTTAGATAAACAAGGTAACCAAGGAGGAATAGGATGGGTTTTGGTTCTTAAGTTTAGGGGCTGCGACAACGCGGTCATGTAGCCCCTAGGATGGGTTTTAACGAGTCATGAACATATTCTTAAACACACATAGTTTCAACGAGAATAAATTACAGATTTATTAAACACATTATGAACATGGATAGTCTGCGCTTTATTTATAGTCACTTCACATCGTGGGTCTTCTTTTGTTCCACCAAAGTGGTTGAAATTGTATTAATACTAGAAGTAGGTCATATCCTACTAGATTACACTAGGCCTTGACAAGCAAGTGTGAAACATAACAGCACCTCCATCGCATGCTATTAGTACCCCGCAATCCACGGCATTGCCTACTTATACTAGATCAAAGGCTAGGTACAAAAATGAACCCTACTTAATAAAGAAGCTTCTCTCCATATCTGAGATCGTTGCTAAAATATTATGAAACTGTCCAGAACACTTGTTTATGCACTAAGAAATACCGCTGTTATGAGTGTGCTAGAGGATATTACTTGAACAGACTCAATGCCTTATTATTTCTAGCAGGCAGTGATAAATTTGACGTGAGCTGTGAAATCTAATAGGCAATGACCGGGCACTTTTCACACAATAATTGAACCACGCCATGATGAGGAGTTTCAAAGACTATTAATCTTGTGATTATCAGGTCCCTCGTTTTACGTGGAATCCGAACGATATTACACCTCGCAAATCCCAAATGCATTAACCGGAAATCGAACCCGGTTCGCTTGACCACTGTGCCATCAGAGATGTGTTTTGCCGTATTAAAGCTACCGTGGTGACGTTCACACGTCGTCTCGCTGTTTCTTGACCCTGGGTGGTGGAACTGGAGGGGGCTGTTTCTTGGCGAAGTGCCCACCCTTGAGCCATCGCTTCACCGTGTCCGCAGCATGGTAGTAATACAAGTAAAGCAGCGCCAACACGGCGGACACAGCAACGAAAGCACAAATGACGATCGCAAGCAGCGTCCACCAATCCTCTGCCGACACTTCCGGTCTGTCCGTCACTCCTACTGGCTCCTTTGTCGTCTTCTCGGCGTGGTACGTCGGTATCTCATTGTCAATGTATGGCGTTTCATCCGCAGCACCAGTAGAATCCACTATGGCCACATCGGCGCATGCGCGGAACTCTTCTTGAGATCCACAGCCAACAGCCTCGGAACCGTTGCTGCACTTGCCCCAGTTGTTGCCGGCGATGTACCGCCACTGTAGGATGCACTGCGAGCAGGTGAGGCCCTCAGGAAGGGAGTAGCGGATCTCGAAGACTTTGTTGCCCAGTCCCGGGTAGTATCTGGCCTCATGCGGCTGATCTTCACTGGGCTCACGTGCTGATGACATCCCCGTGGGCTTGGCGCGCCTCAACAGATGCTTGTCCAGACACTCCTGCGTGCCGGTGTGTCGCGGGTTGTTGTTGGGACACAGGCGGAACTCGAAGTATCCCCTGTGGTTCGCCGTCAGCTCCACTCGGATGGTGAAGACTGCCCCAGTCTTGTAGCGACGCACGATCACTCCCTGGGCGTACTTCCCGCCAGCCTCGTGCGCTCTGGGCTGGAACAAGAGAAAAAACTATACCAACTGTACACCACAAAGAAGTTGGCTACCAGAGGCATTAGTTTCGTGTACCACAAAATCGCAGTCAAAATAGTTCATTCCAAGTGGGTCTACTAAATAGTAGGCTACTGGTCAATCAAGATAACAGTCACTGCCATCGTAATGTACAGGCCATCATGCAGCGACTCTTAACGATTGATCAGCTGATCGATTGGGGGTATAGATGGCGACCATTTTGCTTTTGTGCTGTGTTGTTTATATCTTTTATGAATGAGTATCCGCGTGAAAAGTGATACTTGAGAACGCTTCTACTTACGCCATCTAGAATGAGGATTATTTATTTTCTGAAACAAATGTTCATTTTGTAGGTAGGTTATTGAATCTACGCAAATTTAGCGTTGCATGTTTGTCATCACACAGAAGGTTATGTTTTAGTTAGGACCTCTATATCACTTATTATTTCGACTCATACAAGGTTTTGGATGGTAATAAAATGTTGTTAGTTCAGGAAACCTCCTTCCCAGGTCGCAGGTATGTCAAAAGTTTGTTTATAGCAACTACCGGTATTATGAAAGAAATGATAATGTAGCTTGCTTCTCCTTCCCCACCACGACAATTTAAGAAAGCAATGCATACACAACATTCCTAGAAATTATTTGTTCATTACTGGGAATACAAGAGTGTGTGTTAACATTTCCCTGAAAGTAAGATACCATTCTTCGGGAGAGAAAAGCTAATCGCATTGATGGTAGGTTGTTAGTTTATATGGTTTCAATTATTGTAAGAAGTTCCCAAACTTCAGCCTATGCTAGGACTGGAAACATTTCTAATATGATAATGCTGAGGTTAAGTTACTTACCGTATGTAAATCAGAGAAGCGATATCCAGTATTCAGTATCTACTGAAGTCAGTCCAAGTTACATTATTTGAGAGAATGGTCTCTCGATCAAGCTCAAGTGAATATGGTAATGTTTTCGTGGCAGCACTTGTGTAGGCTACTGTATTTACATTAATGAGATTGTTAGCACCTGGTGTATGCACTGTAGGTTATTGATACCTGATTTCAAAATTACAACCAATTGTAAATTCCTGATGCAAGATTGAGTCATAGAAAATAAGTGCTGCTGGTTAGGCACTGTTTAAGTCGCCTTGAGGGTGGCCTGTGCATTGATTACAGTTAGAGATAGGTTACATTGTGCTTTGTCATCCACGAGCAGTTTAGGACGTGATCTGTTGAATAGCCAAGAGTGATGTGGGGTTTTCTCAGGCATGTACCATAAACCTTTTCAACGCGGTGAACAACGAGAAAATGGCCAAGAATAGATCTTATTCTCGACGTCAAAATACTGCAATTTAGCCCTGTTTGTGTGTTTTAACGTCCTAGTAAATGTACCGGCAATGTACCACTTTGTTCACTCGCAAAATGCCAGCTACATCGGCCGGATTCGAACAAGCGGAGCGATAATTAGGCGTATGTAGTGGTAACGGATGGAAGTGCCAATCAGCCCTAAATAGCATTGCTATTTTTCTACGTCTTGAAGCGGGAGCGTAATTTATATTAGGATTGAAGAGACTGCGAGTGACTTGCTGCTGCGACTATAACGACACTAGGCGTGACGTCACAGTAGGAGCCTTACGGCCTGTACATTATGATGGCAGTGTGACAGTGCCGCTGAAAGTATATGCGCTAGCGTTTGTTGAGCCTTCCAGGACGCGTAGCGGCAAGGATCATGGAATATGAGAGATTCGTCACTCTTGGTTATAGAAGTGCCTAGAGATAAGGCCACTTTGGGCTATGTTGCGTTCTGGCAATTCTGCCAACACAAAGAGAGCAATGCCATATGACTGTGTACCACAGGGTCTTTCATATAAAGTAAGAACGGCAAGCGGCAGTTTTGTTATTCGCTGTTGTGGTGGCCTTGGCCGAGCGAGTGGCGCGCCACGGCCCCCTACTTTAAGTGTGTGTACAATCCTGTATGAAATATTACCTTATAAAATATGCTGGAAATGTCGTCCTTCCTGGGTTATACATGCATTTTATCTGGTAACCACATCCTGGCTGACGCGAGTGAGTTCTGCCACTGTAATGCTGATTTTAATTTTATGCTTTTTATTGAGCACTGAGTCAGTAGTATCAAACTTATTTACATTTACGTGAATCTGTGCTAGTGAAGGTGGCACTTCATCAGGAAATTGCTGAACAAATGGATCACGTACCCGTCGAGCCGATTCGTACTTAAAATAAGTTTTACATACAAAAATACGATGCTGTAATGATAACTGTCTAATGTTAACATCTGAGGTTCAGACTGGCGACTCAACACCTACACGTTTATTGCAAGGTCGAGTACATTCTATACTATGCGCGCGCTTTCAATACTACAGCAGGGGGCCGTGGCGCTCCACAAGCTCGGCCAAGGCCACTGCAGCAGCGGATAACAAAGCCGCCGCTCACCGTTCTTACTTTATATGAAAGACCCTGTATATCGCACGTAAACCAACGGTTTTGCTTGCGAAAATGGAAATTATTGTAACATGTATGGGTAATATGATATATGTATGCGTCTCCAAAGAAATACTTTGCATATGCTTAGTGACTTTAAAAAGAAACATAACAATCAGTTACTTCAATGTTGGTAACACATTTGCTAAAATTAGTTCTCTCACGGCTCTAGCATCTTAATTTAATTTTATATCAATTAAATATTGATCTATTCATATGTACACATGCTCCTAAGTTCATATATCATCATCAATATGCCCACTGCTTTCATTATGAAACTTCCATAACCTCACTTATGGACAACGATTGTCTACCCGCCAGCCACTTCTCACTGCTACCCATGGCTAAGCAACAATTCCATTGAAATCGAATCGAAAGGAGAAAGGGGAACAAGACATTGAATTGCAAACTCTTTATTTTATCATTTTAAATGATTATGTGGACTTCGCTGGGGTCTAGCGTTACGTTACGTTGACGGGACGAAATGTACCGAGAATGCACTGAGGTGTGTGACGTCATAGTACTGCTTGAGCTTCCTCTTTTCCCCGTGCGCTCCGATGAGTGTGACGTCATCCAGCCGGCTACCTCCTTTGACCTTGGTTTGCACTTGCTTTTTTAATTTAAAAAATATGTTTTTTTAACGTACTTTGAGTTCACGCAGCATTTGTAGCATTTAAAATGATATAAAGTCTATTCTTTCAGACTGACTATCAGTGTTTCTTTTTAATTCAAACCAATGGAGGGAGGATGCATCAATTAGGACATATGTGATGATGCTCACTAACAGATGTAAACACAACAGAGCAGGAAGCTTCCGTGGCGTAGTCGGTAGCATGCTGAGCTTCTATGCCCAAGATAGCGGGTTCAAACCCGGCCGAAGCCGTCGGATTTTTAAGAGCGTTAAAAATCCCTCAGTATGCCTTCCTTCGGAGGTGAAGTAAAGCCGGCGGTCCCATGTCATAGATTTATGGCATGTTAAAGAACCTTCCACTAATTACACCCGTGTGAAGCTAAATTGGATAGTTTACGAATGTAAACAACGCTCTTAGGTTTCTACGTTCGTTGCCAAGAGCCGACTGCGGTGGCGTCTAGTAGCTAAGTTCTGAACTTGGCCTAGTAGTCGTTGACGGTGGAGCTTGGCGGCAAAAGTAGGAATTATTTGAAAAATTCTAAGTTGCAGTCTGTACTTAAATTATAAAACAGATAACACACACTAATACAGTCATCACAATTAACACCGGTTATCAGACAGATTCTACACACACCCAAAGTACACGGGGCTACATGACCGCGTTGTCGCAGTCCCTAAACTTAAGAACCAACCAACCAACCACAACAGAGCACGTATTATTCACACTACAAGTAAAATAGCGGGTCACAGTAACGCAGACAGTTCTTGTAACGTATGAAATGTGTTTTGAGTAAAAGTAAATCAGAAGACGGAACCACTAACAACACGCGGCCGCAAAAACCACTTCGAAACGCAATCCAAAGAATGCAACCAACTCCCGCCGATCGGGTTGGTGCAAGCCAGCGGCGTCACTAGGGGGTTGCGGGGGGGGGGGGGGGTGCGGACCGCACCGGGCGACACCATCACAAGGGGTGACACCAAAATTAGGGCGGTTCGTAGAAAATTCATTGTTAAACAAATTTAGCACAGCAGAATATCATTTTTTTAAATGTGTAACATCTTTCCACTCGGTATTTTTGTGGCACTCTGTAGCTGGACATTTTTGTGGGAGTGATTTTGGAAAAGAGACGGAAGTGGAAGTGCATGGGACGGAAACAATGAGCGCGCGCGGTGGCGGAGATCAGTACAACGACGTACTGTAAGCCATGTGACTATGTGGAATGTAAATTGCATACGGTTTACCTCAAGGTTTGGAGGCCCCATTAAAGAAATTCCCCATTAAAGAAATTCCTACAATGCATAATCTTCAAGTTGTCGCGTTTTTTGGTGTGAAAATATTCATTATGTCATATTTGCTGAAAACAATTACGATTTATTAAATCTTCATACTTTGCTGTATTCTTATTTAATGTAAATATCGCATCAACCAACTCTCAAACAACGTAGGAATTCAGTATATTAACACCGACTACTAATAATAATTGAAACTTCGTTGGTTTAAAAGTATCACTGGGAGAAACGCATTTAATATACCTACTGCACACTTAATTATTAATCGCGCCTATACTTGGCATTGCGCTAAATCGACAATAAGAGGCCATTTTCAATAACACCGCTGGCACGGGTTCACTAACTGGCCGGTCTGAAGCGCAGCTCGCATCAAGTAGGCAGTGGATTGCTCCCGCATACAGTTGCAGGTATATGTCACTACTGCAGATGCATTGGAGAATCCTTTCATGTTTGCTGGCACACGATAGCACCATGAGTTCATTCTTTAAAAAATGTGAGTAAGTAATATGGAACTATTCGAATAACATGTCAGATGTTACACATCATATGCGACTACTGTAAGGCTGGTAATTTTTTTTACCAGTACTAAGTGTCTGCCTTCACTTCATTGGTTATAAAATATATATTACCAGTGACGCATTGCACTCTAATTTCATAAATATCTATAATTTCTTTAAAAAAACTGTACGAAGTTTGCGATTTGCAGATACTGTTGCTGCAGACAGATACGCTCCATAATTGCTGTCTGTTTCATGTCATTTTAACATTCTGAAGTCGTTTCTTTATCATTTTGCATGGATTTCAGAAACAGTAATTTAAAGGAATGAGTACTCAAATCGTATAATTTCATAAATATCGAACAACCGGTGAGTGTTACAGCTAAGCTGTCAATCAATGGACTCAGCACACAAATTACATTAGCAGTGACGAATTGCATTCTAATTTCATAAATATCAATTTTTTAAAGAAGTGTGCGATTTGCAAATACTGTTGCTGTAGGAAAATACGTGACATCATTGCTGTTCAGTCGAGAGCCGACCCAGGTTCAAGAAGAGGATGACAGGTGAGAAGACGAGTGATGCTGGACTAACTCTGCAAGAAGAAAACATGAAAGCGATGCTTGAGTGTATTGATCGTTTCCATTCTGAACTCCAGATCAGATCAAGAGCCATCAAGGAAGTAGCAGCCATGTTTGAGGCTGTTCAAGCCAAGATTTTGATATCTGCCACTGAAGAAGAGTTACTGGTGTCCATTCCAAAATTAACCACTTTCTATGATGAGTTATCAGAGGAAGAGCTTTTATTAGAAATACCAAGGCTGAGAAGGCACCTGAAGGCAGCAGAGATTGATCTCGAAGAATTCAAAGATTGGTCAGTACCGGTACTTGACGTTTTGAAATTCATAGCTGAATGGGACTTCCTAGAATCTCTCCCATATCTCTCAGTGAGCCTACAATTATTTCTTACAATCTGTGTGTCTGTGGCTTCATGTGAGAGGAGTTTTTCAAAGCAAAAGTTTATAAAGAACAAGCTGTACCCAGCATGCGTTGCAATGCCAATCAAAGAAAGTGTTGGCGTTGAAATTCTGTTTCTTGAAGTGCTTTTGGATACACAACATGTTAACTGCCTCTAAGCTATCGTAAAATGGATTTTCTAATTTAGAACCATTCGTGGAAGCGTGCACAACAACTTTCAAAAGTTTCATCGCTGTCACTCATTTGTTGAATCTACTCGTACGCTACCTGTTGTGAAATGGATTTACTAAGTCGAAACCCTTCCCTGGCGTGTACACAATAACTCATCAATGATTCATCGCAATCGGATGAATTGTATATGCACGTATACGGGGTTTTCTTTAAACGATTCGTGCGCTGTCACTCATTTGTTGAATCTACTCGTGCGCTACCTATTGAGAAATGTATTACTAAGTCGAAGCCCTTCCCTGGCGTGTACACAATAACTCATCAAGGTTTCATCGCAATCGAAGAATGTTATATGAACGCAATAGGGGATTTTGTTGAAACGCTTCGCGCGTCGTCACCCATTTGTTGCATCTACTCTTGCGCTACTTATTGTGAAATTGATTTACTAAGTCCCCTTCCCTGGTGGGTACACAATAACTGATCAATGTTTCATCGCAATCGGATGAATAGTATATGAACGCATACCTGATTTTGGTTAAACGATTCGCGCTCCGTCACTCATTTGTTGAATCTACTTGTGCGTTACCTACTGTAAAATGTATTTACTAAGTTAGAAACCGTCACGTAAGTGTCCACAACATCTCACCCAAGTTTCATCGCTATCGGACTAACGGGATATGAAGACATAGGGGACTGTATTGAAACGCTCCGCATGTCATCGTTCATTTGTCGAACCTACTCGTGTGCTACCTATTGTGAAATGTATTTACTAAGCCAGAAACCTTCCTTGGAGTGTCCACCATATTTCATCCAAGCTTCACCGCTAACGGCAGAATGGTATATGACCTTATACGGGACTTTGTTGAAACGCTTCGCGTGTCGTCGCTCATTTGTTGATTCTACTCTTGCGCTACTTATTGTAATATGGATGTACTCAGCCAGAAACCTTCCCTGGAGTGTACACAACATCTCACCCAAGTTTCATCGCAATCGGATGAATGGTATGTGAACGTATACGGGACGTTGTCGAAACGCTTCGCGCGTAGTCACTCATTTGTTGAATATAAACGTGCGCTTCGTATTGTAAAATGGATTTACTTAGCCAGAAACCTTTGCTGGAGTGTACACAACAATTCACCAAACATTTATCACTATCAGACGACTGGTATATGACTTTATACGGGACTTTGTTGAAACGCTTCGCGTGTCATCGCTCATTTGTTGAATCTACTGGTGCGATACCTATTGTAAAATGTATGTACTAAGCTAGAAACCTTCCCTGGAGTGCACACAGAATCTCAGCCTAGTTTCATCGCTATCGGACGAATGGTATATGAACGCAAACGTGACTTTGTTGAAATGCTTCGCGCGTCGTAGCTCATTTGTTGAATCTACTCGTGCGCTGCCTATTGTAAAGTGGTTTCACTAAGCCAGAAATTTTCCCTGCAGTGTACACAACATTTTACGCAAGTTTCATAGCTATCGGACGAATGGTATATGAATGCATACGGGACTTTGTTGAAACGCATTGCGTGTCGTCGCTCATTTGTTGAATCTACTTGTGCGCTATCTACTGTGAAATGTATTCACTAATTTTGAAACCTTCACGTAAGTGTACACAACATCTCACCCAAGTTTCATCGCTATCGGACGAATGGTATATGAACACATACGGGACTTTGTTGAAATGCTTCGCGCATCGTCGCTCATTTGTTGAATCTACGCGTGCGCTACCTATTGTAAAATGGATTTACTAAGTCCGAAACTTTCCTTGGAGTGTACTCAACATCTCACCCAAGTTTCATCGCAATCGGACGAATGGTATATGAACGCATAGGAGACATACACACCCACAGACAAACTATCACGTAACATTGATTTTTATATATATAGACTATTTGCGATCTACCATGGGACAGTAAAGGCTTTCTGATCTTGCAATATTATCAATTGAAAGTGATTTGGCGAAAGGAGTTAATTTCGGTGAAGTAATTAACAAGTTTGCAGCTCTTCTTTCCAGGAAAGGAAAGTTTTGATTTAATCGAGATTTAATATGACATAAAATTTAATGTTAAAATAACAATTAAAAAGTAACATATTTTCTATGTAGTTCTTAGTTCTTAACTTTCTACAATCTTTTACCAACCGACCTTGAATTAATGTTTTCATCTATTGCCTTTGTAAATATAGGACCTATGTTTATAAACGTTGGTTGGTTGGTTCCTTAGTTTAGGGGCTGCGACAACGCGGTCATGTAGCTTGGGTGTGTAGAATCTGTCTGATAACTGGTGTTAATTGTGGTGGCTGTATTAGTATGTGTGTATCTGTTTTAATTCAAGTAAGAACTGCAGACATTCAATTTTTCCAAGTAGTTCCTACTTTCGCCGCCAAACGCCACCATCAACGACCAACTAGTTCAGAACTTAGTTACCAGATGCCACCGCAGTCGGCTCTTGACGACGAACGTAGGAACCTAAGAACGTTAGTCAAATGTTTAACCTATATACAAGGGTTGGAACTTAAATAGTGGCAACTATGTCCTATGACTACCAGCTTTTGAAAAGTATGGTTGGATTCAAAACTGCCCATGTCCATAGATAATAAGGCACAAAACTTGCCTTGTCCCTTTCCAGTTATGGAGGACATGGACACTTTTGCATCTAGGCGACTCATTTGCAAGGATCATGGAATAATTAGATCCATCCATCACTCTTAAACCCCCTACACACTATCAGACCCTATCAGACCAGACCAGCAGACGGTCGGAAAAAAAGTAGCTGATGGCCGGGCATTTCGATAGTGTGTAGGCCTGTCTGCCGACCAATTCGGTCTGCGCAGACTGTCTGGCGGTCTGGCTGGAAAACCTTCAGACCATCAGACTACCCTCTCCTATCTGGTCTTGTCTGCGTTGTGTGTAGCGCTGTCTGGCAGACTGGCGGACTCCGTCGCGATCTACAACAGTTTCAGTACATATTCTAGTGTTGAACAGAGAGGTACTACGTCTTATTACAAGATTCTGTCGCAATTTCTCAATATTCCCAGCATAGAAACATTGCGAGTGCCGATGATAATGAAGTAGGCGATCATGAGGGAGATACTATCATGCAAATGTATGGCTGGAACATACAGAGTAATTCGGTCAAACACTGTCCATCCATTCGTAGAAAAGTGCGGAAATCAGCTGATTCCAACTCCCACATGTGCTTTTCTTTATACATCTTCTTCTCCAATACTCTCCTCTTCTTCCGTGTATGCTCATCACTGATCAATGCAACACACAATGATAGTCCTATTTTCTGTTGTTTTGAAAGACGCGGCGCCATCACAATACCAAATGTAAATACTCAACAAAATAACAATAACCTTCTTCTACTTATTACTGGGCGGACGACTCAATACAACTGAGGTCTGGAGGTCTGGTATGTTGGTGTGTATGCAAAGCCGTTCCCCGACCTAGCAACTTGCCCGTCCACGTCTGCTGGTCTGGTCTGGTCTGATAGTGTGTAGCTTTGTTATAAACGTGCCGAGAAATAAGGCCGCCTCAAGCTATGGCACTTCAGCCAACACAAAGAGAGAAATGTCATATGAATGTGTACTGTATCGCACGTAAACCAACTTGCGAAAATAGAAATTATTGAAATATGTATGAGTAATATTAAATATATATTGAACCCGCTGAGCTATGGTTCATGTGATATTTTTTATAACAGAACATTTATGATGGGATGTTGTACCTTTGAACACACCCAGAAAGCCACGTGGAGCTGAGAGATCACGCGATACTCTTTGAAGTAGCGGTGAATCGCACGTTTGACTTTGGTGAAATCTGCTATTATTTATCTGAGGTCTTATTAATTAATTTTATCTTTCCACGAGACTCAGAATATTCCATTTCGTCATGCTGCATTATTAAAACATTTTGGAGAATGTTTATTTTCGCTTAAGGTAAGGTAATACCCTTGCAGATACGCAAACAGGAATGTAAGTAGTCGCTCAACGACTTCGTTTTGACGACCTACTTCCTAGAGACACTCAGTGCCTTGCACTACGTCTGAAGAATCCGCCCTGTGTAGGCGTGGAATTGTATCTGTCCTATAAGACGTAGAGAATATCCACTGTTGAGCGTTGAAAATGATTATCAGGTGACATCGAGCACGAGAATACTACTATTCACTGTTATCCAAGCACAGTGAGCCACAGAAGAATATTGGGAAATAATAATTGGCAAGTATAGTGAATTGCATAACATTGCCGTAACACCACATTTTTGTACCCACGTGTTTGTGGAGGGCCAAGTGCCTAGTGGAAAATATACAGGTAAAAGTGTTACAACTATCTTGAATAAGTGTGATTATGATTGTATGACATATTTAAATTGCCAAAGTGAATATTTCTATTAAAAAACGACGCATAATTCACGGATGATACGTGATATAAAAGTAGCGTCACTAACACGTGAAGAATCATAAAACAGTGTTAGCTCACATGTTAATTCACATCGACGAAATAAGGGCTGTGTCATCTACTACAATCAAAGCCTATAACATTTACGACGAGCATTGTATTTTTGAAAGTGAAAGAATGAATTACACAACTTATTTCACTACCCACGTGATTAGACTATTCTACACCATGTTTGAGACCGTCATCATGGGCTAATACCATCACTGTATGATAGTGATGTTTCTACGGGAACCAGCATAATGGTGGAACTTCCAGAACAGCGAACGAGAAGGAAGGAACCCAGGATGCCATTTCCAGGCATATTCATTACATCCACGAAGTTGTCGACAGGGACAGATCGAACCCTGGTCTTTGGAGGAGTCCAGATGGGAATCCTGATGAGGAAGATACCGTTCCAGAGAGCCAGAGATGATTTTGTACAACCCTTGTTGTTGAATAGAGGGCTGAGTGAGAGCTTCTCCATTTCGTGAGTTTTTGGACACCCGTTTCTTGTTCTAGTTTCTGGTGGTATAGTAGGTTAAATGAAGTTTGTGAACCAACCGAACTCACTGTCAGCCATTTTTATAGGTAGGGAATGTAACTAGTTTAATTAGATGTCATTTATTTCAGTTAGAGTGAGACACCCTTGGGTCAGACATTTTGGTCAGCCCTGGTTCAGCCTGATGAACGTCGTAGAACGTCAATGCCTATCTTTTGCTAAACGTGACCGTAGTCATTTGAGGCTACTTTGTTCAACCCTATTTGGGGTGATTTTTCAAGTCTTTGCTGACTTTAGTTATGGCAATCAGATGCCATGGTTACGTTAACTGCATTCTTTGCAGCCATTCTTTGTTACACCCCTGACTGTCGTTAGAACGGTCGTATCAGTTAGGTAGTCAACTGAAATTACCAGTTTTGTAACTGCATTATATTTCATTTTGAATAAGCTCAGAAGCTATTCTTGGTCAAGCGTGAACCTAATAAGTAGAAGGAATGTTTCGTTGTCAAGCATCGAACCCAGTTCCCAAAGTATCATTAAGCAGATCCAGAGTGTGGAATCTGCGCCACAATTATTATTTTGTTAGTGTCATGTGAAGACACGCATTTATTTGATGTTGTACAAGCAACTACTGAATTATATCCTTGAGAGCAAAGAGCTCCAGTAATAGTGACATTACTATCATTTAGAAGTCTTTGGTTTGGAAGACGGAATTGTATTATTGTATTCAGATTTATAGCGTGTTTTTGATACACGTATTCTTCGAGGTTTTTAACCCATGGTAAAGTTTTTTATGAAGAGGCCAGATGTATAGTTTTATTTGTTTAAATCGCCGGCCTTGAATAGTTAGTGTGTTGTGTCAGCCGAGCGCAGGAATGTTGTAACCTGCCATCGACACAAAACTGGTTTGTAACCCAGTGCCCTTGAAAGAACGCCTGTTATATTGTGAGACAGAACTACTTTGACAAGTGACAGAATACTTTTTGTATTCGCATTTCCTTTCATTGCAACTTAGCTTATGGAACTCAGTGTCCATTCTTGTATCTGATCACATGTTTTATAGATTTTTTTTTGTTAGTTAAACGCTCTGTTGCGTGTACCGTCGTTTGACGTGTACAGTTATGTCAGGTTTTCTATAGTACGTTGTAGGCTACCCTGTTATAGCAGGAAGTTATTGTATGAAGGTATTTTGAGTATGCCTTGTCCGGGATTGTTCCCGTTGACCAGATGTTATTGGAGGGTAACTGTAGTGTGCAGGCCCGTCCCAGAGTTATTGAACGCGAGCTTTGCGCTGCTGGTAACTTGTGTTATTGTGTGTCCGAGTTGTTATTGCTCGTTGATTATATTCCGACTTTTGAGTCGAGGCTTTTTGGTGGAGAATGATCTCAGTGGAGACACTCCGTGCCCAGGCTATTGTCAATATTACTCGCCATAAACTAACGATAAACCTAAACCGACATCTTAATAATAAAACGCATAATTTTGGTAAAACAAAAGCTAACTAACGAATTCTTTCTACCTAACTTTGTTCTTTTGCATTTGGAACTGTTGACATAGCCGTGCAGATGAAGGTAATTTCCTTTTGTGGAAATGACTAAGACAGCTGACACTATTGAAGCGACCTGAAGCATGCACGAACCTTGAGTTTGTAGCTTGTGGAGCGCAGGCCATGCGATGTTAGACGTAGTCTTAACTACGCAGTCGTCACCGTAACCACACACTTTAGATGAATATGGCTTACAAAGAGTAAACCAAGGTGCAGGCAGGCATTTTAATAAAACTACTGTGTCTATTTCATTACTTATTTATGATGTACAAGTGTATAAATCCTACATGTTACCTTATTGTGTGCTATTAGCACGTAGTTTCTAAGAACAATTAAATGTTTTTTATGGCTGTACACTTAGCTTTTGAATGTAATTGTTTTCTGTTACGGACGTCATCGCCGTAAACTTTGTCATTAATTGATAGGACTTAGCTAGATGAATTAACGTTAAATGTAAATGTGGAGATGGTATCATCCTAACTTAGATTTGTTTTGCTACCCTGTTAAATATAAATTCAGATATTAGCTTGATCTTGTAACTTGAACTAGGGACTTGCGTCGTACCATTTTCCTAGCGTTGCTGTTGTTGCTTCATTATTGTGAGTTAGATCTTTCGCGAGGGTTTTCCGTAACTTCTCAGGTAGGGACCTGCTCTTTATTTTTGTTTGCTTATTAGCTTGCGGACTAGCCGATTGTAACCCTCCGAACTAGGCTAGGGGCTTGTGAATTTTATCAATAAATTTTCACGGTGTTTTACATAAGTCTGGATGTTTATTTTCTCAGTCTAGTTTTTAAGGTGAACCTTTCCTTAGGCAGTCTATGACCATCGTCACCATGTACCACGATCCCTGTGGACTACGGACTCTCGTGCCGCTTTAGCCTATTTGGAAGTTCACCTGATCCTCACGGCAATTATGTCCGACGGGTGAGATGTTAGGGAAGTCATTGCGGTTGTTGGCTATCCTGACAGCTCCACCGACGGTCTCAATATGAGTCTCCAATTATTGTTCTCTAAAACAATATTAATAATAGGCTTATTATTGACTTAATATTGAAGAACGCATGATGGATGAATTTAATAAATATAAAACGAGCCTTACAATAGTCGCATATGATGTGTAACATCTGACGAGTTATTTTACTGTGAAATTGAGATGAAAATATATGTGAGGTCAATTTTTTTCGGCTGTACTCATCCAGTTTTAATTTTTTTCTCACGTTTCTTTTGTCGATAATTTCCCATACATTGAGCTCTGGATTTACCCATCTCTGCAAATCACGAAATCATGAAAAAAGGGGCGTCTTGTCCTACAACACCTCAGTTCCTAGCATTATTGGTTCGCGAAATATTAAAAATCCGACGACCCTTTAGTTTTGGGCCCTTTGGTTAGATTAAGAGGGGGATAGAAAAACGGGGAGCGTCACCCCGACTCCTAGGACACCTCATACAAGTCCCTAGCAATATTGGTTCGCGAGATATTAAGTAGCCGATGACCTATTACTTTTGGGTCCTTTGGTTAAATTAAGGGGGCTGTAGGAAAACAGGGGGTGTCACCTCACGCAAAATGGGTTGGACCATCTCACAGCCATCTCTTCGCCACCACGCGCGTTCATTGGTCAAATCAAATAGTGCGCGCTTCTCCGGTTTCCTGTTACACATTTCCGTCCCTTTTCCAAAATCACTCCCTCAAAAAATATCCAGCAACCGAGAGGGAAAATGTTACACGTCATAAAGTATTTGGATGCCAGTGGAATTGATTTTAAAATTGTTAAATCAACAGAATTCCTGTAACTTGTGGGTTAAACGAGAATGTCGATTGTCGATACCACGTTACCAGGCATTGCAGTTCCGTTCTTCATTCTCGCCTTAGAAACCGATCGGAACGGGTCAGCGGTTGATTTAGTAGACAAGGAAACTCTTGCCCTGAGTTAACTATTGGCGAGGTATTCAAACCTAAACCAGGAAGTGAACCTCCCGTAAGACCAATGGTTATCACTTTATAATTTCGATCTTCAACTGCTATCCCTTACAGCACTCTGGCGAGTAGGGCAGCGATATATCAGGGCAAAATGACGTGGCATTATAATACTAATCCCTATTGTCACATATGGTCTTCATCTCACTTGGATCCACTTGGATATCGATAGTCTCAGAAAACTAGAGAAAGTTAAAGCCCTGTACTTAAAGAAGATTCTATGCCTCTCTATGTACTGAACCCTTAAATGTATGCCTACATTTTTAAGTATTCAAATATTTTATTTCTTCAGCTCTAATACAGCCCAGTTGAGGAAAATGTTGGTCTTATTTGGAAATAGCAGTCTGCCAGTTGAACAAAGTAATCCTGTCGTTGTCGCCAGCTAGACAACGGCCGAGTTAAATATAACCGATTCCAAAAATAAGAGAAAGGCAGTTGGCGAGCTGAATGTCCGTTGCCCCAAGTTCAAACGAGAGAAGCTGAGTTTCCTTGTCTGGAGGAAGATAGAGAGAGAGAGAGCGAAGGGTCCCAGCTAAGGACAGAGATAGTGACCTAGGTGTGAGAGTGGGAGAAGGTCAGCACCCTGGTGACACAAATTATTTGAATGAACAACCAATTACAGTGAGACGCCACTTTTTGGTGCGGAAGAGTTTGGCCGCGAATTCATGGAAAAGTGTGTTGCCACGATGCGAATTTCTGCACGCGAGTGTAAATTGAATGTGCTGATTTTTATGAGTCGTTTGAGATGTGTCTGAAATCTGTGCGACTATTATTAATATTTTTGCGGAGCGGACTACCCCTTCCTACTGGTGTCTTGTTAAATCATATAAATACTAGATCTGTGAATAAACGCTACACACCACTTCTTGTTGAGCTGAGGCTCTACACGCCGATTTATCGAAGCTGAGACGTTGTAGGGTGTTACTCTGTCCGTGGTCGAGGCACTTTAAAATACTTTAACTTTTGCGAGTGCCATGGCAGCACATAGGAGTGTGATATTTAATTGTGTTGCGTGTCGTGCAGCATATTTGATAAGAGTTTATGTGTATTAGGTGGAAACTTTCCACAAAGTATAGGGAACGTCTACGGCACTGCAATCAAACTCTTTGGGCGAATCGAGTAGCTCATTATGCAGTCTAGATAGTAGCCTGATGATAATAATAATAATAATAATAATAATAATAATAATAACTTTACTTCTACAGCGAGATGTTCGTCTCCAAAAAGAAAGAAATGGACCATGTCATGTCCTACGCTATGATGTCTAGTATCATGGGCTAGATACAATGATGGATGATGACGACGGTGCTGTCACGGCACCGGACAGATCTGGAAGTGTTGAGTACTAATTAAAGTTATTTAATTTTGGACGGGACGGAATCGTGATAAATATTGGGGAATTTGTCTTGTATATAATTTTTTGCTTTGCTGTGCGTAAATGTAAATTCGTTTCGCTGACATAATTATTTCTTTGCATCACGTGACATTTTTTGTAAATATTAGATTTTTCTTGTGTGTTTTTCTCTTGGCTTTAGCCTTTGTTTTTATTAGAGTGTTTGCTTTCATGTTGCTCACGCACATGAACGCGAAGCGCTGTCGAGATTATTTACGGGCTGAAATGTTGGATAGGGGTGATAAATGGACCTGTGTTAAATCATATTGTTAGATGGTATATTGGCTTTCACGGCCGGTGAATTAAAACTCAGCAATTCTTCTAGGTTTGTGCCGTGTCTTGTGTGGGGTTTCGCCTAGGACACCAAGCTAGGCTCATCGGCGGGCTCTTGGTGTCCCCGTCCGGACCCCCACAGGAGTGACGAACTGCGCGCCACCTCCCTTTATATAAGGTGCAACTGCACCACTTGACTACGAGAACTAAAAGCTCAAGCAGCCTTAACCTCCCTATGAAGGCTTCCAAAAAGATGGTATATTGGCTTTTTGGAAGCCTTCATAGGGAGGTTAAGGCTGCTTGAGCTTTTAGTTCTCGTAGTCAAGTGGTGCAGTTGCACCTTATATAAAGGGAGGTGGCGCGCAGTTCGTCACTCCTGTGGGGGTTCGGGCGGGGACACCAAGAGCCCGCCGATGAGCCTAGCTTGGTGTCCTAGGCGAAACCCCACACAAGACACGGCACAAACCTAGAAGAATTGCTGAGTTTTAATATTGTTAGACATTGGGGGAATTTCCCGTCTTTTGATTCATGATTAATCAGGCAAATGCTTGTATAGTTTTTGCTTTGTGCAACATTGGTTGTCACAGAAGGCCGTCCGCCTGTCTGTAGTCATGTCAATTTTGGTGTTTGTTTTTGGTTATCTATTCTTGGTCTGGAGTACGTGTGAGGTCATTCTGGTCAAGCCTAGAGGATGATGTGTGTGCTTTGTGTGATATTTCTTCGATTAGTGAGCAGGTTTTTGGACATGGTGATCCAGTTACCGTTGCTACTATTGTGTTCAGTCTGCGTAACCCAAGGGGCGCATGTGCTATGCGTTCTTGTTGTTAATGAGTTAAATATCTTGCCTGATAAATTATAAAAATATTTTTGAAATTAAATGGGGAGTTATCCATTCGAAGTGTTACTTGTAATTATTTTCTTCGCCTGTTGAGGCATGTTCTGTTTGTTGTTGTTGTTGGCTTGGCTGGCTTGCTACCAAGTCTGGTAAAATGTCAATTTAAAGGTCGCATTCGGCGGACTAGATTCTTGTATGTCACGTGGTTGCTTTGTGTGGATTTGTACGACTTAAGACCGCCTGAGCGGCTGTCGATAATTGTAAATATAAAAGTCGTGTATTATTGTTGTTTATGTAAGGGTTAGACTGTGTCAGCGTATTTAATTTTGTGTTAGACATTTAGTGTTTTTATTCCCATAATTGTCATGATTTCCAACTCGCAGTACGGGAATTCATGACTTAATCGTATGATCGAACGGAAGTGAATTCTCGTCAAGTACTCACATATTTCACTGCCCGACAGCGCACACATATCACATAAACATGTTCTTTGTAATTTTTGTAATCTTGTATTTTTATTAATTATAATTTTCATTGGAGGTGACGTGTTGGTTCACCTCGTGTTTTCAGCTGTCTAAGCTGCTTGAATTTTGAGTTTAGATTAGTGTTGGACTGATGTTTTGGTCAGTTATTTTTTTATTTTGACGGCTGACTTGGTCAGATGATACTTTGGGAGCAGACACGTGCGGGATTTTCCAAGTCATTGAGCGGGTTTGTTGACACAGTGTCTGATGCTGGGAGTCGCATATGGGCTAATGGGTCACTCGCATGTCACTTGTAGCAGGTCTATGACCCATAGCTTCATATAAGGGTGGATCTAAGTTAATTTGTTTATTTGTCAGATATTTATTCCGTATTAAATTGTTTATGTTTTAACCTGTCATATACCTTATTTATAACTTTAAGTTCCCCTATGAATCCTGGAAATTATAAGAAGCACGTTCTCCTCATACTACTTTACAAGAACCGATCACGGCCCCGAATCTCAGTCTTGTGTAGTGCTTCTTTTCCTAAGGGTACAGTACACTCGTTAACGACCAAACAAGAGAGCCGTTCTTCATCGAGGAGCTTCGATGCAAGCTATTTCTGCCATGTACATGGAACTATGATCGACTTTTGGCAGAGCTACAGAAGAAAAAAAGCTAACATCTGGGAGGATTTCTACACCACTGTTGTAATGACGACAAAAATAAGTGGATGCGGCCGAACTACGAACTACGGCACTTGGTCACTCGAATGACAGTGCACGGGTTTCATTTCAAACTCTGCAAAACCAAGGCCTACCACCAGCCGACATCTAGTTGCGTGTGCGTTCATTGTAGCGCCACGTGTGGCAGATATCACGCCATTGATTGTCCAGATAGGCAAGAATCTTTATTACAATTCTGTGCTGAAGAGTGATACCATATGTAGTGGTATAGTCATAATTTAATGCAATTGTATATCTACCCTGGCCATTGGTCGCAATAAATATATATTATAATACTAACGCTGAATTTTGTGGTCAGGCAGTTACTTTCGCACGCATTTGAGATAACGGTTTTCCATGTTTTAGAATTGCCTACGTTGTGAGTAAATGTGAATAGCATTATTATAATTTATTTTATCTGTGTGAATTTTGCAAGTCCCAGATTTATAAAGCTTGAAACGATCAACTAATTCTCCTCCACTGTCAACCAGCACACCTCTTGGCATACTCGTTATCTTTGACAATTCAGTGATCCAACAAAACTATTGTAACACAGCATGTACAAATAATGGTAATATTAGATCACTTATATATCTCATCTTTAACATGAGATAATAACGTAATAAAATGGGATGAGTGTGATCAGTTTGTCACTGTTCATTTTGGGGTAGAAAATGGCCGCCTATTGCTGGGGCACTACATGGAGTCTAGTACACTGTGCCTACTAGATTCTTTGTGGTGAACCAGCAATAGCTGGTAGGGGGGGGGGGGGGAGGCTTAGACAATAGTATATTACTCTGATCAGGGCGAATAAAGTAATAAGTGAAGGAATTTCCATATGAGTCAATGGTTAAGACACGGCCGACTGAATACGAGCTGAAGCGCATTCAGTCGGCCGTGGTTAAGATGAAGTAGGTCTAAATTTCAACACCACGCGCCGCGCTGAGCGTATGGTCGTAGCAGATGCCGGCTGCCAAGCAGTGATGCATTACCGTGCGCAATTTGTACTTACAGTACAAGTACGTTTTAACTGCAAAATTAAATCAAGACCCTTCAGAGAGGTATTTTGGAATTAAACGAAGTTTAAGCAGTGACGATCATCCTACTTCTATTGACTTCTTTCGCCTCCATTCGCATCAGTCTATATACTGTACCTAGGCCTACCAGTGAAAGAGGTCCTTTCTTCACAAGCTAATATGAGGACGTTATTGACAATAGGGATGTATAGAACTAGCACAGATAGAGCGCACTGCTGTTGTACTGGGTAAGCGCAAGCCGTTCTTCATTTGTCTCCTGTGTTCTCATGCCACTAATATCCACGAATTTTAGTTGTTTAAATTGCTATTTTCGTGAATATGCCGAGCTATTGCAGTGTTCCTCTTTGCCAAAATCAGGGAAGCCCGTTTTCGTGTCACCAATTTTCACAAAATAAAGAAATGAGGAAGAAATGGTTACATGCTATTAGAAGGAAACATTTCGGTGAAGAAAATCTGACCGAAAATATTAAAGTGTGTTCCCATCATTTTCAACTCGATGACTTCACGAAAACTGTGTTGGGCAAGTGTGATTTACAAAGGGAAATAATTCCTACCTATAAACTGATTAGACATTTCGATAACAACCACTGAATTTAAGCGTTTGTATTTGAAGGTGAGTGAGCAAGATTAAAACCGGGAACTGTTCCATCGCTTTTTTCCGTGGACCACGAACACAACCAAAATAAGGAAGAGGCCATACACAAGAAAATTGCCAATTTACCACGATAAGCCTTTAATATCGGAATCTGCATAAATTATCTCCATTGAAGTACGGTACGGGAAGAAATCGTCAATATACAGGGAGAAGTGAATGTAACATTTGTGACTCCCATTTTCAAAGGCATCAATGCTCGGACAAATACTTCAAGAATAAATGTCATACCATTAACAGTCAAAACGTATTATGGTTGGTTTCTTGAAATCAGAATTAATCGTCAACTTACATCTGCCCGACGGAGAATGTGGTACCGTGAGCGACTGACTTCTACATTCTTGAGTCATAGGCCTAAGTTAGCCAGATGAATGGAAACTGTTCGTGGCCTTAAAACAGGGATTCTCAAACTTTTTAAATATTATACCCCTAAATCGTTTCCAAGGGGTACGGAAACGATTTGTATTAAGAAATTGACAAATTACATAAGAACCAAACGTTGCGATGCATATTGAGGTGAACAATACCAGTATCAACTTTCTTTGATTAAGTTTACCTTAAAACATGACAGTTTCATGTACGCTATCACCAAAAAAAGACATGAATCGAAGTCTATAAGCAAGGAATGCAAGTGAATATTTAAATCTCTATTTATAAAAGGAATATTGCAGTTTTACGTGACCGTTAATCTAGAGATCATAAGGCAAGGGACGTCCTCTTTACGTGGAATCCGAACAGGGCAATGCATATCACTTTGACAGTCTCACATGCATTGACCGGGAAATCTCTATTTATTATTTAAGTCTTATGGAGATATATTTATCAATATAGGCCTACAATACTCAAGCATTCTGACTCCTATGCATTATTTGAATAATAAAGCGTGTTAGAATGTTGTTATTACCGCTGTAGCCTACTAATTCTTCCTTCCTCCCACTAGTTTTAGCGCCGCTAGTCCGTAGCTCATTTTGCAGCTGTTTAACGCTTAGACGCTGAAAATCGTTCCTAATATATTAGAGGATGTACCTATTGAATTAATTAATATAGTCTTGGAGTAAAATTAGAGAAGATATAATTTACTTAAGCTTAGAAAACTCGGTCACAATCTATACATCCCTCGCAGCTGACTGGGGGAAACATAGGACGATCGCCTTGCGCTTACCCAGTACTACACGAGCGCTATCTGGCGCCAACTTTCTCAGGCTACATCCCTATTAGCTTTCTTCTCTTAACGAATACGGTCAATGGCGAGAAATGAAATACATACGAGCAGAGAGGTGAAGGATAACAATTGTCAGCAAATTAAAGAAACTATTACACTAACAGAAATTGAACCCTATAATCCTGTCAGTTAATGATGAGAGTTCTGGGAGAGCAGGCGATAACGTTGATTATTATTTGAGTGGTTACCTGATTCACACAGCAGCAACGAAGATTGTGATATTTACTTCCTGCCCGTAACATTTAATGCTGTTAGTGATGTATGTATCCCCACCATACTGAGAGACTCTGGCGGAAGTGAATCTAAATTTCTCAAATACCCGTCTTTATCTTTATTTCACGTGATGACAAAAACAAATGATCGTGTGGCGTCCTGAGAGGCCGAGTGCAGGTCTTTCTAATTGACGCCCGTGGACGACCCGCGCGTCGTAGTGAGGATGAGGTTATGATGAAGATGGAACAGTCCCCGAGCCACGGGAATTAACCCCAAGAGATTAAAATCCCTAATGGCCCGGCCAGGAATCGAACCCGGGACACGACGGACCAAAGCCTAGCGCGCTAACCATTTAGCCACGGAGCCGGACATTTTACGTGATAAACCGTGTAATGAAACTTGTAGATGCAGTAGTGTAGGCAAAGTTGGAGCAAGAAGGCGCGTTGTGGGGCGATATCTTTTCAGATTGTGTGGATATGATCTGTGAACTTCATGTGTTCTGAAATGAGTGCTGCTCAGAGGATCAAAATAATAACCCCTGACACTACAGCCCTTGAAGAGCCTAGGCGTACCAACCGACCGCTGCCCAGCCATTTGGCCTGCAGATATTGGGGTGACGCGTAGTCAGCGCATCGAGTCCCCTCGGCCGTTAATCTTTGTTTTCGTGACCGGGGCGCTGTCTCACTGTCAGCTACTCAATTGTCCTCACGAGGCTGAGTGCACCCCGTTCCAGCCCTCACTTCAGTTTCTAAAATCCCTGACGGAGCCGGGAATCGAACCCGGGGCATCCGGGTGAGAGGCAGGCGCGCTACTCCAACACCACAGGGCCGGCGCTCAGAGGATCATCTGTTACTATATTTCCATAGGATGGTGTTTCATTGCATTAAATGCCGGTTCATTTTCCAGGCGAAAGAAATGTCCAGGGAACTGAGATCCAGATAGTCTTCAAAATCAGCGAGAAAAATAATGAAAGTCTCTTCTGTTTAGAGGTAAGTTCTACTCTTCTTAGAAATTTATTTTAGTGTGTTCTGGATAGTATTTTAATATGTTCGTATTCCCTTGAAGATTTGTTTCTGTTATTCACAACTTGCTTAGTATTTAGTGCAATAATTCTTTTAATAAACAACTAGCAACCCACCCCGGCTTCGCCCGGGAACAGTTATGAATGTGTACGGAATTCCTGTCAGACTTTAAGAATGGCGAGGTGCATGAGACATAAATCCCCCCTCCGTCCAAATTAAAAACACTTATAGTGGGCGAAGTAACGAAGATAGAGATATGCTCTCCCGGACTTTTTTGGAGAATATTTCATGCTGAACAATTCTTACACTCAGAGAATATTGATATTTTTAACGGTTTTCCCAGCGTAAGCTTAAGAAGTGCACCGACGCAAGGTTCTTTTTTTGACCTTTTCACTGAAACCTGAAATCGTTACTGCTTGGCTCCCTTTGATCATAAGTACATTATTTTCTACAGAAATCTACCTCGAGATTACCTTTACAGAATGGTGAAAGCCGCATCAAAATCCATCTAGTGGTTCTCGAGATTACCCGTGACATCCAAGAATCGGGGACTTTGTTTTATACTAAGAAGAGACGAGCCAGACAGGAACGCGGAGGCCAAGTTGCGCTAGTACCACCTAGCGACGGAAACGATCAACTACCGGAGTTCCTTCACTTATTACTTTATTCGCCCTGCTCTGATGGTGTTATGCTTAAAACAAAAACAAAAGAAATGAGGAATGTTTTGGTAAAGTGGTGTTTGAAAGTTATTAAAAATATAAATGAAGGAGGATGAAATGAATAGAAGAAGGTAGTATCAAAAAACAGAACCTTTTCTCCAAGGAGTAATTACTTGCTGCAATCAATTGAAAGTGATATGTCATTCATGTAGAAGAGTTACAAATGTCACATCAACGTGTACCATAGTGAGTTTTATTTTATTAACTTTTCTTGTTGTCACTGTTCATTTTCCTTGGATTTTAGGTTAGGATCATGACTACTCTTTGCTGGTGAGCTATTGTACTTCAGGCCTTAGCGCCTGAGCTTAGGTATTCCTTGCAATATTTCATCAGTAAAGGTACCATTTGGCTGCACACGACAGAGACAAGCGACCGAGACAGACGACAGCGATGAGAGACGGAGACAAGTCAACGTGTCGCCCGCTCACGTAATTTGATGACGACCGAGACTGACGACATGCCTAGACATACCGTACAGTCGGTGTTTATTGGTAGGCTATGTGCGTGAATATATTCTTTGAAAAATGGTTACGAAAAATAGTCTAATGAAAAGGTTGCTCGAAGAGGAAGAAGACGATGATGTGTTGCTGTGTTATTTGTTGCGAAAGAAACCAAGAAAACCTATGAGTTCAATATTTAAAACCAGACGCGAAGAAGGATATTTATGTTTGTTAATAAAGAATAAAGATATGTCCTTCTTTGCATGACTGAACATCAGGATCGAACAGCGGTGGGTTATCTCCGACTAATTCTACTAATATCTCGTCTTCTTCACCAGTAAATTTTATTTCCGACATTTTATCACTTCATACAACACGTGCTGCGTCCGCTTGTCGCGAGACACTACTGCTCTGAGAGCGGTCTCCTACGGTTTGTCTCGGTCGCCGATCCGTGTCGCGCTCTCAAATGTACTTCATATGGTTGAATGAGGAGCAGATCAAAAGCGACCTGTCTCGGTCTCGCAACTCTGTCGTCTGTCTCGGTCGCTTGTCTCTGTCGTGTGCAGCCAAATAGTACCTTAAAGGAGAAGAGGGCCATGTATTATTTAATTTTAGATCTCCATGCAATTTGGAAGTTCTATTTATGATGATGTTTTGTTTCTTTTTGGTTGTTCTTGAACTTAGATAGGGTATTGTTTTGAGTGTTAGTATCTGTTGAAATTTTCTATGGCGATGGTAGAAAATATGAGGGAAGAAGAGATATGGTTAGGAAGATTTGGTTATGTTTAATGATGGTCTGGTGTTGACTTGAGGATATGATATGGTTTCTTTTTTTGAGAATAAATGGAGAAAGGCTTTGAGGAAAGTGTTTTGATGAAGTGCTTGGAATAGTGCTAGTAAGAATTGCATTGGAGGCAAGTAGAGTAAGGTGAAAGATATAAATTGCATGAGTACTGTATATCCAGCCAGAGAGAGTTGTGTTTCGTAAGAGAAAAGTTTCCCCTCATTGTGAATTAACAACTACGACCCCAAATTAACCCTACTACTTCTTGGTACGTTACATTGTGTACTCAACACCCAAGAGAACCCTATAATTATCTTCACCGCCCATTAAAAGAAAGTTACAAGTTTGAAGGAAATACACAA
Organism: Meconema thalassinum; assembly: GCA_946902985.2. Lineage (NCBI taxonomy): Eukaryota > Metazoa > Arthropoda > Insecta > Orthoptera > Tettigoniidae > Meconema > Meconema thalassinum. Next base: position 188,272,418 of record OX336388.2, on the reverse strand, counting down.
ATGCAAAGGATATGTACGAATACATTTACTTCTTGTTTAAACAAGCACGTACGAGTATAATTTACAAACTACCAACTGCACGTTGTGAATCGAGCTTTACCTAGCAGGATCGATAGGGAACTTGAGCATGAAGATAAGACTTCTTGCTGCTCATATTATTGACGCACTAAACAGCAACGTAGTAAAAACCACTTCGTTTCTTTTGCTATTTTCTTTCTGCCATTTTCCAAAGTTTTATTAAACGAAAATATAATTTGGAAAGAAAAAAGGATAAATAATCCGACGTCTTGACGCTGTAGAGTAATGATACTTCGATTAACTACGATACTTGATTACATATTTTGTAACTCCGTTTTATTTCCTAGCACAAATAAAACATAACAACAGAAGATATAATAGCACGCAGAGTGATAAGCAACTATGTCACACGACATGGTACCCAACTGACAATATGAACTAAGAAGAACTGTACGAATGTTTATTTGTTTTTTATTGTTACGTAAATCCATCTTCATTACTTTTCTGTATTTACAATAGTAGAATATTAGTGTCAATCTACATCCGGTTGGCAACAATCGAGTGTTTCAATCGGTGTAGAAGTCGGTGTACAACTGTTAACAAAACAGAACCGTGCCCTACCCATAGACATCGGCTAAGTCGAACGCATGTGCTGCCGCCTATAGAGGAACGCAAAACCGTCGACGTTTCGCTTCCTAGCGTCAAGACCAACTACAATACTCAGACCTTAATGTACAAAAACATGGCGGCGATGGTTGCCCTACCAATAGCTAAGATCATGTCATCGGGGTTGTCACAGTTCGTGTAAATTATTATTTTTACTCACCTAAGAGCATAAAAGATATCACAAGACGAGACTAGGTTCCGAAGAAATATGCATCAATAATTTAGACTTACCTGAATTAATTTATCTATATAGTGCTGGCCTCGAATTATAGGTTTCTTCATCTTCACCCAAGGGGCAGCTACAATAGTCTCACTGTTTCTGTGGTTGAATAAGAAGCTTTTTGGCGAGTTATCACGATTTGTATTTAAGTTCAGTAATTATAGATTAATATTATTAGCATAAATTCAAACAGATTCTGAAGTAGGAGAGAAGAAAGTACCCGGTTACTGAAGTGCTGTCCCTGCACATGCAGAGTATTTGTGTACACAATCGGAATGAGAATAGTTGCCTGAAATAATCGAACCAATGCTACAGAGATACAATTCAATTAAGACCTCTCGTAGAATTGTCTAAAATCTCGGCTAAAACATCACACCGAATTAGTTGATTGAAATATGCAAAGAAGTCGTCGTGTGGATATCTGAACATAATTATAGAGATTACCACACACAAAGGACACGATAATATGTTACCATCTAACCTATTAAACTTTCGCTGTTACCGTTTGGAATAGTTGTACGCTGGAAATATTAGATTTAGTAATGTAATGTAGGTAGGAAAGCACCATCTCCCTCATACGGAATTATCGCGGCACACCATCTCGTAATATAAGTACATAATTGGCTAGTTATTCACAACACTTTATTACACACATCATAATAAAAAATAAATTGCAACCTGTAAGAATCACAAAAGTATGAATAATGACGGAAAACAATGAGTTCAATGTTTGGCACAGGGGAAACATCTTCCTTAATCAATAAAACAGAAGTTCTCTGTAATATTTGGCGTGTATACAAGGCAGTGTAGAACATCTGCTAGACTGGTAAGACTTGACTGAGGCACAAGAAGCTGAGCGTTCAAGATAATGTCAACAGTTTGGTCTTGCCATAGATGCTCATTGCGTTTTCCCTTTACGTACTTAAGTTCGACACTACCGGTACTGAAAAGCTATTATTATATTGTCACTAACTAGCAAATCATTGCGGTGTATATTCTTGAGACACTTCTATTAATGCTTTAGTCTTAGGTACTTCAACATCTGCAGTAAATTACACAATGCCATCGGACGACTGAACAATCATCACACAATCAAACCAGTCCATAATAAGCGTATTATCACATATTTACACACGATTGCAGTACATTAACGCGAACTGGACTTAAACAGACATACTGAAGACACTAACAATTACAGATGAGCAATAGTTTATCCCAACTTTCATCAAACGAAGCTAATCAAAGCTATTATTGTATTCCAGCAACGAATGTAAACAAAGAATATCTCGGGCTTCCGCATTCGCCATTTTCACACTTTCGATACCTGCATTAAGGTCTGAGTATTGTAGTTGGTCTTGCTTAGACCATGCTCGGCTCGAAGTTCCATGCCTAAACGATATGCTTATTTAGTCTGATGTTAACGGGTTGTTTACTTTTCATGGCCTCCTGGATAAAGTGGTACTGTATCAGCATACAATGGTGTGAGGTAAGAACAATAGCAGCTCCCGGCGCAACTGGATGTGTGGAATGAGGCCACAGGAAGCTTCAAGCTTCCTTTACGTCCTTCACCACGGGGCACCGAGCGTGATTCTTTCAAGACAAGGGGGCCTTTGACGTGGGGGAGCTTCCGCGGCGGATCAGTGGTTCGATTACTGATGTTTGATGGGCTAAATAAAATTCCACGGCACCTCGAAACGAACGATATCGGCTTGTGAAAGACTTCTCGTCTCACAGTTAAGTTTTTGGGAGACCTCTGGCTGTGATTTCCGGTTTCTTTGCTAGGTGCCAGTGCAAACGGAACGCGTCAACTGGAGAGTACATAGCCTAGATGGCTCCAACTCAAAACACCTACAGTACAGCTGAGGCTGTTTACTATGTCAGCGGTACACTCGGTCCTCTTATATGGAGCCGAAGTGTGGGCGGATTCCCTTGATAAGAACATAATATATCGGATGAAACTTCCGCAAACGGAGTGCACTATGGGTGTTGGTCGTCCACATATCGTACTGTGTCCGCGGACGCAGCCTTAGTTGTTGCTGGAGTTATTCCAATTCACCTCCTCGCCAAGGAGCGAAGAACTATTTTCCAGAGGAAGTCTCAAGTGGGCATAGAAACTGCACATCGGGATGCAAGAGTGCAGACGTTTCTAAGATGGCAGAACTGCTAGGAAGTAGCAGAATGGGGCCGTTGGACTTGAAGGCTGTTCTCTCAGGTACACCACTGGACAGAGAGGAATTATTATTATTATGTGACCCAACTTCTGACTGGACATGGGCATTTTCGGTCTTATATTACATAAGGGTATATTATATACATTCCCGACCGCAGCATTATTTTGTAGAGAAAAATCAGAAACCAGAAATTTGAATTTCGGTCACAACCCAAAACAAATAGGCGTAAATGGACAGATTAAAAGTAGAAAACACACAGTGAAAGGATGAAAGGTTTTTGGGAAGATAAAGAGAAGAAAGGAGCCACTACCAAAAGCGAGATTTTTGTGTTTTTAGCGCTCTCCTTAAAGGGGAATGTATGCAAATAATAATAAAAACACAGGCCTACAATTTTTTTTGTGCCGGGGATTTTGCAACTGATTTTAGGTATACTTGGGTCACTGAATCTAAATATTAAATCAATTTTTCTCTAACAGCTCTATTTTTTAGATATCAATGTTCCTCTATCACGTCTATTTGGTTAGATCTGTGTTTTTATGCGTAGTTTTACACGAAATCCGCAGTTCTAACTCCATTTGGTGCAATTCTCAATCATAATATACAAGGATTGGGTCATGTATTGAACCCATGTACCATTGGTTCAAGGGGTCGAATCCATGTTTTATTGGTAAAAGAAGAGAGGAAAAATACAGTCTTTAGTAGAACTTAGAAAGATTTTATGCAAGAGGACTGGTATAATGTTGTGCAAGAATAAGAGTCCAGGTGGCCCCAGGAAATGATATCATGCATGACGCAGCGATAGGGAGCCGATCGTGGCTATAAATAGAATTAAAAACTTTCCGCTGGGAGTAAGCGAGAAGTGGTTTCGGAAATTGATCTTACGCAGCGATAAAATGGCATCCTCGCAGTTGTGCAAGAGGAGGGATAATTAGATTTAAGCCATTTGTGAGGATAAAATTAACAAAAGAAATACATCATTGTGAATCATTTTGGAATAGAGATTTTTGTGTGGGAAAAGATGTTATAATAATTGCACAGGAAAGAAGTGCAAACGCAGCATGACGTAGTTAAAAGTTCCCCGGGACCCGAGGTGGTAGGGATTAAAAATCAACTGCAACACCCACGTAACTGAAGAGCAAAATTTATTTAATATCTCAGAATTGTACGATTGATTTTCATGTGCAAAGAAGTCAGTTTACGTTTAGAAAACAAGCTTTCCAGAGATATAATTTTCAAAAGTGTGCGACTATTGCTTCAAAAGTTAGTTATGAAAAAGACGTGGATTTTATCTTTTTGTCGCCGATTTGTATAAAAGCCCTGGCAGAGCCAGGCCAATCATGCAGTTATCAGTCAGCCCAGGGGGCGTGACGTTGGAGCATCACAGCACATGCAGTTTTAGTCCGTCCAGGGGACGTGACGCTACATCACATCGTTAATGCAGTTTTAGTCCGTCCAGGGGACGTGACGCTACATCACATCGTTAATGCAGTTTTAGTCCGTCCAGGGGACGTGACGCTACATCACATCGTTAATGCAATTTTAGTCCGTCCAGGGGACGTGACGCTACATCACATCGTTAATGCAGTTTCCGACAGCCTGAGGGCACGGTGCTGTTTCGCAGATCATCAGATACAGTTATTCCGTGACCACCGAGACGCGGCACGATGAAGCTTCACAGTATAAGAAGTATCAATAGTATCGCCGTGTGAAGACTTAGTAAAATCCTAAGTACAGGATTTAGTTCAGCAAGCGTCAGTCTTTATAGTGAAAGTTCCGTATTACAGTCCAATTTAGGCTGCGAACTTAAAGAACATGCGATAGGTCTTCAAATAACAGTTCAGTTAAACGACAGAAAGTATCGTAACGTTTGAAGTACCAACGATAGTGAAACAAACATTTCTAACAAAGTTAAGGAACCCGATCAGGGTCGGACGAAATAAGTAACGCCTAGTGTACCGAAAAGATAGGAACTAGAGCGCAGTATAATAAGAAGTGAGAATTCAATTCAAGACGTTGTCTAAAAGAGACAAACGAACAGTAACAAACAATAAGCTACGAAGTGAAGGAATAGCAGTAAATGCTAGGGAAATAGGAAGGTCACCGATAAAGTATTCGAGAGGCCGTAAACAGGACAGACTTTATCTAGACAAACTAAATAGTGTCTAGAAAGAAACGACTTCGAGCTAGTAAAAATAGAAGCCGATAGTCAGTAAACCGGATCTGAAGAATTCCCGTCCAGGGAGGGGAGATTGATCGAGACTTTCACCATCTGGCTAGATTAGGGAGCTGACGTCTGAGTGTCGCCCTTGGAAACGGGGAAGAAAGAAATCACGTGTGTAAGGCAAAAATCAAAGCCTCGGTGATTAAAAGCAGTGTAATGTAAATATAAAAAAAAATTGTTTTAGTGTAATAATTTTTAGTGAATTTATTTGTGTATGATAAAAGAATACAAAATTGTATTCAATATGTTACCAGTGGTTAAGGTAAATAATGTGTATGTGTATCAAGAAGTGTCATTGTGTGAAATGGGATTAATCAAGATGGCTTAAACACATTGAGTGGGCAAAAATGAAACATCGCTGGAGAATTCGGTCGGTGACCGTAATATCATGTGAGTAACCATTTCATTATGTTATGTGTTGGGAAGATTTGCGTACAATCCACCTGAGAACGAAAGAATAGGGATGTTTCTGAATAACGAATAACAGAATAATAGCGCGATCTGAACGATTAAAATTGAGAAAGTATAAAATAATTATGTGAAATAAATAAATCCCTTGGGGAAAATGTATGAAATAAAATATCAGTGTATTTGATAAATGATTTAAGTATGTGAAAGCAAGCGTAATAATAATGATATAATTGAAGGAATATTATGGTGAATTATATGAAAAGTAGTAGCTTTTGAGCTCCGTTAAAAGAATTAATACATGTTGTGAACACATGTTCTTAAGGTAAAGCGATTATTGTCACGGGAGAGGATTAATATAAAATTGAGATGTAGATCAAATGTTGATTTTGAATTATCAGTTCGTTGAAGGCAACTTGGCAGTAAAGTAATGGCGCAATGTAGCGCATTGAAGTAATTTGTCACGCTAGGAAAGCGTTGAACCTAAATATACTCGGTAACACTAATTATGAGGGGCAGTTGGTCGTGGTAATTGAATTATGGTAAGTCCTCTAAATAGTGATGTGATCACGAGGCCATGTGTGTATTGTATTGTAAAAGGGTGCGAAATATTTATTGTATTATGAGCAAGGTTCAAGGTTAAAAAGGCCGCCCTAAGTCGCGAATGTTATAAGTCCTCCAGTATGGGATATGGTTCCCGAGGCAGTTGAAAGAATCGAACCCAGATTCGTCAAGGTTGAAGCCCTTAAATATTTGTTGTTGTATTGAATTATTCTTACCCACCAATGAGGACACTTCATAATTAATAAATGCCGAGTTTAAGAGGATAGGTTTGTGGAACCTAAATATGTTGTTAAAATAAGTAGAATGAAAGCCTTGCTTGTTCAAAGAACTGCAGTTAAGAGACAGCTGTATAAAGGTAAGGGTAGCTCGTCTCTTGTGAGTATGACCGTGAAGTTCCTGCTCATGACAATAAATCACGCTAAGTGGCCAGGCCAGACCCTTACTATTGATGTGTTGTGGTAGGTCTGAAGAGCCGTCTGTTTGAAGTTATAATACACAAGAGTGTTTAGAGTTTGTTTTAACGACCCGGTCTTCGAACCGAGGTTCTATTAGTTGAAGATTACCGCTTGAAAGTTCAGATCGTTGCTTTCTTATGAGATAATGGTCTTTTAAGACAAATAATGAGAAATCCCTAATGTTACAATTATGATGTAGTGATTCACGAGTTTAGTGAAGACAATTAGATTCCGGGAGTGATCTTAATTTTTGACGTGTTCAAGTAGTCTTCTGTAACTCGGGAGTACGCAAATGTTTCCCAATCACGGTAGTGAATTGTTGACTTGAGAGAGATGGTAACCTGAGAACATTGTGAAAGCCCAAAATTTAAGTAAAAGAGTAACAGTACTTCAATAAGAATTATATATATTTTTTGATTATAAGATACTCATATAATAGGAAGTGATGTGTTGTAAAAGAATAACACAGTGTATATAAAAAGTATCGAGCCATTTGGAGCTCTTGATTTTATGGAATTTTAAAAAGGACACTATATGGAAGTGAAAAGAAATATAAGTTTGTTGGTTTATGAAAAACCATTTATTATGATTTAACCTTTGTTTTATTATGTATTCCTTGTTCATTCTGAACAAATAGAATTAGGGGTCAGTATTTTATTTGTTTAATTTGTTGTAGCGCCATATATTTGGTTAATTAAATGTTTTATAGTAGGAGTTGATTTTGTTTATTTATTTTGGAAGTGTATCCTCTATTTAATCCAAAATGTGTAAGTCACAGAGTGGGAGAACATACCATAACCCCGAAAATCCCGATTTGAGCATTGCTGGCATACTGTGATTTGCATATTTCATGCTGAAAGGGCACATGGGGGCATAGAAGTAATGTGCTTGGATTAATAATTAGAGGAACACATAAGACGGTCATATTATGTAAAAGTAAAAGCCTCCGTGGCTTAGGCGGCAGCACGCCGGCCTCTCACCGCTGGGTCCGTGGTTCAAATCCCGGTCACTCCATGTGAGATCTGTGCTGGACAAAACGGAGGCAGACAGGTTTTTCTCCGGGTACTCCGGTTTTCCCTGTCAAAAATTCATTCCAGCAACACTCTCCACTATCATTTCATTTCATCTGTCATTCATTTAATCATTGCCCCAGGGGAGTGCGTCAGGCCTCGGCAGCCGGTACAGTTCATATCCTCGCCGTTAGATGGGGGCTTCATTCATTCCATTCCTGACCCGGTCGGAGACTGGAAGCAGGCTGTGGATTTTCATTTTCATTATGTAAAAGTAAAGTAATGATAGACGTAGCTACAAAAGATAAAGTTAACTGACCGCATGGGACCCTGGAAACTCACACCGAGCAGCCCTCAATTTAATTAACCCCCTAGCAACAACCCCCTGGCTCCCAGTACGTAGGGCTGAGTTTTCCTAGGGAAAACCCGAGTTTTTCTTAAAAAATCAAAATTTTCAATTTTTGAAAAATATGGTTTTTCGAAATTTTTGAATTTTTTAAATCACTTCCATAAAGGTTTTGACATTGAATGAGTATATGAAAAGGGTACGTTTTAGTAAACACCCGTACTAAGGTTAAATTTTGGAAATTGGGACACAATGGTTCGGAGTACCATCTCTCATGCATGGACCGGCGATGTGGCATAATGGCCCACTGTATTCTTATAATGTGGATAAGATGTGGACGATAAGGGATCTAAAGGAGTGTTTAGGGGGCACTTAAATAAGGAGATGGAGGAAATGATAAAGATAAATAATGAAATATGGGAGGCCAGGAAGGCAGAAAGTAAAGATAAATGTAAAACTATAGATGGTAAAGAGAACCTCCAACAAAAGGAAAAGGAGTACACAATTAAAGAAAATGTAAAGATTTCTTTAGGAAGCATGCGTGCATCTGGAGGCATAGTTACACAAAGAGAAGGTAACATGTCTGTAGACAACAGGGTAAAAATTGAGCCTTTAAAGCCTCAAATAGAAAAAGAAACATGTGAACCAGTTCCAAGGGAATGCGTATTAAGTACAGATAATAATAATAATGATAAAGATGATTCAAAGTCTCATGTATTAAGGCAGGTTCAAGTAGGTTCGAAAACCGAAGAGGAAAAGAAGGATGGCGATATGGAAAGAAATAAAAGAGTTCTTGGATATAATTAAAGAAATACGAAGAGAGCACATGAAGATGAAGGAGGAACTTCGGAAGTTAAAAGATGTAGAATTAAGAATAGAAGAAGGAATTGAGGAACAAAGAGAAAGTATGTCCAAGGAAATTAAGAAGACATTCGAACTTCATGATAGGGTAAATAAAAATTGGTGTAAGATACCCAAACAGGAATTAGAGGAATTGTACAAGGAAATCCCTAAGATTAAAAAGTTATTAATAGAAACGAAAAAGAAATTTGCGAAACGTATGGAGGAAGAAGGAAAAATAGAATTAGCTCCGTGGGAAGAGATAAATACATTCATTAAGGAAGTAAGTGATATAATGGAGCAACTAGGGAAAATGAGAAATGAATGGAATCAGATCTGGTGGAAGACCTTTTATAAAGAGCAAGACGGAGGAAAATACGTTCAGGAACAAGAAAATTGGATAGGAAAAGAAAAGAGTAAGATTCATCGGTTCTTAATGAGCATGTATAACGAAAAAGAAATAATCACTATTCAGGAGTTAGCTGAAGTAAGAGAAGTCAAGATTCAGGAATATAAAGAAATATTATAGGCCACTCAAAAGAGATATGAGGAATACATAGTAGCGCAGGACCTCAAATTAAAAGAAGTAGTTGTCCAAACTGAAAATAAAATAGTAATTGTAAAAGAAAAAGAAGTAATGGTGCGAGAACCCAAAATTGGCATTAGAAAAGAAGAAGAAGAACAAGAAGTAGAAATCGTGATGATTCCAGTGGAAACTGAGAAAAGCAATGAGATCCTTCTAGAGAAAAAAATGGTCAGGAAGACAGCCGAAATGAAAATGAGCTGCAAAGTGAAGAAGATCATTTTTATGGAAAGGTTGAGCTTGAAGAGCAAGAGAAAACACCAGAACAAGGGATAACAAAAGAAGTGAAAGTTGGGGAGACGGAAATAATTATTCCTGGAGAAATGGAGAAATTAAATGAAACTATAATAGAAAGTATCGTCGAGGCAAGGAATGAACTACAGGTTCAAGATTTCCTACAAATAGAAAAGGAAAACCCAGAAGAAATTCATGAGGATAAGAAAGATAAGATAGAATTAGAAGAAGAATTGAAAGCACAGATCCTTGAATTAATAATAAAATATCATGAATGTAAACGAAAGAAAAGAGAAATGGAAATAGATCCCAATGAAAGCCAAGAAAACCTCAAAGAAAAAATGAGACTACTGGAGAAAAGAGTGGATATGTCGTTGACGGAAATGAGGAAAGAGGAAGACAACCGCAAAGTGTAGCAGGTTTACAAGAGAATAGATACCCTATTGAATTTAGGAGAGGAGGAGAAATAATGTTCATGACCCTGGAGAATGAAGACGCACAAGCGTTTTACAGCTGGAAAATTCGTCGGAAGAAAGCGAATAGTAGAAAGAAAAGAAAAAGAGAAGATCTAAAGGAACTATGGAATTGGAAGAGTAGGAAAAAGAAATTTTCTTTGGAAATGCCATCTCGATGCGAGATGAGGGAAAAAGGTTACTCTAGAATAGGTAACGGGTTAAGCCTATAAGCACCCGTTAAAGAGTAAGAGGAAAAAAGGATTTTCTTGAAAATGCCATCTCGAGATGAGATGAGGGAAAGGGAAGAAAACCAAGAAGAGACAGGTAAGGACAGACCATGCTCTTAAGGACAAATGAAATTCTGTAGACTTTGAGTCCAGAAAACAAAAACAAAGAAGTAACGGGTTAAGGCTATACGCACCCGTGAAGTCTTAAAAGAATGTCAATAGGTTGACAGGACAGAACAGAGAAGAAGGAGACAGACCGGCAGAATGCCCGTCCCATGAAACAAGTAAGAGAAAAAAAAACTGTCTGGCCCAAGTTTGGAGTGCACGCCAGACTAGGAGGAGACTTAGAAACACCCGAACGAGACGAGTAATTTATAGCCTTAAGTGGAGGAGTCCGCTTAAAGGAAATGAATGAATGGGAACCTTGTGAAACCCAAGACAAGCCAGAGCAAGGAAGGGCTTGGAAAGAAAGATCAGAAGGTACTGAGAAATGTTATGATGGCTTCGACACTGAAAAAAAATAATTTTTTTATGAAAATGTTTAAATAAATTTCCTCAAAATTTCGAAAATTTATTTATCTAAGTTGGGGAGAAATGAACCCATGTACCATTGGTTCAAGGGGTCGAATCCATGTTTTATTGGTAAAAGAAGAGAGGAAATATACAGTCTTTAGTAGAACTTAGAAAGATTTTATGCAAGAGGACTGGTATAATGTTGTGCAAGAATAAGAGTCCACGTGGCCCCAGGAAATGATATCATGCATGACGCACCGATAGGGAGCCGATCATGGCTATAAATAGAATTAAAAACTTTCCGCTGGGAGTAAGCGAGAAGAGGTTTCGGAAATTGATCTTACGCAGCGATAAAATGGCATCCTCGCAGTTGTGCAAGAGGAGGGATAATTAGATTTAAGCCATTTGTGAGGATAAAATTAACAAAAGAAATACATCATTGTGAATCATTTTGGAATAGAGATTTTTGTGTGGGAAAAGATGTTATAATAATTGCACAGGAAAGAAGTGCAAACGCAGCATGACGTAGTTAAAAGTTCCCCGGGACCCGAGGTGGTAGGGATTAAAAATCAACTGCAACACCCACGTAACTGAAGAGCAAAATTTATTTAATATCTCAGAATTGTACGATTGATTTTCATGTGCAAAGAAGTCAGTTTACGTTTAGAAAACAAGCTTTCCAGAGATATAATTTTCAAAAGTGTGCGACTATTGCTTCAAAAGTTAGTTATGAAAAAGACGTGGATTTTATCTTTTTGTCGCCGATTTGTATAAAAGCCCTGGCAGAGCCAGGCCAATCATGCAGTTATCAGTCAGCCCAGGGGGCGTGACGTTGGAGCATCACAGCACATGCAGTTTTAGTCCGTCCAGAGGACGTGACGCTACATCACATCGTTAATGCAGTTTTAGTCCGTCCAGGGGACGTGACGCTACATCACATCGTTAATGCAGTTTTAGTCCGTCCAGGGGACGTGACGCTACATAACATCGTTAATGCAGTTTCCGACAGCCTGAGGGCACAGTGCTGTTTCGCAGATCATCAGATACAGTTATTCCGTGACCACCGAGACGCGGCACGATGAAGCTTCACAGTATAAGAAGTATCAATAGTATCGCCGTGTGAAGACTTAGTAAAATCCTAAGTACAGGATTTAGTTCATCAAGCGTCAGTCTTTATAGTGAAAGTTCCTTATTACAGTCCAAGTTAGGCTGCGAACTTAAAGAACAGGCGATAGGTCTTCAAATAACAGTTCAGTTAAACGACAGAAAGTATCGTAACGTTTGAAGTACCAACGATAGTGAAACAAACATTACTAACAAAGTTAAGGAACCCGATCAGGGTCGGACGAAATAAGTAACGCCTAGTGTACCGAAAAGATAGGAACTAGAGCGCAGTATAATAAGAAGTGAGAATTCAATTCAAGACGTTGTCTAAAAGAGACAAACGAACAGTAACAAACAATAAGCTACGAAGTGAAGGAATAGCAGTAAATGCTAGGGAAATAGGAAGGTCACCGATAAAGTATTCGAGAGGCCGTAAACAGGACATTCTTTATCTAGACAAACTAAATAGTGTCTAGAAAGAAACGACTTCGAGCTAGTAAAAATAGAAGCCGATAGTCAGTAAACCGGATCTGAAGAATTCCCGTCCAGGGAGGGGAGATTGATCGAGACTTTCACCATCTGGCTAGATTAGGGAGCTGACGTCTGAGTGTCGCCCTTGGAAACGGGGAAGAAAGAAATCACGTGTGTAAGGCAAAAATCAAAGCCTCAGTGATTAAAAGCAGTGTAATGTAAATATAGTAAAATTAATTTTAGTGTAATAGTTTTTAGTGAATTTATTTGTGTATGATAAAAGAATACAAAATTGTATTCAATATGTTACCAGTGTTTAAGGTAAATAATGTGCATGTGTATCAAGAAGTGTCATTGTGTGAAATGGGATTAATCAAGATGGCTTAAACACATTGAGTGGGCAAAAATGAAACATCGCTGGAGAATTCGGTCGGTGACCGTAATATCATGTGAGTAACCATTTCATTATGTTATGTGTTGGGAAGATTTGCGTACAATCCACCTGAGAACGAAAGAATAGGGATGTTTTTGAATAACGAATAACAGAATAATAGCGCGATCTGAACGATTAAAATTGAGAAAGTATAAAATAATTATGTGAAATAAATAAATCCCTTGGGGAAAATGTATGAAATAAAATATCAGTGTATTTGATAAATGATTTAAGTATGTGAAAGCAAGCGTAATAATAATGATATAATTGAAGGAATATTATGGTGAATTATATGAAAAGTAGTAGTTTTTGAGCTCCGTTAAAAGAATTAATACATGTTGTGAACACATGTTCTTAAGGTAAAGCGATTATTGTCACGGGAGAGGATTAATATAAAATTGAGATGTAGATCAAATGTTGATTTTGAATTATCAGTTCGTTGAAGGCAACTTGGCAGTAAAGTAATGGCGCAATGTAGCGCATTGAAGTAATTTGTCACGCTAGGAAAGCGTTGAACCTAAATATACTCGGTAACACTAATTATGAGGGGCAGTTGGTCGTGGTAATTGAATTATGGTAAGTCCTCTAAATAGTGATGTGATCACGAGGCCATGTGTGTATTGTATTGTAAAAGGGTGCGAAATATTTATTGTATTATGAGCGCAGGTTCGAGGTTAAAAAGGCCGCCCTAAGTCGCGAATGTTATAAGTCCTCCAGTATGGGATATGGTTCCCGAGGCAGTTGAAAGAATCGAACCCAGATTCGTCAAGGTTGAAGCCCTTAAATATTTGTTGTTGTATTGAATTATTCTTACCCACCAATGAGGACACTTCATAATTAATAAATGCCGAGTTTAAGAGGATAGGTTTGTGGAACCTAAATATGTTGTTAAAATAAGTAGAATGAAAGCCTTGCTAGTTCAAAGAACTGCATTTAAGAAACAGCTGTATAAAGCTAAGGGTAGCTCGTCTCTTGTGAGTATGACCGGGAAGTTCCTGCTCCTGACAATAAATCACGCTAAGTGGCCAGGCCAGACCCTTACTATTGATGTGTTGTGGTAGGTCTGAAGAGCCGTCTGTTTGAAGTTATAATACACAAGAGTGTTTAGAGTTTGTTTTAACGACCCGTCTTCGAACCGAGGTTCTATTAGTTGAAGATTACCGCTTGCAAGTTCAGATCGTTGCTTTCTTATGAGATAATGGTCTTTTAAGACAAATAATGAGAAATCCCTAATGTTACAATTATGATGTAGTGATTCACGAGTTTAGTAAAGACAATTAGATTCCGGGAGTGATCTTAATTTTTGACGTGTTCAAGTAGTCTTCTGTAACTCGGGAGTACGCAAATGTTTCCCAATCACGGTAGTGAATTGTTGACTTGAGAGAGATGGTAACCTGAGAACATTGTGAAAGCCCAAAATTTAAGTAAAAGAGTAACAGTACTTTAATAAGAATTATATATTTTTTTGATTATAAGATACTCATATAATAGGAAGTGATGTGTTGTAAAAGAATAACACAGTGTGTATAAAAAGTATCGAGCCATTTGGAGCTCATGATTTTATGGAATTTTAAAAGGACACTATATGGAAGTGAAAAGAAATATAAGTTTGTTGGTTTATGAAAAACCATTTATTATGATTTAACCTTTGTTTTATTATGTATTCCTTGTTCATTCTGAACATGTAGAATTATGGGTCAGTATTTTATTTGTTTAATTTGTTGTAGCGCCATATATTTGGTTAATTAAATATTTTATAGTAGGAGTTGATTTTGTTTATTTATTTTGGAAGTGTATCCTCTATTTAATCCAAAATGTGTAAGTCACAGAGTGGGAGAACATACCATAACCCCAAAAATCCCGATTTGAACATTGCTGGCATACTGTGATTTGCATATTTCATGCTGAAAGGGCACAGTATATTGTGTAGTATCGTCAGTCTTGATATCCTTGCTTCTTGTGCATTTGGGATAGCAGAGGCAAAACACACCATTGGGTTAGAAAAGAGTGGTTGGTTGGTTCTTAAGTTTAGGGGCTGCGACAACGTCGTCATGTAGCCCTGTGTACTTTGGGTGTGTGTAGAATCTGTCTGATAACCGGTGTTCATTGTGATGACTGTATTAGTGTGTGTTTTCTGTTTTTTTTAATTTAAGTACTGCTACTTAGAATTTTTCAAATAGTTCCTACTTTTGCCGCCAAGCGCCACCGTCAACGACTACTAGGCCAAGTTCAGAACTTAGCTACTAGACGCCACCACAGTCGGCTCTTGGCATCGAACCTAGAAACATAAGAGCGTTGTTTACATTCTTAACCTATCCAATTTTGCTTCACACAGGTGCAATTAGTGGAAGGTTCTTTAACATGCCAGAAATCTGTGACATGGGACCGCCGGCTTTACTTTCCCTCCGAAGGAAGGCATACTGAGGGATTTTTAACGCTCTTAAAAAATCCGTCAGCTTCGGCCGGGTTTGAACCCGCTATCTTGGGCATAGAAGCTCAGCATGCTACCGACTACGCAACCGAAGACGCTAGAAAAGAGTGGTCTAAGAGAGAAAAAATGTTGAACGAGATAAAATCATCTTTCCTTCACTGCATATCAAAGCAATTTGTGAAGGCTCTTGATAAGAACGGATCATGCTTAGCATCTATAGGAAATAAAATGCCTCACTTGAGTATGGAAAATCTTAAAGCAGGGATATTTGATGGCCCACAAATAAGACAACTCATTAAGAATCCTGACTTCGTAAATTCGATGAATGAATCTGAGCTAAAAGCCTGGACTTCATTTGTGTCAGTTGTAAAACATTTTCTAGACAAACGCAAAGCTGAAAACTATGTTGAACTGGTAAACGATATGCTTAACAGTTTCAAATCTTTTGGGTGCAACATGAGTATTAAGGTGCACTATTTACACAGCCCCTTAGACCGTTTTCCTGAAAATTTAGCAGACAAGGGTGAGGAACAAGGTGAACGATTTCACCAGGATATTATAACTGTGGGGGACCGCTACCAAGGAAGATGGAACATGCACATGATGGCAGATTGCTGATGGAGCTTAAAAAGCGACTGTTCCAAAATATATTCACATTCACGGAAAAGAAGCTTCCGAAGTGTCCAGTGACTGGTTGGTTTAATTCTTGACTTTTTCCTCTATGTTTGTATATAATAATATTTGTATAATATAATAATGAAAATTCCGTGTTTAGTTTCTTATTACCATGCGATGTCATATCTCAGATACTAGAGCTGCTAGGCAAAAACTAATGGCATATTTGAATTCAGGGCATGAAATTCATATAAAATCAGCTTAAAAAGCCCTGGCACCAAAATCACTGTTGACCAGTGTAATAATTATATATATATATGTGTGTGTGTGTGTGTGAATCGGAAGATACCTAATGAACGTTTTTGGGTTTCCCGCCAGCCTCGACACTGCCTGGTGGCGCCGCGTAGGGGAGTCAAGTGGAAGTCGCGAGAAAGAAAGACGACCAGTTACAGTTTTGTGTCGGGTCATGTCACGTCAAGTTCTGTGCAATCTCATTTGTTGTGATCTTATGTTTAAATACAGTTTTTATCTTAAAAATTACTTCAAGACGTGTTTGGCTTATTTGCTTGCCAAAATCCCTTCCCACATTTGGGGGCTCGTCCGGGATACGAAGGATTTTGAGTGCGGAACGGCAATCTTGGTTACAGCGATAAAACCAAGGCGTGAGGTGACGACATTTTTCTGGCAAGATCGACGACGGCGAAGGTGAGGACTTTGAGGAAACAGCAACGTTGATGGGCTGGGACGAGATGCAAAAATATGTTTTTGCAAAAAAGTCGCTGACAGGCCTGGCTAAGTTGTTTGTTTAGAGTGAACGTGGCATCACATCCTGGCACAAGTTGAGGAAAGCCCTGAAAAAATAATTCCGAGATGATACCAGTGCAGCTGAGATTCATCGACTGCTAACCAACCGACGAAAAACAAAAGTTGAAACTCTTCACGAATATTTCCTGGTGATGCGAGAAATAGCCAACAGGTCGACAATCGATGATAAATCACTGATACAATACGTCATCGATGGCATCGAGGATGCCACTGGATCCAAGATGATTCTATATGGAGCAAGGGACATCAAGGAATTCAAGGACAAGTTGAAGATCTACAAGAGTGCTTACGCACGAAACTCCCAGAAGGTGACGATAAATGAGAAGATGACAAACAAACATACACCAAGAGAAGACAACAGGCAGGAGCAGACCTCGTCTGTAAAGAGATGTTACAATTGTGGTCAGAAGAACAGTCATGAGTCCAGAGAATGTCCACACGAGAGTCAGGGTCCAAAGTGCTTCAATTGCAGCAGTTTCTGACACATAGCTTCCAAGTGCCCAAACGCTGAGCAGAATGCCGAGAAGAAGACAGTGAACGTCGCTTTGGGAACCAAGTCGAATATGAAGATGAAGGAATTGTTGCTCCAGGGCCAGAAGATCAATGCATTAGTTGACACGGGCTGCCCAATCAATCTGATCCGTGAAGACATTTACACAGAGATGGGCGATCTGGAGCTGAAGACTACCGCCATAGTACTCAAGGGTTTCGGAGATAGTGAGGTGCGTCCCCTAGAATATTTTCCAACCGACGTCCAGGTTGACGACGACACTAACTTGACTGATTTCTATGTGGTGTCTGGAGATGTACTAAAGTTACCAGCTATCATGGGTAACGACTTGCTGGACCAAGCCGTAACTACCATCAGTAAAACCGGTGTCAAGATGTCCAAGGACATATCAGAAGCGTACTTGTACCGAATCGACGTGGTAGCAGCCGAGGAGATGGACATAGGAAAGGCATCGGAAGAGGCGAAGAGTACCAGCGTTGAGATGAGCATCACGATGGAACAAGGACTCTTGCATCCCTTATTTAAAGAAATCACACCATTTCACACTTACCATGCTGACCATCTTGAACCCTTGGATTCAATGAAAAAAGGATACAAGCATACTCTCGCAGTAACGGATAGCTTCGCGTGGCTGTATTCCACTAAAACGACGATCACGAAAGAAACTACGGAGAAACTGGACGTGCAAAAAGGAGTATTTGGTAATCCTGCGCAGATCGTCACCGACCGTGGAACCGCGTATATTTCACATGAATTCGAAGAGTACTGCACTGCCTGCAACATCACCCACTCGCTGATCACGACCAGACTCCCTCGTGCCAATGGCCAGATAGAAAGGATGAACTTCACGATCATCTCCGTGCTGGCCAAGTTGTCCATTGACAACCCTAGAGATTGGTACAAACACGTCGAATCTAATCGAAGAGCCACGAATTCGACTTACAACCGCAGTATCAAGCAGACGCCGTTCGAACTTTTGACAGGAGCCAAACTGCACTGTGAAAATGACCTGAGAATAGTTGAGTTGATCAATGAAGAGATGGTAGACGAGTTTGTGACCAGGAGAGATGAACACCGTGAAGAAGCGAGAGCACAAATCCAGAAAGTGCATCAAGGAAACAGGGTGTTGTTTGATCGACGTCGACGGCCTAATCGCCAGTACCAAGTTGGCGATATCGTCACCATCAAGAGGACCCAGTTTGGACCAGGCCTTAAATTGATGAAAAAGTACCTTGGGCCTTACAGAATCTACCGAGTCAAGCTGAATGACACTTACGACCTCTGTCGTGAAAGGAATCACTTAGGCCCCTACCAAACAACTACTTGTGCTGAGTTCCTCAAACCCTGGGCTGAAGACGGATCCGAGGCGGATGATCAGCAGGATGGCCGATTGTGGGAATCGGAAGATACCTAATGAACGTTTTTGGGTTTCTCGCCAGCCTCGACACTGCCTGGTGGCGCCGCGTAGGGGAGTCAAGTGGAAGTCGCGAGAAAGAAAGACGACCAGTTACAGTTTTGTGTCGGGTCATGTCACGTCAAGTTCTGTGCAATCTCATCTGTTGTGATCTTATGTTTAAATACAGTTTTTATCTTAAAAATTACTTCAAGACGTGTTTGGTTTATTTGCTTGCCAAAATCCCTTCCCATATATATATAAGATATATTCCCAACAATGTATCTATTGGTCTGAAGCTATTGATGAGCCCAACCCACCTTTCTTTCCTGCAAGAGGTGGATTGATAACAGGGAATAGCTTCAAAAGGAGATTGGACAACAGATCTCTCCAGACAACATCTTGGAAATGATACCGGTACTTCAAGATGAGTCGAACTGGAACACTGAAGAAATTCTTCGAACGAAGAAAAAATATCTGAACAGTCACGAAAGAAAAATAGTTGAAGACAAGTGAATCGTCCGGTATACTCATTTAATTTACTGGTGAATAAGTCATTTTCATGAGAAACGTTTCTCTGGGCTTTGCCTCACGTATGTTTTGTGTTTGGTGTCTTCTACTTTTTGCTTTTTGCTTTGTGTTTTTGGTTTTTGGTTTTGTGTTTGCTTTGTGCTTTTGCTTTTGGTTTTGTGTTTGCTTTGTGCTTTTGCTTTTGAATTTTACTTTTTGCTTTTGTGTTTGTTTTCTGCTTTTCCTCTTTCTTTGGAATTTTGCTTTTTGATTTGTTTTTCTTATTTTTTGTTTTCTGCTTTTGCTTTTGGTTTTGAATTTTTCTTTTTGCTTCGTGTGTTTTGTTTTTGGTTTTGTGTTTGTTTTCTGAAAAATCAAAATAAAACAAACAAAACAAAATCAAAATAGAACAAAACAACATAAAATAAAAAATAAAAACAAAATAACACAAATATTAAACAAAACAATTTAAAACAAAATAAAACGAACTACAATAAAACAAAACAATATCAAAATTAAACAAAACAAAACAAAATAAAATAATTAAATCCTTATTCACAAGTGGATTAAACGAGTTTTGCAACTGACGACTCAAGTGTCCTAGCCTGAAGTAATGTGCTAAACAGTTCCAGAAGTCACGGGGGACGACGACGACGACGACACTATGTGCTAACCATGTATATTATTACTAGAACACCCGCAGCATTCATTTCAACAATCTTATAGCACATATTTCCATACGACATTAAATTTGCTGTTCGGATGTACACACATCAAAAAAAAGTTTTGCATCACCTCGGTTCCCAGATCTCCGGCATATAGACGTTGACTGTGTATATTGTATCAAAGATACAGTCCCTTTGACTGTTCATAGATGTCACTAAAACTGCTCAAAGATGTAAACAACCATGCATGAGCAGGGCCTATTAGACGGAGGGGGTACGACAGCCGATCAGTTCCAGTCATTCCACCAGGACGAAGGTACGCTGCTCATGTTGTCTGTAGTTCTACCATGCCTAGAAGGTCAATACCGCAGTTCGATCGCGTCCGCATTGTTACTTTGTGTCAAGAAGGGCTCTCAACAAGGGAAGTTTCCAGGCGTCTCAGAGTGAACCAAAGCGATGTTGTTCGGACATGGAGGAGGTACAGAGATACAGGAACTGTCGATGACAGGCCTCGCTCAGGCCGCCCAAGGGCTACTACTGTAGTGGATGACCGCTACTTACGGATTGCCGCTCGGAGGAACCCTGACAGCAATGCCACCATGTTGAATAATGCGTTTCGTTCAGCCACAGGACGTCGTGTTTCAACTCAAACTGTGCGCAATAGGCTGCATGATGCGCAACTTCACTCCCGACGTCCATGGCGAGGTCCAGCTTTGCAACCCCGACACCATGCAGCGCGGTACAGATGGGCCCAACAACATGCTGAATGGACCCCACGGAATTGGCATCACGTTCTCTTCACCGATGAGTGTCGCATATGCCTTCAACCAGACAATCGTCGGAGACGTGTTTGGAGGCACCCTGGTCAGGCTGAACGTCTTAGACACACTGTCCAGCGAGTGCAGCAAGGTGGTGGTTCCCTGATGTTTTGGGGTGGCATTATGTGGGGCCGACGTACGCCACTGGTGGTCATGGAAGGCTCCGAAACGGCTTTACGATACCTGAATGACATCCTCCGACCCATAGTGCAACCATATCGGCAGAATATTGGAGAGGCATTTGTCTTCATGGACGACAATTCTCGACCTCATCGTGCACATCTTGTGAATGCGTTCCTTCAAGATAACGACATCGCTCGACTACAGTGGCCAGCATGTTCGCCAGACATGAACCCTATCGAACATGCCTGGGATATGTTGAAAAGGGCTGTTTATGGACGTCTTGACCCACCAACCACTCTGAGAGATTTACGCCGAATTGTCGTTGAGGAGTGGGACAATTTGGACCAACAGTGTCTTGATGAACTTGTGGATAGTATGCCACGACGAATACAGGCATGCATCAATGCAAGAGGACGTGCTACTGGGTATTAGAGGTAGTGGTGTGTACTGCAATCTGGACCACAAATGCTGAAAGTCTAGCTGTATGATGGTACAACATGCAATGTGTGGGTCTCATGAGCAATAAAACGAGCTGAAATGTTGTTTGTGTTGATCTCTATTCCCTTTGTATTTAGAGGTTCCGGAACTCTTGGAACCGAGGTGATGCAAAACTTTTTTTGATGTGTGTATTTATGCTAATTATCTGAATTCACAATTACTGTCGTCTTTCAGTTTTATATAATCAGTAATTGAGATTCGCCTTCGACTCGTCATACTAATCGTCGTGTTGAGAACACAAACAATCTCTAACAGCGAATGTTGAAACAAAATGTTAACCAGCCAGCGCTTGCAGTGGGGCAAGCCATCTGACTCCTGGGCGCATGCGTGTTGACTCGCTCCTCCCCTCACTACGGCCGGCACACAACTTGTCCACAAGAATAAATAGTCGCAATTAATTTAATATTTTTTAGACAAGTCAGATATAAACAGAATAGAAAGTGAAAAGAAATATCACACTTTACTAAAATTACTAAAGAGGGAATGGAGGAAGGCAGATAAATTAGCGATCATTTTAAATATTATCAGGGGAATGTGGGATAGGAAAGCGACAGATGGGAAACACAATCTTATAGCACATCTTTCCATACGACAAGTAGCCTATACGAGTACAGGAGACGGTATCCTTAACTAAAAAACTGAGTTAAAAGTCTAGAATAGCCTCTCTGTATCAACTAGGATAAGATTAAGTTAGTACATAATTAGGAGCCATTATTAGTGTCTTGATATTGTTTATAATATTTAATACAAAGTAAATTAGTTGTAGGTTTGTGATATTTTTTTAAATATATGTTGCGATTTATTAATCTTACTGAGAAGGAATTTTGTATTAGGCTATTGGGGAATCGCTGTAACCACTGTAATAATAATTAGGGCTCGGATTTTTATGTGTTTAAAATAGGGAAAATATTTATTTTTTATGTATTAAAATACCTGAAATATGTGACAAAAAAGTAAAAATATGTAATTATAATTTAGGTTTTTTTCTTCCGAATTTGGCGGCCTGTGGACCGCATGGAACCTAAGGCTTTCTGGTTAATCTCCTCTTCTCTTCCCAAAACCTCTTCATTCGTTCACTTCTGATCTTTCGCTCCTCCTCGGATATTACCAGTTTGGCTCTAATTTTAGGTGTTTTCTCCTCGAACATCTTGATGTTGTCAATTCGGTTTCTAAACTCTTTTCTGTTGTGGATCACATCCACTGTGAGTCCACTTTCTTTGACGTCTCTTTTAACCTCTTCTACCCACTTAGTTGTAGCCTTCAGCTCTGTAATATACTTGAATATCCTCTTAGTCAGTCGGTTCTAGTCCATTCTCACCAAATGTCCGTAGAATTTCAACCTTCGCTTCCGCATTGTGACAGTAATTTTTTCAGTGTGTATATAGAGGTCATCATTCTTTCTGTTCTTCCATGTCCCGTCAGCAGTTTTCTGTGGTCCTAAAATTTTCCGCAAAATTTTCCTTTCCTTTTTTCCAGTTCCTGAAGATCCCCTTTTTTATTCAGTGTCAAGCACTCCGAGGCGTTAAGTTACAGACCCTCTGGCTTTACTACTGTGCTATAGTGTTTAGTTTATTAATGTGAATATAAATAATATCCAGTACTCACGAATGCAATATCTCACTGACTATCGATACACAGCGCGATACATCTTCAGGTTGTCAATCACAATGACCGACGATTATCGCGAAACACTCTTCTTCTGAAGGCGCGAAACTGCGGTAATATGTTTCTTGCCCTCGAGGTATTGTGTAACTAGAGATCGCTGTTTGGCAGATCAAAACTCCCCCATCAGAAGTAAAATTATCCTTAAATTCTGCAACATACAGCTGCAGACAATAACTTGTAGTTGCTTTACTTTAGCCATCGTTGAACTGCCTTACACTTCACAGTGCCAGAAATGAACTGCATATGAGTGACACTTGTTCGAGGTATCTCTAGCACGTGGTGTAATATGGCTATGGACGAGGAAATCCCCGACTTCCACAGTGAGTGGCACGGGGCGACAAGGTAAAAAGAACACAGCTGCAAGCTGACATACGCTCTGCATGAAGATTAGATAGCTCACAGGTTCTTCCCCATTCATGTACCACAGAACAAAAATGCAATAAACTGAAAGATGCATACTGATTTTAAAACATGTACATATTATGTATTTTTATGTGCTAATAAGTGAAAATCAGGATTTTATGTAAATATAGATAAAAATGTTGAAAATAATATTTATTTAACTGTGTTACAGTTTTAGTAAAATGTGAAATTTCTTCCCGATTATTGTTACTATTTAGTTATTGATTGTTTTTAATTCGTATTAAGGGCTTGAGCCATCATTGGTCATCAGCTCCGTGTACTTGGGTGATTATTGCATTTGTCTGATAACCTATGTTTCTGTGGTGATTGCAGTGATCGTGTAGATATAAAATCCACAAAAATTGACTACAATTTCCTGCTACTTGTCAATTGTTATAGTCACCTTGGGGGAATCCCAGGGATCTCCACAAATGCCGCACTTGCCGCCATTTCTCACCCACTGGCGGGTGAATCCCCCGCAGTACTGCTCGTGGTCGTTGTAGTCCGGGGGCGTGTTGAACCCGTACCTGCAAAATGACCACTCATTTTCATTAGGCCCCAATACTACCGCGGTAGCAACGCACGCGCCTTACCATTTTCAACTACTTGTCCATTCTCATTCACTCATGGCATCGGGCTATAGAAATCATTCAACACTGATCTAACCTCGTCTGCAACCCCGTTGAAAGACAAACAAACAAATAATTAAATACATATTAATAAATAATTAAATAAATAAATATTAATAAATACATAAATAAATATATAAATAAATATTAATGAAAATCCAGAGCCTGCTTCCAGTCTCCGACTGGGTCAGTAATGGAATGAATAAAGCCCCCATCTAGCGGCGAGGATAAGAACTGTGCCGGCTGCCAAGGCCTGACGCACTCCTCTGGGGCAATGATTAAATGAATGACAAATGAAATGAAATGATAGTGGAGAGTGTTGCTGGAATGAAATTTTGACAGGAAAACCCGGAGTATCCGGAGAAAAACCTGTCTGCCTCCGTTTTGTCCAGCACAGATCTCACATGGAGTGACCGGGATTTGAATCACGGACCCAGTGGTGAGAGGCCGGCTTGCTGCCGCCTAAGCCACGGAGGCTTTTGTAAATAAATATTAATAAATATATAAATAGGCGGCTTCGGTGGCGTAGTCGGTAGCATGCAGAGCCTCTATGCCCTAGATCGCGGGTTCAAACCCGGCCGAAGTCGTAGGACTTTTTAAGAGCGTTAAAAATCCCTCAGTATGCCTTCCTTCGGAGGGGAAGTAAAGCCGGCGGTCCCATGTCATAGATTTATGGCATGTTAAAGAACTTACCACTAATTACACCTGTGTGAAGCTAAATTATAATATAGGTTAAACATTCGAAAAACGCTCTTAGTTCCAACGTTCGTCGCCAGGAGCGGACTGCGGTGGCCTCTAGTAACCAAGTTCAGAACTAGTTGGTCGTTGACGGTGGCATTTGGTAGAAAAAGATGGAACTACTTGAAAATATATTGTATGCAGTCCTTACTTGAATTAAAAACAGATAACACACACTAATACAGTCATCACAATTAACACCGGTTATCAGACACATTCTACACACACCCAAAGTACACGGGGCAGCCCCTAAACTGAGGAACCAACCAAATTTATAATGTATAAATAAATAAAAACGCTTATCAGACGGTCTGATGTTAACGGCTTGTTTACTTTTCATGGCCTCCTGGATAAAGTGGTACTGTATCAGCATACAATGGTGTGAGGTAAGAACAATAGCAGCTCCCGGCACAACTAATTAAATATATAAATAAATACTGGTATGTAAATAAATAAATAAATAAATATGTAAGTAATATGTAAATAAATAAATATATAAATAAATTAGATACATAATTAAATGGTCAAGTAAATAGACAAGTGATATGATACCTCCACATGGTTGCTCTGGAAGGCGGTTCGATGAGTCTGCCATGGCCTTCAGACTGTGGTAGTGTACACACAGCCAGTAGTATCGACAGTGCTGCCGCCAGGCGGAGCTGCATGGCGCCTGGAACATACACAACATTAGTGAGTTAGTTGTGTACTTTGCCAAGTAGGAAGGGAAGTCTACGGTGGCCTCAAGCAGGAGTAACACTCGTAATCTGCTCAATGGCCACACACACACACAAAAAAAAAAAAGGAAATTGTTTATTCTTTGAACAAAAATCCACAGTTGGTAGCCCTTGAGGCAAGCAACTCAATGTTGAAAACATTCTCTAATGTCCTTCCTTAAACACTATTCCATTTTTGGTGCATTTGTAATTAGGCTAATTGTCGTTGGTTTCTTCACTTTTCCAAACGTAAAGGAAGCACTAAACCAGGTGCCATGATGATAACACGTGGTAGACAGATCATTGTTCACCAGAAACTCAACCATATCCGGTCGATTGGTTCATCAGTTTGCCTTTTCTACCACTACGAGCGCTAGTGTGAGTCAATGCAGAGTTTCACTTAACCCTTTATAACTACGTCCGGTGTGAACATTTTTCAATAATAATAAAAAACGCCAGAGGGTACTGAACCAAGGAACACATTAAAGGAAGAATTATGTAAATAAGTTAATTTGGCTGGGATTTGAATGAAAAAGAAAACTAGTAAAGAAACAATCGATTTTAGGCTGTTTTTCCAGAACTCCATTTAGACCGGAAGTGATTTTCGAAATTAGGTTTTTAATCTGATAGAGCCCAAGACTCTCAATTTGAAACCTTTCCGCGCCTTTAGCCCTTCAACTTTGGCACAATTTAGAAAGTTGCTTAATTGTACGTTTTTGCTAGGATGGACACCCCTAATTTGTTCCGTCATAAAACCACGCTACAATAACATCAATAATAGCCCTACGTAGAACATATAAACGCAGTCAATGGAATAAAAATGTATCAATGTTCATCAATAATTTTGGTTTTATAGGGTTTTTGTAGAGAATATCGGTAGGAGGCGGCGTCAGTCTTAATTTCGATACCATCCCAGCACTCTCTTGGAGTAAAAGTGGGGAAAGAAACGGGTGGCTGAGGTGCGAATCGAACCCACCTCTTCTGGAGGCAGCCCTCATACCATAAATAAATAACTTTGCAGAGCAGTAAACTAAAGCCGGGCCCTTAGTGGCGGCCTTTCTAGTTGACCTGCGCGTCGTGACAAGGACAAGAACCCTGTCCTCAAGCCTGAAGACTTAACCATAGGAAGTTTAAAGAATCCTGGCCCGACCAGTATTCGAACCTGTGGCGTAGTAATGCGGTAACGAGTTTGATACTTGAAGCGCCTGTGCACCCTACAGTGCAGATGACTTATTGTGCATGTGCGTATGGCGGGATAGTAGCATGAGAGGCGATGTAGTTCCAACGAGTAACCACTAGGTGTCAGTCATACAGTTTCCTAGTCCTGCAAGTTCTCAACACGGTGTTGGTAACGAGACAGCATTAATTATTAATATCAACTAGAAGTCACCCAGTATCATTTCTAGGTGGCAGTGGAAGAGTAACATACACACCTGAGGGTAAATCGTGAAATGGCTCATACTCGAAAATCAACAAAAAACAGCTGAGATTACATTATTATTATTATTATTATTATTATTATTACAACTACCAATCCACCCCGGCTTCGCCCGGTATCTTTACGGTTTACCCAGCGTAAGTTTAAAAGGCGCACAGACGGCAGGACCCAGAATAAATTCAGAAAAACCGAGGTGAACAGCGAAACTCCAAAGACATACTCTTCTCTGAAGTCTTAACTCGATACGACTCAACAGTTTGATGCTGGCCGAAGCTGGTATGATAGGCTCGCTCACTCCGAAGCTAGTAATTTAAGTTTCCACTGAATGGAGATTGTTGTAAGAAATGAAAACGTAAAAACACTTACAGTGGGCGATGTATTAAAGTTATATACTGTCTTTGCAGAACGTTTCAAGCTGAACAATTCTTACTCTCATTGTGTATCCGGTAGATATTTTAACGGTTTACCAGCGTAAGCTTAAAAAGGTACATGGACGGCAGATTTTACTTCGACTCTATTCACTGAAATCGTTATTGCTCGGCTTCCTTTGATTTTCTACAGAAACCTTCATCGAGAAATCCTTTGCAGAATGATCAAAGCCACATCAAAATCCATCCAGTGGTTCTCGAGAATACCGGTTATATCGAAGAATCGGGGACTTAGTTTAATACTATTATTATTATTATTATAGTTATTTAACAGATGAATATGAATTTCCTTTCCTCTCTTCCCAAATTCTCTCACTTGTGATCTTTCGTGTGTCAAAGCAGCGGCGGCTCTCAGCCGGGGGGGTTTCCAGTAGAGTGATATTTGTTCACCAGGCTTGTCCCACAACATTTCATACGCTATTTTGATTTCTTGACTTTTAGTAGGGCGGTATAATTAAATGTCCTTTTGGTAAATCCTCAATGCTACATAAAATTAAAATCGCCTTTTTCTAATAGTGTTTGATATTTTCTCGGAATGTTGGTACGACCGGTGAGACCTCCACACTCCCTCTAGGGGCCGAAGATTTTCCTTTCACTATGTTTCTCTAACTGTTAGTGAGTAATCTTCCTTCAATGAGCAGGGCGTCTGATGCGTATAATGATTTAGGTTTAATTACCGTGTCATACGTTTTTAAAATTTGCGTTCCGGGATGTTGATTTTATTATTATTATTATGATTATTACAAATGAAGGCTTTCAGCTATTATACCCCGTTTAGATGGCAAGTTCGCTATCTACATTAAGGTGATACGTTTCAAAGCAACTCGATTTCATTATCAAGATTAACAGTTCTCTAAGCAATAGTATAGCATCCCAATCCTGTTCCAACAACTAGATAATCCCGTTCATGAGCATAGCGATCGTCGATGTGTTCTATCTTCCTGTATTGTGTGAGTGAAGTAGGCAGTGGAAATTATGGATATAGCGATCGTCGGTGTGTTCTATCCTCCTGTATTGTGTAAGTGAACTAGGCAGTGGAAATGATGGCCATTGCAGGTTGGATTCTGCAATAAAAATGATACAAATACTCCAAAACTGGATCAACAAACTAATATAAATTCCTACTACAAAACATTCGGAATTCAAAACACAGCGATAGTGTGTTGTTTGACTCGATGATCCTTTCGTTTCATAATGATATGTCTAAGCACGTTCTATAGAGCATCCAGCGTTTAGAAAAGACTGTGGGTCTTATGGGCTTTTACTTTTAATGGACCCCCCCCCCCCCCTACACTGGTTTTGTTACCTCACCTTTTATCATGAAGGAACTATGAATATATATATATTCGTCATAATAGCTTCCTACAATTATCTGCCAATTGATTACCTTTGTTATTGCATACAAGTATCGTTTATATTACGTCTTAGTAATTTAAAAACTTTCGAGGTTAGCACGCTGGAAAGAAGAGGCTCGTTCCGTGTCGCATGCTCGCCCGATGTGGAGCACGTGCTCAGTTCCGCCGGCAACAGAAGTACTGAAGCACTAACCGTCATTGGTGTTATTGCTGTGTGTCTGTTTTATTTTCTGTTCGATCGAATTAAGGCCGTCGACAGTTGGGTTCGAACCCACTATCTCCCGAATGCAGGCTCACAGCTGCGCGCCCCTAACCGCCCGGCTAACTCACTACAATATTACGAATATTAATCTAAACAAAACAACAAGAATAAAATTGAAAGAAACTAAATTATAGACTAACTAATAACAACAACAAAAAGGTGATGATCAACAGTATTGCTGACGTAAAAATTGTCATTATCGTCAGCACACAGTACATCCGAGAAGGAAGGAAGGGTTATGCTCTCGACATCTGTCAATCAATAATGCGTCATATCACAACGAAATGAATGTCGTTATTGGTTCTCTTCGCGTACTGTATCCTTAATACTGGTCCAATCCGTTAACACCCGCAAAACTGCTCCTTCATGGGCGTGTTCTATTTCAGGAAGCTGCTGGGGTTGTCTCGCTAACTTATGAAAGCGCAGTACTCGAAGCGGGTGAACATAACGTATGACGTCAGCGCCACCTCTGCCTAGAGTTAGCAACACTGTCGCCATAAGGCTCCACAGTCTTTTCTAAACGCTGGATGCTCTATAGTAACAAATGAAATCGATAGAGATTGGTCATTTTCCAGATCAAAGACACAAATAGTGCAAGTCGCGACCTCCGGCCTTGTACATCAGTGCACTGACCACTTTAATTCTCACATTGTGACGTTGGTAGGTCTTGGAATCTCTAGGCCAAGTGACGGAACTAGTGAAACTCGTGGGAATGCACAACACACGCGACTCAAAGGAAAGTAAATGAATATGTGCCCCAGTGAGCTGCTTCCGATTCTCTTAGTGGCGGCCGCACCTAGTGGCTATCACTTCTGATTCGATTCCCGGCTCTGCTAACAAATGTAATTCTGGTCTGAGGACACCAACGGCGTTCACTGAGCCTCGCGAGGCAAACCTGAGAATAGACAGGTTCGATTCCTACCTCAGCCAACCTGGAAGTGGTTTCCCATTTCTACTCCGACAAATGCCGGGATGGTTCCTAACTTAAGGCCACGGCCGTTTCCTTCCCAAATTCTACCTCAAAAAGACATTACATTGACACAGGTTATCAGAAAAATTCTACAAACACCTAAGTACACGGGGATACATGACCACGATGTCGCAAAGTCCCTAAAGAATCGACAATAACAAAAACCGTTTTGACGCAAACCGATAACAACCCAATTAAACTGAGGACGTTAAGTCTCGTTGCATTTGACACTGAACTTGGCCTTCTTCAGAGCCCAGATTTCCCTCATTCTTTGTGAGTGGGCCTGCTTACGCTCCTCTGTCCTCTTCTCTTCGGTTGCTTGTCTCGGTTTAGCCCGTTCGTCAATATTTTCTTGCGGAAGAGATCTCTGTTAAGGGCGTCTTCTTTGGTGTTTCTAAACCAGGGAATTGTGGTTTGGGGATTTGAATTAAAAAATGTGAAAGATCTCTTTAGTTAACTTTTTTCCGTCCATTCATTTCAGGTGACCGTAAAATCGAGTCTGTCTTTTTCGGATTGTGTCGGTAATTTTCTCTATTTTGCTGTAGACTTCCTCGTTGGATCTCTTTTGATAGATTCTATTTTTTTTACTTTGATCCCAAGATTCCTCTCGCAATTTTTTTCTCCAGTTCTTCAAGGAATCCTTTGTTGGCATTTACAGATAGGGTTTCAGTTGCATATATAACTACTGGCTTCATTACTGTTTCACAGTGACTTAGCTTCGTGTTTTGGGAAAGGCATTTTTTGTTGTAGATTGTGCGGGATGTTTGGTAGGCTATTTCCAGTTTGCGTACTCGTTCCTGAAGTGCTTCTTTGTCCAATATATTTTTAGCCTATTTTCAATTTTGAAAAAATAGGCTTATGAGATCACCTTTTGTCCGTGTGTGTGTGCGTGTGTGTGTGTGTGTGTGTGTGTGAGAGAGAGAGAGAGAGAGAGAGATAGGTGTGTGTGTGTGTGTGTGTGTGTGTGTGTGTCCCTAATAACTTTTGAACGGCTGGAGCGATTTCAATGAAACTCGGTAAGATCATAGCACCATTCTGGACGACCCCGACCGTGCCCTTCAAATTTTATTGTGTCTCACCAATCCAACATGGCGGCTGTGCGAAATATTTCACTAGCATTCAGTATCTCCGAAACTATTACCGATATCACCCTGAAATTGTGTACGGTGATAAAGGGTACTACTAGAAGTTCACCTATGAGACTTTCAAAAACCTGGTAACTACAAAACCAACATGGCGGCCAAGCGAAATTGAGACTTTTAAATAGACCTTTCTCGCGATTTAACCATCCAAACGTAATGAAACTTGGTACAGCAAATGTCTATACACATTGTAATGCACTGGCATCTAATTTAGTTCAATTGTTCACATAACGTCAAAATGGCGGCTGTGAGAAATATTTCACCGGCATTCTATATCTCCTAAACTATTACAGATATCACCCTGAAATTTAGTACGGTGATAAAGGGCACTGCTATAAGTTTATCTATGTTACTTTCATAAACCTGTAAAGTACAAAAAGAACATGCCGGCCAAGCGAATTTGAAAATTTTAAATAGACCTTTCTCGCGATTTAATGTTCCAAACGAAATGAAATCTGGTACAGGAAATGTTTATACACATTGTAATGCACTAGTATCTAATTCAGTTAAATGGTTTACATAACCTCAAGATGGCGGCTGTGCGAAATTTTAAAATTAAGTTTTTATTTCTTGTGTCGTAATCATGAGATCGAAGTGAAAGTTTGAATAATGAACCTACGCAATAATTTTCCCTTAATGGTGCATAACTCTATGGCCTATACATATAACAATCCAAAATGGCGAGCATCCGAGATATTTATACGGTTCTCAATATCTATGAATCTTTTACAGCAATCAAACTGAAATGTGTTATGTTCATAGAGGCTATGAACATAAGTTCACATATAGGACTTTCAGTAACCTGGTGAGCAGAAATCCAACATGGCGGCGACGCGAACTATACATATTTAAATGACCGTTTCTCGCGATTTAACCATCCAAGTGCAGTAAAACATTGCAAGTTAAATACTTATACATATGTTAATCCACTGGCTTCTAATTTATTTCAATTGTTTTCATAACCACAAGATGGCAGCTGTGCGAAATTTTAAAATCTCGTTTTTACTTATTGTGTTCTAAACATGCGATTGAACTTTGAATACCACACGTACACAATAATCTTCATGTAATAGCACATAAATAAAAATCCAACCTGCGAACCATCTGAAATATTTAGGCGGTTCTCAATATCTAGGAATCTATCACAACCTTCAAACTGAAATATTGTATGTTGATAGAGGAAATAAACACGGGTAGGACATATGAAAATAGGCTAATTAGTTCTTCACGGAACTACTTGTTCATGATGACCTCCCCAGGTATTTGAATTTGTCTACTCGGGTGATTATTATTATTATTAAAAATTGTTTCTTAAACACAGTTCTTCTGATCTTCGTCAAAACTTCAATGTTCCTACAAAAGAAGTTTTGCTGACATTCAATCAGTATTTAAGAACTTCCTCACTGTATGACAGATGTCCAGTATTAGCATACTGCTTTCTGTATTCTCTCGTAGGTTAGAACTTATTTGTCGTAGCACAATATTTCCTCTTCGTCCAATTATCTCTTCATCTGTTCTTCCGTGTATTTGCGTCTTGTTTATTTAAGTTCTAAATGTTGGTCTACTGTGAATGATTTCATCGTCGATATCAATTTATTGTAGGTCTTGTGTTATCTCCACCAGGGGCGTATATCTAGAATATAGAGTTGATTTATTTTTTGGGCTGGGCGACCTATCCGAGGTTATGTTGTTACACAGAAGATCAGAGCAAACTGATTGCCACATTGCTTACATCGAGCTACCGTCGTCTCGTTTTGCAACATTGCCATATGTCGCTTAGTAACAATAGCACACGCTAAGTAGCCTATATTGATTTTTATAATGTTTTAATTCATATGCAAATACACCCGCCCTCGATTTTTAGCAACCATTTGTTCTGGGTTTTCCGAAATAGTGCTATGTTAGCCAATTATCATCCATTCTGTACACATTATGTGACCATAAAAATTCAATCTGCTTTTTTTCTGGTGGAATCTGTGATCGGCCTACTTTGATACATTTCATGTTGCATTATCAACGTTTCCTGGTCGCGGGTTCAAACCCGGCCGAAGTCGACGGATATTTAAGAGCGTTAAAAATCCCTCAGTATGCCTTCCTTCGGAGGGGAAGTAAAGCCGGTGGTCCCATGTCCTAGATTTATGGCATTGTTAAAGAACCTTCCACTAACTACTCTTCTGTGAAGCCAAAATGTGTCGGTTAGAATTGATAACGCCCTATTAGTTCCAACGTTCGCCGCCAGGTGATGACTGCGATGCCATCTAGTAGCCAAGTCCGCAAGCTAGGTGTTGTGGACGGTAGCATTTGGTAGCAAAAGTAGGAACTACTTGAAATTAAAGTCTGCAATCCTTACGTGAATTAAAACAGATAACACACAGCCATCACAATTAACACTGGTTATCAGACAGATTCTATAAGGTGCGTTCAAAAAAGTAACTAGCCGGAGGCTGTAATGTGCAAACCGGTGAAGACATCGGCTAATCGTGGTGTGTGTAACGAGGTGTGATTCCGACCAGAGCGTGGAAGGTCAGAGCCCGTCGCTAGAGGGCACGCGTGCACGTCACGTGACGATACAAAGGGTGCAGCAGCATGCATCAATCGTCCAACGCTGCCAGTCGCATTGCAAACAGTGACATGGAGGCGTCAAACGAAGAGCAAAGATGTGTTGTTCGGTTTCTGACAGCGGAAGGAGTAGGGGGAACGGACATTCATCGTCGAATGTCACAAGTGTTCTGCGAACACGCATGTCCCTTGCTAGGGTCAAGGCGAGGCACAAGCGCTTCAAGGAAGGACAGGTATGGTTAGCCGATGATTCCCGGTCTGGGGCACCCCCATGCATTACCGATGACAAGATCCAGCTGATTGATGCACTCATTACCCAGGACCGCCGAGTGGCAGTGAACGCCATAGCTACTGTGGTCGGATTGAGCGTCGGAAGTGTGCACACCATCATGAAGGAACGACTGCACTTGCGTAAAGTGTGTGCCCAATGGGTGCCCCACAGTCTACAACCACACCAGGAAGCATGTCGAATGGCCTACTGTCTTGGTTGGACGATTGATGCATGCTGCTGCTCGCTTTGTATCGGCACGTGGGATGCACGCGTGCCCTCTACCGACGGGCTGTGACCTTCCACGCTCTGGTCGGAATCACACCTCGTTACATGCCATGATTAGCCGGTGTCTTCACTGGTTTGAGCATTCCAGCCTCCGGCTCGTTACTTTTTGAACGCACCTTATACACACACCCAAAGTACACGGGGCTACATGACCGCATTGTCGCAGCCCCTAAACTAAGGAACCAACCAACCAATGTTTCCTGATATCGTTATTTCATCTTCACAGGGTCGCTTTTAAAACTTTCACCTCTATTGATTCCATCCCGACCCCTAAACAAATGTCTGCGCATTGTAATATAACACCACCATCTTGTTATCAGTCGAGTGCGATCATTATGCAACGCTGCATCAAAAGTTACGTAATTGTAGGAATGGCTCACGTCAAAGCGTGCCCGTGTTATAATGAGCGTGATATTTCAGGGGACCATGATTGAATGAATCACTCGCTCCATTACGTCATTTCGTGATATTGTCAGCAGCGTCTACAGCAGGCCGTGCATTTGATTTCTCTTCCTAGCGACTAGCATTTATTCTATGTCAGGAATAGTTGTCACGTACACGGCAAAAGCCTGAATTAATGCATTCTGTCACTGAAAACACTTTTGCTACATAAGAATGGTACGTGACATAGTAATCTACCTAACTGTACTATGGAACTGCAATGGGATGAATCATTATTGGAGATACGGCAAGTAGAGCACTAAAGATGAAACAAATAAGCACAATACGGTCTATTATTATAAGCTACGTCACTATAGTGCGTCTCTACCTTAAAAGACAGTATGGAATTAAATGTAGTATTTGCCTCTCACTCGCACTCCTATGTCCTGCAATTAGCTTCGTCCTCTTCCACCCCGGCTATGTTGCCATTTCCCAATAATTGAAAGTGACAAATCTAAGAAAATGTTTGCGTGGTATTATAGAGAATTTTCCGCTCTTTATGATGATGTAAAAATAAAAGCCATAAATAATTAACACATGGCCCAATTTTCACAATTACGATATTTTTGCGCGAATTTATATTTTTGCATTTATAAAACTTATCACGCCATAGATAATGAACTAATGATTGCAACAGATCAAGAATTTATTTTTAGATTGCCTGATGTTGGTAGAAGATACCCTACTTCTCAGGGCAGTAATTATTTTCATAATAAGAAAGTTATGATTTTTTTTTTTCTTAAATGTTACTTGAAAAATCTGGGAGGGTGTCACATAAAAGTTGGCTAGCGAGAAAGTTTATTCCTGTTGACTTTACGTTGGTGACTAAGCGAGAAGAAATGTTCATTAATGTCTGAAATAGATTTTAAAACAAACCAGAGCTCAATATTAGGTAGCATTCATAAGTTATAGCACTTCGCTTAGTCCTCCCGCTCAGCGCTGACGCACCGGAACTTTGTTTACTAACGTGGCCCGCAGGCTATCTCCCCCGACTACGTTTGAAGGAGGGTAGGTGATGATGTAAAGTAAAACTATGAAATGAAGTGGATTTTGTGTTCTTTATAAATTGTCCGCCTCGTTGCGTTCTTGGCTGTCACAGTGCTGTCACCGTGGAGGCCCGGGGTTGAATCCCGGCTCTGCCAAGAAATGTAATTCTGGTCTGAGGGCTGGAACGGGGTGTACTCAACTCCATGAGACAAGACTGAGAAGAGGCGGGTTCGATTCCTACCTCAGCCATCCTCGAAGTGGTTTCCGTAGTTTGCCTTTGTTCGTCCCGGGAATTAACAAGGGTTCGTTAATGTTGCAGAGTTAACGTTTCTGTGCCAAAAAGAACACTGTAGACATACACGACAAAATGACAGGTGAAGTATATGAAAGGTGGTTCGCCGAGCAATATTGTTGCTCAATGTTCCCGAAGGATCTAGCCTAGAAATAGACAATGTAGGCTATCACAGCAGAGAAATATGTTCTTGCTTGTCACCTTACCACACCACCATACCACAGTGAACTTAATCCCATCGAAATGGTATAGGCGCAAGTGAAGAACTATATAAAATTGAACAACGTCTCGTTCAAGAAACAAGAAATGAATAATTTAATTTCGGCTGCATACCCCCACTTGACCACACAAAATTGGGTAAATATCGCGCTCTGGGCTTCGGTGTAACATAATCTACATATTGTACCGTCTTTCGCTTCAAGGCATGAGGTACAATTACACACAACAAACAAATATTTTGGAAATTTCCCGAGTTTTGCGTAAAAGCACGCCTGTATACGAGTTATGTTACATCATGTGCCCGGCCTTGCAGAACTTTGAATATGCAGCAGATCTGGCATCAGCGCGCCCCATTCAATGCGTACTGTCTTTTAAGGTAGAGACGCACTATAGCACTCTCTGAACTGCACTAAGACATTGTTGCAAGGAAGATGGCTGGTTGGTTCCTCAGTTTAGGGGCTGCGACAACGCGGTCATGTAGCCCCGTGTACTTTGTGTGTGTGTAGAATCTGTCTGATAACCGGTGTTAATTGTGATGGCTGCATTAGTGTGTGTTATCTGTTTTTAATTCAACTAAGGACTGCAGACATTGAATTTTCAAGTAGTTCCTACTTTTGCTACCAAACGCCACCGTCAGCGACCAAATAGTTCCGGACTTGGTTACTAGATGCCACCGCAGTCGGCTCCCGTTAGTCAAATTTAACCTATAATTTAGCTTCACACAAGTGTAATTAGTGGAAGGTTCTTTTACATGCCATAAATAAATATATATATATATATATATATGACATGGGACCGCCGTCTTTACATTCCCTCCGAAGGAAGGCATATCGAGGGATTTTTATAGCTCTTAAAAATTCCGACGACTTCAGCCGGGTTTGAACCCGCGACCTTGGGAATAGAAGCTCAGCATGCCATCAACTACTGCAAGGAAGATGAAAAGGACACAAAGACGTAGGAATAAATTGCAAACACAGCCTGTGTAACCAAAGAAACAGGTAACTCTCGAATTGAAATAATCGACAGTTGATCGAAACTGGCGTTTCTCGCAAGATCGAAATAGTAGTCTATAGTTGGTCTTGCTACGAGGGGTGTCCAAATAAAAAGATACGAAACGATACGGTGGGTACAATATTTACTCGTTATTCAAAAGTAATCACCACATGCCTGTGCACAGGTGTTCCATTGCTTCACTAGCCACAGTATTCCCTGTTCCCAGAAGTCTTGTGGTTGTGACAGGAGCCAATCCTGTACGGTGTCCTTTAGTTTGCCGTCCGATTGGAAACGTTTTTCCTTCAGTTTTTTTTTTTAACGGACCAAACAGATGGAAGTCGCAGGGTGACAAGTCCGGAATGTAGGCCGGATGCTCAAGTTTCTCCCACTTGAACGTGGCCAGTACACATTGTGTGACGTTAGACACTTGTGGGCGAGCGTTATCATGGGGCAGAATCACTCCCTTCGTGAGCAGTCCAGGCCGTTTGTTCTTGATGGACTTGCGTACGCTACGGAGTGTCGCACAATACTCGTCACTGTTAATGGTTCGTCTCAAGGGAAAACGTTTCCATTCGAACGATGAACTAAGGATACCGTAGAGGATTGGCTCCTGTCACTACCACATGACTTCTGGGAACAGGGAATCCTGCGGCTAGTGAAGCAATGGGACACCTGTGCTCAGATCTGTGGTGATTACTGATGCATAACGAATAAATTATACCCACCGTATCGTTTCGTACCTTTTCATTTGAACACACTTCATAAATCACCATGTTTGTAGTGATAGGGGGCAAATGGTAAGTTTACATTGTTAGTAACTTATTTAAGGTGACGCGGACTATATATAATCACCATGTTTGTAGTGATAGGGGGCAAATGGTAAGGTTACACTGTTAGTAACTTATTTAAGGTGACGTGGACTATATATAACCACCATGTAGGTAGTGATGGGGGACAAATGGTAATGTTACATTATTAGTAACTTATTTAAGGTGACGTGGACTATATATAATCACCATGTTTGTCGTGATGGGGGACAAATGGTAAGGTTACATTGTTAGTAACTTATTTACGGTGACGTGGACTATATATAATCACCATGTAGGTAGTGATGGGGGACAAATTGTAATGTTACATTGTTAGTACCGTAACTTATTTACGGTGACGCGGACTATATATAATCACCATGTTTGTCGTGATGGGGGACAAATGGTAATGTTACATTGTTAGTACCGTAACTTATTTACGGTGACGCGGACTATATATAATCACCATGTAGGTAGTGATGGGGGACAAATGGTAAGGTTACATTGTTAGTACCGTAACTTATTTACGGTGACGCGGACTATATATAATCACCATGTTTGTCGTGATGGAGGACAAATGGTAAGGTTACATTGTTAGTACCGTAACTTATTTACGGTGACGCGGACTATATATAATCACCATGTTTGTAGTGATGGAGGACAAATGGTAAGGTTACATTGCTAGTAACGTATTTAAGGTCTAGAGACCCCACTACAGGTGGATGTAGGCCAGAGCAATGGGCTACACTCAGCACGCCGGACACGCAACAGCTTGTGAGGTAACGGTCCCCGGTCTGCCGTAAGTGTATAGCTATACTGGGAGCACGATACACGTACCGTGACGCAAATACGAAGGAAGTGTTTACACAATGTAGTCCGTCCCCCCCATTCAAGTGTATAATTAAATCATTTATTTCAGTCTTTAGGAACTTAATTGTAATTCCCCGACCAATCTAATTGGGTACAATCGTGTTGACGACTGAAAAAAGTCTAATACTGGATAGAGTTTAAATTAACATGACTAACAATCAAACTAGAAAGGTAGCTTGGTTGGTTGGTTCCTAAGTTTAGGGGCTGCGACAACGCGATCATGTAGTCCCGTGCAGGGGCGTATATAAGGGGGGTGCTGAGGGGCCTCCAGCCCCCCTCCCCGAAAAAAGCCAATAAAAATGAAAAAAGTGTCGCTTTGGTAAGAGCATTAAAT
Source organism: Meconema thalassinum (assembly GCA_946902985.2). NCBI lineage: Eukaryota > Metazoa > Arthropoda > Insecta > Orthoptera > Tettigoniidae > Meconema > Meconema thalassinum. The sequence continues at coordinate 188,233,291 of OX336388.2, read as the reverse complement.
CATAAATTAATTGTAAATTTCGTTGTACCCTAATCTTAACTTATTGGCTAAGTTATACACAATATTAAGATTGAAATTAGACCACCTCGTGGTGTACCTCTTGGCTGCCGCCCCGGAGGTGCGAATTAGATTCCCGGCTCTACCAAGAAATTTTAATTCTAGTCTGAGGGCTGGAACGGGGTAAACTCAGCCTTGTGAGGCAAAACTCAGAATTCCACAGTACGGTACTTTTGAGAAATAAATTATCAACTTATAAAAAAAACTGTTTACCTTTCTGCTTAGTAAATTGACAATGCCATTCATACCATAGATCATAATATAAAATTCATTAAGTATAAAATGTTATTTGTGTGTTGTGTTGTATTGTACAACTTTTTTTGTATTGCGTAATAATTGTAGGCTATATAAACTTTGAATCTCATCTAAAATAATTACACAAAGTTATATGCTCTAAGATATAGGTTGATATTTCTGGGTATTTTGCGGTGACAAGCCCCTGAAAATACTCACAATTTTCCAGGATAGTCCCCCCCCCCCCCCGAAAATAAATTGTATATACGCCCGTCGTCCCGTGTACATTGTGTGTGTGTAGAATCTGTCTGATAACCGGTGTTAATTGTGATGACTGTATTAGTGTGTGTTATCTGTTTTTTAATTCAAGTAAGGACTGCAGACTTTTGAATTTTTCAAATAGTTCCTACTTTTGCCGCCAAACGCCACCATCAACGACTACTAGTTCCGAACTTAGCTACCAGACGCTACCACAGTCTTGCTTTTATTTGGCAACGAACGTAGGAACCTAAGAGCGTTGTTTACATTCTTAACCTATCCAATTTAGCTTCACACAGGTGTAATTAGTGGAAGGTTCTTTAACATGCCATAAATCTATGACATGGGACCGCCGGCTTTACTTCCCCTCCGAAGGAGGGCATACTGAGGGAATTTTAACGCTCTTAAAAAAATCTGACGACTTCGGCCGGTTTTGAACCCGCGATCTTGGGCATAGAAGCTCAGCATGCTAGCGACTACGCCAGTGAAGCCGCTTCAAACTAGAAAGAAGACGGAAAGTTTTAATTCGCGTTAACTTGAATAAGTTGCTAACTTTAATGTACTTCGGAGGGGAAGTAAAGCCGGCGGTCCCATGTCATAGATTTATGGCATGTTAAAGAACCTTCCACTAATTGCACCTGTGTGAAGCTAAATTGGATAGTTTACGAATGTAAACAACGCTCTTACGTTTCTATGTTCGTTGCCAAGAGCCGACTGCGGTGGTGTCTAGTAACTAAGTTCTGAACTTGGCCTAGTAATCGTTGACGGTGGCGCTTGGCGGCAAAAGTACGAACTATTTGAAAAATTCAAAGTTGCAGTCCATACTTGAATTAAAAAACAGATACACACACTATTACAGTCATCACAATTCACACCGGTTATCAGACAGATTCTACACACACCCAAAGTACTCGGGGCTACATGACCACGTTGTCGCAGCCCCTAAACTGCGGAACCAACCAACCTAACTCTAATGTAGCCTTGGCGTGAGCTGACACCTGGTCACTGAGCGCTACAGTTGGCGCAGTCAGTGGGCCATGACCTACGCACATCACATGGCCTTCATACAATGTCGGGAAGTTGTGACCCAATGAATACACAAACTATTAGGCTACTCCCATATTACATAAATTATCTTTTCTTCTTGTGTTGCGAGTAACCCTTTTCGATGGTGCGGTAAATCAACTATGACTACGGTGGCTTCGGTGACGTAGTTGGTAGCATGCTGAGCTTCTACGCCCAAGATCGCGGGTTCAAACCCGGCCGAAGTCGTCGGATTTTTAAGAGCATCCAAAATCTCTCAGTATGCCTTCCTTTGGAGGGGAAGTAAAGCCGGCGGTCCCATGTCATAGATTTATGCCATGTAAAAGAACCCTCCACTAACTACACTTGTGTGAAGCTAAATTTGTAGGTTAAATTTGATTAACGCTCTATTGTTCCAACGTTCGTCACCAGGTACTATTTGCGGAGGCATCTAGTTGCCCAGTCTGCAGTTAGGTGTCGCGGATGGTAGCATTTGGCAGCACAAGTAGGAACTACTTGAAATTGATCGTCTGCAGTTCTTGCCTGAATTACAGATACACACACTAATACAGGCATCACACTTAACACCGGTTATCCGACAGTTTCTACACACACCCAAAGTACACGGGGCTACATGACCGCGTTGTTGCAGCCCCTAAACTAAGGAACCAACCAACGAGTTATGGAAGGAAGGGTCGAGGACAAGAACTGTAGGGGTAGACCAAGGTTAGAATATGTTCAACAGATTGCATCGGATGTAAGGTGTGGTAGCTATGTAGAGATGAAGCGATTAGCTCAGATATGAGGGCATGGAAAGCTGCTTCAAGCCAGTCAAAAGTCTGAAGGCTCAAATCTAAATGGTGATTTCAGGTGACGGTAACCTCCTGCCCAAACTTAGCCACCTAGTTATAAGCGTACTAGTTCGGTTATTATAATAACATAGTTTATTATATACATATCAAACACATTCAAGTACCTGGGCAGATGACCATGAAGTCACAAGCCCTAAATGAAATAACAATAAATCGCTCGGGCCGGCTTTGTTTAAAGGTTATTGACCACAAAGTGTTCACTGCCCGTTCGATGCAACCAGGATAATTCACAAATGGTCTAATCTTGCAAAAGGAAAGAGCACATTCATTGCTTGTTTACTGTTTAAAATAACTAAATATGGTTAGTAACATCGTTACCACAAACAAACACTATACTAGTCACCTTAAAAGGGACGTAAAACAAATAACATTATTATTATTATTATTTTCGTTTCGGTCGTCTGCGGTCCACGAGCCAATATCAATGCCGTTCCTTCTTCTTCCTCCAGTATTCCTTAATCATCTCACTATGTTTCCTCTTCCTTTCCTCGGACCATTTCGAGCCGGTTTTCTTTCCCTTCCCCCCTTGGAATCCTTCCATTTTTAGCACTTTTTGCCTAAAAATATCTCTCTGAGTTGTATCTTCTTATCTGATATTGTTTCTTTCCAAATCCTTTTTGACTTCTTATTCCACAGGAATGTGAAGATCTGCTTGGTTACCCTACTGTCATCCATCCTGTACTAATGTCCAAAAAATAGTAATCTCCTCTTTCATATTGTTTCTGATATGTTTTCGATATATTACATCATTACTTCTTAATTTTCAGAATTCTGGAGTTTTTAAAGGACGTTATTATTATTATTATTGCCGGCCCTGTGGTGTTGGGGTAGCACGCCTGCCTCTCACCCAGAATCTCCGGGTTCGATTCCCGGCTCCGTCAGGGATTTTAGAAACTGATGTGAAGGCTGTAACGGGGCGCACTCAGCCTCGTGACGACAATTGAGTATCTGTCTGACAGTGAGGCAGTGCCCCGGTCACGTAAACCAAGATTAACGGCCGAGGGGACCCGACGCGCTGACCACACGTCACCCCAATATCTTCAAGCCAGATGGCTGGGTAGCGGTCGCTTGGTAGGCCTAGGCCCTACATGGGCTGTAGTGCCAGGGGTTATTATATATTATTTTTATTTTTATTAACCCCCAACCCGGCTTAAGCGGAGCAGAAATGTTGTTTGTCGTCCATGTAAATTTGCAACTTTTTATTTACGCTACCATTTTCTCAAGAACTTTTAACAGGGATGTTCCTTGATGTTCTCGCCTTACTTTACACATGCGTTTTGAATTTATTTATTTTTTGATTTATTTTGTTAACAATTGTATTTATTTTAACAGCATTTTCTTGAACATTTCCATCTGGCAAAATTAAACTACTGTCGACCAAAGTATTATGTGTACTCGAGTTTGAAGGTTGTTTGTTAAGTAACCAATAGACCTATACCATCAACATTTTCGTCGTTCTATTTTACGTTAGTTCATGTAGGTTTGGATTTTTAAATTTATATTTTAATATATTTTTTTATCGCAGTTGGAACACAAAAAGTGCACGTCTTTAAGCGTGTTTCAACCATGCGTCACATTTAAAATTTATTATCTCAAAAGCCCGTCATCAGATCTAATCCAAATTTTAACACAATATACATTGGAATGTTGTATAACTGGTTTATTAATTTCACAATTTTGTGTGTCCAAGAAACAAAGTTGTTATCATTGTTGTAAGGTAACTTTTTCTCGGCTCGGGGTGGTTGGAAAATGTAGTTCTTGGTTGCGTTGTAATCGTTATACATCAAATAGTTATTCTGTAGGACTGTGAAATACGTAAATTAATTCACTTATTTTATATCGTTTTTTTTTTCTTTTTACCCTCCAGGTTGGTGGAACCCTCGGACTCAGCGAGGGAACTCACCACTACCGCCTCTACGGGCAGTGTCCTGGAGCTGGGATACAACTGGTGAGGTGAGATTGGCACCTCGCCCAGGCGGCCTCACCTGCAAAGCGAACAGGGGCCTCATGAGGGAAGGTAAGGGATGGTTAGGATGGATAGGCAAGGAAGAGAGAAGGAGGCGGCCGTGGCCTTGAAGAAGGTACCATCCCGGCATTTGCCCGAAGACGAAGTGGGAAACCACGGAAAACCACTTCGAGGATGGCTGAGGGGGAATCGAAACCCCTCTACTCATTTGGGCCACCCGAGGCTGAGTAGACTCCGTTCCAGTCCTCGTACCACTTCTCAAATTTCGTGGCAGAGCCGGGAATCGAACCCAGGACCTCCGGGGCGGCAGCTAACGGTTTGTATTTGTACGAGGAAATAACACATGGTTCTCCCGCTAGCCACTCCAAGAAAAGCTGTACAGCGTTGCTGAGATGGAGCCCATCACTTCCGAGCGAGACGCGCCATGATGCGTGTGGGCACCATTTCGGCAACTCTGTATAGCTTTTGCCGGAGCGGCTAGCTAGTGAAACATGTCTTATTTCCCCGTAGAAATACAAACCGATAAAAAATAAGTGAATTGATTTACGTATTTCACAGTCATACAGCATAACATTTCGATGTATAAGGATTACAATGCAACCAAGAACTACATTTTCCAACCACCCCGAGCCGAGAAAAAGTTACCTTTCAAAAATGATAACAACTTTGTTTCTTGGACACACACAATTTTGAAATTAATAAACCAGTTATACAACATTCCAATGTATATTGTGTTAAAATTTGGGTTCTATCTGATGACGGGTTTTTGATATAATAATTCTTAAATGTGACGCATGGATGAAACACGCTTAAAAACATGCACTTTTTGTGTTCCAACTGCGATTAAAAAAATATTAGAATATAAATTAAGAATTCCAAACCTACATGACCTAACGTAAAATAGAACGATGAAAATGATGATGTTATTGGATTTTATGTAGGTCTATTGGTTACTTCACAAACAACCTTCAAACTCGAGTGCACATAATACTTTGGTCGACAGTAGAGTACATTTTGATAAACGACTGTGTTAAAATATAACAGACATCAGGAGGAATTACTTGTAAAAAAGTACCTATCCTAAATAGTATCATGGCCGCCGCGCGAGTCCAACCCGATATCTCGCGAACCAATGATTGGAGATGGGCGTATGCGGTGTCAAATGAATCGTAATGAAGCCCCCTTTCCTATACATTACGTTTTTCACCCCAAGATAAAAACTACCCTTACCCCAGGGGTGAAATAGTGATTTTTTTACGTATGTGCACTCACGGGTGTTGTAAGATGGCGGGCTGTTTAAATGATTATTTATGAATTTACTCTTGTTTTTTAAAGAATTGATTAACTGCAAGGTTATTGACCAGAGAGTTTCCAAACTGATAATAATCGTAGAAACCTGATCCAGGATTTAAATGAATGTAGCCTATGTAATATGCTTTATTTTAGATTTTGTCCAAGCACTAATCTACAAGGTCATTGACCCGAGATTTTTTAACCAATAATTCTAGAAACTTGATCCAGAATTTAAATGGAATCCATATATTATTTTCTATTGTCATGATTTCTTATTTTTAGATTTAGCTAAAGGACCAGATTACTACAGTAGGTCATGAAGCCGCATGTTGAAAACTTGCAGAAAAAATAAATGTGTTTTAGCAAAGAAAGTAGAATCAAATCTTTTTCCGCTCGCTAAGGAAACCGCGACAGTTTTGGTTTTAGGACGAGGGGCGCTCCACCACTCGTTTGGCTTTTTGATGTCCATTGTCTAATAGAGAGAAAAGTAAGAATCTAGAGAAGACAGGAAGCTTGTAATTTTACGTGACCTTTAATCTCGCGGTCATGGGCCATGGGACCTCCTATTTTACGTGGAATCCGAACCACAGGACATGGCATTTCACTTTGAAAATCTCATATGCATTGACTGGGAATCGAACCTGGCCCACCGTGGTGAGAGGCCAACAGCTTGTCCACTGCGCGACCACGCCCCTAGAATCTAGAGAGAAATCTAGTGAAAAATACAAAATCTACATTGTGGGTTTCAATAATAGGACGCGCGGTTATGGGAGAATATAATATAATGATGATCTTATTCTACAGGGTGTCTTTTATGTACCTTTGGAGAATGATAGGTCGTGTAGGGGACGGGTATAGAAGTCATTTGAAATAGGGGACTTGGGGTCGTAGCGGCCTCCTTAACCCCTAAATTAAGGGTTGATTCAGGCCCTCCACCCTGCAAGTTAGGCAACCGACACAAGCCTATATTATATTTCTCAATCCTTTAAATCTTGGCAAGATTCATTTCACCACGTGGCGCTGGCAGGTACTACCGTCCTTTCCCGCCGCAACGCTATCCATTACGCCAGCGCCACGTGGTGAAATGAATCATGCTAAGAGTTAAAGGATTGAGAAGGTAATAGAGGCTTGGGTCGGTTGCCCAACTGACAGGGTGGAAGGCCTGAATCAACCCTTATTTTAGGGGTTAAGGAGGCCGCTCCGACCCCAAGTTCCCTATCTCAAATTACTTCTATACACGACCTATCATTCTCCAAAGGTACATAAAAGACAACCTGCATAATACGCTAAGGCTAAGGTGTATGTTTCACAAAACTCAAGCTCCTAAACCAGAAGGAGTTAGAAGATGTGGTTTGTACCAAAATCTTCCAAATCGTCTCAATAGGACATGAAAAATCTTGCATTTCTTGAAAAGTTAACAGAAATATATGTATTTGTTTATAAAGTGCTTTTAAACAAATAAACAAGAAGATAGCCCCTGTGAGAACTCTGTAGCGTACAGCCACATAGCACTAGAGCTAGGCGGGTAGTCCGTACACATGGGGCACGTACAACCCATTATTAGAGAGTTCTCGCACGGGTGCGCTAGTAGATGATAATTATTGCTTTGGGGGTGTGGTGGCGCAGTGGACAAGCTGTTGGCCTCTCACCAACGTGGACCAGGTTCGATTCCCGGTCAATCCATGTGAGATTTTCGAAGTGAAATGCCATGTCCTGTGGCTCGGATTCCATGTAAAGAGGAGGTCCCGTGGCTCATGATCACATGATTAACGGTCACGTTAAACTACAAGCTTCCTTCCTTCCAATTGTTTTTTTAAGGGACCTAACATCTAGGTTATCGGCCCTTAATGATCTGGGTGATAGCGAAAATGACAATGATATGGGAACCATAACGAAAACCAAGGTAGACTGAAAAAAAACGTACTAAATGTAACTTAGACTGAAAGCACTCACAAGAGGCAAGTTAAAGGAAAAAGACTGACAAAGTGGAATTTAGATTCGAAATATCCACAAATTGCAATTTAGATGCAAAATGCTATCCAAGAATGAAAATACTTGCATGAAGCGATTGAGGTTGAAAATACTTACAAAATGCAATTGAAATTCAAAACACTCACTAAATGTCGGCGCCCGCGATGCAAAATACTTACAAAATGCAATGTAGATTGAAAATTCTTACAAAATGCAAGTGAAATGGAAAATGCTCACAAAATGCAATTTAGATTGAAAATAATCACTTAAGGTAGCCTAAATTTAGATTGAAAAAAGACTTATAAAATGGAATTTAGAGTAAAAATACGCAAAAAATTGAATTTAGATTCAAAATACTCACAAAATGCAATTTAGATTCAAAATACTGTACTTACAAAATGCAATTTAGGTTGAAAATACTTACAAAATGCAATTGAACTTCAAAATACCCAGGAATGCAATTTAGATTCAAAATACTGCACTTACAAAATGCAACTTATATTGAGAACACTTACAAAATGCAATTTTGGTTGAAAATACTTACAAAATGCAATTGAAATTCAAAATTCTCACGAAATGCAATTTTGATTCAAAATATTTGCGAAAATACAATTTAGATTGAAAATGCCGGCAAAATGCAATTGGGGTTGAAAAATAATTACAAAATGCAATTAAAATTCAAAATACTCAGAAAATGCAAGTGAAAATAAAAATGCTTACAAAATGCAATTTAGATTGAAAGTACGTGCAAAATGCAATTTAGATTGAAAAAAAAACTCACAAAACGGAATTTAAATTGAAAAAGGAAGCTTGTAGTTTAACGTGACCGTTAATCTCGCGATCATAAGCCACGGGACCTCCTTTTTACGTGGAATCCGAACCACAGGACATGGCATTTCATATCGAAAATCTCACATGCACTGACCGGGAATCGAACCCGGTCCGCCTTGGTGAGAGGCATACAGCTTGACCGCTGCGCCACCATGACCCTGAATTTAAATTTAAAAGACGTACAAAATATAAAAGAAAAAGAAGGTGGAACCCTCGAAGAATGAGGGATCCAGAAAGATGAGAGAAGGGCCAATTAATAATAATAATAATGTTATTGGTTTTACGTCCCTTTTAACTACACTGGCTTTTAGAGACGCCGGGGTGCCGGAATTTTGCCCCGAAGGGGATCTTTAACGTGCCAGTAAATCTACTGACACGGCTCCCTCGCATTTGCGCACCCTCAAATGCCAGCTGACTGCGCCAGGTTTCGAACCTGCAACCTTGGGCTCAGCAAGCGAGAACGTTACCCCTGAGCCACGCAGCCAAACCAGGGCCAATTAAGGCGGGAAAGGAAGAGACTCGCTAAGCCTCAGATACCCTAATACCGTCGGGGTCGGAAGAGAACAAGAGTTGACCAAGGGAGGCCGACAGTAAAGATAACAGAGAGGAGTCTGGCACAAGTAAGTGGAAGCAATGCCGGACTCAGCTGGGTTCCCGTGGTCGCCAACCCACGTCCCACGAGATGTTAGCCACTGGAGGGGGGGAATAGAAAGTATTGTTAAAAATAAGATTAGGGCGGATGTTACGCACCTACTGTAAGGTGTTGCAAGCCCCTGCGTGTGGTAACAAAACTTCACATGGCCATGGTGTGCGCAATACACATTGATATTCTTCATTAGGCGATGCCTTATAGGTTATGTTATGTGATATGTGGGGATTGGCGAACATGGAATGGCGTAACAGCACATGACTGACAACATTCAAGTTGCATTACATTCCAATGTTTGCAAACACGAATGCAAAATTGATTCAAGCTAACATTACGAAATTATACTCATATTTCACCATGTAACTTATTTAAGGTGGTAAAGCTAAACGGAAAGCTTGCATGAATGTATGGGCAGAAATATATACACTTCTTCTTCTTTCTCTTTACACCATTCCCACTCGTATGTGGGGTCGATGTTTCTGACAGCTCTCCTCCATGCACATCCTCTTCTGACAACTGTTTTTCTCTGAGATCCTCCCGTACATAATCCATCCATCTTCGCTTAGGTCCGCCTCGCATTCTCACTCCCTGTATTTGCATGTCTAGCATCTTCCTCCCCACGTAGGATTCCTCCCTTCTTCTCACATGCCCATACCATTGAAATCGCTTTTCTTGTATCTTCTTAGATATTTCCACAACCTTCATTGTTCCTCTTATTTTGACATTTTCCACTCTATCACGCTTAGTCACTCCACTCATCCACCTGAGCATTTTCATTTCCGTGACGTCAAGCCTGTCTGTGTGCGTTTTGAGTGCAGGCCATGTTTCAGAGCCATACAGCAATCCAGGTCTTACGACAGTTTTATATATTTTCCCCTTAACCTTAGGCTTGATCCTGCGGTCAGAGAGCACTCCTGACATACATACACTAATGCTAATATATACACCCCGAAGCACAGTGGGAGTACTCACACGTCAATAACCTTTATCCAGATCAATCGTTTGCCCATTAATGCTTGTTCTCATAATTACAAGGTGTATTTTGTATCCCATCTGTTGGTAACAGTAATGTCACGTCAATCGGTAACGCCAAACAAACATGGCAATTATTGTTGTTGAATGAGCAAGAAACTACAGGGCGCCCGAGAATGTTCTCAGCAGTGGGTACGTGCAGCTACGAATGGTTGAGTCATGAGTTTAGTTGGCTGCACTGCACTGTGTCCTTGAAAGCGGGACTCCCCCGTGTGAGCTGTCGGTGTGTATCGCGATAAGCGCGCGAGCCTGCATGTCTTCAGCGTGTATTAGTCAGCGAGCGTTCAAATAGATTATTATTGGAAGATTGCAACAGTATACAGGCGGAAATATTTACTACTGAAGAGAGAGTTTTTTGGTGGAATACGTTTTTCGCGAAGGCAATCGGTTTACAGAAAATGTAAAATTAAGATTTCAGGCGCGGTTTCCTAATTCAAAGTGTCCAAACCGTGATACCTTTCGGGATTTGGTAAGTAAATTTCGTGTGACTGGCTCAGTTCATGATGTACCGGGAACAGGCAGGCCTACGCTTTTAAAGGACGAAAAACTTGATGAAATCTCCGATATAATGCTGCGCAGTCTAAGTAAATCAACAAGAAAATTAGCTCAACAAACAGGAATCTCCAAGTCGACAGCACATAAAGCTGTAAGAGACAAGCTTCAGTTGTTCCCTTATAAAGTTACCGTGGTTCATGAATTAAAACAAACTGTTTACTGAAAAAGAGTGATGTACTGTGAATGGTTCCAGCATCTGTTATGAATGGCTGTGGTGAGTACAAAGTTTACTGTTTGTTTGTTATGATGCAAGCGCCAGCCGTGCTACCAACGTAACTGCTGTAGCTAGCTCTCGCAGACGCATGTAGGCGCTGCGGAGAACATTCCCGGACTCTCTGCATAAACGCATATTAATCTACCGGTATAATAATATCGTATGGCCTCGGGTGCCGGGTGCAAGCTTTGTTATTTGACACCCAGAGGGTAGCTTGCATGTCGAATTTCTTTGTTCCTTGACTATGAAAGTCAAGGAGGTTAGATGTTAGATATCTAATCTTCTTGAACTCTATAGCGCTTCTAGTAGAGAAATAAGGAACTTTGTGTTGGCGGAAACACCCGAGATTAATTTTGCCATTATGAACTCGGCCTACTGAATTCAAATGGGTTCTTTGACATGCCAACATTGTATGACATGCGTATCGTATTTTTGCCGCATTTCAAAAATCACTTACCACGGCCAGGAGCGAACCTGCAATCTTGGGGTTAGTAGGTCGAGTTCATAATGGCAAAAATTAATCTCGGGAGTTTCCGCCAACACAAAGTTCCTCATTTCTCTACCAGAAAGCGCTATAGTGTTCAAGGAGCTTAGATATATAAGATCTAACCTCCTTGACTTTCATAGTCAAAGAACAACGAAATTCGACATGCAAGCTACCCTCTGGGTGTCAAATAGCAAAGGATGCACCAGGAACCCGAGGCCATACGATATTATTATCATTAGTTCCAACGTTCACCGCCAGGTGCTGACTGCGATGACATCTAGGAGCCAAGTCCGCAGCTAGTTGTCGTGGACGGTAGCATTTTGTAGCAAAAGTAGGAACCACTTGAAAAATTGATCATCTGCAGCCCTTCCACCTGAATCACAGATAACACACACTAATACGGCCATCACAATTAACACTGGTTATCAGACAGATTCTACACTCACCCAAAGTACAGGGGACTACATGACCGCGTTGTTGCAGTCTCTAAACTGAGGAACCAACCAATCAACTGTTTTAATAATGTTCGGAATGTGGGTAGTTACTTGTTTATCCCATATTAAAGCAATCAGCTCAGACTGTATTCTTATGATATGGATTTGAATTGAAGTTTTGATGACATCTTCATGGTTCATTCATTGAAAGCAAAGACCTTGATGCAAAACAGACTGGCTGCGTGGCTCAGCGGTAACGTTCTCGCTTGCTGGTCCCAAGGTAGCAGGTTCATATCCTGGCGCAGTCAGCTGGCATTTGAGGGTGATTTACTGGCACGTTAATGATCCCCTTCGGGGCAAAATTCCGGCACCCCGGCGTCTCCAAAAGCCAGAGTAGATAAAAGGGACGTAAAACCAATAACATTATTAACATGCAAAACAGGAAACAATCCCTACTAGCGAACTGGGTGAAGAAAAAGGATATGAGCTTATGGTACCACAATGTTATGAATTGCAATAATAGTTCACATTTTATCACTTAGAAAAGTAGGAACAATACGAACAACATTTTCCTGTACGTCCATGTACTATACAGGGTGAACAAAAAATGCTGCACTTGGAGGTCGGCATGCGGTTCCTCGTCGAAATTCACGACAAAAGTTTATGTTGCAAAACCTAGTCCCGCCAATAGGTTTAACAGAAATGCGTGTTAAGAAGCGAGGCTCTGGCAACGCTGTAACTGCATGTAGCGTGGTCAAGAGCAGGTCGCAGGAACTCGGCGCTCTGCGGGAGCTTTCTCTGTACATTCCGATGCACTGCAGGATGTGACAGTGTTGCGAGCTTCTCGTTTTCATACATGTGTTTTCAAACAGCACCCGATCCGATTTTGCTATTGAAACTTTTGTCTTGCAATTGGATGAGGAATCGCATGCCGACCTCCAAGTGCGGCATTTTTTGTTCACCCTGTATAGGCTAACTTAATGGGCAAATAAAACCGCGACTGATCCACCTAAAATAGAAATAATACATTAGAAAATACTGCAGATCAAAACAAAACTAGTAAACAGATCTTAATTTCCATAGGCCCATTGCCTTCGAACATTCTCTAATATTCCGTTGTTAAATAAAGGACTTATTAGTTACTTAATACAGTCAATAATGATGCAGAATAATGCTCGTGATAACTCAGGTCGGTGAGAGTTACTTTCATTGGGTAAGTTGGCAAAAGTAATCGGCAAAACCCTCCTAGATCCTTCGGTCTCATATATATTCTTTACTTCGTAAGTCTAGGACTCTAGGTGGTGTTGGATTCTTCCAAACTCTACGTCATCAGGTCTGGTGGTCTGATGTAAGGATCTTCAGTGGGTACTCTGCTCTAATATGTTCCTTGGGACTGGCTACAGATATCGTTCCAGTTTTCTTGAAACATTAAGTCTTAGCCTGATCTTGAAAGAAAGAATAAGGAAAAATAAGAGAACGTTTATGGCATTTTTTATCGTTTATTGCAGTAAGCTGTTTGACATTTTGAAAACGATTGGAATAAAGTGCAGGGACAGGAGGGTGATCTACAATCTATACAGAAACCATACAACAGTCATTAGAGCTGAAGGACATGAGAGAGAAGCTGGTAATCAGAAATGTGTAAGGGATGACTGCAACTTATCACCCATACTTTTCAACCTTTACATTGAACAAGCAATGAAGGAAATTATAGAAAAAAATAAGCAGGAGTAAAGATTCAAGGAGAAATAATTTCAACTCTGAGATTTGCTGATGACATCGTCATCTTGGCCGATAAGCCTGAGGATTTGAATGAGTTTTTGAATGGTATGGACTACGTCTTGAGGAAAGAATTCAAGATGAAAATCAATAAATGTAAAACAAAAATCTGAAATGCAGCCGAAAGAAATCAGAAACCCCCATGGACGTTAAATTGGCAGGTGAAAAATTAAAGGAAGTAGGAGACTTCTGTTTCTTAGGAAGCAAAATAACCAGTGATGGACGAAGAAAAGGGGATATAAAAAGTAGGTTGGCTCAGGCAAGGAAAGGATTTCTAAAGAAAATAAATCTATTGACATCGAATAGATTTAGGTATTAAAAAGTCATTTCTGAAAGCCTTGGTCTGGAGCGTGGTGCTCTATGGAAGTGAAACTTCGACTGTTCGTGCAGCAGAAAAGAGGAGAATAGAAGCATTTGAAATGTGGTGTTACAGGAGAATGATGGGTAGATAGGGTTACAAACGAAGAGGTATTAAGACGAGTGGGAGAGGAGAGATGTTTCTGGCGACTGCTAATGAAGAGAGGAGATAAGTTGGTAGGACTCATACTAAGACACCCAGGAATAGCAAGCTTAGTTATGGAAGGAAGGGTCGAGGACAAGAACTGTAGGGGTAGACCAAGGTTAGAATATGTTAAAATAGATTGCCTCGGATGTAAGGTGTGGTAGCTTTGATTAGCTCAGGACAGGGAGCCACGGAGAGCTGCATCAAACCAGTCAAAAGACTGAAGACTCAAACATTGTACCCCATTTCTCTCCTGTAGCAGGAGAGGTCATGCTTGAACGAACAGATAATGATATCAACCTCGCCTTATTAAGTCCACGTCTAGGTCGACGTGTTTCAACCTTTCACTTGCCCAACTTCCTGACTCTAATTTTCAGCACTCAAATTGTCAATTGATTTACGGATTCTGATACGCAGGCAGGCTTACCAACTTAATATTATTAAATATGCGACATTGCTTTGCAAAAACCAGGCCGCATATCGGCGCTTTTTCTTCTCACGTTAAGGCTTCTCCTTGTGCGTCTCTAGAACTGTGGTTACTTGAAGAGCGACACCAGTCCCTAAAGATTAATTGGGCGACATCGGTGGCGTAGTCGGTTGCATGCTGAGCTTCTATGCCCAAGATAGCGGGTTAAAACCCGGCCGAAGCCGTCGGATTTTTTTAAGAGCGTTAAAAATCCTTCGGAGGGGAAGTAAAGCCGGCGGTCCCATGTCATAGATGTGTGGCATGTTAAAGAACCTTCCACTAATTACACCTGTGTGAAGCTAAATTGAATAGGTTAAGAATGTAAACAAAGCTCTTAGGTTTCTACGTTCGTTGCCAAGAGCCGACTGCGGTGGCGTCTAGTAGCTAAGTTCTGAACTTGGCCTAGTACCGTACTCGTTGATGGTGGTGCTTGGCGGCAAAAGTAGGAACTATTTGAAAAATTCTAAGTTGCAGTCTGTACTTAAATTAAAAAACAGACAACACACACTAATACAGTCATCACAATTAACACCGGTTATCAGACAGATACCGGGTGAGTTAGCCGTGGTCGTTACGGCATGACTGTTGGCAGTCGCTCACATCCGGGAGGCGAGGTGGTTCGAATCCTCCCGCCGGCAACCTTGAAGATGGTCTTCTGTGGTTTCCCATCTTCCTTCCAGGCAAATGCCGGGGTTGGTCCCTAACTATAGGCCACAGCCGCTACCTTCCAACTCCTCGCCCTTCCATTCCAACTTTCCTCCCCAACGGTACTTGTAGCTCACCCATTGGGTGTCCGTCTCGAAGCAGCTACAAAACTGGCGAGCCGAACATGTCCTCGGACACTCCCGGCACTAAAAGCCATACGCTAAAAAAAACAGACATTCTACACACACCCAAAGTACACGGGGCTACATGACCGCGTTGTCGCAGCCCCTAAACTTAAGAACCAACCAACCAAAGATTAATTGAAGTTCTTCACGTAAGCATGTCCCTGCCTCTACCACAACATGTAGTGTGTCCAATCCTCTCGATTAGAAATGGCATGACGCTCTTGAACTTGAAGAAAGCCAACCAGTTTGGTGAGATGATGGTCAGTGTCAATGGTTCAGTTTGTTTTGCCAGTCGAGCTACAGGACGAGGTTGTACATTCAACTGTCAAGTGACCTTATTCGGAAACAAAGTCCTTTCTGACAATCTTATATATTTGATTGAGTCCTTTCCTTTTTCGTAATTTAGATATTAATTTTTAATGTTATAGCTGCCGTTCACGGGAGAACTCTGGTCAAAGCCAACGAGGAAGACAGGTCATGGCGCGTAAAGTAAATCCTTGTGTGACCTAAGCAATGTAGATTGCACGGCCAACGAAAAGGACAGGCCATGGCGTGTAAAGTAAATCCTTGTGTGACCTAAGCAATGTAGATTGCACGGACAACGAAAAGGGCAGGCCCTAGCGCATAAAGCAAATCCTTGTGTGACATAAGCGATGTAGATTGCACGGCCAACGAAAAGGACAGGCCCTAGCGCATAAGTTAAATCCTTGTGTGACGTAAGCAATGTAGATTGCATGGCCAACGTAGGCCGTCAAGAAAATCAATCGACACGCGTAAGCTAATGAATGAGCAGGCACATCGCCGAAGCAACCAAAGAATGCGATCCAGCAGGCAGTGGATGAGATAGAAATCTAGTTTACATGGTCTCTGATGAACTAATTAATCGAAATTTCAAACAGATAATACTTGTTGAAGCAGGTGAAAACATCTATTCAGTGTAATTTTATTCATGGAGATTGGCTTTGTATTGCTTGAGGTTGACAACAGAAACTGTAAGATAGTGAATGTTCCGCACGTCCTATTCTTACATCAGAATATATGGTTTGTAACATGGTGGTTATCAGCCCCGTTCTAGGCCTACGTAGACGTGTGCAATATTTGTCGGATAACCTTTGTTACTTTGAAGTCTGTATTAGTGTGTAGGCCTATATTTGTAATTTAGGTTACATTTGCCATTACGTTAGAAACCATCCCGGCGTAGCATTTGCCTGAAGTAAAAGTGGGAAATCACATGTAGAATATCTGCGAGGATGAGTGTACCTCGTCCCAACCCTCAGATCAGAATCACATTTCTTGACAGAGCCAAGAATTAAACAAAGAAATTTAGTGAGTGTTGATTTTATTGACACCAGCCGTTAACCTTTAAACCCTGCCCTAAAGTCCCTTGACACCAGGAACGTTGTAGTGTAGGCTACAGTTAGTTCTAAAACATACTGCTCCATACCAGTTTCTGTAGCATCACTAATTCCATATTTATTTGCTATGGAAAAAGGCGTCGAATTTTACGGAATGTCGAGTTATTGAAGGTTGAGTTTCCGACATTCTATAGCACTTCGAAACTCTTTTTGGTAAATTAATCAAATTGTTACGGTATTTGCCATACACAATGAGAAATGTTTTGGTGCATGGTATCTCAGTGCCATTGGCAGCAGTGGGTACATCCCAAGATGACGTCATGTCATATGTTCCAGAAAATGAAGACACCCTGATGATTGTTGCGGTTTGGAATGTGACGACTGACCGCAACTACCGGAAGAAGCCTCAACTTCCGGTAGGTGTAGCAACCAATAACTAATGAGAACAACATTCAAACGAGAATGAAATTAACGGTAGTTTTAAGGTACGTTATGCAATGGATGTATCACAGCGTCTGTACATACACCTCCGAAGATCTTAACAGAGCTTGTCTTCAGATAAACAATAGCCGTTGCCATTTTTAATATTGTTGGCAGATGTTCCTAAACTCAGGAAATACAGAGAGTTGCTCCAAATTAAAATACAAATTGGGCGTGGCCCTTGATTTGAGGTGGTGTTGGTAGTGGTGGTGGTGAATGTCGTTTTAACGGGCGAAACATGTAGTTCATCTACCGCTAATGATAATGAAAAAGACTCAATCTGTCAAGAAATGCAAGTCTGGTATGAAGGCTGGAACGGGGAACACTCAGTCTTGTGAAGCAGAACTGAAAAGAGGTGGATTCGATTCCCATCTAATCCATTCTGGGAGAAATTTCCCGTGGTTTCCCACTTCTACTCCAGGCAAATGCCGGTGTGGCGGATGTTAGCGCAACCTAGGTAGATGGCAGATAATAGTGCCACCTATAGTAAAGCCATCGTTACTTCCGACTTGACGTTTCAGTGTTACCCTAGAGTTACCTAGCGGTCAGAAGGAAAATCACTTTAACTGGCCAATCACAGGCAATCATTCAAATCGATATATCACGTCAGGGTCACAAATTGTAGAGGTTTCAAGATATACAGAAATATAATGAGGGTGTCAGCCTGTCAGTATACAATATAAATGATATATGATAGTCCAACAGTTGATGTGCTTGATTCTTGTTTATTTAACAACAGTGAAGACAAAAAGAAAAAGCAAAGAATATAATATGTTACACACTATGTACCTTGGTAGCGCTAGTGTCCGTGGCGCTAGTATTCACCACATACCTAGGACTACCAAATCTGGTCGACAAGTTACCTTCCCTCGTAGATTCCTAGACGCTGTCACTGGGAAGGGAGTGTGTGGCGGATGTTAGCGCCACCTAGGTATAGCCTATAGTGTGTATCATATTATATTCTTTACATTTTTCTTTTTGTCTTCATTTTTGTTAAATAAACAAGAATCAACCACATCAACTGTAAGCTTATCACATATCATTCATATTGTTTGTATACTGAAACCCACATTATATTATATCTTGAAACCTCTACACCGGGATGGTTCCTAACATAAGGTTCCAATCCTCACCAGAATTCAAATACACCAGCTTATCAGACAAATGCTACACTCACCCAAGTACACGGGGCTAAATGATCTCGATGCCCAACCCCTCAAATGAACCCTGTATTAAGATATTGCTCACCTTAGTGTTGCTGATTAGAATTGTGGGTTGTAACAGTGTTTAGTGGAACTTTTTTTTTGGTCTTGTATTAGTAGAGTAAAAGTGGGAAACCACGGAAGACCACTTTTAAGTTGGATGAAATGGGAATCAAACCCAGCTGCTGTCAGTCTTGCCTCATGGGACAGTGTACCCCGTTCCAGCCCTCAAACCAGAGTTAAATTTCATGGAGGAGCTGGGAATTTCTCTAGAAGCTATTGGGACCCGTGGTTCGTTTTTCTCGTCAATAAAGCTAATTTTTATTCACAACCTGTGTTATTATGTTGCCTGTTATTAAAGTTAGATTGAGAAGGAGGCGGCTACTGTACACAAAGTTATTGTCTATTTTGAATCCGGTTACCTATCCACACATCTACTTTCCTAAAATTGTAATTCTTGTATAAGTATAAATGCTTTTTCTTTTCAGGGGGAACGCGGGGTTACGCGTACCCCTTAAACATTTGAAAAATGTTTAAGAAAAAATATTGGTACATTTGTATCTAGTCGGGCAAATATAACTTCCGACTTGAAAGTTCATCGATCAGCTGGCGTCAACGCGCTGTTCGCAACAGCTGGAGGAGATTTCGAGTTATTCTCGATTTAAATCGATCTATCGAATCAGTTTCTTTTGGTAGGCAACTCGGCACTCCGTTCTTATAAGCACGCAGGCTCGTGTTCGGAGGGGGGGTAGGTTGTTAGTTTGTGCGTGTGGTTAGTTTTGAAGAATGAAGAAAATAACTAACTATTTAACATCCACCCAGGCATCGAAAAAGCTGAAAGTTAATGATTCGAACACAACAATAACCGGACTTTGCAAATTGCCGAAAATTGCAAGATCGTGATGTTTAGTCGACTACAACTGAGAGTGCCACTTATTTTTTTTTATTTTTTTTTTATTTTTTAGAAAAAAAAGCACTGATTTTTAACCATTTTCTTTTGGTGGGCACGGAAACCAGTTGGTAGTTCGTGTGCCTCGTCATACTGCGCACTGTGGTCATTCTTTTATTTTTGTTTCGGTTTCCATCAACAGAGTGCGCTATTATATGTTGCATTCCAACTAGTTTCGGCGCTCTTGGCCTGCTAACCGACTACATTGTTAGTGCATGAGCCATGAGCTGACAGTGGAAGAGGACGTTGCTACCTATTCACCACCAAGGAATGTCATTCTAAAGGGCAAAAGTACAACAATGTTAACAAACCGACCATAATCTTATTATACTGTATAATACGCTAAGGCTAAGGTGTATGTTTCACAAAACTGAAGCTCCTAAACCAGAAGGAGTTAGAAGGTGTGGTTTGTACCAAAATCTTCCAAATTGTCTCAGTAGTACAGGAAAAATCTTGCGTTTCTTGAAAACTCAACGGAAATATATGTATTTGTTTATGAAGTGCCTTTAAACAAATAAACAAGACGATAGCCCCTGCGGGAACTCTGTCGCCTAAAGCCCGCATAGCACAAGCGCCGGGCGGGTAGTCTGTTCACATGGGGGGCGCACAACCCATTATGCGAGAGTTCACGCACAGGTCCGCTAGTTTGTTCTGATTGCAAGAGGTTGCAGAAAACACAGTGATAAAACAGTCGTATATTCCACGTGTGGTGAAGATGGCGAAGAGACTGGTCACTAAATAATTTACTTTCCGAACTTCTTTTTCCATGATATTTTGATTTTGTTTGCAACTGTTGTTAATTAGGTTCTATTTTTGCCATTTAAGGTTCAAAATACAAGATATTTTGATTATTATATAATGCAAATCACGAAAAAGGAATTTAGTCTGGTGGTCACAAAATACGCCTGCCCGTTTGTATTTCTAGGGTTAAGATAGTTATCGTTATGGACTATTGAAGAATTGTAGGCTAATTGACTAATCTGTACAAATGTAGATTTTCTTCCCGTGGAATCTCATATTTCACGTCTATTGTTAAACGACGGAAGTTGTTATTCAGTGAGCTAGTTGCTCGCAGGCTGTAATAAGTATACAGGCACCTTAACAGGAAACAAACAAGAAAGCATCATGTAACAAAGTACGGTAACTAAGCTATTGGTGTAAAGGGGCAACAATAAACATGGAATAGCGTATTGATTTTCGAGTTTAGTTAGTTATTGTGGTGTTGAGGGGAGGAACTACGAAGTTATCTGCCCCAAATTTTTGAGTTTTATTAAAAACAAGCAACCCTCCCCGGCTTTGCCCGGGAATAGTTATGAATGCATTAAATGATAAGCGCTTTTATTTCAATGTCAATGAACTACGGCCTATATCCGTTTTACGTCCAGGCATGATGGGTTAAAATCACTGACTGGACTATTAACTATATTATCATGGGTAACGAATTCTTGTCAGACGAGGGGCGTGGTGGCTCAGCGGTCTAGCTGTATGCCTCTCACCAAGGTGGTCCGGGTTCGATTCCCGGTCAATGCATGTGAGATTTTCGAAGTGAAATGCCATGTCCTGTGGTTCGGATTCCACGTAAAAAGGAGGTCCCGTGGCTCATAATCACAAGATTCACGGTCACGTAAAACTACAATCTTCCTTTTTCTTGTCAGACGTAATTTAAGAATGGCGAGGTGCATGAAACACAAATCCCTCTTCTGTCCTATCTAAAATCACTTATAGTGGACGATGTATTGAAGATAGAGATACGCTCTCGCGGACTATTTTTTAGAACGTTTCATGCTGAACATATCTTACACTCATAGTATATAGATATTGTTAACGGTTTCCCCAGCGTGAGCTTACAAAGCACACGGATGCCAGGTATATTTTCGACCTTTTCATTGAAATCGTTACTGCTTGGCTTCCTTTGATCATAAATACATTATTCTCTACAGAAACCTTCCTCGAGATATCCTTTACAGAATGGTGAAAACCGCATCAAAATCCATGCAGTGGTTCTCGAGATTACCCGTGACATCCAAGAATCGGGGACTTTGTTTTATACTAAGTAGAGATTAATTCATCTCTCTCTCTCTCTCTCTCTTAAGCATCTAGGTTATCGACCCCTAATGGTCTGGGTGATAGTAAAAAAAATGAACCTATAGTAAATTAAAAGTAACTACAACTTACAAACTAGAAGTAGGAAAGGAAAACAAAAGTAGAGCAAGGGAAATAATAGAAAGGGGAAATAAATGCCCTCAACCCTCGAAGAATGAGGATTGTAGGACTTAGAAAGAAGGAGAGCCATGAAAGGCAGATAGGAAAGAGGAGACGGTGCACCCCAAAGGCATTGGAAAAAGGGGAGGAGAATTGGACCCAGCTCAGGAGCCCCTCTGGGTCGCCAACTCCCGAACTCAACAGCCGTGAGTCCTTGAAGGTGTAGCACTATCCAGGGTGCACCAGAAGTGGTGGGGCTACACACACCCGGCCCCCTTAAGAGCCCTGAGCAGAAGGCAGGAGATATAATGAAAAGAAAAAGAAGGCTGATTCCCCGAAGAATGAGGGATCAGGAAAAATGAGAAAAGGGCCGATTAAGGCCGGAAAGTGAAAGACTCCCTAGGCCTCGGATACCCTAATACCGTCTGGGTTGGAAGAGAACAAGAGTTGACCAAGAGAGGTCGACAGGAAAGAAGACGGAGAGGAGCCCGGCACAAGTAAGTGGAAGCAATGCCGAACTCAGCTGGGGTCCCATGGTCGCCAACCCAAGTCCCACTAGATGTGAGCCCCTGGGGGGATTTTGGGGAAAATATTTAGGCTTATTTACGTTTTTTGGACTCTGCTCTCAGTTCAGGGAATGTAATTATAAATTGGTTGGAGACTGTAGAAACCATGAACTCTGTTGACGTGACCGTTAACCCCGCGATGATGATCCACGGGTCCTCCATTTTTACATGGAATCTGAACCACAAGACGTGACACTCTACTTCGAAAATCTCACATCCATTGACTCGGAATCGAACCCGTCCCACCCCAGTGAGAGGGAAACAACTTGACCAGAGCACCAACACGTGACCTAATACCCTCGGCTATGCCACGAGGTATGATCAAGCGAAGGTAAAGTCGTTATGCGGATAAGAAAAAGATAATCAAATGTACCATTTGTCATAAAGTGAGTTTTGAATAACAGACTGGGCTCATGACTGTGTGTTCCCTACACAAGAAGGCGTGGAGGCTCTTGACCTGGACTCGACCCACACTCGACCAACGTCACAACCAGTTCTGCATGAGGGTCAGCGCTGCGGAATCGCTCGTCTCATCCAAGCACCTTCCTAGGTCTTATTTAATTGCGTCTGATCCCAAGATCGCCACTTCGATTCTTGGCAGGGAAAGTCCGCATTTTTCAAAGCCGGGAAAATATCCACGGCACCCCAAGTTGTAAGTGTTGGCTTCCCATATCAGCAAGACCAAATCAATCATGGCACATCCAAATTGTAGGATTCGTTTATTTAGCGTATGGTACAAAACACATCACAATACATATTATAATATAAAGATACCGTAATTAAAACAGCATTAAAAAAACAATGTCAGGTTTACATCCTTTATGTAGTCCATGCATTTTTGTGTAGCCATCAGGAACTCAACTGAAGCCCCAGAGAAGGCTGTTAGTGGACAATCTTGTGTGATTTGCTGAATAGGTGTCTTTCAGCACTGCAGGTACATTTCCGAGATTGAATTTTCCCCCAGCTGTGAAGAGAGTCTGCGCATCTGTCACAATTTTTTCTTATTCTATTTAGGGTGGAGCAATTTTTTCTAGGAAGCTCAAAACCTGGAGGCTTGGTTGTAATGCAGGATATATCGCCTAAGTAACTCCATTTTACTCCACATCGTAGACATCTTCTTCTTGTTGTTGTTGTTCCGTATAGGCCAATTGGAGTAGGTCTTGATGTTTGCCCAGTAGTCACGCATCATCTGGCTGTGTTGTTCCTTTCTCTCCTATATCCACAGGCGACCTGTTTTCTTCCTTGGGGGTTTGTCCTGGGACTTCATTTGCTTCAGTTCACTCCTGAGAGACGTTCGATCTTTTATGTCTTTTTCTGTAACTCCCAGCACCAGCAGCTCCTTGTCCACTAGTATCAGCCTCAGTGACTTGGTCTTCCTTCTTTGCCAGTAGCCTATGTGAGAAGCTGGTTGGTGAAATGCATCCTGGAGACGTGTCCATAAAATGCTAGACGTCTGTAATTCTGTATAGAGCTCCTGGTTGGGTCGTCTTTTGCATTCACGCCCTTCCTTGACTGGTCCCAATATCTTCCTCCGTAGGTTTATTATACTTATTCGTTACGCCAACTATGGACCACGTTTACATTATTCTTTTGTCTTCACTCTCTGCCAACATCTCTTCATCCTCCGTCCCACTTCCTTCATCTGTCCCTCCGTGTAAGATCTTACTTTCCTCACTGACAACTCCTCTGTCTCGTGAAAACCTGTAAACTCCGTAACTTGTCGTCCAAATCGCTCTCTGTCCATTATGTCTTCTTCTTTAACCCCCAAGTCCAATCTCACTTCCCGAAACTATTTCGGCTTCGTCTTCCTCTTCCTAAAGAATTCAAAAATCCTCTTCGTCAATCTGGTACTGTTCATCCTCACCAAGTGTCCATAAAACTGTATTTCCCCTTTTCTCATTATGGATACGACTCCTTCTGTCTTCAGGTGCAGTATAGTTCTTTGTTAGGTTTGAGTCTCCTCTCTCCATCCTTGATATTTGGGCCTAGGATTTTTCGGAGCATTTCACTCTTCCGAATGTCTTCGAGGCCACCCTTCCCAATCATGTCTAGTGTTTCTCCGTAGGTTTATTATTATTATTATTATTATTATTACGGTAATGTTAGTTTCATTTGTTATGCCCAACTAAGAAGCGCGTTAGAACAATGTTTCCATTTTTGTTTCGTGACAAAACGCTTCGAGTGCAAGATATGCTCCTCGTACAATGTTTTCACATTTGTTTCATTCCAAAAGGGGCAGATAACCTCGCTATTCCACCCTAAAAGCAACATTGACTAACGAACTGTCATGCAAAAGTGCTTGGAGTGCAAGATATGATTCTCGTAAAAAATAAGACCATAACTGAGAAGATATTAAGTTAAGTGTTTACGACCAATGATTATAGGAACAGTTCTTTTTCTTTTGTTGCATAGTAACTCTTTTGTAAATATTGGAAACTTTCTCACTGACACCCTGTATAATACATGGCACTTTCAGAAACAGAGCAAAAGAACGGAACGCAGTGGCTTCACTAGAATTGTCGACCTAGCTCGTGTTACCATAGCAACAAGTCAAGTGGCGCTCATTTGTTTACGTTGCAGTGCAGTTGTTGTTAGCCCGAACAAGATGGCGAGTTGAGTAACGTCAAGCAAGACCTTCCTGGAGACGGCACGGAACACAGAAGTGTTGAAACGTTGACGAGCCGCCATGGTCACCTATTGTCTCTACTTCGTGCAGCGTGCTTCGTGAGAGAAGGCGTGCGTAATTAAATTGAATATGCAAGACAGAGAGAAAACAAATTCCCACGAATTCCCAAGACATTTCACTTCCAGCACGCTCCTTCGATTTTAGTGCACGCGTTCAGGGGTTTACTATGAATATCAACGAGCTTCAAGATCTTTCATATTGTACTAAGGTCACTTAAGACAAAACGAGATGGCCTTGGCTAAATCAAATAGGTTAACATAGAATATTAACAACACGCTCCCTAAGAGTTCAGTGTGAACTCATTAACACATTTGATAAAATTATATCATTGATATATGTATGCTTTGAAGAACATTGCTTACAATGATGCCAACAGATAATTAATTCCGTAACCAACCTAAGATCACGCCGCAACAATCATATTATAGATGGCGTAATCTTGAGCCAATAAGCTACGTAGTAGTTTACAGAATCATTGTTCTCCAATATACGTTGCATTATAGGTTTCCATATTTATGTATTGCTAACGGAGTACGTTAAAGATTGGCGATTCCTGGATGAAGTTATGTCGCTTCATAATCTCGTTATTTGTATCTCAGATTAGTTGGAGGGAGGACTTTAGGGGTTT
The DNA here is from genome assembly GCA_946902985.2 of Meconema thalassinum. Classification (NCBI taxonomy): domain Eukaryota; kingdom Metazoa; phylum Arthropoda; class Insecta; order Orthoptera; family Tettigoniidae; genus Meconema; species Meconema thalassinum. The sequence goes on along the minus strand of OX336388.2, from coordinate 188,207,770 downwards.
GTGTGATTGGAAGGTAGCTGGCTTTCGCCGCTGTGTTTAAGGTTTTAGTGAACGTAGTAATTGGTGAATCTAGTTCAGTGGAGAATTTATTTGTGGTACAATAGCGGATCTAATCCAGGCGCAGTCAGTTGGCATTTGAGGGTGCAGAACTGTGAGGGAGCTGTGTTAGTAGATTTACTGGCACGTTAAAGATCCCCTTTCGGGCAAAATTCAGCATCTCGGCGTCTCTGAAAGCAGTAGTTAAAAGGGACGTAAAACCAATAACATATCTACTTGTACTGTATAAAACGAAGTCCCCGATTCTTGGATGTCACGGGTAATCTCGAGAACCACTGGATGGATTTTGATGCGGGTTTCGCCACTCTGTAAAGGACATCTCGAGGAAGGTTTCTGTAGAAAATAATTTATTTATGATCAAAGGAACCCAAGCAGTAACGATTTCAGTGAAAATGTCTAAAGCAAAAACCTGGCGTCCGTGCGCTTTTTAAGCTTACGCTGGGCAAACCGTTAAACATACAGAATCAATTTACTATGAGTGTAAGAATTGTTCAGCATGAAAATTTCTACAAGAAAACCCGCGAGAGCATATCTCTATCTTCAATACATCGCACACTATAAGTGTTTTTACGTTTTCATTTCTTCCAACAATCTCCATTCAAATGAGGCGACATTTTACGAGCTAGCTAGGCGCGAGCCTATCACCCCAGTTACAGCCAGCAGCAAACAGTCGAGTCGTGTTGAGTTAAGACTTCAGAGAAGAGTGGTTGTGTTTGGAGTTTTCCTGGAAGTGCAACTCGGCTTTACTCCATTTCGCCTGTGAACTTTTCGTTGCGCAAAATATACAGTCAAGTTAAGATTGGACGGAAGGGGGATTTGTGTTTCATGCACCTGGCCATTCTTAAATTACGTCTGACAAGAATTTGTTGCACACGCATCTCAATAATATAATGAATAGTCCAGTCAGTGATTTTAACCCATCATGCCGAGACGTAAAATGGATATAGGTCGTAGTTCATTGACATCGAAAAAAAAAGCGCTTATCACGTAATGCATTCATAACTGTTCCCGGGCGAAGCAGGGCCGGGTTGTTAGTTATCATTAAATAATCCACAGACGACAGTGATAATAATGTGTCTACCATTGTACAGATACAGTATTTCCTAACATGGGCGGATTATGACAGCGAATGTAACACCCGGCCCGCGTGTTCTACGAACCGCCTCAGGCTGTCTCGTGTTTTGATGACAATCAAATATTTCCACCTGTTTGTTTCCTGAGAACACGCACTTTAGCCTGCTGTGGTCACTGGACATCGTGGTCGTCAGCACCCAGCACTGAATTTGTCTCACGATGCATCATTCCAACTCTCTTGGTGGAGGGGTGAAAACCTCTGTATTTCGAAAGAAAGCACATGAATTATGTGGCGGGAGCTGTGTTGCCGAGTTTCTTGTATCACCTGATTCGAGAAACAGTCAGGGCTACACTTTGGACATTCAATCCGCACAATTAAACGTAAAACACCGCATCCATTGATCTCTTGTCAACACGCGTACAAGTAATATAATTACTAAGACCCGGAAGTTGATGCACTATTAAATGAATAAAAATGCACCAATTATTGGTCATATATGCATCACGTTTCACAAAATATGCACTATGAAATAACCACGGCAATTACGATCACTCCGTATTCTTTAGCGTTTCTATTTTGAATATAAAGAAAATATGAACAGACGGACAAATAACTACGCCTTTTTTTTTTAAATATCTTAGCTAAGAAACAGTTCTAAATGGTAGGAAATGTTATTTTATGGAACTTCAAATGGTGTTGACCATCAATTTGTTTTATTAAGTTAATTTTTAGAGTCGCCTCCGTAGCGTAGCGGTCAGCATGGTTAGCTGCCGCCCCGGAGGTCCTGGGTTCGATTCCCGGCTCTGCCACGAAATTTGAAAAGTGGTATGAGGACTGGAACGGGGTCTACTCAGCCTCGGGTGGTCCAAATGAGTAGAGGGGGTTCGATTCCCACCTCAGCCATCCTCGAAGTGGTTTTCCGTGGTTTCCCACTTCGTCTTCGGGTAAATGCCGGGATGGTACCTACTGTAAAGCCACGGCCGCCTCCTTCCCTCTTCCTAGCCTATCCATCCCAATCTTCCATCCCTTCCCATCCCTCATGGGGCCCCTGTTCGCTTTGCAGGTGAGGCCGCCTGGGCGAAGTGCTGATCACACCTCCCCAGTTGTATCCATCCCGCTCAGATGTTCCAAGCTCCAGGACACTGCCCATAGAGGCGGTAATGGTGAGTTTCCTCGCTTAGTCCGTGGGAACCACCAACCTAGAGGGTAAATTGACTAAATAAAAAATAATAATAAAAAGTTAATTTTTAAGACATTATGGGTATTTGAAGCCATTTTTCAGTGTTGTCTTAGTAAACTAAAGTTTGGTGCTTTTCAGTCGGTCAACACGAATGTACCCAAAAGAGTTGGGTAATACCCTAATCCTGAAAAAAATTTCATGAAATTAATAAATACACTAGGATGACTAGTTTTCATCGTCAAGCGATCGTCATCAGATCCATTACACTTACTGTCGACCAAAGTATTATGTGCACTCGAGTTTGAAGGTTGTTTGTGAAGTAACCAATAGACCTACATAAAATCCAATAACATCATCATTTTCGTCGTTCTATTTTACGTTAGTTCATGTAGGTTTGGAATTTTTAATTTATATTTTAGTATTTTTTATCGCAGTTGGAACACAAAATGTGCCCGTTTTTAAGCGTGTTTCAACCATGCGTCACATTTAAGAATTATTATCTCAAAACCCCGTCATCAGATCGAATGCAAATTTTAACACAATATACATTAGAATGTTGTATAACTGGTTTATTAATTTCAAAATTTTGTGTGTCCAAGAAACAAAGTTGTTATCATTTTTGTAAGGTAACGTTTTCTCGGCCGAAGTCGTCGGATTTTTTAAGAACGTCAAAAATCCCTCAGTTTGCCTTCCTTCTGCGGGGAAGTAAAGCCGGCGGTCCCAAGTCATCGATTTATGGCATTTTAAAGAACCTTCCACTAATTACACATGTGTGAAGCTAACTTATATATATATATATATTAAACATTTGACTAAAGTTCTTAGTTCCTACGTTCGTCGTCCAGAGCCGACTGCGGTGGCAACTGGTAACTAAGTTCTGAACTAGTTGGTCGTTGACGGTGGCGTTTGGCGGCAAAAGTAGGAACTACTTGGAAAAATTGAATGTATGCAGTCCTTACTTGAAAATTAAATCAGATACACACACACTAATACAGCCACCACAATTAACACCGGTTATCAGACAGATTCTAGACACATCCAAAGTACACGGGGCTACATGACCGCGTTATCACAGCCCCTAAACTGAGGAACCAACCAACCAACCAGTGTATTTATTAATATCATGTATTTTATAATTTCAAATGATCTTGTCGACTTCGTCGTTATGCTTGAGTCTAAAGTTATGCGGGACGGAGACGGAAGTGACGTCGTGATGCCGCGCGGGAAGCCTAAGTTAATGGGTAAAGGACGGCGAGTGCGTGACGTCATGGAGCCACGCGGGAAGCCAAAGTTAATGGTTAATGGAGTCTGTTGAAAGAGTCCTGGGACGTCGAGCGACCTGCGGCTTTGAGCGAAGCGAAAGGAATACAGGGTGACTCCTAAAGAGGTGTACAAGATGCCAGATACGAATACAGGGTGACTCCTAAAGAGATATACAAGACGCCAGATAAGAATACAAGGTGACTCTTAAAGGGGTGTACAAGATGGCAGAGAAGAATACAGGTGACTCCTAAAGAGGTGCACAAGATGTCAGACAAGAACACAGGGTGACTCCTAAAGAGGTGTACAAGATGTCACACAAGAATACAGGGTGACTTCTAAAGAGGTATACAAGATGTCACACAAGAATACAGGGTGACTTCTAAAGAGATATACAAGATGCCAGATTAGAATACAGGGTGCCTCCTAAAGAGGTGTGCAGGATGTCAGAACAAATTACAGGGTGTCACTTAACGAGGTGTACAGTATGTTAGATTTAATTCAAATACAAAGTGACCCTTAAGTCCGTGGTTCAAATCCCGGTCACTCCATGTGAGATCTGTGCTGGACAGAACGGAGGCAGACAGGTTTTTCTCCGGGTACTCCGGTTTTCCCTGTCAAAAATTTCATTCCAGCAACACTCTCCACTATCATTGCATTTCATCTGTCATTCATTTAATCATTGCCCCAGAGGAGTGCGTCAGGCCTCGGCAGCCGGCACAGTTCATATCCTCGCCGCTAGATGGGGGCTTCATTCATTCCATTCCTGACCCGGTCGGAGACTGGAAGCAGGCTGTGGATTTTTCACAAAGTGACCCTTAAACAAGGCTAGTAAACTACAGAGGTTGCCTCAATATGGAGCTCTTAGGCGAGGGGATCGCGGAGGGAAGGGAAAGGGAAAGGACGTGACGTCACACGTTTCGTCGTAGCGCGCGAGGCGCGAGATATGCAAGGAAAGTCAACTTATATTGTATGGATTGCAGTGGTTTAAACACGTGTTTTAAGCCCATTTGTTTATAATCATGCCAGGCCAAAGATGTGCTGTGGCAGTTTGTCACAGTTATTATAAAGTTGGAAATGACGTGTCGTTTTTCACGATGCCTAAAGACGCATGCCTTAGCAATCAGTGGATTGCTGCATGTAAGCGAAAAGATCATTGCAACCCTCTAACAAGTAGGATATGTTCCCTCCATTTTAAGAGTGAAGACTACGAATTAGACTACAGGGCCGAATTGCTTAATATAAAGCCAAGATTTCCAAGGAATCTAAAACCAAATGGTAAATGAGCCTAGCTGGCCTACTCTTAAGTTTTGATGAGCTGCTAGGATGATTTTAAAGCTGTTAATATTTTTGACATATTTCGTACATGGTCTCTGGGGCGTATATACAATTTTTTTCGAGGGGGGGGGGGCTGACTATCGTGGAAAATTTGAGTACTTAATGAATTTTCTATTATAGCCTATGGAGTATGAATGGAAACTATCTAAATGGGCTACTTGTCAATTTATAAAGCAGAAAGGTAAACACTCATTTTCTTTTACAAATTGATAATTATTCCTTAAAAGTAGACTACTGTGAAATACATTGTATGTTGTACCCAATTTGGCTTTTTTCGGGGAGGATCTGGAGCCCCCTCAGCCCCCCCCCCCCTTATATACGCCCATGCATGGTATTTTGTTTTTGGACAAGATGGAAAATTTCATGAGTAATTCTCTTTACATTGGTAAAAATTATTTGCAAATATTCCAGAAATCAGTCATCCTTCCAATAAAATCCCTTCGACTTCTGTTCCAAGATATGGCCCGTAGGCATAATACAAAGTACATTCTCACACATAGGCCAAATCAAGATGTACTGGAAAACCTTTTTTTCACAATTGCGAACCCGTGGTGGCTCCCCTTGACTGCATTTACAGACTGAGGATGATTATTTTAGGGAAAAATCCAGGAGTTGTTCAATAGCAAACAAACACTGCTGATCCAGATTCAGATGAATATGTAGTTGTTAAAGCACTAAACAAAGCTGGCATAGTGTCTGAATCAAGTAACGTGCTTCCAGAACCAACCTTAGGGAGCAATGTGCAACCTGAGTCCTTCATTGCCAATATCATGGAACAAAGTGAGGAATATGGCAAGGCTTATGTTGCAGGTTATGTAGCCCACAAGTTCCAAGATAAATTTCCACAACTTGGGAACTTAACCTATGGAATGCAAACTCAACACGATTATGCATTACCAACCTGGATTAAACACTTGCCATACGGTGGTATGACCGATCCCTCAGAAACTTGGCTAAATCAGTTCCGGCACATTTCAGCAAAATTCGTCACATTTCACGGAAAATACAGATTTCAACGAGGTAAGGACGTTCGAAGAAGAATGACAGATTTTGTGTCGAGAGAAGTTTCTGACGTACCGTCTGGTGGGGTTGAGGCAGCTGTGATAACAATTTTCTTCTTCAAATTGAAACATTCCAATTCTATCTTGCATACGAAGTGGTTATTGGAAGTCACTAACACCCACGATACTGCTACCGATTCTAGGCGAATTTCCAAGAAATTCAAGAAGATCACAACATAAAATGTAAGTAGGCAACATTCAGTTATTTTATCACCCATTTACCAATAATTTCATGAGAATAAACTGTTCTTTGCGTACTCAACAGCTGATGTTGACAGTTTCGTTACGTTCCCCACATGGCGCGTTTGGTATCTTGTGACGTCATCCGCCTTGTGAGCGCTGATTGGTGAGTGAAAATTGAGGCAACCTCTGTAGTTCATAAGCCTTGACCCTTAAAGAGGTTTGCAAGACATCAGATTCAAATAATGGGTGACCCTTAAAGAGTTGTAAAAGATGTCAGACTCAAATACAGGGTAACCCTTAAAGAGGTGCCCGCGCGGGAAGCCTAAGTTAATGCGTAATGGAGTCTGTTGAAAGAGTTCTGGCGAGCGAAGCGAGAAGCCCTCCTGAGCCTTTCTAACATGTGTAGTATTTGTAGCATGCGTCATTTGAAATGATATAACGTCTAGTCTTTCAGACTGACTGTATTTTTTTTTCAGGATTAGGGTATTACCCAACTCTTTTGCGTACATTCGTGTTGACCGACTGGAAAGCACCAAACGTTTGTCAATTTTTAGCCTACTTTTCACATTTTGCAAAAATGAGGAAAAAGTAGTCTTATGAGATCGATCCGGGAAAATGTGTGTCTGTCTGTCTGTCTGTCTGTCCTTCTGTCTGTCTGGCTGGCTGTGTGTGTGTGTCCCCCCCTATCAACTCCTAAACGGCTGCAGCAATCAAAGCCAAATTTTGCATGAGTAAAGATGTGTACCGGAATAGCTCACGTCCATATTTGAAAATGATGTCAGTGCTACCAACTGCTGAAAAAACGCACTAGAAATTTGAGCTCCATATTGGATATCTTGCAAGGTATGCATGGGAGCTATTCCAAAATTGGCACACATGTAGAAAATACTATTTCAGTTTAATTTCCAGGAGGCCAACCATGACAGTGTTGCCAAAATAATTTTTAGCCTTCTGATAGGTCCAATGTTTAAATGCATATAACTTCTACACTATCAATTAGATTTCAACCAAATTTTGTATGTAATATCTGTACATAAACAGATATGACTGAGCGTATTCTTAAGAGCCACCAGGGCTGCCAACTGTTAATAATTGCTCTCTATTTTTTAAATCCAAATACCAATGTATCAGAAAGTATGCAAGCCAACAGCTTTAAACTATGCACACGTATATTCTGACATTTTAGATTAATTTGGAGTAACTTAATTACGTCAGTTCTACCAACATGATTATAAGCCTGCTGATAGTATCAATTTTTAAATACATGTAACTTCTATACTATCAGTCGGATTTCAACCAAGTTTCGTATGTGCTATGTGTACCATAACAGATATGACTATAAGTATTGTTAAGAGCAATCAGGGCTGCCAACTGTTAATACATGTTGTCTATATTCTTTTTACCCTAATATCAATATATCAGAAAGTATGCAAGCCAACAGCTCTATACTTTGCACACGTATAGCACCTGACATTCTAGATCAATTTGGAGTAATTAATACAAGGCAGAGCTGCCAACATGATTCTATGCTTGCTGATATATCCAATTTTAAAATACATGTAACTTCTATACTAACAAATGGATTTCATCCAAAATTGGCACAACAAGATATCATAATAATTCAGATTATTTCTGACCAGCACACGCATGGTATTGTTGGCAACATGCTTTTACGCGTGCTGATAGATCCAGTGTCTAACTGCATGTAATGTCCATTGGACTTCAACCAAATTTTGTATTCTGTACCTTAAGAGGTGGAACTAAGAATATATTCAGTCACCAGGGCTGCCAACTGTAGTGCTCTATTAGGCTACATTATACCAGGTATATGTTGAACTAATTAGATATTTCGATATTACCAACTTAATTTCGTCATTATTCTAGAAAGGTTCATATACTGTAGAATAATCATTGGCATGAAAAGTAGGCTGTATAGTTCTTCACGGAACTTCTTGTTAAGTATATCTGATATGCAATTTTAATAGCTAATGAATTTTTAAAAATGAAAATAATTTTATAATATTTACATAATGAATGGTAGAATATGCTGAATAAAAATAATTCATATCAACTTGCAAAACGGACTGAAACGTACGAGACACGGTATTACAATAATTTCGGAGTCCGAATCGAAATATACGACTTAAAGAACATGAAGTAACAAAAATCGCTTCAAAACAACAGGAAATTAGAATATACGCCCTCTCGAGCAGAGATATGTACTTAAACAGGCAAAGGAGAAAAATATGATGCATTGTGCCAAAATAACCAAAATATGCACAAATATGCAAAGATTTGTTTTTGCATGAACTTCCGGGCCTTGATAATTACGTATCACCGATATTCAATAAATACGACATCGTGGTCATTTAGTACCGTGTACTTGGGTATATATACTGTACATACTTACTTACATACCAGCTATTCTCATTTCGATTGTGTACACACTTACTTTGCATGTGCTGGGACAGCACTTTGGTAACCGGGGCACTTTTTTCGGTAATTTTTCGGGAGTGATGAACCAAGATCCTACACTGTTACTTAGCTTATGTATGATTTTCATACCTTATTTCATATTCCGGGAGTCATTATCAATTGAAATTACTGTCCATTATCACTACTGCTCAGGAAATAAGTACTAAATCTCGTAAATATGTGACGTAAGTAGTTATTTATTGTTCATTGAACGACGGCGAACGACGGCAATTGTCATGGCTTGTCGTTCCTCAACTGCTACTGAAGGATGCGCATTGGGCATGTTCAATTGTCAACGAGACGTCATTTCATTGTTGCCAATGTATGGTACACAAAATACACGACACAGGCCATGTGTAGCGGGCTAAGAGAGCGTACAGAGTAATTGGGCGAAGCGAGAAACTATTGGCTTACGAAGCGGGAGCGTAAATAGTTAATCGAGCGAAGCGAGGAACTATTGGCTTACGAAGCGGAGTTAGATACTACTGGCTTTTATGTCCGCTACTAAGTTAGGCACTGTCTTGCCCAAAATTACTGCTAGTACCACAAGCAAGGGGTCTGGGGCGTAAGCCCCAGGTTAGGTTTGTTTTTGTATGTAAAACAATAACATAGAATTCATGTCCGGTACTATGCTGGTACTGCCTGGCCGAAAATTACTGCTAGTACCACAAGCAAGGGGGTCTGGGGCCTAAGCCCCAGGTTAGGTTTGTTTTTGTATGTAAAACATTAATAAGATAGAATTTATGTCCGCTACTAGGTTAGGTACGGCCTGGCCAAAAATTACTGCTAGTACCACAAGGAAGGGGGCCTGGGGCGTAAACCCCAGGTTAGGGTTGTTTTTGTATGTAAAACATTAGTAACATAGAATTAGGGGTTTGCCTTTCGAATACGAGTATCAACAATCGCAACATCAAAGGATAGGGATATCGCATGCGAAAATTTTGGGACAGCACTTTGGTAACCGGGGCACTTTTTTCTCTCCTACTTCGGAATTTGATTTCTTGCTAATAACATGTATCTATAATTGCTAAACTTAAATACAAATTGTGATAACTCGCCAAAAAGCTTCTTATTCAACCACAAAAAGAGCGAGATTATTGTAGCTGCCCCTTGGGTGAAGACGAAGAACTTCTAATTCGAGGTAAGCAGTATATAGATAATAGTTTATTAAATCAGGTAAGTCTAAATTACCTAGTATCGTCTTGTGATACTTGTTTGGTCATAGGTGAGTTAAAATAATAATTTACACGAACTGTGACAAGCCCGATGACATGATGGATTGGATTGGCATTTATCGCCGCCATGTTTCTTCTACATTAAGGTCTGAGGATTGTAGTTAGTCTTGATGTGATTGACTGGTTCGAGTGATTTCATTTCTGACCGCTAGATAGCTCTAGCATAGCTCTGTAAAGTCAAATCAAAAATACAACGATGGCATCATCACTGTAGTTGCATGGTTCGTATGCTTAACAGAAGGTGCGCGATATTGGTATTGTGAGGTATTTGGTGAAACTGAGGAAGTGAGGTGGAACAATTAGAGCTCTTCTGGATGACTGGTTGTGGTTCAATTCGTCAAGCAGGCGGTGGTCATTGTCGGAACAGGAAGTGTACGGTAGTGGCCATCTTCGTGCACGGTCGGCGTAGCTTTCCCATGGCTTACAGGTTATGTTGGCCCTTGAAGCAACATTGTTACTTCCGACTTGACGGTTCAGTGCAACGCTAGAGCTATCTAGGGGTCAGAAGTGAAATCACTTAAACTAGCCAATCACAAGCAGTCATTCAAATCGGTATTTCACGACAAATCGAGTTTTGTTCACGACGTCGCGATTTAGCGAACGAAACTCGATTTGTCGTGATATTGGCAACTCCAGCTATCTGATAGGACATCTAGCGGTAAAAATGAGAAACTTACCAAGTAGGGTACATTTGTCACGTGGTGACTGTTTGTATATGGTTTCTTGTATTGGTAAACGGATCGTGGTAAATTGTTCGTGTCTTTATACATAAGTAATAAGTTTTACTCGTTGATAGAGTGAAAAATGAGTAAAAGCAAAGTGTATTGCTCAGTTTACGGCTGTAAGTCGATGTATAAGAGAGCTGCGGATATACGTTTTCATCACTTTCCAAAAGATGCAAATAGCAATAGCCGAAATGTGATGATACCTAATAATACCTAATAATAATACCTTTCCACCCCGGGAAGGATCTAACACTTGTCGAGGTAGACAGACAGAAGACCTGCGACGTAAAGCCAGCGAAGGTTATTCAGTTTAAAAACAGCTGTTACGATGGGCGCGCTGGTAAGATTGAAGTTACTTGAATAATTAATTAAATAATTAATTATTGGCTGCTTGGTAGGGAGAAGGGATGAGTTTAACTTGTATTAAAACTCGGGGGGCGACAGGAATTGCTTGATTTGGATGGTTAAAAGGTGGGTTTGGTGTTGAATATTTGAATGGTAGTGGAATCACTCATTCTACAGTGCCCACGGGGAGGCAAATTAGGCCTATATGACTCGTAGTGGAATAGCTCGAATATCGAAGAACTTAGCGATTACGAGTGGCGTCTGGTTTGCGTGGATGCTAGTCTCGGAATGATAAAAGTAGCACAGCTTCGGTGTGTTATTTATTTGTTTATGTACCGTATTTCTCTATTTGAATGTCCTCGGCGTTGACTCAGGATCGACATTTACATTATATTGCGCATAATAGTACCAAAATAATGTCCGAAGTGTAGCCCTGTGTAAATTTGAATCAGCTGATCTACATCACCCATAAAAACTGATGCTTGATAATATGCAAATGACACCAAAAAATCCAGTGGAACACACAAATTAGATCACGTGTATCGCACAGTTATACATATATACAATTAAAAATAACACTGTCATTACTTTAGAGACCATATTTACTGATTATAACCGAAAAATAAAAAGTGTTCCATATCAAACGCGTGTTATTGAGTATTTTAAACCCTACTTATCCAGACCGACCGCAGCGCCCCAAGTGTTAGTTTGAGTTGCCAATAGATTTGAATGGCTAGTTAAAGTGAATTTACTTCTGACCGCTAGATAGCTCTAACGTAGCGTTGAAACGTCAAGTCGGAAGTAATGACGACTTTACTATGCATCCAATTTTGGCGGCTTCGGTGGCGTAGTTGGTAGCATGCTGAGCTTCTATGCCCAAGGTCGCGGGTTCAAATCCAGCCGAGGCCGTCGGATTTTTTAAGAGTGTTAAAAATCCCTCAGTATGCCTTCCTTCGGAGGGGAAGTAAAGCTGGTGGGCCCATGCCATAGATTTATGGTACCGTATGTAAAAGAACCTTCCACTAATTACACCTGCGTGAAGCTAAATTATAAAGGTTAAGAATGTAAACAACGCTCTTAGGTTCCTACGTTCGTTGCTAAGAGCCGACTGCGGTGGCGTCTAGTAGTTAAGTTCTGAACTAGTAGTCGTTGACGGTGGTGTTTGGCGGCAAAAGTAGGAACTATTTGAAAAATTCAAAGTCTGCAGTCCTTACTTGAATTAAAAAACAGATAACACACACTAATACAGTCATCACAATTAACACCGGTTATCAGACGGATTCTACACACACCCAAAGTACACGGGGCTACATGACCGCAATGTCGCAGCCCCTAAACTGAGCAACCAACCAACTAACCTATACATCCAAGAGTACAAGATCTAATTAAATACCACCCTGTGATGTAGCAGCTATCGCCCCGGAGGACCATGTTCGATCCCTGGCTCTGCCAAGGAATTTAATTCTTGTCTGAGGACTGGAACGAGGTACGCTCAGCCTAGTGAGGACACGGCCGCCTGAATTACAAATACACACGCAGATACGGCCATCACAATAGCACAGATTATCAGACAAAATTCACACACGCCCCCAAATACACGGGGCTATATGACCACGATGTCCAAGCCCCTCAAATCAAATAAATGCCAAACGCATAAATTACGCCTTGTTTTTTATTTTAGGGGCTACGGCATCGTGGTCATATATCCCCGTGTATTTGAGTGTGTGTGGAATTTGTGTGATAACCTGTGTTACTGTGATGGCTGTATTAGTGTGTGTATTTGTAAATTGGGGATATAATTGGGAAATAGACGGGCGTCCCCTCAAGTTAGGAACCATCCCAGCATTTGTCTGGAGTAGAAGAGTGGAGGAAACCACTTCCAAGATGGCTGAGATGGGAATCGAACCCTCATCTCCTCAGTTTTGTCTTAAGTGTACCCTGTTCTAGTCCTCAGATCAGAATTAAAATTTCTTGGCAGAACTGGGAAACGAACCTGAACCTCCGTGGGCGACAGCCAAGAACGCTACGTCACGAGGTGGACTTGAGTGACTTTTAAGAGTTAGTTATAGATGTAAGACAGTTTTCCAAAAAGCCTAAACTTTGTTGTTTGTTAATTCAAGTAAGGGGCTTGGGACATCTTGGTCATCCGCCCCGTGTAGTTGGTTGTGTCTGATAGCCTGTATTCCTGTGATGACTGTGCTAGTGTGTACAACACTGTATTAGGGACAGGGATGAGGTAGAAGCCCCGGGACTCGAAGTAAGGTGCTATCCTGTCGGGGACTTAGGATAGCTGCTGTCAGCGCTGGGATTCGAACCTGTCGACACTTGCTGCAGCTGTCCACGCAGGCATGGTGCACGATTTAACGACTAGGAGCATCAAGTGACAATGTTGAACAGAACAAAGAGTGCAGCGTTCGTGAACTGGAAACTTCACAAGACAAAGATCAGTGCTGTGATAAAGCGAAAGTTCAAGGGTTATTGTTAACGATGTGTTTCCAACGGGAGAAAGTGTGTACGACTCAGGAAATATTTTTCATACCGCAATTGAATTCGCGATCACACAAGTACAGCATATTTTACACAGTCTTCAGCAGAGCCATGATTAGAGGGATGATTTTTTTGCACTAATTTTTGAACGACTTCGCGAGATGGATACTAATTTGAGGTTATAACAAGTCAGTGTAGTAAAATTTATGCTATTCCAAACTTTTGTTGAGCAGTGTATTTTGCTGACTGCATGGCCTAACGCCAAAATGTAAATAAATAAATAAATAAATAAAGAAAAACTCAGGAAAATATAGCTGACAAATTGCTGCTAAAACCTTGGGCTTCGCTGTTGTAACTAGAGCAATGCAAAGTAATCCTGATTGATTGCGAAGAAGAGGATTGATATGTTGTAACGTTGAGTACAAGCTAGAAAATATTACTGTTGATTACATGAAAGAAACAATATAGTTGAACCACATGTCCACATAGTATAAAATTAAGTCCCCGATTCTTGGATGTCACGGGTAATCTCGAGAATCACTGGATGGATTTTGATGCGGTTTTCGCCATTCTGTAAAGGATTTCTTTAGGAAGTTTGCTGTACAGTTTTTAAAAAAGTTTATACTTCCGCCTGAATCAATACTTGAATGAAAAGAATATTAACAAAGTTGTTCTTGGTAACGGTTCATGTTTCAGGGACTAATGAACAATTTTGTCCCCAACATCAGCCAAAATAAAGTAAAGCATTAAATGAATGCAATTCTTATAAAGCGTAGCACTGAACTATCAATGGTCACTTAACCTGATATGGTGCACCATATATACTGTATATAGGTTGTTGAATTAATTGAGGTAACTTACAGATCAAATTATTAATGTGGTTGTTGACGGTGTGACATGTGCGAAGATAGTATGCGGAAAGTCTCTATAATTATGTTCTGCAAAGGTTATTGAAGATGCATAAAGTAACCAGTTGTCGGTGCATTCATAGTCTTGTTTGAAGCAAAAGGTAAAAAGCTGGAGATAATAAACATGGTATTCTAATACATCACCATTTCGTGGATAATCAATGAAGATGCTTGGCTTAAATGATCTAAATGCCATTTCAAAACGGCAGAATGCAATATAAATACGACGTAGTAGGAATGGATTTTCTCTCGACAATGTTTTGGCATGAGATCAAAGTTTAGATTTTCCCGTTCTTAGGCATGCTGCACTCTGGCTGGTGACGGTTGGTTGGTGGTTGGTTCTTAAGTTTAGGGGCTGCGACAACGCGGCCATGTAGCCCCGTGTACTTGGGGTGTGTGTAGAATCTGTCTGATAACCGGTGTTAATTGTGATGACTGTATTAGTGTGTGCTATCTGTTTTTTTAAATTTAATTACTGCAACTTAGAATTTTCCAAATAGTTCCTACTTTTGCCGCCAAGCGCCACCGTCAAAGACTACAAGGCCAAGTTCAGAACTTAGCTACTAGACGCCACCGCAGTTGGCTCTTGGCAACGAACGTAGAAACCTAAGAGCGTTGCACTCTGTGACAACTTGACAGTTACACGCTCTAGATTTACTGCTCGTGGGTGTTAAAAAGTGATATGACATTATTTGCATGGTATTCTTATGGGACTAACGCAATGTTTTCAGCACTAGCGCAGAATTAACTCATAGCTTCACTTCCTAGCCGTTGGGGCTTCTTCTTCTTACTCCTTGCTTGGCCAGATGACCTAGTAGTTCCGGCCCTTGAAACAACAAAACGGGGTCCCTTCGGTCCCTGCTGCACTCTTGTGGCGGCGACACGAAGTTCGCCTAGAACGCTCCCATTGTAGAAAAAAATTGAGATGAACATTTTTAAGCAGGCGGCCGTGGCCTTATGTTAGGAACCATCCCGGCATTTGCCAGGAGTAGAACTGAGAGACAACAGAAAACAACTTCCAGGATAGCTCGGATGGGAATCGTACCCACCCCTTGTCAGTTTTGCCTTACGAGACTGAGTGTACCCCGTTCCAGCCCTCAGACCAGAATTAACATTTCTTGGTAAAGCCGGCAATCGGGGCGACCCTGGCTTTCATGACGACACAACTCTAGTGGTGAAAATGTCGAGACAACACGAGATAAGAAGACGTCCTCCCACAGTGTGAGTGATACAAGGTTAACGATGTGAGAGTTCATTCCCCAACGACCTCAAGGACAACACCGACAGTTTCCTAGTTGTAACACATTTCCTCTGAGGTTCAAGCTGACAGAGAAACCACGAAAACACTTCGATGGTCATTCCAACGTGGCCTGGCAAGGGCGACACTGTTGTATTATTTTTTTTAATTTTTGATGTGTAACATCTTTCCACTCGGTAGCTGGACATTTTTGTGGTAGGATTTTGGAAAAGAGACGGATGTGGATGGGACGGAAGTGCATGGGGCGGAAACAAAGAGCGCGCGTGATGGCGGAGATCGTTACAACGACGTACTGTAGGCCATGTGGCTATGGGGAATGTATATCGCATACAGTTTAGTTCAAGGTTTAAAGACCCCATTTAAGATATTCCTGTAATAAATCATCTTCAAGTTGTCGTTCTTTGGTGTGAAAATATTCATTTTATCATATTTGCTGAAAACAATTACGATGTATTAAACCTTCATACTTTTGCTGTATTCTTATTTAATGTAAGCGCTCTATGTACTGTCGGCCATGTGGCTATGTGGAATCTATATCGCATCAACAAACACTCCAAACAACGTAGGAATTCAGTATATTAACGCCAACTACTAACAATAATTGAAACTTCGTTGGTCTAAACATATCACGGGGAGAAACACATTTAATATACCTTCCGCACACCTAATTTTTAATCGCGCCTATACTCGGCAAAACTAGGCCATTTTCAATAACATCGCTGGAATGGGTTCACTAACTGACCGGTATAGAGCGCAGCTCGCATCAAGTAGGCAGTGGATTGCTTCCGCCACGGCAAATAACAATTATGATTCATTACGGTCAGGATTTAGCACTGGAGTTTTACAAGTAGTTATTTCAATGACCAACAGAGTTCACTGTCAACAAGGGATTTGCGCTCCCGGAACACACATAGTAGGATAACATTTATGTTACACATCATATGCGACTACTGTAAGGCTCGTATATTTTTTTTTATATAATCGTTTCGGTCTTCTATGGACCACGTTATTTCAACTGCCTTTTCCCTCGTTCTTTCACATTGGCCCAGTGTTCACGCATTCTTTCGGTGAGCTTCTTTTCGTTTTTCGGTCCACTTCTTGCCAGTTTTCAATATGGGTTTTGGCTGAAAACTCTGTACTTCCCCAAGTTTCTTCTTCAAAGAGTCACGTTCCAAGATGCCCTCGTGTGATATCCCCAGTTCTTGTACTGTAGGTCTTTTTCCACCTCTGTAAACCAGATCCCTTTGGTTTTCTTTCCCACAAAGTAGGCACAGATTGGATTGGACAAACTTCCGGAGCTCATTCGTGCTGAATGGCCATAAAAGGAGAGTCTTCTTAGGCGTATGGTGTCCGTTATTTTCTCCACATGTAGATAAAGTTCATCATTGTGTCGTCTTCTATACTCTTCTCGTTCCTTGACCGGGCCCAAGATCTTTCTCAAATTCTTCCTCTCTTTGGCTTGCAGTTGTTCTACCAGGCCTTTTCTTATTCATTGCCAGGCATTCTGATGCATATATCATTACAGTATTAATATTTGAGATATCAGAACCTTTTGAGATCAAAACTGGACTAATAATAATAATAATAACAATAATAATAATAATAATAATAATAATAATAATAATAATAATAATATCGTATGGCCTCTGGTGCCGGGTGCAAGCTTTGTTATTTGACACCCAGAGGGTAGCTTGCATGTCGAATTTCTTTGTTCCTTGACTATGAAAGTCAAGGAGGTTAGATGTTAGATATCTGATCTCCTTGAACCCTATAGTGCTTTCTAGCAGAGAAATGAGGAACTTTGTGTTGGCGGAAACACCCGAGATTAATTTTGCCATTATGAACTCGGCCTACTGAATTCAAATGGGTTCTTTGACATGCCAACATTGTATGACATGCGCATCGTATTTTTGCTGCCTTTCAAAAATCACTTACCACGGCCAGGGGCGAACCTGCAATCTTGGGGTTAGTAGACCGATACTCACCCACTGTGGCAAGCTAAAACTGGACTAAGACAAGGAAACGGAATCTGCCCAATCCTGTTCAACTGCGTTTTGGGAAAAGTCATTAGAGAATGGAAGAAAGGAATATCGGGCAAAGAGATATTTTAGATTGGGAGAGGTAAGGAGGGTATATGAATAGATGGTTGGGCATTTGCCGACGATATAGTGATACTCGCTAATGATGTCACAACAGTAAAGAAAAGGCTTTAGGAACTCCAAATGATCGCAAAGAAGACAGGACTACAAATATCGTTTGAGAACACTGAGTTTATGAGGCTCCTCGTCACTGAGAGGGCAAGCTTTAAGTATTTGGGCAAAAGAATACAGGAGAAAGGGCCAGAAAAACAAGCTATCAAAGACCGGATAAGGAAAATGGAAATGGCTCACCAATTGACGAAGGATACTTACAACAAGAAAGTGCTATCCTACGGGGCTAAACTAAGACACCTACTAATCGGATTGTTTTACTATGGATACTGGAGTTTAGGCCTTAGTTACAAACAAACCAACAGACCTCTTGAAAAATGAGATATACCAGTATTTTCCTTGTTTAATTTTGCGTTAGACCATATACTAAGCCAATTATTCTCAAGTTTATAATTTTTTTTAAATTTGTGGTTGTATGAAAAATTGACCGGGTTTCTGACGTCTTTTCTAGAAACTGCTCACCTAAAACTATATACATGGAAAACTACTTGGTTGAGGTTAATGAATTTTTATATGTTATAGGCACAAGTATTGGTAGTGTAATTCTCAAGTTTGAATGTTTTTCAACTAACCAATACAAAGTTCTTACACTCTTTCTGAAGTAACGTTTTCTCAGCCCAGGATAAACGTACCGCAGGAAACTTGGCCTCATTTTGAAGCTCTCATTCGTGATTATCGGAAACTACGACCACTGTAAACGTCAGCGTGGTGACGAATTTATGAAGTGTAATATTAATGGGAGGTTTTGTGTGTAGACATTGTCGTCAAACCCGAATGTCTGTATGCAACAGAAACGATGGACATGTTTGGGAAAGGTGGGCTTGAAAATGTCAGAAAAAAAGAGAGAGAGAAATGCTTAGGAATTGTATCAGAAAACTGAACGTGTGGTTGAACTGATGAAGAAGAGGAGATTACAGTTCTATGGACACCTCCTGAGAACGGAAGGCAACAGACTGACAAAAATAATTTTCAAATTTTTCAGGAAGAGAAAGACAGAGCTCAAATGGTTTCGAGAAGTGAGAACGAACCTAGCCATGATAGGGGTACAAGAAGACGACATTGCAGATAGGGAGACTAATTAGGGAGTGCAGAGGTTTCCAGGAGAAGGGGGAGGAGCCGGAGACAAAGAAAAGATGATGATGATAATTGTTGTTTTAAAGGGCCTCACATCTAGGTTATCGGCCCCTAATGGTTTGGGTGATCGTGAAGATGATAATGAAATGGAAACTAAAACTAACTACTAACTTATATACTAGAAAAAGGAATGGAAAACAAAAGGAGAATAAGGCAAATAAAGGACAGGAGGAAAAGAAATGCCCTCAACCCTCGTAGAATGCGGATTGAGGGACTTAGAAGGAAGGAGAGCCATGAGAGGCTGATAGGAAAGTGAAAGAGGAGAGAGTCCACCCCACAGGTAATGGATAAAAGGGGGGAAACTGGACCCAGCTCAGGAATCCCTCGGGGTCGCCAACTCCCGAACTCACCAGCCGTGAGCCCCTGAGGGTGTAACACTATCCAGGGTGCACCAGAAGTGGTGGGGCTACACACACCCTGCCTCCTTGAGGGCCTTGAGCAGAAGGCAGGAGAGAACAGGAAAAGAAAGAAGGCTGACCCCTCGCAGAAGGAGGGTATCAGAAAAGATGAGACAAGGCGGGAAAGGAAGAGACTCCCTAGGCCTCGGATCCCTAATACCGTCGGGGTCGGAAGAGAACAAGAGTTGACCAAGTGAGGTCGACAGGAAAGAAGACGGAGAGGAGCCTGGCACAAGTAAGTGGAAGCAATGCCAGACTCAGCTGGGGCCCCGTGGTCGCCAACCCACATCCCACTAGATGTGAGCTCCTGGGGGGACAAAGAAAAGAACCTAAACAGAAGAGGGAAGTAAAGAATGGATGAGAAAATACTGGCAGAGAAGGTAAAGCGTGGTTCATAGAAGGTCAAGACAAAAATAAATAATTAATTGAAATCTAAATGGTATTTACCTTTTCCCTGACTCATCCGGAATATTCAGCGCTCATACCTTGGCCTTGCGTGTCATTTACGATACCGTATATTCCGCAACGTCATTCCTCGGGTAACGTAAGGAATATTCCGTAGGCCAGGGGTTCTCAACCTGTGGTACGCGTACCCCTTAGGGGTACGCGGCAGGCCATCCTTCTACTCGATCCACATGCGGAGTGAGCTTCGTGCCGTGACTTCTGTGTGAGTTATTTACGGCGCGTGTATTTGAACTCCACAAAGAATTGCATCTTTTCTTTACCGCGCACAATTCTAATTTATCGTCAGTACTCAATGACTTTGGTTGCCTTTTAAAATTGGCCAATACGTGATATTTTTGAAAAACTGAACATTTGGAATAAGTGTATGCAAGTTAGTGTTTCTGATATGTTCTATGTTGAAATGAAAACTAACGCAATGATTGCAAAAATCACCCTTTGGGAAAAGGAACTGAAAAACAACAACTAAATTTTGTTTTATTAAAATATATTTCCTTATAAAATTACAAAGGTTAAACCATACTAACTAAATACCTTTTACATTTTTAATAACCATTATTAATACCTTAGAAAGTTTAGTCGGTGGTACGCAGGACGTTTAATTATTTTAAAGGGGTACGATGGTTGAAAAAGGTTGAGAACCCCTGCCGTAGGCTATCACAAGTTTACATATACTTACGGTACGCAGCAGGAAGGTTTGAGACAACATTTATAAAGCAACTGGAACCGGAAATGAAATCATGAATTATTTCATTTACTTTTTTATGATTAATAAGATCCATATTTGAGTTGGACAGTATCGGCTGATGCACAGTGTGAACAGTGAAATATTGGTCTCGTACTATAAAAAATATTGTGGCTTCAATGGTTAGTTGGTGGTTGGTTCCTCTGTTTAGGGGCAGAGACAACGCGGTCATGTAGCCCCGTGTACTTTGGGTGTGTGTACCTAGAATCTGTCTGATAACCGGTGTTAATTGTGATGACAGTATTAGTGTGTGTTATCTGTTTTTTAATTCAAGTAAGGACTGCAGACTTGGAATTTTTCAAATAGTTCCTACTTTTGCCGCCAAACGCCACCGTCAACGACTACTAGTTCAGAACTAAGCTACTAGACGCCACCACAGTCGGCTCTTGGCAACGAACGTAGGAACCTAAGAGCGTAGTTTACATTCTTAACCTATACAATTTAGCTTCACACAGGTGTAATTAGTGGACGGTTCTTTAACATGCCATAAATCTATGACATGGGACCGCCAACTTTACTTCCCCTCCGAAGGAAGGCATACTGAGGGATTTTTAACGCACTTAAAAATCCGACGACTTCTGCTGGGTTTGAACCCGCGATCTTGAGCATAGAAGCTCAGCATGCTACCGACTACGCCACCGAAGCCGCCATATGTGGCTAAAATAATATTGCAAAATATTAGGACAAGTCTGACAGCGGTAATGAAAACAGTTCTGAAGAGATTGAGGGTTTATGTCAAGCGACGATGAGACGATTGGAAATGAGAGCAGTAGTGATGCAGATGCAAGTGTAGCACACAAATATATTCCTGTTTTCCGCGTTCTGATTTTATGGTTTCCCTGCACTGATTCATATTTTGATCTGTTTTCCACCATTTAAAGGTTTTTATACACACCATAAAAATGAATAAACTTAAGCAGATATTAAAACATTTTCTTAAAAAAAAGAAGAAAGAAAGAAAATAAGAAAGAAAAGATCACTCAGAGAACTAGTTCAGCATATTTCAGTGACACTGGAGGGGTTAAATTAAACTACCAATACCCCCCAGGGGCTCACATCTAGTGGGACGTGGGTTGGCGACCACGGGGCCCCAGCTTAGTCCGGCATTGCTTCCACTTACTTGTGCCGAGCTCCTCTCTGTCTTATTTCCTATCGACCTCACCTGGTCAACTCTTGTTCTCTTCCGACCCCGACGGTATTAGGGTATCCGAGGCCTAGGGAGTCTCTTCCTTTCCCGCCCCTTGTCTCATCTTTTATGATACCATCCTTCTGCGAGGGGTCAGCCTTCTTTTTCTTTACCTGTTCTCTCCTGCCTTCTGCTCAAGGAGGTAGGGTGTATGTAGCCCCACCACTTCTGGTGCACTCTGCATATTGCTACACCCTCAGGGGCTCACGGCTGGTGAGTTCGGGAGTTGACGACCCCGTGGAATTCCTGAGCTGGGTGCGGTTTCCCCCTTTTGTCCATTACCTGTGGGGAGGACCCTCTCCTCTTTCACTTTCTTATCTGCCTTTCATGGCTCTCCTTCCTTCCAAGTCCCTCAATCCACATTATTCGAGGATTGAGGGCATTTCTTTTCCTCCTGTCCTTTATTTGCCTTATTCTCCTTTCGTTTTCCATTTCTTCTTCAAGTATATAAGTTAGTAGTTAGTTTTAGTTATAGCATGACGAATAGAAATAAACAGTGTCATCACTCCGCTACTTAAGCATTGTAGTTCATGGTCCAGCCAGTGTGTGGCGCGGAAGTCGCGCCGAACCATAAGCACGTGTGACAAGTAGCCCACGAGGTTAGTACTGTAATATCCTGTGCGTGAGAAGTCATATTATTCGAGGGAATTTGTTTCTTTGTAATAGTTTACGAATGTCTGTGCAGTGCTTTGTGTGTGCAAACAACTATGTTTTCTGTTGTTTCGGGAAAATGTCGTAATGTTTTGTTCCTGGAAGTAAATCGGGTTACGAAGAAAATCTGATGGTAGACATTTTTTTCACACCGCCAAAAGAAACAAATCTGTTTGCGAAATGGGCGAGAGTTATTCCGTGGAAATATAATCAATTGTCGATCAAAAATAGAATCTGTGACGAGCGTTTTTCGAAAGATTTAATTATTATAAAGGCGGACTGTTTCGTAGTGAACTATGAGAACGTGGAAATTCCTCGCGTGAAGTGGAAATTAAAACCAGGATCAGTACCACACATTTTTCAAAATTTACCGAAATATCTATGCACTGATGTAAAATCACGAAAGCCGCCCAGTAGGATACGGAATGAAGGCAGCCTTCCATGATTACTTGTTCTATTTCGTGCCATCCATGCCTAAAACGGGGAGGGGGGGGGGGGGGGAATCCGTCTTAATAATAGTAGGCCTAAAATAATAATAGTTGTTGATTCTTTAGGGACTTAGCGACATCGTGGTCACGTAGCCCCGTGTGTTTGGGTTTGTTTAGAATTCATCTGATAACCTGAGTCATTATGATGTCTGTAGTAGTGTGTGCATTTGGAATTGAGGACAGATTTGGGTAGGAAGCGGCCGTGTCCTTCAGTTAGGTACCATCCCGGCATTTGCCTGGAGGAGAAGTGGGAAACCACGGAAATCCACTTCCAGGATAGCTGAGGTAGGAATCGAACGCGCCTCTTAACATTTTTGCCTCACGGGGCTGAGTGAACACCGTTCCAACCCTCAGACCAGTATTAAATTTATTGGCAGAGCTGGGAATCGAACCCGGACTTCCGTGGTGATAGCCAAGTGGCCAAGAATGAGTCGGACATGTAGTAATAATGGCCAACCTGCCAATAAAATAAACGGTCATCCAATTCTTCGCTTCCGTTACCGTCCTCCTGATCTTCGGATCTTGTTTCAACTTTGTCTTCAGTATCAGAGTCACAAATTCCTTAGAAATTACTGAATCATGAACTAGCTATTCGTTATCTTTCAGCAGAAGGTGACACGCTTCATCTGCATCCTTAGGTTTTCGTAAGGCGCAATCTCCTTACTGATATTAACTAAGGCAACATACTAAGCCAAATAATCGATATAACAGCACACCTGCCACTCACTGACAGAATGTAACATCATTGGGAGCGCTGGTACTATCAATCTCACGCTGACAAAATGTTACACGTGTTGAAGTTATTTTTAGGCACCCTATTTCACAACTCCAGAAAAATGCTTACTAAGGTTTGGTGTAAGATGTCACGAGACGATAAGATCATAACTTGAACTGTTGGCTTGATATTAAAACTAATGTAACGAACCATGGAGCTGTCAGACCAATGCGCGACTAACGGAGGGTTTTAGACGATAGTTCTACATGGGGACAGAGAATATTAATACTAACTTTTTGACAGTATTATTCATAAGTCTAAACACACAATTTGTTGTAATCAGCGTAACCGCAGCCTTCGTAAAGAGATTTACGTAGTCCAGCGCGTATCCCACTATTGAACAGCTGACTGTGTAGCGTTGGGGATCAGCGCCGCTAGCGCTAGCCGAGCGGGGCGCGCTTGAACTCGGTGAGTGATAACACTATTTATTTCTATTCGTCATGGTTATAGTTTACTTTTCATTATCATCTTCACTATCACCCAAACCATTAGGGGCCGATAACCTAGATGTTAGGCCCCTTAAAACACCAATTATCATCATGTAAAAATTCAGACTTTCACGACCGGCGTTGAACACGGCCTATAAGCCCGCGAAACAGAGATTCCTAATTTATCATCCTCATCATAAACTAGCAATAGTCAATAATATTATTATAAGTTGTTTCTTAGCCTTCTTCTTTCGGATGGGCCTGCTAGTGACCTCGCTTGTTCAACTGTTGGGTTTGTAGTTTTGCACAGTACTGGCGCATCTTTTCCCGGTGTATTGCTTTTCTTTCCTCCGACCAAGGGGAGTCTTTCTTTAGAGGTTTGTGCTGAAAACCACGGACTTCTTAAGAATGAGTATCACAGTTTGTCTGTCTTGTACAGTAGATCTGTTAAAAGCCTCGTCCACACCGGCAGATTTGTTTCCAGAAACATTGTATGCAGACTGTTTCCCAAATGTTTCTCATTTGTATGCGGGATGTTTGCAGACTTTTTGAAAACATTCTACATACAATCGGGAGACTCGAGTGATGTTTGGAAACAGTCTGCATACAGTTTGCATACAATTGACATACAAATGACAAACAAATCTCGTGTTTCAAGAGACAAGATACAATTTTTTTCTGTTTTCCAACGAAATGGAAAACACGCATACAAAAAACAAGTATTTTGTCTCAAGTCTTCCTGTGTGGACGTGTTTTGAAACTGTAGACCGGATACAAACCACAGACGCATCCAGCTAGCCACGTTTTTCCCCATCATATTGTGTTGATTTAGTTTCAATTCCCCATCCTTCTTTATGGTGCACCATATAAGGTTTAATAACAGGGGACTTTTTGTTGTTACGCTATACATTTCATGTGTCTTTGACATTTATTAATTCATATCGGCTGATGAAGGGACCAAAACTAATTAGGTCTTGAAACATGTCCCACCAATGACCACACAGTGATCTCATTATATTGCCACAACATGTAGTTTAGTGGGGCTACCAGCGGGGTGTCAAAATTCACCCCCTCCCCACAAAAAGAAAATAGCGGTTGTTATATGAAATATTAGTAGAATGAGTATTTTGGTTAATTATTCGACTAATACAAGAGGTGCATTTAAACACAATCCCCCTCCCACCATGATCGTTTTACTTTCATCCCCCAATTTACACATTCGCAGACTTTATAAGAAATCAACCTGTGGTAAAGGTATGAATGTGGACTAGAGGTCTAATTCTGATGTGGACGCAAAACAAGTAACATACTTGTATCGGATACAATGTTTCAATAGAGTCTGCATACTGTATTCAGACTTGTATGGAGACTGTTTCCAGACTCCAAAGTAGTATACATACAGCAGGGGCCCCCAAAATTTTTGTCACATATATTATTTGTTTATGAATTAAAACATTGAAACCCAATATAATCATGTGCTATTGTTACTAAGTGACGTATGGCAACGTTGCAAGGCAAGGCGAAGGTAGAGCGATGTAAACAGCGTGACAATCAGTTTGCTCTGATCTTATGAGTAACAACATATCCTCTTAATACTCTCCAGTGCCTTCGCTCTTATGAACGAACCAAGAATAGCAACAAGTGTCCTGGAAGCGTGTGACAAAAGTTTTTTCCCTAACTTTTATACCTTATCAAACTTTTAGCAAATTTGCCTCTCTCTGTAGCTACCGGTACTGCCGAACGGAGTTTGAGTTGGTTGAAAACATACTTAAGGAATTCTACTTCTGAAAACAGACTCAACGGTCTAGTATTGTAATCTATTCACAGAGACATACATCTCACTGTCGATGAAGTTATAAACCGATTTGGCAATACTTCAAGAAACCTTGACTTTATATTATAGTGTGAGTTGTAAATCAAAACAGTAACATTAATTCTTTCCAAGTAAACACTATCAAGTGAGCGAGATGATTGTATTAATAACAAGTATCATAAAATGTGTTTGACATTAACCAAACATAAAACATCACAAGAAATTGGTTGACAAAGTGATGCCAGAAAGCCTTAAAACTCATCATTTTACCCCGAATTATACAAAAGTTTCCCGGGGAGTAGCCCGGACCCCCTATTCTTTGGGCCTATACCATGCCTCATAACCCCCGGTTGGGCACCCCCCGAAATAAAATTCTATAGACGCCCCTGACATACAGTCTCCATACAGTTTTGAAACAGTTTGCATACAGTATGCAAACAATCTACATACAGTCTGCAAAGAAATCTGCCGGAGTGGACTAGGTTTTAGTCTCAGCTTCAGTCAGCCAAGTGGTTGGTCAGTCTGTTCGGAGACAATCCTGCTACATGGCCATAAAAAGCTATCCTTCTTTTCCTAGCAACCAGAAAGTCTCTCTATTTGTATGTAGAGCTCTGAACTGTGATGTCTCCTGCCGCTCTAGTGGGCCATGTGGCAATGGAACACACTTTCTAGCTTTATAGAAGGAAGTCGAAAGTGAAAGGTCCTGCCTTAGTTTACACCCCTGTTCCTGTTCTGACACGCGACGGTAAATAAGCTTTTCCCAATTCAGTTGTTGCTGTTGATTCATTAGGGGCTTTGCGACACCGTGGTCATATAGCCCTGTGTAGAAGCTGTGTGATAACCTCTGTCACTGTGATGTCTGTACTAATGGGTGGACTTGTAATCGGGGTAGGGTTTTGGGTAGGACGCGGTCATGGCCTTAAGTTAAAAACCATCGCAGCATTTGCCTGGAGTAGAAGTGGGAAACCACGGAAAACCACTTCCTGGATGGCTGAGGTAGGATATTCTCAAGTTTTGCCTCACGAGGCAAAGTAGGCAAATACCCCGTTCCAGCCCTCACACCAGATTTAAATTTTTGGCAGAGCCGGGAATCGAACCCGGGCCTCCGCGGTGACAGCCACAAGGCTAGCCACGAAAGAACACAGCTAATGATGACTACGGGGCCCCAGCTGAGCCCACTTCGTTTAATCTTATATCCTCTCGACCTCCTGTGGTCTACTCTTGTTCGCTTCCGAACCGTTTTGGTATTAAGGTATCCGAAGCCTAGGGAGTCTCACATTTCCCCGCCTTTCGTGTTACTGAATTAATATACAGTAGAGTCTCGCAAACTCAGCACTCCGGATTTCTCGGCCACCTTGACAGGAGAAAAAAATCATGATTTTTGTTTGTTTTTGTGTTTCCGCACAGAGCGTTATTATGTTTTCTTTCGTCTTCTCCGACAATGGAATTATCGACAGTTAAGTACGACGCGAAACAAGATGACCTACAGTACATAGAAAGAAGAATAACGACGACCTGATAAATACAGGTAGTTGTACAGTAATGTACTATAAATGCACAAAAGTAAACAAACGGTTCTCGCTCAGAGCGTTGTATTTATTTGATTGCGCATTCTCCGTTGCACGCAGCAAGACATTCTGTTGGATGCAGATATTGTAGCGGCTGTCACAAGAAATGATAAAATCGACGATCATGATGAAGTTGAAGATTGCGGAGTAATGGAACCAAAAATCACTCATACCGAGGGACTTAATGCCACAAACTACTCTTCGGTACTTTGAACAACAAGGTGCATCCACTAGGGACATTCTGTTTCTTCGCCGTCTTCGTGACGAGGCTTCAAGAAACAGGTTTCAAAGCGAAAAGCAAAATAACATTACTTTTTTTTTGTAAAAAAGTAAATGGTAATTTTCATTAAGTGAAAAAACTATTTGCCTACAGGAATTGTTTTGTACTTATACTGTACAGTGTACATATTATAAAAATAATTTGTAGGCCTAGTATTTCTAAGTTTTCTTCTATAAATTACAGTAATTGTTATCCTTGATTTTTATGCAGTACAGTACTGAACTATATA
Organism: Meconema thalassinum; assembly: GCA_946902985.2. Classification (NCBI taxonomy): domain Eukaryota; kingdom Metazoa; phylum Arthropoda; class Insecta; order Orthoptera; family Tettigoniidae; genus Meconema; species Meconema thalassinum. The sequence continues at coordinate 188,179,816 of OX336388.2, read as the reverse complement.
TTCAAGTACTGTAATTATAATGGCTTAATCGTTTTAGAACTTGTGTTTCTGTTAAAAACAAATAAATGTACTGCATTGCATTACTTTTAAACCAAAACAAACAGCTTATTTCTTCTTTTTGACACATTTCCCGATAACCCGGCATTTTCGCGAACTCGGCCAGCCTTCGGACCACATTAGTTTGCGAGACTCTACTGTAGTATATGGTGATAGTTATTTGGAATAGATTTTGCTCAAGATTCTGTGAGAAAAATTCACCTAAATCCCCCGTCTTTTTTCTTTTCTTTCGTGGCTAGCCTTGTTGGCTGTGACACTCTCATTCTTGCGAGGAATACGGAGTATGTCCTGCCTTCTATGCGAAGGCCTAAGGGAGGCAGCGCTACGCCTTCAAAGGCTCACGGCTTGTGAGCTCGGGGCACAGAGGGGTTCCTGAGTCAAGTCAAGTCCGGTTTCCCTCCGTTATCCACTGACTTAGGGGTGAATCCTCTTCTCATTCCCTTTTTCTCTGCCTTTCATGGCTCTAATTCCTTCCTTCGAAGCTGGCAATCGAACCCGAAACCTTAGTAGGAAACAACGTTAACCACTACACCATTGGATATAGCCAGAGCCATTTACTGTAGCAACTAAAATGAAAGTTATTTATTCCTAAAATAGAATTACTTGTCCAACACAATGATGCCAACATAGACATTTACTCTCGTAATTGCCGAAATATCTCGCTGCATAACACAGCGTAAGCCAATTGTACAGTACTGTTTATAGAAAGTGAAACACCCAGAATAAATGGTTGGAGACACTCCCAGAACAGGGGTCGTGTAGGCCTGCGGTACCATACTAAGTGGTTGAAATCTCAGAGAGATGGTGTGCACATTGGCCCAGCAGTGCCCTCTGTCGTGGGATCGGACAGGTCAGTGTTTTGCACAGCTCTGTCGACGTGGATTAACTTTTGTATAAGGATTTACTGTGCCAAGTTTCACTGCACTCGGATGGTTAAATTGCGAGAAACGTCCGTGCTAATATTTATAATTCGCGTCGCCGCCATGTTGGATTTGTGATCATCAGGTTATTGAAAGTCCTATAGGTGGACTTATGTTCATTAGTTTGATTGCTGTAATAGATTCGTAGATATTGAGAACCGTCTAAATATTTCGGATGGTTGTCATGTTGGATTGTTATATGTATAGGCCATAGAGTCATGTACCATTAAAGGAAAATTATTGCTTAGGTTCATTATTCAAACTTTCACTTCGATCGCATGATTACGACACAAGAAATAAAAACTTAATTATAAAATTAGCACAGCCGCCATCTTGAGTGTATGCACAAAATTGAACTAAAGTAGATAGCAGTGCATTACAATGTGTATAAACATTTGCCGTACCTAGTTTCATTGCATTTGGATCATTAAATCGTGAAAAAAGTCTATTTAAAACTTTCAACTTCGCTTGGCCGCCATGTTCGTTTTGTAGTTAACCGGTTTTTGAAAGTCTCATAGATGAACTTCCAGTAGTGCCCTTTATCTCCGTACAAAATTTCAGGGTGATACCGGTAATAGTTTCAGAGATATAGAATGCCAGTGAAATATTTCGCACAGCCACCATCTTGAGGTTATGTAAACAATTGAACGAAGTTAGATGTCGGTGCATTATAATGTGTATAAACATATACTGTACCAAGTTTCATTGCGTTTGGTTGGTTAAATCGCGAAAAACGTCTATTTAAAAGTCACAAATTCGCTTGACCGCCATGTGGGTTTTGTAGTTACCATGTTTTCAAAAGTCACATAGGTGAACTTCTAGTAGTTCCCTTTATCACCGTACAAAATTTGAGGGTGATATCGGTAATCATTTAGGAGATATTGAATGCTGGTGAAATATTTCGCACAACCGCCATGTTGGATTGGTGAGACGTAACAAAATTTTAAGGGCACGGTCGGGGTCGTCCGAAATAGTGCTATGAACTTACCGAGTTTCATTGAAATCGCTCGAGCCGTTTAGATTTTATTACGAGGGGGGCACACATAGGCACACACACGCACACACACAGACAGACACACGGACAAAAGGTGATCTCATAAGCCTATTAGCCTACTTTCGATTTTTGCAAAAAAATGAAAGTAGACTCATGAGATCAACACAGGGCGAAAAAAGTGTGTTTGTCTGTGTGTGTGTAGGTGTGTGTGTGAGTCTGTGTGTGTGTGAGTGTGTGTACTCTGAATGTCTGTCCCCCCCCTATCAATTCGCACACGGTGAACGCGAATTGAACGAAATTTGGTACAAAGGTAGCACTAGCAAAGGACACCTCAGTGTCATGTTTTATATCGCCACCATCTTGACGGAAACGTAATGGCGGCCACACAAATGTTCAAAGCTTAAATCAAATTACGACTAACCTAATCATCCGATCTCTACCAAATTTTGCAACAACATACCTTTATGGAGGGAGCATCCTTTGACCAAACTAATAGGTCATTAGCCTAATATTTTGCATATGGTGGCCATCTTTGTGTGAAAATCGATTCCCCCTATCAATTCGAACACGGTGAAACCGAATGGAACGAAATTTGGTACAGAGGTAGCACTAGCAAAAGGCACCTCAGTGCCATGTTTTATATCACCGCCATCTTGACGGAAACGTAATCGCGGCCACCCAAATGTTAAAAGCTAAAGTGTAATTACGACCAACCTAATAATCTAGTCGCTACCAAATTTTGCAACAACATATCTTTATGTGGGAAGCATATTCTGACCAAACTGCAAGATCATCAGCCCAATAGTTTGCAGATGGTGGCCATCTTTGTGTGCAAATCGATTCCCCCTATCAATTCAAACACGGTGAAACCGAATTGAACGAAATTTGGTACAGAGGTAGCACTAGCAAAGGGTACCTCAGTGTACCGCCATCTTGACGGAAACGGAATGACGGCCACCCAAATGTTAAAACCTTAAATCAAATTACGACTTACCTAATCATCTGATCTCTACCAAATTCTGCAACAACATACCTTCATTTGGGAAGCATCTTTTGACCAAACTACAAGGTCATAAGCCCAATAGTTTGAAGATGGTGGCCGTGGATGTGTGAAAATCGATCCCCCCTATCAGTTCAAACACAACGAAACCAAATCGAACCACCTTTGGTACAGAGATAGCACTAGCAAGGGACAACTCAGTGTCATGCTGTATATCGCCACCATCATAACAAAAAAGAAATGGCGCCCACCCAAATGTTCTGAGCTTAAATCAAATTACGACTAAACTAATCATCCGATCTCTACCAAATTTTGCAACAATATACCTTAATGTGGGAAGCAACTTTTTCCCATACTACAAGTTTCAATATGCCGGATGTATGAATCATGCAAGTATTATAGCCAACCCGTAACTTATGATACAACAAGGCTTGCCCTTACCAAATACGCTCATCGTACATAGGGAGGTTTAAACTGTCCTCAAGGAGGTGACCGGTAGGATATTAGCATTTTAAAATAGAATATTATTCCTCATAGTTCAGGCTGATCGTGCCGTATCGTGCTATTCCGAGCCGTCCCGTTGTCAAAACGGCGGCTATTTTTGGCTCGTAAATCCATATATTTCCGTAACTTCATAAATGTATATCCTTTTAGGAATGTACTGAACAAAATAATACGTATTTAGTTAATTAGTTAATTATTGTTGTTTTAAGGGGCGGAACTACGAGGTCATCTGCCCCTTACATATTTAGTTGCAAATGGTTTATAAAAACAGCAGAAAACGCTAATGAAATCGTTCATTGCAAGACAAAATATTCTAGGCAGTTATACTAAACCTTTTATTAACGCAATGTTAGCAGTGAGCGATTTTAGCTCAATGGTAGCGTCTCTGACTAGTAGCCTGGAGGTTCCTGATTCAAACCCCAACAGGTTCCATTTTTTACTTCTTTTTTTTTTGTATGTATTGATTTACAACTACTCACACGTTATAATGTTAAGCATATAGTGTGTATTTGCGATCGAAAATATAATATATATACTTATAACACCACATATTTCAACACTCGACTACAGCGATTAAAATTCGTTGTCCTTGATCCGCGGAAGAGTCTATTGTTGTTTTTTGTTGTTGATTCTTTAGGGGTTTTGCGGCATCATGGTCTTGTAGCCACGTGTACTTGGGTGTGTGTAGAAGTTGTCTGATTACCTGTGTCACTGTGATGTCTGTAGGCTTACTAGTGTGTATATTTTTATACGAGGAAGGATTTGGGTAGGAAGCTGTTGTTGTTGTTTCATTTGAGATGCATGGACATCATGGTCATTAAGCCCCGTGTACTTGGGCGAGTGTTGGATCTTGTCTGATAACCTGTGTTATTGTGATGGCTGTATTAGTGTGTGTATATATATAATTCAGGTGAGGATTCAATCAATGTATGTATGTCTACCCCTTATTATTCCCGTTTTCCAACGGGGTCGGGGATGAGATGCGATGGAAGTCTTTGTGGCGATGGTTTTTACGGCCGGATGCCCTTCCTGACGCCAACCTCATGAGAGGAGTTAATGAGAGATGAAATGAATGATGGTGAATGAAACTGAGCAAGGATGTGGAAGGAAGCGGCCGTGGCCTGTCAGAAGGTACCGTCCCAGCATTTGCCTGGTGTTGAAAATGGGAAACCACGGAAAACCATTTCAAGGACGGCCGACGGTGGGGCTCGAACCCACGCGTCTACCGAGTCAGCAGAGAGCTTGGCCCCATGACCTAATGCTGCGCGTTAGCCAGCGTAGCCACTACTGTTGGTTGAGGATTCAATCAATAAACGTATAATATCCGTATAGCACGTTGTATTTCAAAAAGCTGCTATAACCAACATTTAATTATACTCCTTGAAAAGGACAAAGAGTTATAACTAAACCCATGCATTTAGGAGAAAGTAGGCTACATGTTCCTTACTGAACAACTTGTTTAAAATTAGTTTCGCCCTCTTTAATTGTTGGAAACACATCTGCTCGACATCATCATCATCACTTATTCAATACATCTTTCGTCGCCATAATCCTAACTTTTCTTAACGAAGGATTTTAACGCTCTTAAAAAATCCGACGACTTCGGTTGGGTTTGAACCCGCGATCTTGGGCATAGGCTCCTGGAGTTTTCCAAGACCATCAGTTCAGGTTGTTCAGAGAGGTGCGGGCCACGGCCTTAACCTTCAAGATGACAAAGTCATGTGGAAGTGAGATTGAATCCCACTTGCGTCTCGTAATCAGGGATGCATGACTGACATTTACGGGAATACAGTATGAAGTTTAGCGTGCATCAATATTCTAGTTGAATTCTTATCATCATGTTGGAAGCTATTTTTGTGTGTTGAATTAGTAGCCTGATCGAAATTTAATTTTCGGCTACTTGGTCATGTTGGACAGCATTCTGTGATATGCTGGATGGTCTCTGATTCATGATGGCATCTCCTGCATTTGTCATCTGGCATGTCTGCCTTAATGATGTTCTTTAGGTAATTCTTTGTCGCCACCACTTGTTCTTGTATCGGAACATGAACCCGCCAGTCGCAGGAAATAAATCCGCATTATTATTATTACATCACTGTTATTCTCAGATCATTGCCTGGCAAAATACAAAGCAATTTATTATGCACATTACATTGAATCAAAGCATAATAATCGCCTTAATTTAGATCACTGCCAATGAATTTCCAACTATCCTAGTTGTAGTTAATATCACTGCATTATTATTATTATCATTCGTGACAGCCCAACGGTTGGCACTTGAACGAAATGATCTGTACAAAGCCCTCTGCAACGCTCGGTGAAGCATGACGTGACTAATCGACATGGACTTTCGATTGTTGTCCTGCTTCAGCTACAGTGTTGCCACCTCTACGAAATTAACTGTACATTTAAAGATTTTTGAAGAAACTTCTGATTTTCGGATTGTATTCCAAAATGTACGAAATTTCGCTTTTACTACTGTATTTTTAATAAAATATATTATTTACTGAATAGGATTAGGAAATATCCCGAAATAATAATCGCATAATCTGAGCTACAATACTTGTTTTTTGAGGTGGAGCTATCTAGACGATTTACTGTCGACTTCCAATGTTTCGTTTGCACCGTCATGTTGTGTGGACATTGTAACTGTTGAGCGACTTGTAACGCCACCAGATATGAATACGAGGCTTGCCGTGGATTCTTCCCGCCCTTAAAACCATAACTTCATTCGGGCTCTCCACCTCTGATCTAAAGAGGAAGAATTCTACAGCGGAACTTGATGAGCTAGACCTGGCAGTGAGTAAGATAACTGAGTCATGTCTGTTCCCAGTAGGCCAACCACTGTCTGCACTCAGGGTCAGTCTAATGGCTTTCTCCAGCTAAGCCTCTCCAACTCGAGCCAATAGGACGAGGGCACTCGGACTTGACCGGTTGTAGAGTCGCGTTTATGGGCATAAGTCTGAGGTTAACGTTCATTTGGACAATTTGAGTTGGCCCCTGGTCAATAGGGTAGGTTTCTTCACTAATTGTTAGTCTATTTGAATGCCCTTCTTGATATTAACAAGTACCAAGAATTGCATTTCAATATCAAAGACAGAAATTATTACATCCCCATTTAATGATTACTATACAACAACAACAACAAAAAGTCAACCCCTGGCACTATACAGCCCATGGCGGGCTAAGGCCGACCAAGCGACCGCTGCCCAGCCATTTGGCCTGCAAATATTGGGGTGACGCGTGATCAGCGCGTCGGGTCCCCTCGGCCGTTAATCTTGGTATTCGTGATCGGGGCGCTGTCTCACTGTCAGACAGCTACTCAATTGTCCTTACGAGGCTGAGTGCACCCCGTTCCAAACTTCACGTCAGTTTTAAAATCCCTGACAGAGCCGGGGGTCGAACCCGGGGCCTCCGGGTGAGAGGCAGGCGCGCTACCCCAACACCTCGGGGCCGGCTATGATTACTATAATAAAGTCTTAATATGGTATTTATAATAAAACATTAAACAAGGTTGAATAACCTAACAATATTCATGGCATCGCGTAGAACGCAATTTAGTGGTGATGTTTCAAATGAACGCTAATTTACGATGCCATCAGCTGTATAGTATCGTCCATTTTACCATTAGTTATCGGTGTTGTGATCGGCTCAAATTTCTGTCTCCGACCCGGAGAAAGAGGGATACTCGTTGATCTGAGGTCCTTTACTGTTATTTTGGCGCCTGGGCTAGTTACATACTGAAACCTATTCTCTTAACAAACTGAAGAGCTATTAAGTCTTGGAGGAGCTCACTTTCGTAACATCCAATCATATTAATGCTTTATAAAATCAAAATGCTTCCAGATTTGCGATTAATTGTACCCTAAAATGCAAGTTTTATAGCCGTTGTATATAACCTAAAATATTAGTGCCGGGGACACAATCCAGATGTATTCTTGAATTGAAACATCAATCTATCAATTAAAAATAAAAATATTATTGTTGGATATCAAAAAGTTAACCTAAATGGCCAAGCGCACGATATGTACTGTAATCAAGGCCTGCCACAACCACACCTTCATAACTTGTTAGTTGTTGGTCTATGAAATTCGTGCGGTTGGTCAACACGTTAATGTCCCTAGGGTGGGGAGTAAAACTTATCTAGTCACACCCAACCTGAAAAAGAACCTCTAGAGCTTTTATGAGACATTGAACCCGGGACTTCAGAGATAATAATAATAATAATAATAATGTTGTTGTTGATGATAATTGTTGTTTTAAGGGGCCTAACATCTAGGTTATCGGCCAATAATAATAATAATAATATCGTATGGCCTCGGCAGCCGGGTGCAAGCTTTGTTATTTGACACCCAGAGGGTAGCTTGCATGTCGAATTTCGTTGTTCCTTGTCTATGAAAGTCAAGGAGGTTAGATGTTAGATATCTAACCTCCTTGAACACTATAGCGCTTTCTAGTAGAGAAATGAGGAACTTTGTGTTGGCGGAAACTCCCGAGATTAATTTTGCCATTATGAACTCGGCCTACTGAATTCAAATGGGTTCTTTGACATGCCAACATCGTATGACATGCGTATCGTATTTTTGCCGCCTTTCAAAAATCACTTACCACGGCCAGGGGCGAACCTGCAATCTTGGGGTTAGTAGACTGACACGATATCCACTCACCCACCGTGGCAAGCTACTTCAGAGATGACAGACAATTACTCTAGCCACTACACCACAAAGCGGTATAGTTAGTTATTGTTGTTTTAAGGGGCGGAACAGCGAGGTCATGTGCTCCGAAAAGCGGTCTAAACACCAATATGGTAGGCTAAGTACTTTTTGTACACAACACGTCTATACTGACACACCACTGCGGAGTTAGGGTTCGATTCGAGGAGGCTGTCAAGAAATGTAATTCTGGTCTGAGGGCTCGGAAGGCAGAATTGAGAAGAACTGGATTCGATTCTTACGTCAGAAGCGATTTTCCGTGGTTTCCCTACTACTCCAGGAGAATGCTGGAATGGTATCCAAAACCTAGCCTCAATCATAAATACACATACTACTATAGCCGTCACAATAACACGGGTTATATTCCAAACGCACGCACACGTGGGCTATATGGAAGTGAAACTTGGACTGTTGGTACAGTAGAAGAGAGGAGAATAGAAGCATTTGAAATGAGGTGTTACGGGAGAATGATTAGATGGATAGAGAAACAAATAAAGAGTAATCAAGACGACTGGGAGAGGAGAGAGTGTGAGTGCTAGGTTGGTAGAGCACAAAATAAAGAATAGCAAGCTTATGTAGAGAAGGAAGTGTCGAAGACAAGAACTGTAAGGGTAGACCAAGGTTAGAATATATTAACCAGATTGCCTCGGTTGTAAGGTGTAGTAGCTATGTAGAGATGAAGTTATTGGCTCAGGACAGGGAGGCTTGGAGGGCTGCGTCAAACCAGTCTATAGACTAAAGACTCAAACACACGCTCTTTTATGATTCCAACAATTAGGGCTGGCATCGGTGACGTAGTTGGTAGCATGCTGAACTTCTATGCCGAAGATCGCGGGTTCAAACCCGGCCGAAGTCTTCGTATGTTTAAGAGCGTTAAAAAATCCCTCAGTATGCCTTCCTTCGGAGGGGAAGTAAAGCCGGCGCGGCGGTCCCATGTCATAGATTTATGGCATGTAACAGGACCTTCCACTAACTACACTTGTGGAAGCTAATATTTGTAGGTTAGTTTGATAACGCTATATTAGTTCCAACGTTCGCCGCCAGGTGCTGACTGCGATGGCATTTAGTAGCTACGTCCGCAGCTAGGTGTTGTGGACGGTAGCATTTGGTAGCAAAAGTAGGAACTACAGTACTCGAAAACATTAATCGTCTGCAGTCCTTCTACCTGAATCACAGATAACACACACTAATACAGCCATCACCATTACCACCAGTTATCAGACAGATTCTACACACACCCAAAGTACACGGAGCTACATGACCGCTTTGTCGCAGCCCCTAAACTAAGGAACCAACCAACAATTAGGCATCTGTTTCTAAATATAATGCAGACTAATGATGAGTGTGTTAATAAGCCACGATCCTAGGAACGCCATTACATGACGTCACGGACAGGGAAGAGATCCAGAAGGCGGGGAAAGAAGATCACGAATAATTCCACCACCTGCCAATGAAACAGTTCTGTCTGTGCGGAAATCGAAGGCAGACTACGATTGTAAAGACAATGGTTCAAATATGCTCTCTTGCGATACTAATGGAATTAACGCGTGTATATTCATTTTTCACACTGTGAAATGTTAACACCGATTACCTCATAGAAATACAGCAATTCAAGTTGTCACAATATAATCTTCCTGTTGCTGAAGACGTTTCATCTCCGTCGTTAGCAAATAATACAAGAGTCATTGATTGCAACAACTGACCCGAGATATATGGAAACTATAGCAAACTATCTCTTATAAAACAGCCACGCGTGTTCAATAAGAGGTCTGAATTCCAGATGTTAGCCATTGGCAATCTTGAGTTAATATCACTTCTTCCTGGAAAACACCGAGATGGTACCTTATGTGATGCCCTGGGGCACTTAATAAGTACGTTCACACACACTGCTAGTCATCACAATTACACAGGTTATCAGATAAATACAATGAGATGAGTTTATATTTTAGACAGATTCATACGGCCGTACGCATTAATAATAATTATTATTATAAGCAGCCATTGAGGCGATCAACTCTCCAATTTCGACATTCTGTTTACCACTGCCATCTGCCAACTTTCGGGCAACATACAATAATTCCAATCACTGGAAAAAATAACCTGAAATGAATTACATGTGGTTAAGATGTATATTGTTATTAGCAACCCGCCCTGGCTTCGCCCGGAAACAGTTATGTATGCATTACGTGATAAGCGCTTTTCTTTCGATGTCAATGAACTACGACCTACATCCGTTTTACGTCTCTGGGTTAAATTCACTGACTGGACTATTAATTATATTATAATATCATGGAGATGCATGTGCAACTAATTCTTGTCAGACGTAATTTAAGAATGGCGAGATGCATGGAACACAAATCCCCCTTCCATCCAATCTTAACTTGACTGTGTATTTTGCCGAACGGAAAGTTCACAGGCGAAATGAAGAAAAGCCAAGTTGCACTTCCAGGGAAACTCCAAACCCAATCACTCTTCTCTAAAGTCTTAACTCGACACGACTCGACAGTTTGCTGCTGGCTGTAACTGGGGTGTTAGGCTCGCCCCTAGGTAGCTCGTAAACTACTGTCGCCTCAGTAAATGAATGGAGATTGTTGGAAGAAATGAAAACGTAAACACACTTATAGTGGGCGATGTATTGAAGATAGAAATATGCTGTCTTTGTAGAACTTGTCATGCTGAACAATTCTTACACTTATAGTATATTGATATTTTGAACTGTTTGCCCAGCGTAAGCTTAAAAAGCGCCCGGACGCCTGTTTTTTTTTCGACTTTTTCACTGAAACCGTTACTGCTTGGCTTCCTTTGATCATAAATAAATTATTTTCTACAGAAACCTTCCTCGAGAAATTCTTTCCAGAATGGTGAGAACCGCATCAAAATCCATCCAGTGGTTCTCGAGATTACCCGTGACATCCAAGAATCGGGAACTTTGTTTTATAATAAGTAGAGATGGACTAAATTATTGAAGAAGGAAAAAACTAAGGGATGACATGTTTCGATCGTCAAGCGAGCATCATCAGATCTACAATACAAATGGCTCTACAAAACACTACCAAAATGACAATAATTATCAACTGTCAATAAGACAGCACTGAAAATTGACTTCAAAAGCTATCTTTATTTTAATTTCATCTTGTCATCAGCAAATTTGATACAAGACTTGGAGTGCGTTGGATTCTCGTTGCCCTTCCTCAGCCGAGAATCGAACCCGCGATTTTAAGATCAGGAGATAAACACACCAAAGAATTAGTTAATGAGAGATTGTTGGAAACCATTATTCAGTGTTGCCTTAGTAACCGAAAATTGAAATGCTTTTCTATCTGTCAACACGATTATAATGGGTGTTATTTCCTGATATGAATTAAGGAAGCGGTCAAGGTTTATTAGAAGTTACTGTCCCAGCATTTGCTTAATGCATAAAAAAGGATAAACCACAGAAAATCATTCCAAGGATGAACGATGGTTGGGTTCGTACCCAGGTCGGTATTATTATAACGGCCACGGTTGTCGAGAACACTAACGCACTATCTCGTGCCTCGCTGGCACCGGGAGAGTGTGGGTTCGAATCCCACCTCGGCCGTCCTGAAAATGGTTTTCATGGTTTCCCATTTTCACCACCAGGCAGTTGCCGGGACGGTTTCTTTCAACAGGTCCACGGCTGACTTCCTTCAAGCGGTCAACCTGTTGGCCTCTCACCAAGGTGGACCGGATTCGATTCACGGTCAATGTATGCGAGATTTTCGAAGTGAAATACCATGTCCTGTGACTCGGATTCCACGTAAAAAGGAGGTCCCATGACTCATGATCGCATGATTAACGGTCACGTAAAACTAAAAACTTCCTTCCTTTCCTTCCCTTATATTTCCTTAATTAGACCAAAGTTAGCGGTCGCCTGTCACCATCCCCAGTTGTTGACAAAGTGTGTTCAACTCCCAGACGCTGTCCGTGCGATGGTAGAGGAATGATCCCTCGCAAAAGCCGAGCTGGGAAGATAAGCGATTTAAAAAATATATTATTATTATGGTCATTGAACACGAATGAGCTTCGGAAGATCGTCCAATCGAATCTGTGCCTACTTTGTGAGAAAGAAAACCAAAGGGGTCTGGTTTACAGAGGTGGAAAAAGACCTACAAGAACTTGGGATATCACCTGAGGACATCTTGGAACGTGACTCTTTGAAGAAGAAACTTGGGGAAATACAGAGTTTTCAGCCAAAACCTATATTGAAAACCGGCAGGAAGTGGATCGAAGAACGGAAAGAAGCTCACCGAAGAGGAATGCGCGAATGCTGGTCCAATGTGAAAGAACGAGGGAAAAGGCAGTTGAAATAACGTGGTCCATAGAAGACCGAAACGATTATTTAAAAAAAATGCATGGAATGTTAATATTTTTCCGATGCTGAAAGGTTTGAAAAAAAAAAGCTTTCTCGCCTGCAAAATAAAAATTATATTAAAAAAATCGATAATAATAAAATAATAGTCTAATAGTATGGAATGTTATTACTGCATTTATCTCATACTTAACATAAAACGCATAGAAATTAACCATTGTGAAGATGGTATTAAATAAGTTATTATCCGTGTTGACGTAGAATGGATATCCTTACAATAAACCATTAGCATTTAAATAAAATGAAAGGTAAAAAAGAAGAAGAGAGAAAATACATAAAAGAAACAAGATTAAAGTTAAACCTTAATGACTGAATATGTTACACTTCTTCGATATGGTTCAATACTATAATGAACTCAATAGGAGGTCCGATTCATTATCGATCCATATTGAAGAAGTGAACATAGACAGTCTTTTAGGGTAGATTTATATTAACTTTAATCTTGTTTCTTTTAGGTATTTTCTATTTTTTGTGACCTTTCATTTTATTTAAATTCTAATGGTTTATTGTAAGGATATCCATTTTCTCTTTGGTATTTGTTAACATAGCTTTAATATTTTTTTTTTATTCAATCTACGCTGACGAGGGTATCATTGTATACCGAAATATGTACGTGTTAATTTCATTATTAAACTTCTTTCTAGTGTTTGACAAGGCTGCAGTTATAATTTGAGATTCATACTGAACAGTTAAAAAAGCCTGGTCACAAATAAAATATTTAGAAACTCGACAAAATAATAATAATAATAATAAGTTATTATTAATAACCATGGAATAATAAATATTTAGTGCTGTACCTTGTAGTGTCCGAGCGAGCGGCTGCAATGAACATATACAAATAGACTATCACAAAACACTCCGCTCCGCTCACTGCGAGCTGGATCCACTGACTGACTGACTAACGGGACACGACTTGGCCCCCTCCAACGCTTTCATTTCATTTCATTTGTTTTATTATGCGGAGCGTGCACCGCGGTGGGCCCTCGATCAACATCTTGTTTGGACTACATTTTATAGATGGTCTGGTCAGTGGTGAGGTTAGAGAAGCGTAACAACGAGGTCATCAGCATTATCACAAAAAGAGTCGTCCAAGATGACAACCATATAGGTCATCACCTCCTAGTGATGGGAATGATTAATAATACTTGCTAACTACTATCTCGCAGCGTATTGGGTGCGATGTTGTTGGGAGTCCAAAATAAGTCCGGAGATCAGTCGTTTGATTCCCAGTGCTGACAGCGGTCATCCTGACTGCAGTTTTCTACACTCTCTACAGGTAAATATCGAGATAATACCTTATTTCAAGGCTCGGCTACCTAGCTTACTCCATTCCCTTACGCTAGTTACACGTACTATTACTTGTCTAAACAGAAACACAGGTTATCAGACAAGACCAACACTCACCCAAGTCCACGCGGGCCTAGACGCTAAAATGAATTAACACCTTGCATGATAAATATGTAGGAAGGGAAAAGGAATGGTATCAACCCTTGAAGAGTGTGTGTGTTTTGTGAATTCATTTAGGAGATTTGAGACAACGTGGTCATTTAGCCCCGTGTATTTGGATGTGTGTAGAATTTGTCTGATAACCAGTGTAATTGCGGGATCTGTAGTAGTGTGTGAACTTGTAATGCAGGTGAGGATTGGGAAGGAGGCATCCGTGGCCCTAAGTTAGGAACCCTCCCGGCATTTGCCTGGAGTAGAAGTTTTGCCTCAGAAGGTTGAATGTACCCCGTTCCAGCCCTCAAACCACAATTAAATTTCTTGGCAGAGCCGGGCATCCGCGGTGACAGCCAAGAGTGCTAGCCAGCACGTAACAAGACGGACAATAAAAAATGGCATCAACCCTTGAAGAATTATTAGTGGTTAATGAGGAACTAGAGCCATGAAAGGCAGAAAGGAGGGAGGGTCACTGGAGGACCCAGCTGGTAAATCCGTCGTGGTCACCAATTTCCAACAAGTTCCGCGACTGAGCTTTAGTAAGAAGGGTTCCAGATTCGATTTCCAACTCCGCTATTGGTATTTTAATCTACAATAGCTAATTCCCCTGCCTGAGGGGACTGTCTTTCTGATCTGTTGGGTTCCTGGTACTACCAACACACAGACACACCCTACTTCAGATCCTCTCCCAATCGTAGACCCTAATACTTCTACAGTTAGTACAATAGCAGGGGTTATTACCAGGACCCGGATTCTGATGACATGTTATCTTTTAAATTGTTCACCACAGACTTTGCTAACTTTTATACAAATCCTGTTCATGGTCCCCACATTACAGAAATGCATATTTATTAAGTCATTTTTCTCGTTTTTCGCGTCATTATCATGTCATTTTATGACCGCAGCCAAGCACTCTGCTGACTCGGTAGAAGCGTGGGTTCGAGCCCCACCGTTGGCGGTCCTTGAAATGATTTCCATGGTTTCCCCATTTTCAACTCCAGGCAAATGCTGGGACGGTACCTTCTGACAGGCCACGGCCGCTTCCTTCCACATCCTTGCCCAGTTTCATTCACCATCATTCATTTCATCTCTCATTAACTCCTCTGATGAGGTTGGCGTCAGGGAGGGCATCCGGCCGTAAAAACAATCCGCCACAAAGACTTCCATCGCATCTAATCCCCGACCCCGTTGGAAAACGGGAATAATAAGGGGTAGACATACATACATTATGTCATTT
Source organism: Meconema thalassinum (assembly GCA_946902985.2). Lineage (NCBI taxonomy): Eukaryota > Metazoa > Arthropoda > Insecta > Orthoptera > Tettigoniidae > Meconema > Meconema thalassinum. The sequence goes on along the minus strand of OX336388.2, from coordinate 188,164,562 downwards.
TATGGAATTTATTCGAATATTTTATACCTTTTGAGTCATTTTCTCACATTTTTGGTTTATGATGCCTTTTTTGCGTGTGGTACTGGATATTAACGGAACGGAAAGTGAGAATGAATACGATGACTTGAGAATCTTCACAACTTTGTTCAACCCTTATTTTAGGAGACACACTAGACCAGGATTTCCCAAACTTTTTCTGACCAACGCCCACTTTCGAGATTTATAATTTCTTTTCGCCCACCTCATTTCAAAAAACGCACAAATCTTAAAATTACTAACACGTATATTCAAATACCTACATATAAATTGAGAAATGAGGATTTTTACGGACATTTTTCTTAATAGGTACATCAAGTTTATTTAGGTATAACTATGTACATTAAACATTTACAAATAATAGGACTAAAAAACGAATAACAATTAAAGAAAAAATTAAAACTACATGACTTTTTACATCTAATTTATTAATTAATTAAACAATATGAATACCTATGTCTAATTAATGTGAGGGATGGACTTGATGAGTTTCAATCAATTTGTTGATGTCAGTAACCATTTTTGTTATAAAAATTCTAAGATCTCCTCACTTTTCAATTTCTAACCTATTTCTAGATTTCGTGGCAAGATTATTTGACATCGTAATTAAATTACTTGTTTGCAATTTTATTTAATTTTATTAATGCAGCCAATGACCATGTACTTTTCTTTTCAGGACGAGTCAGGGAAGGGGTATTGGAAGGAAATCGGCCGTGGACCTATTGAAAGGAACCGTCCCGGCATTTTCCTGGTGGTGAAAATGGGAAACCACGAAAACCATTTTCAGGACGGCCGAGGTGGGATTCGAACCCCACGCTCTCCCGATGCCAGCGAGGCACGAGGTAGCATGTTAGCGCTCTCGGCCACCGCGGCCGGTTTGCAATTTTATTTTATTCCTTGTTTTCATAGGCAAAAATTTCTCGGTCAAATTGTATATATAAAAATCTGAATTATTATTTGCCTACCACTTATTTTCAAATCGCCCATCGAATTCACATTCTGTCAGTTTCGCCCTCTGGCGTGCTAAAATCACCCACTACTGGGCGAATTCGCCCAGTTTGGGAATCTCTGCACTAGACTGAAATAATAACCAGTATTTGTGTGCAAATAATTCCCATTTGTCAAATAATAATTAAATTAAATTAGATAGCTATTTGCATTTTTTGTGTGATGAAATTATGTCAGTTCCATTCAAATATTTGATGCAGATCTCCTTGCCTCCCTGTCCTGAGCTAATCATAGCTACCACACCTTCCATCCGAGGCAATCTGTTTAAGGTATTCTAACCTTGGTCTACCCCTACAGTTCTTGTCCTCGACCCTTCCTTCCATAACTAAGCTTGCTATTCCTGGATGTCTTAGTATGTGTCCTACCAACCTATCTCTTCTCTTCATTAGCAGTCACCAGAAACATCTCTCCTCTTCCACTCGTCTTAATACTTCTTAATTTGTGACCCTAACTACCCATATGATCTTCATCATTCTCCTATAACACCACATTTCAAACGCTTCAATTCTCCTCTTTTCTGCTGCACCGATAGTCCAAGTTTCACACTCCAGACAAAGGCTTTCAAAAATGACTTCCTAATACCTAAACCTATATTCAATGCCAACAGATTCGTTTTCTGTAGAAATGCTTTCCTTGCCTGTGCTAACCTACTTTTTATATTATCTTTGCTTCGTCCATCACTGGTTATTTTGCTTCCCAAGTAACAGAAGTCTCCTACTTCTTTCAGCTTTTCACCTGCCAATTTGACGTTCATAGGGGTTTCTGATTTATTTCGGCTGCATTCCAATATTTTTGTTTTACATTTATTAATTTCCATCATGAATTCTTTCCTCAAGACGGAGTCTATACCATTTAAAAACTCATTCAAATCCTCTGGTGTGTCGACTAAGATGACGAGGTCATCAGCAGATCTCAGAGTTTAAATTATTTCTCCTTGAATCTTTACTCCTACTTTGAATTTTTCTCCAATTTCCTCCATTGCTTGTTGAATGTATAGATTGAAAAGTATGGCCTTACCTTACACCTTTCTGAATACCAGCTTCTCTCTCATGTCCTTCCGCTCGAATAACTCCTGCCTGGTTTCTGTATAGATTGTAGATCACTAATCATCGTCATCATCATAATTAACTTTCACGTATTAGGCCTAGTGGCCTGTTACGGTCTCTAGCTGGCGTTTCTTTGGTCTTCTCAGGTTTCCTCGACCGCTTGGAGCATTCGGAAGAATTTGTTAGGGACTCATCCTGTCCACATGTTCTTTCCATTTCTTCTTATGCTGTGCACCTGGGGTGATTTTTGTTTCTTGCAGGATGTCTTCATTCCTCCGATGATAGTGTAAGGAATAACCAGAAGTTCGTCTCATGAATCTCATTTCTGCTCCTGTTAGTCTTTTTTTTTAGCCTATTTTCATTTTATAAAAAAATAGGCTTATGAGGTCACCTTTTGTCCGTGTGTGTGTATGTGTGTGTCACCCGCTAATAACTTCTAAACGGCTGGAGTGATTTCAATGAAACTCGACAAGGTCATAGCATCATTTTGGTCGACTCCGACCGTGCTCTTCAAATGATATTACGTCTCCACAATCCAACATGGCTGCTGTGCGAAATATTTCACCAGCATTCAATATCTCCGAAACTTTTACCGATATCACCCTAAAATGTTGTACGGTAATAAAGGGCATTACTAGAAGTTCACCTATGAGACTTCCAAAAACCTGGAAACCACAAAACCAACATGGCGGCCAAGCAAAGTTTAGATTTTTAAATAGACGTTTTTCACGATTTAACCATCTAAACTCAATGAAACTTGGTACAGCAAATGTTTATACACATTGAAATGCACTGGCATCTAATTTAGTTCAATTGTTTACATTACTTGTAGATGGCGGCTGTTCGAAATATTTCACCGGCATTCTATATCTCCGAAACTATTACCGATATCACCCTGAAATTGTGTACGGTGACAAAGGGCATTACTAGAAGTTTATCTATGTAAGTTTCAAAAACCTGTAAAGTACAAAACGAACATGGCAGCCAAGCGAAGTTGAAACATTTTAATAGATTTTTCCGCGATTTAACCATCTGAGCGCAGTGAAATATGGTACAGTAAATGATTATATATATTGTAATGCACTGGCATCTAATTTAGTTCAATTGTTTATATAACCTCAATATGGCGGCCGTGGGAAATTTTAAAATTAAGTTTTTATTTCTTGTGTCGTAATCATGCGATCGAAGTGAAAGTTTGAATAATGAAGCTAAGCAATAATTTTCCTTTAATAGTACATAACTCTATGGCGTATACACATAACAATCCAAAATGGCGACCATCCAGACGGTTCTCAATATCTACGAATCTTTTACAGCAATCGAACTGAAATTTTTAATGTTCATAGAGGCTATGAACATAAGTTCACCTATATGACTTTCAATAACCTGGTGAGCACAAATCCAACATGGCGGCGACGCGAAGTTTAAATATTTAAATGGATGTGTCTTGCGATTTAACCATCCGAGTGCAGTGAAACTTGGTACGGTAAATGCTTATGCAAATATTAATCCACTGGCATCTAATTTATTTCAATTGTTTTCATAATCACAAGATGGCAGTTGTGCGACATTTTAAAAATCTCGTTTTTGTTTCTTGTGTCCTAATCATGCGATTGATTTGAATACTACGTACACAATAATTTTCATGTAATAGTACATAACTCTAAGACCTACATATATAAAAATCCAACGTGGCGACCATCCGTAATATTAGACAGTTCTCAATATCTACGAATCTATTACAGCAATCAAACTGAAATTTTGTACGTTGACAGAGGCAATAAACATCATTAGGATATATGAAAATTGGCTTTAGTTCTTCACGGAACTACTTGTTTTCATATGCCTTCCTAATGGTCCAGGCCTCACTTCCATATGCAAGACCTGGTCTAGCAAGAGTATGATATACTTTCGTTGTAACTGAGATGGCTTGAAAACTTAATTTATCACTCCTGTAATATTAATAAATTTTGAGATTTTGACTGCAATGTCTTTTTCATCCAGGAATGATAAGTTGTAACCAAGATAGTTAAAAGAGTTGACCCGTTCAATGATGACGTCTTCTAGACAGATTTTACTCTGAATTGGTTCATTGCAGCTTTTAGTTTTATGTGTTGGATTTGCATTCCAAATTTTGAGACAATATTTTGTAAATTAAATATAGCATGATGGAGATCATTTTCAGTTTTCAGTTTTAGATTATCACATATTATTATTATTATTCTTTCGATTCGGCCATCTAAGGACCACGTCATTTCAACTGCTTCTTGCTGCATCGAGCTTTAACATCCTCCCAGTACTTTCGCATTAGTTCTCGATGCTGTTGTTTTCTTTCTGCAGTCCACACATTATTATTATTATTATTATTATTATTATTATTATTATTATTATTATTATTATTATTATTATTATTATTATTATTATTATTATTAGCGGCTTCGGTGGAGTAGTTGGTAGAATGCTGAGCTTCTATGCCCAAGATCGCGGGTTACACCCGGCCGAAGTCGTCGTAATTTTTAAGAGCGTTAAAATCCCTCAGTATGCCTTCCTTCGGAGGGGAAGTAAAGGTGGCGGTCCCATGTCATAGATTTATGGCATGTACAAGAACCTTCCACTACAATTGGTAGTGTGTAGCTAAATTTGTAGGTTATGTGGTTTAGTAACGCTCTATCAAGTTCCAACGTTCGCCGATAGGTGTCAGTGACAGTGGCATCTAGTAGCCAAGGTTGGAACTACTTGAAATTGAACTCATTCATCTCCATTGATTTTATCTCTCATTAACTCCTCTCGTGCGGTTTGCATCAGGAAGGGCATCCGGCCATAGAAACCTTCAGCCACGTGGTTCATCGCATCTCATCCCCGACCGTGTTGGAAACGGGATTAATAAGGGTTACACATAGATTATTATTATTATTATTATTATTCAAAGAAGCCATTATTTAAATTGTCGATGCGTGTGGTAAGCTCGTAAACTAATCATGTTGTTAGGACATCTTTGGTCAAAGGAACCGCGTACTTGGGTGTGTGTAGAATCTGTCTATAATTGTGATGGCTGTATTAGTGTGTGTTATCTGTAATTTAGGTAGAAAGACTGCAGACGATTAATTTCAAGTCGTTCCTACTTTTGCTACCAATCCTACTGTCAACGACACCTACCTGTGAACTTGGCTACTAAATGCTATCGCAACCAGCACCTGGCGGCGAACGTTGGAACTTACTGGAGCGTTTAACAAATCTAACCTACAAATTTAGCTTCACACAATTGTAGTTAGTGGAAGGTTCTTTAACATGCGAAAAATCTATGACATGGGATCGCCGGCTTTACTTCCCCTCCGAATGAAGGCATACTGAGGGATTTTTACGCTCTAAAAGAATTGGACGACTTCGGCCGGGTTTGAATCCGCGATTTTGGGCATGGAAGCTCAGCATGCTACCAACTACGCCACCGAAGCCTACAAAAAGATACACAGACAAAAATAATAATATTGCGTCCATACATCATAAAAGGGTCTGAAACGCACAAATAACGTAAAATTCTGTGGAAATTTAGAAAATTCAGACAAACTTCCATACACTCACCACCCCCCAAAAGTAGCGCAAAACGCTGCGAATTTCAGGCAAAACTCAATGTTGGACTGTTCCTAACCTTGTATTAATCAAATACTATGACATTACAACCATGTAGTAATGTATAAGTTAATTACTTTAATTAAACTTAGCACAATAATTGACAATGCGATTTTCGATGTGAAATGTCATGTCCTGTGGTTCGGATTCCACGTAAAAAGGAGGTCCCGTTGCTCATGATCGCACGATTAACGGTCACGTAAAACTACAAGTTTCCTTCCTTTTCCTTCACAACAGAGCCAAACACATTTTCGGAAATGTCGAAACCTGGAATCCATCGTGCAGTTGCACTGTATAATTAGTAAAGTCCACAAAAATGCAGAAATAAGCGCTAACTTCGAACAGACTGTTTAAGGGGAGACCTAGGCAGTTGTTCAGTACAAAATTCACATACATGTAACTTCTACAATGTTTATCACATTTCACTGAAATTTAGTACTCATATTAACAATCCCTTGAGGCAACTTTTTGTATTTTTTTGAGAATTTCTTTGTAACTTATAAGGGAGTTATCGTCATTTACGTTTTTCTTTTGTACACTGTTGTTTTTTGGTACATTTTTTCTCCTACATTTGGATATGGAGTGTCAATGTTCGTGCATAGAACTAATCTGTGTAAGTAACAAAACATTTATGTGCAGAAATTTTTTTGGATAACGATTTCACTGATTTTCTGTAAAGTTTTGAACTTTAAGATTTTTTTATTCAAGAAACAAAATGTAGGGTACATTTTCAAGCAAATTTTTTCTTTAAGCATCATATTAAAATTCCGTTTCATCAAAATCTTTACACTAGTTAGGAGTACAACTGTGTAAAATGTTGCTAATATCCATTCAATAGACTTTTAGAAAAATGTACCTAAAATGCTAAACATGTTTAACTAAGAAATTGCAATGTAAAGTTTTCATAAAGTTTTCTTATTCATTTGCAGCCCAACAGATTATAATTGTTAGCCTACTTTTCACATTTTGAAAATAATGAGGTAAAAGTAGACTTATGAGATCGATCTGGGGAAATGTGTGTCTGTCTGTCCTTCTGTCTGGCTGGCTATGTGTGTGTGCCCCCCTCCCCCATCCCATATCAACTCCTCAACGGCTGCAGCAATCGAAACCAAATTCAGTATGAGCCAAGATCTATATTTGAATATCTCAAGCCCATATTTGAAAATGATGTCAGTGCTACCAACTGCTGAAAAACCGCACTTGAAATTTGAGCTCCATGTTGGATATCTTGGAAGGTATGAATGGGAGCTAATCCAAAATTGGCACACATATAGACAATAATATTTCAGTTTAATTTCCAGGTCATACATGTCAGTGTTGCCAAAATGATTCGAAGCCTGCTGGTAGGTCCAATTCTTAAATGCATGTAACTTCTACACTATCAATTGGATGTCAACCAAATTTCATGTGTAATATGTCTACATAAACAGATATGAGTGAGCGTATTCTTAAGAGCAACCAGGGCTGCCAACTTATAATAAATCCTGTTTCTATTTACCCTAATATCAATATATCACAAAGTATGCAAGCCAACAGCTCTAAACTTTACACACGTATAGTACCTGACATTCTAGATTATTTTGGAGTAACTAATATACGTCAGTGCTGCCAACATGATTCTAAGACTGCTGATAGGTCAAATTTTGAAATATATGCAATTTCTGCACTAACGAGTGGATTTCATCCAAATTTGGCACAGCAAGAGATCATAATATTTCAGATTATTTCCGACCAACACATGCATGGTATTGTTGCCAACATGATTTTACGCACGCTGATAGATCCAATGTCTAACTGCATGTAACGTCCATGCTATCCATTGGACTTCAACCAAATTTTGTATTCTGTAGCTTAAGAGATGGAACTAAGAATATAGCCTATTCAGTCACCAGGGCTGCCAACTGTAGTGCTCTAATAAGCTACATTGTACGAAGTATATTTCGAAATAATTAGAAATGTCGATATTACCAACTTAATTTCGTCATGATTCTAGATAGGTCCGTATAGATTAATCACTGGCATGAATCTTAATTTTGAGAAAAGTAGGCTCTTTAATTCGTCACGGAACTTCTTGTTAAATGACATTTGTAGATCGAATTTTGAAACAAAATTTTGGGATTATGTTCTCCAATGTATGTAAGCCTCCGTGGCTTAGGCGGCAGCACGCCGGCCTCTCACCGCTGGGTCCGTGGTTCAAATCCCGGTCACTCCATGTGAGATCTGTGCTGGACAAAACGGAGGCAGACAGGTTTTTCTCCGGGTACTCCGGTTTTCCCTGTCAACATTTCATTCCAGCAACACTCTCCACTATCATTTCATCTGTCATTCATTTAATCATTGCCCCAGAGGAGTGCGTCAGGCCTCGGCAGCCGGCACAGTTCATATCCTCGCCGCTAGATGGGGGCTTCATTCATTCCATTCCTGACCCGGTCGGAGACTGGAAGCAGGCTGTGGATTTTCATTTTTCATTTCTCCAATGTATGTACTTTCAAATCAAGGAACATTTCTTTTTGTAAAATTTGTATGTTTTCTCCCCTTATGTTGCTAACAGTTTCTAGTTTAGCCATGAAACGCTAGCTGCAACTAGGAACTCGGCAAAAGATTAGGTTTTAACCTGAAGCTCCGTGGTCTAATAATAATAATTCTGACGGACATGAGGTGGGCTCGATTAATAACGCAAAGGTTAATATTTCTTAAGCACCATCGTTTCCACGCTCTCATACACTTGGCATGGTGAAGCCAGGGGAATGTCTTACTTTTTCAGCGCGGGCAGGAAACACTAACACGTCTGCAATATAAATGAAAGTAAAACACAGAGAGATGTAGGTCGATTTGCCAGGAGCACGGCTACGATCGAGGGCACTGGACCTCTGTTTCCTTGCCAGAATATGCTCACTTTCCAGCAATACAATATTTATTACTGCTGGAGTCAAGTCAAATGTGTCTGTTCCTTTCACACTGGGGAAAGTTAACAGAAATATCAACCGACAATAAAATTAATTACTGATTAGAGTTATTTGCTGAATATTGTTCTTATTTTAGGGGGTTAGGACATCTTGGTCATCAGCCCCGTGTAGTTGGGTGTGTGTTGAACTTGTCTATTGTAACTTTCAGTCGGTCAACAAAGAATAATTCCAATTACTGGAATATGAAGGGTCGAAGACAAGAACTGTAGGGGTAGACCAAGGTTAGAATATGTTAAACAGATTGCCTCAGATGTAGGGTGTGGTAGTTATGGAGAGACGAAACGATTAGCTCAGGACAGGGAGGCGTGGAGGACTGCATCAAACCAGTCAAAAGACTGAAGACTCAAACAACAACAACAACAACAGCAACAACAACAACAACAACGACAACAAAAACAACAACAACAACAACTACAACAACAACAACAACAACAACTGGAATATATGAAAAGTAACCTGAAATAAATTACCGGTACATAAAATAAAAAAATCCCTTGGCATACAATGAACTAATTTCATGTTTCACACCTTCTGGGGCTAAATATGTGAATTTAATGAGACCTAAAATGCATATTAATTGTTCAGAAGAGTTACTTTTACGTTTTCACAACTTTTACAAGGCAGATTATTGGAAATGTATCATTTATGATTCACATACCTTTCTGGGAGCCATTACTAGTTCATTTCAATTTGAATGTCACTGCTGCACCGGAAATATATCTTTCATAACGTAAATAAATCATTTTCCTTCTTGTTTATTTGACGACCGCTGCCATGACACATTGCCGTCCTACACTACGGCATACCCTTTGCCAACATATCCGATACAAAATACACCATACGGCAAGTGAATAATGAAATAAAATGCAAAACCATTGGCCTGGATAAAGATTATTGATGCGTGACTACCCCCACTGTGTGTGACAAGCCCAAGATCGCGGGTTCAAATCCGGCCGAAGTCGTCGGATTTTTAAGAGCGTTAAACATCCCTCAGTATGCCTTCCTTCGTAGGGGAAGTAAAGCCGGCGGTCCCATGTCACAGATTTATGGCATGTTAAAGAACCTTTCACTAATTACACCTGTGTGAAGCTAAATTGTATAGGTTAAGAATGTAAACAACGCTCTTAGGTTCCTACGTTCGTTGCCAAGAGCCGACTGCGGTGGCGTCTGGTAGTTAAGTTCTGAACTAGTAGTCGTTGACGGTAGCGTTTGGCGGCAAGAGTAGAACTATTTGAAAAATTCAAAAGTCTGCAGTCCTTACTTGAATTAAAAAACAGATAACACACACTAATACAGTCATCACAGTTAACACAGGTTATCAGGCAGATTCTACACACACCCAAAGTACACGGGGCTACATGACCACGTTGCCGCAGCCCCTAAACTTAAGAACCAACCAACCTGTGTGTGACAAAAACCAGGGGTGTTTATATTAGCTAACGCTACCTAACAATTATTGGTCCAGGCGAAAACCATTGGTCTGCCGGATGCGATATAGTACCGAATGCGTGGGGTTGGGAATACGGTACATGATGCTTAAAATTGCTGAATCATCTGGAATTTTGCCTATATAAGTCGTGTTCATATTTGGGATGGCCGGGTGGGTCACAGACAGCGGAGGAGTTAACATCTATTACTACATCATAGCTTGCCACGGTGGGTGAGTGGTTATAGTGTCGGACTACCAACCCCAAGATTGCAGGTGCGCCCCTGGCCATGGTAAGTGATTTTTGAAGGCGACAAAAATCACGATACTCATGTCATACGTTGTTGGCATGTTAAAGAACCCATTTGAATTCAGTAGGCCGTGTTCAATGGCAAAATTAATCACGGGATTTTCCGCCAACACAAAGTTCCTCCATTCTCTACTTGAAAGCGCTGTAGTGTCAAGGAGTTTAGATAGCTAACCTCCTTGACTTTCATAGCGTTCAAAGGAACGACGAAATTCGACATGCAAGCTACCCACTGGTTGTCAATTAACAAAGCTTGCACCAGGCACCCGAGGCCATACGATATTATTATTATTACTACATCATATCCAGATATTAATTCAGGTAATTTGGTTAATATCAGTACTTGAAGAATTTTGGAGCGAAAAGTACCTCTTCTGAACTCTTACCAATTGTCTAAATGATGGTTGGGACCTAGTAGCTGTTTATACTAACTTCTTCAGATGATGATAATAATAAGAAGAAGGTATTGCAGCCAGATGGCCATTTAGTGAGTTACAACTTACTATGATATGAATAATACAGTAGGATAGACCTGCAAATTATCACACAATCACTACGATACCGTGGTCTTCCGTTAGCATAGATTACTGTCGACCAAAATATTATGTGCACTCGAATTTGAAGGTTGTATGTGAAGTAACCAATAGACCTGCATCCAATAACATCATCATTTTCGGGGTTCTATTTTTCGTTAGTTCATGTAGTTTTGAAATTTTTAATTTATATTTTAATATTTTTTATCGTAGTTGGAACACAAAAAGTACACGTTTTTAAGCGTGTTTCTACCATGCGTCACATTTAAGAATTATTATCTCAAAAACCCGTCATCAGATCGAATCCAAATTTAAACACAATATACATTGTAATGTTGTATAACTGGTTTATTAATTTCAAAATTTTGTGTGTCCAAGAAACAAAGTTGTTATCATTTTTGTAAGGTAACTTTTTCTCGGCTCAGGGTGGTGTGAAAATGTAGTTCTTCGTCGCGTTGCAATCTTTATACATCGAAAAGTTATGCTGTATGACTGTGAAATACGTAAATTTATCACGCATCATGGCTCCATCTCAGCAACACTGTACAGCTTTTCCCGAAGCGGCTAGCTGGTGAACTATGTCTTATTTCCCCGTACAAATACAAACCGATATAAAATAAGTGATAACAACTTTGTTTCTTGCACTCACAAGATTTTGAAATTAATAAACCAGTTATACAATATTCCACTGTATATTGGGTTAAAATGTGGATTCGATCTGATGACAGGTTTTTGAGATAATAAATCTTAAATGTGACGCATGGTTGAAACACGCTTAAAAACGTGCACTTTTTGTGTTCCAACTGCGATAAAAAATATTAAAATATAAATTAAAAATTCCAAACCTACATGAACTAACGTAGAATAGAACGCCGAAAACGATGTTGTTATTGGATTTTATGTAGGTCTATTGGTTACTTCACAAACAACCTTCAAACTCGAGTGAACATAATACTTTGGTCTACAGTAGTCTTTGCTATATTCCACTAGCCTATCTTCTTCCTGATACCACATTTCTACTTAGTATAAAACAATGTTCCCGATTCTTGGATGTCACGGGTAATCTCGAGAGCTACTGGATGAATTTTGATGCTCTATTCACCATTCTCTAAAGGATATCTCGAGGCAGGTTTCTGGAGAAAATAATTTATTTATGATCAAAGGAAGCCAAGCAGTACCGATTTCAGTGAAAAGGTCGAAAAAACCTGGCGTCCATGCGATTTTTAAGCTTACTCTGGGCAAACCGTTAAAAATATTAATATAACTTACTATGAGTGTAAGAATTGTTCAGCATGAAAAGTTCTACAAAAAAGTCCGCGACAGCATATCTCTATCTTCAATAATTCGCCCACTATAAGTGTTTTTACGATTTCATTTCTTCCAACAATCTCCATTTAATTACTGAGGCGACAGTTTACGAACAAGCTAGAGGCGAGCCTATTACCCCAGATACAGCCAGCAGCAAACTGTCGAGTCCTGTTGAGTTAAGACTTCAGAGAAAAGTGTTTGCGTTTGGAGTTTCCCTGGAAGTGCAACTCGGCTTTTCTTCACTTCGCCTGTGAACTTTTCGTTCCGCAAAATACACGGTAAGTTAAGATTGGACAGAAGCGGGATTTGTCTTTCATGCACCTCGCCATTCTTAAATTACGTCTGACAAGAATTCGTTGCATATGCATCTCCATGATAATATAATTACTAGTCCAGTCAGTGATTTTAACCCATCATGCCGAGACGTAAAACGGATATAGGTCGTGGTTCATTGACATCGAAAAAAAAAGCGTTTATCACGTAATGCATCAATAACTGTTCCCGGGCGAAGCCGGGCCGGGTTGCTAGTAATGTTATATGGTATTTGTCGCATACCTTCTCACATAAAGTACACACAAAGTCATTGCTTGGTTCATGAAATTCTATGTTTTTACAAATTTTCTGATGGAAGCCGTGCACGGAGTCTTGTTACCATAATATGTCTAGGTCTGTGTCCATCGTCTGTCGGTCATTGCTTCAGTACCGTAACGTAACAATCTATTATGCCTTAACGCTTCAGGCGTCTCAGTTCAAGCACCTTCATCATTTGTGGGGTAGATGGCAGATGAATTTGGAATCGGAGATGTTCTTCAGATGATAATTACGTATTTATCCGAATATAAGGGAACCTTTCTTGAACATTTAAGTAATCTACTGCAATGCAAATAAAAAATTATAGTCAGTCTGAAAGACTAGACGTTTTATCATTTTAAAATGACGCATGCTACAAATGCTACACATGTTAGAAAGGGTCAGGACTCTTTCAACAGACTCCATTACCCATTCACTTAGGCTTCCCGCGCGGGCACCTCTTTAAGGGTCACCCTGTATTTGAGTCTGACATCTTTTACAACTCCTTAAGGGTCACCCATTATTTGAATCTGATATCTTGCAAACCTCTTTAAGGGTCACCCTGTATTTGAATTGAATCTAACATACTGTACACCTCGTTAAGTGTCACCCTGTAATTTGCTCTGACATCCTGTACACCTCTTTAGGAGGCACCCTGTATTCTTATCTGGCATCTTGTATATCTCTTTAGAAGTCACCCTGTATTCTTGTGTGACATCTTGTACACCTCTTTAGGAGTCACCCTGTATTCTTGTCTGACGTCTTGTGCACCTCTCTAGGAGTCACCCTGAATTCTTCTCGGCCATCTTGTACACCTCTTTAAGAGTCACCTTGTATCCTTATCTGGCATCTTGAATATATCTTTAGTAGTCACCCTGTATTCTTATCTGGCATCTTGTATATATCTTTAGTAGTCACCCTGTATTCTTATCTGGCATCTTGTACTGTATTTTGCTCTGACATCCTGCACACCTCCTTAGGAGGCACCCTGTATTCTTATCTGGCATCTTGTATATCTCTTTAGAAGTCACCCTGTATTCTTGTGACATCTTGTACACCTCTTTATGAGTCACCCTGTATTCTTGTCTGACATCTTGTGCACCTCTTTAGGAGTCACCCAGTATTCTTCTCTGCCATCTTGTACACCTCTTTAAGAGTCACCTTGTATTCTTATCTGGCATCTTGTATATCTCTTTAGGAGTCACCCTGTATTCTTATCTGGCATCTTGTACACCTCTTTAGGAGTCACCCTGTATTCTTTTCGCTTCGCTCGAAGCCCCAGGTCGCTCGACGCCCCAGGACTCTTTCAACAAACTCCATTAACCATTAACTTAGGCTTCCCGCGTGGCTGCATGACGCCACGCATTCGCCGTCCTTTACCCATTATCTTAGGCTTCCCGCGCGGCTGCAAGACGTCACAGTCTCCGTCTCCGTAACGCAACCGTCTCCGTCCCGCATAACGTTATACCCAAAGCATAACGACGAAGTCAACAAGATCATTATTTTGAAATGATAAAACATGATGACAATTGTTGTTTTATCCCTTTACGGGATAGAGGTGTCTATATTAACCACCTGTCATAAGAACAGTTTATGCTGATAGTTGAATCTTTAGCCAAATTTCGGAGAATTTTCATGCCGAAGTGCTAGTATTTCTAAAACTCAAATATTATATACGTATCTACTTGACGTAATGTGTTGGATAAAATTTTAGAAAATGTAAAACATTAACAATTAAAGTGTAAAGATAAAATATAAATATAGAAATAAAAAACTAAAAATTAAATTACAATAATAAAAGAAATATAAAAATTAAAATAATAAACTTAACTATAAAATAATTATGAAGATAATTGTAAAAGTCAATTCGAATTTAGTTAATTAATTAATTCAATGTTGTTGTTGTTTGAGTCTTCAGTCTTTTGCCTGGTTTGATGCAGCTCTCCATGCCTCCCTGTCCTGAGCTAATCGTTTCATCTCTACATAGCTCCGACACCCTACATCGGAGGCAATCTGTTTAACATATTCTAACCTTGGTCTACCCCTACAGTTTTTGTCCTCGACCCTTCCTTCCATAACTAAGCTTGCTATTCCTGGGTGTCTTAGTATGTGTCCTACCAACCTATCTCTTCTCTTCATTAGCAGTCGCCAGAAACATCTCTCATCTCCCACTCGTCTTAATACCTCTTTGTTTGTAACCCTATCTACCCATCTGATCTTCATCATTCTCCTGTAACACCACATTTCAAATGCTTCAATTCTCCTCTTTTCTGCTGCACCAATAGTCCAAGTTTCACTTCCATAGAGCGCCACGCTCCAGACAAAGGCTTTCAAAAATGACTTCCTAATACCTAAATCTATATTCGATGTCAGCAGATTCCTTTCTTGTAGAAATGCTTTCTTTGCCTGAGCCAACCTACTTTTAATATCCTCTTTGCTTCGTCCATCACTGGTTATTCTGCTTCCTAAGTAACAGAAGTCTCCTACTTCCTTCAGCTTTTCACCTGCCAATTTGATCTCCATAGAGGTTTCCGATTTATTTCGGCTGCATTCCAGTATTTTTGTTTTACATTTATTTATTTTCATCATGAATTCTTTCCGTAAGACGGAGTCCATACCATTCAAAAACTCATTCAAATCCTCAGGCTTGTCGGCCAAGATGACGATGTCATCAGCAAATCTCAGAGTTGAAATTATTTCTCCTTGAATCTTCACTCCCACTTTAAATTTTTCTCTAATTTCCTTCATTGCTTGTTCAATGTAAAGATTGAAAAGTATGGGTGATAAGTTGCAGCCTTGCCTTACACCTTTCTGAATACCAGCTTCTCTCTCATGTCCTTCAACTCGAATGACTGCTGTCTGGATTCTGTACAGATTGTATATCACCCTCCTATCCCTGTACTTTATTCCAATTGATTTCAAAATGTCAAACAATTTAGTCCAATCAACGTTATCAAAAGCCTTTTCTAAGTCTACAAAAGCCATGAACGTTCTCTTATCTTTCCTTATTCTACCTTCTAAAATCAGCCTAAGACTTAGTACAGCTTCCCTTGTTCCTACATTTCTCCTGAAACCAAACTGGTCTTCACCCAACTCCGTTTCTATCTGGCTTTCAATCCTCTTGTAAATTATTCTAGACAGGATCTTTGAAGCATGAGTAATCAAGCTGATTGTACGGTAATCTTCACATCTGTCAGCTCCCACTTTCTTTGGTATAGGGATGATTACATTCTTCTTGAAATCAGGGGGTACCTCACCTGTCTCATAAATCCTACACACCAAGTGAAATAACCTGATCAGACCTTCATCTCCTATGCAGCATAGCAACTCAATCGGTATATCATCTATGCTTGGTGCTTTGTTCCTGCTTAAGTCTTCCAAAGCTCTATCAAATTCTGATCTCAATATTAAATCTCCTTTCGCATCCTCATCAATTTCCTCCTCCCTTTCCATTATATGATTCTCAATCTCCTTTTGCTTATACAAGCACTCTATGTAAGCTTTCCATCTCTCAACCTTTTCTTCCCTATCTGTTAGAGGCTTTCCATTTGTGTCCTTAATATTACAGCACTTAGTCTTCTTTTCCCCAAAAGTATTCTTAATCCTTCGATAAGCTGTGTCTACTTTTCCTAATTTCAGACAATTTTCTATACCTGCACATTTCTCTTTCAACCATTCTTCTTTCGCTTCTTTGCACTTCTTGTTAACCTCATTTCTCAGACGTCTGTATTCTGCTTTCCCCTTTTCATCTCTTACATTCTTGTGTTTCCGCCTTTCATCCATCAATTCTAGTATATCCTGAGTGATCCACGGTTTTCTACCTATTCTTTCTTTCCTACCAATGTTTTCTTCTGCGGATTTTGTTATTTCATTCTTCAAAAGTGCCCATTCGTCTGCAATTGAAGTTTGTTTAGGGTTTTTCATTAGTCCTTCCTTTATACTCTTCTTGAATCTTTCGTTTACATCCTTCTCTTTCAGTCTGTCTATTGCCCACCTTTTTGGCTTTTGACTTTTCTTCAGTTTCTTCAACTTTAATCTGCATTTCATTACAACCAGATTGTGATCAGAGTTTATGTCAGCACCAGGATATGTTTTACAATCCAAAATCTGGTTTCGAAACCTCTGCTTGACCATAATGAAGTCGATTTGGTAACGCCCTGTATCTCCTGGTCTCATCCATGTGTATATTCTTCTATTGTGGTTATTGAATAAGGTGTTAGCTATGACCAATTCATGCTCGGTGCAGAATTCTACCACCTGCTTCCTCGATCATTCCTTTCACCTAATCCGAAATCTCCTACTATCTTCCCTTCTCTCCCTTTTCCTACCACAGCATTCCAATCTCCCATTACTATAACATTTTCATCACCCTTGATATACCTCAGAATTTCGTCTATTTCTTCGTAGACCTTTTCAACATCCTCATCATCAGCTTGACTGGTAGGCATATAGACTTGTACCACTGTAGTGCAGGTAGGTTTTGTATTGATTTTTGCTACAATAATCCGTTCACTATATTGCTCATAATATTCCACCCGCTGTCCAAGTTTCCTACTCAATATGTGGCCAACCCCTGCTTGGCCATTGTTTGATTTAGTGCTAATGACCCTATAGTCTCCTGACCAAAAGTCCTGTTCTTCCTGCCAGCGCATTTCACTAATCCCAACCAAATCCAACCTTAACCTATCCATTTCCCTTTCTAAGTTTTCTAACCTTCCACTTCCTAGCAGACTTCTAACATTCCACGCTCCGATCCGTAGAATGTCAGATTTCCTCTTTGTCACTTCTGTGATGTTAACCCCCTCTCGAGTAGTCCCCACCCGGAGATCCGAACGAGGGACTAGTTTACCTCCGGATTTAAATTTTACAAGGGAGGAGGCCATCATCACATGTAATTATGCATAGAGAGGTGCATATCCTCGGGAATAGCATACGGCTGTAGTTTCCCGTTGCTTTCAGCCGTGCAGCAGGACGCAGTGTAGCCATTATTGGCTTATATTATCAATATCTTAACCGTCTATAAGACTAGTAAAGAATTGATTTATTCTGAAAGGCTGCTACTCCCTTTCAGAATAAGTATAGAGCAATTCTACTAACAAAAATACTAACCTTCTACCGTACTAACAATTAAATACCAAAACTCTACTAACAAAAAACTTAAGTTCCACCAACAACAAATACTACCACTAAAACAGTCTGTCAACAGGCACACTCACATGCACCCTCACACATCACAGTCTACTGAAACAATGAACTATAACTAATAAACAATGCAACTGCTACCAGACACACTCACACACCACAGTCTAATAGAACAATGACATATATCTAATAGACAAACTAACTACCTACTTACAACTAAAACTAACTACATACTTACTGTACTTTTATTTGAATTGACAATATTTACAAAATGCAATTTAGATAGAAAATACTTACAAAATGTAATTTAGATTCAAAATTGTCACAAAATGCAATTTAAGGGGGACGTATGCAAAATTGCACTAAGTGAGAAATGGTTTCATTTCGGCTGTATTAAGGTAAATAAGGAGGATTGTGTAGTCGAGAATTGGTTTTTGACGTTTGTAACAGTGTTTTATACGAGTGTATTCATAAGAGAATCTGCGTCTTATACTAGATCGTTCAGTCCATAACATTTCGTATACTGGCGAGGCGAGCAGCAAATTTATGTGAAGTGAGACGAACATTATTAGCACCGTATTGAAGCCATTGATATTTACTAAGCTGCGTGTGTTTATGAACATTGAGGCAACTCATATCAGTGAGATATCAACTCTACAGATATTCACAATGAACATTAACATGAAATGGAACGGAAGGCAGAATTATCAGTATACGAAAGCTGCAGAGATGGCGTAAGTTTTAATATGCGTTTGGAATACATTAGACAGAAGTGAGATGGCTATACAGAGCAACTCTAACCTAAACATTGAGCATTATCAAAATTATTTCGAGCTACTTCGAACATTCTACGACCTATTGTACTTTCTCCATCTATGAAATACTTTATGGTCAAAAACAATGATTGTCTACCAGCGATAAGATGCGTCGTAGAAGAGATAAGAGGGTAGGGAGATCCCACCCAAAGCTTGAAACAAGTTTTGTGTTTCATAAAAATTAAGATCTTCATTTGACTATTACAACTAAGCTATAAGGCCTGCAATTCCCAGAATCGGATCCACGCTACTTCTGAGCGAATCAGAACGTTTACGACAACCCAATTTGAAGGAGTAGGAGACGTGGAGTTGGCATCGCAAGAGGAGATTGGTCTACGACCACGTGAGGGGGTGCTGGAGAGAGGGTTGTCAAGAAGTTTTAAAAGACTCAACCCAGGGACGGAGAAGCATTCCATTTGATTCTTTTTCTTTAGTCAGATTCGATTATCATGCTGATGGTCAGTCTATTCTACTTTTGAGCATCTCTAAGCTTAGTTGCAGTATGCTGGGGACATATCTTGTTCACGCATATTGATGATAACAGTTGTGTCATTGGCTGTTGTCATAAATGGGATTCTTGAAGCTAGGTCTTCATCTCACGCAACGCTATAATTATATGTGTACATTTTGGAAGAAATTCATTTGTTCGTACCGAAGTTACATGCGATTGAACGTTGAGACTATCAGCACGCGTAGAATCATGCTGGCAGCAGTGTCGTGTATAGCTTACTCAAAATTAATCTACTAATTAAGGTAGGCCTACAATACTTGTGCAAAATTTAGGACTATTAGCCTGCATACTTTCTGATATATTGAGATTAGGATACAAATTATAGCGAGAATTTGTCAACGGTTGGCGGCCCTGGTGGTTCTAAAGATACGCATAGTCACATCTGTTATGGTATGCCAAGTTCATACGAAATTTGGTTGAAATCCAATCGATAGTATGGAAGTTACAAGCATTTAAACATTGGATCTATCAGCAAGCGTAGATTCATTTTGGCAACACTGCCGTGTATGAGGTCCTGAATATTAATCTGGAATATTAGTGTCTATATGTGTGCCAATTTTGGAACATTTCCCATGCATACCTTCAGAGATATCCAACATAGAGCTCAAATTTCAATTGTGATTTTTCAGCAATAAAATATCAAAATTTAATCTATAAGATCATAAATTGACAATTAAAAATAAATAAATAAATAAATAAATAAATAAATAAACATTAAAAGTAGGCCTACGTATAGTTTCGATTAGGTTCTATTACCGGTAGGCCTACTACATGTATTAGAAACATCAACCTTAATTTTGTATATTGGCATTTGATTTTTACCTTCTTATTCAGTCTGCATTACTGTGTTGCCCGACTGAAAACGATTCTTTTATAAGTCGGCATTTTAGTAAAACGAATGCTAACATGTAGCCTATGCCGTGCTAAACTAATTTAAAGATTTGCAGCCGGGAACTTTTCGCGCGCAGATATTTCTTGACTCCAATGTTGCCAATAACATTCATGGAATATCTCCACTTGCGAGTATTTTAGCCGCAAACTTGCGATTTGCCCTCCACCTGGTGCTTGAATTTCGGATTTGTTGTCAAATATGGCTGCAAGAACCCATGTGGATAGTAGTGTAGGAGAACGTAGACTTCGTCCAATTTACGGTAATTCGTTCAGCAGTTGAAATAAAAGTTTTTAAAGTGACAGAAAATAAACTTATTAATTCACGAAAGTTATAATATGGAAGTTGAAATATTTAATTTAAATTTCTTCTCATTATTCAAATGCTCCCCCATGCAGGGGAAGAAGTAAACACGTATTTCAAACTAATGAAATAGTACCC
This sequence comes from Meconema thalassinum, assembly GCA_946902985.2. Taxonomy (NCBI): domain Eukaryota; kingdom Metazoa; phylum Arthropoda; class Insecta; order Orthoptera; family Tettigoniidae; genus Meconema; species Meconema thalassinum. Next base: position 188,143,937 of record OX336388.2, on the reverse strand, counting down.
TCATGTCAAAGTTCAGGGCCAGGTAGCAACTCCTGTCTTTAATACAATTGTCGGCGTGATGAATGAATTACTTTTTTGATATTGCTCATGTAGAGTTTATTCATTATGCCGAATTTTAAGTTGTGTTTTGGGTTATGATCTTCCTCTTGTATTTGTTGCGGACTCTTTTCTGAAGATTTTGCTTGAAATAGTCTTAGATGTTGGAAATAAAGCTGTTCATACTGTTTTTCAGATTGGCTTGATACTGGAAATAATAAGAAGGCTCTTCAGGAAGCTGAGAAGGTTCTTAAAAAGCAACCAAATTTCCTTTGTGCAAAGGTATGTTGAGTTCGGTCATTTTATGGTAGGCCCTAGAGTTTATCAATTGAGTTACCGTACCCTGATTGTATTTCACTTTATCAGTAATTTATATTTTGTTTTCGATTCAGTTTGCTTATTGGCTTTTGCAGGATTCTGTTTAGTCATTGTGCCAAAGTGATGCTAAGCTGTTTATCGTACAGTATTTTGACATTAACTTGGCCTTAAGCTTAAATGGGGATTTGAATTATAGAAAGAATACAGTTGATTTAAACTATTATACATAAAGGATCAGTTATTGAACTCCATCTTAGCTATTTTATAACGAATCCATATTAAGGTGCAGTAATGCCACCCCTGAGATTTCAATTTTGATTTCGGGTTCTGCCAGAAAGCTTGGTATGGTGATACAAATGGGCGTAGGAGCAGAATGGAACTAGCTGCCCTACGGTACATGAACCCCAACTCAGGATGCAGTCATCTTGTGTCATAGCCAAGTACTCAAGAATATTCGCAGCCTTTAATGTATTTTCAAGTACATCAGATTTATTTACACAAATTTTCAACATTTGGATATCACTTAATAAATGAAGTGTTTTATTGTGCACAATGTGATAAACAAGGTTCTTACAAACAGTCCTCAATACAGAATTTTGTTAGGTTGCAAGTAGGCTACATGATATCGTTCGCAGATTACGCCATATCTTCAGCACCTACAGTCCAGACCTGGTTGATGGAAGCTCACCCTTTGACACAAACCGTGGTAAAACCCCGTACACCTCAAGCCTAGTAATTCCGTGTCTCAACTCTTAGCATCGTCGTGTCTTCACAATTGGTCATCCCCTTGCACAGGTAGAAGTCTTTCTTATGCTGTCTCTCTTTTGTCGGAGCTCTTGTAGAGACCCCTGATTAATTCTTCCCTTGACCAGAACGTGGCTTTTATGAAACCTGGCAGATTATTGAAAACATATGATAAATATATGATTCACAAACCTTTCTGGGGGTCATTAGGAATTGAAAATACTGTCAGTTATCACTGCTGCACCGGAAATATTTTTAATATTATGCAATTAAAGGTTTTTATTTGTTGCTCTTCAATGACGGCAGCCATGTTTGAGGCGCACACATTGACATCATATGTCGCATCAATGTTACCAACTTGTCCAATACAAAATACACCACACGGCACACATTTGAAAAAATAAATAATTGGCAAAACCATTGGCCTGGATAAAGTTTATTGATGCGTGGCTACCTCCACTGTGCGTGACAAAAACCAAGGAGTGTTTATATTGGCTGCGGGCCGTGCTACATAACATGTATTGGTCTAGGCAAAAATCATTGGTTTGGATGAAAATTATTGAAGTTCAGTATTAGGGGATGGGAGGATATAGATCAGATATTATTGTAAAGAGCTGGTGCACTCGGCTGGTTCGAGAGGGATTTGTTTCGAATCGGTGCTCCGCTCTTTAGTTTTACAATACCGGATAAGAAATAGTACCGAATGCATGGGGTTGGCAATACTGGACTTGTGCATAATTAATGCCAAAAATGGCTGACACAGCTGGAATTTTTGGTAAAAATTCAGAAGAGGTACTTTTCGGTACAAAATTCTTAAAGTAGTCTACTGAAATTAACCAAATTACCGGAATTAATTTAATAGTCGGGGAAAATATCTGGAGCTGTAGTAATAGATGTTTACTCCTCCACTGTCTGTGACCCACCCTGCCATCCCAAATGTGAACACTACTTATATAGGCGAAATTACAGCTGATTCAGCCATTTTCGCATCATGTACAGTATTGCCAACCCATGCATTCGGTACTATATCGCATCCTGCCGACCAATGGTTTTCGCCTGGACCAATAATTGTTAGCTAGCACGGGCTTACAAACTGCGTTAGCTAATATAAACACCCCTGGTTTTTGTCACACACAGTGGGGGTAGTCACGCATCAATAATCTTTATCCAGGCCAATGGTTTTGCCTTTTATTTCTTTATTTATGTGACGTGCGGTGTATTTTGTATCGGATATGTTGGCAATGGGTATGACCTAGTGTAGGACGTGAATGTGTCATGTCCGCAGACGTCGAATGAGCGAGAAGGAAATTATTTATTTACGTAATAAAAGAAGTATTTCCGGTGCAGCAGTGACAATTCAAATTAAAAGGAACTAGTAATGGCTCCCAGAAAGGAATGTGAATCATAAATAATACATTTCCAATAATCTGCCTTGTAAAAGTTGTGAAAACGGAAAAGTATCTCTTCCGAAGAATTAATGAATTTTTACTGTATAAGTTGTGATCAAATCAGGGATGGCGGGTGGCTTATAGACAGCGGAGGAGTAAACATCTATTACTGTACTTTATCATCTCCAGATATTTTTCCCCCATACTATTACTACAGGTATTTAGACTAATATCAGTAGTTTAGGAAGGTTTTACTTTTCTTCTGGTCAAGGGAAGTTGTACTGTACACTGGGTGGCCGAGAGCAGTAGCTGAAACGTAAGTCTTCCACGAAGAATAATTCCCTCGGAAACTATAAACTATATAGTGTACTGCAATTATTATCCGATGGCACATGCATAGAAAAAGTGTTTCGTATGCGGGTGAGTCCATGTGCTGCAGCAGGAGCGAGAGAGGAGGAACGTCCTCTTCGCTCGTTACTAAGGAAATGTTCACATCGACTCCACTTCAGTGCGCCTTCCAGGTGCACAACAACAGTGACGCCCTCCACTACCTTCCTTGTCCTCCTTTCCTTTCCCTGCTCTCGGGTTCGGGCAGGTTTGCCCCATGAAGTATTAATCGCAATCTGAACGAGACATGACACTTCAAATAGGACGCTTTCACCTTCCCTGTAGTGGGGGAAACAAAAATTATTAATTCTGAATCGGACGTCATCATGGCTTTTACATACCTTGTTTCCTCGATTAATCTCACCAGTTGAATTTACTAACCTTGGTCACTACTGCACCGGAAATATGTGCTAAATTATGTAAATACGGTATGTGTATTTATCGCTCATTTAATGACGGCAGCCATGTTCGACAGCTAAATGCACACACACATTGACGTCACTCCAGTTGCCAACATATGGGATACAAAATACACCGCTCTGGTCTGGATAAAGATTAATGATGCTTGACTACCCCCTCCCCGTGTGTGACAAAACCCAGGGGTGTATAAGTGGCTAACACGTCCCCTAACGATCGTTGGTCTAGACAAAAGTCATTGGTCTGAATTCAACTTTACAGTAGTATCGCAAGCGCGGGGTTGGCCATACTGTGTTTAACGTTAATTCACACGCATAATGGCGGACACAGCTGGAATTTTACTATATAAGTCGTGTTCTGGAACGGAGATGGTGGGTGGGTTATAGACAGCGGAGGAGTAAACATCTATTACATTTATTTATTTTTCATCATTAGGAAAGGTATTTTGGCTAATTTCAGTACACTAGAGAAGGGATGCCCAACCTTTTTTAACTATTTATTTATTTAGCGTATGCCATACAAATACATTATTACAAATTTACAACAATTATTACAAACAAACATCTAGGCCCTGTATATATTCAATGGATTTTAGGGTTGCCAACAGGAAGTCTTCATAGCGTCCTTCATATGCTCTGATTGTGCAGTCCTTCCTAATGTGTTCAACAGTTTGCCGCGGTGCTCCACAGTCGCATGCTGGTGAGGGTAGCATTTGCCACTTAAAAAGCGAATCTCCGCATCGTCCGTGTCCCGTTCTAAGGCGATTGACTGTTGACCACATTTTACGAGACTGATCAAAACCTGGAACTGTCTTTTTAACTAAGGGCCACATTGTAAATAGTTGGAGGACCTTGCAGGCCAATAACACTCCGGGGAGTTTGGAGGGTTAGGAATTTTTTAAAAATATAGGTGTAATATGGTGAGATTTGTGGCTGTCTGGGCTTAGTTTTCCTAGTATTGTTGCAGTGTTCTATATTTATATGTAGTGTAAAACACACTAATAAATTTACATATCTTTAATAAATCCCTTTAAAATAGAAGTAAGATGATATTCAATACACTCATACAGCATGAATGACAAAAGAGTTAGTATTTATGTTCATTTGACACAATTATTAATCGATTATGAAATAAAGTTCATGATAATTTAGTTTAGTGTGACGACTGGAACTGCTTTGGGTAGAGGTGCGTGCGCACTTCTTTGTCCAGGAGACTTTAGTTGTTTCAAAGTTTTGGCGACACAGTGAGGAAGCGGAGTGGCGGGCCGGAGAAAATAGTCTCGCGGACCTAGGTTGGGCAGTCCTGCACTAGAGTCTTGATTATCCAACCTAAACTGGACCTGGAGTACATGGGATCACCGTAAATGTCGGATAATACAGAATGACTTTGAAAATGAACTAATAGGTAGGCTATACCGTATTACTGAAACAATAATACAAATATCGTATGGGCTCGAGTGCAAGCTATGTTAATTGACACCCAGAGGGCAGCTTGCATGTCGAATTTTATCGCTTCTTGGAACGCTATGAAAGTCAAGGAGGTTAGATATCTGAGCTCCTTGACACTAGAGCGCTGTCTAGTAGAGAAGGAAGAACTTTTTGTGTTGGCGGAAAATCCCAAGATTAATTTTGCCATAATAAACATGGCCTACTGAATTCAAATGGGTTCTTTAACATGCCAACAACATATGACATGTGTGTTGTGATTTTCGTTGCCTTTCAAAAATCACTTACCCCGGCCAGGAGCGAACCTGCAAGCTTGGGGTTGGTAGTCCGACACGATAACCACTCACCCGCCGTGGCTAGCTTCTGCACTCATAATTATTATTAATTTATTTCGTATCGCCCATCTATGGACCACGTCACTTCAACTGTCTCCTTCTCGGGCTTTGATGTTGGCGCACTACGCTAGCATTCGTTCTTGGTTTTCCTCCCTTTCCTGTGTACAAATATTTCACGTTGTCAGCTTGGTTTTTTCTTGCAAACCTCGGCATATTTTAAGTTTTATTGTTGTTATCATTCTTTCTTTCTTTCTTTCTTTCTTTCTTTCTTTCTTCGTCATGCCCGACTAAGGAGCACGTTTGAACTTATTTAGCTGATGGCATTAGCTTTCTCTTCTCCCAAAATCTCTTAATCTTCTCGCTGTAGCTTTTCTTGCGATCTTCTGGCCAGGTTTTGTTGGTGATAGTGCTTGGACGGTCTGCAAAGTGGTGATTATCGACTAATTCTCTGAACTTGGCTAGTACAGTGTTTCCTAACCTTTGTTGGCTGACTGCCCCCCTCCCCGTCGCTTCTATAACCTTTTCGATAAACTGACGTGGAGGATATAGACCTAACCTAATAACACTAGCCTACATAATGGAATAATTATAAAACCTTGTGTGTAACAATAATACTGGAAATTAAAAGCAACTACTACATCGTTGATGAGTTGAAACATGTCACATATGGTCATAATTTACTTTCACGCAAGCAGGTCCACACAGTGTGCAATTAAATGTGCGTAGAGTAGTCTTTGTTTGTGCATCTGCTCTCAGGCTTGATTTTTCTCCTTCCAACACAGCAAATTCCTTAATTCTTCTCCAACGTCGCGGCTCCACACAGCTTTGTGCCGACAGTTGGCAATTACCAGTGCCTTTGAACGATGGACTTGGCGCGACAATCACTTGGAGAGATTCGACAATGTTTATTATTCAAAATTGTAAAGATCTTTTCCAACTTCTAGCAGCCAGGTGTTTTTAACTTGCATTGACAGGGCAAGGTTAAGAACCCTTTTGGTCGGTCTCTTAATTGCCCATTCTGAGGATATGACCGTAAAATTTCAATCGTCTTTTCCTAAATGTGTTATTATTAATAATAATAATACGAAGCGTCCAAAACTGCCTACATCCTGTATTAGGAAAATTAGTGACATGTAGACAACCTACAAGATGGTGTACCCTGGGCAATGGACTCCAAGAGCAGGACGGCTGAAAGTCTACACAAATGGAAGCCGAACTAGATCTCGTATCTCTCCCGGCTACAGTAATTTGCAGCAACTTTCCAATGGCACTTTTAATAGCCAAATATCCATCACTCTTTAAGACCAGAGCTCTTGTATATTCCTTGTATACATTGTTGTAATATATCCATACGATAAATAATAATAATAATACAAGTAGATTTGTTTATGTATTTATCTTAAAGAATAATTAGCCAGAGGTAGGTTCTCATGTGAATACGTTGGTGGGTATAAAGACTTAATATGAACTGTAATCAGGTGCTGAAGGCGCTCGCACTTCTGCGGCTCGGCAAGGACGATGAGTGCAAACTCCTACTGGATGCGGTGCGGGTCGAGGTGCCGGCGGACGACTCCACTCTACAGGCGATGACCATCTGCTACCGCGAGTTGCATAAACGTAAGTTTAGATTGCGGTAAATATTCCATGAAGGTTGATGTGAAGCGTCCAAAACTACCTACATCCACTATTAGGAAAAGCTTTTCTACTGGCAGAAGTGATCAAACTTTCTGAGAATTACAATTGCAGTCATACTGTAGGTAGTGATGTGGGCCATGTAAATACCCAGTGGGAAGGTAAATATAAATTGGGTATTTACCCAGTGGCCATTTAAATACCCAAAATGAGGGTATTTTCAGTTCTTTGAGCTTTGTACAACACTTTTTGATGTGTTGATGAAGTGATGGACAAACAAGGACTGAAACACTGGTATTTTATGCCTTAAATTGAAATCAGGAACAATATTGATCCTTCAAAACTCAGATTAGAAAATATTTTATTACTTTGTGATATTTTGTTTTTTCGACATCAAAGGATGTTGTATTTCTTGTGATGTACTTGAATTTCTTAATTGTAAATTAAAAGATCTATAATAAACAAAATTTCAATTTGATTTTGACCCAAGTTGTACTTGTACTACTCAATTGATATCTTTCATTGTAAATTGGAATATAGGCCTAAGCCTAATACATTTGTTAAGCTTCATTAAACCTAAATAAAGTAAGGCCTCTATTTTTAGAACGTTTTAAGTGTAACTGGCCAACTCCAGGCGTCACGTGTTTACATTTGTACATTTCTATTTAACATATATATGAAACTTACCATCTAAAAAAATTGAGATTTATGCATAATAACGTCTAGTTAATACTTAATAACCTCTACAAATTTCGTTGTTGTAGGCTTGATGTATGCAATTCTATAAAATTTTAAACGTAGCGTTCGTGTTTACATGGGACGGACTTTAAATTTCACATATCTTTACGTTTTTTCGAACTTCTGCGAATTGTGATAACTTTCATTGGTAATGTTAAGATATTGTTTACAAGAAAGACAAAGGTACGTTTCTACGAAAAAACCAAATGTGTAAGTTGCGTAATATCTGCGTAATATAGTTAAATGCGATCGTCGCGTGTTTACTTGACAGCGTCGCGTGATTACACGTACGAATTAGTACTATCGCGACATGGCACGAGGAGCCAACTCGTCATCAAATACGATCACTGAATGATAAAATGTAGATTTAATATCGTAGTAAGTAAACATAAGTAAGGGGCGTGATGGTGCAGTAGTCATGCTGACACTTGCAACCAACAAGACGGACTGGGTTAGAGTCCCGATTAATGCATGTGCGATTTTCGAGATGAAAGTCACATGCTGTGGTTCGGATTTCGCGTAAAAAGTGAGGTCCCGTGGCTTATGATCGCGAGATTGTCGGTCGCGTAAAACTAGGCACAGGTAATTTTCTTGCGATTTCACTTTCATTTAAAAAGCACTCGTCTTTCATCGGTGGTTCACAAAACAGTTTAGCTTCATCGTTGTAGTTGCGAAATTGGTTACGAAATAAACAACACCATCACTTTCAGTTATGGTACAAACATATAATATTTGGATTGTTTCTTTCCACTGTATTTTCCAAGTACGAAGTCGCCCACTTCAAAAGCTGTCACGGGGTGCATTTCTGTCATCTGCTTCGAACTTGTAATCTGGATGTAGAGAGTGTGTGGTAGTTGTTTCTGAATAATAATATTTTCTTGCCTGAACTATGTATTTTTTTAACGGCTCCACATAATGAATATCATGTGTGTTCCTGGTAGAGCACAGACATCGACGAAGCGGATTTCCAGAAGGGGTTTACTCTTTTCAACGTCTTCAGAGGAACAAATATAACATTTGTGCTTGCTGAATTTCTTTTCGCCACTTCCACAACATCGTGGACGTTTATAAGGTCTCTCTTTGCACGTAGAGCAACAGTCAAATTACGTTTTAGTGTCCCGAGTTCGTATGAGACATGTGGATTTTCTGTTCCCCAAATGTTGCAGTTATGCGTGTTGACTCGGCCACTCGCATGGAATGTGGTTTCGTCCGTGAACATCCATCATTTTAACCACCTTCCTGCCGCTCACACATCGCCGTAACAAAACTGAGTCGAGCTCCATAATTCAGCTGTGTTAATGCTTGTAGGTGCTGCATACGGTATGGACGCATGTGAAGATAACGCCTAGCAATCCTGTGACAAGCTGTGCATGGTGTATTCTGCTCTGCTGATAAGCGGCTGAGTGACTTTCGTGGTCTCTGCGTCATGACTAGTCGAATATCTTCCTCCTTGTTGCTATCACGCCGCCTTCCACCTGTGTGAGGGAGGCATCTGCAATCCATTTTCCAAAAACATGTTGTACCATTTAACAATGTCCCGATGTGATGGGACATCCCTAATGTTGTACTGACGTCTGAAAGCTCGCGGCTCCAAGTGACGGGAAACTCCCCAGCCGCCTACTCGCGAGAACGTCGTAAACACGCGACGTATTTTACTACCAGCTTTGTATGAATCCATTTGAAATTTTAAACGAGTGATATAGCAGTTTGAAAGGGTGTACAAAATTGGCTTTGCATACGAAATTTTATTCAAATTGAGCCACGCACTTTTCGTCTACAGAAACTTTTATACCTTTTACGTCGCGTGTTTACATGGCCTGCAGCTATAAATTCGTCGCCTTATTACACCTTATATAAACTGTTAATAACCTAAATAAGTACTTTACTGTGAAGAGAAAGAACGTTAGAATTAACATTTACCATAATTATTTTCATACCTTTTCATCATTTAATAAACTAATTCCTAAAACCATGGAGAAATTTCAAATGAATTTAGACTGACATAAAGGTTCAATTAACCACTCAATTAAGAACTGAAATACATCAGCAAATGAATACATATCATAAAATTAATAAAATTTCATGTTTTATCTATCATGAAAACTTATTGCAGAGTTTTTACATTCCATTTTACTTTTTCCTAATTGGGTGGACTATTCTCTGGAATCAGCCAACTGTTAATTTTCTATTTACTAGTCTTGTTAGGTATTTGATTATTTATTTTATATATGAATGATATTACGAACTGTTCTGAAAAACATGTACAGTGTGTTGAAAACTTTATATTACACCTTTTGTAGAACTTGGCCAATGCTCTGAATAAATTTCCCCCAACTTTTATCTCAATGTTTGCAAAAAAGCCTATATTATAACCCTGAGTTTTTCAGTTTATAACTATTGAATTTCTGTTTTTAAGTCTCAATTCTCATTACCGTAAATTAAATTTTATTAACTATCTAATGTTGTTACATTTCTAAAAAGTTAATGTAGAATAGTTTGCATACCTTTTTTAAGGTTCAACTTACCTTGACACAGGATTTTTAATGAAAAATCTAAAATACCCAGTTATTTACCCAAATAGGATATTTACCAGAGTATACCCTGGGTATTTACCCCAATTTATAAATACCTAGGTATTTTACATCACTAACTGTAGGCTAAACCATGTATTTCCAACAATTAATCCATTCCTTCTACAGAAATCTATTAACAGATCCCCTTCTTCATCCTGATTTCCATAACTAAATGGGCCAATTATCTCTTCTTTTCCCTGCCTATCTGTTCCCACATGTGCATTCATATCTCCCAATATTATAACCTCTTTGTCTTCTATACACTTTTCCAGTTCATCTAGGAACTCCTCTAAACATTCATCTACCTTCCCTGTTTGGGGTGCATAAATCTGTATGAAGTCCTTTGTTCCACTCTCAAGTCCTAATCTAATTTTCAGTATTCTGTCACTAGTTTGCTCTACTTTCTCAACATACTGTACCAAGTCTTCTCTCAATATTATTGCAACACCATTCACTGCCTTCTTTCCTCCACTCCAATATATTCTATATCCCTTCCCTTTCTTGATTTCTTTCTCACCTTTTCCCTTCCATTTCGCTTCACTGACTCCCATCATTGCTATTTCCTTCTTTTCCATGTAGTCCACCAATTCTTCTGTCTTGCCATTTAGGCTCATCACATTTATGAATCCGATGTTAGTAGTGTCTGGTAGCCCACTTCTCACAGTTCCCCCAGACCTCTGAGAACTGCGCGTCGCTTGCAGGGGACGCCCTAGCCCTTTCCGAGGCCTCAATTCACATTTACTCATTCTATAGGCTATTAGTACGATGAGCTCACCACACTCAAAGGCATTTTATAACCTACTGCCAGGTACTGTTCTAGGCTGATCCACTGGATAACAGACGCCTTTTGCAGCCGCTCCTCTGGAGTACAGACGCTACAAAATTCCCTCTTCCGCCTTCGCCGCCGTACCGAAGTCCATCCGCTCCGCCGCCGATACCGTTGGGGCTTCACCCATAACCTTGGGCTTGGGCCCTCCATATTTATGACCCCTGGAGAGAGGGTGTCCCAGTATCAAAGCCCCCAGGAACCGGGCTGCCTGTTTGGTCCGCGGGTTGTATTGGGTATTTCAACCAGCCCTACAGAAGTAGGGGCCCCCTATCCGCCACCCGGGGACGCGCCCTCTAGGGGTTACAGGCTCCCCCGAGGGTGAGACAGAAAGACAAAGACAATGATTGATCTTATCCTGGTGGAAAAGGATAAACGAAGACAACTGGTAGATGTGACGGCTATGCCAAGAGGAGATTTTGAAGGAGACCATAAAGTGGTGATAGCCAAATTAAGGCTGGGAAAAATCACAAACCTTTTAGAAAAGAGGGAAAGAAAAATAAAGGTGTGGAAGCTAAAAGGGTGGGAGACAATGGACAAGTTCCAAGAGGATTTAAAAAAGAAAGTTCCCAAAGATGAAGCAAAAAGTGTAGAAGAGGAATGGGCATGTTTTAGGAATGGTTTTGTGAAGTGTGCAGTAAACACCTGTGGAAGATTATCAGGGAAGAAAAAGGAAAGGGAGACTCCTTGGTGGAACGACAGGGTAAAGGAAGCTGTTAAAGAAAAGCAAGTGGCATGGAGGAAGTGGATAGGCAGTAAAAATGCAGAGAAATTACAAAAATATAGAGAAGCAAAGAAGGCATGCCAAAAAATTGTACAAGAAGAAAAACGGAAAAGTTGGGAAAGATTCACAGAAACTTTGAAGGAGGATATCCAAGGAAGTAAGAAGGTGCTATATGGATTCATTAAAAAACAGTGTAAAAGGTAGGGAAAATACATAATTGTAAAAACTGAAGCAGGGCAGATATTGTATCAAAGAGATGATCTATTAAATAGATGGGAAGAATACTTTTCAAAGCTACTAAATGTGAAATACATTGAACTGGAAGATGAAAGGGAACAAGAAGAAACAATGGAGGAAGAAGAACAAGAAAAGGAGATAACTATGCTAGAAATAGAGGAAGCCATACAGAAGATGAAGAGTGGTAAAGCAGCAGGAGTGGATGAGGTGACCACGGAAATGATAAAAGCAGCGGGACCAATAGGGATACAGTGACTGTATAGATTATTTAGAATAATTTGGAAGAAGAAAGAAATTCCAGAAGAATGGGGAAAGGGTTTAATTGTCCCGATTTTTAAGAAAGGCGACAAAAAAGAATGTAATAACTACAGAGGGATCACTCTTATTGCTCATGTAGCTAAGATCTTTGAGAGAGTATTGGAAGGCAGACTGAGGAGGAAGATAGAAGGAGAGTTGGAAGAAGAACAGTATGGTTTTAGGAAAGACAGATCAACATTTGACCTAATCTTCACATTAAGGCAAATGATGGAGAAAAGATGGGAATTTGGAAAAGACATGGTGATGACATTTATTGATATTGAGAAAGCATATGACAGTGTGCCTAGACAGGTGGTTTGGGATGTATTAAGAAAAAGAAGAGTTATCAGAGCAGAAGTCCAAATGTTAAAAGCTATGTACAAAAATTGTGTCAGTAGCGTGAAGACCAGTATAGGAGAAACAGAATGGTTTAAAGTGGAAACGGGTCTCCGACAGGGAAGTGTATTGTCCCCATTACTATTCATCATAGTCATGGATGAAGTCCACAAGAATGTCAAACAGAGATTGGGACAAGAAGCAACAAAGGCCATGCTGTTTGCAGATGATATAGTTATATGGGGTGAGGATGAAAAGGATGTACAAAAACAACTAGATGTATGGAACCAAGAGATAGAGAAATTTGGGATGAAAGTAAGCACAGAGAAGAGCAAGATAATGGTAATGTCAAGAGGAAGGAAGAAAGGAAGAGGAAAGATAGAATTGAATGGCAAAATTCTAGAAGTCGTTAAAAGTTTCAAGTATTTGGGAAGTGTGATCGCAGAAGATGGAAAGATAACTGAGGAAATTGGAAAGAGAATACAACAAGCGAACAGTTTTTACCAGAGTGTAAGGGGTATTGTGTGGAACCGAGATGTCCCAAAGAAATGCAAAAAAGTATTATATTCAACCTACTACAGACCCATACTAACATACGCAGCTGGAGCGTGGACTACTACAAAAAGAGAGGAGAGTAGAATACAAGCCGCAGAGATGAAATTCCTAAGAGGTATAGAGGGCAAGACCAGAAGAGATAGAGTTAGAAATGAAGAGATTAGAGAAAGGACAGGAATATTGAAGCTGCAGGACAGGATAGAAACAACAAAGTTAAAGTGGTATGGACATATGATGAGAATGGGAGAGGAGAGAGTACCAAAGAAAACTTTCTGTGAAAAGATGACAGGGAAGAGACCACGAGGAAGGCCCCGGAAGAGATGTGCAGATACAGTGTGGGAGTGTGTAGAAAAGAAGGGAGGAAAACCCGAAGATGTACTAAAATCAGGAGAGGAGTGGAGAGACTGGCAACGATGGAGGTCCTTAATTCACAACCCGACCCAGGAAGCTGGAAACGGGAAATGAAGAAGAAGAAGCTAACTGTAGGCTATATCAAAAATTGTGTGGTGGCAAAAATCAGATACAAATTCCCACTAAGTTATTTAAAATTAAAATTTAAAATTCTAGTTTGGATCTAGAGAATTTTGAAAAAAATCTGTTTTTATTTTAATGGGTACAGAAACATGAGAGATAGTAAACCTAGATGGTATATTGGCTTTCACGGCCGGTGAATTAAAACTCGGCAATTCTTCTAGGTTTGTGCCGTGTCTTGTGTGGGGTTTCGCCTAGGACACCAAGCTGGCTCATCGGTGGGCTCTTGTTGTCCCCTCCCGGACTCCCACAGGAGTAACGAACTGCGCGCTACCTCCCTTTATATAGAGTTCAACTGCACTACTCGACTGCGAGAACTAAAAGCTCAAGCAGCCTGAACCTCCGTATGAAGGCTTCCAAAAAGATGGTACATTGGCTTTCACGGCCGGTGAATTAAAACTCAGCAATTCTTCTAGGTTTGTGCCGTGTCTAGTGTAGGGTTTCGCCTAGGACACCAAGCTGGCTCATCGGCCGGCTCTTGGTGTCCCCGCCTGGACCCCCACAGGAGTAACGGACTGCGCGCTACCTCCCTTTTTATATAGAGTGCAACTGCACTACTCGACTGCGAGAACTAAAAGCTCAAGCAGCCTGAACCTCCATATGAAGGCTTCCAAAAAGATGGTATACTGGCTTTCACGGCCGGTGAATTAAAACTCAGCAATTCTTCTAGGTTTGTGCCGTGTCTTGTGTGGGGTTTCGCCTAGGACACCAAGCTGGCTCATCGGCAGGCTCTTGGTGTCCCCGCCCGGACCCCCACAGGAGTAACGGACTGCGCGCTACCTCCCTTTATATAGAGTGCAACTGCACTACTCGACTGCGAGACCGGGCTGGGACACCAAGAGCCCGCCGATGAGCCAGCTTGGTGTCCTAGGCGAAACCCTACACAAGACACGGCACAAACCTAGAAGAATTGCTGAGTTTTAGTAAACCTAGAGCTTTAAGGACAGCCTACCTATGCATGGTCCGTCCGATATTAACGTACGGCTTACCTGCTTGGTATCTCAGTACAGCGGAAAACATGAACAAGCTGCAGGGTGTACAGCGCTGCACTGAGAGGCTAGCCTAATAGCTCGTCATTCCCCTTCCCTTTTGTCAAAATTTCCATCTATAGAGGCAACAGCCAAACTGATTTGATTTTTCTCATTTATTTAGCGTATGGCTTTTAGTGCCGCGATTGTCCGAGGACATGTTGGCTCTCCAGAGGCTGTAGCTCCTTCAATCTGGACACCCATGGGGTGAGCTACAAGATCCGTTCAATTTCAAGTAGTTCCAACTTTCGCTACCAGATGTCACTGACTCGTAGTGGTGAATGTTGGAACTACGATAGAGCATTTCAACAAAATCTAATCTAGAAATTTAGCTTCACACAAGTTTAATTAGTGGAAGGTTTTTTTATATGCCATAAATCTATGACATGGACCCGCTGACTTTACTCTCCTCCGAAGGAAGGCATACTGAAGGATTTTGACGCTCTTAAAAATTCAACGAGTTCGGCCAAGTTTGAACCCACTATCTTGGGCACAGCAGTTCAGCATACTACCAACGGTGCCACCGAAGACTCTGATTTTTCTCAAAAAATCCCTCTCAGGTTCGATTAATATTGACCCCTTTTGCCGACTCCCGTAATATAAGTTAGGATGGCATGGTACAGGGAGTCCTTTTAAAATCTTCGTGATGATGTACCGAGGTTTAGGAGCGCATGCAATCGCAGAAAGCGAGCACAGCGGCAGCAAGGGCCAGCAAAGGTGAGCGGATGTTATTGAGCCATTGCTTCCGTCTGCAGCTGTCAGCGGCCTGCCATCGACACACGACATATGGTCTCGCATGGGGAATCCCGTGGACCACAAATGGGGTTCCCGTGGGTCACGGCGTGAAGAGGGAAGTCTTGAAAATAACTCACAAAGGAGCACCTTGCGTCCTTAACCCTCTTAGTGCCAAGCCATTTCCTGAAATACACACATCAAAAAAAGTTTTGCATCACCTCGGTTCCCAGATCTCCGGCATATAGACGTTGACTGTGTATATTGTATCCAAGATACAGTCCCTTTGACTGTTCATAGATGTCACTAAAACTGCTCAAAGATGTAAACAACCATGCATGAGCAGGGCCTATTAGACGGAGGGGGTACGACAGCCGATCAGTTCCAGTCATTCCACCAGGACGAATGTATGCTGCTCATGTTGTCTGTAGTTCTACCATGCCTAGAAGGTCAATACCGCAGTTCGATCGCGTCCGCATTGTTACTTTGTGTCAAGAAGGGCTCTCAACAAGGGAAGTTTCCAGGCGTCTCAGAGTGAACCAAAGCGATGTTGTTCGGACATGGAGGAGGTACAGAGATACAGGAACTGTCGATGACAGGCCTCGCTCAGGCCGCCCAAGGGCTACTACTGTAGTGGATGACCGCTACTTACGGATTGCCGCTCGGAGGAACCCTGACAGCAATGCCACCATGTTGAATAATGCGTTTCGTTCAGCCACAGGACGTCGTGTTTCAACTCAAACTGTGCGCAATAGGCTGCATGATGCGCAACTTCACTCCCGACGTCCATGGCGAGGTCCAGCTTTGCAACCCCGACACCATGCAGCGCGGTACAGATGGGCCCAACAACATGCTGAATGGACCCCACGGAATTGGCATCACGTTCTCTTCACCGATGAGTGTCGCATATGCCTTCAACCAGACAATCGTCGGAGACGTGTTTGGAGGCACCCTGGTCAGGCTGAACGTCTTAGACACACTGTCCAGCGAGTGCAGCAAGGTGGTGGTTCCCTGATGTTTTGGGGTGGCATTATGTGGGGCCGACGTACGCCACTGGTGGTCATGGAAGGCTCCGAAACGGCTTTACGATACCTGAATGACATCCTCCGACCCATAGTGCAACCATATCGGCAGAATATTGGAGAGGCATTTGTCTTCATGGACGACAATTCTCGACCTCATCGTGCACATCTTGTGAATGCGTTCCTTCAAGATAACGACATCGCTCGACTACAGTGGCCAGCATGTTCGCCAGACATGAACCCTATCGAACATGCCTGGGATATGTTGAAAAGGGCTGTTTATGGACGTCTTGACCCACCAACCACTCTGAGAGATTTACGCCGAATTGTCGTTGAGGAGTGGGACAATTTGGACCAACAGTGTCTTGATGAACTTGTGGATAGTATGCCACGACGAATACAGGCATGCATCAATGCAAGAGGACGTGCTACTGGGTATTAGAGGTAGTGGTGTGTACTGCAATCTGGACCACAAATGCTGAAAGTCTAGCTGTATGATGGTACAACATGCAATGTGTGGGTCTCATGAGCAATAAAACGAGCTGAAATGTTGTTTGTGTTGATCTCTATTCCCTTTGTATTTAACGGTTCCGGAACTCTTGGAACCGAGGTGATGCAAAACTTTTTTTGATGTGTGTACTTGCCAAGAATGCCAAGTTATTTTCAATGATCATGCAGACAATTCGAAAAAAAATCATTAATACCACATTTTCAATGATAGAATCATTACTTTTGCTTTGCATTATAACCAATACCCCATTCTTTCATACATTATGTTCATAAAAATAAATACTGCTGCTAAACCTTTATATTGGAGGTTATTCTGAAAATTTTTCAACTTTTTTTTTTTTTTTCTTTTTGTGTGTGAAAAATCAATTTTTAGTCTAAATTAAGGTCTGCTAAGAGTCATATTCGAAGAAATACTAAGTTTCCAGCTGTATAAAGTTTTTAGATATATCTGTAGCAGAAAACTTCCGACAAGAAGAAAACAACTGCACCGCAATTTCGGCGGGAAGGTGAGTGATTGGGGGAGCGGTAAGGGAGGGCGTGAATACAAACTCAAACCTATCGTGTAACGGACTTCGAAGGAAGGAAGTAAACACCGCACAGGCAAGCCTGGAACCTCACCTTTCCACAGTATGAAGTAAACACGGACATATTCCTACAGAAATCTGCAAATATAAGATAAACAGTGCGGCGATTCAATCGGCTTTGGCACTTGTGTCGCGAGCAGCGAGAGCCGCGGCGCGTGGCACTGAGAGGGTTAAATCTACACAGAAAATAGTTTTTTAACCTATACATTATTAAAAAAAAACAGATATTAGCCCATTTAAATAGCCACTCTCTTGCATCATCACAGCTGACTGGTCACAGAACGAAGGCAGCGCTGCAGCAATGAGTGCGCCAAGTTCAAGTTTGCGCCGTGTTGCAATGTTAGTACGCAGGAACTACAGTGAAACCTCTATTAAGAGACCAGTGACGGTTCCATGGAAAACTGGTCTTTTAGAGGGGTGGTCTTTAAATAGGGGTGGGCTTAAAAAATAATTGTTTACTGCATTATTAATAAAGTACAGTTGGAACACATACTTGATTACAATTTATCAGCATTGGTTCACATTTAGTACAAATTAATTACAATTAGTTATTTTCCGAGCTCTTTCATTTAAAAAAGTCACGAGTTGATCTCTGTTTCAGATTAGCATATCTTTTTTTTTAACAATTTCACTTTCTAGAATATCTCTGAGTTAGTTCGAAAGTCCATTCATTTGTTCTGGGTTTGAACAATCTTCTAGGAGAGCCATTTTTTGTATTTTTTATACGTCACATAACACTTTTTCTCATGACATTGTATGCTGATGCAGTTCTATGCCAACAGAACCATTGTTTACATCATCACCCTAATCATCTCCAATGGGAAGGCAGATGAGAAGTGGTCTTTTGAAAGAGATCAGACTGAGAAAATGCCTGGTCTTTGGTCGGGGAGAGCGGTGGTCCTTAAATATAGGTAACAAATACATTGACCTTAGGAGGTTTTAAATCAGTTCCAAGAAAAAGCGGTCTTTAAGAGGGGTGGTCTATTAGAGAGGTTTCACTGTACCTGAAATATGAAAGATTTGTTTCTAATACCGACTTTTATAAAGTACTTTGCAGTGTACAACCTATGACAAGATTTCATGTTAGCTATTTCGAACACTTGTTTTACGTTACTGATGCCATGCTATCACGCAACTCACAAAACTGATGCTTGTGCGACCGGTCAAGCCACTAAACGGAAATAAACTAGTACACCCGAACAAGCACTAGCACTATATAGTGGATACTCGCAATTTAAATCTTTAAAATTTGGATGGCTCAATAATACTCACACCCGAATTTTTCACGTCCGATTTTGTATAAAAATGTGCGGCTGGTATTCGGGTATAGACAGTATTATTATGTTTGCAGCGGAGATGATATGCGAGGTCTACGATGCCGCCACCAAGAAGGATACCACCAACGAGGAGCTGCTCACCCATCTGTTCATGGCGTACGTGCGCATCGCCGACTACAAGCGGCAGCAGCAAACTGCTCTGGCCCTCTACAAGCTGAAACCCAAGAACCCCTACTACTTCTGGGCAGTCATGAGCATTGTGATGCAGGTATGTACTCTATCATAGCAAGTGGGTTGTGATTGGGATGGAAAAAGAGGACTTTGAATTGCAGATTTTCAAATCAACTGAACAAAGAAAATTATAAATACCCTGCCAAAACACCCATAAGCCCAAACCTTGTGACCAATGGAAACATGCGATTACTGATAGGTCTTTTTGCAACCCGTGATTAATAACACAGGCCTGCGTGATTTTGTGGTAAATTAGAATCTAAGCCATGTTGATAGAGAATAATGTTCCGAATTTGAAAATAGTGTCAGTTTTGTTATAATCAATTTTAATTTGGGATAAGGACATAAGACCTATTACTTTAACTTACCAATAATAACGTATGGAGCAGAAACTTGGCCGATGACGAGAAGAGATGAAAGTAGAATACAGGCAGCCTGAGGAGTACGGTACAGAAGGCTAGAGAGATAGTGTTGCTAGTGTGTACAGTAGAGTCTTGCAAACTCGGCCACCCTTAGTCCACATTAGTCCGAGTTCGCGAAAATGCTGGGTTATCGGGAATTGTGTTAAAAAGAAGAAATAAGCTGCTTGTTTTGGTTTAAAAGTAATGCAGTACATGTAATTGTTTTTAACAGAAACACAATTTTTAAAACGATTAAGCCACTATAATTACAGTACTTGAATATATTGTTCATACTGTACTGCATAAAAATCAAGGAAAACAATTACTGTAAATTATTAAAGAAAACTTAGAGAAACTAGGCCTACAAATGATTTTTATAATATGTACACTGGGTACAGTATACAGTATGTACAAAACAATTCCCATAGGCAAATAGTTTTTTCACTTGATGAAAATTACCATTTACTTTTTTGCAAAAAAGTAAGTAATGTTCTTTTGCTTTTCGCTTTGAAACCTGTTTCTTGAAGCCTCGTCACGAAGACGGCGAAGAAACAGAATTGCGGAGAATGCACAATCAAGTAAATACAACGCTCTGCGCGAAAACCGTTTGTTTATTTCTTACTGCCAACAGTTTGTGCATTTACAGTACTGTACTGTTGGCCTGTTTGCCATCTCTTGATGATTGCAGTACATTTGCATTTGTCTGTTGGCACAGGCTAGAGTATCACCGATGTCTCAGTCTCACTCATGGCTGTGATTATATGGAAGCTACTGAGGAATGGGTGGTACTTAGTAATGCCATTCAGGGCACATTCAGTGCCTGTAGATGCTGTGAAAGGTTGTACTCATAGGGTTAGTACTCCTGTTCTGACTCAGTGAGGAAAGCAATGACAAACTACCTCACTCCTCATGTTGCCTAGTACGCCTCAATATAGCGCTGCCTTGGGTTTTTGTGGATATCTACTCAGATAACCTAATGGTGGTTCTTTTGAGGATCCAACCAGCCTTCGGGCTGATTACCTAACAGACTGTACAACTACCTGTATTTATCAGGTCGTCGTTACTCTACTTACTATGTACTGTAGGTCGACGTGTTTCACGTCGATAATTCCATTGATGGAGTAGACGGGGAAAAAAAACGCTCTGTGTGGAAACACAAAAGCAAACAAAAATCATGATTTTTTTCTCCTGTCAGGGCGGCCGAGAAATCCGGAGTGCTGGGTTACCGAGTGCCAAGTTTGCAAGACTCTACTGTATATATATATATATATATATATATATATATATATATATATATATATATCATGCCATTGAGTGAAAGAATATTATAACATATATTTTACATAATAATAATAATAATAATAATATCGTATGGCCTCGGATGCCGGGTGCAAGCTTTGTTATTTGACGCCCAGAGGGCATCTTGCATGTTGAATTTTATTGCTCCTTGGAATGCTATGAAAGTCAAGGAGATTAGATATCTAAGCTCCTTGACACTATAGCACTTTCTAGTAGAGAAAGGAAGAACTTTTGTGTTGGTGAAAAATCCCGAGATTAATTTTGCCATTATGAACACGGCCTACTGAATTCAATGGGTTCATTAACATGCCAGCAATGTATGACATGTGTATCGTGATTTTTGTTGCCTTTCAAAAATCACTTACCACGGCCAAGAACGAACCAGCAAGCTTCGGGTTGGCAGTCCGATACAATAACCACTCACCCACCGTGCAAGCTTATTGTACATTGTTGGAATGTATTAAAACACTTTCATGGAAAAGACATACTTCTCCAAAACAAATTTGCTCAATCTATCAGGATCCCATGTATGTATGTATGTATGTCTACCCCTTATTATTCCCGTTTTTCCAACGGGGTCAGGGATGAGATGCGATGGAAGTATTTGTGACGATGATTTTTACGGCCGGATGCCCTTCCTGAAACCAACCTCATGAGAGGAGTTAATGAGAGATGAAATGAATGATGGTGAATGAAACTGGGCAAGGATGTGGAAGGAAGCGGCCGTGACCTGTCAGAAGGTACCGTCCCAGCATTTACCTGGTGTTGAAAATGGGAAACCACGGAAAACCATTTCAAGGACGGCCGACGGTGGGGCTCGAACCCACGCGTCTACCGAGTCAGCAGAGAGCTTGGCCCCATGACCTAATGCTGCGTTTTAGCCAGCGTAGCCACTACTGTCGGTCAGGATCCCAAGTATTAAGATGAAAATGATGGAAATACCATATTTACTCGGCTATAGGACCCCATCACCTATAGTAATCCACTTAATTTTCAAGAGTCAAAATACAACATTCTTGGAAATTGACAAATTCTTTACTATCGTTATTCTGATTGTGGCAGCACTGTCTGTCTCAAGCTTTTGAGACATTTCATAGCATACTCAGCGCATAACTCATTTGTATTTGCACAGCAGTCTGTACGCAAGCTCTGTCGTTCCTTCTGTGTGTATGGGCTATGACTCATGCTTGCGAGAGGTGGTCGGCATACACTCTGTAGAGTATTTCGAAACAAAGAACTGCATCCGTCCACATCCCATCTCATCCCCGACCCCATTGAAAATAATAATATTACACTGATGAAACTTTGTTTATTTTGATTAAATATATTGTACTATGTAGCATCAAAATAAAATAGCTTATTTTTACTCTCTCCCATTCCCAAAATAATGGATTTTTGTGAAGTTCGCGTCTATATTATCCTCCCCCAATTTTGGAAGTAGACATTTAGGAAAAAGGGTATCCTATAGCCGAGTAAATACAGTGTGTTTAATTGATAAACTTCTTTAGTTTAAAACTGTTTCCATGGCGGTGAACTGTGTATTGTCCTTTTGAGACGTTTTCTTCATAATCGTTCTTAATAAAGGCATTATTGTAAAATTGTTCTTAGTACAGTAAAACCCGCCTAAAGCGAAACTCATTCGTTCTGGAGTTATTTTTCCGTTTTCACAGGTTTCCCTTTTTCAAAGAGTTGAGTGTTAAATTTTCTCCTCCATTGTGTGTCTTATGTTTAGAAGTCATTGTCACTGAATTACAATGCATAAATAAATGCAGTACACAGTGAAAAGAACACCATTAAAAATCACTCAAGTTCACTGTTTTGTTCCACTCTCATTTGTGAGAAGGAAACTGTGTGTATTACAAGATGGTTGGAGGAAGTAATGGTACTGTTGTGAAATGTAACAAACCTGTTGCAACCTTGACGAAAAATTAGAGGTAATGTTTCCCAGAACTTTGGTGCAAGTACAGTTGTAATGGCCAACGAGGGAAGTCAACAACCCACCAAAAGTATTCTGGTAATAGTGGACAATGTATAAGGGTTTGTTGGCCAAAGCATTAGATAAGATGTAATGATAAAAGGGTTGACTTTACAAAGGTCGCATGACAATTTAGCAAACATGTGGAGGACCAGACAATATTATTGTCACCAAATAAGGAGGTCCAGGAAGGCATAAAGGACACAACACCACCAATAACTAATAATAAGATATATTATCAAATAGGTGGCACATAAAACAAATACTCAAAGGTGGCACATAAAACAAATATTCAAAGGTAGCACATAAACATATGAGAAACACTGGCACAAATTTACACAATTGAAGAAGCACTCGCATGGAGTTAACACACGTTAAGTCTTGAGCCTAAAACACATATATTGTCCTGAACGTAGCTGCAGATCAGTACATCATAGAACGGCATGCAATACACGGCGGTTCCAAAGAATGATATAGTTTAAATATGCAACACAAGTGGAGTTGCAACAAATAATGAAAAAACAGGTCGCATGGAACGAGAATGTGTCGTCGAACCAGGACTGACTTACAGTGATGCGCCGATACCATAAGCCCAAAAAATGAATTGTTAATAAAACAAATTATGTGTGAAACGCAGGAAGTCAAAGTAGTTGCTGTCATACAAATACCGGGATATGCCAATCGCACGGCATTGTCACAATAGTCAAGCAGTTTAGCCTAGCGTCAACCTCCATTTAGTGATAGTGCCTGGCCTTGTGGCACATGCTTCCAGCCAAACGATGAATTACTTATCACACGAAGCAACATCATTATTCATACGCGTGATGACAAATTGTTAGGCAGTAGATGAAGATCGAAGTAAACCTGTTACAACAAACTATCCGACGCCGCGGATTGAAGAATTCGTCGACATGGCGCGTAGCAACATCAAGCATGGTTTGATGAGACCGAAAATCACCATAATGTCACTGCCCTAACAAAATATGAATCATGTGCATAGGACATGATTACTAAGCACGGTTACTATGAAGATAGCACCAATTATAGAAATGATTAGCTGGATATTCGTTGATATATCACAACCAGCGTTGAAGCACAACATGGTGTCATGGCTGCAGACTTAGAGAACGAAGAAGAAACACGTGATTGGTCGCTACAAACAGCAAGGAGGCCTCTGATAGGCTGAAAGCAGCCAATCACAGTAGAGAGTTCAAAGACAAGTCAAAGAGAATAAAGAAGAATCAATGTCGCCAACTTAGAACACCAAAATACCTTCTAAGCAAAAATATCCTACTGGAAACACGGCAGTGGGAATACAACATGTAATCAAAACAAATGAATCATGACAACTAACCAACATAAACAAAACTAACTTGACAATGAATAAATACAATGAAGACAAATAATACAGATATGTACAACCACACAGAGTGGAAACAAATAGGGAAACACAAAAAACTGGTTTGCCAAGACAGTGGCCGAACCATATTGCCCGCACAGAAACAACAGGCAGGTTGTTTATGAAAATACAAGAGGTTTAGTTCTGCGGCAACAAGGGAGACACCTTGACGATGGGACGTTTCAAGAGTCCAGAGGTGGTATGTAGAGAGACCACACGAGCTAGGCCGTCCTTACCACAATGAACCTCAAGAATACGTCCAAGTCGCCAGTAAGTAGGAGAAACATTGTCGTCCATAATAAGCACAAGCGTGCCAACCTTGAGGTTAGGAGACACACGGTTCCACTTGTGACGTTGTTGAAGGGAGAGTAAATGATCTGTGGACCATTTACGCCACAATGAAGTCATAATCTGTTGAAGTAATTTCCATCTAGACAACCTATTGATGGGCACTTCAGAAGCGTCAGGAATGGGCTAGGCATTCAAAGGTCGTCCAACAAGAAAGTGACCTGGCGAGAGATAGCACAAGTCAGTAGGATCCTCAGTCATAGGCGAAATGGGTCTAGAATTTAGAATGGCTTCAATTTGCACCACGAGAGTGGTCAATTCTTCATACGTAAGTACTTGAGCCTTCATGATTCTTATTAAATGAGATTTCAAAGATTTGATGTTTGCCTCCCAAATTCCACCAAAGTGTGGAGAACTAGGAGGAATGAAGTGCCACTGAATTAGTAGTTATGAGGTAGAATCTTGAACAATAGATTGAAAATCTGCGGAGGAGAGCAACGAACCAAGATCAGCAAGGTCAGACTGTGCGCCTTGAAAGTTGGTACCATTGTCGGAATACACTTGAGCGGGAACGCCCCTTCTACTGCAGAAGCGAGTAAAGGCTACAACGAAAGCATGACTGGAGAGGGAAGTGACGACTTCAGTGTGCACAGCCTTCGTAACCATACAAACGAACATTGCGATGTAAGCCTTAGTAGAGACCTTTGACCTGGGGCCACCGTACCTGATAGTGAATGGACCACAGTAATCAACACCAACGTGATTAAAGGGAAAGGTTTGATGGAGGCGAACAGCTGGGAGTTGACCCATTAACTGTTCAGAAGGACGTGCAGCGTAGCGCACGCAAGTAACACAAGAGCGAGATAGGCTACGAACAAGTTTTCGTAGTGAAGGTATCCAGAAGCGTTGTCGGATAGTCCCAATCACAACCTGGACCCCGCCATGAAGCAACTTTAAATGGATATGTCTGACCAGGACTTTAGTGAAATGATGGTCATTGGGCAAAAGTATCTGGTGTTTTGTATCAAATGGAAGGTCGGCCAATTCCAAACGGCCTCCCACACGAATAGTGCCATCAGAGTGAAGCAAAGGGTGCAAATTGCTGATGGTGGAAGTGGATGGCACTTGCTCATTCTTCATTAGAGCAGCAAGTTCAGTAGAGTAGCACTGAGCTTGAATCATTTTCACACATGTAAGTAGCGCAACATCAATTTCAATGGCAGTGAGTGGACCACTGATCCTAGTGGTATTTCTACAATTAGAGAAAAACCTAATACAGTAGGCTATGACCCTCAACAATCTCGTGTAGGAAGAAAAATTGTTTAAAAAATCAATGTCAACAGGTTTAGATACATTTGCACACGAAATTCTACACTCAGGCAATTCGGACACAGGAGTGTCAAAGATATCTGAAGTACTGGAGCTTATAAAGGCTTTTAACCATGCTGGACCATACCACCAAAGCTGATTATTTTTCAATTCCGAGGGCATACAGCCTCGGGAAATTATGTCGGCTGGATTGTCACGGGAAGAGACATGTTTCCAGGCGCAGTGAACAGTAAGCCTTTGTATTTCAGCAACTCTATTGGCTACAAAGGTTTTCCATTTTGAGGGGAGCGAAGCCAACCAAGACAAAACAATAGTGGAATCTGTCCAACAATAGACGGAATCAATAGGCAAGTTCAAAGCGGGTTGCACCTTTGCAAGCAATTTGGAAAGCAAAAGTGCACCACATAACTCAAGTCTGGGCAAAGACAACTGTTTAAGAGGAGCAACCTTCGACTTAGCGCACACAAGTGCAACAGTGACGACGCCGTTGGTATCAATTGACAATAAATAGAGACAAGCTCCATAGGCCTGCTGACTGCTGTCGCAGAAGCCATGAAGTTGCATAGATTTGATTTCTGAAGCAGGCTTAATCAAACGTGGAGTAGAAATCTCAGAAATCGCAGGTAAATTGCTATAAATATTCAGCCAAGCTTGCGTGATTTCCATTGGAAGGGGGTCATCCCAACCGAGTTTGTGAATCCACAAATCTTGGAAGAGAATCTTACAAGCAACCACAATAGGTGACACTAAACCCAAAGGGTCAAAGATAGAGGCAACAATGGACAAAAATGAACGCTTAGTAAAGGTAATTGAAGTGTCACAGTTCACGATAGGTGACTGAATCCGCAACAAGTCATCGATAGGTTGCCAATAAAGTCCTAGCGTTCTGGCGACTGTTTCTTCACCATCGCCGAAACTACGGAGTTGTTGTTTCTCTTGATGATCAAGAGGAATGTTATCTAATAGAGTCATGGAGTTTGAACTCCACTTACACAATTCAAAACCACCTAATCTCAAAAGAAGGGTCAATTCATCATACAGAATGAGTGTGTCATGCTCTGAATCACATCCCGAGATACAATCGTCAACATAGAAGTCGTTTAAAACAATCTGAGTGGCAGCTGGAAAAGCTGTGCCATCAGTGAGGGCGAGCTCCTTTAGCACACGAGTGGCTAAGAAGGAAGCTGGGGCAGTACCATATGTAACGGTGTTTAATTGATATTCCACTATTGGGTCTGAAGGAGAGTCTCTCCAAAATATTCTCTGTAAGTCACGATCTTTGTGATCTACAAGAATCTGTCTGTACATTTTACTCAGATCAGCTGCAAACGCTATCAAGTGAGTACGGAACCGAAGCAAAATAGAGAACAAATCCTGCTGAATTACAGGGCCCACCAACAAGGTATCATTAAGGGAGCACCCAGACGTAGTAGCCATCGAAGCATCAAATACCACTCTGAGCTTTGTAGAAGTACTGTGCGGCTTGAAAACAGGATGATGGGGAATGTAGTAAACTTCACCATCAGTCGGGTGGGGGGTGACTTGCATATGGTTTAAGGCTAGATATTCATGCATGAATTCAGTGTGTTCTAACCTTAACTCAGGGTTACGAGCCAAACATCTTTCGAGAGAGTGAAAACGATTTAGTGTAGCGTAGCGAGAGGCACCTAGAGGCTCCGAGTCTACCTTGCGAGGGAGTCTAACCACAAATCTACCATCGTCTTGGCGAGTGGTAGTAGCGACAAAGTGTTCTTCACATATGGATTCGTCAACAGACAACACTGGGGTTTCAACTTCTTCAACGTTCCAAAACGCTTCCAGCTGTTGTTCTACATGAGGGCGTGAGAGTGTAAGTGCTGATACCACGTGCGATGGTTGCGAGGTGCTTGCACTGGGCAGCCTCCCAGAAAACACCCAACCCACAGAGGTATTTTGAATGATGGGCAAATCACCAACTGGTATGATTTTACCAGGACATAACAGGTCAAAGAAACATTCTGCACCAAGAACAAGGTCAATAGATTTAGTGCAATTGAAATCAGGATCAGCTAAATCAATATGTGAAGGAATGTTCCATTCAGAGGTGTCGAAACCAGCAGCGGGTAGCTCAAGTGCAATATTGGGAACCACGAGACATACAAGCTTAGCAGACCAATTAGTAGCACAGGCAAAAACGTTCACATCAGCAACAACAGTAGCAGTGCTTTGATTTTGTCCAACACCGCGAATGTGTACCTTCATAGGTTTGGTGTGGAGTCTTAATTTCTTAGTTAAGTGTGACGAAATTAAGTTACAATCTGATGCAGAGTCAAGTAGTGCAGTGACAGGTACACGTAAGCCATTGCCAGCTAATATATTCAACTTGGCCTTGGGTATTAGCGTCCTTGAAAATTGATTGTCACGAGCGACGTTACTGCAACTAGTGTTTACCACGTTAGCATGAGCTTGAGAAGCATCATTACTAGTGCCACTGGAGGGCTCATAGTGAAGAAGAGTGTGGTGTTTTCGGGAACAAGTGTTACAAGAGTACTTCGAACATTGATGATTAGGCTCGAAATTACGCAAACAATTATAACATAATTTTCGAGACCTGACAAAATCCCATTTGGCTGTGGACGAAAGTTTAATAAAGGTACCACATTTCGACAATTGGTGATCAATGCTCCTACAATATGTACAACGAAATTTGGTAGTAGTTAACATGGGTTTCTGAGGCGAATGACCTTCAGTTTTAAGTTTGGTTACAGCAGTATGTAATGCAGGCTTGGACCCATTCCTTTCAGTTATTTCCAGTACCTTGCATTTTTTCTCTAAGAAGCTAACCAAGTCCTGGAGAGTGGGAATTCTCCCAGAATCAACATGATTCTCCCATTCACGGATGCTATCATTATCTAGTAGCTCCAATATAAAATGTGACAATAACAAGTCTTGAAGGGGAACCCCGTTAAAGTCCAAAGCTTCTAACGCATTGACATGAGAAACAAAGTGGTCGATGATGGCACGCAAGGACACTGAATCATTACCGTATGCGGGGGGCTTGAAAAGCTTGGTGACATGGTTATGCGCTATGAGCCTAATGTTATTGTATCGAGTTGTCAGCAAGTTCCATGCAACCATAAAGTTATCATCTGACACAGTAATGTTCTTTAAGAGGAGTTTAGCCTCGCCACTAAGACTAGAATTAAGGTAGTAGAACTTAACAATATCAGAAAGAGCATGGTTATCAATTACTATGGCCTTGAAGCTATCTCTGAAATTCAGCCAGTCTGTGAAGTCGCCACTGAACTGCGGAATTTGAATTTCAGGCAACTTTATATGCGCTGCAGCTACGTTAGCATTAGGAAATTGTGCACTCTGCAAATTATTCAAAGGGTTATCACTGTCTGTAGTGTTGGATTTTTTGAA
Organism: Meconema thalassinum; assembly: GCA_946902985.2. NCBI lineage: Eukaryota > Metazoa > Arthropoda > Insecta > Orthoptera > Tettigoniidae > Meconema > Meconema thalassinum. Next base: position 188,114,938 of record OX336388.2, on the reverse strand, counting down.
ATTGACACAATGTAGTTTAATTTTAACCATCAACTCAAAATACTTATCTTCGAAGTCACAACGTTCGGCTATTTCTTCGTCGATATTGTCTGTAATATCCTCTAAAGCAACTTGCGCTTCGTTAAATTGTTTATAAATTTCCTCGCATTTGTGTTTGCGTAACACTAACATTTGATATTGCTCTTCTGTAATGTCCTGAAAGTTGCTAATTACTTTTTCTTGTGAGGTAAGCATGCCCTTAGCGACTGCACGCTTCCTAACTAAAAGTCGTTTTTGGGCATCCTCCATAATGACTTTAGGATTGCCCGCCTAGATGTAATTACCAGAGTTGCACACCTAACTAACACAACCAACTTAACTAACACAGAAAATAAACACTGAGACAATGGTCTCGATTAAGTTGTAAACAAACATCTGAACATAGAATACTGTATTGTGTCCTTGGGAAGTTAATAGGAACGTATACAATGTTAAATTTATGGCCTTCCTGGTGAAATAGCAAGAAACAAGGGCCCAACATGGCCAAAACAATGCTTAATAATTCATTCAAAGTAGTAAACAGCTCAATATCCGGCCCGCAGAGGACCAAATAATGTAATGGCCAACGCGGGAAGTCAACAACCCACCAAGAGTATTCTGGTAATAGTGGACAATGTATAAGGGTTTGTTGGCCAAAGCATTAGATAAGATGTAATGATAAAAGGGTTGACTTTACAAAGGTCGCATGACAATTTAGCAAACATGTGGAGGACCAGACAATATTATTGTCACCAAATAAGGAGGTCCAGGAAGGCATAAAGGACACAACACCACCAATAACTAATAATAAGATATATTATCAAATAAGTGGCACATAAAACAAATACTCAAAGGTGGCACATAAAACAAATATTCAAAGGTAGCACATAAACATATGAGAAACACTGGCACAAATTTACACAATTGAAGAAGCACTCGCATGGAGTTAACACACATTAAGTCTTGAGCCTAAAACACATATATTGTCCTGAACGTAGCTGCAGATCAGTACATCATAGAACGGCATGCAATACACGGCGGTTCCAAAGAATGATATAGTTTAAATATGCAACACAAGTGGAGTTGCAACAAATAATGAAAAAACAGGTCGCATGGAACGAGAATGTGTCGTCGAACCAGGACTGACTTACAGTGATGCGCCGATACCATAAGCCAAAAAAATGAATTGTTAATAAAACAAATTATGTGTGAAACGCAGGAAGTCAAAGTAGTTGCTGTCATACAAATACCGGGATATGCCAATCGCACGGCATTGTCACAATAGTAAAGCAGTTTAGCCTAGCGTCAACCTCCATTTAGTGATGGTGCCTGGCCTTGTGGCACATGCTTCCAGCCAAACGATGAATTACTTATCACACGAAGCAACATCATTATTCATACGCGTGATGACAAATTGTTAGGCAGTAGATGAAGATCGAAGTAAACATGTTACAACAAACTATCCGACGCCGCGGATTGAAGAATTCGTCGACATGGCGCGTAGCAACATCAAGCATGGTTTGATGAGACCGAAAATCACCATAATGTCACTGCCCTAACAAAATATGAATCATGTGCATAGGACATGATTACTAAGCACGGTTACTATGAAGATAGCACCAATTATAGAAATGATTAGCTGGATATTCGTTGATATATCACAACCAGCGTTGAAGCACAACATGGTGTTATGGCTGCAGACTTAGAGAACGAAGAAGAAACACGTGATTGGTTGCTACAAACAGCAAGGAGGCCTCTGATAGGCTGAAAGCAGCCAATCACAGTAGAGAGTTCAAAGACAAGTCAAAGAGAATAAAGAAGAATCAATGTCGCCAACTTAGAACACCAAAATACCTTCTAAGCAAAAATATCCTACTGGAAACACGGCAGTGGGAATACAACATGTAATCAAAACAAATGAATCATGACAACTAACCAACATAAACAAAACTAACTTGACAATGAATAAATACAATGAAGACAAATAATACAGTTATGTACAACCACACAGAGTGGAAACAAATAGGGAAACACAAAAAACTGGTTTGCCAAGACAGTGGCCGAACCAACAGTCGCACTCAAAATTTAGTACATAGCTTAGTCTTATGGATAAGATAATCCATCTTAGTCAGGTTATTTACGCCTACGGTACCGGAATTTCTTTCCGTTTCCGTGTTAGGCAGTTTTCCGGTTTACAATGTCAATTTAGAAAAGAAATACCTCCGTTCCAAATGTTTTTTCTGTTTTCCAGGTTTCCGGTATATAAAGGGTCCGGTTTAGGCAGATTTTACTGAATATGATATTGGGGATAGTTGAGAGATCACATTCGTGGAGATTATGCCGACATATGTCGTGCGAGACCAAGAATGAACGTTGTTATGTCGATGTAGAAACGGTTCATTGGACGTGAAGAAATGGGAAATTTGCAGTGTCTTATTCCGCCAACATTGTGGAAGGAATTTTGTGTGGTGCTTGTTGGTTGATCCCGAAACATGTACTGGTGAATAATCCCTCCCTATATTATTCTGCTAAGGTCCCATTCCAGTTTTGTACCGAAAATAAGGTCCCATTTACACCAACCTACACATATGGGGTACCTACAGGTTCAGCATAACCCAATGCGTAAGCAAAATGCACTCACTTACTCTTTAAATGCCTCACAATTAAATAAATACCTTAAAACATGTATATTTACAATGAAATAATGCAACACGGTAACCATGGTAACAGAATCTCTATTTCTGTAAGACGCAGTGCAATTGCAATTATTACATTACTGTGAAAGTTTCCAGACGGTTATAAGGTTATCACTGAACCAAATTAAGCTGTAAAATTCATCAATACGTACAGTATAATGCGCTTAAGGGGGTCAAGGGGCACTCGAGAATGTTTTCACGCAATTTTCACTTGTGAGTGTGGTACGAAAGGTCTTTTTTACCCGACTATAAAGGGTCTCTGAAAACCACTTTTTAAGGCCCTTAAATTAACAGTGTCTGTGATATTCCCAGAAAACTAACTTTGCTCTGATATACCTATCGAGGAATGACAAACCCCTAACCACTGCACCAGTAGCTGAATTGATAAAGTCTGATTATTCATACCAAGGATAAATCAGTCATAGCATTCATGATTGAGATTTTGCAAAGTGTAGTCTTTACAACTAGAATATTCGCGGGCGAAGCTGCGATGGGTAATGTTAGTCATATATATTATTTCAGTAGTATAGATCCCTCCTGCGACGCTCACAAGCGACCGCTTGTGATAAATGAGCATTCAAATTAAAGAGAATAGACATTAGCAGTGACTTATTGCACTATAATTTCATAAATATCTATAATATCTTTAAAAAATGACTTTTAAAAAATGTACAAAGTGTGTGATTTGCAAACACCGTTGCTTTAGGAAAATACGGTCCATAATTGCTGTCCACGGGCCGCTGTGACGCCTGTCTTTCCTTTATCCTAAAATGTAAATAATGTTCTATAATCATTTGGTTGACATAAAAACATAACAACCTTTCTCCTTAAGTCTCTCATTATAAACCTATTGGGGAAAGTGTGGTTTATGAACATGCGAGATTTCTCGCTCGGGTCCGATAGTTCTAATAAATTTGACTAGGCTGAAACCCTCTTATGCCAAGATATCCAAGAGTTTATTGCTAGGTATGTGATGTCCCCAGGCGTACAGGGCAGACAGCGGCCTGGCCAAGTCGGTGGTGCTGCCCCTGGCGGAGAGGATGGTCGCCAAGTTCGTCAACGAGGGCAAGATTGAGGCGGAACAGGAGGTGCAGCTCTACCTCATGATCCTCGAGATGCAGGTACATGTTTCTTTTTTTTTTTTTCTTTCTTGTTAAAAATGGTAATAAAGTCGTTGAATGAAACTGATGAATGAAGCGATGGTGTTGCATATGGTGTTGGCCTCGGTATGATGAGCTTTCATGCTAGCCCGAGTGAAGACAGGCCCGACTGCTATTAATAGAAACCATATCTATTTTCAGGTTTGGTTACAATATTTGTTACTCCTCACGCAATCTGTTTGTTCTTGTTTCATTTGAGGGACTTGGACATCATTGAGCCCCGTGCACTTGTGCAGGGTGTCTACTACTCTGGAAAACAGGGAATACTCAGGGAATTTTTAAATACTGGAAAACTCAGGGAATTATCAGGGTATTTCAATGACACTCAGGGAATTTTAGTTTTAGAAGGCCCAACCTTGATTAATTGGAAATTAAGAATTTAAATTTTGATGGGAGAAAAGTATATTCTGGTGATTGTTGTAGATGTATGTTTGGTAAGCTGTCATTTCTTGCAAGATAGAGCACACAAATTGCTGTGTATATGTATATAAATATGTAACTATGATTTTTGAGAGCATTACTATTGACGAGCGTGTACTTTCAATACTCTTACTTACATAGTCAATCCTCTTGTACCGTGCGGTGTCGAGGTTTTCCAGAGGGTCCTCCAGCGATTTCTGTCTCGGGCCAGCTCCTTTGCTCTCCTCCACTCACCACCCCTGGCTTCTACAGCTGCCTTCACGTCGTCTTCCCATTGTCTTCTGAGTTTCCCGCACGGTCTTGCTCCTTGATTCTGACACCCAAGGCTTGTTTAGCCATCCTGGTGTCAACCATTCTTTGGACATGCCCAAACCATCGTAACTTGATCTGTTCAATTTTCTCGAGCACAGGTGGAAAGTCAAGACTAGTTCTGATGGTCTGGTTCCTGATTTTGTCCTTTCTCGTTTTCCCCTCTATATTGCGGAGAAATCGCATTTCTGATGCCTGGATTCTACTCCGGTGTTTGCTGGTCAATGTCCAGGTTTCACAGTCATAGAGCAAGGTAGGGAGATATATCACTTTGTATACACGAAGTTTCGTGGATTTAGTCACAGATGGGTAGTTTAGAAAATTTCTCTTCAGTGCATTGAAGAAACGCCCTGAGGCTTGGGATCGAGCTGTAATTTCACCATCCATTCTACCATCTTGCTGCACTGTAACTCCAAGATATTTAAAAGCTGTGATCTGCTCCAATAACGTACCGTCGTTCAGTGCGATCTGGTGTGGGTTAGACTGCCTTCACATCATCATGGTCTGAGTCTTTCTAGCATTGATTTTCATGCCCCTCTTTAGAGCTCTCCTTCCCAGATTAACAAGTTCTTTTGTAGGTTTCTTTCAGAGTCTCCCAGCAGTAGTATGTCATCAGCGAAGGCACAATGGGTGATATACACTGGCCTCAGAAACTTGTAGCCAAGCTTGAATTTCTGCACCTGTCCATTGCATGATTTGATAATATCATCCATTAAGATAATGAAGAGAAGTGGGCTGAGGATGCACCCTTGTGTAAGTCCCACTGAAGTTTCAAACTCCGGAGACTCTGTATTGCAGGTGCCTGTCATCATCATCGGCTTTAACTCGAATCCGAGTATAAATCTTCTTCCTTCAGTCCAGTTTGTGGATGTGTTTACGGTGACTAAAGAGTCCAATCCTGGCATGGAACAAGCGACCACACAAGTCGCATAGTATTGCTGGAGGAGGACGTGGTTGGGCTGCTCGAAGTTTCCTAGCTTGACGCTTGGCCTCTTCATGTATGCGTCGATCCCTTTCAAACGCCTTTACAGTATCCGAGATGGTACGGCGCCAAGTTGAGCGGTTTTCAGCCAGCATGTCCCAGGTTTGTGAATCAAGACCTGTCAATTTCAGGGTCTGCTTAAATTGGTCCTTGTAGCGCCTCTTAGGACCACCATGAGGTCTGGTGCCATAGCATAACTCACCATATAGCATTTGACGAGGTAATCTCACATCATCCATCCGATGGACATGACCAATCCATCTAAATTGGTGACCTATTATGGATGATTCTATGCTGTTGATTTGAGCCTTTTCCAGAACAGCAATATTGGTAATGCGGTCTTCCCATTTAATCCTCAGGATTGATCGAAGTTTTTGTAGGTGAAAACGCTCAAGCTTCCTAAGATCACGTCGGTAAAGGGTCCACGTTTCACAGCCATACAACAATGTAGAAATGACTACTGCTTTGTACACCATAAGCTTTGTACTCATGGATAGATCTTTATTCATGAAGACCCGGTGCGCTAATCGTCCATATGCTGCATGGGCTGCGCCAATTCTCTTATCCACATCCTGCTCACAGGTACAGCTCACAGAAATGGTACTGCCCAGGTACGAGAAGTGGTCAACCTGTTCTAATGGCAAATTTGAAATGGAGATATTGAACTGAGGAAGAGGTGTGCCTGGTGAAGGTTGTGCCAAGACTTTAGTCTTATTGACATTTATGGTAAGACCAAAGCGATCACATGCACTTTTGTACCAGTTAACTGACTCTTGCAGCTCTTCTGGTGTGAGAGTTGGTGACGCAGCATCATCTGCATACAACATGTTAGTAACCTTAGTAACCTGAGTTTTCCTCAAGGAGCGGAGACGAGTTAGGTTGAAAAGCCCTCCATCAAAACGATACTTGATCTCCACACCTGGGATGTTTGTGGGTGAATCATAAAGCATTGCAGCCAAGTACAGCGCAAAAAGCGTTGGAGCCAGTACACATCCTTGTGTCAGTCCATGGGTAATGGGAAATTCATCGGACATCTTATTCTGATGGCAAACCTGACCTGTCATGCCATCATGGAGAGCTTTGATTAGATCTACAAAACGCTGAGGGCAACCAAACCGCTTCAGCACTGCCCACATGGCTGGTCTTGGAACAGAATCAAATGCCTTTTCCAAGTCATAAAAGACTAAGAAGAGTGGATTCTGTTGTTCTCTACATTTTTCTTGTAGCTGTCTCACACAGAAAATCAAGTCAATTGTGCTTCTGGAAGTTCTAAATCCGCATTGTGACTCTGGGAGGATCCTCTCAGAGATAACCTTGAGGCGGTTAAGTAGAATTCTTGCAAGAATCTTCCCCACAATTGATAGCAGTGATATACCACGGTAGTTGCCACAAACACTGCGATCACCCTTTTTAAAGATAGTGACGATAGTGGCATTCTTTAGGTCTCCAGGTACCTTTCTTGATTCCCAAATTCTGAGGATAAGGATGAAAATTCTTGTTTTGAGGGAATGACCTCCGGCTTGAATTAGTTCCAGAGGGATGTTATCTGGGCCAGGTGCTTTTCTGGGTTTCAATTGGGTGAGAGCTGCACTGAATTCATGATAAGTAGGAGGTACTGCCAACCACAGTTGTTCAGGTTGTTGCGGCACATCACAGAGGAAGTCTTCAGCAGCTTCTGATGGACGATTTAGGAGATTGGAGAAGTGCTCCTTCCAGCGTTCCAAGATTTCTTGACTATCAGTAAAGGTAGTAGAATTATCAGCGCTTTTCAGTGTACCTGATGATGAGCGAGATGGTCCATATATTTCCTTGAGTACGGCATAGAAGTTCCTCAAGTCTCGAGCATCCGATAATCTCTGCAGTTCCTGAGCCTTCTGTTGCCACCAAGTATTTTTAATCTGCCTTATCTGCGTCTGGCATTTACCCTTGAGTTCCAGTAGTTTATCTCTCTTTGTGTTGGAAGTTGGGTCTTGAAGATGGGCAAGATAGGCATTCCTTTTGGCATTGATGAGAGACAGAATTTCCTCATTGTTGTCATCAAACCAGTCTTGTCTTTTCCGCACTATAAAACCAATGGTTTCCTCAGCTGACTGTGTGATAATCTTCTGTAATGTGGCCCATTCTTGCTGAATATCATTTGTTACTGGGTTTTCTGATAACTGGGTGACGATCCTGTTTCCAAAATGTTTGTACATGGATTCATCCTGAAGTTTGGAAGTATTAAACTTCTTTCTTGGCAAATTTTTGATGTTCCTAGGTGGTTTAGGTCTGATGGATATCCTGAGCTTACATATAAGAAGTTTATGATCTGTCCAACAATCGTCTATATTCCTTGCTGTTCTGGTAATAAGAGTGTCCTTCTTATCACATTGCCGGGTAATGATATAATCAAGAATGTGCCAATGTTTGGAACGAGGATGCATCCACGTGGTTTTGAAGCGGTCAGGTAGCCGGAACTGCGTGTTGGTAATGAAAAGTTCGTGTTCTGCACAAAGACCAAGAAGCAACAGTCCATTGGGATTACATTTTCCAAGTCCCTGTTTGCCCATCACATTATTGCCTGTATTGCAGGTGCGAACACAGTTCCGAGATTTCTTGTACAGGCTTTGAATTGCTGTAATTAGTTGTTCATCAATACTTTTTTGCTTTAGTGTCTTCCAAATTTCATCTCTCGGAATGGTGTCGAAGGCTTTTTCTAGGTCGATGAAGGCCAGATGTGCCTCTTTTCCGTACCTCATCAGTTTTTCGCTGATCTGCCTGATGGTAAATATGAGGTCTTGGGTGCTTCTTCCCGGCCGAAACCCACACTGCGCCTCTTCTGTGGTTCTACAACTTGCCTTAGTCCGTCTTCCAGAATCCTTGCATATATTTTACCCGGCACACTCAGGAGTGATATCCCACGATGGTTTGCGCAATCTCTGTTATCACCCTTCTTGAATATTGGCACAATGACACTGCACTCCTAGTCAGTTGATATCTTCTTTGTTTTCCAGGCAAGATTGATAATCCGGTGTAACAGGTCTTCGCCACTTTTACCCTTAAACTTGAGCATCTCAGGTGCTATCTGGTCATGGCCTGCAGCTTTACCTAGTTTCATTTTCCTCAATGCACGCTTTAGTTCCTCAATGGATAATTCTTCACAGGTCCAACCTTCCTCTTGCTGTTCCTGCCGTTCTCCTCCAGCCTGCTCATTATCCCCGGTTTCCATATTTCCTCCAAGGAGTTGTTGAAAGTGTTCTTTCCACCGTTCCATGATGTAATTTTCACTTCGGAGGATGTTGCCGCTTTTGTCCTTTATGAACTTTAGAGGACATTGCTTCTCTGTTCTCAAAGATTTCAGCACCCTATAAAACAGCTTTTGGCTGTTTTGGAGGTTTCCTTCCATTGTTTCTCCAAACTTTTCCCACGATTGTTGTTTTGCATCTTTCACTGCGTTCTTCACTGCAAGCCTTTGGTTTTTGTAGGCCTCGTAATCATTTGGGTGTTTTGTGAGCAAGTATTTCTTCCACAGTTCCTTCTTCTTTCTCACCAGCTCTTTTACCTCTTCAGTCCACCAAGGTGTCCTCTTCTGTTGTTGTTTTCCGCTGGACTTTCCACAGACTTCCGCTGTCACTTCGAGGATTATCTCTTTGAAGAGGCGCCATGTCTCTTCCAGTTGGTCTTCTCCCGTGCGTGGCAATTCCAGTAGGTCAATCCTTTGTTTCACAGCCTCTTGATAAATTTCTTGGATAGCCTCATCTTTCAATTTATGGACCTTTATTCTTTCTTTACATGTCCTCCTACTAACGGGATCTTGTGCCTTGATGTTAACCTGCAGCCTCATAACTACTAGATAGTGGTGACTTCCAATCTCATAACCTCTATACGCTCTTGCATCCAAGATAAATCTCCACTGGCTCCTCTGTGCTAGGATGTAGTCGATGATAGATTTCTCTTTGCGGCTGGGAACTTCTCTCGTATAGCGGTGCGCTTCTTTGTGTGGGAACCTAGTATTTGTGATTACAAAATCGTTTCCTGCACACATATCCAGGAGTCTTCTCCCATTATCATTCTGATGAGTCTCTCCCTCTATGTTGTTTCCAACCCTGCCATTGAAGTCACCAAGGACGAAGACAGTTCCCATGGTGTTGTCCACTGTCCTCTGCAATATTCATCGTAGAACCTGTCTTTCTCTTCTGAAATATCATCTTCATTAGGTGCATATACGGCAATGAAAGTGGTGTCTTCATTGGTGCTGCTGTTAAAGGTTAAAGTCACAGAGATAATTCTTTCGTTGATGAATTTCGAGCACTTGACATAACAATGGCGACTCCTCCCTTTGCTCTCAGCTCCTTACTCTCTGCTCCTTGCCCACGCCTGAATGAAACATTAAAACCCCTTCACCGCTGCTTGGTTCCATTAGCTGTTCATATCCATTGCCTTTTTTCTTGGTCTCTGTCACTGCCAGTATATTCAACCTAGCCCTTAGCATTTCCGACAGCAGTTCGAACTCCTTACCAGCAAGTCCACGTACATTCCAGGTTGCCATATTCATAATCCTTTTTTCTCGCTTGGTCGTCAACAGTTTAATCAGTCTGGTTTCACCTCTGTAGTTTCTTTTAATAATTGTATCTCGGATACTTGGGGTATCAGCCCTAGTTCCAAAGCCTTGTGGGAGGAGCTGCCTCCCTCACAGCCCTCGGCCTGCTAGATTTTCTGTCAGGGTTTCTTCCCTTAGCCTTTGAGGTTTCTCCCTCTACCTGCAAGGCAGCAGTTTTGCCTCGGTCCGGGACTGCTTAGTCAGGTTTCCCCTTATTCGCAGCTAACCCCCATATCTGGGGACCATTCGCTATCCGCCACCTGCGACCAGCCCGGTAGCTGAGGCTCGCCCGGGGACTTGCAATACTCACAAGTACAATAATTTTAGAAATTGACAAAATATAGAATATTTTGTTTTGTTTTTTGTTTTTTTGTTTTTTGTTGGTTTGTTTTTGTTTAACTTTGTCATGCTACCCTTTATTGTTCGAGCACTTTTTGAAATGCCGTGTAAGTACAAACTGTGTTTTATATATTAGGCCGCTACTGTTACTCAGGGAAATTTCTGATTCATCCGGGAAAAATCAGGGAATTCTGTTATTTGGTTGTGGCAGACATCCGGTTTGGTTGTGGTAAACATCCTGAGTGTGTGTGTATTTTTTGTCTGTGTTATTGTGCAGTCTGTATTACTGTGTGTGGCCATGGCCTTAAGTTAGGAACCATCCTAGCATTTTGCTGGATCAGAAGTGGGGGGAAACCCCCCTTCCAAGATGGCTGAGGTGGGAATCGAACACAGACCTCCGGGGCGATAGCCTACACCAATGTAATTTGGCACACTCGTTTTGACCAACTGAAGAGTAATTCCGTGTATGGATTGTGGTGTGTTGCAGGGCAAGTTCGAGGAGGCGCTGCAGGTGGTGGAGGGTCCTCTGGGGGAGAAGCTGGTCTCCTACGTGTTCGTCCCGTACAAGCGAGCCAGCCTGCTCATGAAACTCGGCCGCTGGAGAGAGACCAACCTGCTCTACAAGCTCATGCTCAAGGAAGAGTGAGTCTTCAAACACTATTCCTTTCTTAGTGCATTTTTAATTAATTTTCATTGTTTTCTTCACTTTTTTTTTAATGTAAAGGACCACTAAACGTTTCTTATGAGGCGCCATCATGAGATTTTCTAGAACATAATTATAGAGGAAGGGAAATACACAAGACGTTATTCGTGGCAAAAGCTTAAAATGATATGAAAGTATTTAGGAGAACTGGCAGTTGTTTACTTAGCTATAAGGTGCGTTCAAAAAGTAACGAGCTGGAGGCATAATTACAGAAACCAGTACCTGTATGTTAGAAGTATTGGCCCTGGCTGTTAAGGCACTTGTCCCACTGTGACACGAGGCGGTGAATGGCTGTCTCATAAAATTCCCTGGGATGCGATGTGAACCAGTTCCGCACGTACAGCTGGACGTCGGTGTCCGAGGTGAATCGTTGGCCCCGCAGAGCCCTTTTCAGGGGACCAATCATGGCGTAATCACGGGGAGAGAGGTCCGGACTGTATGGAGGGTGGCCGAGAACCTCCCATTTGAATTTCTGCAGGAGTGCCGCGACTGTGTTGGCCGTATGAGGTCGTGCATTGTCGTGGAGCAGAATGACCCCACAGGTGAGATTGCGTGGTCGTTGTCATCGTTAATGCAGGGGGGTGCCCCACACCAGGTATCATCGGCTAACGACACCCGTCCTTCCCTGAAGGGCGTGTGCCACGCCTTGACCCTTGCAAGGGACATGCAGTGTTCGCCGTACACTTGTGACATTCGGCGATGAATGTCCGTTCCCCCTACTCCTTCTGTCAGAAACCGAACAGCACCTCTTTGCTCTTCGTTTGACGCCTCCATGTCACTGTTTGCAATGCTACTGGCAGTGTTGGACGATTGATGCATGCTGCTGCTCGCTTTGTATCGTCACGTGATGTGCACGCGTACCCTCTAGCGACGGGCTGTGACCTCCCACGCTGTGGTCGGAACCACACCTCGTTACACACGCCACGATTAGCCGATGTCGTCACCGGTTTGCGCATTCCAGCCTCCGGCTCGTTACTTTTTGAACGCACCTTATAATAGGACGCATTTTCCCCAATGTCCTTGTAATGTAAGTGGATGCGTTGCAGACTCTCGAGTTCATTATGCAGTGCGGGTAGGAGTTAAGAGTCCCACTTCGGATAATTTTTAAAATTTCTGTATTCTTCTTTCTTGTTACTGGTATTAAAAACATTATGATCTTTTATAATATCATTCTTCCCCAGGGGCTCACATCTAGTGGGACGTGGGTTGGCGACCACGGGACCCTAGCTGAGTCCGGCATTGCTTCCACTTACTTGTGCCAGGCTCCTCTCTGTCTTCTTTCCTGTCGACCTCTCTTGGTCAACTCTTGTTCTCTTCCGACCCCGACGGTATTAGGGTATCCGAGGCCTCGGGAGTCTTTTCCTTTCCCGCCTTCATGGACCCTTCTGTCATCTTTCCTGGTCCCTCAATCTTCGAGGGATCAGCCTTCTTTTCATTATAGTTCCTTTTCTCTTTAAGATTCCTACCCTCTTTTATCAATTGGCTCCCGGTGTCTCTAAATTACATTTTGTGAGTTTTTTTTAACTGGACCACATTTTGTAAGTTTTTTCACTCTACATTGCACTTTGGAAGTATTTTCGATCTAAACTCCATTTTGTAAGTATTTTGAATTTCAATTGCACTTTGTGAGTATTTTGAAAATCAATTGTATTTTGTACGTATTTTCAATTTCAATTGCATTTTGTAAATATTTTGAATTTCAATTGCATTTTGTTGAGTATTTCGAATCTACATTGCATTTTGTAAGTAATTTGAACCTAAAATACATTTTGTGCATATTTTTGAATCTAAATTCCTTTTATGAGTATTCTCCTTCTAATACCTTTACCTTATATAAGCATTTCCATTCTTCATTTTGTGAGCCATTTCAATCTGAGTTCCATTTTGTAAGTATTTTCAGTCCAGCTTGATTTTCGTTATGGTTTCCATCTCATTGTCATTTTCGCTATCACCCAGACCATTAGGGGCCGATAACCCAGATGTTAGGCCCTTTAAAACACCAATTAATCATCATCATCAAAATATTCTCATAAAAATATTTTATATTCATATGGATGAAATTTTGTGTGAAACTCTGAAACAAACCGCCATTAAGGGTTGCACGAGGTAGGGTTCCCTCCACTTTAACGATGCTTTAAAGAGTTGAGTGGTCAGATTTGGCCATTTAATGTAATCCCTTGTTAGTGTTGACGAGCGTTTCTGTTTCATGAAATTCTCGTGCAAAGTGAAGTGGTGAACTAAGAGATACTTGATGTTGGTGGATACGGCGACGGGTAACCAAGGCTGTTTGTTGCAGCATGGACCGGTGGTCGTACATCACGGACTACCTGACGTCGGCGCTGAAACTGTTCGACTCGGGCCAGCAGGGGAACAACAACAACAACGTGGTGGAAGGCGAGGCGTTGTGGGAGACGGTGGACTCGAGTCCGGAGATGTGCCGCAACTTCCTGGAGCTGCTGGTTCGCGAGACGGAGAGGCAGTCCCTGAGGCTACGCGGACCCTACCTCGCCCGCCTCGAACTCTACAAGATCCTGGCCGAGAGGGGCGACCGGCCGCACCAACTCTACCGTAATGTTCACTGATTACATTCTCTTGTGTCTACTACTCTTGAAAACATGACAATCAGGGAATACTCAGGGAGGTACAGGAACAGTTGGATGTGTGGGAAGGAATAATACAAGGGTATGGGATGAAATTTAGCATAAATAAGAGTGAGATGGTGATTACAACAAGGAAGAAGGAAAGAACCACAACAGGAATAACAATTGGTGGGGAACAGCTGAAGAAAGTGGAGAGTTTCAAGTATCTGGGAAGCCTGATACAAGATAATGGAAGAAACGATAGAGAAATAAATGAGCGGGGGAGACAGGCAGAAGAATTCCGGAGGAGTGTGAGAAGCATGTTATGGAGCAAGGATGTCCCTCAGAACAGCAAAAAGATCATATATCGGACGTACTATGTCCCTATCCTAACGTATGCCTCGGAGACCTGGGTTATGAAAGGAAGGGAGAAGAGCAAAATACAGGCCAGTGAGATGAGGTTCTTGAGAAGCAGTATTGGAGCTACAAAGATGGACAGAATAAGAAATGAGAGGACCAGAGAATTAATGAAGGAGGAACCATTACAGGATGATATAGAGAAATCTAGACTTAGATGGTATGGACATGTAAAACGAATGGAGGAGAAGAGGATACCCAGGAGGATACACGAGACGAAGTGGGAAGGAAAGAGACCAAGAGGGAGACCGAGAGACAGATGGCTGAAGGGGGTGGAAGAAAGCGTGAAGAAGAGAGGAGAAGACTGGGCAGGGATGGAGGCTGAGAGATGGTGGGAAGACAGAAGACGTTGGAGAGGCTTGTGTTCCAAACAGACCCGGCCAGTGGCTGGAAACTGTGCAAGATGATGATGATGATGACTCAGGGAATTTATAAATCCTGGAAAACACAGGGTTTATTTTATTTAGCGTATGGCTTTTAGTGCCGGGAGTGTCCAAGGACATGTTCAGCTCGCCTGAGTCTGTAGCTGCTTCCAGTGGACACTCTTAGGGTAAGCTACAAGTTGCGTTCAATTTCAAGTAGTTCCAACTTTCGCTGCCAGATATCGATGATACCTAGTGGTGAACGTTGGAACTTTGATAGAGCGTTCCGACGAATTCTAACCTAACAATTTAACTTCACACAAGTTTAATCTGTGGAAGGATCTTTTACATGCCATAAATCTATGACACGGGACCGCCGACTTTACTTCCCCTCTAAGGAAGTCATACTGAAGGATTTTTAACACTCTTAAAAAATCCGACGACTTCGGCCGGGTTTGAAGCCGCTATCTTGGGCACAGCAGTTTATCATACTACCAACTATGCCACCTAAGCCGTTATTATCAGAGTATTTTAATGACCTTCAGGGAATTTTTAGTTTTACAAGGTCTAACCTTGAATAATTGGAAATTAAGCATTTACATTTTGATCTGGTGATGATTGTTGTGTATGTATGTTCGGTAAACTCTCATTTCTTGGAAGATAGAGCACACAAATTACATGTATATTTGTATATAAATGTGTAACTGTATGATTTTTGAGAGCATTACTATTGACGAGCTACTTTCAATACTCGCAAGTACAATAGTTTTTTCTGGATGAAAACTTTTGAAATTGGAAAAATATATATAAGTTAATTTTTTTTTGTCTTTTCAACTTTGTCATGCTACCATTTATTGTTCAAGCACTTTTTAAAATGCTCCTTACAGAAGGTACAACCTCTGTTTTATATATTTATTATGGCTGCTACTGTACCTCCTGGAAAAATCAGGGAATTGTCAGGGAAATCTGTGAGTTGTTTTGGTAGACATCCTGTACAAGTTGTTTCCGATCGCTATGTAAGATCGGTAAGAGAGCAGAAAATCAAAGAAACGAAGTTTCTTCTGATCCATTTCTCCGACTATTACGAAAGACTAATGGAATTACTGTTTCCCAAAGGATACAGAATATTTTTTTTTCTTTTCAAATAAGCGTGGTGACACATTATAAAATTTAAAAAAAAAATGAAAAATTCATCCTGTTAGCTCAATTCAATTGCCTGTGTTTCACCCTGGTGTACCATTGGGCTCGTCTGAGCTAACCGGATCAATTTTTCAAACTTTTTTGAAATTTGATAATGAGAAATGTCTCGTCTTGCTCATAAATTACTTCCATAATAATTGTTTATTTTTCCTCTAAAATGACTACGATACTCATCCAGAAAGTAAGTTTCCCCATTAAAAAACAAAAACAAAAACAGGAAACATCATAACATGATGCAAAACTTGATTGGCAACAGGTACAGCAATGAAGGCACCAAACAAATTGAGACACTTGTCATACTGGGTGCCGAGCGATACGGGAAATGCAAGAATTTTAGTGACCTGGGGAAAATGCTGGAAATATATGTGAGTTTCGCATTTGACCTGGGAAATCTTGAAAAGTCTATACTGCCCGATTTCTTAGCCTCTGTACGCTCGGTAGAGTCCTGTCACTCGGCCTTCTATTTCGCCTGCAGACCGCACCGTCATCCGCATTTTGCGCCACCACTGCTTAGAGCTCTAAGCGGGGTGCGAGCTGAGCCAACGTCACGACGAGACAGATCAACTTTCTCGCGCACACGCATTGCTCACGCTAAGGATTTTGCCTAAATCTCGCCATCACTCCTGCGGATGTATCTCCAAACATTCAGTTGGGCTTATGCTAGAAAAACTTGATTCGCACTTTAAGATTAATTTTTCAGCCATTCGAGACTCTCTCCCACCTAACGGATCAAGCCAGAGGCTACAGAGGTTGGGCGAGGTGAAGAGAGAAGAGATAGAAGAGGAGTCCTACAGCACGAGTGCCGTATGTGACAGAAACTTGACTAAAGAAGAACAAAGACATGTTGTTACCAGGCTAGCCACACTACACTATCTGCAGGAATACCACCTTTCACAAACCAAACAATGAGTGCGTGATCAAAAGTCTAGCCTATACCATATCACTGTGTGCTCAGGGAAAAGTCTTCAGTGAATATAGTAGGGAACAGTCGCAATATAGAAACTATGAATAAATTATTAAATAGAGATTGTAAAATTCGCTAGGTTAAGTAATGCTTTTTCGAGCGCGCCTTAATAAATTATATAAAAGTATATTAAGGCTTTCACGGCCCGGATTATATAAATAATTCATATTTTTTGGGCTAATGCCGTGTGTATTTAGATTAGAACCATACATTTCGGAGAAACCTTGCCTCCTTTTTCAATGGAAATCAAACAATGTGGCCAAAGAATCAATGAGATTACCAAAATTACAAAAAATATAGATAAATTCTTCGGTTCGTCACCAGAGAGCAGCTGCCAGAAATTACTGTATGGACCCTGGTAGAACGGCGGTCAGAGTAGTAAGTAAGGAGAAGGTAAAGGGGGCAGGGTGAAAATATAGAGACTCCTCGAAGAATGAGGATGTCCAAAAGAAGAGAGGGGGGGGGGGGGGGGGGTAGATGGATATAAGGAAACATAAACAAAAGGGAAGTGTATCTGAACGATACCTAACGCCTTACAGGCAACGGCGAAAAAACAGATGGAAACTCCTCCAGTGACGAGAGCCTGGATTTGTTCTCCTTTGTTCGTCACTGGAGGAGTTTCCATCTGTTTTTTCGCCATTACCTGTATGACGTTAGGTATCGTTCAGATACACTTCCCTTTTGTTTATGTTTCCTTATATCCATCTAACCATCCCCCCTCCCCCCCTCTTATTTTGGACATCCTCATTCTTCGAGGAGTCTCTATATTTTCACCCCGCCCCCTTTACCTTCTCCTTACTTACTACTCTGTCCGCCGTTCTACCATGGATCATACAGTAATTTCTGGCAGCTGCTCTCTGGTGACGAACCAAGGAATTTATCTATATTTTTTGTAATTTTTGTAATCTCATTGATATACTTTCTTTGGCCACATTGTTTGATTTCCATTGAAAAAGGAGGCAAGGTTTCTCCGAAACGTATGGTTCTAATCTAAATACACACGGCATTAGCCCAAAAAACATGAATTATTTATATATAAAAGTACCTAATAAAGTTTGGCAAGACACAATTAAATTTATTAAACTACGAGATGAATTGGTAGTCTTATCATCATCAGCATCTAGCACAGTTTCCAGTCACTGGCCATGTCTGTTTGGAACATAAGCCTCTCCATCGTCTTCTGTCCACCCACCATCTCTCCGTCACCACCTTGGTCCAGTCTTCTCCCTTCTTTCGCATGCTGGCCTCCACACCTTTCAGCCACTTATCTCTTGGCCTTCCTATTGGTGTTTTCCCCTCTATTTTCATTTCGTGTATCTTTCTGGGTATCCTCCTTCCATGCCCATACCATTTAAGCCTTGATTCCTCTATCCTATCCTGTAATGCTCCCTCCTTGAATAATTCTCTGTCCACCTTTGTCACTCCAATACTGTTTCTCAAGAATTCCATCCCACTGCTTCGCTCCCTTCCTTTCATAACCCAGGTTTCTGAGGCATACGTCAGGATTAGAACGTAGTACGTCCTATATATAACCCTTTTGCTGTTTTGAGGGACATTCTTACTCCTAACACTTTTCCTGAATAATTCTGCTTGTCTCCCCCGCTCATTTATTTCTCTGTCGTTTCTTGCATTTTCTTGTATCTTCCCAGATACTTGAAACTTTCTACTTTCCTCAATTCTTTCCCACCAATTGTTATCCCCGTTGTGACTCTCTCTCCTTCTACCTGGTTGTGATCATCAACTTGCTTTTGCTTATGCTACACTTCATCCCATATCCATGTACTATTTCTTCCCATTCATCCAACTGCTCCTGTACGTCCTTCTTCTATGTCAATTTGTTACAGTTTCCCATTGAACTTGGCTCTCTTCTGTTTACGGAGCTACGGCTTCATGTATTACTTGTCCTGACAATATTATTAAGGATTTTGTATTGAAAAGTGCATGAATATAATAGTGTATAAACACGTTATTTTCAACAGATCCATCCATTTGTCAGCTTACCATGTCACAATTAAAGTACATGGCAATTTGAATATTCCGTGTCAGTAGATTTACTGGCACATTTAAGATCCCCTTCGGGGCAAAATTCCGGCAGTCCAGCGTCTCTAAAAGCCACAGTAGTTAAAAGGGATGTAAAACCCATAACATTATTCTATTATAATATGAAGTCAGGTGTCTACTGTGTAAGGATGTCGTCATCAAGGTAAGACTATTAGAGCACACAAGCAATTGCTGAAGAAGATCATCAGTGTGATTGAAACATGTTTGGTATTGACAAGGTCGTAATAAATATAATAATGCTCCTACGTTGGGCGACATTTGTAATAAATAGGATACTTTCCCTGTAGTGGTCTGAGTCAACCAACAACATGCCCGACAGTTGGGCGTTATTGTAATAAATATAAAACTTTCCCTGTTGTGCAATTTAAATCAATCAACTTACCGTATATACCCGGATATTACCCACCCCCGAATAATCCCCGCACCCTCATTTTTGAATGGAAATTTAAAAAAAGCTTTTTTGTTTTGTTTTTGACACTTTATTTTATATAAAAGTGTATACTATTAACACTGTAATACAGTAAATCTCGGTTAAGAAGTTCCCGCATAAAAAGTTTTTCCACTTAAGACGTCCATTGTGATCGGTCCCATAAGATATATGTATATTTTTCCCGTATAAAGTGTTCCTGCATAAGAGGTTTTTCCGGTTAAATAGATCAGATTTTGTATCCCCTTAAAGTATAAAGTTCACTGGAGACAACTGACTGTTTTATAGAATCAAATCTCGCCAATCTCCGCGAAAGATACTTCCGGTGTTCCGAGTAAAAGAATACAGCAGTTCCGAATGTTCGCGGGTCTCCAGTGAATCATCTGACCGGGCGAACTACGTCAAGGCTACATTACGTCACGCCATGACAGCAGCAGCTCATTGGACAGTGTTAACCTTGAAACATGTGTGAGGAGATATGGAAAACACTGGCTTCTGCCGGGAATACTTCCGCAAACTGCAAGAAAATTAAAACCGGGAAATACGACGAAGTAGAACAAGATCTGCTGGTATGGTTTAAGCAGCAGCGAAGTTTAAACATTCCAGTGCGTGCGCCGAGTTCGGCTCGGTCAAACAGGACACGTGATGCCCGCGCGATCGGAACGACCGCAATCCTTCGTGGACTGGGGTGGTCAAACTGAATACGGAAAAGTCAGGCGCGGACTTTGTGGTAAATCACAACTGCCCACTTACCCTCTGCGGTAGATCGCCTTCTGTTTAACCAGGATGATGCAATATTACACAATACAGAGTTCGCAGCGGTCGGGCAGCCAAGTTTGTGCGGGCAGCCCACTTCCTGTTTGACCGAGCCTTTACTGATGCCATGCTATCACATAACTAACGAAACTGACACTTGTGTTAGGCTTGCGCGACAGGTCAAGCCATTAGACGGAGATCAAGTACACATGAACAAGCACCATAATAGCGGATACTCGCGCGTGGCGGGCAATTTAAATCTTTAATATTTGGATGACTCGATTAATACCCGCACTCCAATTTTTCACGTCCGATTTTGTATAAAAATGTGCAACTTCTTTTTGCCCATATGTTGGGCAACACTATTGTAATAAATATAATACTCCAAACTTGCCACCTCAGGAAGTGGGGCTATAATACCAGCTTAAATTACATCACACAAAGACACAGTACACCGACTTCATTAAAAGATACAATTTATTAATAATAATTCTTCTATTACCTGGATCTCTCACCCAGTATTCACAACTAACTTTATAGTCTATCCCTTCACACAATTCTTAGTATTCTTCTCACAAATTCTTCTACTCCTTTTCTTTTTATCTTTGGCAATCATACACTATCAATATCTATCTTGTCTTCAATTACCTGCATCTCTTGTTCATTATCCACAACAACTTGCATTCCTCTCTCCCAAAACCAATTGCCAGGCCCTCAATAAAATATTACCCAATCCACAAACCCCCAACACCAATCTCTAGACCAGAGAGCACAGCAATTTTGTACATTTTTATCAAAAGCCAGACTCCATTCTGCATGGCATCCTAACTATCAATAATATCCCCATGGAAACCTTGCCGTTAGCCAAAGCCCAGTGCAGGCCCTAGGTCTTTTTGTAGTGTAAGCAAAGAACATTTTGGCGCCCCCCCCCCCCCACCTATACTCATCAGAGTACCTTTACTATTTTTACTAAACGTGTTATATGGCCAAAATGTAATAGGCAAAGGGATACAAAAATAACTTAAAACCAAACATTTATTTACAGGTCATTATTACATAGAATGACAATTTTTGTTGATTTTTTGCACACTGTTGAAATCTTTTAAAATTAAAACGAGATTTTCCTGGCTTTCACTTTAGAAAACTCGTTCAGCAGCAAATCTGTTTCCATTTCATTTAACAAATCATTTTCAATGGCCAGAGTAGCTAGTTCACTCAAGTGCTCTTGGCTTAAAGTTGATCGCAAGCATGTTTTTATAAGTTTTAACTTCGAAAAACTTCTTTCTCCGCTGGCCACTGCTACCGGGAGCGTTAACAGAATCCTCAATGCAACAAAAACATTTGGAAAAATGTCCACATAAATACGTTTGGTTATAAAAGACAAGGCTCCAGCTGGGTGACTTCCAGGGGGTAGCATTGGTGAAAAAATTTGCAGTTCTTCGAACAGATCATCTCCGTTTACATCAGAGTCTCCTCCATCACTCAAAACGGTTTGAAGGTGCTTACAGGCTTTCTTGAACTCTTGTTCGTTCAAATTCTTCTCGAAGCTAGCAATTTCATAAAGAAATTTGAAACTTTCACTATGGTGTTCCATTAGCTCAAATCTCTCCCTTAATGAGGCTATTGCTGTGTCAAGTACGACAAAGAATAAGTTAACTTTAAATGCATTTTTTCCAGAACGTACAGCTTCATCTTCACTCTCAAAGGATAATTGTTTTTTTACTTTTTGCCAAAGTAGGGTTTATTTTCCAAAGTTAGCATCGACCTCTATTTTTTCTGCAAGTTCTTTTGCATCTGTAATGACGCTGTTTAGTTCTTGATCTGATCTCATCTTTTCCAGAAATGATTTTACACTCTTAATGAGATCCATTGAACTTTGTAGGTCATTTGTGACTTTTTGCAACAGTTTACTAAC
This sequence comes from Meconema thalassinum, assembly GCA_946902985.2. Lineage (NCBI taxonomy): Eukaryota > Metazoa > Arthropoda > Insecta > Orthoptera > Tettigoniidae > Meconema > Meconema thalassinum. The sequence continues at coordinate 188,093,051 of OX336388.2, read as the reverse complement.
CATATTGGTTTTATGCAGGATCTCATGCCATGTCACTAAGCAGCATAGAAACTTGAAGTTTTGTAGTTTTTTAAAAAGTCCTACGGCAGTGTTCCTATCAAATGCATCAAGATTCTGATCTTGAGAAGCTTCATATAAGGCATCATACATTTCTTCAATGCGGTACCTCAAAGGCAACAATGCCTCAATTCTACTTTCCCATCTAGTATTGCAGAGTGGTTTTACTGTCAGACTTGAAACATGTTTCAGCAAAATATTCCATCTTTGAGTAGAACTGAAAAAAAAAAAAAAATATTTCTTGTATAGTGCTGAAACAGTCCACAGCAATGTTGCACGACAGAGCTGCATAATTAATGACCATGTTCAAGGAGTGGTTCACACATGGTACATAAAAAGCTCTAGGATTTAAATCAAGGATTCTCTTCTGGACTCCAACATGTTTTCCCTTCATTGCGGAACCATTGTCGTACCCCTGGCCTCTCATGGCTTTTAAAGGAATGCCTTGTGCTTCTAACTGTTTGAGCAATACCTCTGTGAGGCCTTCACCTGAAGAATCTGTAATGGGAACAAAGCCCAAAAAATGTTCCTTAATTGAAATATCCTCATTTGCTAAAATTTTTACAAATCTTACAACAAGAGTCATTTGCTCGGTGTGGCTAATGTCTTAACAGTCTAATATAATAGAATAGTACGTTGCTTGCTGTATCTGTTGTAAAATGTTAGCTTGGATCTTGGCCGACAAGAATCTAACAAACACATTTTGGATACTCTTGCTCAAGTAGTGTACGTGTGTTTCTTTTGAAGTTATTCTTCTCAAATGTTCAGCCATAAATCCATCAAATTTAGCTATGTGTTCTACCAGCTTTAAGAAATTTCCATTATTACGTTCAAATAGGGTGTCTTTTTTTCCCAGGGGGCGTGGTGGCTCAGTGGTCTAGCTGTATGCCTCTCACCAAGGCGGTCCGGGTTCGATTCCTGGTCAATGCATGTGAGATTTTCGAAGTGAAATGCCATGTCCTGTGGTTCGGAATCCACGTAAAAAGGAGGTCCCGTGGCTTATAATCACAAAATTCACAGTCACGTAAAACTACAATCTTCCTTCCTTCTTTTTTCCCTCTAAAGGCCAATCCTTGAGTTCCCAAAAATTGTACAATACATAGTAGGCAATTTAGAACTTGATTCCAATGTTCAGTTTCAACACGAATAAGTATTTCATTTTCCTTGTCAATAGCTTTTTTTAAACGTAAACGTAAAGAGAGTTCGCGCCAACATTTGCAGTTTTGAACATGAATAGGGGATTTCTCATGACTGGTCAAAGTTTTGCCAGTCAGAATACCCTTGGCCACCAGCAAGAAGAGAATTATCATTTCCAAGAAGATTGCAAGCAAAACAAAAAACTGCATTTTTCAATATGGAATATATTAACCAAATCCTGCTTACTTGCTCTCCGTTGCAAAGCTTCCTTGTGTAATGCTTTGAGGAAAATCGCCTACCTTTAAGGTCCACGGGAAATTCTTTGTCTGTGACCTGCTGTGGTCCTCGCTCAACAAGAATTTTTCGTACATCATCGTTTATTTTAGGTGGCCATTCTCCACAGTCATTTGAAAAAACTGATGACGTTTCTGCGCTCAGTTTCTGCAAATAAACCACCGACCTTAAAACTTTCGTCTTTAGCTATATATAGTTTAAAAGCCGTAATACATAGTGACCTTAAACTTAGCATTCATAAATATGGGTACTTGATGAGTACATTAAACAAAATTTTTATTAATATTAATAAATATTTGCATTTTCAAAAAATATTTTTATTTCTAAAAAATTGTAAGAAAAAAATTGAACATTTTTCAACTGTTAAAAATAAGTAGTATGTATAAACTTTTATAACAATTTTCGTTTATCAGGAAGATATGGTTGTAGTAAGTTAATAAGTATATAACATTTTGGAATAGTAGGTTCAGTGGTTTTATTTGATATGTACTTAAACTTTGAAGAAATCTTCATTAAAAGCATTGAATCGGAAAAGCTACAGTCTCCCCTTAATACAAAAAAATATAAGGTGCCCCTTTTCCTTCTCTGCCTTCTTTCCTCCCTCAACCTAACAGAGGCTAAACTAACTATGGACTACTAGGCCTAGTTATATTTTAACAAAACCTGTACTCCATTATCTAAGATTCAATTTACACCATTGTAAATTGTAATTCTTAAAGAAATACCTAATAAATAACCCATTGTATTGTATCAACATAAACTTACAGTTTCAGTTTCAATGGCTTGTTGACTTGCAGACGCCAGGTCTGTAAGTTCTGATGAATCCTCGTCAACACCTTCGGTCCCGGTTATGTCATAGCCAATTGGTAGTGCCAATGGTGTTCCTGTAGTCAGTGTCAGATCCTCATCCTGCAATAAAAATAGCTGTTGGCCAAGTGTACTTAAGCACCAATATATCTTCTAAAGCTACCCTCAATTCCTAAACTTATTTTCTAAATATACAACTTAAGTATAAATTATTACTACTTAAGGATTAGTGCTATAATAATTTAAATAAATTACGACAGTATTCAGTAAAGTAATTCTATTAAATCAATAATGTTATTATAATTTACGTTATAAGGGTAAATTGTTTATACAAATGCTCATCAATTTAGATTAAATTAATTTAGGCATTTAGAGTCATTGCCGGTAACAAAAAAATATAACTTAAAATTATTTACAGTTACACTTACTTTTTTGGGGGATTCTTCACTCATTGATGGTCCAGGCAGCTCTGATATTGGTAACTTGTCGTCATCCTCATCGTTATGAACGGATTCAGTCAACTTAGTTGTTTCGTCGATCATTTTTGCACATGACGATGAAGCCGAAGGCGCAAAGAATCTTTTCAGCGCTTTAGATTGATTCTCATCTTCTTTACAATGCTGCAACTTTCTTTTACGGTGAAATGCACCTGATGGCTTTTTATTACTGGACATTTCGTGTGTCTAAAAATCATCTCCTCATGTAAGAAGGGGCAATAACACAGTGCAGCTTACGTCAACACATCAACATATTACAACGATGAGTGAAGGCTGTCAGCTAGCTGGCAATACTGACAATGAGCCACTGAGCGGATAACGACAAGAGACGTATGAGTCACGCGGACGAGTCGAAGTCATTAGTGGAGGGGGTGTTCTCCCTTTCGTGAATGGCGAGCGGTCATACCGACCGAACGGCTCCAAGCACTCCGTAATAGTTCTAAGTTTGTTTCATAAGTAGCATCACCCGTAAAGTGGCGACTCATTAAAATGGCTATGCTGAATTTTTCAAATATTATTTCGTTTTGTTTGTTAGTGAAATCTACACTAATATAATAAAGCTGAAGAGTTTGTGTGTTTGTTTATGTGTTTAAACGCGATTCGAAAAATTATTTTTGTATATGATAGCCAGATTCGAGAGGAATAGTTTAGGCTATGTAGCATTATGCTACACCTCTCAGGTAACCATAAAGATTGATTTTTGTTCAGTAAGTTGGAAGAACAAGCGCTCCCAGATAGCTCCAAAAATACCTAAGGCTATTGTTGCCTGATAATGCTGCTTCACGTCACCCCTACCAGTGTTCTGGTGCAGAATTGCGAGCTGCTTATAAATTGCAGTCACGGGGAGTAATTCGTGCAAAAAGATTTCTTAGGCCCTTTAAAACAGTTATCATCATGGCAATAGCATGCCTCTGTATAAGGGCGATGGTGTTGGTGCAGTATACTGAGGCTATCAGCTGCAATAAGCGTTGGTGCTTTCGAATTTACATTCATTAAATTCCGATCCTTATCCTTGGGCGCTCCAGTTCTGTAAAACAAATAACTCCACCGGGCGAAGCCGGGCACTAATGCTAGTAGTAAAGTAAAACTGAAAAGACGAAACATAAACAGAATGGTTATGTTATCTGGTTACATTGTTTATAATGTAAACATTACAGTTTGTTAATGTTGTAACAATTACAATTCGTAATGTTTACAACATTACAAACTAGCTTCGGGCGCCCCTAGCTTGATATTTCGGCACGCCGCGGCGCCCCCCGTCTCACGGCGCCACCCGCGGCCGCGTAGTTTGCTTATATCTCGCGCCGCCCCTGCCAAAGCCACCTTGCCAGCAATAGCTAGACCCCCACCAAGAATCTCTATGGCACTGAACACACAGGATTCTCCATGGTGCTGCACCAACAGGTGGCCATGGCTGGCAACCTGATAAAATAAAAAAATACTACCAACAAAACAAACTAGAAGCTGTCTCTGTAACCTACTATAAAGTTCAGTTACAAGGTGAAACATGTAAGCCAGACTGCCTGAGGCATGGCAAATACAATAAGCATTCCGATCAGCACTGTTTTTCTGCAAGCTTTCGCTGGGCAGAATTTTATTTTCAAATTTACACCGAACAGGAGAATTTTGCTAACCTGATAATATGTGCGCAAATAATTGAGAGTTAACTGCATCAAATTTCTAAGAAATTGATATATTTTGAAAAATTGATCCGGTCAGCTCAACTCAACAATACCTATTGGCTCATCAGTCGGAATGGAGGTATTTTGTCACTAGTACGAATGTTCATTCTGTACATTGGGGAATATCAAAGATAGGAGTTTCAATCAGTATTTCCTTGCGAGTTACTAACTCGGAGCACAGCTGCTTTCCCTTGCTAGATTTCAGGTGCATTTGTGTGTGTAATGTAATATGAGTTAGATTGTGAATCTTGCTAGTTGTGATGAGTCTTGTTGCTCGCCAGGAGATGTGGTGGAGCTGCTAATGGCCTACATCAAGAACTTCAGCGAGAAGCCTTGTTGTGTGTCGGACCTGCGCCGGTTTCTGCCCTTGCTACCCTCGGAGCGTAGAGACGAGTTCGTAGACAAGGTCAGGGCACTGATCAACCTCAAGGAGGGAGAGTTCCCCAGCACGGTGAGTGGCACCTCATCAATGCGTCACTCTAGAGTTGTTTTGTGTTTATTCAGAATTTCAGCCTGTTTCCTGTTGTGGGTTTGACCACCTTTCTTTGTCTTGCACTCTCATTTAAACATAGGAAGGTACTGTATTTCCTGACATAATAATCACACCCTATTTTACAATTGACTTGGGTGCAATAACAGCGTAAGTAGATTTACGCTATTTTGAGAAACCGGCATGTAAAGTTTCAATTTATTGTACTTGAAGAGTAAATCGGTAAATACGGTTAAATGTTCTTTCATTTACTTTTTAAATATAAGATGCAACATTCCTCGAGTATCTGATAAAATATTGTGATTTTCTAGGACATTAGAATGAATTTAAATTCTTAAATATACGCTGTTATTGCATAAAATATGGGAAAAATGTATAAATATATAGTTTCACTTAAATATAAAGAAGATTAGGATCTGCTATGTGAAGGAAATAGGTCAGGAAGGCAGAAATGACTCACAACTGAATTTATATAAATGTATTTGTCACACACACTGGTACAGTATGGCACAAAACTTTCAATAATCGGTGAACACAAATAATGTTTTCAATTATATTCTATTTCACAATATCAAATTAAAATATTGAGAATATCACACGGCTATTTGTGTGTGCTTTAAAGCCCTTGGTTTTGTTAAGTTTCTGAAATTGAAACTATTTTGAACTTTGTACACATGTCTGAATTGATCAGTATTGAAATCTGATTCGATATCGGATTCGATTTTGGAATTTTCAGGCTCCTGGGTTACAGATCAGGTGTTTTCGTACCACTCAACGTTTTCAGGTTTCAAGTACCTCATCAACGACAGTACATCAGCTCTTTTCTGTATCTTTACATGTGGTTTTATTACATTAGTCAATTTTAGATCACTGTAATAAAGAAATTCAGCCTTCTTATTTATGTAAGTAAATGGCTGGAAACATGAAGTATATGTCTGGGACGCTGAAACAATACCATTCTTGTCGTGAAGTTTTACATATTTCTGAATAGCAAGATCGTATCTTGCAGCACTTTATCGCCAGTGTCCAAAAATAATTTGTGATATTCCTTTCGTTGTTCATGATTTACAGTCTCAAAGCACCTGAAAATGTAATGATTAATCAATAAAAGGAATACAAGCCTAACAGTTATTATGGCTTACTTTTAACACAACATTCTAAACACAAATACTAGGATGTAAGTAGTACCTTTTTCTACAGCATTTATTCACTCTTCTTCCCCAGGGGCTCACATCTAGTGGGACGTGGGATGGCGACCACGGAACCCTAGCTGAGTCCGGCATTGCTTCCACTTACATGTGCCGGGCTCCTCTCCGTCTTCTTTCCTGTCGACCTCCCTTGGTCACCTCTTGTTCTCTTCCGACCCCGACGGCATTAGGTTATCCTAGGCCTAGGGAGTCTTTCACTTTCCCACCTTAATTGGCCCTTGTCTCATCTTTCCTGATACCCTCCTTCTGTGAGGGGTCAGCCTTCTTTTTCTTTTCCTTTTACCTCCTGCCTTGTGCTCAAGGCCCTTAAGGAGGCAGGGTGTATGTAGCCCCACCACTTCTGGTGCACCCTAGATAATGCTACACCCTCAGGGGCTCACGGCTGGTGAGTTCGGGAGTTGGCGACCCCGAGGGATTCCTGAGCTGGGTCCGTTTTCCCCTTTTGTCCCTTACCTTTGGGGCGGACCCTCTCCTCTCTCCCCCTCTCCTCTCCTCTTTTCATTATATTTTCTTTCTCTTTAAGATTCCCGCACTGATTTTGTTACTTGGTTCACCGTGTATCTAAATTCCCTTTTAGCGATTTTTTAAGGTATTTTTAATCTACGTTGCATTTTGTAAGTTTTTTCGATCTAAATTACATCTCGCGATTGTTTTCAACTTCAATTGCATTTTGTAAAGATTGACAATCTAAATTGCTTTTTGGTAAGTCTTTCAATGCAGGTAGCCGGGCCTTTTAGTGATAATTTTGAATTTCAATTGCATTTTGTAAGTATTTTCAACCAAAACCACATTTCGCACGAATTTTGAATCTAAATTGCATTTTGTTTGGTGGGCATTTTGCACATATTTTGATTCTTAATTGCATTTTGTGGGTATTTTGAATCTAAATTACATTTTGTCAAGTATTTTCAATCTAAATTGCTTTTTGTAAGTATTGTCAATCCAAATGAGTCGTTTGAATCTACCGTACATTTTGTAAGCATTTTCAACTTCAATTGCATTTTTAAGTATTTTGAATTTCAATTGCACTTTGTGAATAATTTGGATTGGAACTGGGATATTTCAATCTGAATTGCATCGTGTATTTTCAATTTCAATTGCATTTTGTAAGTATTTTGAACCTCAATTGCATTTTGTACATAATTTCGATCTCATTTGCATTTTGTAAGTATTTTGAATTTCAATTGCATTTTGTAGGTATTTCGACGCTACATTGCATTTGTACGTATTTTGAACCTAGCTTCATTTTGTGGGTATTTTTCAATCTATTCCTTTTGTGAATCTTTTCGTTCTAAATTCCCTTCTGTAAGAACATTTTGTGAGTTGTTTCAATCTGAGTTCCTTTTTGTAAGTATTTTCCGTCTCACTTAATTTTCGTTCTGGTTTCTGTTTCATTATCATTTTCGCTATTACCCAGATCATTAGGGGCGATAACCTAGATGTTAGGCCCCTTAAAACAACAATCATCATCATCATATTCACTCTTCGGAATACCTTCTTCTTTACTTCCTTTCCAGTTACGACCGAAATGTAACTGTTGCCACCGTTTCGCGCCCTTTTTGCTACTTTTCTCTTCCAGTTCTCTTCTTCCCTCTGCCTTTAGGTGTAAAACTATCATTCACACTTTCCGTACCTTTAGTTACATATGAATCACATTCACTTGACACAGAGCACTCATAATCGCTAGAATCGCACTCAGTTTGTGACTGTAATATCCCGCTAGTAGACGCCATGTTCACCGCTTCACGCTGTTCTTGCAGTGCAGTCTGTTTCCCTGCAACAACAGCGTAGTGCACGGTGACACTTTCCGTCAGCTCCTGACCTCTAGGGGCATCAGATGGAACTAAGAGTTGGCTTATCTGGTAGCACAGGGTTCAAGGATTTCAAAACTGGTGTTTATGCAATAACAGCTGTTATTGCACCCAAGTCCTCAATTACAAAATTGGTTTGTCAAACTTTGTGGCATAATCGTTGTATAGCATTCGTATTTGTGCACATGCTATCGGGAGCTTATAACGTGGCGTGACCTCAGAGGAAATGAGTCTCTGTGCCAGCGAGCACTAACTCACTCTACACGAGCAAGCACGTGGCACCAGTCCTGGGGTGTGAGACTTGTAGGCTCTGTCATCTCCACGAGCTGGCCTTGGAATGATGAACTTCGATAAGCCGCCATACGAAGTGCTACTATTATAGCCACAGTTCACCCAGTAAATCAGGCCCTTCTGCTATTAGCAAAAATTTTCCCAGGAACAGCCTGGTTAAATTTTTAAAAATTTGACAGGCCGTGCCAGTCGAGATTCAGCCAATTCCAAGGAATCATCACTACAGAGACCCATGTGTGATGTCAGGCATATGGTGTTCACAATGAGAAAATACAAGAATTATACGGTGAACTTAAAATTGAAAATGATATTTACTGGGTGAAATTAAGCAAGTAATGATATATTTAAAAAAGATTGTTTTCTCTTTGAACTTTTGTATAATCTGTGCATAATCGTCACACCCAGCTTTCCTTCTGAGAATGTTAGCCTAAGAATGTGACAATTATGCCAAGAAGTATGGTACACATATGGTTTAACATAAAAGGAATCGGGACCATTACTCACGTTTGGCTCCACAGGTAAATTCTTATCAAATATATACGCAAGTTGTTTAAAAAATTTAGATTTTGTGTCTTGTTTATTATTTGTCGAGATGAAGAGGTCAGTCACACAGTACTGTCTGGTCACCGTTTCTCATTGTGTTTGTGCAGGTGAAGCAGATGCAGCAGCACATCTGCAGCATCCAGCTGGCACGCACGGTCGGCCTGCATCTGGACATGAGCGTGGACGAGCGGGCAGCCCTGGTGCAGACCCTCTTGCTCTACTACCAGCACGGCATGCAGTTCAACGGTGACAACCTGCAGACCGAGTTCGCGTGAGTAGCCGGGCACCCCTACGTAGGGTTAATAGGAAGCCTCAGTCTCGACATGAAGCAGTAGGCTCAGACATTCATGTGTCCCAGTGAATCATATATAATGTCACATGATATCCGTAATTCAATTCCCACGGACCGTGGAGCAAGTCCATATGCTTGCTACCTAAACCCTGTCTCCGCCCGGGAAGTAGGGGTGATTGATTCTCTTCACAGTTATTTTATATTTATTGCTGTGTAACAAGCCCCAGTCGTGTAACTGAGCTGCAACTGTCAGCCCACTGTTTCACAAGGGCATATGAACAATTTGGCCTGACCATCAACTTTTCTAAACAAAGGTACTCGCACAGCCAGACCCTGGAACTGCCTTTCCATATTTCTATCTCAAGTAGTTCACTTCCCCTATCTTATAAGTATTCTCTACAGTAACTGCTCATTGGTGAAGGGCATTGGGAACAGAATACAGGCTGCCCATATAGCTTTTGGACATCTCACACTTTGGGTGCTCTTGAATGAAGATCTCAGAATATACACCAAATAGATGGGATATTTAGATTGAGGGCTGCCGTGAGTTTGGGCATTGGATACCAAAGGCTAGCAAGCTCAGTGACCTCATCTTCCTCATGGTCACTCAATACTGCCAGCACATTAGAAATCCGGCTAAACAAATGATGGATTCGAGCGTGAAGAACATTATGCTTATCAGACAGCACATTTGTTGACGAGTAAATTTAATTAAATTTATGAATTGAGAAGTTTTTGTTTCAACATGGGACTAGCTGAGGGCAGGCACATGAATAGGAACAATGGATGGCATGGGTTCTAATCCTACTAACATTGCTGTGAACTCCCTCAGGCCGTGGATTTGGTGTTCATGTGTAGAGATAAGGGAAAATCGCAATAGCGATAAATGCGAATTTTATTTTTGTCTCCTTTTTTCAACTACCTGGTAACTAATATGATTATGTATACCCAAAATTTGCGAAACTGAATGTGCGACAAAGTGCGATAACTAAGGGTTCTTGCGAATTATTCCCATAAATGCGATAAATGCAAAAAGTGCCGAATTTACCGATTAATGTTGAATATTATGTTTTATTAAATTTTCGCGCCGCAGCTTTGAAATTTGCGAGTTCCCAGCAATGAAAATATCGGCTATATAATCGATATGTACGAACATCGATTATTGTCGTGAAAACAATCGATTACGGTAAAAATTAATTTGAAAATGGTGCTGTTATTATTGCCGCATAATATCCACTGTTTATCGCCAGTAAAACGATGATTTTGGAGAAATTATTTCGTAGTTTCAGTTGGTTGTACTAATAGAAGGAATATTCCAATCGTTTGTGCCGATTCTTTTTAAAAATTAGAGCAATAAGGTTATGCTTATATAGGTTTATATCGCGCCGGCCCTCATTTCTTGTATTTGAAATGAAAATGAAAACTCTCAAGTACGTATCGTGATATGAATAGACAATTTTTGTTAGGCGTTCTCTTTGCTTTGCGAAATGTTGTATAATATGATGAAAGTATTCTCTACCATGTGTGAGTTATAGGTTATGTTACATGTCGTCCGGCGATTTCTCCGTGAATTCGGATACTGTTTTACAGATTGTCAGTCAAGAGTCGCAGTGTGGTCAGGAAATAATGAGGGAGTAAACATACATTTTATTATTTAGTTAATTATCCATTGTGTGATATTTACACAAAGTTAAGTAAATGTATGATTCACATTATTACTTCCTTTTCAATGAGGGCCATGGATGAGGGACATTGAATTTCTATTTGCCGGTGGTTTAATGGTCAAATGGCACTTCTTGAATCCTACCTCATAAGATAAGTTATTAAAAGAAATGAATGGAACTTGGCAAGGAGTTTGTAGGAAAACCACACAAAAGGATTTTATAAACATCCTCAGAATTTGAACCAATTCGTCCATCGAGTCCAGGACAGCCTGGTATTGTCGTCATTCCACCTGCCACACAGTAAACTTCGTAAGACGAGCATTGTTGCCTGATCACAGCTCGCTTTATTCTAACAATTGGCACCTTGGTACCAGAGAACTAATACAACTCTCCGCCGGCCCTCAATATTTGAGTTGCTGCACAACACCTGATATTGTTGATTGCATAATGAGAACATGACCTTTGGATCTTTTGAGCATAGCTTAGGTACCCTCGTCTCACATCATACAACCAACCGACAGCACTTGAACTCAATCTTGCCAATTAGCCAGGCTGATGCCTTTATTTTCAGAGATCTCACATTTCTGAAAAATGTATGATGTCAAGTTTCTACATTTCTGTAATACTGATATTAGGATTTTAATACTTCTAACACTCCCTTAGTAAAAATAAAAACCACACACACAACAGGAGACTTATATTAAGTGCTTATGCCGTTTATCAGAAACGCCCATATTTCCAATCCTGCACATGTTTGAATTAGTTTCCGTGCATATTATTTTGAACCTGTTTCTTGTACCTGGTGACGAACTTTTAAATGCTACAAAATGCTAATTTTTAAATTTCAAAATGCTCCAAAATACTATTTTTCAAAATGAAAGTGCTACAAAATCAATTTTAAAATGCTATTTTCTCGTATCTTTATTCATGTGTTAACTCATCCTCCATCAACAACTTGGGCACGGATCCTTATTGACATGTAACAGTTAACAAATTCATTAGTTTTCAGCTTAACGCTAAAAATACAACATGTGGCACAAAACTTTGGACAACAGGTGGCTTATGGACCAGAGAGTCAATCAACCACCCTCTGCTACCATTAAGTGACCCTCTCGGCCCTACACATTATGTTTCATGAAGGGAAGTATTAGGAGTCCTTACCAGCCTGTGGACAGCCAAGGTGTTTAAAGAGCCACCCTTCATATATTAAAAATAAAAATCTGGTATTCTCAAATTAGGTACATGAAAAATCTATATATATATGAAGCTCAATGTTTGTCTGTCTGTCTGTCTGTTATGTATACAAATCCACACCGTTTCACCGATCTGAACCAAAATTTGTATACTTACCCTTCGGATCCCTGCGGGTAACCCTGTCCACTTGAAATTTCCGACAGACCACCCCATTCCCTGCATTTAGGCCCTTTGTCCCCAATCTACACCGTTTCACCGATCTCAACCAAAATTTGTATACTTACCCTATGTAACCCTGTGAATAACACTGTCCACTTAAAATTTCGGACAGACCACCCCATTTCCTGCATTTAGGCCCTTTGGCAAACTTCTACACCGTTTCACCGATCCGAACCAAAATTTGTATACTTACCCTTTGCAACCCTGCGGGTAACCCTGTCCACTTGAAATTTCGGACAGACCAACCCAATCTCTGCATTTAGGCCCTTTGGTCCAAATCTACACCGTTTTACCGATCAGAACCAAAATGTGTATACTTACCCTTTGCAACCCTGCGGGTAACCCTGTCCACTTGAAATTTCGGACAGTCCAACCCAATCTCTGCATTTAGGCCCTTTGGTCCAAATCTACACCGTTTCACCGATCAGAACCAAAATTTGTATACTTACCCTTTGGTACCCTGCGAGTAACACTGTCCGCTTGAAATTGCGGACAGACCACTCCATTCCCGGAAAGTGGACAGGGTCCGTCCCAAAGGCAATGGAAAAATGGGGTAAAACCGGACCCGCTCAGGATACCTTCAGGGTTGCCAGCTCCTGAACTCACCAGCCATGAGCCCTTGAGGATGTTGCACTGTCCAGGGTGCACCAGGGCTACACACACCCTGCCTCCTTGAGGGTCTTGAGCAGAAGATATGAGATATTAAGAAAAGAATGAGGCTATCAGGAATGATTAGACAAGGGTCAATTAAGGCGGGAAAGTGAAAGAGTCGTTAGGCCTCGGATAACCTGATACCATCGGGGTCGGAAGAGAACAAGAGTTTGACCAAGGGAGGCTGACAGGAAAGAGAACTGAAAGGTGCCCGGCACCAGTAAGTAGAAGCAATGCCGGACTCAGCTGGGGTCCCGTGGTCGCAAACCCACGTCCCACAAGTTGTGACCCTGGTGGGTGGAGAGGGGAAGAGGGGGCAGGGGTGAGAATAGCTTGCTCATTCATCGCGAGGTGACATGAGAAAAATGTCCAGACCCCGCCGTGTTACCTGTTATTACTGACTATGCTGATGTTCATACAGGGTCTTTGCTCAAACCGCTGTAGTGTTACGAAAGAATGAGTAATTCACCGGTCAATGTGAATAGGACCGGGAACCCCCCCCGAACGTCTGTCATCATATATCGTCATCATCTGCGATATTCTCAGCTACGTGCAGCTTGGACCCGAGCAGTACTCGATAAGCTCTTTCACTACACGCATCGAGTATAGACCTAAGCCAGAATATAACGTTCAGACTTTGGAAGACATCGAAGGTAGTAATCTGAATTACCTATATCAGATTTAAAATTACACCATGTTCGTTTAGTAGTCATTTTTCATTACCTTATTATTATCATAAGGGAAAATGACCTAGATGTTACACCCTTTATACCACTAATCACCACACACAATAAGTCTTAATCGCCTGTAAATTTTGAAATATTTCTTTCTATCACGGTAGTTTGTAAGTTTGTCGTGTCAATTCAACAGTAGTTTTCATTACCATCCTCATCAAAAGGGCAAATGACCTAGATGTTACGTCCATTATACTACTAAGTAACACCACAGTCTTCATCGCCTGTGATTTTTAAAATGTGTATTTCCATTAGTTTGTAAGTTTGATATATCCGTTCAGTAGTAGTCGTCTTCATTATCATCCTCATCAAAGGGCCAAATGACCTAGATGTTACGTCCATTATACTACTAAGCAACACCAGAGTCTACCTAGCCTGTGATTTTAAAAATATGTATTTCCATTAGTTTGTAAGTTTGATATACCCGTTCAGTAGTAGTCGTCTTCATTATCATCCTCATCAAAGAGGCAAATGACCTAGATGTTACGTCCATTATACTACTAAGCAACACCAGAGTCTACCTAGCTTGTGATTTTAAAAATACGTATTTCCATTAGTTTGTAAGTTTGATATACCCGTTCAGTAGTAGTAGTAGTAGTAGTCTTCATTGTGATCCTCATCAAAAGGGCAAATGACCTCTCATTCCTTTAAAGTATCAATTATTCCCATTCGTTGATAAGTTACATGTGCCAGTAGTCGCTTCTATGTTCATCATCACTATGTAGAAGATGTTTTGCGTCAGAAGAAAAGACAACTGGATGCTCAGGAACGTTAACGATATATCGACTGCGAAATCTGGAAGCTTCTCTTTGAGGAATTGCTTCAGACATTTATCGTACAGTTTAAACCTTAACAAGACAAAACTTTTAACCAGATAGCGATCTAAGTGGGAGCTCTTTGGCAAAAAATAATCAAGTCTTTCCCGAAATGTGAGTCCTAAAAATAACTTTTTCTATTATTTTCTAAGTTTCATATGTCAGTTATGTAGTAATTTTCAATATCATCCTGATCAGTAGGGCAAATTACCTAGATGTTACGCCCTCAACGTCATTTGGGGTAAATGACCTAGATTTTAAGTCCATTATATTTCTAATCACCACCACATAAAGTCTTCTACGACTGAGATGTCACGAATTCTGGGACCGCTAACGACATATCTCGACTCGGACTGAAGACAAATATCACGAGAATGATCATTATTTTACAGAGCCTTCCCATAGTGACTTAAGTATAAACATTGTCACTGGGTTTGATAATGTAAGAAATGAATACATAAATAAATATAATTTATGACGTTGAGTGTTAAGGAGACTGAAATATTATCATCTTTCCACCGGGCGAAGCCGGGTACTACTGCTAGTACTGCTATAAAAGTAATGCCATATAAATTTACCTGTGGATTCAAAAAAAAAAAAACATAAAAGAAAAATAGTTAACTATTAACAAAACCTAACTTTCATGACATCACAACCTAATCCTTATCCTAACTTGAATTACAATGCAAGAACAATGCAGAAGTACAAAAACGTTTAGAACAAATCCTAACGTCTAATTTTACACATTGAAAAATTTAACACAAATTCTAACCTAATTGATAATTTCACTTCACATTTAAAAAAAAATTATAATATTTTTGGGGTTAGCAAACTACAAGGAGCACGACTCACATGGTTGGGAAAATTTACCTGAAGCAGAACTACGCGGAAATGTAAAAAGAGCGTGAAGACCTGAGCATGCCAGAGTCGAAAATACCAAAGCAGTAACTCACACAAAATTAAATGAACTCGCCATAATTCAAACTAGTATCGCGTGCGAAACTTACAATCTTATGAAGTTAATATTACAAGTATAAACAAAATATATCACACCTGAATTATAGGATTCAATTTACCAATCGATAACTTGGTATAGAACACATAATGAAAAGTTCCTAATCTTACATACGCCCAAGATTGCCTCACGACCTAACCTCAGCTGACCACAAGGGTCAACAATAAACATATACTGACCGGCAAAAAAAGTGGAACACTTCAATTTTTTATGTAATTTCTTAATTTATTCCACTAAAATGTATCGGTTTTCCAATATTTGCATTATTCATGTAAATGTTAGATGGTTGGTTACAGAAAATACTGAAACTTGTTTTACAACACGCTTTAACTCACAAATTTCGTTACATTTCACAAATCTAACAATTTTCTATTTTTTACTAATGTTCTTTTGGGCTGTTTTTTTTTGGCCAAACAAAACATTGTTAATTTTTGCACTGCACTGCACGGGAACACTGGTCACTAAAAACGAGTGTTTCCACCCTTAGCGTCCATGACAGCTTGTTAGGCTCATCGAAGATTGGGGGTAATTGGTGGTAATAAACCACCCTAAGAAATGTCAATTTCTATTCACGGATGTTTCAGATGTGTGTCCTAATGCGTGAAAAGCTTTTAAAATGTGATTACATCTTTTTCATGGCTAATTTTATACTTTTTAAATTACTGTTTTAACTGTTCCACTTTTTTTGCCGGTCAGAGTATTTAAAAAATAAAAAAACGCACTGGTGATTTATCCTTCACCACGTAACAAGGTAAAGATGACTTGGCCAATTATCTCCCTCCCCATACAGAAAATACTCATCATGCGTTCCAATGGCAAAACATAGCACAAAATATAGCATACAACTCAGTAAAACGGGGCTTAACTACAGTACACTGGGGAAAAACGCTGACAATTTTGAATTGAGGTAGCCAGATCAATTTTTTGAAATCTTAGAAATTTTACGTGTGTTATTACACTCATTCAGAGGAAAGAATATCTTGGATCCTTCGGGAAACGGGAAACAATATTCCAACATTATTGCGCGGCATGTTCAACTGAAGCCCCGAGTGAGGGCACTGCCGGCGCGAGCGAGCGAGAGCACAATAAGCGCTGATGCCAAATCAACAATAGACTACATCGACTGTGTCCTTATCGGATAATGTCTGTTGTTTAAAGACAGTGTTGTTGGAATGGCGTGATTTAAACAATAACAGTTTAGTGTGAAATTAACATAAAATATTGTTCATAACATATCATCATCAACTAGAGCAGTTTCCAACCGCAGGTTGGGTCTGCTTGGAGCACAAGCCTCTCCATCGTTTTCTGTCCATCCACCACTTCTCTTCTGTCACTGTTGTCCAATTAACTCCTTTTCTCTCAACACTTTTCTTCACCCCCTTTATCCACTTATCCCTTGGTCTTCCTCTAGGTCTCCTTTTCTTCCACTCCATTTCCAATATTTTCCGTGGTATTCTCTCTTCTCCCATTCTTTTCACTTGTCCATACCACGGTAGCCTTGATTTTTCAATCCTATCCTGTAGGGGTTCTCCCTTTAATATTTCTCTGACTCTATCATTTCTGACTCTGTCCATTCTAGTTACATCTATACGACTCCTCTGAAACTTCATTTCCACTGCTTGTATTCTGCTTTTATCTCTCTCCCTCATCACCCAAGTTTCTGATCCATACGTTAGGATCGGCACAAAGTAAGTCTTGTACATGATCCCTTTACATTTCTGTAGCACATCCTTGCACCATATCAGGCCTCTAACAGTTTCGAAGAATCCATCAGCACACCTCCCTCTTTCATCTAATTCCAAGGCATTTCCCCCATTTTCTTCAATGACACTTCCCAGATACTTGAAGCTCTGCACTCTCTTCAACTGCTCTCCGCCTAACTTTATCCCAGAGTATACTCTGTCCTTCTCACGTGTATATCACCACTTCACTCTTTTGCGTCGAAAACTTCATTCCATAGGATGCCACTGCTTCCTCCCATGCATTGAGTTGCTCCTGTACATCCCTCTCCTTGTTTCCCCATTCATATAATACAATCATGCTAAATGGAAATTAATGACAATCTATGCCTAGCAGGCATTTCTTAAACAGTCTTAGAAGTTTTTAAAGAAAGAAAGAAAGAAAGGAGGAAAGTACAACTGACATTGCTGGGAAGTCATCCTAACGTGCGCGCGCCAGTGTGTAGAATGTTGTGAAACCTTCAGCTATTAGCGGCCTGCGATAAAGCCACAGTAGCTGGCGACAGTATGACAATAATGGAACATTTGACAACGATGAATGAACTCTCTCCTTAAGTGTTTCTGATGATGTAACTGTGCAAGTCACGCCTTTCGCGGCAGCAAATAGTAGTAGTTCCTGTAGCTTGATTGGAGGGGAATTGGGAAGCCTAGTAGTTCGCATATTTTCCGGGACTTCGGATTATTTATTTATCGTATGATGCTAACACAATAAAGAAAACAAAGACATGAATACAGTGTCACAAACATCCGAACAATGACAATAAGACATACCGTATATACTCGAACACCACCCGCACATTTTTACACAAATTCGGACGTGAAAAATTGGGGTGCGGGACTTATTTGAGTCATCGAAATTTTAAAGATTTAAATTGCCCGCCACGCGCGATATCGGGTGTTGAGAGTATCCGCTAGATGGTGCTAGCCTTCTTCCGGCTATAACTTTGTTTTACTGTAAGCACGCGGCGTCGTACAGTTACGCGCACGTTCTCCGAGTGTAAACATGAATGCTACGAAGCGTTTGCGGTCATTTACTGTGAGTGAGAAATTGAAAGTTGTGAGGGAAGCTGAAGTTATTGGAAATCGTGCCCGGTAGGAAATATGATATTGACGAGTCATGTATTCGTGATTGAGCGGGATGACGTCTATGCTGCAACCACTGGATGTCTGCGTGAACCGCCCGTTCAAAGCAGCCTTGAAACAGCTGTATACGGAGTGGATGGCGGCCGATAAGCACACACTGACTCCAACTGGTTGTATTCAGCGCCCGGAAGTTCTGCTGCTCTGTTCGTGGATTTTGACGGCGTGGAATCGTATCTCGGGAGATCTCATACGGAAGAGCTTCAAGAAATGTAGTATTTCCAATGCTATGGATGGCAGTGATGACGACATTCTGTGGGAAAGTGATGGTGAAAAAAGTTCCGAAGTTGGTACTTCTGATGACGATGAATGAAGTGTTTGTGTCTTTTATTTCTATTTTTAATTGCTTCTGTGTGTTATTTTAGGACGACTTCAGAACTTTTGGAAACTATTTTGTAGAAATGCTATTCTGTTTATTTAGTAAAGATTGTAAATAGTTTTGAGTATTTTCTTTTTTTAAATTTTGTTCTTCAAAATCAGGATGCGGGTCTTATTCAGGGGCGGGTCGTATTCGAGTAAATACGGTAACTAATACAGTTGAAGACATCATAAATTAACATCTAGTCTATTTAACCAGTTCACTGCTTCTGGAGTAGCACAATTTAAATTCTCCAGACTCCCCAGAACGCTCGGCAGGGACAATGAAACACTATAGGTTCCAATGTCTGCGGAATGACATCACAGTCACAGTATGGCGAATCTTTCCAACCCCAAGTATGCAGTACACAAGCACTTCTTCCCACACTACATCTAATACGATTGAGTCTACTCCAGGTAAGTTTTGTAGTTGGGTTCCAAACTTGTACGATGCCTCGAGGAGGAACTCTTGTCCACTCAGTCTGCCAGGTATTATTGGCTTTGAAATTCGTTTGTTAGTTCTAAGGTTGTTTTCCATGCAGATTTACGGGATTTCAGTCTAGAAGGGCCCAACTGTTGAACGTCATCATGGATTGGAAGTGTCCGATTCTTCTGTATTCTGGACCAAAGATGAACTAGATTTTTCTGTCTTCTGATATGAGGAGGTGCAATATTACTGAGCACTGGTAACCACTGGATCGGAGTTGGAAGTAGTGTTCCAGATATAATTCGCATACTACGATGAAGTTAAACATCCCCTCGTTGAGTATGACAGCTGTTAAGCCATACTCCGGAGCAATACTCAGCTGGTGAATAAACAAGCGCCAGAGCAGTTGTTCTCAGAGTGTTAGTATCTGGGCTTCGGATGAACTTGTCACACTGTAAAATGCAGTACGGCGGCTTCGGTGGCGTAGTCGGTAGCATGCTGAGCTTCTATGCCCAAGATCGCGGGTTCAAATCCGGCCGAAGACGTCGGATTTTTTAAGAGCGTTAAAAATCCCTCAGTGTGCCTTCCTTCGGAGGGGAAGTAAAGCCAGCGGTCCCATGTCATAGATTTATGGCATGTTAAAGAACCTTCCACTAATTACACCTGTATGAAGCTAAATTGCATAGGTTAAGAATGTAAACAACGCTCTTCGGTTCCTACGTTCGATGCCAAGAGCCGACTGCGGTGATGTCTGGTAGCGTAAGTTCTGAACTAGTAGTCGATGACGGTGGCGTTTGGCGGAAAAAGTAGGAACTACTTCAAAATTGATCGTCTGTAGTCCTTACTTGAATTAAAACAGATACACACACTAATACAGCCATCACAATTAACACCGGTTATCAGACAGATTCTACACACACCCAAAGTACATGGGGCTACATGACCGCGTTGTCGCAGCCCCTAAACTTAAGAACCAACCAAAATGCAGTACACTAGCTGCAGACTCATTTTATTTTACTACATGTGATATTGCTTAAAACCCTAATTTGTTACAACGCTAAATTTGGAATCCAAATTTGTGAATTATTTAATTTTTAAGTGTTTGAACCAAAAATTGTATGGATATTGAATAAAGAGTGTGTATTGTTTGCAGGCATAACGACCCGTACGTGGTGCTGACGGCGCACCTCCTCCACGACATGTGGAGAGAGACCAAAGCCAGCAACCACCTCAGACAGGCCGTCACCATCCTTGAGATGGCCCTCGCTCGTAGCCCGTCCAACTTCCACATCAAGCTGCTGCTCGTCCGCTTCTACACGCTCATGGGTGAGCATTCTTCGTTTCACAGGAAACTGCGATATCACTTTAAATACCATATATACCTGAATATTATCTGCCCCCGAATAATCCCCGCACCCTCCTTTTTGTATGGAAATTAAAATTAAAAAAAACTTTATTTTTATTTTTTCACTTTATTTTAACCAAATGTTTACTATTAATACTGTACTACTTCTTCTTCTTCTGCTTTTACGGCCTCGTTGGACCACTTCAGTCAATCATTTCTTGCTCCACTTTTTCAGTAAGTTTCCTTTCCGAGTCGCCCAGTAGCTTTTCATTCGCTCGGATCTTCTCAGGCGTTCCTCATCTGTAAATACCCTTTTTACTGTATTATGTTTGTCTATTTTAGCCTGAAATCTTATTTTTATATCTCTCAGTTTTTTTAATTTTTTGTTTTGTTTTGCAAGTCATCCAAGGTTATTTCTAATTCTTTCATATCTTCTCTAATTTCCTTAATCCATCCTACTTGTTGTTTCATATTCCAAAGTTTCACTACAATTTTTCTAGATAACCTGGTTTCTGGTGTCCTCATGATGTGACCAAAAAAAGAAATCCGTTTCTTCCGAATAGTATCAGTGATGGGCTCCACTTCATTTGGTACTATCCGCCTCTGTCCATCTTTCTGATATTTTTTATTTATGCATGTTCTAGCTATTCTTCTTTCTACTTTTAAAATTTTGTCGATTCTGTTTTTCTGAGTAACTTTAAAAAGAGTTTCACTTCCATATGTCACCTCTGGTTGAACCACCGTCTTGTAATGTTTTAATTTTGTTGCGATTGATAGACATTTTCTTTTATATGTAGACCATGTTAATTTTTGGGCGATCATTTTATTAGTTCTTTCTTGCCATGCAGGTTTCTCATCCAAGTTGTAAGTTATAATTTCTCCTAAGTATTTAAATTGCTTCACTATTTTAACTTTCTTGTTATTTACTGTTATGTGATTGATTACAAGTGGATTTGCTACCATTATCTCTGTCTTTTCAAATGATATCTGATGTCCAATTTTTTGTGCTATATTTTGTAGGCTTATTATTTGATTTCTGGCTTCTTGAATATTATTAGCCAGTAACGCTAAGTCATCTGCGAATCCCAAGCGATTTAAGTCTATTTGATCTTTCTTGGTTCCAATTCTTATGCTCCTAGGATTTTTCCTGTACCATTCTTTCATTACATATTCCAAAGCACAATTGAAAAGTAGAGGCGATAAACCATCTCCTTGTCTTAATCCTATTTTAATCGTCAACGGTTCAGATATTTCTCCTCTGAATTTTACTTTAGATTTGGTGTTTGTTAGAGTTAGTTTTATAATTTTTATTGATTTGGGATGAAGTCCGAAAATCCTTAGTATTTTCAGCAATGAAGATCTATGTATACAATCATAAGCTTTTTTGAAGTCTACGAAGGTTATGACTTGCTGTTTCTGTCTACGTTTGTAGTAGTCCATTACTGATTTTAAGGTGATTATCTGTTCAGGGCAGCTTCGCCATGGCCGAAATCCACCTTGATATTCTCCTATTTCCAGTTCTAATTGATCTTTACAACGATTATATAGAATTCGTGACATGAATTTATATGTGATATCCAAAGGGAAATTCCTCGATAGTTGTCAGGATTTGATTTTTCTCCTTTCTTGTGTAATGGATGTATTATAGTCCAATGGTCTGGCAGTTCTTCTTTGATCCAAATGTTCACTATGCATTGGTGTAATGAAATCTTTACTGGTTCTGCTGCATATTTCCACAATTCTGCAAATGTTTGATCTTCTCCACTCGCTTTGTAGTTTTTGAGCTCTCTCAGAGCTTTGTAGACAGCAGCTCGACCAACAAGCCATTTTATCAATTTCGTTACAACACGTTTCTCGTGGATTTATGTTTTCTGATGGTGTTTTAATAGTGGTGTCTGTATTTATTTGAAGCAGTTCTGTTGGATCTTTGAAATTTAGCAACTTGTTAAATGTTTCTGCTAACATTTCTGTATTTCTTTTATTGCTATGAGCTAACTCGCCATTTTTGTCTTTTAACATTAATGTTGGAGGTTCATTTGCTAAAAATTTTGTAGTAATCTCTTGAGTTTGTTTTTGCGCTATTTGTTTCGATCGTCAGAAGTATATCCCTTTGGTATAGCCGTTTAACCCTTCGTATTATTTTTTGAGTTATCTTCATTTGTTTTATGAGATCCAAGTGTGATTCATCTGTTTTTTGACTCTGATACCATAACCAGGCTTGATGTCTATCTTCCACTGTATTATCACACACATCGTTCCACCATTGGTGTTTCTTCCTTGGATTTATTGGGGCTACTTGTTCAGCTCTTTGTTTCAATTCGGGAACTATTTCCTCTAGATCACCTTTTATTTTAATATATCTAGTTCGTTCTTTGTATCCCTTGTTATTTATTAGTTTATGAGGGTCGTATTTTCTCTTCTTTTTTTAGGTGTTTTTTTTTTTTTTACTTTGTCAACGGGGTAAATTTAATTTTAATCTTTATCATGTAATGATCCGATCCAGTATCTGTTCCTCTCAGAACTTTCACATTGATATAGGTTAGGATGGCATGGTACAGGGGGTGTAATGGCCAACGCGGGAAGTCAACAACCCACCAAGAGTATTCTGGTAATAGTGGACAATGTATAAAGATTTGTTGGCCAAAGCATTAGATAATGATGTGATAATACAAAGAGTTGACTTTACAAAGGTCGCTTGACAATTTAGCAAACATGTGGAGGACCAGACAATATTATTGTCACTAAATAAGGAAGTCCAGGAAGGCATAAAGGACACGACACCACCACTAACTAATAATAAGATATATTATCAAATAGGTGGCACATAAAACAAATATTCAAAGGTGACACATAAAACAAATATTCAAAGGTGGCACATAAACATATGAGAAACACTAGCACAAATTTACACAATTGAAGAAACACTCGCAAGGATTTAACACACGTTAAGTCTTGAGCCTAAAACACACACATTGTCTTGAACGTAGCTGCAGATCAGTACATCATAGAACGGCATGCAATACACGGCGGTTCCAAAGAATGATATAATTTAAATATGCAACACAAGTGGAGTTGCAACAAATAATGAAAAAACAGGTCGCATGGAATGAGAATGTGTCGTCGAACCAGGACTGACTTACAGTGATGCGCCGATACTGTAAGCCCAAAATGAATTGTTAATAAAACAAATTATGTGTGAAACGCAGGAAGTCAAAGTAGTTGCTGTCATACAAATACCGGGATATGCCAATCGCACGGTATTGTCACAATAGTAAAGTAGTTAAACCCAGCGTCAACTTCCATTCCAGTGATGTTGCAGTAAGTCAAAGTAGTTGCTATCATACAAATACCGGGATATGCCAATCGCACGGCATTGTCACAATAGTAAAGCAGTTTAGCCCAGCGTCAACCTCCATTCCAGTGATGTTGCAGGAAGTCAAAGTAGTTGCTATCATACAAATACCGGGATATGCCAATCGCACGGTATTGTCACAATAGTAAAGCAGTTTAGCCTAGCGTCAACTTCCATTTAGTGATGATGCCTGGCCTTGTAACATGCTTCCAGACACGATGAATTACTTATCACACGAAGCATCATCATTATTCATATGCGTGAAGACAAATTGTTAGGCAGTAAATGAAGATAGAAGTAAACACATTACAACAAACTATCCGACGCCGCGGATTGAAGAATTCGTAGACATGGCGCGTAACAACATCAAGCATGGTGATGATGAGATCGAAAATCACCGTAATGTCACTGCCCAAACAAAATATGAATCATGTGCATAGGACATGATTGCTAAGCACGGTTACTATGAAGATAGCACCAATTATAGAAAAGATTAGCTGGATACTTGTTGATATCACAACCAGCGTTGAAGCACAGCATTGTCATGGCTACACTTAGAGAACAACGAAGAAGAAACACGTGATTGGTCGCTACAAGCAGCAAGGAGGCCTCTGATAGGCTGGAAGCAGCCAATCACAGTAGAGAGTTTAAAAACAAGTAAGAGGCCTCTGATAGGCCGAAAGCAGCCAATCACAGTAAAGAGTTCAAAAACAAGTAAAAGATGAATCAATGTGGCCAACTTAAGAATACAAAATTACCTTCTAAGCAAAAATATCCTACTGGAAACACGGCAGTGGGAATACTACATGCAATCAAAACAAATAAATCACGACAACCAATCAACATAAACAAAACCAACCTGACAATGAATAAATGCAATGAAGACAAATAATACAGATATGTACAACCACACAGAGTGGAAACAAATGGGGAAACACAAAAACTGGTTTGCCAAGACAGTGGCCGAACCATATTGCCCGCACAGAAACAACAGGCAGGTTGTTTATGAAAATACAAGAGCGTTTAGTTCTGCGGCAACAAGGGAGACACCTTGACGATGGGACGTTTCAAGAGTCCAGAGGTGGTATGTAGAGAGACCACACGAGCTAGGCCGTCCTTACCACAATGAACCTCAAGAATACGTCCAAGTCGCCAGTAAGTAGGAGAAACATTGTCGTCCATAATAAGCACAAGCGTGCCAACCTTGAGGTTAGGAGACATACGGTTCCACTTGCGACGTTGTTGAAGGGAGAGTAAATGATCTGTGGACCATTTACGCCACAATGAAGTCATAATCTGTTGAAGTAATTGCCATCTAGACAACCTATTGATGGGCACTTCAGAAGCGTCAGGAATGGGCAAGGCATTTAAAGGTCGTCCAACAAGAAAGTGACCTGGCGAGAGATAGCACAAGTCAGAAGGATCCTCAGTCATAGGCGAAATGGGTCTAGAATTTAGAATGGCTTCAATTTGCACCACGAGAGTGGTCAATTCTTCATACGTAAGTACTTGAGCCTTCATGATTCTTATTAAATGAGATTTCAAAGATTTGATGTTTGCCTCCCAAATTCCACCAAAGTGCGGAGAACTAGGAGGAATGAAGTGCCACTGAATTAGTAGCGATGACGTAGAATCTTGAACAACAGATTGAAAATCTGCAGAGGAGAGCAACGAACCAAGATCAGCAAGGTCAGACTGTGAGCCTTGAAAGTTGGTACCATTGTCGGAATACACTTGAGCGGGAACGCCCCTTCTACTGCAGAAGCGAGTAAAGGCTACAACGAAAGCATTACTGGAGAGGGAAGTGACGACCTCAGTGTGCACAGCCTTCGTAACCATACAAACGAACATTGCGATGTAAGCCTTAGTCGAGACCCTTGACCTGGGGCCACCGTACCTGATAGTGAATGGACCACAGTAATCAACACCAACGTGATTAAAGGGAAAGGTTTGATGGAGGCGAACAGCTGGGAGTTGACCCATTAACTGTTCAGAAGGACGTGCAGCGTAGCGCACGCAAGTAACACAAGAGCGAGATAGGCTACGAACAAGTTTTCGTAGTGAAGGTATCCAGAAGCGTTGTCGGATAGTCGCAATCACAACCTGGACCCCGCCATGAAGCAACTTTAAATGGGTATGTCTGACCAGGATTTTAGTGAAATGATGGTCATTGGGCAAAAGTATCTGGTGTTTTGTATCAAATGGAAGGTCGGCCAATTCCAAACGGCCTCCCACACAAATAGTGCCATCAGAGTGAAGCAAAGGGTGCAAATTGCTGATGGTGGAAGTGGATGGCACTTGCTCATTCTTCATTAGAGCAGTAAATTCAGTAGAGTAGCACTTAGCTTGAATCATTTTCACACATGTAAGTAATGCAATATCAATTTCAATGGCAGTGAGTGGACCACTGATCCTAGTGGTATTTCTACAATTAGAGAAAAACCTAATACAGTAGGCTATGACCCTCAACAATCTCGTGTAGGAAGAAAAATTGTTTAAAAAATCAATGTCAACAGGTTTAGATACATTTGCGCACGAAATTCTACACTCAGGCAATTCAGACACAGGAGTGTCAAAGATATCTGAAGTACTGGAGCTTGTAAAGGCCTTCAACCATGCTGGACCATGCCACCATAGCTGATTATTTTTCAATTCTGAGGGCATACAGCCTCGGGAAATTATGTCGGCTGGATTGTCACGGGAAGCGACATGTTTCCAGGCGCAGTGAACAGTAAGCCTTTGTATTTCAGCAACTCTATTGGCTACAAAGGTTTTCCATTTTGAGGGGGGCGAAGCCAACCAAGACAAAACAATAGTGGAATCTGTCCAACAATAGACGGATTCAATAGGCAAGTTCAAAGCGGGTTGCACCTTTGCAATTAATTTGGAAAGCAAAAGTGCACCACATAACTCAAGTCTGGGCAAAGACAACTGTTTAAGAGGAGCAACCTTCGACTTAGCGCACACAAGTGCAACAGTGACGACGCCGTAGGTATCAATTGAAAATAAATAGAGACAAGCTCCATAGGCCTGCTAACTGCTGTCGCAAAAGCCATGAAGTTGCATAGATTTGATTTCTGAAGCAGGCTTAATCAAACGTGGAGTAGAAATCTCAGAGATCGCAGGTAAATTGCTATAAACATTCAGCCAAGCTTGCGTGGTTTCCATTGGAAGGGGGTCATCCCAACCGAGTTTGTGAATCCACAAATCTTGGAAGAGAATCTTACAAGCAACCACAATAGGTGATACTAAACCCAAAGGGTCAAAGATAGAGGCAACAATGGACAAAAATGAACGCTTAGTAAAAGTAATTGAAGTGTCACAGTTCACGATAGGTGACTGAATCCGCAACAAGTCATCGATAGGTTGCCAATAAAGTCCTAGCGTTCTGGCGACTGTTTCTTCACCATCGCCGAAACTACGGAGTTGTTGTTTCTCTTGATGATCAAGAGGAATGTTATCTAATAGAGTCATGGAGTTTGAACTCCACTTACACAGTTCAAAACCACCTAATCTCAAAAGCAGGGTCAATTCATCGTACAGAATGAGTGCGTCATGCTCGGAATCACATCCCGAGATACAATCATCAACATAGAAGTCGTTTAAAACAATCTGAGTGGCAGCTGGAAAAGCTGTGCCATCAGTGAGGGCGAGCTCCTTTAGCACACGAGTGGCTAAGAAGGAAGCTGGGGCAGTACCATATGTAACAGTGTTTAATTGATATTCTACTATTGGGTCTGAAGGAGAGTCTCTCCAAAATATTCTCTGTAAGTCACGATCTTTGTGATCTACAAGAATCTGTCTGTACATTTTACTCAGATCAGCTGCAAACGCTATCAAGTGAGTACGGAACCGAAGCAAAATAGAGAACAAATCCTGCTGAATTACAGGGCCCACCAACAAAGTATCATTAAGGGAGCACCCAGACGTAGTAACCATCGAAGCATCAAATACCACTCTGAGCTTTGTAGAAGTACTGTGCGGCTTGAAAACAGGATGATGGGGAATGTAGTAAACTTACCATCAGTCGGGTGGGGGGTGACTTGCATATGGTTTAAGGCTAGATATTCATGCATGAATTCAGTGTATTCTAACCTTAACTCAGGGTTACGAGCCAAACGTCTTTCGAGAGAGTGAAAACGATTTAGTGTAGCGTAGCGAGAGGCACCTAGAGGCTCCGAGTCTACCTTGCGAGGGAGTCTAACCACAAATCTACCATCGTCTTTGCGAGTGGTAGTAGCAACGAAGTGTTCTTCACATATGGATTCATCAACAGACAACACTGGGGTTTCAACTTCTTCAACGTTCCAAAACGCTTCCAGCTGTTGTTCTACATGAGGGCGTGAGAGTGTAAGTGCTGATACCACGTGCGATGGTTGCGAGGTGCTTGCACTGGGCAGCCTCCCAGAAAACACCCAACCCACAGAGGTATTTTGAATGATGGGCAAATCACCAACTGGTATGATTTTACCAGGACATAACAGGTCAAAGAAATATTCTGCACCAAGAACAAGGTCAATAGGTTTAGTGCAATTGAAATCAGGATCAGCTAAATCAATATGTGATGGAATGTTCCATTCAGAGGTGTCGAAACCAGCAGCGGGTAGCTCAAGTGCAATATTGGGAACCACGAGACATTCAAGCTTAGCAGACCAATTAGTAGCACAGGCAAAAACGTTCACATCAGCAACAACAGTAGCAGTGCTTTGATTTTGACCAACACCGTGAATGTGTACCTTCATAGGTTTGGTGTGGAGTCTTAATTTCTTAGTTAAGTGTGACGAAATTAAGTTACAATCTGATGCAGAGTCAAGTAGTGCAGTGACAGGTACACGTAAGCCATTGCCAGCTAATATATTCAACTTGGCAGTGGGTAATAGAGTCCTTGAAAATTGATTGTCACGAGCGACGTTACTGCAACTAGTGTTTACCACGTTAGCATGAGTTTGAGAAGCATCATTACTAGTGCCACTGGAGGGCTCATAGTGAAGAAGAGTGTGGTGTTTTCGGGAACAAGTGTTACAAGAGTACTTCGAACATTGATGATTAGGCTCGAAATTACGCAAACAATTATAACATAATTTTCGAGACCTGACAAAATTCCATTTGGCTGTGGACGAAAGTTTAATAAAGGTACCACATTTCGACAATTGGTGATCAATGCTCCTACAATATGTACAACGAAATTTGGTAGTAGTTAACATGGGTTTCTGAGGCGAATGACCTTCAGTTTTAAGCTTGGTTACAGCAGTATGTAATGCAGGCTTGGACACATTCCTTTCAGTTATTTCCAGTACCTTGCATTTTTTTCTCTAAGAAGCTAACCAAGTCCTGGAGAGTGGGAATTCTCCCAGAATCAACATGATTCTCCCATTCACGGATGCTATCATTATCTAGTAGCTCCAATATAAAATGTGACAATAACAGGTCTTGAAGGGGAACTCCGTTAAAGTCCAAAGCTTCTAACGCATTGACATGAGAAACAAAGTGGTCGATGATGGCACGCAATGACACTGAATCATTACCGTATGCGGGGGGCTTGAAAAGCTTGGTGACATGATTGTGCGCTATGAGCCTAATGTTATTGTATCGAGTTGTCAGCAAGTTCCATGCAACCATAAAGTTATCATCTGACACAGTAATGTTCTTTAAGAGGAGTTTGGCCTCACCACTAAGACTAGAATTAAGGTAGTAGAACTTAACAATATCAGACAGAGCATGGTTATCAATTACTATGGCCTTGAAGCTATCTCTGAAATTCAACCAGTCTGTGAAGTCGCCACTGAACTGCGGAATTTGAATTTCAGGCAACTTTATATGCGCTGCAGCTACGTTAGCAGTAGGAAATTGTGCACTCTGCAAATTATTCAAAGGGTTATCACTGTCTGTAGTGTTGGATTTTTTGAAATTGTCACAATGTAGTTTAATTTTAACCAGCAACTCAAAATATTTATCTTCGAAGTCACAACGTTCGGCTATTTCTTCGTCGATATTGTCTGTAATATCCTCTAAAGCGACTTGCGCTTCGTTATATTGTTCATATTTTTCCTCGCATTTGTGTTTGCGTAACACTAACATTTGATATTGCTCTTCTGTAATGTCCTGAAAGTTGCTAATTACCTTTTCTTGTGAGGTAAGCATGCCCTTAGCGACTGCACGCTTCCTAACTAAAAGTCGTTTTTGGGCATCATCCATAATGACTTTAGGATTGCCCGCCTAGATGTAATTACCAGAGTTGCACACCTAACTAACACAACCAACTAACTAACACAAAAAATAAACACTGAGACAATGGTCTCGATTAAGTTGTAAACAAACATCTGAACATAGAATACTGTATTGTGTCCTTGGGAAGTTAATGGGAACGTATACAATGTTAAATTTATGGCCTTCCTGGTGAAATAGCAAGAAACAAGGGCCCAACATGGCCAAAACAATGCTTAATAATTCATTCAAAGTAGTAAACAGCTCAATATCCGGCCCGGAGGACCAAATAATGTAATGGCCAACGCGGGAAGTCAACAACCCACCAAGAGTATTCTGGTAATAGTGGACAATGTATAAAGATTTGTTGGCCAAAGCATTAGATAATGATGTGATAATACAAAGAGTTGACTTTACAAAGGTCGCTTGACAATTTAGCAAACATGTGGAGGACCAGACAATATTATTGTCACTAAATAAGGAAGTCCAGGAAGGCATAAAGGACACGACACCACCACTAACTAATAATAAGATATATTATCAAATAGGTGGCACATAAAACAAATATTCAAAGGTGACACATAAAACAAATATTCAAAGGTGGCACATAAACATATGAGAAACACTAGCACAAATTTACACAATTGAAGAAACACTCGCAAGGATTTAATACACGTTAAGTCTTGAGCCTAAAACACACACATTGTCTTGAACGTAGCTGCAGATCAGTACATCATAGAACGGCATGCAATACACGGCGGTTCCAAAGAATGATATAATTTAAATATGCAACACAAGTGGAGTTGCAACAAATAATGAAAAAACAGGTCGCATGGAACGAGAATGTGTCGTCGAACCAGGACTGACTTACAGTGATGCGCCGATACTGTAAGCCCAAAATGAATTGTTAATAAAACAAATTATGTGTGAAACGCAGGAAGTCAAAGTAGTTGCTGTCATACAAATACCGGGATATGCCAATCGCACGGTATTGTCACAATAGTAAAGTAGTTAAACCCAGCGTCAACTTCCATTCCAGTGATGTTGCAGTAAGTCAAAGTAGTTGCTATCATACAAATACCGGGATATGCCAATCGCACGGCATTGTCACAATAGTAAAGCAGTTTAGCCCAGCGTCAACCTCCATTCCAGTGATGTTGCAGGAAGTCAAAGTAGTTGCTATCATACAAATACCGGGATATGCCAATCGCACGGTATTGTCACAATAGTAAAGCAGTTTAGCCTAGCGTCAACTTCCATTTAGTGATGATGCCTGGCCTTGTAACATGCTTCCAGACACGATGAATTACTTATCACACGAAGCATCATCATTATTCATATGCGTGAAGACAAATTGTTAGGCAGTAAATGAAGATAGAAGTAAACACATTACAACAAACTATCCGACGCCGCGGATTGAAGAATTCGTCGACATGGCGCGTAACAACATCAAGCATGGTGATGATGAGATCGAAAATCACCGTAATGTCACTGCCCAAACAAAATATGAATCATGTGCATAGGACATGATTGCTAAGCACGGTTACTATGAAGATAGCACCAATTATAGAAAAAATTAGCTGGATACTTGTTGATATCACAACCAGCGTTGAAGCACAGCATTGTCATGGCTACACTTAGAGAACAACGAAGAAGAAACACGTGATTGGTCGCTACAAGCAGCAAGGAGGCCTCTGATAGGCTGGAAGCAGCCAATCACAGTAGAGAGTTTAAAAACAAGTAAGAAGCCTCTGATAGGCCGAAAGCAGCCAATCACAGTAAAGAGTTCAAAAACAAGTAAAAGATGAATCAATGTGGCCAACTTAAGAATACAAAATTACCTTCTAAGCAAAAATATCCTACTGGAAACACGGCAGTGGGAATACTACATGCAATCAAAACAAATAAATCACGACAACCAATCAACATAAACAAAACCAACCTGACAATGAATAAATGCAATGAAGACAAATAATACAGATATGTACAACCACACAGAGTGGAAACAAATGGGGAAACACAAAAACTGGTTTGCCAAGACAGTGGCCGAACCAGGGGGGTCCTTTTATAACCTTCTTGGCGGAGTACCGAGGTTTAGGAGCGCGTGCAAGCGGAGACAGTGAGCACAGTGGCAGCAAGGGCCAGCAAAGGTGAGCGGATGTTATTGAGCGGCCTGCTATCGACACACGACATATGGTCTCACATGGGGAATCCCGCGGGTTGCGGCCAGGAAAGCGAAGTCTTGAGAAGAACTCACAAAGGAGCACCTAGCATCCTTAAATCAACACACAAAATACTTATTTTAGCCTATACTTTGTTTACAATACAAAAGATAATAGGCGGCTTCAGTGGCGTAGTTGGTAGCATGCTGAGCTATGCCCAAGATAGCGGGTTCAAACCCGGCCGAAGCCTTTGGAATTTTTTTAAGAGCGTTAAAAATCTCTCAGTATGCCTTTCTTCGGAGGGGAAGTAAAACCGGCGGTCCCATGTCATAGATTTATGGCATGTTAAAGAACCTTCCGCTAATTACACATGTGTGAAGCTAAATTGTATAGGTTAAGAATGTAAACAACGCTCTTAGGATCCTACGTTCGTTGCCAAGAGCCGACTGCAGTGGCGTCTAGTAGCTAAGTTCTGAACTAGGCTTAGTAGTCGTTGACGGTGGCGTTTGGCATCAAAAGTAGGAACTATTTGAAAAATTCAAAGTTGCAGTCCTTACTTGAATTAAATACAGATACACACACTTATACAGCCATCACAATTAACACCGGTTATCAGACACATTCTACACACACCCAAAGTACACGGGGCTACATGACCGCGTTGTCGCAGCCCCTAAACTGAGGAACCAACCATTTAAATAGCCACTGTCTTGCATCACAGCTGACTGGTCACAGGACTAAGGCAGTGCGTGCGCCGAGTTCAATGTTACGCGGCAACTACCTGAAGTACGAAAGATTTGTTTCTATTACTGACCAACTTTGATGAAGTACTTTGTAGTGTACGGCCAATGACGAGATTTCATGTTAGCTATTTCGAACACTTGTTTTACGTTTACTGATGTCATGCTATCACGCCACTCACTAAACTGACCCTTGTGCTAGGCTTGCGCGACCGGTCAAGCCACTAGACCGAAATAAACGAGTACACCCGAACACGCACTAGCACCATATAGCGGATACTCACACGTGGCGGGCAATTTAAATCTTTAAAATTTCGATGGCTCAATTAATACCCGCACCCCAATTTTTCATGTCCGATTTTGTATAAAAATGTGCGGGTGGTATTCGGGTATATACGGTAAGTTACTAACAGAGACATGTTCACAATGAGGAAACATAAGAATTATACGGTGATCTTGTGGAAAGTGAAATACACAAAATGATGATAATAATGTGCAGCAATTGATGTTACGGTATACTTAAAAAAAGACTATTGTGGTTTTTCTTCTTTGAACTTAAAACATTCTTTGCATGATCATGATCATCATCATCTTGCACAGTTTCCAGTCTTCTCCTCTCTTCTTCACGCTTTCTTTCACCCCCTTCAGCCACCTGTCTCTCGGTCTCCTTCCTTCCCACTTTGTCTCGTGTATCCTCCTGGGTATCCTCTTCTCCTCCATTCTTTTTACATGTCCATACTATCTAAGTCTAGATTTCTCTATACCATCCTGTAATGGTTCCTCCCTCATTAATTCTCTGGTCCTCTCATTTCTTATTCTGTCTATCCTTGTAGCTCCAATACTGCTTCTCAAGAACCTCATCTCACTGGCCTGTATTTTGCTCTTCTCCCTTCCTTTCATAACCCAGGTCTCCGAGGCATACGTCAGGATAGGGACATAGTACGTCCGATATATGACCTTTTTGCTGTTCTGAGGGACATCCTTGCTCCATAACATGCTTCTCACACTCCTCCGGAATGCTTCTGCTCGTCTCCCCCGCTCATTTATTTCTCTCGTTTTTTCCATCATCTTGTATCAGGCTTCCCAGATACTTGAAACTCTCCACTTTCTTCAGCTGTTCCCCACCAATTGTTATTCCCGTTGTGGTTCTTTCCTTCTTCCTTGTTGTGATCACCATCTCACTCTTATTTATGCTACATTTCATCCCGTATCCTTGTATTATTCCTTCCCACACGTCCAACTGCTCCTGTACTTCCTCCTCCTTGTTTCCCCAAATCATCTGCAAACACCATTGCTTTCATCTTTCCTTCCCCAATTACTTGTGCCACTCAGGTCACCACTATGACAGTGCATGATCACCGCACCCTAATTTTCATCCACGAATTTCAGGCTAAAAATATGCGGGGAAATGTGGTAGATGCCTAATAAAAAGTGCAAAAAAAAACATTTTTAGGCATACTCCATTGATGACTGTGATCTATTGTTTTTTATCTTTGATATTTCAAATTTTATTTGGTACTTTGATTTCACTGGTTAAATAAAGCGTGCATGCTTGGCAGATGGAATCCCAAAGGATCCAAGAAGTTGTTTACCATAACGACATTATTTTCATGTGGATGTGCTCCAGACTAACTAACTGTTGTGTCCACAGGAGCGGGCGCGGCGGCTCATCGCATCTACGAGCTGCTGGACATCAAGCACATGCAGCTAGACTCTCTCGGATACTTCCACTGCGGACACGTGTACACTTCAGGCCAGTTCGCGGCCACGCTCAACCTCTACGAGAACACGCTCAAGTTCTTCACTACCAACTACAAAGATGTGAGCCATAACAAGTTTAACTCTTTATTTACAGGGCCAGATGACGTCGCTGTACTGTGCCTAACTCAAGCTGTTAGTTGGTTGGTTCCTCAGTTTAGGGGCTGTGACAACGCGGTCATGTAGCCCCGTGAACTTTGGGTGTGTGTAGAATTTGTCTGATAAACGGTGTTAATTGTGATGACTGTATTAGTGTGTGTTATCTGTTTTAATTCAAGTAAGAACTGCATACATTCAATTTTCAAGTAGTTCCTTTTTTTTGCTACCAAACCCTACCCTCTTTGGGGTTAACATTGTTCATGATTGGTCATAATTGGTCCATATTGACGAATGATAGTTTAAAATTTACAATACACTTATGTTCCATATAGACAATACTCTAATGTTTATTTACACACTAGGACAGGGGTTCCCAACCTGGGGGGCGTGGGGCTTCATCAAGGGGGGTGTGAAGTGATTCTGAATTAAGTTTTTTTAAACTCTAATATTACAATTTTGTAAAATAAACATTTGTCGAATCTCTCAAATGATCGTCGCACCAAGTCAATCGTTCAAAAGTACTGGTAATTGCCAACTGTCGGCACAAACCTCTGCGGAGGAATTTGCTGTGTTGTAAAATCATGCCAATTTTATCGTCTCGTTGGCATATCTTTGTGATTTCTTTGAAGCTTTGAACAGTTTGAACTTAAAGCTCCAAGGCAAAAACTCCAATATTTTGCATTCCTGAAAAAAAAAAATACAGTTATGGAAACGCCGGCTTCAGTTGAACAACTTCTCATCCTTTCATCGCCTTAATAATGAAATTTTGCCGGAAAATGAACGTGCAAATTCAGTCACATTTGGATTCCCTGGCACAAGAATTCAACTTCTACTTTCCTGATATCTCGTCGGAAGAATGGTCCTGGATGTTAAAAAGAAATTCGTTTGCCATTGACATTGAAGCACTGCCAGCGCAGCTTCAAGAAGAAGCCATAGATTTGAGGTGTGAATCAAAGCTAAAAGATGATTCTAAAATATTAGGACTGGGTGACTTTTGGTAAACTGTCTTGTAGTGTATCCTGAGTTAGCCAAATTAGCATTGCATGTCATTGTCCCATTTTCAAAGACATATCTATGCAAGTCAGGATTTTCAACGCTGAGTGTCATAAAACAAAGCAGCGCTGTCGGCTTGATGTTGCAAGTGATCTCCGCTGTGCTCGGTCAAATATCAAACCAAACATACCGAATCTTGCCAAGAGAAAACAGTGTCAACCTTCTAACTGACATTTGTTGACTAATTTAAGGATTTGTTGTAAAAGTGTGTTCTTTGTATTGTGCTATAATGAAGTTAGTATGTAATAGATAGGCCTATTTATTCCATAATGTAGTGTCATTAGGTTACGTCTATATCCTCCGCGTCAATCAAAGAGGTTATAGAAGCAATGAGTGGAGGGGGAAGAGGGGGGCGCAATGAACTCCCGTATCTGAAAAGGGGGGCGTCAGCTGACAAAGGTTGGGAACCACTGCACTAGGATATGTTTCGAGACATAATATTATCTTTGAAAATCCGCCCCTCCATCAGCTAGTACAATTATTGGTCAGACATTGTGACATTAAAATTGATGAAAAATGGATGATGTGGATGAAATGTGATGTAAACATAATATGATTGTTGCACTTGCAAGTTATAAAAAAAACTTATGATGATTACAAAGAAAGCTAAAACACTGGAAGTACACTTAATTTTCAGCAGTAAACAATCAATCACTGGGAGAATCCTGCTCTAGTCTATGAAACTTCACTAATTAATATTCTTTTCGTTCATATCTGTGTCTAACTGCCTCGATTGAACTATTAAATCACCTCACTGCAGTCCAATATTTTTTGTCATGAGTATCAGTCAACGAAAGCTAGTTCTGAACTTGGTTACTAGATGCCAGCGCAGTCGGCTCCTGGCGACGAATGTTGGAACCTAAGAGCATTAGTCAAATCTAACCTATAATTTAGTTAGTTATTGTTGTTTTAAACGGCGGAACTACGAGGTCATCTGTCCCAACCTATAATTTAGCTTCATACAAGTGTAATTAGTGGAAGGTTCTTTTACATGCCATAAATCTATGACATGGGACCCCCGGCTTTACTTCCCCTCTGAAGGAAGGCATACTGAGGGATTTTTAACGCTTTTAAAAAATCCGACGACTTCGGCCGGATTTGAACCCGCGACCTTGGGCATAGAAGCTCAGCGGTGAGGAGTAGATTCACACATTTACAAAACATCATCATCATCTTCGTATCGTTCCAGTGGGCCGGGTAGGATGTTTATGAATTTGCTCTATCTTGGTACACTTCCTGTCTTGTTATTGTTTCCCAGTTTTCTCCTCTTGTTTCCAGATCCTCCGTAATCTGGTCCAGCCATCTCTTCCTGGATTGACCAAAATGGGTTTGACTCCGCACAATCAATAATTAAAAATTTCTTTAAGATTTACATTTAATTTAACATACTAAACAGGTACATGTTTCGGACAGTGACAATTTGTCCTTCAGCTTGTCACATACTCATAACCCTTTGTGTATATCAATTTTCCCTGGTGGCAAGGCATTACATATTAGCTATTTAAGCAAGAAATTCTAAACATTATTAAAAAGTTTGACACATTAAAAGATGATCTTGGGAACTTTTGGTTCGATATATGAGTAACACTTGTTACAGTCTTGATTCTTTGTGTATTTCTTGCTAATGGACGGAGAGAGATACCTTGACCTTAACCCCTTTAGTGCCAGGCCTGCGCGCTCACAGTATGCCAAGAGTGCCAGACTGATTTAGAGGATTTTGCAGGTTCACACTCTCAGGCCTATATAATTCACAATAACCAACACAATGGCTTGAAATTTTCCCTAAATGCTGACTAGAGAACTCACTTACTTCTGAACTACACTTTAACATTATCATGCTCATGTTTATTCAAAATAAAAACATTTTTGGAACATTTTCAAAACACGAAATATATAATTAGAAATTCAACTTACAGATAAGTAATGTTTACTTCTCTGTAATCTCCCATTCCTGATGAATAAACACGTAAAATATCACTTTAGTATGTACAATAGTTTGGGAGTTATCTTCACTAAAGATAAACACAACACACAGAAAACATATTTACAAAAATATAGGCTTCAGGATTTACCCCTAACCTCCCAGGTGAGGGTTGGTATTTTGCATCTTGTCCTACCTGAACTTCACGGAAATCGTGAAACTGCTGGATATTGTTGTCGTCATCGCTACTACTGTTATTCTGAATGTCATTATCACTGTAACTATCGCTGTTTACCTTAGGCCTAAAATCACGCGGTCGGATGTTTACATCAATCCCACCGCTAACACTTTCACTTTCCACTTTCTCATCTATTGGAGGATTAAATTCCTCATCCGAGTAATCTTCATCCCCCTCTTCACTTAAATTATTTACGTACATAGCCAGATCATCGCCGTCAACAAACAAACTTATTTCTCCCGCTCGAAGCCATTTTACTCATGTGTCATAGATGTTACACGGCGCGGATGAACACAGATTTCTAAAGTTTACTGAACCGGAAATAAGAAACTTACGCGTCATCTAGCGACGTAGTTAAAAACTACTATCCTTTCTCTGTGGAATCAACGTGTATGGTGCCGCCTCCTGGCAAATCCAACAGTACTAAATACGTATAAAAGAGAGGTCTGTTCAAACAACGATATATCGTTGTTGGCACTTTAGGCGTAAATACGGAACAACGATATATCGTTGTCTGGCACTCGAAGGGTTAACCATCGGATAAATTTGTTTAGCGAAAGCTGCGTGCCGCATTAGATTGCATCATATTGAAGTGATTGTGTCACTTGTGAAAGGATTTTTTTTTAAATTTAACAAGATGTGCATGTGAGAGTAGAAACCCAATTTAATGCAGGCTGAATTTGATAATCAGTGGCAATAACTTACTCATATTATACATATCAAAAAGCTTGTACAGCAGTCGGGTAGAGTCTTCCTCTGCTTGGATGCTGCGAAGTATGAAAAATCGAATGTCAAAAACTGTGTGAAATGAAAATTGAGCGTGTCCTATCTGGAAAGAGAGCTGTTTGTCTTACCTGTATTCATGCTGTGTGCTTAGCGATGCATAACACTGAGCGGACAAGCGCGCACTGGGCAAGCATCAACTGTGTTAGTTCGCTACTGGTCTGGACAGTGGAGGAGCGGAAGGCGTCCTGATTATGGGGGAAGGGGAGGTGGTGGTGGAGAGGGGTGATTGGTTTGGGTGTATTTACTGTTTGTTGATTGTTTTCATACAGAATGTTAGATTCGAAATTTATCTCGTTGAGATTGTGTGGGGGATTGATTCGTCATGTCAATTTGTTCTAGTATGTTCATTATGGCCCCTTTGCTTGCGTAGTGGATGATTTCCATATCATTCTGTATCTCCATGAACTTGTGTTTAGTTTCCGACATATGGCATCCCATGGCTAAAAATCTATAGTGCTTTACTGCATTATGTTCATTATATCTTATTGTAAAACTGCTCCCTGTTTGTCCAATGTAATCAGCGTTACATTGGGTACATTTTAGTCTGTACATCCCAGATGAGTGGTATTTATTGGTTTCATTAATTTTTTTAGAGTTTAACAAAAGAAATTGATTGCTGTTATTCGTTTTTAATGTGTTTGCTATGTCATACGTGTGGTGGTTTATGTAAGTGAAAACTGCATACGTGGTTTTTTCTTTGTTTATACGGGTTAATTTCGTCTGTGGTTTCTTTTTAATTTTATTTATTATTTTATTGACATCTGAAGTGTTGTAACAAGTTTCACTCAGATATCGAACCAAAAGTTCACAAGATCTTCTTTTAATATGTCAAACTTTTTAATAATTTTTAATAGTTTTTAGAATTTGTTGCTTAAATAACTAATATGTAATGCCTTGCCACCAGGGGAAATGTTTTTCCAACTTATGCATGTTTCCAACAATACGAGTGTTTTTTGTGTTTTCTGATATGTACAAAAGGTTATGAGTATGTGACAGGCTGAAGAAGGACAAATTGTCATTGTCCGAAACATGTACCTGTTTAGTATGTTAAATTAAATGTAAATCTTAACAAGAAATTTATAAGTATTGATCGGGCGGAGTCAAACTAACCTATTTTGGTCAATTTAGAATTGTCAATACGAACCTAAGCATGGATATTAATCCAATTGATCTTAATCTCTTCCTGGGTCATCCTATTGGTCTTTTCCCCTGCACATTTCTATCCGAGTATTGCTTTGGTGTGCAGGTATCCTTCATCCTCTTCACATGTCCAAACCAGACCTCTCAGACCCACCTGCATCTCTTCTCTGATGACCTCAATCTTAATGTTGTCTCTTCTAGTCTTCTGCAAGGCTGACCGCGGAAACACGCTTGTAATTTGTTCGGCACTCCAAGCTGTATGTCAGGAGATAAGTTTTTAAGAATTGTTGAATGTATTTTGCTAATTTATAGGTTGGACTACTTTTGAAGTTTATTATTGGTCTTATGGGTAAAAGTGATCGGGACAGAAAAAGAGGACTTTAAATTACTGATGTTGTCTTGCTTATTTGTATAAACGCACTTTATTTACAAATATATTTCCGTTAACTTTTTAAGAAATGCAAGATTTTCCTGTACTATTGAGACGATTTTGAAGATTTTGGCACAGACCACACCTTGCTTGAGTTTTGTTTAACATACAACTTAGCATTTTATATATATGATTCTTTTGTCTTACTTTTCTGTAGTATTTTGTTATAACAGCACTCATTTATAACAACATTTTTAAGGTCCATTGGATGTCATTATTATAAGGTTCGACTGTAGTTCAGTAATATACCGTATTATATCATTTACAAAATACAGTATTATAGGGCATTAATGTGAATATGCAAATTGACACCAATATTGTAAACACAAACCGTAAACATTTAAAGCGTGGGTCGCTGATGGTGAAACACAGTCTACCCTCCAGAAAGGTTCATATTTAATTACTAAAACAAAAATAATTTAGCCAATTGCACATTTTATCTCGAATTAAACCTGCTCAAATCCAATCGAACGGATCATAGAACATTAAAATGGATATGGTATTGTGATGAGTTTTATCGCAAATGCTAAAATTACTAACTCGGCCAATTTTGTGTTATTGTTCCTCAACAGGTACAAAACATTAATTTTGGAATTCAAAATGTGAAACTTTGGATAACTCTTAGAAGTTATACACCGATATCGGCAACTAATTAAAACGGGTCTTAATGACGAACTCTAGTATACATCTATGGTGTCGTGTCCCCTGTTGCAGAGTGTAGACCATCTGACGTTCTCCTACAAGTTTGGTTCCTTCCTCAAGATCGAAGAGTTTGTGGAGTTCCGGGAACGGCTCAACAATTCCCTCCATTACGCCGTGACAACTGTTGAGCGCATGCTGCTGGACCTCATGAGCTGTACAGGCCACTCCCTCACCTGCCAGGTACGTACCAACCTTAAGAGTTTGTGTAGTTCTGGGAGTGGCTCCATTATGCTTCCATTTATCAGATACAACAATGTATGTTTGCCAAAGGATACAGAATGACTCACAAGTTAATTTAAATAGTAGATTTTGTACCGATACTTGCTGGAAACCGACGATATGGTATGTCCCATGGTGTATGGGGTAGTTCCTGAATACCGGCTCTATCTCAATCTGGATTTCAGAACAATTATGTTCTGGAAGTTAATTGCGGTCGCTAATCTTCCTCCTCCTGCACCTTGATACATGCATCCTCATCCTGTTGGCCCCAGTACTATTCGTTGTCATAATTGTGGGAATTGGGGTCATATTGATAAATTCTGTCAAACAATCTTGTAATTAATGGTTATGAACCAGGAACCAGACGTGCCCTCAGCATGCGTGCTGGGCCCAGTGGATCAACCATGCTCTGCTACCAACGTAAATTCAGATCGCGGCCCTGCACTACACTACACTACACACTGCACTACAGTAACGCAGGTTATCAGATATATATCACACACATTTGAGCTCCCAGGTTGATGACAAAGTCACAAGCCATAAATGATACAATAATAAATTGCTCGGGCCGGCTTTATATAATTCATAATGTCAGTAATTGAGGTCCGTATTGACTAACTATAAATTAGAAAGAAAATAAAGGGATTCTGCCTTTCCAATACTTGTATGTTCTTATAAAGGTTATTTATCTTTGTTATTTTTATGTACAGGCTGAGGAAGAAGGAGTTTTACCTTCGAAACATGTACCTGTGAGTAGGTTCAATACAAGTATTGGAAAGGCAGAATCCCTTAATTTTCTGTCTAATTTCTTCTTCTTCTTCTTCTTCGCGAATGGGTCGCTTAGGACCACGCGGAATCAACACTTTCTAGCCTTCCTGTTGGC
This sequence comes from Meconema thalassinum, assembly GCA_946902985.2. NCBI lineage: Eukaryota > Metazoa > Arthropoda > Insecta > Orthoptera > Tettigoniidae > Meconema > Meconema thalassinum. The sequence continues at coordinate 188,050,955 of OX336388.2, read as the reverse complement.
CCAGTATTCCTTCATTCGCAATGAGTGGATCTGTTTCCGCTGCTCTGACCATCGATGTTGTTTAGTCTTCTTCTCTTCTTCCTCGAAACCCCACGTCTGAGTGATTCTTTCTAATTTATATAATTCAATTCAATTTATTTCTTGTCATTAGAACTTAGCAGTTGTTAGACACAGGCTGTGTTCACACTCTATATCTACAAATTGCTCCATCTGTGAAGTATTTTCATTACTGTTTGAAGTAGCGGCGTCATAATTTAATTAGTAACGTTACCACAAAAAGTAACTGTCACCAGCAACACGAAACTCGTCAACCCTGGTAGAAACACACTAAAAGAAAGCTGCGTTGCAATGCCAATCGAAGAAATATAGTGTTTGTGTTGGAATTTTGTTTATTGAAGTGTTTTTAGATACGGTATACAATATTTTTTGTTTTTCCACCTGGTGCCTACATGATTAAATCAGAACGCTATCCGACGTGTGAGTAGGGCACAAACAGCTGTCCATGTGAGAAACGTGTTATTTATTTTATTTTTATTTTTTTCAATTTTAGCCCAAACACTCATAGGGATTGCCCCTGTGCTTCGTTGATGGTCATGGCAAATGTGAGTCTCACCGGAAACTGCCAACGGCCACTAAACTGTATGAAATACACTCACTTTTTGTAACGGCATATGAGCCACCTTTCGTTAAATGGATTTACTAATACAGAAACCTTTGCAGGAGTGGGCACAACTACTCACCCCAATTTCATGGCAATCAGATGAACACATACGGGACAGACACACAAACAATCACGTAACATTCATTTTTATAGAGACGTTAAATGTTTATATTGTAAGTCTGTTCGAAGTTGTATTGTAGTTTGCCACCGGGGAATGTAACGAAACTGCGGTACATCGACAAGCCTGTTATTGTCATACGATTGGCTTCCAGATGGTCCATGGGATGGAGATCACGCCGTGGAAGGACAGCGTCAACTGGGAGATGCTGCAGGATAACAGGGACACGTCCGTCGTCGTGTCGTGGGAGCCCGCGTGCAGGTGAGACCGAGCCCTGGCATTGCTCACATCTGCGGATAAAGTTAGCCCTGACTTCTCACAGTTCATGCAACAGAGGAAACTTCATTAGCAGATGTGATCAGTGCAGTTATTTATTTATTCACATAGTTTACGACCACATTAAATCGAACCAAATACACTTTAAGTCCTCTACGGATTGACAAGGACCTTCCTCCCCTCCCCCAAAATCTCTTCATTCTGGTTGCCCTTTTTTCACGAGATATACAATTATATATAAATTGCATCCGAATGGCCATAGCTTAGTATTTTCAATTGAACGCCCGAGGGCTCCCAACAAGTTCAATTTCAAGTAGTTCCAACTTTGTCTACCAGAGATGCTACTGGCACTGACACCTAGCAGCAAATGTTGGAACTTGATAGCACGTTTCTAAATAGCCAAATATAACCTACAAACTTAGCTACATGCTACCAGTTTTACTGGTAGTTTCTTTAACATGCCATAAATCTATGCGAGGGATTTTATCGCTCTTGAAACATCCGACGCCTTCGGCCGGGTTTGAACCCGCGATCTTGGGCATAGAAGCTCAGAATGCTACCGACTATGCCGAAGCCGTCTCCTTTTTCTCATCGTGTCTAGTATTGAATCAGACAACTGCATTAGGCAACAATCTCCATTGTCCAACACCTTTTATAAGAATATCCTTCCTTCCTCCTGCCCTAGAGTCCGGCTGTGCACAGGAGATGGCGAGGCTACTAAGCCTGCATAATGGTCACTGTTGTCGCAGTCTCCAAGCTATTTCACAAGGAAATTCATCTTTGTTTCAGTGTATCTCGTGGTGTAGCGGCTGGCATGCTTGAGTCCAACTTACGGCTTTCTTTATTTTGTATGAATTACTTTCGTTTCGTGCATCAATATGTGTTTTCTCAGTAAAACTATTTTTTTAGAAGAAATAATTCCACTCACAAGCAAAATTTACTGCACTTGACAAGAGATTAAATTAAGTATCCCCGCTAATTTTGACCGTAACAAAAAATATCCTCCTTACCTTTCGGCTGAAGTAGTCAGATTTTTAAGAGCGTTAAAAGTCCCTCAGTATGCGTTCCTTCTGCGGTTAGGTAGATTTATGACATGTAAAAGGACCTTCGATTAACTATAACTGTGTGAAGCTTAAATGTGTAGGTTAGATTTGATTAACGCTCTATGTTCCAACGTTCGGTGCCAGGTGTTGGTTGCGGTGGTATCTAGTAGCCAAGATCACAGCTACTGTAGGAGTCGGTGACGGTAGCATTTGATAGCTAAAGTAGGATCTACTAGAAATTGATCATCTGCAGTCCTACCTGAATTACAGATAACACACACTAATACAGCCATCACAATTAACACAGATTCTACACACACCCAAAGTACATGGGACTACATGATCGCATTGTCGCAGCCCCTAAACTGAGGTACCAACCAGCCAGACGGAATATGGACACGAATAGACTTCTGGAAGAAGAAGAGTGGAGGAGTACCAACCCGATGATGATGTGTTAGTTCGGCTATTGTAACAGTAATGCAGTTACGCAAACTTGTTAATTATAAGGTAGTTACTTTATAAATGCGAATAGCTGGCGTGGTCAACAAAAGTCCCTGGAAACTGTTGCAGGCAGTTGACCGAGGAGGACACGAAGAAGACGTTCTCGGACGACGTTGACCTGCTGAGGTTGCGCAGCCTGGTGTTGCGGTGCCTGGGTGCAGCGGTGGAGGTGAGCGTGCTGCAGTCGTCGCAGCAGAACAACGGGTTGGTGAACGGCGAGGACAAGGACGGGGGGCGAGTGGGCACGCTCTCGCGGGTGTGCGAGGAGCTGAGGCGGGAATACCAGGCCGTGCTTGTCCGACACCAGGAGGACGTGCCTAAGGTATAGTATTAACTGTCGCCATGGTTGCCAACCACACACTACCCTTTCCAGTCACCTTGGAGCGTGTGTACATTGCAACAGCACATATCCAGCTCGTGACAGATGACTACCGGACACCAAACACCAACTTCGTTGCTAGAATCATTGAAACGTTAGGTTATATGGCATACATGGTGGCCACTCCTCCTGGGAAATCCTGGAAAACTCCTGGATTTTTATTAGGTCGGGAAAACTCCTGGAAAATAGCCACTGATAATTAATTATAAAAATCTTTCCATCTTAAATCGTACTCACGCTGCGGTTTTGGGTGAGCACTCTATCGTTAACGAAAGAAATTTCCTCAGGCTACCTGTTTCTGTGTGCGAGAACACGTGATAGTATTTTTGTAAAACAAATTGAGTATAGACAACTTCACCACAATAAAATTGCAGGCGGCATTCTTTCCTCTTTTTTTTAAGTGGATATTTGAGTAACAAAGGCTTTTTTAAAACAACAAGTAAATCATTTGTGTGTAGGCTTGCGTATCAATAATGTAATCACCACTAATTTTTGTCAACATCTGTATAAGTAAACCAAACACAACTGCTTTATTTTGGCCTTGAAGTAGGCAACAGATAACGCCCCCCGCACTCGCGCTTATTTTTAAATCTGGAAAAATGTGAATTACTCCTGCAAAATTCCTGGAAAACTCCTGGAAAATCGTTGACCGATTTTAGTGGCCACCATGGGCATAGAATGGGTGTAGTTGTTATTGAACATATTAATTTTTAGATACTTATAGGTTAAGTTCTTATTTTCCGTTGAGTTTGTGGGTAGTGCACTGCAATTTATTGTTTAATAGAGCAAAACTTACCATAAAACTAGGAAACGAATTCAATAAATTATACAAAGTGATTCTTTTACTAGAGCTGGGCCAGCGGCCAGCTAACAAGCTCGCGCACACCTTCCGTCAGCCAACCGAACTTGGGTTGCAGATTGCGCAGACGTAGAAACCTTAACAGAGTACATTAATTAATGGTAAATTCAGCAGCAAATCACGATTACAGACCTTACCTTTTCACAGAAGATGCTGAAAATATTCTCCTTCGGCTGAAAGACAGGCGTTGTATAGTGTAAATAGCGTTTACACGTTGTACTTTCCTTATGTTGTGAGTGATATCTGCTGCAGTATATTGTTCTCCAGCTCCACTAGAGTACGGGTAATTGATCTGTACACTTTGTATTTTAAATTACCCCTCAATTAAACATAAAACGGTCTTAGGACCCTGCTTCGATTAATTACAGTTAACACTTAGGGTGGTACAGGAGTAGATACATAATGTAACTTCGAAAGTTACTGTCTGTCAGCTGAAGGAGAACATTTTCATTATCTTCTGTGAAAAGGTAAGTTCGAACCTTTAACTGGTGATGCGAGGTCATCCAGACTCCCAAGAATTAAAAAACATCTGTGCTTCTTGAATTAAATCATGCAGGAAGCTGTTGTTACCTTCTTATCTGTGTGCTGACACTTCACACCCTCGTTGATGAAAGTTTAGTGACCCGGGTTAGCTCGCCTCGTTAGGTTGAAGTTAATGTACTCTGTTTAGTGATGTGGGCCGGATAAATACCCAGTGAGAAGGTAAATATAAATTGGGTATTTACCCAGTGGTCATTTAAATACCCAAAATGAGGTTTGTACAACACTTTTTGATGTGTTGATGAAGTGTTGGACAAACAAGGACTGAAACACAGGTATTTTATGCCTTAAATTGAAATCAGGAACAATATTGATCCTTCAAAACTCAGATTAGATGGGCTCCATCTCGGCAACGCTGTACAGCTTACCCCGGAGTGGCTGGCTGGTGAATCATGCCTTATTTCCACGAACAAATACAAACCGATATAAAATAAGTGAATTAATTTACGTATTTCACAGTCATACAGTTATACATCTTGATGTATAAGGATTACAACGCGACCAAGAGCTATATTTTCCAACCACCCCGAGCCGAGAAAAAGTTACCTCACAAAAATGATAACATCATTGTTTCTTGGACACACAAAATTTTGAAATTAATAAACCAGTTATACAACATTCCAATGTATACTGTGTTAAAATTTGCATTCGATCTGATGACGGGTTTGTGAGTTAATAATTCTTAAATGTGACGCATGGTTGATACACGCTTAAAAACGGGCACTTTTCGTGTTCCAACAGCGATAAAAAATATTAAAATATAAATTAAAAATTCCAAACCTACATGAACTAACGTAAAATAGAACGACGAAAATGATGATATTATTGGATTTTATGTAGGTCTATTGGTTTGTTCACAAACAACCTTCAAACTCGAGTGCACGTAATATTTTGGACGACAGTAGTATTTATATTTCGAGTATAGTCTTGCCGTATTCCCTCCTGGGGTCTTAACTTGTTAGTCCTACCTGAGCCCAGCGTTCCTTCCACTTGTATTCTTAGTAAATATTAATATACAGTGCACTCGCATTAATTTTCGGTAATTAAAGCACAAACCTCCGCGAATTATCCGCAGTTTTTTTTTTTTGTTAAGCCTAGTAAAAACAAATATATTGGTTAAAATATTGAAATAGGCTTGAACAGGCAAAATAATAATTATACCACTTGTCTTATAAGACATGCTAGGCTAGAGGTAGGCCCTTGTGGATTATGCCTACATTAATATTTAACAACATAAAGTCATCACTTTTTGTTTCTTAGATCGTTGATTTCAATTTTTGATTGCACATTTCCGAAAAAAAACATTATATAAGAACGAAAATTCATTGTTTTTCTATATAAGAGATCAGTGTGACTAGAGACACTAGCTTGACTGTGGAAATCTTTCGCAATTTCCGTTGCTTCACTCCCGCACTCGATATCAACTGGATCTTCGTTTTGTTCACCAACAGTCATATTCCGTGCTATTTCTTCTATGCTTTCTGTCGCCCCCAAATAAATTTAGGTATGACGACCTTTAAAAGGATTTGCAAGACAATGCTCATTGAGTGGCGGGAAGACCAACTTTCCAGAGCCGTGTCTTGTGATCGCTCAAAGAATAACGTAGCCCAAACTAGTTTTATATATAAAAACATATTAACAAACAATAGAACAAATAATACAGCTTTTGACAGTTGAACATGAAACGCAAACACACTCCTAAGAAAAGGTTGGAGGAACCCCTCAATATTTATAGCTGGCAAGGCCGAGAACTCGCGGAACTACCACGAAATAAGTTGAGAACTAAATATGATAAAGCAAATTAAGTGAATCGAAATAAAACAAATGACCAAGGTCAAACAAACTTACAAGAAACGGTACCGAGAGACCATTCTTGGCTTCTGACCACGAGAACCATTTCTCATATTAGCAAGGTCATCTAATGAAAATTTCGCCAACCACCGAGTGAAAAGTAATTTCACAATATGACACAAACACGCGCACATATTTAGCAAGTTACACTTAGCCGAAAGCTAGAAATAAAATATTTAGGATGATTTGAAAAATGAAAAATGCAAAATTTCAAAGATGGCGTCAACCAGATGCTATCACCATGCTTTGAGCATGAACACCAAAACATCGAAATTCTAGTGAAAATAGAGTTCCGCAAACAAATCACATATTACACATCACGTTTGTACTAAAAGGAACAGTTAGCACCAAAATCGAACATTCAGGTCTCAAAGGACCGCAATTTGCAAACATTTAGACGCAGCGACAATCGAATACGTCCGAACGTATGGCCATCTTGCCAACAACTTAACTTTAATAATCATTAATGATGGAAACAAACTAGTGACGTAACAAATGACAGTCACCAGTAATTAATACATTTTCCCACCAAAAGAAACAGGTTCTTCGTACACTTTTTGGAAACAGAGTTACATACAAGCCTTAAAACTAAACCTAACTTATGTTGACCACACTAAATTTTGATAGCAAGCTATAAGGAAGAAAATAATTAAACAAGTTGGAACCTTCATTTGCACAAATTTCAGGCCCTTAAGAGATAAAAATTTAAATCATTGAAAATAACCAAGAAAATTATCAAGCTTGCTTGCTATATCAGAAGCTAGAGTCTTTGTTTCCCTAAGTAGGTCAACGTGATCACCACGACACAATGATCATGAAAATCTAAAAATATAAGAAGAAAATTAAATTAAAATAAAATTCAAAATGTTTAATGAAGTTCCTGACATAATCAGTTGATTTCTACCTTCTTGGCACGGCCCTGGGCCGGAGCCCAGACCACAAACGTCCGCTTTCAGTTCAAGTCATCTTGAGAGTGTTTGGCGTCACTTTGTCTCTCCACCCGTTAGACCGCCAGAGCGGCCCCGCGCATGCGCGCGACTCACGTCATGCTGCCGAAGTTAGGCAGTGGCAGATTTTGAACTAAATAAACAATTGAATTCATCGAATGAGGTTGGACAACACAATTTTCCATATAATTTGCCGATCAAATTTACGAAAACACTCCAGTTCGTATTTTAAGTTGGCATTTAAGGAGCGGGAAGGTTCCTGGATCTAATTGGTCACACAGCCACTTCTCAAGTTTGAATTTGAATTACCGCGAATTCTGGACATGAATGTTCATAATATTTGCCACACCAGACAATAATTGCAATCGGCACACTTTCATGTCTTAAATCATAATCGTCTTTATCGACGTCTAACTTGCCCGTTTAAAATATCGTCGTCACAGAAGCCGACAAATACTTATTTTTGTGCATGTAGTCGCATTTTTTTTCTCCCATGACTTGTTGACTGCACGAAGGGCATCCAACAAACACGCTCTCGGTGTCGCGCAGGTTTGCGCCATCAGCCAATAATCGCTGTTTACAATACGCTGTCCACGAGTCCACCCTTCACAACTCGCAGATCAGCGACCTTAGGGTGTGGCTGTAGGGGAAGGGAGGGTAGGTTCCGAGTGAAAGTGCATTCCTCTTGTATTGTTCGGACTTCGAAGTTAAAGGAAATCTGTGCTATACCACTCGTGCCAACATGCTCGTATGTTTCAAAAACAATCTTTCATTTGATGCATTATTTATAATTGTAAGTTAACTGTAATTAATACTGCAAAGCCTTAAAATCCCGATATTTGTTTTGATACATCCTGTATTACAAGAAGTATAACACAATTTTCACTCGCCAAATCAATACTTTACTAAAAATACTATAGGTACATGTTTCGGAAACTTGATATGTTTCCTTCTTCAGCCCATATGTTGGTGTGAAACATCATATGACATCGAAATCCTAACCAAAATTAAAAATACAGTTCGTACTTTCTCTCTTGTTCTTCTGTATTTCCAGAATACACGACCCAACAGCGAAATTTTGTCAATGTGCTCCATATTGCAGGAGGTGGTGTCGTCGCCACTGCCCTCGAGATTGCACGGCTACCTGTCGTCGCCACTGTGCCCGCTGCTACTGGAGCTCCTGGCGGTGGTGCGGACCCTGGCGCTGGGCGATGAGGAGAGCCGTGACTTACCCCGCCTCACGGCTACGGCCGGCGAGCTGGTGGCGGCCAACGTGAACCGCGTCGCCACGCATATCAAGAATCTCGAGGGCAAGAGCGACCGGCTGGCCGAGCAGAGAGTGCTGCTTGAGCGCACCGTTTTCACCGTCGAGGTACGATCGCAGTTGCTCTGCTCAACCTGAATCCATTGTGTTCCCTTTAATGTGCAGAGGTGGCGCGGATTGTATATAATCACCAATGTTTGTAGTGATAGGGATAAACTATATTTGCTCGCATGTAACTCTCATGTTTTTATCGAAAGTAATTTTAAAATTTTCAGTGCGTGATATATGCAAAGGAGGTGTACGACAGGGTGGTGCCATGTCCGCTTCGCTATTCAACTTGACTTTAAATAAAGTATTGGAGAAATTGGAAGGAGCAAATAATATCTTATTACCGTATATACTCGAATACCACCCGCACATTTTTAAACAAATTCGGACGTGAAAAATTGGGGTGCGGGTCTTATTTGAGTCATCCAAATTTGAAAGATCTAAATTGCCCGCCGCGCGCGATATCGGGTGTTGCGAGTATCCGCTAGATGGTGCTAGCCTTCTTCCGGCTATAACTTTGTTTTACCGTAAGCACGCGGCGTCATAGTCACACGCACGTTCTCCGAGTGTAAATATGAATGCTACGAAACGTTTGCGGTCATTTACTGTGAGTGAGAAATTGAAAGTTGCGAGGGAAGCTGAAGTTATTGGAAATCGTGCCCGGTAGGAAATATGATATTGACGAGTCATGTATTCGTGATTGGGCGGGGTGACGTCTATGCTGCGTGAACCGCCCGTTCAAAGCAGCCTTGAAACAGCTGTGTATGGAGCGGATGGCGGCCGATAAGCACGCACCGACTCCAACTGGTCGTATTCAGCGCCCGAAAGTTCAGCTGCTGTGTTCGTGGATTTTGACGGCATGGAATCGTATCTCTGGAGATCTCATAGAGCTTCAAGAAATGTAGTATTTCGAATGCTATGGTTGGCTGTGATGACGACATTTAGTGGGAAAGTGATGGTGATAAAAGTTCCGAAGTTGGTACTTCTGATGACGATGAATGAAGTGTTTGTGTACTTTTATTTGTATTTTTAATTGTTTGATGTGTGTTATTTTAGGACGACTTCAAAACTGTTGGAAACTATTTTGGATAAATGCTATTCTTTTTATTTAGTTAAGATAGTAAATAATTTTGAGTAAAAATTCTTTTTTTTAAATTTTGTTCTTCAAAATCAGGGTGCGGGTCTTATTCGAGGGCGGGTCGTATTCGAGTAAATACGGTATATAATACGCTAAGGCTAAGGTGTATGTTTCACAAAACTCAAGCTCCTAAACCAGAAGGAGTTAGAAGATGTGGTTTGTACCAAAATCTTCCAAATCGCCTGAATAGTACAGGAAAAATCTTGCATTTCTTGAGAAGTCAACGGAAATATATTTATTTGTTTATAAAGTGCTTTTAAACAAATAAACAAGAAGATAGCTCCTGTGAGAACTCTGTCGCCTACAGCCCGCATAGCACTAGAGCCGCACGGGTAGTCTGTACACATGCGTCGCACCATCGCCGACTATAATTCTCAAGCCTTGTCATAATATTTGGCAACACCTCCCATCTGTCATCTGGGAGGCCTAGCGCAAGCACATGGTAATTGCTAACACTGCATAAGCACATATATTTTGACGCCAAATGTTACCGAACATACAACAGAACATAACGTCCGTTGAATCTACACACAAATATCACAAATAAAGGATACATATTATCAGGCCATGTACTGTCGATTCCCGATAAGGTAATAATAAAAGGCTGTACTGTACCTCAAATGCCCCCATGCCTGAGGTTTTCTTTTCTTGCTGCTATGCTCACTGCCGTCATTGACGCGCTCAGAAAATATATTTAAGACTATTCTTACTAACTTAGAGACTGCCTTTGATAATGAATCCTTCACTTTTTGTCCACAGATGCACTCATCATAGTCACAATAGGCCTCCCAGCTTAATGTTGACATCTCTACTTAGTATAAAACAAAGTCCCCGATTCTTGGATGTTACGGGTATACTCGAGAACCATTGGATGGATTTTGATGCGGTTCTCTGTAAAGGATACCTTGAGGAAGGTTTCTGTAGAAAATAATTTATTTATGATCAAAGGAAGCCAAGCAGTAACGATTTCAGAGAAAAAGTCGAAAAAGAATCCTGGCGTCCGGATGCTTTTTAAGCTTACGCTGGGCAAACCGTTAAAAATATCAGTATGCAATGAGTGTAAGAATTGTTCAGCATGAAAAGTTCTACAAAAACGTACCGTATTTCCTCGCAAATCGTCGCACTTTATTTGCCAAAAATTCGTGGGAAAAAGCAAGGTGTGACGATTATGCAAAGAATATTTAAGTTCAAAGGATATACTGTATCATTATTTGCTGCCGGGCCAGTCATTCGCGTAGCGTGAGTCTTAGCCTGCAGTCAGAGACAGGCTTCTTTCTTCTAACAAGGTCACGACAGGTTAACGCTCGCGGAATGTGCTGACGAAGCTGGCCATTCGCGTCGTGTTTCATAGCCCGCAGGCATAAAGACGAGATAACTTTCTCCTGACAAGATCACGCCAGATTAGGCCTATAAACTCGCGGAATGTGCGCTGGCCATTCGTGTCACAGTTTATAGCCCGCAGGCATAAAGACGAAATTACTTTCTGCCGACAAGATCACGCCAGATTAGGCCTGTAAGCTCGCGAAATGTGCGCTGGCCGTTCGCGTCGCGGTTCATAGCCGGCAGGCATAAAGACAAGATTACTTTCTCCTGACAAGATCACGTCATATTATACGCTCGCGGAATGTGCTAAGTGACGAAGCTTGCCGCTCGCGTCACAGTTCATTGCCCGCAAGCATAAAGACGAGGTATCTTTCGTCTGACAAAGTCGCGCCAGCAAGTGCCAACTGACTGGCGCTCAAATACGAACATGCTATGCGACGATTATGCGATGAAATTTTATAAACCTATTTTAGTGTTTGAAAAGTGGGGTGCGACGATTACACGGTGGCGACGATTATGCTAGGAAATACGGTACGTGAGAGCACATCTCTATATTCAATATATCGTCCACTATAAGTGTTTTCAGATTGGACAGAAGGGGGATTTGTGTTTCATGCACCTCGCCATTCTTAAATTACGTCTGACAAGAATTTGTTGCACATTTATCTCCGTGATAATATAGGTAATAGTCCAGTCAGTGATTTTAACCCATGATGCCCAGACATAAAACGGATATAGATCGTAGTTCATTGACATCGTTAAGAAGCGCTTATCACGTAATGCATTCACAACTGTTCCCGGGCAAAGCCGGGCCGGGTTGCTAGTCTAACAATAATGTTCCACTGGTCACTTAATTTAAAAATAGGTCGCTTTCTAATGAAATCTACCTAAAAGCACTTGCCAACTGAGCACAGTTCATAATGTACTGGAAAATAGAGGGCACATGAAGATACTGTATATACCAAAACTAAATTAGGCCTACTAGACACAGAAAGTCCACCTCGCTGTAGTGATCAAAAAGTTGTAATATAACCAGTTATTTTAATTTAAAAAAAAAAAAATCGGTATTCTGCCCGAAGGCAGGTCCGAGCCTCCTAAGAGGCTACCCCCAGCCGGAGTTTACTTGCGGTAGGGTGGCCAGGGCCTTTCCACTCCTCCTTATGTTGGCCAACAGCGGGCAGTTCCTAGAACCGGCATACCATCCAAGTTCTGACTGCGCCCAATATTGCTTAACTGCGGAGTTCTCATGGGATCCGGTGTTTCAACATGGCTAGGCCGTTAGCCTTATTTTAATAGTGCTGCCATAATTTGACTTACAGCCAGGAACACAACACTTCCTAGGCATCTGAAATAGTTTAATGAAATATTAGTGAAGAATTTGTCGGTTAAATTCATTACAAGGCATTGGTTACACAAACAACTTAATACGGGAAATACTCACTTCTACAACTTTCAGCAGGTCTGATTTACCACGAGGAATTTCAAGGGTGTTGAAATAGTTAGTAAGAACTGCTTTTAGATGCTGCCATATCAAAATAAACGATATTTATGAATAAAACTTAGCATGTGGTCTTACGTGTTTATAGAATTTACGAACTCAACTAAACGTTGCCAATTCTACCAACAGCACGGCTTGAGAATTACCGGTATAGACGGCGATGGTCGCACTCAACCCATTATGCGAGAGTTCTCGCACGGGTCCGCTAGTAGTACATAAATCAACCCAAATGTGTGTCTGTGCTGATGATCTAATATTGATAGCGAGAAGACTATGTAACCGAACAATGGTTCACCCTTAGGTGCGGTTGGTAGTATTTGTTATTTTTTGCTTTGTCGGGTTGCCAGCCATGGCCATTTGATGGTGGGCCGCCTTGCAGAGTCTTGTGTGCTCTCTGGCCATAGAGATTCTCGGTGGTGGTCTGGCTGTTGCTAGTGGGTGGCTGTGCAAAATGACCAGGTGGCCTTGGCTATGGCATGTGTGCCTTGATCTAGGAGTGAGGTCATGATGGTTACCATGGGAATGGGCTGTTAAGGTAGTGGATTTGAGGCAAGATGGAGGCCAGTTGGCGATAAAATAATTGAGTATGAAACATAGTTTTTTTTGTAAATGAAGGATTGAATTACTCTTAGTGTGGAGTGTGGTTTTTTTGTGGGATGCCAGGCAAGGTAATGGAAGCTTGCCCTTCTTAATAAATAGTGGATTATGTGATTGCAGTGTCCTGTTCTTTGTATGATTCATTTTAAGCAAGTATATTGCCTCACTACCCTGAGGAGGCAAGTTATTATTAATACTACAACTAGACTATTTAAAGGAGATGTTTGAAGAGATGAAGAAGGAAGGGGCAAAAATGGGTCTAAATGTGAACGCGGCCAAAACAAAGTACACGCACCTAACATCTCTTCAATGAAGAAACTGTGATGATTTAATAATAGACTCCTGCACATTTTAAAATGTTGTAAATTTTGAGTATTTGGGTGTTCTAGTTAATAATAAAAACAAAGTGAGTGAAGAAATAAATAGGAGGGTTATTAATGGAAACGGAGCCTATTTTGCCAATCTGAAACTCATTAAGTCGTAATTGTTGTCGCATAAAACAAAACTCAAAATTTACAAGACCTTCATCAGACCAGTGTTAACTTATGGCTCAGAAACATGGAATATGTCAGTTCAGGATTGCAATAAACTTACTGATATCACGCCAGGAGTTGGCAGTTGGGTTTGAGCTGCAGAGGTCTTCCCGCTCACTGCGTATCACGCATTCCAAAAACATTCAGTTGGTCACTACTTGCTTCACTCACTCAGCACATTCCTTCTTTCACTGGATGTGTGTCGTCTGCTGCAATAATAACCATTGGCATGTGGGAAGTTTGGAATAGGCAGACCGCGCATGCGTACTGTAAGACACCCCGCACCCCGTCGCGATGACAGTAGGATATTTGAGAGGAAAATAATATGGAGAATTTATGGTGCTGTATTGGATAGAGGAGAATGGAGGATACAAACTAATAGAGAAATATGTGAAATCCTCAAAAGCAAAGACATTGTTTGATATATAAAATCACAAAGACTACGATGGAAGACAAAAGATCACCAAAGATTATAATATAAAGCCAGAATGCATTACAGAAGACTGATAGAAAAATTCTCAGAACTATAATTAATAAAAAACATCAGGTGGATGGTCAATGGCGTCTATTACCAAATGAAGTGGTTTATAAAGAAACTGAGTCTATAGTCGATACTATGCGAAAAAGGCGAATTGCTTTTTTTTTTGTCATATCTCACGCCTGCCGGATACCAGACAATTAAAAGTATTATTTAATTATTTTTTCAAAAGTAAAACAAAGAACTCTTGGTTTATGGAAATTCAAAATGATCTGGATGAACTCGGCTTGACAATGTCCCAAATTGCTAACAAAGATGAGAAGAATATCTTGAAAAAAAAAAGAACATCCGACTTCCCTTAAAAACCTTTACCCACAAAACTTACACCATAAGCGATGCAGAGAGAGCGGCAAGGTCGACTGGAATGAAAATGTTTTGGGAAAAGAAGAAAAATAAGAAGCTGAATCTTTAATATTGTTTTTGAGACATGTATATACTTTTGGTTAAGTGCTCCAATGAAGGCGTAACATATGTAAATAAATAAATAATGTCAGAATGGAAAGAAGACGACGGACACCCTGAAGACTAAGGAATCGATAGAAAGATGAAGTGGAGGTGGACTTGCAAACAATGAACGTACGACCCTGGAGAACAGCTGTCCAAGATCGAGATCGATGGGAATCGGTGGTTGGGGAGGCCAAAGCTCACATCGGGCTGTAGTGCCAGATGAAGAAGAAAGAAGTTATGCAAAGGACCATATTTCCTAAGAAACATAAAATTTGCATTATTGTAACAAGACAACTGGCATCGTGACTGCTGCCAATCTCCAAGCTACTCTCGTGTTCATAATTCTCGTCATCATCCTGACACATTTGACTTCAAGAAGTTATTCACAACAACATCCGTCAACACCATAATCCATACTCGTATAACCCAATCATGACCTTCTTTATTTTGTCTTCTGTCGTCAGCTATCAATACCAGACCTAACCTAACAATTACTTATTATTAGCTCGTGGAGCGCCAACAAAACAGCTGATGATCACACCCCATATTGCTGTTTTACTGCGTTGCCACATTTGAAAACGCCTTACGTGTTTGGTTAGTGGTTTGTAGCGTGTCTTTCTGTTGACGCCAGTAGCGAATATAAAATTCAGTCACAATGAATTCTCGACCAACGTCGACCATCGTCTTCTGCGTATTTTATCACTTGGTGTTCAAACCGCCGCCAAAAGGAACAGAAATATCGCGGGCAAGACATGTGATGTCCAGTGGGTCTGAGTTCTATCTTAAAATTACTATGACCATCTTTATCACTCACTCACTCGGAAGGCTTCTATGGGACACGAAAACCTGCCCGCGCTGATCTCCAAATATGCCTCCACTGAACTCCGTTTTGGGCGAATTCTTGCCAGTTGTCTACATTCAGATGTCTGCTAAGTTTGGAGATTTCATTTTCCCAGGAACTTTGTGGTCTTCCTACTGGCCTTTTTTCCTCTTGGTTCTTCTTTAAAGATCATCCTATCGTCACCCATCCTTAGTAAATGACCAGCTCATTGAAGTCTTCTGGAGTTAATGATGTTGAGTATTGGTACTTGCTGTGATATGTCTTTATTTGATATTTTTTTTCCAGGTTTGAGATGCGGAGTCAAAAAATGGTCCAAGAATTTTCCTATACACTTTATTTTTGTAATCCTACAACTGGTGTTCTTCCTGTTTTGTTAAACTCTATGATTCTGCACCATAAGTTAGAACTGGCCTAATGGTGATATTGTATATTTTCAGTTTTGTATTTCTCGTCAAAAATTTGGATGCCAGTAAAAACTGCAGAGAGTCTCTATGATTCTGTTCATCAATCATGACTTCTAGGAATTTGAAATGTTCAACCCTCTCAAAACTATGCTTGCCAATAAGAAGAGGTAATCCATTTCCAAACAGGTCAATATTCCTCCTCATTACCATGTACAGTAGAACTCCAATTGTCAGAATCAATTGGGACTGGATAATCAAAAATTCAGATAATTGGACTTTTCCGAAAAAAGGGTATACATACAGGGTCTTTCATATAAAGTAATAACGCCAAGTGGCGGTTTTATTATCCGCTAGTGCGGTGGCCTTGGCCGAGCTTGTGGCCCCCTGATTTAGGCGTGTGTGTAATCCTATATGAAATATTACCTTATAAAAGATGCTGGAAGGGTCATTCTTCTTGGGTTACACAGGCATTGTATCTGGTAACCACATTCTGGCTGACGTGAGTGAGTTCTGCCACTGAAATGTTTCTGATCTTTTATTGAGCGCTGAGCCAGTAATGTCAAACTTATTTTCAATTACGTGAATCTGTGCTAGTGAAGGTGGCACTTCATCAGGAAATTGCTGAGCAAATGCATCACGTACCCGCCGAGCCGACTCATACTTAAATTAAGTTTTACATACAAAAATACGATGCTGTAATGATAACTCTCTCGCCATGTTGAGACTGGCGACTGAACACCTGCACGCTTATTGCAAGGTCAAGTACGTAATATGCGCGCGCTTTCAGTACTACAACAGGGGGCCGTGGCGCGCCACAAGTTCGGCCAAGGCCACCGCGGCTGTGGATAACAAATCCGCCGCTCGCCGTTCTTACTTTATATGAAAGACCCTGTATGTATTTTAAAGAAAAGGAGCTTATTTTCGGTAGGCCTACTGTAAGCATTTGTAATTATGTAATTAAATGAAAAGGCAACACTTGTACAAGTGTTGTCAATAGTAGTAAATGAAAGTCATTGTTTGCTGAACATCTCTGTCAAAGTAAGCTCATCATCCCGATAATAGCGGCTTTGGTGGCGTAATTGGTAGCATGCTGAACTGCTGTGCCCAAGATTGCGGGTTCAAACCCGGCCGAAGTCATCGGATTTTTTTAAGAGTGTTAGGATGCCTCAGTATGCCTTCCTTCGGAGGGGAAGTAAAGCCGGCGGGCCCATGTCGTAGATTTATGACATGTAAAAGATCCTTCCACTAACTAAACTTGTGTGAAGCTAAATTTCTAGGTTAGATTTCGTTGCAACGTTCTATCAAAGTTCCAACATTCACCACTAGGTGTCCGTGACATCTGGTAGCAGAAGTTGGAACTACTTGAAATTGAACGGAACTTGTAGCTCACTCCATGGGTGTCCGCATTGAAGCAGCTACAGCCTCTGGCGAACCGAACACGTCCTCGGACACTCCCGGCACTAAAAACCGTATGATAAATAAAATAAGATCCCAATAATGTTCGCGCTGCGCCTACACTAGCTTCGTGGAAGAAAGGACAATAGCGCGCGTACAAAGAATCATTATTTTGCAAATCGCAGTACGTTTACGTCCTTTTTTTTTTTTTTTTTGCTGAAAGCGATTCGGATAGTCGAAGTTCGGATAATTGGAGTTCTACTGTACTGAGCTTTTTGTTCATTAATTGTAAGGACTAATTTTAAAGCTATCTCCTATGACTGCGTCAGAAATTAATACGAGTTATATGCGAGTATGGTTACATTGTTAGTGTGGAATGTTGCAGATGATCAGCATGGCTGCCTTACTGTGTGGGGTGGGCCAGACGCTGCTCAAACCTTTAAAAGTGCCTCTAGTCAAGAAGGGAAGGAAGAAGAAGGAGAGTTGCAGCCCCCAGCAGGTCAGTACAAGTACACTGCATTTGCAAAAACAAAACTCAAATTTTGAGTCCATTATTTAAATTCTGGGAATATCATGAATTTTTGATTATTTTTCACTTATTTTAATCGATAAGCTTAATTGTATTTACAAGGCGGTGCTAGGAGCCTCCAAAGTCCATACTAAATTAACAAACACAACAGTGGTATAGGCCAGGGTTGTCACTCAATATAATTTATTTTTAAATCCTATTTGAGTTCCAGAGAAATGCATGAAATTTGCACATTGTGAAGAAGGGGAAAAACCACACCGAAACGGTCAATAACGGGGAAAAAATACAACACACAATAGTGTATTATTTCTTTAAACAAGCCATTAAACTCTCATTTTTATTCTTCATAATTAACAAATATAAGTGGTGAATTTCCAAGAAAAAATCACAAATTTATTTTGATTTTGCAGTGATGATGATCGTATGGCCTCCGGAGAGGCAGAGTGCAGGTCTTTCTAATTGACGCCCGTGGGCGACCTCTGCGTAGAAATGATGATGAAGACGTCACACATACCCAGTCCCCGAGCCACGGGAATTAACCCCAGGAGATTAAAATCCCTGATGGCTTGGCCGAGAATCGAACCCGGAGCTCTTAGGGCCAAAGCCTAGCGCGCTAACCATTTAGCCACGGAGCCGGACAGTATTACAGTATATTGCAGTATTACCATTATATCACCCGACAGTAGTGGCTACGCTGGCTAAAGCGAAGCATTAGGTCCTGGGGCCAAGCTCTCTGCTGACTCGGTAGACGCGTGGGTTCGAGCCCCACCGTCGGCCGTCCTTGAAATGGTTTTCCATGGTTTCCCATTTTCAACACCAGGCAAATGCTGGGACGGTACCTTCTGACAGGCCTCGGCCGCTTCCTTCCACATCCTTGCCCAGTTTCTTTCACCATCATTCATTTAATCTCTCATAACTCCTCTCATGAGGTTGGCGTCAGGAAGGGCATCCGGCCGTAAAACCCATCGCCACAACGCCTTCCATCGCATCTCATCCCCGACTCCGTTGGAAAATGGGAATAATAATACCATTATTTCAGCACCAAATCTCATCATTTGACCCGAAAGTGGAATTGTTAAGGGGCAGAACAGCTAGGTCATCTGCCCTTCTTAACGCGGATTAAATTATTCAAATTTGGAATGCATTAAAATTTGGAAGTGGATGTCTATATATGAAAAAAAAAAGGCTTAAAATAATAAAACAAAAAATTTAATAAAACTTAATAATTATAATAATGAAAAATATATGGAAAAACAAAAATCAATTTCAAAAAAGAACAAGTCTTTGAGTCAATATTCACTTGTAAATTTAGATTGCTGGCCCTAACCCACTCTCACTTATAAAGCTGTTACCACGTCATCGGCTAATATAAGTTTGAGTGTCATCTGCAAACCTAAGTTTCTTCGTAAGTCAGCAAGATCCACGCACTCCGTCGTAGTAAATACGGCTCCACAGGTGCGAGTGGGTGGATCTTGTATGACCTATGCTTAGCCTACACATAATGACGGACTCCCTCCGTGACCGGAAATAAGCATTATCATGACCACATTATTGCTAAAAGTAGCAACGTTACAGTTACGAATGTCGTTCCTCCCCAACCCTCAATTTTAGTCGTAGTTGCTACATGCAGGATGTCTACCAAAACCAACTAACAGCTTTCCCTGATTTTTCCAGATATCGGGAAATTCCCTCAAAACTGTAGCGGCCATAATAAATATATAAAACCAAGTTTATACTTAAAGAGAATTTCAAAAAGTGCTTGAACAATAAAGGGTAGCATGACAAAGTTTAAAATACAAAAAAAACAACTATATTTTGCCAATTTCTAAATTTTTCCTCCACAAAAACTATTGTACTTGCGGGTATTGAAAGTGGCTCGTCAATATTCATGCTCTCAAAATTCATACAGTTACACATTTATATACAAATACACATGTAATCTATGTGCTCTATCTTACAAGAAATCAGAGCTTACCAACATACATCTACAACAATCATCACCAGAATATACTTTTCCCAAATCGAAATATAAATTCTTAATTTCCAATTATTCAAGGTTGGTCCTTATAAAGCTAAAATTCCCCGAGTGTCATTAAAATACCCTGATAATTCCCTGAGTTTTCCAGGATTTAAACATTCCCCGAGTATTCCCTGCTGCCCGTTTTCCAGAGAGTAGACACCCGGTAACATGTAATACTACAAAAATCCTCATTTGTAACCAAGTTCATAGAAAACACAAAATTTGGAAATCATAATTTTTGTATTTTTAAATACTAAAAACCACAAACACTATTTATTGGTAATTGAGCATGTGGGATTCCTTTCCTTTGATCAGACACAGTCTCCTCCGTCGCGTCAGCTGGAGTGCTTCAACCGCATGGTGTCGGAGATCCAGGGAGCGGCGGAGACGCTAGACCAGGCCTTGGACTTCTGGGAGATGCTGGTGATGGAGGAGAGCGCGTCGGACGAGCTGGCGGCGCAGCTGTGCGGCCTGACGCTGGCGACGGGCGACCCCTCCCTCACCGAGTCGATCAGGACCAAGCTCACGGACAGCCTGCGGGGCTCGCTCAAGGAGATCCGCCAACTCGTGCAGCTCAAAGTGAGATACGTGGCCAGCGCAAGGGTCTAACTCTTCGTCAAGGACAATTTTTTAAAAGTTTCTTCTGGCAGATTTGATCTGTCGTATGTTTACCTGTCGTTTATTCTGTTGTTATGTAACCTAGAATTTTTTTTTTTTTTTTTTTTCCCCTGCCCCCAATCAATATTTTTAATGTTGTTGAACTCTTGAGTAAATCTCCTTCATACAAGTGGTGTGTCTGGCGAGTGATGTCTGCCGCCGAGGAGGGGAGAAGTAATGTGGCCGCACGCTTCGCTGGATGTAACAAACAGGCCCTTAGCCTTTAGGTCCTTTCAGCGGCTGTGATCCCCGAGGTCCGGGTTTGATTCCCATCTCTGCCATCCTAGAAATGGTTTTCTGTGGTTTCTCCACTAACTACTCCCAGCGAATACTGGGATGGTTCCTGATTTAAGAGCATGTCTGCCTCCTTCCCAATCCTAACCCTCATTACTAGGGACCGGATTTTTAGGTTTTCAAAAACATAATACATTTTTTCGAGTTTTTAAATAGTTTTTTATGTTTAAAGTGTAGCAAAAGTTGACATAAACTGCTCAAGTCTAAAAATGAATGCCTTGACTTTCATAGTGCTCCAAGGAACAACAAAATTCAACATGCAACCTGCCCTCTGGGTGTCAAATAACAAAGCTTGCACCCGCCACCCGAGGCCATACAATATTAAATTAAGTAGACAATCTGATTGCAACAAGAGTGTAAATATTTTTCACAATGATACGTCTCTTATGAAATTATCACCAAGAACTTCGCACTCTTAAAGGAATATTTGCTCCTTAAATATATTAATTATTCAAATTCAATAAAACCAAGGATGTCAGAGCTGATTTTCACACTGTAGGCCGTTTGTTTAACTTTGTTTATTTAGAATATAGGGAACTTGGAAATAATGAGAGATTTATCCCCACTTTCCTGATGGTAAATAACCAAACAAGATATAATCTGAAAAGTGCTGAAAGTATTTGAACTTTCTGGGAGGTACGATTTCTGTCAATGAACTAGAGCTAGGAATAAACACTGTCTTCAGGTTTACTTTTGAAACTTATGGACTAAAAATTCAAATATACTTCAATAAATGGAACAAAAATAAAAAATATCAGAAAGATGGACAATGGCGGACAGTACCAAATGAACTGGAGCCCAAAACTGATACTATTTGGAAGAAACGTATTTCTTATTTTGGTCACATTATGAGGACATCGGAAACCAGATTATCGAGAAAAATTGTAGAGAAACTTTGGAATATGAAACAACAAGTACGATGGATAAAGGAAATTAGAGAAGATATGAAAGAATTAGAAATAACCTTCGATGACTTGCAAAACAAAACAAAACAAAACATTTATAAAAACTGAAACACATAAAAATAAGATATCAAGCAAAAATAGACAAAACGTCATATGGTAAAAAGGGTATTTACAGATGAGGAACGCCTGAGAAGATCAGAGCGAATGAAAAGCCACTGGGCAACTTGGGAAGCAAAATAACTGAGGAAGAGGACCAAGAAATGATTGACTGAAGTGGTCCAATGAGGCTGTAAAAGAAGAAGAAGAAATTAATCAAAACTGTTATTAGGTATTTTTAGGTACTTGCATATCATTTAGGTTCTACAGAATTCATGAACATGGCTCCTTTGAGTGTGATTCGTAAAAGTATTAAATTATTTTGGTATTTAGAAGTAAGGAAAAAAAATAGGTAAAAAGCTAAGAATCCGGTCCCTAATCATTACATATAAGCACTCTCCTATAGACAAATCCTATACACGCAAGACTAAATGGCCAAGATGTTGCAAGCCTCTACACAACTTTTGATTGCATTCGTCATTGAAACACATGAAGAATCCACGCACAAACAATCAAGAGCAGAAAGTGATGGTAGTAATTCACATTGGTCCAATCTTGCAATATTCCTTTTAATATTGATCCAATCACCAACACAATGAAGAAGAAAAGAATTTCATATTTTTTTCACATCTTATGGCTTCCAGAAAACAAAATTGTACACCAACTAGTGATGAGAAATCTAGGAAAGAAAACTGGAGGAAAATGGATTCAAGAACTCCAACAAGATCTCAAAGCAGTTGGACTCGAGATAACAGATGCCGAGGAGAAAAATAAAATTAACACCATTCGTAAAACTCACAAATTTTCTGCAGAAATGATACATAGAAAGCCTATAGAGATTTCCGATAAGTTGAGAAAATCCCGATCTGAAAGAATGAAAAAGTACTGGAAAGAGCGCAAGAACCAAGCAGTACGATCTTCAAAGAAGAAGTGATTGTGGAACGACTCAAGTGGTCTGATGTGACCAATCATGATTAACACTAAAAGTGATAAAAATGTCCAGCATAACTCAACACATTGCTAGCGTTTCGCCCCAGCGTGCCAATTGGGCTCTTCAGTTGGTAAAGGCATTTCCAAGATGCGTAGCAGGTACACACTGAGAAGGCCATGCAGGACGCCTCACCACATATGCGGCCACGTCACGAGCATGCCAGTGCACCACCGGAGTCAAAAACTCCACTTCCAAAAACAATAAACCTTGCTTTGGCATTGAATACAATCAAAAGTTCTCGAAAGAGAAACAAAATGAGTACACTCTGGTATACGAATACCACTCACCGTCCAATAATCCCAGCAGCCAAATTTTAGCTAGGAAATTGCAAAGAGGAATTTCTTTTTCAAGTTTTATGGGTTTCAAAAAGCTTGGTGTCACACTCAGGTAAATTGAAATTCATCAGCTGATGTAACGATGTCACAACTTTAGTTCTCGATGTACTGCTCGGTAAACTGTTCACCAGGGCTTCTGTCGCATTCCTTCTCCCCTTCTCGGTGCCCGATTAGCATTACAGAAGAAGCATTCTGCGGGAAGAGATCGACCGGAGAATCGAGGATGCAGTGAAACAGTTGGTAAGTTGCAACGTGTTGCGGTACAATAGCATGTTTTGTACGTTCTAACCCACAGATTTATACCAAAACAAAGGTGCATAAATTTTTGACGCTATTTTTTTCAATGTTGCCGTGGTAATC
Source organism: Meconema thalassinum (assembly GCA_946902985.2). Lineage (NCBI taxonomy): Eukaryota > Metazoa > Arthropoda > Insecta > Orthoptera > Tettigoniidae > Meconema > Meconema thalassinum. Next base: position 188,027,567 of record OX336388.2, on the reverse strand, counting down.
TAGTGAAATAATCGCTTATCAGTTCGTCAACACAAGATAATCGTAAATATATAAAATATATAACCTGAGAAAATTTACATGTGATTAATAATATATCCCTTGGTATATTGCATTTGCAGATGATGTAGTAATTTGGGGGTAATACAGAGAAAGAAGTACTGGAGAGGTTGGCCACCTGGAACAACTGTCTAAAAGCACACGGATTATCAATAAACAAATCAAAAACTGTAGCGATGTCAGTCAACAGACAGAACAAGAAAGGAGAAATAAGGCTTGAAGGTACACAGCTTGAAACAGTAGACCAGTTTAACTATCTTGAGTGCATTATTTCAAGCAATAATAGGATACAGCATGAGATCAACAGCCGAACCCAAAAAGCAACCCAGTTCTACCATCAAGTTCGGAACCTACTCTGGAAGGAACAAGTCCCCTTGAGATCAAAACAGACGCTCTTTCAATCATACTTTACCCCCATAATAACATAGTCTAGAAACCTGCACAACAACCAGACAGATAGCAAACTACAAGCAGCAGAAATGAAGTTTCTACGAACAATGGTCCAAAAAACTAGGAGGGATAGGGTAAGAAATGAAAAAATTAGGGAAGATGCTTGAGTGTACCCAACTTTGAAAGAAAAAGTGACAAGGGCCATTTGAGATGGTTTGGCCATGTCAAGCGAATGGACGAGGGAAGGATTGCAAAACAAAGACTACACACAGATGTGGTTGGTAGAAGACCAAGGAAGAGATGGCTAGACCAGGACATAGGAACAAGGGTAGTTAGCTGGGATAGAATCCTGAAAGAAAATGGTACATGGACAGACGCAGGTGGAGGGCGCTCGTAAACTACACCCGGGCAACTGGAGTAGAAGACAGATGATGATGATGGGCTACATAAGAGGGCGAAAACTATACTATGAGATTTTTCGCTTGTCAAGCAAGCATCATCAGATCCAAAAATACAGGACAAATTGCTCTACTAAACATTACCAAACCCACAAATGGTCTCTGCCCTCCAAAAACTTAGAAAGTGTGGCAACTACTGATAAATACTAAAGCATTAACCCGAAAAAAGAACTACAATCGAACTATTGTATCTCGAATTTTCGATATGTAGTAGTAATTTTAATTTCCCGGCGAAGTTCTACACAATTTATGTCATGGTTTTTCTATAGTTCGAAGTCCTATTATTCCAATATTTCGACAACTCGAATGATATTTTGTTCCCCAGACATAAAATATTATTTTCTTTAACTCAAAGTTGGGGGTCAAAACGCAGTTCAATTACGTTCTTCATATTACACAGTCATCATCTTCATCATCATTTCCCCTTATCCAGCTCCTGCCGGGTCGGGGTATTTATGGCACTTCTCCACTTTCCTTCCACCATTCTTCTTCCACGATCTTGTCCCAGTCCAGATTTCTTTTTCTTACGCTGTTCTTCACTGACTCAATCCACCTTGTTCTAGGTCTTCCTCTTACCCTTGCACTTCGCCTCCAGTATCTGTCTTGGTATTCTATTTTCCTCCATCCTCTTTACATGTCCAAACCACCTTAGTTTATTCTTCTCAATTCTCTCATTTAGTTTTCCCATCCCAACTTCCTTCCTAACATCTTCATTCCTCACTCTGTCTTTCCTTGTCTTTCCTATCATACTTATTAGGAATTTCATTTCACTGGCTTGGATTCTACTCTCTTGCCTGCTTGTCAGGGTCCAAGTCTCAGCTGCATAAGTTAATATGGGAACATAGTACACTTTATACATTACCTCCTTGCATTTCCTTGGTACTTCCTTATCCCAAACAAGTTTTCTTACACTTTGATAGAATGCATTGCTCTGCTATACCCTCCTGCCAATCTTCATGTCCAACCTACCAGTTTGCATCAATTCACTTCCTAGGTATTTGAACGTGTCCACAACTTCCAAACTCTGACTTCCAATTTTCACAGTGCCCTTTCCTTGTCTTTCCCCTCTTGTCATCACCATGGTCTTGCTTTTCTCTATACTGATTTTCAGGCCATACTTCTGAATATTTTCGTTCAGAGCATCTAGTTGTTTTTGCACTTCTTCGGTGTTCATTCCCCAGACCACAATATCATCTGCAAATAACAGTAACTTCATTTCTTTATGTCCATATGCTTCCTTTGTTTCCTTCACAATTTCATCCATCACCATTATGAACAAGAGAGGTGACAGCACACTCCCCTGTCTTAGTCCAGTCTTGTTCCTAAACCAATCTGTCTTTCCAACTGGGGTCAGTACCCTGCTAACATAGTTGTTGTACATTGCTTGCACCATTTCCATCATTTCACTTCCCAGTCTCTTCTTAACCATGGTTTCCCATACCTTCTCTCTGGGGACACTATCATATGCCTTTTCCAGATCTATGAAAGTCATGATCAAATCCTCTCCATATTCCCAGTTCTTTTTCATCACCTGCCTCAAGCTAAAGATTGGGTCCACTGTGGATCTTCCACTCCTGAAGCCATACTGTTCCTCTTGCAACTCTCCTTCCACCTTTCTTCTCATTCTTCTTTCTAATATCCTTTCCAGTATTTTTACTATCTGTGATAAGAGGGTGATCCCTCTATAGTTATCACACACCTTCTTGTCCCCCTTCTTAAACACTGGTATTATTAGCCCTTTCTCCCAGTCTTCTGGTACACATTTCCGTTTCCACACACACTTTAGCAGTCGATACAACCATTGCATACCAACAGGTCCAGCAGCCTTTATCATTTCTACACTGATTTCATCCACCCCTGTTGCTTTTCCCATCTTCATTTTCTGTACTGCTAATTCCACCTCCAGCATTGTTATATCATCTTCTGTTATAGAGTCGTCAGGTTTTGTCACTTCCATCTCACCAGTACGATTGCTCACATTCAATAACTTATCGAAATACTCCTTCCATCATCCCTTTATCTCTTCTGGGTGTGTTAACAACTCTCCATCTTCCTTTTTCACCAGATTTGTGGTAACTCTTTCTTTCCTCTTACTTCTTAGAAACCCATACAGCATCCTTTTACTGCCACTCACATCTGCTTCCATTCTTCGTGTAAATTCTTCCCAACTTTTCTTCTTTTCTTCTCCTACCACTTTCTTACACCTCCGTTTGCTGTCGTGATACTTCCTTTTGCTTTCTTCTGTTTGATCTCGGTTCCATTCTTTCCATGCAGACTTCTTTTCTTTCACTGCTTTCTTCACTTCCTCATTCCACCACGGTGTCTCCTTCTCTTTCTCTCTTGTTGACGTCCTACCACAAGCACACTCTGCTGCACCAACAAATGCCTTTTTAAAGTGGGACCATTCCTCTTCTATGTTTTCCACTTCAGTAACTGGGATTTGTTGCTTCAATCTCTCCTGAAAATCTTCCTGTACAGTTTTGTCTTTCAATTTCCATACTTTTATTTTACTTTCTCTGATCTCCTTTAGGTTTTCCAATTTTTCCCATCTAAATTTTGCCACCACAGCTCTATGGTCCCCATCAAATGCTTCTCCTGGTAAAGCTGTCACATCTATCAGCTTTCTGCGATTAGTCCTTTCCACCAGAAAGTAGTCAATTACTGATTTTGTTCTTCTATCGCCCCAACCATATCTCGTAATTTTCCTGCTGTTTTTCTTCCGAAACCATGAATTACCCACTATCAGTCCATTCCTTTCACAAAAGTTTACAAGTTCCTCTCCTTCCCGGTTCTTTTTCCCATATCCATATGGTCCAATGACTTCTTCCTTTCCTTGTCTGTCGTTTCCGACTTGTGCATTCATATCTCCCATGATCACCACTTCTACATCTGAAATTACTCTTTCTACATCCTCCAGGAATACTTCAATATCTTCTTCTCTGTTTCCAGTCTGTGGTGCATACACTTGTATGAAGTCCATCACGTCATTTTTCATCTTCATTCTAATTTTCATTATTCTGTCGCACACACTCGACCACTTCAACATACTCCTCCAGTTGTTTCGAGGTTATCAGCCCCACGCCATTTTTTGTCTCTTGGCCACCACTCCAGTATAATGTATATCCTTTCCTCAATTTCTTCCTTCCTTTACCCTTCCACTTCACTTCACTCAGCCCCATCAATCCAACATTCTCCTTCTCCATGAAGTCCACCACCTCCTCCACCTTGCCTGTCAGGGTCATGACATTCATGATTCCCACTTTCATCTCGGTTACTGGTCGTCCATTTCTCACAGTTCCCCCAGTACCAAAAGAACTGTGCGTCGCCTGCAGGGTACGCCCTAACCTTCTCCGAATCATTTGAAGTGCCATTTCCATTTTAGGCTATTATTACGATGGGGTCGCCACTCCCAAAGGCATTTTATGTAACTACTGCCAGCTATTATACAGGCCGCCCCTAACATGGGAAACAGACGCCCTTGCAGCCGCCCCTAACCTGGGAAACAGACGCTGCCGATTGATGCTGTACTCATACTATTCCCTGAGTACTGGGTTGCCTCTTCCGCAATCTCCACCGTTCCGAAGTCCATCTTCTCCGCTGCAGATTCCGTTGAGGTCTTCGCACGTAACCCTGTGCACGGGGCCTATGTTATACCCCATAGGACTGGGTCCTCACCAGAACTTAGCCGGTACTGTAGTTCCATGGTATAACACAGTACCTTTGCCCACCCCCGCGACGTGGACGCGCCTGGCAAGAATTATCCATGTAGCCAATTATAATTGGCTCATGGACCGGGTTAAGGAGCTGTCTAAATCCCGCCTCCAAGGCTCATATTACACAGTAAGAACAAATATTATGAATTTCTGCCTGGTCAATACAGACCCAAAATGGAATCTTCTCCAGTCAAACCTCGATAGGACAATATTCATGGGACCATAAAAAGGATATTGTTATAATTTATTTCTTTTATTTTTATCCATGTGGCTTCCTGAGAAGCTGAGTGCAGGTCTTTCTAGTTGACACCCGTGAGCGACCTGTGCATCGTAATAAGGATGAAGTGATGATGTCACATTTCCCGGGCCCCGGGAATCGAACCCAGGACCCTTTGGGCCAAAGCCTAGCATGCTAACCAAATGAGCCATGGAGCCGGACATTGTTATAATGAGGCGAGTATTACAGTACTGTTCCTTAACCCTCAAACACAAGCGCTGGGGTGGAATCCACCACAAGCTGTTTCATTTTCTTATGAAATGAAAATTCATAGCCTGCTTCCAGTCGACCGACCGGGTCAGGGAATGGAATGAATGAAGTCCCCATCTAGCGGTGAGGATATGAACTGTGCCGAAGCCTGTCGCACTCCCCTGGGGCAATGATTAAATGAATGACAGATGAAACGAAATGATAGTGGAGTGTGTTGCTGGAATGAAATTGTGACAGGGTAAACCAGAGTACCCGCAGAAAAACCTGTCTTCCTCCGCTTTGTCCCGCACAAATCTCGCATGGGGTGACCGGGATTTGAACCACAAGACCGGCGGGCTGCCGCCTAAGCCACAGAGGCTCCTCATTTTCTTATGTAATTTACAAATCTTTTTCCAATTTTTTCTCCGTCAATGTACCTTCTTCGCACGTTCACTCAAGGTCAACCATTTCCTGTCAGACAGTGCACATCGTAATAACTGACTGGGGTGGATTCCACCCCAACGAGTGTGTTGTGTATGTAAAATGAATTGCAAGCAACACGGGCATTTCTTTTGTGTGTGTATCTTTGTTGCTGCAATTAAATATTTGGTTTTCTTTTCAGCCGTTCACTTATGTACGGTCTGGTGGTGTTACAGTAGACTATTAACTATGTGTTGGCGGAACTTTTATTTTATTCCCATGTTATTTTCAGTGATGAACAAAATTTGCAGCCGGTACGGAATGGATACTTTTGATAGTGGCCAGGAATTTCTCAAATAGTTGCTTTTACAGCAAAAGCACACGTAGCATATCAGGCTACTATCCAAACCTTAACCATTCATTTTAGGGCAGCAGTGAAGCACAGTTGTTCTGAGGTTGAACCTCCTTCTTCCCCCACCAAAAATTTTGATAACTTCCGGTCACTGTGATGTTTGGCCTCAAAGAAAGAACAGAACACCTCGAACATAAACTTGTCTGCATGTAACAGAATCATTGACTGTGAAGAGTGCACTCCTGAGTGAAAGCTCTTATCACCACAACTCGCCCCACCCCCAACACGTAACTTGCAGGACTTACCGGTATTTAAAAGCTATATAATTCAGTGTTATTGTTGCCAAGTACCGTGCCATCTTTGATATTAATATTTTGTGTTTATTTAGCGAGGAACATTTTCTCATATTTTAAGATAGGTAATTTCCAGCGAAAGTTCAACCTCCGTATTACTGTTTTTAAAAAAATGTATTCCTAAAATGCATAATTGGCGGCTTGGTGGCGTAGTCGGTAGCATGCTGAGCTTCTATGCCCAAGATAGCGGATTCGAAGCCGTCAGATTTTTTAAGAGCGTCAAAAATCCCTCATTGTGCCTTCCTTCGGAGGGGAACTAAAGCCAGCGGTCCCATGTCATATCCATGGCATGTTAAAGAACCTTCCACTAATTGCACCTGTGTGAAGCTAAATTGGATAGGTTAAGAATGTAAACAATGCTCTTAGGTTTCTACGTTCGTTGCCAAGAGCCGACTGCGGTGGCGTCTAGTAGCCAAGTTCTGAACTTGGTCTAGTAGTCGTTGACGGTGGCGCTTGGCGGCAAAAGTAGGAACTATTTGAAAAATTCTAAGTTAAATAAAAAAACAGATAACACACACTAATACATTCATCACAATTAACACCGGTTATCAGACAGATTCTACACACACCCAAAGAACACGGGGCTACATGACCGCTTTGTCGCAGCCCCTAAACTTAAGAACCAACAGACCAAAACGCATAATTATCTTTTATTTACTACATCATATATAAGCTCCAAGGTAAGTTTATTAATAATTTAATAGGATTTATGACAAATATAATAGTTCCGCCTGATCAATACTTTTTATTACAATAGATCACAATGTGTTCTGTTGGGACATGTTTCGGGGCCTATGTACTTAGGTACCCTTCACCAGCGAATACATACACTGGTCGAAAAAAGTTTTGCATATTTCATGATGTCGTATTTTCATTGCTGTATGACGACATTTCGTTTTTGCACATTGGCTCATGTGTTAACTCTTAAGATAACACGTTTGTTTGTTTGTACCGTACACTGTTATCGGACATGGAGTTTGTGAATACAACCTGCACACATGGGGGAAGTGGCCAAACCCCTGCTGTGATTGCGGTCCATTGAACCAGACCACATCAGGCACATTGTCGAAGGTTGCAAACTAAGAGCGTACTTTGGTGACCCTAACAGTGCTACACCATCGAGCCTGGACTGGACATAAGGTTGAATATCTGTGCTAGTATGTACTTGTTATTATTGTGTTTCATGTGTAATGCCATACGCTACATAAATAAATAAAACTGTTATCGGATAAAGCACGTGTATTATATTAGGTCCACAAATACATAAGCCTGCAATATACAAAACGTTTTTTACCAGTGTATATCAGACATTAGTGTAACTAGCAAAATACATCGAAAACTAACGTAAATTCTTAGAATACACATGACTCGGTAATAGTGATGAGATGAGGTTAATAATAATATCGTATGGCCTCGGGTGCCTGGTGCAAGCTTTGTTAATTGACACCCAGAGGGCAACTTGCATGTCGAATTTAGTCGTTCCTTTGAACGCTATGAAAGTCAAGGAGGTTAGATATCTAAGCTCCTTGACACTATAGCACTTTCTAGTAGAGAAAGGAGGAACTTTGTGTTAGCCGAAAATCCCGAGATTAATTTTGCCATTGAACACTGCCTACTGAATTCAAATGGGTTCTTTTTAACATGCTAACAACGTATGACATCCATGTCGTGATTTTTGTCACTTACCAGGGCCAGGGACGAACCTGCAATCTTGGGGTTGGTAATCCTACACGTTAACCACTCACCCGATCAGAATATTATTATCCATTTCAGGTCTGTATTGAATATGTTTACTAATAAAACTATCAATGTTCTCCGTTTTTTCAATACAATATTAATAGTCTTATTTATAGAATTGGGTACATGTTTCGCACAAACGTTAGTGCTTCCTCAGCCCAAATATACATTATGACATAAACAAATATTACTCACTTATCAAATACATACAATGTATGTATGAACGCTATGAAAGTCAAGGAGGTTAGATATCTATTTGATAAGTGCGTAATATTTGTTTATGTCATAATGTATATTTGGGCTGAGGAAGCACTAACGTTTGTGCGAAACATGTACCCAATTGTATAAATAAACTATTAATATTGTATTGAAAAGACGGAGAATATTGATAGTTTTATTAGTAACCACTCACCCACTGTGGCAAGCATGAGATGAAGTGATTAAGGCTAAGTTGCTATTAGCAACAAACAATGTGGAAGATGTGAGCATAAACAAAGGGCACTTAAAAACACTTATTATAAGGAAAAACATTTAAAATGCCCTTTGTGTGCGGAGCACTATCACTATAGATTTACGAGTTTGTGACTAGCTTGTGCGACTCATGAAAATTAGACACTTTCTAGATCATCATGATATAGCTCATTGTAATAAAGTTCTGAGGGAGACGAAGCACACGCTTCAGTGTGACCACTGGGTTATTGGTGGAAGGCCTATCATATGGCTCCTGTGATCAGGCTCCGTCAGATGAAGCATACTTAGGAAGTCCCGTACGCCACCAATGCTGGAAAACAAAATCAATAGAACTCTGCAATTCTTCTAGGATTGTGCCGTGTCTTGTGTGGGGTTTCGCCTAGGACACCAAGCTGGCTCATCGGCGGGCTCTTGGTGTCCCCGCCCGGACCCCCACTGGAGTAGCTAACTGTGCGCCACGTCCCATTATATAAGGTGCAACTGCACCTCTTGACTGTGAGAACTAAAAGCTCAGGCAGCCTCAACCTCCCTATGAAGGCTTCCTAAAATATGGTATATTGGCTTTCTCGGCCGTTGTTGTTTGAGTCTTCAGTCTTTTGACTGGTTTGATGCAGCTCTCCATGCCTCCCTGTCCTGAGCCAATCGTTTCATCTCTACATAGCTACCACATCCTACATCAGAGGCTATCTGTTTAACATATTCTAACCTTGGTCTACCCCTACTGTTCTTGTCCTCGACCCTTCCTTCCATAACTAAGCTTGCTATTCCTGGGTGTCTAAGTATGTGTCCTACCAACCTATCTCTTCTCTTCATTAGCAGTCGCCAGAAACATCTCTCCTCTCCCACTCGCCTTAATACCTCTTCGTTTGTAACCCTATCTACCCATCTGATCTTCATCATTCTCCTGTAACACCACATTTCAAATGCTTCAATTCTCCTCTTTTCTGCTGCACCAATAGTCCAAGTTTCACTTCCATAGAGCGCCACGCTCCAGACAAAGGCTTTCAAAAGTGACTTCCTAATACCTAAATCTATATTCGATGTCAACAGATTCCTTTTTTGTAGAAAGGCTTTCCTTGCCTGAGCCAACCTACTTTTTATATCCTCTTTGCTTCGTCCATCACTGGTTATTCTGCTTCCTAAGTAACAGAAGTTTCCTACTTCCTTCAGCTTTTCACCTGCCAATTTGATCTCTATAGAGGTTTCTGATTTATTTCGGCTGCATTCCAGTATTTTTGTTTTACATTTATTAATTTTCATCATGAATTCCTTCCGTAAGACGGAATCCATACCATTCAAAAACTCATTCAAATCCTCAGGCTTGTCGGCCAAGATGACGATGTCATCAGCAAATCTCAGAGTTGAAATTATTTCTCCTTGAATCTTCACTCCCACTTTAAATTTTTCTCTAATTTCCTTCATTGCTTGTTCAATGTAAAGATTGAAAAGTATGGGTGATAAGTTGCAGCCTTGCCTTACACCTTTCTGAATACCAGCTTCTCTCTCATGTCCTTCAGCTCGAATGACTGCTGTCTGGTTTCTGTATAGATTGTATATCACCCTCCTATCCCTGTACTTTAGTCCAATGGATTTCAAAATGTCAAACAATTTAGTCCAATCAACGTTATCGAAAGCCTTTTCTAAGTCTACAAAAGCCATGAACGTTCTCTTATCTTTCCTTATTCTACCTTCCAAAATCAGCCTAAGACTTAGTACAGCTTCCCTTGTTCCTACATTTCTCCTGAAACCAAACTGGTCTTCACCCAACTCCGTTTCTATCTGGCTTTCAATCCTCTTGTAAATTATTCTAGACAGGATCTTTGAAGCATGAGTAATCAAGCTGATTGTACGGTAATCTTCACATCTGTCAGCTCCCACTTTCTTTGGTATAGGGATGATAACATTCTTCTTGAAATCAGGGGGTACCTCACCTGTCTCATAAATCCTACACACGAAGTGAAATAACCTGATCAGACCTTCATCTCCTATGCAGCGTAGCAACTCAATCGGTATATCATCTATGCCTGGTGCTTTGTTCCGGCCTAAGTCCTCTAATGCTCTGTCAAATTCTGATCTCAATATTAAATCTCCTTTTGCATCCTCATCAATTTCCTCCTCCCTTTCCATTACATGATTCTCAATCTCCTTTCCCTTATACAAGCACTCTATGTAAGCTTTCCATCTCTCGATCTTTTCTTCCCTATCTGTTAGAGGCTTTCCATTTGTGTCCTTAATATTACAGCACTTAGTCTTCTTTTCCCCAAAAGTATTCTTAATCCTTCGATAAGCTGTGTCTACTTTTCCTAATTTCAGACAATTTTCTATACCTGCACATTTCTCTTTCAACCATTCTTCTTTCGCTTCCCTGCACTTCTTGTTAACCTCATTTCTCAAACGTCTGTATTCTGCTTTCCCCTTTTCATCTCTTAGATTCTTGTGTTTCCGCCTTTCATCCATCAATTCTAGTATATCCTGAGTGATCCACGGTTTTCTACCTATTCTTTCTTTCCTACCAATGTTTTCTTCTGCGGATTTTGTTATTTCATTCTTCAAAAGTGCCCATTCGTCTGCAATTGAAGTTTGTTTAGGGATTTTGATTAGTCCTTCCTTTATACTTTTCTTGAATCTTTCATTTACATCCTTCACTTTCAGTCTGTCTATTGCCCACCTTTTTGGCTTTTGACTTTTCTTCAGTTTCTTCAACTTTAATCTGCATTTCATTACAACCAGATTGTGGTCAGAGTTTATGTCAGCACCAGGATATGTTTTACAATCCAAAATCTGGTTTCGAAACCTCTGCTTGACCATAATGAAGTCGATTTGGTAACGCCCTGTATCCCCTGGTCTCATCCATGTGTATATTCTTCTATTGTGGTTATCGAATAAGGTGTTAGCTATGACCAACTCATGTTCGGTGCAGAATTCCATCAGCCTGTTTCCTCGATCATTCCTTTCACCTAATCCAAAATCTCCTACTATCTTCCCTTCTCTCCCTTTTCCTACCACAGCATTCCAATCTCCCATTACTATAACATTTTCATCACCTTTGATATACCTCAGAATGTCATCTATTTCTTCGTAGACCTTTTCAACATCCTCATCATCAGCTTGACTGGTAGGCATATAGACTTGTACCACTGTGGTGCACGTAGGTTTAGTATTGATTTTTGCTACAATAATCCGTTCACTGTATTGCTCATAATATTCCACCCGCTGTCCAAGTTTCCTACTCAATATGAGACCAACCCCTGCTTGGCCATTGTTTGATTTAGTGCTAATGACCCTATAGTCTCCTGACCAAAAGTCCTGTTCTTCCTGCCAGCGCATTTCACTAATCCCAACCAAATCCAACCTCAACCTATCCATTTCCCTTTCTAAGTTTTCTAACTTTCCACTTCCTAGCAGACTTCTAACATTCCACGCTCCGATCCGTAGAATGTCAGATTTCCTTTTTGTCACTTCTGTGATGTTAACCCCCTCTCGAGTAGTCCCCACCCGGAGATCCGAACGGGGGACTAGTTTACCTCCGGATAGAAATTTTACAAGGGAGGAGGCCATCATCACATGTAATTATGCATAGAGAGGTGCATATCCTCGGGAATAGCATACGGCTGTAGTTTCCCGTTGCTTTCAGCCGTGCAGCAGAACGCAGTGTAGCCATTAGTTGGCTTATATTATCAATATCTTAACCGTCTATTAGACTAGTAAAGAATTGATTTATTCTGAAAGGCTGCTACTCCCTTTCAGAATAAGTAAAGAGCAATTCTACTACAAAATACTAACCTTCTACTAACAATTAAATACCAAAATTCTACTAACAAAAAAAAAAAAAAAAAAGTTTCACCAACAAACAAATACTACCACTAAAACAGTCTGTCACCAGGCCCACTCACATGCACCCTCACCAGACACACTCACACACCACAGTCTAATAGAACAATGACATATATCTAATAAACAAATCAACTTCATACTTACAATTAAAACTAACTACATACTTACTGTACTGTAATTTGAATTGACAACATTTACAAAATTTTCTAGAAGATAAATATTAAAAAATAAAAATGTTCAAAGCATATCCTTAATCCTCCAAGAATAAGGAACTTAGAAAGCGGAGAGTCAAACAGGGAGCAGCCCATGTGAAAGCTGCATTCAAAAAGTGAAAAATCTAAAAAACTGCAATTAAAAATTAAAATAACGATATCAGGTTTTTAAGACGATATGACATTATTGAAGTAAATGGTATTACAGACCAATGTGTGTAGTTCGCATTTTTTCCGGGGTTTCAGTTGGAGTTGCTGCGCTCTAGCTATGCATTTGACCCTTAGAGCTCAGCGGTAGGAGAGAGGTGTAGAGCGATGTGGGGAGCATGACAAATACCTCCCTATCAGAGAAGATTGATGCGTGTGACAGTGAATTAAAAATCAATAAAGTTGTGGTTTTGTACTTGTTGAAAACAACCATCCGATGGGATTAAACTGTTGTAATCCATTTCAAGAAAATGTAGAGCATCAATCATAATAGTGGGGGTGGACTTCTGTGTCCAGCTGTAAAGAAATGTGAGGAAAGAATTATGTTAAGTTTAATTCAGTGGAAATCGCTAAAAAAAAATTAAATACCGTATTTGCTCGCGTATATCTCGCGCTTTTTTGACCGAAAATATGTGTGAAAATTTTCGGTGCGAGATATACGCGGGAAATGACCGTATTCCCGAAAAAACACAAAATTTGCGATGTAACAGTAGGCCTACTTGCGTAACTGTTGTGTTGTGGCGCGCTAATCGCTAATTCGAATGTGTCTCAAGGCGGCGAATTTGGCCAACCGCGGCCGAAGACTCGGCGAACGATGTACAGCGTGCTAACACGCACGCTGCGCCGTATGATTGCACGCGGCCGAGCTCTGATGCGACGCAATGCGTAAAGACGAAATCATTGAGATTCGAGAAGACTGAACTGCGTTTCTCTGCGATGTAACAGTAGGCCTACTTGCGCAACTGTTGTGGCGCGCTAATCGCTAATTCGAACGTGTCTCAAGGCGGCGAATTTAACCAACTGCGGCCGAAGACGCGGCGAACGATGTACAGCGTGCTAACACTCACGCTGCGCCGTATTCTTGCACGCGGCTGATCTCTGATGCGACGCAATGCGTAAAGACGAAATCATTGAGATTCGAGGTGACTGAACTGCGTTTCTCTGTGAAGTAACAGTAGGCCTACTTCCGCAACTGACGTGGCGCGCTAATCGCTAATTCGAATGTGTCTCAAGGCGGGGAATTTAGCCAGACGCGGCGAACGATGTACAGCGTGCTAACACGCACGCTGCGCCGTATGCTTGCACGCGGCCGAGTTCTGATGCGACGCAATGCGTAAAGACGAAATCATTGAGATTCGAGAAGACTGAACTGCGTTTCCCTGCGATGTAACAGTAGGCCTACTTGCGCAACTTACGAGCTAATCGCTAATTCGAACGTGTCTCAAGGCGGGGAATTTAGCCAGACGCGGCGAACGATGTACAGATTGCTAACACTCAAGCTGCGCCGTATGCTTGCACGCGGCGCCTCGATCCCTAATCGGCTCGTATCGAAGTTCGGATCAACTCGTTGTTGCTCGCTCTTCCTGTTAGTAACGCTTCGGGTAAGTTCCTGGACAAGGACGACTGTTGTGGTGCGCTAAATCGAACGTGTTTCTACCTCGAGGTTATTACTGTCATTTATATGATGGCGTCAGTAATAAATGCGAGATATATGCGAGTACTTTCCCCCCCCCCCCCCCTGAAATTTCAAATAAAAAAATGGGGTGCGAGATATACGCGAGCAAATACGGTAAGTTGAAAGTTAGTATTTATACTACTTCTTCTTCTGCGTGAATGGGTCTCCTTGGATGGACGTTTAACTGTATTCCCAAATATTACATTCTGTAGACAGTGTGTCATGGGAATTAAAATATTGATTCAGTTGTGAGGGCACCTGGACTGTTCATATCTCTCAGCAGCTTATTATGCTCGCAATTCCAGCTAAGACGCTGTCAACCATTATGAAATAAACACTAGATTTATAGCGCTACACAGGAGTCATGTTTATTTAACTCGACATCAGACGCACCTCTTAGAGCGTTTTGTCGCGGCGATCTCTTAGATCACCTGGTTGTAAAATCATATTGTAACTGTACGTTCTCTAACTTCGGGGGTGGAGGTAATATACACCATAAGGGACACATTTCCTACAAACATTCCTCCTTTTATTGTTACTTTGTCTACATTCCTTCTTCTTTCCATTATCCGCACAGTAATCATTTTCACTTATAAGCATCTTTCTACTTCTTCATCCAACCAACTCCTTGCCAATATCATTTGGAACTTTCTCTTACCAGAATCAGACCTAACACACTAAACCTAACCAATTTTCCTACTCCAATTTCATCTAACCAATCACACAATAATCTCCATAGATAAAACGAACAGGTACTCTAATAACTAAATCTTTCAGCATGGACTCCTAACAAGAATAGTCAAAGATACATATAAAAACAAAACAGCATCGTTAATGGAAATATAAAAATACATGGAGATCTTAAAATAGGATACTGACTAATAATCAGACCTATAACAAAATTTTATAGCATGGAATAAAAAAATAATCAAAGATATATAAAAACAAAAGAATAACGTAAATAGATAAATATACAGATATAAAACTCAACTCCATTATTCATGGCCCTCTTCTCCTTTACTGGTGAACTATTGCAAAGAATCTCAAAGCTCAGCGCTCAGGCCTTACAATAGCCACTGGCAAAGAGTAGCCATGATCCTAATCTAAAAGATCACAGAAAATGAACAGTGACAATTCGCCCTCCTATATATGTAATTCTTGCGTGTGAAACACGTGAGAATCACATTTATATATAAAATAAACAAAGAATAAATTACTAAACATATCACACATACTATCAGAAAATATCACACACAACATAAAACAACTTTTCAGAAGGTCCATTAACATTCCGTTCACTGTATAAACACTTGTGTTAAATTCACCAACATGAATATCTTCGTCAGTTGGAGTAGCCAAAACTATAACATCAAGTCTTTTAGATACTCCTCTTCTATCATTGGATCCGACAACAATATCATAATCAGAATGAACTACATATTCGCATCAAACCAGTCCATTCCGTTATTACTATCATCCTTGTCCTCCCATTCATCGTCATCTGAAGAACCATCATCATCTTCGTCCTCCCCTTTCTCTTCCTGCGCCGTCGTCTGCAACCTTTGCGTCTCCTCCGCCTTCCATCTCGTCTTTTTCTTCATTTGCCATGTCATCCCATACCTCGAACTCCTCATCTTCCATCTCCAACGTACCTCTCTCCTTCCCTTCCTAATTTTTCTCCTGTTCTTTCTTGTCTGTCTCATACTATTCAACACTTCCTTTCTCTTCGTCTTACATCTCATCCTTTTCATCCCCATCTTCCTTCTCCAATGCTTCTTCACCTTATCTTTTTCCAGTCTTCTCCATGACTCACTCTTTTATTTTTACCCTCCTCTTTAGCCTCTTTTTCTTGATTGCTACTGTCTTCATGACCAACCTCATCTGATTCTCCTTTCTCTTCTTCAATTTCTTCCATATCACTTGCTTTCTCATGCCCTTCTGTTTCACCTTCTCCCTTATCCGTTTCTCTTCTTCAGTTTCTTCCATTTCACCTTCTCCGTTATCCGTCCTTTCTCTTCTACCTTGCTATCTCATCTTCTTCCTTGTCCTCAGTTTTATTCTCCTCCTCCATTTGACATCCTCCTTGTTCTCTCTCTTGTCCATTTTCTTTCTTACGCCTCCAACCATCACGTACTTCACACATCTTCTCAATATCTTGACCATCTTTCATCCCTTCTTCCTCTCCATACCATCTTCTACACGCCCTCCAGCATCACGTACTTCACACATCTCCTCAATATCTTGACCATTTTTCATTCCTTCTTCCTCTCCATACCATCTACTACACGCCCTCCAGCATCACGTACTTCACACATCTCCTCAATATCTTGACCATCTTTCATTCCTTCTTCTTCTCTATTACCATCTTCTACACGCCCTCCAGCATCACGTACTATCTCACTACAATACATATGATCTCCACTCTTTGCTCTTACAACTTCCCTTTCTCCTCCTCCTGCTCCTTCTTCTCTTTCTCCTTCTTCTGCTCCTTCTCTTTCTTTCTCCTCCTCCACAGCCACACTCACAGACACTTTCCAAGATTCAACATGTTTTCCTACAGATTCAATTTTCTGACCCTAAGTTATTTTTACTTCCCCTATTTCGTCTTTCACACCTCCTATTTCCTTACCTAACTCTTTCAAAGACCCATCCTGCTTCTTCATAGATTCGAGAAGCGACTCTTCCTGCTTCTTCATAGATTCTTTCATAGCCGTAAGCATTTGGGTCAAACTAGCTTTGCTATTTTGCATGATAAGGCCGTATACTTCCTTTTTCCTGCACTATAGTCACTTTGTTACTTCTCTTTCCTCATACCCTAATTCGAGTCTCACTTTGGTATGTCATATAGTAGAAATTCCCTTGTTCATGCGCCACGTTGGTACGACATTTGTAACTGTACGTCTTCTATTATTTGGGGGTGGAGGTAATATACACCATAAGGGACACATTTCCTAAAAACATTCCTCCTTTTATTGTTACTTTGTCTTCATTCCATCTACTTTGCAAAGAATCTCAAAGCTCAGCGCTCAGGCCTTACAATAGCCACCAGCAAAGAGTAGCCATGATCCTAATCTAAAAGATCACAGAAAATGAACAGTGACAATATATATATAAAACACTAAGGTGTATGTTTCACAAAACTCAACCTCTAAAACCAGAGGACGTTAGAAGGTGCGATTTGTACCAAAATCTTCTGAATCTTCTCAATAGTACAGGAAATATCTTGCATTTCTTGAAAAGTAAATGTAAATATATTTATTTTTATTACAAATATATTATTCCGTCGATCAATACTTTAATCACTTATATTTAACAGTGGTACATGTTTCGGGCCACCTTTCATCATATAGTGTCATGAATATTCCACGCGAACTTTACTCTGGCTACCTCCATGAAATCATGGGCCTGAAAGCCTTTTAATTGTTTTTTAACGACATGTGCATGCATTTTATTCTGTGTGTTGACCTGTTTTTAACCAAGTTTTTATACATGTTTTTTAAGGTTTTTATAGAGTCTTTGATGTGTGTGAAATTGTTCTCTAAATTCATTATGTTGTGGCTGATGAAGGGTGGCCCGAAACATGTACCACTGTTAAATATATGTGATTTAAAGTATTGATCGACGGACTAATATATTTGTAATAAATCATCAAAGTCAATACGGACCAAAAATGGAGGAAATAAATCCCACAATATATTTATTTGTTTATAAAGTGTATTTAAACAAATAAAGGAAGCCTCCGTGGCTCACCGCTGGGTCCGTCGTTCAAATCCTGGTCACTCCATGTGAGATCTGTGCTCAACAAAACGGAGGCAAACATGTTTTTCTCCGGGTACTCAGGTTTTCTCTGTCAAACTTTCATTCCAGAAACACTCTCCGCTATCATGTGTCATTCATTTAATCATTGCCCCAGGGGATTGTAACAGGTTTTGGCAGCCGGCACAGTTCTTATCCTTGCCGCTAGATGGAGGCTTCATTCATTCCATTCCCTGACCCGGTCGGTCGACTGGAAGCAGGCTGTGGATTTTAATTTTCATTTAAACAAATAAACATGACAATATCCCCTGCCAGATCAGTGTCGCAGCGCGAGTTCTCACATAGGTCCTCTAGGTAGTTTAAATGCTCTTATATACATTATTGATATCATCTAGAGCAGGGGTTCCCAACCTGGGGGGGCGTGAAGTGATTTCTGAATTAAGTTTCTTTAACTCGAACATTACAATTTTTTAAAATAAACATTTTTCGAATCTCTCCAAGTGATTGTCACACCAAGTTAATCGTTCAAAAGCACTGGTAATTGCCAACTGTCAGCACAAGCCTCTGCGGAGCTGCGAGGCTGGAGGTGAAATGAGGAATTTGCTGTGTTATACGGAGCAAAATCATGCCAATTTTATCGTCTCGTTGGCATATCTTTGTGATTTCTTTGAAGTTTTGAACAGGTTGAACTTAAAGCTCCAAGGCAAAAACTCCAATATTATGCATTCCTGGAAAAATACAGTTATGGAAACTCCGGCTTCAGTTCAACAACTTCTCATCCTTTCACCGCCTTAATGAAAATTTGCCATAAAATGAACGTGATCGTAATAAACTTTGGTGCAAATTCAGTCACAATTGGATTCCCTGGCACAAGACTTCAACTTCTACTTTCCTGATATCTCGTCGGAAGAATGGTCCTGGATGTTAACAAGAAATTCGTTTGCCATTGACATTGAAGCACTGCCAGCACAGCTTCAAGAAGAAGCCATAGATTTGAGGTGTGAATCAAAGCTAAAAGATGATTCTAAAATATTAGGACTGGGTGACTTTTGGTAAACTGTCTTGCAGTGTATCCTGAATTGGCCAAATTTGCATTACGTGCCATTGTCCCATTTTCAAAGACATATCTATGCAAGTCAGGATTTTCAACGCTGAGTGTCATAAAAATAAAGCAGCGCTGTCGGCTGGATGTTGCAAGTGATCTCCGCTGTGCTCTGTCAAATATCAAACCAAACATACCGAAAACAGTGTCAACCCTCTCACTGACATTTGTTGACTAATTTAAGGATTTGTTGTAAAAGTGTGTTCTTTGTATTGTGCTGAAATGAAGTTAGTACTGTATATAATAGATAGGCCTATTCCATAATGTAGTGTTTATAGGTTAGGTCTATATTCTCCTCATCAATCGAAGAGGTCCCGTATCTGAAAAAGGGGGGCGTCAGCTGACAAAGGTTGGGAACCACTGATCTAGAGTGAATGGACCGGCTTTGGTGGCGTAGTTGGTAGCATGCTGAGCTTTAAGGCCCAAGGTCGCGGATTTTTTAAGAGTGTCGAAAATCCCTCAGTTTGCCTTCCTTCGGAGGGGAAGTGTTCTTGCTGGTCTCCAACTTTATCACAAGTTAAATTAAAAAAGAGCTATTTGAAAGGAGGACATCTTTAATTCACAAAGAACAAGGTACACAAAGAAAACATCTGAATGTCAAAGACATCAAAACTCAAAGACCAAAGACTTCAAACATCACATCCTCCCACCTAAGCTAACTGAAATGGTATGAAGTTAGCTTACAATATGCACAAAAACAGAAACAATTAACTTACCAAAGCAACTAGAAACACATGGAAATTACGGCATTTTAAACAAGAATCAAATAACAACTGTACACACTGCAGTAAAGCAAACACGAACTTCAAGATCTCCGTCCAAGTATCTTTTAGGTAACACAACTGTTCTTCCACTTCGTGTCACAGTTATATTGGCACCATCCTTTTTGGAAGTTGGTGGTGTCTTCACTTTCACTTGAAGCAGTTCCTCAATAGGCATGCCACTTTCACTTTTAGCCTCTAGTATGGGGTAGATCCTCTGAATGGGTCGAAGTAGCTCTCCAGAGGCTGTTTTCAATTTGACAAGTCGAACTGTGCCCTCTTGATCTGGTAACAAGTCACTCACAGTAGCCAGAGGCCAATTTAACCGTTTATCACTGTCATTCCCAACAAGAACCACGTCACCAATATTAACATTAGGAAACTCTTTACCTTTGCTTCTCTGTACGAGCTGACCAAGGTACTCATTACGGAAACGTCTCCGCAAATCTTCCTTAATTTTGGAACGATACTTCAGTCTTTGTTCCAGATTAGTCGACTCAATCACATCACACTCGGGCATTCCTGCTTGCCTGATGTCTTGAATGAACATTGCTGGAGTAATAGGTGTGGGTTGTAGGCCATCTGAATCCAATTGGTAGGTGAGTGGACGAGAGTTTAGGACACAATCACACAGCACAGTTTCCATCTCTGGATAAGACAGAGATGATCGACGGAGCACCTTCCTCAGCAGCTGTTTAGTTAAGCCAATTATTCTCTCCCACCAACCACCCCACCAGGCAGCTGTAGGAGGATTAAATTTCCAGTCTATTCTTTCCACTGAACAATACTCCAACACTTTGTCCCAATCAATTTTCCAAAATGCATTTTTGGCACCTGTGAAATTAGTCCCATTGTCACTAAAAATTCTCACAGGTCGACCTCTCCGGGCAACAAATCGTCTTAAAGCTTGCAGAAAACTGTCAGTTGATAAGGACAAAACGAGTTCCAAATGCACTGCCCTTACTACACCACAAGTAAAGAGACATACCCAAGCTTTTTGATTGTTCTTGAGATAAATAGGCCCTGCCATATCTACGCCTGTAATTTCAAAAGTTGCTGCTTCTCGTACTCTGTCAACAGGTAAAGGGGGTGCCGGTGCATCCAGCCTTTTGGAGTTTTGCCTCCTACAAACGATGCACTTAGACACAACGGAACGAATAGTCTTTCTCCCGCCCATTACCCAATATTTCTCTCTGAGAATTGCAAGAAGGCCTTGGACTCCCACGTGACATTGTTTCTCATGAATATGTCGAATCAGACGTTGTACAACAGGATGACTTTTGGGTAAGATCACAGGAAAACGGAAGTCCATTGAAACAGGGCGATAGGATACTTTAGTCTTCAAGCGTAAAAGCCCACTTAGATCCTCAAAAGGTTGTAAAGCCGAGATGCACTTATCCGCAACGAGAAACACTCACGTTGAACATATTTCCAAATTCTCACTTCAGCTTGCATGATTTCATCCACAGATAGGGAACCTTGTTTCCTGACAAAATGTTGCGACTGAGAAGCTTTGCAATTGTGAATGAACCTATACATCCATGCGTTCATTCGAACCAATTTTTCGAATTGTGAAAAGTACTTAAAATACCAGTCTGAACTAAGATTCTCAGAGACATTAGATATGGAAACCTCAGTTTTTCTTCTTTCCTTAGAAATAATTTCTTCATCATAATTTACATCCAGGGACAACAACCAACGATCAGGTGATCCGTGAAGCCATTTTGGACCCTCCCACCAAGAAGACTGTAAGAGCTTGTTCCCTGAACACCCTCTTGAAGGTAAGTCTGCTGGGTTTAAGGTGCCAGGTACAAAACGCCATTCTTCGACTTTTGTCAGTTTTCTTATTTCCATGGTGCGATTCCAAACAAAAAGAGCCCACTGGTCTTCTCTTCGTATCCAGGCTAAGGTTGTCGACGAGTCACTCCAGAAAACAGATTGACAATCCCCCGGAAAGCTTTCCCTCACAGAGCGGTGAATTCTAGCACCAATAGTAGCCGCTAGTAACTCTAATCGAGGTATAGTCATCCTTTTTGTAGGTGCCAATCGAACTTGGCCTGGTTCAACTGGACGTTCACACCAAATTCCGTCTCTACTCGAAGAAACACAACAGCGGTATATGCTACCTCACTTGCATCACAGAATGTGTGCAAAGACCATTTGTGAACATTGCTTGTTCCTGGTAACCACCTAGGAATCTTGATTTGCAAAATACTAGGCAATTCTTCCAGCCATCGTAAGAACTTTGTTTGGATTTGGCTAGGTACCTCTTCATCCCAGCTCAGTTTAAGTTCCCACACTGTCCTCAGTAAAATTTTCGGAAACAATGTAGCTGGACAGGTAAAGCCAATTGGATCAAAGACCCTGTGTGCAAACGACAGGATAATCCGCTTAGTCACCTTAGTAACACAATCATTTAAGCTACCAGGGCTAATACTCAAGGATTCATTTCTTCTGTCCCATATGAGGCCAAAGATATTAGAAAGTTTTGTTTCTGGAGCACAGAAAGGATCAGAAAATTCCCATCCCCTAAGATCAAATTTACATTCACTCATTAGGGCCGTAGCTTCATTGACAAGTCGTTTTAGTTCCATCTCATCATCCACTGAGCTAAGAAGGTTGTCCACATAAAAGCCAACAAGTAATGTCTGAATTGTAGTTTGTGAGTGTTGTGATCCTCCCTCTTCACACCTTGCAAGTGCCGTCAACAAGTGATTGCGTATTACCGCCCCAAGTAAAAAGGGACTTGGCGCTACTCCAAACACAACCCTTTTGTGTCTAAATATTACAAGATTGCCATCTTTGTCTCGCCACAAAAATCTAAGAAAATCACGATCAGAAGGATTCAGACTTATTTGCAAGAATGACCTTTTAATGTCAGCAACCACACCAAGTTTTTTCATGAGAAAATTTAACAACAATCAAATTTGGTCCCTTTTCTAAACAATCATTTAGCGAAGGAGCGTCTTTTTCATGAGCAGAGGCGTCAAATACAGGCCTTACCCTGGTTGTGCTGTTCTCCTTCAGGACATGCCTGTGAGGAAGATAATGACCTCCCTGTTCAAGATCAGACATTGGAACCTTCTCAATCACTCCCTCATCTAGCCATTCCTCGAAACCCTGCTGGTACGCATCATAACACTGGTCACCTTTTAGTTTTTTCACAGTGTTGTCAAGTCTATTAAGTGCTAAATTCAGGTTACTTGGGAGAGCGGGGTGCCCATCCAACCATGGCAAGTGAACTTGGTATCTACCTATATCATCCGTCGCAACAGTCTCCAAAAAGTGTCGCTCAGTTTCAGCTTGTAGCTCTAGTTTAGTCCTTTTTTTTCTGCTGGATCTGTAATTCCGATGAGATCTAACTTCCACATGTCGGCAATAGATACATCGTTGACTAGCATAGATATCACCATGAGAGCGGAATCAGTTCTTTCAGGTCTTTCAGATACCTTACCCAATACCGTCCATCCAAGACGGGTGTGTACAGCAACGAGTCCAGGGGTAAGATCTGTGACTTTTCCTGTGAACAGCTTGCCTGCTACATCAGCCCCTAGCAACAGCTCAATGGGACCTGGATGCCTACTAGTAGCCCTATCAGATAATGGGATACCTGTGTCTTTCAATTTCTCCAAGGTTTCACCATTGAGGCAAGGCAAATTGTCACAGATGTTGACCTGATCTAAAGCTTCAAGATTGTACTTGTATTGACCATCAAGACTACTTAAATATATTCTGTACCTGGTGTGGAAACAGTTATCACTTCTCTGACCTCCAAAGAGTGAATGAACGATTTGCTCCTCACCAACAGGTTTGTATTTCATCTCTTTGGCAGTGCTTTTCAAAACATAAGATCTCTGCGATCCAGTGTCCACAATAGCTCTCACTTCTCGCTGGTGGCTTTCTCCACGAAGGATGACCTTGAGTGTTGGTAGCACAACGCCTAAATCGCATGATAAACTAGCAAGTACTTGATCCGTCTGGGCAGGACGTGACTTATCAGATGCTGAAGCAGACTTGGCATTTACATTCCGTGGCAAATCAGGGCATAACAGAATCACATGTTTCCTGTCACACACTGCACATTTAGGTTTTGATTTGCATTTGGTTGAAATGTGATTTGGTTTCAGACATACAAAACAGCACTTCTTATCTTTTATTATGCTCATTTTTTCATCTATTGACATATCCCTGGCCCTGTAGCAATCCACGCTAACATGACTATTTGATTCGCAAAATATACAAGTAAAATGTGTAGTCTTACTCTCTGGCTTTGTGAGGAGTCCTACAGCGGTGTATGGAGGTTTTTCTATCACAGAATTCCTTGGCTCCTTCTTGTCGTGCGCCCTGACATGTCTAGGCTTAACCTCAAATCCTGATAAAGCAAGAGAAATACGTTCATCATTTTGCACTTCAAGTTTCATAAATGCCATTAAATTGGGATAGCCTACATTCTGCCTGAGTCACCTCACTACATGCTTGACTTCTCTGCCTTGCCCTTAAAAAGTCCTCGGGCATACAAGATTCTATCAGTGGGCACAAAATAGATGCACATTTTCCACTAGTTACTCCTAATGCTTCCAAAGACATCATATGGCTCTCCAATTTGTCATATCATTTTCCAAGAGGTAGCCTATTGCTCTTATAATTCTGTAATACTAGGCCAAGTAACTCTCTAATGTACACTTCTATCAGGATATCCTCTCGGCCAAACCTATTCTTCAAAGCTTCTATAGCTAAATGATAGTTCTCTGCAGAAGGTGGATAGCTACTTACAATGTCATTAGCACGTGAACCGGGAATCATTGCCTGCATGAGATACAAAAACTTGTCCTCTGGTGGTATATTTGAGTCTTCATGCACTTTCCTAAACTGGCTCCAGAAAGGAATCCATTCCCGCACATCGCCACCATACTTCCGAAACTCGATGACCGGGAGTTTGAATTTCCTAACATTAGTATGCGATATTTCACTTGCGTTACTGGTATCCACTTTTAGTAACCGATTTTCGAGGTCACTGACCTTGACCTTTATAGTTTCAAACTTTAATTTGTACTGGCTCACCTCATTCAAATGGGCCTCTAACTCGCCTTCCGTCGCGTCGTTCTCTAGCAGACTTTCGAATATTTCTTCGTCCTTTTGGTTTATGGTAAGCATACTGTCTTCAAAGACCCCGAATTGACTACGAACTTGCTGGCTGTCCACGTGTTCGGCATCGAAAAGCTTCCCCAATGTTACGTACTGCGTAGTGAACACGCGTCTTAAAACTGCTCTAGACTTTTTAATCTTCTCCATAACTGATAAACTGAAGTAACACACTCAAGAAACATTAAACAAATTTTCCCACGGTTGGATGCCAAATGTTCTTGCTGGTCTCCAACTTTATCACAAGTTAAATTAAAAAAGAGCTATTTGAAAGGAGGACATATTTAATTCACAAAGAACAAGGTACACAAAGAAAACATCTGAATGTCAAAGACATCAAAACTCAAAGACCAAACACTTCAAACATCACAGGAAGTAAAGCCGGCGGGCCCATGTCATAGATTTATGGCATGAAAAAGAACCTTCCACTAACTACATTGTGAGAAGCTAAAATTTGTAGGTTAGAATTAATGCTCTTAAGTTCCAACGTTCGTCACCAGGCACTGGTTACGATGGCAACTTATAGTCAAGTCTGCAGGCTAGGTGTCATGGACAGTAGCATTTGGTGGCAACAGTAGGAACTACTTGAAATTATCGTCTGCAGTCCATACTTGAATGAAAACAGATAACACACACTAATACAGTCATCACAATTATCAGACAGATTCTACACACACCCAAAGTACACGGGGCCACATTGCCGCGTTGTCGCAGCCCCTAAACTGAGGAACCAACCAGAGTGAATGGAAGTAATAGAAAATAGACCAGGAAAGTATGCTAGTATGATCAGCTTAGAATAACTATTCATATGAAACTATTAAGAGGGAAGAATAAGAATTAACATGGATTGCCTTTCTCCAGCGTCACTTGCGAAATAATGTTTTAATAAAACAAATTTCTGACATAACTCTTTTTGAACGTCACCTCCTCGAGCCAAAGTGGAGAGAGGAGCAGTATGGATTCAGACCTGGGAGATCAACAGTGGATCTCATATTTTCAGTGAGACAGCTCCAGGAACACCCCTACGAATTTGGAGAGGATCTGTTGATGGCCTTCCTGGAAATCAAAAAGGCCTATGATAGTGTGTGTAGGGAGAAGGTTTGGAAAGCAATGGAAAACATGGGAGTGGAAAAAGGGACTGTAGACAGAGTGAAGGAGATGTATTATGGAAGTGTGAGTTGTGAGAAAGTTGGATGGGAAAGAACAGACTGGTTCAGACAAATGAGTGGCCTGAAACAGGGTAGTGCACTGTCACCCCTTCTCTTTATTGTGGTCATGGAAGAGGTAATGACACGGGTAGCAGGAAAGATAGAAGATAAGATGAAAGCAATGGTGTTTGCAGATGATCTCATGGTCTGGGGAAACGAGGAGGAGGAAATTCAGGAGCAACTGAAGGCTTGGGAAGAAACAGTGGGAGAGTACGGATGGAAGTTCAACATCAGTAAATATGAGATCCTGTTAACGACCAGGAAAGAGGACAGACCAATGAGTGGGATAAGACTTGGAGGTGGACAGCTGAAGAAGGTGGGAAGTCTCAAGTACTTGGGAAATATAGTGGAGGAAAATGGGAGAAATGACAAAGAGATACGGAACGTGGCAGGCAGAAGCATTTCTGAGAAGCAATAGGAGCTTAGTGTGGAATAAAGATGTCCCACAAAAAAGCAAGGAAGTGTTATACGGAAGCTACTATATCCCGATACTGACCTATGCATCAGAAACGTGGATAATGAAGAAAAGGGACATAAGCAGAATACAGGCAAGTGAAATGAAGTTCCTACGAAGTAGGATCGGAGTAACAAGAAGAGACAGGGTGAGGAATGAAAAGGTCAGGGAAATAGTGAAAGAGGGGCCCTTGCAAGGTAGGATTGAGACATCAAGACTGAGGTGGTATGGACACTTAAAGAGAATGGAAGAGAAGAAGATTCCCAAGAGGATACATGAGATGCAGATGCAGAAGAAACGACCAAGAGATAGATGGCTGAAAGGAGTGGAGGAATGTGTCAAGAAGAGAGGCGACGACTGGACTAGAGTGACAGCGGAGAGGTGGTGGGAAGAAAGGACTAAGTGGCGAGGCTTATGTTCCAAACAGACCCAGCCTGGGGCTGGAAACTGTACATGATGATGACCTGGTATGTTGTAAGACTGTTCTAAAAACATTCCAACAATACATCAAACCTAATGGAAGGTGAATTACGCTCATCTGTAATTCGGATATAATGATGCCTGCAAGTGTTGCGACGATCTGTGAGATCAAACTAGCTCCTGCACGTAGGACTATCAACAGATGGGGGATTTGACTCATACTGACTGGTTCCAATCGCCAAGCAAGGAAGAAAGTGGAGAGGTAGAGACAGACCTGCCACTCTTTCATTATTTTATGTGTTTATCGACTATGTATATTGTATCTTAAAGAGTGAGATGGTTGCCAAAATGTGTTTTGAGATTGAATTTGGAAATAAGCCTAGGGATGTTTTAACGAATGATGAGGATATGGAAAGTTTGATTTTGTTGAACAAGACATAGCTATGTGAGTGAAAGCAGTGATATAGATAGCATCGAAGCTATTTTACACTGTTGCCTTATTGATAATTTATATTACAACAGTTGGCAGGTGCCATTAAAATATGTTGGTTCGGTTGGTTCCTCTGTTTAGGGGCTGCGACAATGCAGTCATGTAGCGCAGTGTACTTTGGGTGTGTGTAGAATCTGTCTGATAACCGGTGTTAATTGCGATGACTGTATTAGTGTGTGTTATTTGTTTTCTATTCAAGTGAGGACTGCAGACATTGAATTTTTTCAAGTAGTTCCTACTTTTGCTGCCAAACGCCACTGTCAACGACTACTAGTTCAGAACTTGATTACCGGATGCCACCGCAGTCGGCTCCTGGCGACGAACGGCGGAACCTAAGAGCAAATGTTTAACCTATATTTAATTTAGCTTCACACAGGTGTAATTAGTGGAACGTTCTTTTACATGCCATAAATCTATGTCATGGGACCGCCGGCTTTACTTCCCCTCCAAAGGAAGGCTTACTGAGGGATTTTTAACGCTCTTTAAAAATCCGACGACTTCGGCCGGGTTTGGACCCGCGATCTTGGGCATAGAAGCTCAGCATGCTCCCAACTACGCCACCGAAGCCGCCTCATTAAAATATAGAAAATCTTCTATAGGAATACCTAATGCGAACAAGATACAGGAGTTGAACATTCTTCCAGCAGTGCCAACATTCTTGTTTGGCACTGGTTTCCCACTTAGTCCGAAACATGGATGTTCTGCCATTGCAGTGGTGATCGCGGAAAAAGGTTTTACACACAAAGGGAACGCCCCAGACCCTCTTACTTATAACAATCAGTAATTTTTGGGACCAGATGGAAGCCAATGGTTTCTCGCTTAGCTCGCTACACATGACCTGTGTCGTGTATTTTGTGTACCATACATTGGCAACAGTGAAATGCTGTCAATGTACACACCTGTGGGCGTCTCGGTAACAGTTGAAGACACCCACTGCGCCTCTTTCAGTTGAGCAATGACAATAATTGCCATTGTTGAATGAACAATAAATGACGACTAAAATCGCATATTTCCAGTGCAGTAGCGATAATTAAAGCCCTGCGCGGAATTAGAAACGGTGACAGTTCTATCTCACAATTTTTTTTTTCACCTGACTATACCTTGAGCAGAACTCTCACTGTCTCTCTAATATTTTTTTTGTCCTAGGGTTATAAAACGTGTTTAAGGGGCTAAAGAACTTTGGTTTAAGCTAATATACAATTCTATATGATTAATAGTTTTAAAAATATAGCCTCATCATGAACCGGCTTCAGTTTATCTGACACAAATTCTAGTTTCTCTACTTGAAGGTAGAGATAAACAATATGTTGTTGATTTTGGTGGACAGATATGCCTAGGTAGCTCCACTCAAAATTTGCACACTACTTTTCTTAGTAGGTAGCTAAAACGTAGCAGTTCCTGTATTACTAAATCCCTTTCGTGTTCAGACCAACTTAAATGTTACAGTATTTTGGAAGTTAAATTTGCTCCTCAATGGCAATGGGCTTTAAAAATCACTGTTGAGAAAACCTCTTTACGATTAAACACTCGGTACCATATTTTATATACTAAAGGCTTCTAGGTCTATACTTGCCAAACCACCTCAGGATATAGTCAAAAACTGGTGGGCTTTACCTCAGAAAATTGAAAACAGGAACAATAATGTTTCTCTTAAAAAAAAAGTCCATGTTTCCATGAAAAGATATCAGAATACCCAAACATTTGCAGAAAAATATGCCTGTTTGAGTTGGAATGTTTAGGCTTACATGGCCAGAAAATAAATTACTGCAAATTCTTCTAGGTAGCTACTATGGGTATGTATGGTGGGGGGACAGACATGGCATAGTACCTAGAATAATTCACTGTAATGTTTATACGCGTAGTTTCTACATAAACCATGTAAACACCTTGGAATTTGGTAAGTAATACTGTCATCCTCACCATGAACCGGCTCCAGTTTCCCGGGTGCGGTGAACAAACGCACTCCATTTAGTTCTCTCCAAGAATGTCTCCCCCTACACGACCTGCTGCAAATCCAGACCTCTCCCTGCAAGATCATTTCTAACCTGGTCGATCCATCTCTTCACCGGTCAACCTCTTGGTCTCTTGCCTTTCAATTCTTTCTCAAACCACACTCTAGCTGTTCTTTGTGTGTCCATTCTTTTGAGATGACCGAACCATTTCAGCCTGGCTTCAACACAGATCTCATTAAGAGATTGCTCTACTTGAACAAGATGGCGTATCTTATCATTTTTTTTATTTTGTCGCTCCTTGTCTTCTGAATTATAGTTCTTAAAAACTTCATCTCCACCACCTGTAGTTTGCTAGTATTTCTCTTGGATTGGCTATATGTAGTAACAGGTATAAAGAAGCTCTTGTAGAGTATTAGTTTTGATCTTAAAGGAACTTGCTTATCTCAAAGGAAGCCCTCTCACGACATGATAAAATTGCGCTCCATGTTGAACACTACTAGTGATTTCTGCAGATGGTTGGTATTAGAGGTTTTAAAGCGGCAATGAAATGTAACGCTCGATTAAATGTAACTCAACTGATTTACTTAACACAAAATACATGAACTGTTTGAATGCGTTGTGCCGTGAACAGATCATAAAACGAACTGTTTAAAAGTTAGTTGAGGGCGCTAGTTGCGCCTATCGATGAGGATGGAGGTCGATACCGGCCGGTGCCGATCTCACCAACACTTCCCCTCGACCAACAGCCGGAGTCATCCTGGTGCATGTGGTCTCAAGCCAAGGCTTTGAGCACATTTCTCGTGCTTGGGCCTTGACAATCCTTTTGTCAATATGTCGGCAGGCATCTCATCCGTTGGAGAGTACTCCACCGAAACCACCTTTTTGGCCACGGCATCTCGGACGAAATGGTGCCTGATGTTGATGTGCTTCGTCCGTGAATGAAACATAGGATTCGACATCAGCTTCTGCGCACCTACATTGTCGTTCTTCACTGGGACAACATATATCGGTTTTCCGAAGTCTTTCACGAGTTTCCTCATGTGTAGAGCTTCCTTGGTTGCTTCTGTCAAGGCCATGTATTCGTCCTCCGTCGAAGACAGGGCCACAGTAGGCTGCTTCCTGGACTCCCAACTCACTGCAGCGCCGCCTAGGGTGAACACGTATCCGGTGTACGATTTTCGATCCACCAGGCAGTTTCCCCAGTCAGCATCCACGTACATCACCGCTGGATCGCTGGATTTGGAGTACATGAGACCGAGATCACGTGTGTTAGCGAAGTATCGCAAGACACGTTTTGCAGCCTTCCAGTGCTGCTGTCCGTGACAGTCGTTGAACTGAGAGAGAGTACTGACTGCGTGGGATATGTCCGGCCTCGTTCCCACTGACAGGTACATTAGAGCTCCTATCAACTGTCGGTAGGGGACGCTCTCCGCTTGTTCACCAGGGTTCACGTCTTCCTTCTGCAGCTTCGTACCTGGATCAATGGGAGTGCTGACAGGTCTGCACTCTGCCATTCCAAATCTCTGCAGGACCTCATCTGTGTATCCTTTCTGGCTGAGTTTCTCTGGTTGGCGCTTCTCTCGAACTCCAGCCCCAGACAATACCGCACGTCACCCAAGTCCTTGATCTCGAACTTGGTATTCAGAAAGTCTCTCACCACGTCAGTCTTCTTGTCGTCTCGAGCCATGATCATCATGTCGTCGACGTAGAGGATTATATAAATCCTATCATCGACCGGTCCGATGTGGTACATGCATGGATCTGCATCCGAGCGAGTCGCCTTGAGATTTTTCATCTCTTCCTCGAGACGGTGATACCTAGCGCGTCCTGCCTGTCGCAGTCCGTACAATGCTTTGTTCACTGAGCACACCACGTCACGGTTGGTCAACTTCTCCTGCATCTCATCTGCGGTCTTTTGCACAGTATCGTCAACCGACTCATCTTGAACGGTATGGGCAAGAACGTCCTCGAAGTGGCCCGGGGCCTCCATGAAGATTTGCTACTCGACTTCTCCGTTCAAGTACGCCGTCTTGACGTCTAGCTGTTGGATCTTTAGATTATCTTGTACAGCTAACGCCACCGCAGTCCTTATTGTGCTCAGTCTTGCGACTGGAGCGAACGTGTCGAGAAACTCTATTCCTGGTCTCGGCGTGAAACCCCTCGCTACCACGCGCGCCTTCCGCTTGCTGATACTGCCGTCAGGGTTAAACTTATTCCGGAGAACGAATCTGCTTCCTATCACACGTTGCCCCTTGGGACGGTCGACCAGCTTTCGCGTAATGTTCCGAATCAGCGAAACTGCTTCTTCTGGCATTGTTTCGATCCACGGAAGTGAGTCATCTCCGGAGATAGACTGGGTAACTGGGATTTCAGCGACGTTAGCCGCTTCCCCTAGTCGATCACCGTAGTCCTTGCGGGGTCACCCAGATTTTCCAGTTCTAATCAAACTAGGCCGTCCGCCTCTTCTCCTAGATGATGCCGCTTGTTGCTCATCGGGTTGGATCTCCGGATCAACAAAGTAATCGTCGGCAGGAATGCCTATGAAGCTATCGGGGAATTCCCATTCAGCAACATCAGGTCGGTTTTCTGCCAGAACTTCGTCTCTCGACACCAGCTCGAACTCCAGTTCATGGATCGGATCCTCTGGTTCAACGCGATCTTTGTCCGGAGAGTCACGCGGGAACAGATCATCGACTGATTTCTTAGGCGCGGTCATCTCCTCACGAAAAACAACGTCTCTCGTGATCTCGATCTTCTTCGTTTCAGGAATCCAGATACGGTAAGCCTTCGACTGCTCCGAATATCCAACAAAAATTCCCTCTTTTGAGCGAGGGCTAAACTTCCCCTTGTTTGGGGTCTTGTCCAGGCAGAACACCTTGCTCCCAAAGTCCTTGAAATAGTGTGCAGTCGGAGTTCTGTCGAACCAGCGCTCAAATGGAGTCTTCCCGTTTAGCTTTTTGGTTGGACATCGGTTCCTCAGATCATTTGCGGTGTTGATCGCCTCCGCCCAGAATGTCATCGTTAGGCCAGATTGCAGGAGTAAACATCGTGCTGCCTCTTAGAGGGTCCGATTTTTCCTCTCGGCCACACCATTTTGTTCAGGCGTATATGTTGTTGTGAGACGGCACTCGATCCCCTCAGATTTCAAGAACTCGTCAAATTCCCTGTTGACATATTCACGTCCATTGTCGGACTGTACACACTTTATTTTCAGACTGTGCTGCTTCTCGACGAAAGTCTTGTACTCTCGGAACATTTGCAACGCCTCGCACTTCGTCTTTATAAACCGTACCTCTGTCCATCTCGAGTAGTCGTCCGTAAATGTGATCATATACTTGGATCCGCCGTTCGACACAACACTCACAGGGCCGCAAACGTCTGTGTGAATAACGTCGAGTTTACCGGTCACATGATTTGACTCTTTCGGGAAAGGTATTCGAGTCATTTTACATTTCGTGCAAATGTCACACGTTAGATCTCCACATCTCCCTTTCAGTTGCACACCTCGAATGGATCCGCTCTTCACTGCCGTATCGAGATCACGAAAGTTGACGTGACCCATCCTTCGATGCCACAGCTGCGCCACATTCTCGTCGCGCTTGTCTTCTGACACTGCGTTTTGACATTTTTCTAGTGGGGTGCCCTGTACGTAGTACAGATTGTCCTTGCGCTTTGCAAATAACCCCGTCAGTCCATTCTGGTCGAAAACTTCCGCCTTCTCTTTGCCAAAAACAACCGAGAAACTTCGGTCTATCATCTTCGAGACTGATAAGAGATTAGTCCGTATCTCAGGAACGTGCAAAATCTCATTGAGAGTAACGTTGCAAGTTTTACCGTCTACACTTGTTGCAATTTTTGCAGTTCCTTGGGCCTTTATCTCTGCGGTTGCGCTGCTCGCTAACTTGAGCTTGCCAGTCTCACCCTTGTCCATCTCTGTAAACACAGTCGCATCGCCGCACAGATGAGACGGGCACCCACTGTTGTGACACCACAGGTTATCAACACTGCTCGTCGCGATCTGACACGTGTCATGTTCCTCGACTGATAAGAGTGACGCGTCCGACAGCTCGTTTTTGTTGACCTTGACATTGCTGTCCGCTGCCTTATGTCCCTTGATCCCGCACTTCGAGCATTTGAACGGAAACGATTTCTCCTTGTCACTCTTACCACCGGAGTAGCCGTTGTTTTTGTTTTGAGGCTTCGACTGTGGTTTCCTTTAAGGACCTTTCTTCTTCACGTACATGGTGCCTTGATTTTCCATCGGTGTTGACGAGGCAACTCTGGCATCATGTTCTTCGATTATCTTCGTTCGTAGATTCTCAGGCTTCGGTAGATCGTCCCGGCTCTCGATAGCAATTCTGAAATTTTCAAAACTTGCCGGCAAACTTTACGGCATCATGATGGTAAGTTGGTCTGGGTTTATAACTACGTCCGTGTCAGCCAACTTGTCGACACAGTCAAAGTAGTTGTTGAGGTGCTCACGGATGTCGCCACCTTCAGTCATCTTTTGCAAGGTTAGACTCTTCAACAACGTGGCCTTGCGAGCCGGCCCCTTCGACTGAAACGTATCCTCAAGTTTCTGCCATATCTCGCTTGATGCCCTGCAGTTCTTCACCAACTTCAGCTGGCTTGGTCCGATGGACAGAATTAGGTCTGACATGGCCTTTTCATCCCTAGTCGTCCACACGGTCACTTGGGCTGCATTGTCCTCACCGGGCTTGGGTTTGACGATCTGGCGGTTGACATTTCCATTTTCCAGGTGTCGTAATTATCGCGCCCTAAGGCCTCGATGCGCACTACACCGTTTGAATTCATTGTCTCACTTCAATCGTGTCGCGTGTTAATGTCCGGAACACTCACGATTGTCCACAAAAAATTTGCTGTGTCGCGTGTTATTGTCCGAAAACACTCACAACCGGCCATACACTTTGCGTCGCGTGCTATTGTCCGAACCAATCGCAGATAGGCCTAAGGAATTTCGTGTCGTGCGCGTTTGTACACAACTCGCACGATAAGCACGTTTTCTTGCGTCACGTGTTATAGTCCAAAACACTCGCAATAAGCCAAAATTCGCGTCGCGTGTTATTGTCCGAACACTTGCGATTGGCT
The DNA here is from genome assembly GCA_946902985.2 of Meconema thalassinum. Classification (NCBI taxonomy): domain Eukaryota; kingdom Metazoa; phylum Arthropoda; class Insecta; order Orthoptera; family Tettigoniidae; genus Meconema; species Meconema thalassinum. The sequence continues at coordinate 187,993,047 of OX336388.2, read as the reverse complement.
TTTTCACTGTTCACTCACGATCAAGCACACAATATTCGAGAAGACGGCGTTTGTTCCTTCTCGCTTTCTCGATGTCTAGATGTTTCTCGAAGAGAGCAAGATGTCTGCCGACTCGACGCGTTCTTCTCTTTGTGTGTCCGTTTGATCCCGCTGTTTCCAGTTTTCAGTTAATTTAAATCTGCGCCAATCGTTCTGGGTCCATAACCTATTAGAGGTTTTAAAGCGGCAATGAAATGTAACTCAACTGATTTATTTAACACAAAATATATGAACTGTTTGAATGCGTTGTGCCGTGAACAGATCATGAAACGAACTGTTTAAAAGTTAGTTGAGGGCGCTAGTTGCGCCTATCGATCAGGATGGAGGTCGATACCGGCAGGTGCCGATCTCACCAACAGTTGGTTATCTGTGGACACTATACTGCCAAGGTAACAGAACTGATGAATTTGTTCTAACTTTGTACCATTCAGAGTGATGTTAGTACAGATGTTTGTGCACTAACGGGAATCACTACCGTTTTGGACTTGCTTATATTCAGACCAAATTGCTTGAATATACGAGGGCTGTTTTTTAAGTAATACCCGTTGTGATATTACGCCGTTGCAGCGCTGCGGTCGGCATTCCGTGCAGGAGCGCTGTGTACCGGCATCTATTGGCAAGGCTGAGACGCCATTACGGCAACAGTCGCCCATGTGTGGGTGTGTTGACAAGCTTTTGAAGTGGCATCGCCGATCGTGAGTGCCACCGACCCGTAAACGAGAGAAAAACTCCCCTGTAAGATATCCTGCCGTTTGGCCACCACTGTCAGGCAAACTGCGTATGTGGTCAGGGGAACTCCTAACATACGCAGTTCTCCTGGTAAGCAGGCAATTTGCATGACAGTGGTGGCCAAATGGCAGGATATCTTACATGGGAGTTTTCTCTCTCGTTTATGGGTCGGCGGCACTCACGATCGGCGATGCCATTTCAAAAGTTTGTCGACACATCCACACATGGGCGACTGTTGCCGTAATGGCGTCTCAGCCTTGCCAATATATGCAGGTACACAGCGCACCTGCACGGAATACCGACCACAACGCTGCAACGGCGCAATATCACAACTTAAAAAACAGCCCTCGTAGCATTCCAATCATTCAGCTTCTGTTGTATTTCAGCCTCATCTTCACCCCATAGTACAACATCATCTGCAAATGCTAAAGCTTTAAACTCAGAGGTCTTATTGAGTCTCTTAACTATCTTCATTATTTCATCCATTACAGTAATGAATAAAAGTGGTGATATCATTATTTCATCCATAAAAGTGGTGATAGAGCGCTGCCTTGCAGTTCACCCTGCGTAGTCTCGAACCACTATGAATAGCCATCATCTATTTGGACACAACTCTGGCAGTGTTCATATAGCATCTTGACTTTATTTATTAAAGCGCATGGTATTGATCTATTTCGAAGGCATTCCCAGATTGTAGTTCTCCGTACACTATCGAAAGCCTTCTCAATATCTAGAAAAATATAGCCTACTTTCCAAAAATTATTCCAAGCAAAAGCAAATACGGAAATAACAAGAAACGTGAAAGGTGCAGATCTGGGCAAAAACTAAAATTATTTTAAAAATAGCCATTTCAATATTGTATTCTAGAAACTATCCGCAAATTACTCCAAACATTATCCGCTATCCGCACAGCCATGCAAACTATATCCACATGGCAAAAAATGAGAATAATAGAGAAGCCAGTACCCTCAATTAGTGTTGACTTACGAAATAAAGTCCTTTATATCTGCGCTTGCATGCGTGGGTATATCCGACACCTGTTGCACTTGCTGTTTCTCAGAGGGACAAAACTCGGTAAACATTGTCTTGAGATTCACACATAGCCTAGGGGAACGAATTCTCCTCAATTGCCTAAATGTGTTGCTTAAACACTATCTAATAAATTGAAAACTATTGGAATAAAGTACAGGGTTAGGAAGGTGCTCTACAATTTATACAGAAACCAGACAGCAGTCATTCGAGCTGAAGGACATGAGAGAGAGGCTGGTATTCGGAAATGTGTAAGGCAAGGCTGCAACTTATCACCCATACTCTTCAATCTTTACATTGAAGGAAATTGGAGAAAAATTCAAAGTAGGAGTGAAGATTCAAGGAGAAATAATCTCAACTCTGAGATTTGGTCGACACTCATGAGGATTTGAATGGTATGTACTCCGTCTTGAACGAATTCATGATGACAATTAATAAATGTTAAACAAAAATCTTGGAATGCAGCCGAAATAAATCAGAAACATCTATGGACGTCAAATTGGCAGCTGAAGGAAGTAGGAGACTTCTGTTACTTGGGAAGCAAAATAACCAGTGATGGAAGAAGCAAAGAGGATATAAAAAGTAGGTTGGCTCAGGCAAGAAGAGCATTTCTACAAAAAAAAAAAAGGGAATCTGTTGACATCGAATATGGGTTTAGGTATTCGGAAGTCATTTTTGAAGGCCTTTGTCTGGACTCTGGAGCATGGCACTCGATGGAAGTGAAACTTGGACCGTTGGAGCAGCAGAAAAGAGGAGAATTAAAATGTGGCGTTACAGGAGAATGATGAAGATCAGATGGGTAGATAGGGTAAGAGGTATTAAGACGAGTGGGAGTGGAGAGAAGCTCCTGGCGACTGCTAATGAAGAGAGGAATAGGAAGCTTAGTTATGGAAGGACGAGGACAAGAACTGTAGGGGTAGACCAATGTTAGAATATGTTAAATAGATTGTCTCGGATGTAGGGTGTGGTAGCTATGTAGAGATGAAACGACTAGCTCAGGACCGGGATGCATGGAGGGCTGTATTGAGGCCGTCAGAGGAGCTGCCAGGATAGCCAACAACCGCAATGGCTTCCCTAACATCTCATCCGTCGGACCTAACTGCCGTGAGGATCAGGTGAACTTCCAAATAGGCCAAAGCGGCACGAGAAACTGTAGTCCACGGGGATCGTGGTACATGGTGACGAAGGTCATAGACTGCCTAAGGAAAGGTTCACCTTAAAAGCTAGACTGAGAAAAGAAACATCCAGACTTATGTAAAACACCGTGAAAATTTATTATAAATTTTACAAACCCCTATCCTAGTTCGGAGGGTTTCTATCGGCTAATCCGCAAGCTAATAAATAATCAAAAATAAAGAGCAGGTCCCTACCTGGGAAGTTACAGTAAACCCTCGCGAAAGATCTGTCTCACAATAATAAAGCAACAACAGCAACACTAGGAAAATGGTACGACGCAAAACCCTAGGTCAAGTTACAAGATCAAGTTAATATCAGAATTTACATTTAACAGGATAGCAAAACAAATATAAGTTAGGATGATACCATCTCCACATTTACATTTAACGTTAATTCATCTAGCTAAGCCCTATCAATTAATAACAAAATTTACGGCGGTGACGTCCGTAATATCAAACAGTTACCTTCAAAGCTAAGTGACCAGCCATAAAAAAACATCTAAGTCATTCTTAGGAACTAAGTGCTAATCAGCACACAAAAGGGTAACATAGAGGATTCAAACACTTTTACATCATAAATAAATAAATAAGAGACCACAGTTTTATTCAAATGCCTGCCTACACCTTGGTTTACTGTTTGTAAGCCATAGTCATCTAATGTGTAATTACGGTGACGATTGCGTAGTGAAGACTACGTCTAACATCGTATGGCCTGCGCTCCACCAGCTACGAACTCAAGGTTCGAGCAAGCTTCAGTCACAACAAAAGTGTCAGCTGTCCTCAAGTCATTTCCTCCAGGAAATACCTTAATTAGCACGGCTATGTCAGCAGGTTCCAAATGCAAATGAACAAGGTTAAGTAGAAAGAATTCGTTAGTTAGCTTTTGTTTATCAAAATTATGCGTTTTATTATTAAGATGTCGGTTTAGGTTATCGTTGGTTTATGGCGAATAATACTGACAAGCCTGGGCACGGAGCGTCTCCCCTGAGATCATCTCTGCCAAAAAGCCTCGACTCAAAAGTCGGAATACAATCAACGAGCAATAACAACTCGGACACACAATAACACAAGTTACCAGCGGCGCACAGCTCGCGTTCAATAACTCTGGGATGGGCCTGGACACAAGCAGTTACCCTCCCTAAATAGCTGGTCCACGGGAACAATCCCGGACATGGTACACAAAAATACCTTTATACATGAAAAACCTCCCTAGCGGGGCTAGCCTACAACGTACTATAGAAACCTGACATAACTGTACTCATCAAAACAACGGTACACGCAACAGCGTTTAACTAACAAATGACAATCTACAGAACATATGAGCAGATACAAGAATGGACACTGGGTTCCATGAGCTATAATTGCAATGAAAGGGAAAGTGAATGCTAAAAGCATTCTGTCCTATGTTAACATGAGTCTGTCTCACTTAGAAGCATGCGCTCTCACACGGGCGCTGGGTAGATATACACAAACCTGTTCGTGTCGCCGCAGGCTACAAGATTCCTGCGCTGTATGACACAACACACTAACTAGGCCGGCAATTTAAGCAAGATAATAACTGTACAACAGGCCTCATAATAATACCTTTACCATAGGTTATAAACCTCGAAGAATATGTGCATAAAAAGCACGCTATAAATCTGAATACAATCATATAACTCTGTCTTTCACATAAAAGACGTTTAAAAGGTAGCAATGTCACTCATTGCTGGAGCTCTCTGCTCTCTATTTCTGACTTGTATCAAACATCAAATAAACACGTGTCATCACACTTGACACTAACAAAATAATAATTGTGGCGAAAATTCCACTCTCTGCTGGATCTGCTTAATGATACGTTGGGAACTGGGTTCGATGCTAGGCAACGAAACATCCCTATTACTTATAAGGTCTACACTTGACCTGGATGGCTTCTGAGCTCATCTCTAATGAAATATAATGCAGTTACAAAACTGGTAATTACAGTCGATTACCTAAATGATACGACTACTCTAACGAAGTCAGGGGTGTAACATAGACTGGTTGCAAAAAATGCAGTTAAAGAAACATAACCAAGGCATCAGATTGCCATAACTAGACTCTGCAAAGACTTGAAAAATCACCCCAGATAGGGTTAAACAAAGTAGCCTCAAAATGACTACAGTCACGTTTAGCAATAGGCAGAAATTGGCGTCCTACGACGTCCATCAAGCTGCACCAGGGTTGACCAAAATGTCGAACCCAAGGGTGACTCACAATCACTGTAGATAAATGACATCTAATTAGACTAATTACATTCCCTACCTATGAAATGGCTGTCACTAAGTTCGGTTGGTTCACAAACTACACTAATCTAACTATACCACCAGAAACTAGAACAAGGAAGGGTGTACAAAACTCACGATATGAAGGAGCCCACACTTAGCTCTCTGTCCAACAACAAGGGTTGAACAAAAGCACCTCTGGCTTTCAGGATTGGCATCGTCCTCATCAGAACTTCCATATAGGCTCTCCCAAAGACCAGGGTTCGGTCTGTCCCTGTAGTTGACCTCGTGAATGGACTGGACATGCCGAGGAAAGGCATCCTCGGTTCCTTCCTTCTCGTTCGATGTTCTAGAAGTTCCATAATCAAGCTGGTCCCATCCGAGACATCTCCCTCATACCATAATGGTATTAGCCCATGGTCTCGGCCTCGAACATGGTGTTGAAAAAGTTGACCACGTGGGCGGTAGTATAAGACTTGTAGTAGTTCATTATTATATGAAAATTATAGTATTCGTCGCAGATATCACGGGCTTAAATACAACTGGTAACACAGCCTCTACACTTTGCAGATGTAAATGATAAATGGCCATGCACTGTTCTGCGGTTCCACACGTGTACAGACGCTACTTTTTCTATCACGTGGCATCCGTGAAATGGGCGTCGTTTTATTACGGATAAATTCACCGTAGCAATTACTATATAATGTACTTTTATTATCACACTTGTTCAAAGTAATAATATCACATTTGCCTGTATATTTCGCACCAGGCTCTCGGCCCTCCACAAACACGTGGGTGTAAAAATGTGGTGCTACAGTAATGTCGTAAATTTTACAATACTTGCCAAATAATTCACTATACAATTTGTGTTGATCACTGCACATCAACAACAGTGATTTGTAGTTCAGTTGTGCTCGATAGCACCTGATAATGATTTCCACGCTGCAAAGCGGACTCTTTGCCACGTCTAATGCGACGGATATAATTACACGCCTACACAGGGCGGATTCTCCAGACGTAGTGCAAGGAACTGCGTTCCTCGTGGAAGCAAGTCGTCAAACTAAGTCGTTGAGCGACTACTTACATTCCTATTTTCGTATCTGCAATGATATTACCGTACCTTAAAGTGAAAAAACATTCTCCAAAATGTTTCAATAATACTGAATGACGAAATGGAATATTCTGAGTCTCGTGGAAAGATAAAATTGGTTAATAAGACCTCAGATAAATAATTAGCAGACTTCACCAAAGCCAAAGTGCGATTCTCCGCTACTTCAAAGAGAATAGTATAAGCTCTCAGCTTCTCGTAGCTTTCTGGGTGTGTCCAAAGGTAGTACATCCCATCATAAATGTGGTGTCATGAAAAATATCACATGAACCTTAGCTCAGCGGGTTCAGTATCAAACCAGTAAAAAGACTGAACACTCAAACAACAACAACAATAAATTAAAACATTATTGTAATGTCAGCGGATTCCGATAACAAACTTGTTGATACGGATAAAAGTCGTGCGGATAAGGTTTTGCTTATCCGCGCTCGACTAGTGAAAATGGACAGTAATGACTCCCAAAATATGAAATGAAATAAGTTAAAGTGTAGGGCCCATGTTAAACACTCCTGAAGATTTACCCTTTTTTACCAAGTGCACCTTCATACAAGCTGAGATTTATTTGTCAAAATTTAAAGTGTGGACTCCTCTCTGAAGCAAACCTGAAACAAATGAAAATGCCATTAGGATTAGCTTAGGAATGGCCTTAAACTCAGAAAATAATTTATCACTACTGTATGTAGGCAAGACGTTTTGACATCACGGCAGTTAATTTTGGCCTGCAAGCCTTGAAGTTCATTTGTGAATGTTTGAGTCTTAGAGTTTTTTCAGAAGTGTTAGAATACATTAACCTACAAAAACAATTGAACACGAGTATCGGTGTTTTTTTCAATCTAGTGCTGCCATCTACGATGCGCACACAATACACACACAGTGTTTTGTTTTCAACCTCGCACGCAGTTCAGTACATTTCGTGTCGGTTCTACAGTGCTATGTATTTTAGAGTAAATAAATACTAGTTTGTTTAAACTGTTGTTTAATTGACTTTGCCCAGAGCCTGTTCCGCTGATAGGTTATGGGCCCAGTATCGTAACTGGAACACGAAAAATTCAGTGTGAACAAAAAGGACTCTTCTAACCTCACCTCACCACGCGCTCGGCAAGTTTTGTATCACGAGATGGCTGCACACAGTGCGAGGATCGAACTTCTCGACAAAAAAAACTACGATACCTGGAAGCTCCAGATGGAAGCCATCCTAGTGAAGAACGACTTTGACGGTGTACAAGTCAAACCTGAACCGGCGGCCGACAATGCTGCTGCCATGTTGGAATGGGACAGAAACGACAGGAAAACGAAATCTGACATTATCTTCGCCATCTCACCTTCCGAACTCAAACAGGTAAAGAATTGTGAAACCTCACGAGCCATGTGGACGAAATTGCGCGATATCTATCATTCGCAAGGACCAGCGCGGAAGGCAATGCTCCTGAAACGGCTCACCTTGCCTAAAATGGCGGACGGCGGGGACATGCGCGAGCACCTCAACGAGTTTTTCGACACTGTTGACAAACTTGGCGACATAGAGATAAACATCCACCCAGATCAACTGGCGATAATGTTGCTGTACAGCTTGCCATAGTCCTTCGAAAATTCTCGCTGCGCCATTGAGTCACGTGACGAGCTGCCAACCCGTGAAGCTCTGAGAACCAAAATCATGGAGGAAAGGAGGCCCGAAAAAATGGAACATCCGACGATGGATCCGCCATCATGTTCGCGAAAAATGAAAAATTCCCGCCCAAGAAGAATTCGCTGCATCACAAAGACAAGGACGGAAACCAAAGTGTCAAATCTGCAAGAAAATCGGCCATAAACCACCGGATTGTTGGTATGGTAAGAAAAATAAAAAATCCAACGAGGAACAAGCAACGGAATCTGGAAACGTCTGCTACCACGTCGGTAATGGTGCTGTGTCGATAATGCAGAGTCGTGACTGGTGCCTCGACAGTGGCGCCACGACACACCTGTGTCACAACCCGGAAAGTTTTCGTCAACTCGACGTGAACAAACACGCTACACTCAATCTTGCAAATGACAGTTCAACTCCGATCACCGGAAAAGGGACAGTTTACTTGAAAACCGAAGTGTCGGGAACCGAAGCGAATGTGACTCTTAATGATGCATCTCACGTGCCGGGCTTACGCACAAATCTCATGTCGGTGAGCAAAATCACCGATCACGGTTCCGATGTTGTGTTTTGTAAACAAGGTGCAGTGGTCGTGAATGCGAGTTGTGTGCGATCGAGTTGGGGACTTATATTATGTGCGCGAACACGAGGAGAACGCATGTGCTGCGTCGCGAAACGAAAAGACAGTGTCACTTGAGACATTACATAGACGTTTTGGACATGCAAACACGCGCGATATTACCCACGCAGTGCGTGGTAAGCTAGTGACTGGCATAAGACTCGATGACAAAGTGTCTCAGCTGGAGGGCAATACCTGCATCAAGGGGAAGATGACAAGAACGCCCTTCCCAATGTGTTCCGAGAGAGAATCGGAACCACTTGACATCATCCTTATCGATGTTTGGGGTTCACATCCGATCACATCCATGGGCAGATCTCGATATTTCATTACGTTTATTGATGACGCCTCCAGACGGTGCGAGGTTCGATTCCTAAAATCAAAATCTGAGGCATTCAACGCAATCGTAGAGTACGTCGCATTCGCTGAGAACTTCACTGGTCGGCGCGTCAAACAAATCCAGTCGGATAACGGCCGCGAATACTTCAGTGGAGAAATGGAAAATTTCATGAAGAGCAAGGGCATCACTCGACGGCTCACCGTAACTAACAATCCGGAGCAGAACGGCGTCGCGGAGAGGAAAAACCGCACCCTGTTAAACGACGGCAGATATCTAATGTTGGAGTCTGACGTACCAGATTCACTTTGGACCGAGCTCATCAACGCCTCAAATTACCTGCGGAACCGGTTACCATCAGTAAAATTGGGAGGAAATATCCCATACAAGAGTTGGACGGGTAAGCCTCCTGACATTTCGCACCTGAAAATCATCGGGAGCCCTGCGATTTATCTCGACCGAGAACCCGGTAAAAACAAGTTCGAGCAACGTGGACGAGACGGTATTCTGGTGGGATACTCGACAGAATCCAAGGGTTACCGGATGTGGGTTTCTGACAAGAGGAAGGTGATGGCGAGCCGTGACGTAAAGTTCTTGGAGCGCAAAGACAAAGATCAACCCAAGGACGAGCGCAATCGTCGAAAAATCGTCACCGCCCCGAACATTCAAGAGAAAGATGTGAGCCAGAGGAGCCAACCGAAACACGCGGAGTTTTATTGGGATGCTCCAATCCATGCTGGACAACAACTTCCTCTCGACGAGGAGTAAGAAGTGCAAGAGTTTCGAGGATTCGATCCAGAAGAAGAACCGCATCAAGACGTTTCAATTCTTGAATTGATGATCAAATCTTTACACAACGCATAAGACAACTACGACAGCGATGACACCATGGTCGAGGTGCCACCCAACGACGCCAAGGAGGTCGCCGAGAACAGCGGCTACAATCTTCGCAGCAGAAAAGCTACAAAAACAGGAGACACCGAGCAGAGCGCAATCGTCGAGGAGACATTCATTGCCGAAATCCCGATGGGTCAGGCAATGAAAAGCCCAGAGGCCGACGAATGGTTCCAAGCCATCGTCAACGAAATGAGATCAATCTTGGAAAACGACACCTGGGTACTCGTCGATCGACCACAAGGCATCAAAATCATCGGCAGTAGGATTGTTCTCCGTAACAAATACCATCCCGATGGCTCTCTCGAGAAGCGGAAGGCGAGGCTGGTCGCACAAGGATTCAGTCTTGTGCCTGGGATCCACTTCACACAAACCTTCGCTCCAGTCGCTCGTCCTGGGTCAATTCGTCTGATGATGTCTCTCGCCGCCAGGTTCAAGATGAAGGTGCTACAATATGACGTCACCATGGCATATTTAAATGGAGATCTCGACGACCAAGTATATATGGAGGTCCCAAAACACTTCGAAAAGATCTTGGAGGGGATCATCGACAAGGAGCCCACAAATGGCATCTCTAACAAGACCAATGATGCTCTGAAAGAGTTTCGAAAAGGCAACAAAGTTTGTCTTCTAAAGAAATCTTTGTACGGCCTGCGCCAGGCCGGACGAAATTGGTAAAACAAATTGTATCAGATCCTTCAGTCTATTGGAGCCGTCCCAACTCAATCGGATCCATGCCTGTTCATCATAGGTACAGGGGAAGATGCTGTGCTGATCGCAGTTTACGTCGACGACATTCTGATTGCGTGTCGTCACCCAAAAAGGGCTTCTGAAATAGGACGTCAACTGGGGGAGCACTTCCGAATAAAGTATCTCAGCCTCGCCAAGTGCTGCCTGGGCATTGAGATCTGTCAAATCGATGGACGAATCACCCTGGACCAGAAAGGATATATTCAGGAACTCCTCAACCTATTCAACATGACGGAGAGCCGGACCGTAACCACCCCTGTGGACACCAACACCAGGTTGCAGAAAAACCTGATTTTTTTCCGAAGACGACAAAAATCTCCCATACAGGGAGCTGGTGGGAGCCTTGACATACCTGTCCGTCTCCACCAGGCCTGACATTGCCTTCGCCGTCAGCTACTTAAGCCAATTCAACAATTGCTACGGCCCTCAGCACTGGACCGCAGCGAAACGTGTCCTACGATACGTCAAGGGGACACCGAACGTCGGCCTATCATATGAACATGATCACCAACCTCTCAAAGGCTACGTGGACGCAGACTGGGGTAGCCGAGGATCGTCGATCATATACGGGCTACATCTTCATGCTCGGAGGAAGTCCGATCTCCTGGGACGCCAGAAAGCAACATACTGTCGCCCTATCCACTACAGAAGCGGAATATATGGCCTTAGCAGAGTGCACAAAGGAAGCCATATATCTACAGCGACTTCTATGAGAGCTGGGGCACGACGACCTGTCCAAACTCATGGTTTACTGTGACAACCGCAGTGCACTCAAACTTGCCGAGAATCCAGTGTTTCACGCCAAGCCGAAACACATAGACATTAAGCATCATTTTGTACGTGATGCAATCCGGAGCAAATCTCTCATCGTGGACTACGTCCCAACGTCGGACCTGATTGCAGATTTCCTGACTAAAGGTCTTCCGAGACCCAAGCACAGTTGGTGCATGAAGGCTGCAAGACTCCAGATCCAGCCATAAGAAGAAACCTTAACACCTCACTCGAGGGGAAGTGTTAGAATACATTAACCTACAATTCAACAGTATCGGTGGGTTTTCAAATCTAGTGCTGCTATCTACGATGCGCACACAATACACACACAGTATTTTGTTTTCAACCTCACCCGCAGTTCAGTTCATTTCGTGTCGGTTCAACAGAGCTATGTATTTTAGATTAAATAAATACTAGTTTGTTTAAACTGTTGTTTAATTGACTTTACCCAGAGCCTGTTCCGCTGATAAGATGCAATGACACACACCACTGTGTTCCAATTTCATTTTAATTTAATTTGTAGAAGCTAACCAGTTCTCATGGCAAATCTTTAATGAGCATTCGGATTTTGGTGAAAATATTGGTCTTCTGCCACACGTGTTCTTTCTTTGAGGGACTAATTCATCAGCAGCAGCTTCGGTGGCATAGTTGGTAGCATGCTGAGCTTCTATGCTCAAGATCGCGGGTTCAAACCCGGTCGAAGTCGTAGGATTTTAGAGCGTTAAAATCTCTCAGTATGCCTTCCTTTGGAGGGGAAGTAAAACCGGCGGTCCCATGTCATAGATTCTGGCATGTAAAGGAGCCTTCCACTGCCTACAATTGTGTGAAGCTAAATTTGCAGCTTAGATTTCGTTGAAACGCTCTATCAAAGTTCCAACGTTCACCAATCGCTGTAGGTGACATCTGGTAGTGAAAGTTGGAACTACTCGAACTTGAACGGAACTTGTAGCTCACCCCATGGGTGTCCGCATTGAAGCAGCTACAGCGTCTGGCGAGCCGAACTTGTCCTCGGACACTCCTGGTACTAAAAGCCATACGCTAAATAACGAATAAATCATTCCTCCTAAAAATCAAATTTTCTTATTTACACGCCTCATGGATGATTCAGATAGGTCTATAACCAATCTTTGAGAATTATCCCGATTTGAATACACATGGGGCCAATCAGTTATTTTTCCGCAATCTTTCTAGGTGTCAAATCACTTCCTTTATTCAAAAGTGATATGCAAAATTAAAAACCTGTACGAACTATCCATAAAAAGTGCATTAGAATGATTTCATTCAGCAAGAAGCCCATAAAGGCGTCGAAATTATTTGGCTTGACCGTAGGACTCCAGAGAAACTAAAGGCCAGAATCTTATGAGTACCTACGAATAATGGCTTTCGTGGCCAAGGAATTAGAACTCGGCAATTATTCTAGGTTTATGCGGGGTTTTGCCTAGGAACACCAAGATAGGCTCATCAGCGGGCTCTTAGTGTTCCTGTCCGGACCCCCACAGGAGTAGCGAACTGCGCACTTTCTCCCTTTTCATGAAGCACATCCAGGCTTCTTTACTGCGAGAGATAAAATCTCAAGCAGCCCATCACCTCTATAAAGGCAAGGACACCAAGAGCCCACTGATGAGCCCATCTCGGTGTTCCTAGGTGATACGCTGCACAAGACACGGCATAAATCTGTAACCTAACATTTGCGGGTTACAGAGGCTCCTCCCTGTTTCTTTTCAATTAGTTTATTTGGTTGTTTTGTTTTTATCTGGTTGCCAGACATAGCTGCCTGTTCGTGGAGCACCATGGAGAGTCTTGTGTGGTCAGTGCCCATTGAATTCTTCTTTTGGTGGTCTACGGATGGGTGGCCTTGGCTGGTGGCACCAGGTGGCCTTGACAGGTCAAAAGTTCCTTGATCTAGGAGTGAGGTCATGATGGTTGCCATGGGAATGGGCTGTTTTGGTATTGGATTTGAGGCAAGATGGAGGCCAGTTGGTGATAAAATAATTGAGTATGAAACATAGTTTAGTAAATGCAGGATTGAATTACTCTTAGTGTGGAGTGTTGATTTTTGTGGGATGCCAGATTGCCAGGCAAGGTAATGAAAGCTTGCCCTTCTTAATAAATAGTGGATTATGTGAATGCAGTGTCCAGTTCTTTGTATGATTCATTTTAAGCAAGTATATTGCCTCCCTACCCTGAGGAGAAAAGTTATTATAATTATTACAATGGCGCCCAACGTTTGAGCAAGAATTTATGAATCACACAAAGACAGGAATAGGGATGGGGGAAAACAAAAAGATGGAAGTTTCAATGATGGACATGTTGGAGACGCTTTTGGTCCGATATGAGAGGAGGAATAAGATGGAGGAGAGGATTACAAGCCAGATGGATGGTATGGAGGAGAGGATGACCAGCCGGATGAATAGCATGGAAGAGACGATGTGCAGCCGGATGGATGGTATGGAGGCGAGAATGTCTGAGAAGCTTGACAAGGTCAAAGAGCAGGTGGCTGGCATATGCATCGTAGAAGAGAAAGTTGAGATGGTAGAACCTGTGGTTGTGGAGGAGACGAATGAGAAGAAGGAGCAGGAGGAAGAAAAAGGGAAGTTGGAAGAACAGAGAGTGGAGGTCATATGCATTGTGGAAGAGAAAGTTGAATTAGTAGAATCTATCAGTGTGTTTGTTGAGGAAGAGAAGATCTATTGTGCCCATTTACGATGATGTGGTCTGGCGTGAATTCAAAGGGAGCGCGCTAATGACGTCAGCGAGCAGGTTCCGAGCTCTCAGTCCAGCAGAGTTTAAACGAGCCGGGTGTTTCACGTGTTGCCAACGGAAGTTGAAAGCTATTATTCTTATAAAGCTTTTGTTATGGAAGAAGGTTATACCAGCACTTCAGAATGAAGTTAGGAGTAATTCACCAGCTTAATCCTGTTGTTTTATTGGAATTTACCAACCTTCTCGATCTTTCTATGGATATAGTCAATGAGACGTAAGATCCAACATTACGTAATGTGAGTTCACAGATCGATATGTGTCCTTGGGACAGTATATAAGCCAGCCCTGGTAGAGGTCAGGTATCTCACACCTCACACCGACACAGTCATCGAGTCGTCATAATAGTCCACGTGTGTGTGTGTGTCCACGACAGTGAAATACGCCGTTATTCTGAACGAGCGCTCCTTGGAGCTAGGCAAAATATACAACCCCTCTATGCCCGAGTGGACATAGATTTTGTGCTACGATTGTGGTAATATAACAGTGCTTCAAAACTTAGAATATTCGCTGGTTGAGCACTTCAACAAGATTCCAAGGTATGTGAGTGACTCGTTTTACAAGTATATGACTTTGTCTTGTGCTATGCCCACCACTTATATCAAACGTGAGAACTGGGACCACCACATTGAACATTTGCAAGTGAGAGTAGGCTACCCTACCAACATACATTTTCACGGGGAATTATCAGAGACATTATCAACAGGAACTGTTACCTATTTTCTTGTCCAGTCAGCCACTGGATTACATAAGTGGACTTCATTATTTGCAATGGGCCACGCTAGTAACATGACTTGTATGTATGAAGAACAGCCCCATGATAGAACAATTTCACTGCCCCAGTTAGTGAATATGGTTATCAGCTAAGGCGGCGAAATGTTAGGAGATCATGCCAGAATGACCCATTAGGAACGAGGAGAAGGGCCATCTGCGGCATATTTCTGTGGATGACCGGAGAGCAGCGCGCTATAAGCATGTCCCATGTTCAACGTGTAGGATTCTCAGATCCATGGTGCCCTGATTACATCTGCACCAAAGGAGTTGAATGCTTCAACATGTTCCATGTCCAGCATTTTAGGATACTCAGATCCGTGGTGCTTGGGTTCGATCTGCACCGAGGGAGGTCAACTCGCCACAGAAAACATGATACCGCAGACTTCCGAAAAGCCTGAATAACTTCTCGAACCATGAATTTTCCGCCATTCCGATAAAACCAATTCACTTTCTCTATTATTAAGAGCGCATTTATATTTAAATGATTACACATTTTTAGGAGTCATTTTCCTTGCAGTCAAGTAGACTTGTAGCTGTGGTGCATCCTCAAAATGTCGTTTTCGATATTGCAGTAATAAGATGGGAAGTCTTACCCCATTCAGTACGCAGCAGAGTTATGACACAGTTTATGAATTAATAATTTTCTTACGGAATATATATTTCCAATAATAAAATAATAATAATAATAATAATAATAATAATAATGGTTCGGCCACTGTCTTGGCAAACCAGTTTTGTGTATCCCTATTTGTTTCCACTCTGTGTGGTTGTACATATCTTTATTATTTGTCTTCATTGTATATATTCATTGTCAAGTTTGTTTTGTTTATGTTGGTTAGTTGTCATGATTCATTTGTTTTGATTACATGTTGTATTCCCACTGCCGGTGTTTCCAGTGTGATATTTTTGCTTAGAAGGTATTTTGGTATTTTAAGTTGGCCACTTTGATTCTTCTTCTTTCCCTTTGTATTCTCTTTGACCTGTCTTTAAACTCTCTGCTGTGATTGGCTGCTTTCAGCCTATCAGAGGCCTCCTTGCTGTTTGTAGCGACCAATCACGTTTTTCTTCTTCGTCTCTAAGCTTGTAGCCATGACAGAATGTTGTTCTTTGACACTGGTTGTGATCTATCGACGAATATCCAGTTAATCACTTCTATAATTGGTGCTATCTTCATAGTAACCGTGCATAGTGATCATGTCCTTGCACATGATTCATATTTTTGTTAGGGCAGTGACATTTTTGGTGATTTTCGGTCTCTTCTGACCATGCTTGTTGTTATCGCTACGCGCCATGTTGACGAATCCTTCAATCCGCGGCGTCGGGTAGTTTGTTGTAACATGTTTAATTCTGATCTTCATCTACTGCCTAACAATTTGTCATCACGCGTATGAATAATGATTTTGTTTCGTGTGATAAGAAATTCATCGTTTGTCATGAGGCATGTGCTACAAAGCCATGCATTATCTTCCTGCACCATCACTGAAATGGAGGTTTACACTGGGCTCAACTACTTTACTATTGTGACAATTCCGTGCGATTGGCATATCCCGGTATTTGTATGACATCAACTACTTTGACTTCCTGCGTTTCACACATAATTTGTTTATTTAACAATTCATTTTTGGGCTTACGGTATCGGCGCATCACTGTAAGTCAGTCCTGGTTCGACGACACATTCTCGTTCCATGCGACCTGTTTTCATTATTTGTTGCAACTCCAGTTGTGTTGCATGTTTAAACTATACCATTCTTTGGAACCGCCTTGTATTGCATGCCGTTCCTTGATGTACTGATCTGCAGCTACGTTCAAGACAATTTATGTGTTTTAGGCTCAAGTCTTACGTGTGTTAATTCCATGCGAGTGTTTCTTCAGTTGTGTAAATTTGTGCCAGTGTTTCTCGTATATTTGTGTGCCATTTTTGAATATTTACTTTATGTGCCACCTATTTGATAATATATCGTATTATTAGTTATTGTTTGTGTTGTGTCCTTTATGCCTTCCTGGACCTCCTTATTTGGTGACAATAATATTGTCTGGTCCTCCACATGTTTGCTAAATTGTTATGCGACCTTTTGTAAAGTCAACCCTTTTTATCATTACATCTTTATCTAATGCTTTGGCCAACAAACCCTTATACATGTCCGCTATTACCAGGATACTCTTTGGTGGGTTGTTGACTTCCCGCGTTGGTCAATACATTATTTGGTCCTCCGGGCCGAATATTGAGCTGTTTACTATTTTGAATTATTAAGCTTTGTTTTGGCCATGTTGGGCCCTTGTTTCTTGCTATTTCACCAGGAAGGCCATAAATTAACATTGTATACGTTCCCATTAACTTCCCAAGGACACAATACAGTATTCTATGTTCAGATGTTTGTTTACAACTTAATCGAGACCATTGTCACAGTGTTTATTTTTGGTGTTAGTTGGTTGTGTTAGTTAGGTGTGCAACTCTGGTAATTACATCTAGGCGGGCAATCCTAAAGTCATTATGGAGGATGCCCAAAAGCGACTTTTAGTTAGGAAGCGTGCAGTCGCTAAGGGCATGCTTACCTCACAAGAAAAAGTAATTAGCAACTTTCAGGACATTACAGAAGAGCAATATCAAATGTTAGTGTTACGCAAACACAAATGCGAGGAAATTTATAAACAATATAACGAAGCGCAAGTCGCTTTAGAGGATATTACAGACAATATCGACGAAGAAACAGCCGAACGTTGTGACTTCGAAGATAAGTATTTTGAGTTGATGGTTAAAATTAAACTACATTGTGACAATTTCAAAAAATCCAACACTACAGACAGTGATAACCCTTTGAATAATTTGCAGAGTGCACAATTTCCTAATGCTAACGTAGCTGCAGCGCATATAAGGTTGCCTGAAATTCAAATTCCGCAGTTCAGTGGCGACTTCACAGACTGACTGAATTTCAGAGATAGCTTCAAGGCCATAGTAATTGATAACCATGCCCTTTCTGATGTTGTTAAGTTCTACTACCTTAATTCTAGTCTTAGTGGCGAGGCTAAGCTCCTCCTAAAAATCATTACTGTGTCAGATGAAAACTTTATGGTCGCATGGAACTTGCTGACAACTCGTTACAATAACATTAGGCTCATAGCGCACAACCATGTCACCAAGCTTTTCAAGCCCCCTGCATACGGTAATGATTCAGTGTCCTTGCGTGCCAACATCGACCACTTTGTTTCTCATGTCAATGCGTTAGAAGCTTTGGACTTTAACGGGGTTCCTCTTCAAGACTTGTTATTGTCACATTTTATATTGGAGCTACTAGATAATGATAGCATCCGTGAATGGGAGAATCATGTTGATTCTGGGAGAATTCCCACTCTCCAGGACTTGGTTAGCTTCTTAGAGAAAATATGCAAGGCACTGGAAATAACTGAAAAGAATGGGTTCAGGCCTGCATTACATACTGCTGTAACCAAACTTAAAGCTGAAGGTCATCCGCCTCAGAAACCCATGTTAACTACTACCAAATTTCGTTGTACATATTGTAGGAGCATTGATCATCAATTGTCGAAATGTGGTACCTTTATTAAACTTTCGTCCACATCCAAATGGGATTTTGTCAGGTCTCGAAAATTATGTTACAATTGTTTGCGTAATTTCGAGCCTAATCATCAATGTTCGAAGTACTCTTGTAACACTTGTTCCCGAAAACACCACACTCTTCTTCACTATGAGCCCTCCAGTGGCACTAGTAATGATGCTTCTCAAGCTCATGCTAACGTGGTAAACACGAGTTGCAGTAACGTCACTCGTGACAATCAATCTTCAAGGACGTTATTGCCCACTGCCAAATTGAATATATTAGCTGGCAATGGCTTACGTGTACCTGTCACTGCACTACTTGACTCTGCATCAGATTGTAACTTAATTTCGTCACACTTAATTAAGAAATTAAGACTCCACACCAAAACTATGAAGGTACACATTCGCTGTGTCGGTCAAAATCAAAGCACTGCTACTGTTGTTGCTGATGTGAACGTTTTTGCCTGTGCTACTAATTGGTCTGCTAAGCTTGAATGTCTCGTGGTTCCCAATATTGCACTTGAGCTACCCGCTGCTGGTTTCGACACCTCTGAATGGAACATTCCTTCACATATTGATTTAGCTGATCCTGATTTCAATTGCACTAAACCTATTGACCTTGTTCTTGGTGCAGAATATTTCTTTGACCTGTTATGTCCTGGTAAAATCATACCAGTTGGTGATTTGCCCATCATTCAAAATACCTCTGTGGGTTGGGTGTTTTCTGGGAAGCTGCACAGTACAAGCACCTCGCAACCATCGCACTTGGTATCAGCACTTACAATCTCACGCCCTCATGTAGAGCAACAGCTGGAAGCGTTTTGGAACGTTGAAGAAGTTGAAACCCCAGTGTTGTATGTTGACGAATCCATATGTGCAGAACACTTTGTAGCTACTACCACTCGCCAAGACGATGGTAGATTTGTGGTTAGACTCCCTCGCAAGGTAGACTTGGAGCCTCTAGGTGCCTCTCGCTACGCTACACTAAATCGTTTTCACTCTCTCGAAAGACGTTTGGCCCGTAACACTGAGTTAAGGTTAGAATACACTGAATTCATGCATGAATATCTAGCCTTAAACCATATGCAAGTTGCCCCCCACCCGACTGATGGTGAAGTTTACTACATTCCCCATCATCCTGTTTTCAAGCCGCACAGTACTTCTACAAAGCTCAGAGTAACCAAGAGTTTAGTGCTTTTCAGTCGGTCAACACGAATGTACCCAAAAGAGATGGGTTATGCCCTAATCCTGAAATAAATTACATGAGATTAATAAAACACTAGGATGACCAGTTTCGATCGTCAAGCGTTCATCATCAGATCCATTCACTTAGGCTACAAAATCTATGTTTGATATACAGGTGAAAATATTTACAATATGTACAATTATTTAGTTGCAGTATTGGTACTGCAACTGTCAGTGTATGCTAAATGCAGTATATATGTTAGGTGAAATGCTAAATGGTGATAGCTATCCGGAGATTGTACTTTAGAGAGATTATATGGTTGCAAACTATGGTTAAACTATAAAATTTAAGGCTAACTACTTATCTGATTGTCTTCCGTACTACAGCTACTTGCAGTTTTCGTGCTCACTGGAACTCACTGTGCGGTCGACTGCGGTGGTTATCATCATCGACTGGTTTTTCCCTGCCTTCTCCCCCCTGTCCCTACGTGCTGTGGGGAGTGATAGCGATGTGTTTATGTGAGGTGTTGCCAACCTAGATAAGATGTATGTTATTGAATGAGGTGGGTCTACAACTATTAAAGACCGTGGATTAGCCCTCGCCACGCGTGGAGCATAACCCATTCGAACTAAGCGTTGACGGTCTTATGAGGACGTCCCGGCACCTTTAATACTGCCGCGAATATGGGCCTTGGTTTATTGCAGAAGAAAAGTACATCGTACACCTGATCCAGATAACATTTACCTATTAAAAACCCCTAATTTCCCCCCTTTTTTATCTAGCTTGGCTGTGTCGCTAAATTGTGTTTTGTTTCCGACAGGGTGTGTTTTTTAGTAGCGTGAAGAGGGGTGAGCTCTCCATGAACGTGTGTTCATTTAGATTGTTGGGATTGTTTCGTTTGGCTAGGTGTATCTCGATTGCTTCCTTTATGTCAAGAGCTCTGCCTTTCGATTCGTGATGGATTATTTTAAGGTCCGACTCTATGTTGGTAAAGCTGTGCCCTGCGTCACACATATGTTCGCACACGGCTGAATGTGTTCCGTATCTTATCGCATTCCTATGTTCATTATAACATGTGTCTACTCGCCTTCCACTCTGCCCGATGTAATTAGCTTGACAATCGGTGTCTTGGCACGTTATAGAATATACCCCTGACCTTGAATACGGGTCACGTTTATTTAGATTACTATTTAGGAGGTGCCTAGCGGTTGTGTTTTTCGTCGTGAAAGCTATCTTTATGCCTTGTTTTTTGAATAGGTTAGTGATTGTATATGTATTCGCATTCATATAGTTGAAACGCGCAATTTTTTTCTCATTACTGTCCGGTTTGGGAATCGTTTTATCTTTATTTTTATGTTTGGCTATAATTTGATTTATTTTGCTTGGCGAGAAGTTGTTTTCCTTTGCTATTTGCATAATAGTTCTTATTTCCTTATTATAGTTGTCTTTTGACAAGGGTATGTTTAAAGCCCTGTGCACCATTGAATTGAAACCCGCTAGTTTGTGCGTACTGGGGTGATTAGACTGATTGTCGATTGCATGCGAGGTTTGTGTTGCTTTCCGGAATATGGAATATGAAAGGTCGTTGTCTTTACGTTCAATAGTTATATCGAGATAATTTATTTTCCGGTCCATTTCGGATTCCTTAGTGAATTTGATAGAGTGGTGAAGGCTATTAATGGATTGGAGAATTGTTTCTTCGCTTGTTAGTTCAGTATCGTAGATGCAAATTACATCATCTACGTATCTTTTCCATATTACTATTCCCTTTGTTGAAGTCTCTTCTAAGAACGCATTTTCTAGTGCATTGATGAAGATGTCAGCGATTAACCCACTTAGTGGCGATCCCATTGCTAGGCCTTCTCTCTGTGTGTATATTTTATTGTCGAATTGAAGCACAGGGCATAACCCTTCTCTTTCGGGTACATCCGTGTTGACCGACTGAAAAGCACTAAACTCTTGTTTACTAAGGCAACACTGAAAATATGGCTTCAAACACCACAATGTTCACGGCTAGTCAGGGAAATCGTGAAGCCAAGAAATGCAAATCACTCAGGCTTAAACTCATGAATTTAGACAAGTCAATTTGGTTCAACAAAAAATGTATAGAACTAAACCTCACCCCTAAATACGTACCAATTAAAACCGTACCGAACACACCAGCCCCGATCATTTCAACCAAACAAGCCAAAGCGCTTTGGATAAAAAACGAATTAAGATTTGCATACATAAGAAAGCAAAAAATTAACCAACAATTATACGACATTCAATTGCAACTAAGTAATTTCTGGCACGCAGCCCAATGGGACAGCTTCACCGAGCACCTACATGACACCATCAAAATCAGAGCAACGAGGAAGCATGAAACGCTAGAAAATAAATTAAGAAAACTAGGAGAAACACAGAACCATCAATCTAACGAACAACACACGAATAACAATGAATTCAATTTCCACAGCAGAGTAAACAACAGAACGAACGTAACCTTTTCTCAAGGTGAAATGAATATGTTAGACAAAGGTTTGAAATACAACTGCACAGACGCACACACGAACCACAATATAAAACAGTTAATCACAGATATTGAGATAGCGAGTCACAAGCTCCCAGCAGAAGACAGGGAATTAACCAAAAATCTCGCCACCAACGAAGCCAAAAAAATCCTCAAACGAGAGGGCGATAGCAATAACATTCAAAACAACAAACAACTCAAAGAAATAAAGTCGTTGAAACAAAAAATAAAAGAACATGACTTAATCATCACAAAATCAGATAAGGGAAACACTACAGTAATTTTGAACAAAACAGAATACATTGAAAAAACAGTCTAATTCCTAAACAACAACGAAATCAAGGAATTAACAAAAGACCCCACCAACAAATTCCAAAAACAAATTAAAAGTGCGCTAAAAGAAACAGAATACATACTGACCAAAGCCGAAAAATCAAAACTAATAAACATGAACCCGAAAATACCGTCATTGAGGGGACAACCAAAAATACACAAAAAGGAATGCCCAATGAGACCAATAGTCAATTGTAGGAATGCCCCTAATTACAAAATCAGCAAAGAGTTAATAAAAATCTTAAAATGCCGTCTTTCCAACGACAAAAACAACTCTGTAAAGAACACAACAGAACTAGTAACAGCATTGAACACCCTTCAAATGAAACCTAGCTTCAGGCTAGTATCCTTCGACGTAACTAACATGTACACCAATATTCCGATTATTGAAGCAATCAACACTATCGAAAACAACTTAAAATCCAACAATTCGGTAAAAGAAATTGAAGAGATTGTGAGATTACTGAGCGTCGTTCTCACCCAAAACGTGTTTCAATTCGACAATAAAATATACACACAGAGAGAAGGCCAAGCAATGGGATCGCCACTAAGTGGGTTAATCGCTGACATCTTCATCAATGCACTAGAAAATGCGTTCTTAGAAAAGACTTCAACAAAGGGAATAGTAATATGGAAAAGATACGTAGATGATGTAATTTGCATCTACGATACTGAACTAACAAGCGAAGAAACAATTCTCCAATCCATTAATAGCCTTCACCACTCTATCAAATTCACTAAGGAATCCGAAATAGACCGGAAAATAAATTATCTCGATATAACTATTGAACGTAAAGACAACGACCTTTCATATTCCATATTCCGGAAAGCAACACAAACCTCGCAAGCAATCGACAATCAGTCTAATCACCCCAGTACGCACAAACTAGCGGGTTTCAATTCAATGGTGCACAGGGCTTTAAACATACCCATGTCAAAAGACAACTATAATAAGGAAATAAGAACTATTATGCAAATAGCAAAGGAAAACAACTTCTCGCCAAGCAAAATAAATCAAATTATAGCCAAACATAAAAATAAAGATAAAACGATTCCCAAACCGGACAGTAATGAGAAAAAATTTGCGCGTTTCAACTATGTGAATGCGAATACATATAAAATCACTAACCTATTCAAAAAACAAGGCGTAAAGATAGCTTTCACGACGAAGAACACAACCGCTAGGCACCTCCTAAATAGTAATCTAAATAAACGTGACCCGTATTCAAGGTCAGGGGTATATTCTATAACGTGCCAAGACACCGATTGTCAAGCTAATTACATCGGGCAGAGTGGAAGGCGAGTAGACACACGTTATAATGAACATAGGAATGCGATAAGATACGGAACACATTCAGCCGTGTGCGAACATATGTGTGACGCAGGGCACAGCTTTACCAACATAGAGTCGGACCTTAAAATAATCCATCACGAATCGAAAGGCAGAGCTCTTGACATAAAGGAAGCAATCGAGATACACCTAGCCAAACGAAACAATCCCAACAATCTAAATGAACACACGTTCATGGAGAGCTCACCCCTCTTCACGCTACTAAAAAACACACCCTGTCGGAAACAAAACACAATTACCGACACAGCCAAGCTAGATAAAAAGGGGGGAAATTAGGGGTTTTTAATAGGTAAATGTTATCTGGATCAGGTGTACGATGTACTTTTCTTCTGCAATAAACCAAGGCCCATATTCGCGGCAGTATTAAAGGTGCCGGGACGACCTCATAAGACCGTCAACGCTTAGTTCGGATGGGTTATGCTCCACGCGTGGCGAGGGCTAATCCACGGTCTTTAATAGTTGTAGACCCACCTCATTCAATAACATACATCTTATCTAGGTTGGCAACACCTCACATAAACACATCGCTATCACTCCCCACAGCACGTAGGGACAGTGGGGAGAAGGCAGGGAAAAACCAGTCGTTGAGATAACCACCGCAGTCGACCGCACAGTGAGTTCCAGTGAGCACGAAAACTGCAAGTAGCTGTAGTACGGAAGACAATCAGATAAGTAGTTAGCCTTAAATTTTATAGTTTAACCATAGTTTGCAACCATATAATCTCTCTAAAGTACAATCTCCGGATAGCTATCACCATTTAGCATTTCACCTAACATATATACTGCATTTAGCATACACTGACAGTTGCAGTACCAATACTGCAACTAAATAATTGTACATATTGTAAATATTTTCACCTGTATTTCAAACATAGATTTTGTAGCCTAAGTGAATGGATCTGATGATGAACACTTGACGATCGAAACTGGTCATCCTAGTGTTTTATTAATCTCATGTAATTTATTTCAGGATTAGGGCATAACCCATCTCTTTTGGGTACATTCGTGTTGACCGACTGAAAAGCACTAAACTCTTGTTTACTAAGGCAACACTGAAAATATGGCTTCAAACACCACAATGTTCACGGCTAGTCAGGCAAATCGTGAAGCCAAGAAATTCAAATCACTCAGGCTTAAACTCATGAATTTAGAGAAGTCAATTTGGTTCAACAAAAAAATGTATAGAACTAAACCTCACCCCTAAATACGTACCAATTAAAACCGTACCGAACACACCAGCCTCGATCATTTCAACCAAACAAGCCAAAGCGCTTTGGATAAAAAACGAATTAAGATTTGCATACATAAGAAAGCAAAAAATTTACCAACAATTATACGACATTCAATTGCAACTAAGTAATTTCTGGCACGCAGCCCAATGGGACAGCTTCACCGAGCACCTACATGACACCATCAAAATCAGGGCAACGAGGAAGCATGAAACGCTAGAAAATAAATTAAGAAAACTAGGAGAAACACAGAACCATCAATCTAACGAACAACACACGAATAACAATGAATTCAATTTCCACAGCAGAGTAAACAACAGAACGAACGTAACCTTTTCTCAAGGTGAAATGAATATGTTAGACAAAGGTTTGAAATACAACTGCACAGACGCACACACGAACCACAATATAAAACAGTTAATCACAGATATTGAGATAGCGAGTCACAAGCTCCCAGCAGAAGACAGGGAATTAACCAAAAATCTCGCAACCAACGAAGCCAAAAATATCCTCAAACGAGAGGGCGATAGCAATAACATTCAAAACAACTAACAACTCAAAGAAATAAAGTCGTTGAAACAAAAAATAAAAGAACATGACTTAATCATCACAAAATCAGATAAGGGAAACACTACAGTAATTTTGAACAAAACAGAATACATTGAAAAAACAGTCGAATTCCTAAACAACAACGAAATCAAGGAATTAACAAAAGACCCCACCAACAAATTCCAAAAACAAATTAAAAGTGCGCTAAAAGAAACAGAATACATACTGACCAAAGCCGAAAAATCAAAACTAATAAACATGAACCCGAAAATACCGTCATTGAGGGGACAACCAAAAATACACAAAAAGGAATGCCCAATGAGACTAATAGTCAATTGTAGGAATGCCCCTAATTACAAAATCAGCAAAGAGTTAATAAAAATCTTAAAATGCCGTCTTTCCAACGACAAAAACAACTCTGTAAAGAACACAACAGAACTAGTAACAGCATTGAACACCCTTCAAATGAAACCTAGCTTCAGGCTAGTATCCTTCGACGTAACTAACATGTACACCAATATTCCGATTATTGAAGCAATCAACACTATCGAAAACAACTTAAAATCCAACAATTCGGTAAAAGAAATTGAAGAGATTGTGAGATTACTGAGCGTCGTTCTCACCCAAAACGTGTTTCAATTCGACAATAAAATATACACACAGAGAGAAGGCCTAGCAATGGGATCGCCACTAAGTGGGTTAATCGCTGACATCTTCATCAATGCACTAGAAAATGCGTTCTTAGAAAAGACTTCAACAAAGGGAATAGTAATATGGAAAAGATACGTAGATGATGTAATTTGCATCTACGATACTGAACTAACAAGCGAAGAAACAATTCTCCAATCCATTAATAGCCTTCACCACTCTATCAAATTCACTAAGGAATCCGAAATAGACCGGAAAATAAATTATCTCGATATAACTATTGAACGTAAAGACAACGACCTTTCATATTCCATATTCCGGAAAGCAACACAAACCTCGCATGCAATCGACAATCAGTCTAATCACCCCAGTACGCACAAACTAGCGGGTTTCAATTCAATGGTGCACAGGGCTTTAAACATACCCATGTCAAAAGACAACTATAATAAGGAAATAAGAACTATTATGCAAATAGCAAAGGAAAACAACTTCTCGCCAAGCAAAATAAATCAAATTATAGCCAAACATAAAAATAAAGATAAAACGATTCCCAAACCGGACAGTAATGAGAAAAAATTTGCGCGTTTCAACTATGTGAATGCGAATACATATAAAATCACTAACCTATTCAAAAAACAAGGCGTAAAGATAGCTTTCACGACGAAGAACACAACCGCTAGGCACCTCCTAAATAGTAATCTAAATAAACGTGACCCGTATTCAAGGTCAGGGGTATATTCTATAACGTGCCAAGACACCGATTGTCAAGCTAATTACATCGGGCAGAGTGGAAGGCGAGTAGACACACGTTATAATGAACATAGGAATGCGATAAGATACGGAACACATTCAGCCGTGTGCGAACATATGTGTGACGCAGGGCACAGCCTTACCAACATAGAGTCGGACCTTAAAATAATCCATCACGAATCGAAAGGCAGAGCTCTTGACATAAAGGAAGCAATCGAGATACACCTAGCCAAACGAAACAATCCCAACAATCTAAATGAACACACGTTCATGGAGAGCTCACCCCTCTTCACGCTACTAAAGAACACACCCTGTCGGAAACAAAACACAATTTAGCGACACAGCCAAGCTAGATAAAAGGGGGGGAAATTAGGGGTTTTTAATAGGTAAATGTTATCTGGATCAGGTGTACGATGTACTTTTCTTCTGCAATAAACCAAGGCCCATATTCGCGGCAGTATTAAAGGTGCCGGGACGACCTCATAAGACCGTCAACGCTTAGTTCGAATGGGTTATGCTCCACGCGTGGCGAGGGCTAATCCACGGTCTTTAATAGTTGTAGACCCACCTCATTCAATAACATACATCTTATCTAGGTTGGCAACACCTCACATAAACACCTCGCTATCACTCCCCACAGCACGTAGGGACAGTGGGGAGAAGGCAGGGAAAAACCAGTCGTTGAGATAACCACCGCAGTCGACCGCACAGTGAGTTCCAGTGAGCACGAAAACTGCAAGTAGCTGTAGTACGGAAGACAATCAGATAAGTAGTTAGCCTTAAATTTTATAGTTTAACCATAGTTTGCAACCATATAATCTCTCTAAAGTACAATCTCCGGATAGCTATCACCATTTAGCATTTCACCTAACATATATACTGCATTTAGCATACACTGACAGTTGCAGTACCAATACTGCAACTAAATAATTGTACATATTGTAAATATTTTCACCTGTATTTCAAACATAGATTTTGTAGCCTAAGTGAATGGATCTGATGATGAACGCTTGACGATCGAAACTGGTCATCCTAGTGTTTTATTAATCTCATGTAATTTATTTCAGGATTAGGGCATAACCCATCTCTTTTGGGTACATTCGTGTTGACCGACTGAAAAGCACTAAACTCTTGTTTACTAAGGCAACACTGAAAATATGGCTTCAAACACCACAATGTTCACGGCTAGTCAGGCAAATCGTGAAGCCAAGAAATTCAAATCACTCAGGCTTAAACTCATGAATTTAGACAAGTCAATTTGGTTCAACAAAAAAATGTATAGAACTAAACCTCACCCCTAAATACGTACCAATTAAAACCGTACCGAACACACCAGCCTCGATCATTTCAACCAAACAAGCCAAAGCGCTTTGGATAAAAAACGAATTAAGATTTGCATACATAAGAAAGCAAAAAATTTACCAATAATTATACGACATTCAATTGCAACTAAGTAATTTCTGGCACGCAGCCCAATGGGACAGCTTCACCGAGCACCTACATGACACCATCAAAATCAGGGCAACGAGGAAGCATGAAACGCTAGAAAATAAATTAAGAAAACTAGGAGAAACACAGAACCATCAATCTAACGAACAACACACGAATAACAATGAATTCAATTTCCACAGCAGAGTAAACAACAGAACGAACGTAACCTTTTCTCAAGGTGAAATGAATATGTTAGACAAAGGTTTGAAATACAACTGCACAGACGCACACACGAACCACAATATAAAACAGTTAATCACAGATATTGAGATAGCGAGTCACAAGCTCCCAGCAGAAGACAGGGAATTAACCAAAAATCTCGCCACCAACGAAGCCAAAAATATCCTCAAACGAGAGGGCGATAGCAATAACATTCAAAACAACTAACAACTCAAAGAAATGAAGTCGTTGAAACAAAAAATAAAAGAACATGACTTAATCATCACAAAATCAGATAAGGGAAACACTACAGTAATTTTGAACAAAACAGAATACATTGAAAAAACAGTCGAATTCCTAAACAACAACGAAATCAAGGAATTAACAAAAGACCCCACCAAAAAATTCCAAAAACAAATAAAAAGTGCGCTAAAAGAAACAGAATACATACTGACCAAAGCCGAAAAATCAAAACTAATAAACATCAACCCGAAAATACCGTCATTGAGGGGACAGCCAAAAATACACAAAAAGGAATGCCCAATGAGACCAATAGTAAATTGTAGGAATGCCCCTAATTACAAAATCAGCAAAGAGTTACTAAAAATCTTAAAATGCCGTCTTTCCAACGACAAAAACAACTCTGTAAAGAACACAACAGAACTAGTAACAGCATTGAACACCCTTCAAATGAAACCTAGCTTCAGGCTAGTATCCTTCGACGTAACTAACATGTACACCAATATTCCGATTATTGAAGCAATCAACACTATCGAAAACAACTAAATCCAACAATTCGGTAAAAGAAATTGAAGAGATTGTGAGATTACTGAGGGTCGTTCTCACCCAAAACGTGTTTCAATTCGACAATAAAATATACACACAGAGAGAAGGCCTAGCAATGGGATCGCCACTAAGTGGGTTAATCGCTGACATCTTCATCAATGCACTAGAAAATGCGTTCTTAGAAAAGACTTCAACAAAGGGAATAGTAATATGGAAAAGATACGTAGGTGATGTAATTTGCATCTACGATACTGAACTAACAAGCGAAGAAACAATTCTCCAATCCATTAATAGCCTTCACCACTCTATCAAATTCACTAAGGAATCCGAAATAGACCGGAAAATAAATTATCTCGATATAACTATTGAACGTAAAGACAACGACCTTTCA
Source organism: Meconema thalassinum (assembly GCA_946902985.2). NCBI lineage: Eukaryota > Metazoa > Arthropoda > Insecta > Orthoptera > Tettigoniidae > Meconema > Meconema thalassinum. The sequence continues at coordinate 187,963,257 of OX336388.2, read as the reverse complement.
TATTCCATATTCCGGAAAGCAACACAAACCTCGCATGCAATCGACAATCAGTCTAATCACCCCAGTACGCACAAACTAGCGGGTTTCAATTCAATGGTGCACAGGGCTTTAAACATACCCATGTCAAAAGACAACTATAATAAGGAAATAAGAACTATTATGCAAATAGCAAAGGAAAACAACTTCTCGCCAAGCAAAATAAATCAAATTATAGCCAAACATAAAAATAAAGATAAAACGATTCCCAAACCGGACAGTAATGAGAAAAAATTTGCGCGTTTCAACTATGTGAATGCGAATACATATAAAATCACTAACCTATTCAAAAAACAAGGCATAAAGATAGCTTTCACGACGAAAAACACAACCGCTAGGCACCTCCTAAATAGTAATCTAAATAAACGTGACCCGTATTCAAGGTCAGGGGTATATTCTATAACGTGCCAAGACACCGATTGTCAAGCTAATTACATCAGGCAGAGTGGAAGGCGAGTAGACACATGTTATAATGAACATAGGAATGCGATAAGATACGGAACACATTCAGCCGTGTGCGAACATATGTGTGACGCAGGGCACAGCTTTACCAACATAGAGTCGGACCTTAAAATAATCCATCACGAATCGAAAGGCAGAGCTCTTGACATAAAGGAAGCAATCGAGATACACCTAGCCAAACGAAACAATCCCAACAATCTAAATGAACACACGTTCATGGAGAGCTCACCCCTCTTCACGCTACTAAAAAACACACCCTGTCGGAAACAAAACACAATTTAGCGACACAGCCAAGCTAGATAAAAAGGGGGGAATTTAGGGGTTTTTAATAGGTAAATGTTATCTGGATCAGGTGTACGATGTACTTTTCTTCTGCAATAAACCAAGGTCCATATTCGCGGCAGTATTAAAGGTGCCGGGACGTCCTCATAAGACCGTCAACGCTTAGTTCGAATGGGTTATGCTCCACGCGTGGCGAGGGCTAATCCACGGTCTTTAATAGTTGTAGACCCTCCTCATTCAATAACATTCATCTTATCTAGGTTGGCAACACCTCACATAAACACATCGCGATCACTCCCCACAGCACGTAGGGACAGGGGGGAGAAGGCAGGGAAAACCCAGTCGTTAAGATAACCACCGCAGTCGACCGCACAGTGAGTTCCAGTGAGCACGAAAACTGCGAGTAGCTGTAGTACGGAAGACAATCAGATAAGTAGTTAGCCTAAAATTTTATAGTTTAACCATAGTTTACAACCATATAATCTCTCTAAAGTACAATCTCCGGATAGCTATCACCATTTAGCATTTCACCTAACATATATACTGCATTTAGCATACACTGACAGTTGCAGTACCAACACTGCAACTAAATAATTGTACATATTGTAAATATTTTCACCTGTATTTCAAACATAGATTTTGTAGCCTAAGTGAATGGATCTGATGATGATCGCTTGACGATCGAAACTGGTCATCCTAGTGTTTTATTAATCTCATGTAATTTATTTCAGGATTAGGGCATAACCCATCTCTTTTGGGTACATTCGTGTTGACCGACTGAAAAGCACTAAACTCTTGTTTACTAAGGCAACACTGAAAATATGGCTTCAAACACCACAAAGCTCAGAGTGGTATTTGATGCTTCGATGGCTACTACGTCTGGGTGCTACCTTAATGATACCTTGTTGGTGGGCCCTGTAATTCAGCAGGACTTGTTCTCTATTTTGCTTCAGTTCCGTACTCACTTGATAGCGTTTGCAGCTGATCTGAGTAAAATGTACAGACAGATTCTTGTAGATCACAAAGATCGTGACTTACAGAGAATATTTTGGAGAGACTCTCCTTCAGACCCAATGGTAGAATATCAATTAAACACTGTTACATATGGTACTGCCCCAGCTTTCTTCTTAGCCACTCGTGTGCTAAAGGAGCTCGCCCTCACTGATGTCACAGCTTTTCCAGCTGCCACTCAGATTGTTTTAAACGACTTCTATGTTGATGATTGTATCTAGGGATGTGATTCCGAGCATGACGCACTCATTCTGTATGATGAATTGACCCTTCTTTTGAGATTAGGTGGTTTTGAACTGTGTAAGTGGAGTTCAAACTCCATGACTCTATTAGATAACATTCCTCTTGATCATCAAGAGAAACAACAACTCCGTAGTTTCGGCGACGGTGAAGAAACAGTCGCCAGAACGCTAGGACTTTATTGGCAACCTATCGATGACTTGTTGCGGATTCAGTCACCTATCGTGAACTGTGACACTTCAATTACTTTTACTAAGCGTTCATTTTTGTCCATTGTTGCCTCTATCTTTGACCCCTTGGGTTTAGTGTCACCTATTGTGGTTACTTGTAAGATTCTCTTCCAAGATTTGTGGATTCACAAACTCGGTTGGGATGGCCCCATTCCAATGGAAATCACGCAAGCTTGGCTGAATGTTTATGGCAATTTACCTGCGATTTCTGAGATTTCTACTCCACGTTTGATTAAGCCTGCTTCAGAAATCAAATCTATGCAACTTCATGGCTTCTGCGACAGCAGTCGGCAGGCCTATGGAGCTTGTCTCTATTTATTGTCAATTGATACCAACGGCATCGTCACTGTTGCACTTGTGTGCGCTAAGTCGAAGGTTGCTCCTCTTAAACAGTTGTCTTTGCCCAGACTTGAGTTATGTGGCGCAATTTTGCTTTCCAAATTGCTTGCAAAGGTGCAACCCGCTTTGAACTTGCCTATTGAATCCGTCTATTGTTGGACAGATTCCACTATTGTTTTGTCTTGGTTGGCTTCGCCCCCCTCAAAATGGAAATCCTTTGTAGCCAATAGAGTTGCTGAAATACAAAGGCTTACTGTTCACTGCGCCTGGAAACATGTCTCTTCCCGTGACAATCCGACATAATTTCCCGAGGCTGTATGCCCTCAGAATTGAAAAATAATCAGCTATGGTAGCATGGTCCAGCATGGTTGAAGGCCTTTACAAGCTCCAGTACTTTAGATATCCTTGACACTCCTGTGTCCGAATTGCCTGAGTGTAGAATTTCGTGTGCAAATGTATCTAAACCTGATGACATTGAATTTTTAAATAATTTTTCTTCCTACACAAGATTGTTGAGGGTCATAGCCTACTGTATTAGGTTTGTCTCTAATTGTAGAAATACCACTAGGATCAGTGGTCCACTCACTGCCATTGAAATTGATGTTGCACTACTTACATGTGTGAAAATGATTCAAGCTCAGTGCTACTCTACTGAACTTGCTGCTCTAATGAAGAATGAGCAAGTGCCATCCACTTCCACCATCAGCAATTTGCACCCTTTGCTTCACTCTGATGGCACTATTCGTGTGGGAGGCCGTTTGGAATTGGCCGACCTTCCATTTGATACAAAACACCAGATACTTTTGCCCAATGACCATCATTTCACTAAAGTCCTGGTCAGACATACCCATTTAAAGTTGCTTCATGGCGGGGTCCAGATTGTGATTGCGACTATCCGACAACGCTTCTGAATACCGTCACTACGAAAACTTGTTCGTAGCTTATCTCGCTCTTGTGTTACTTGCGTGCGCTACGCTGCACGTCCTTTTGAACAGTTAATGGGTCAACTCCCAGCTGTTCGCCTCCATCAAACCTTTCCCTTTAATCACGTTGGTGTTGACTACTGTGGTCCATTCACTATCAGGTACGGTGGTCCCAGGTCAAAGGTCTCTACTAAGGCCTACATCGCAATGTTCGTTTGTATGGTTACGAAGGCTGTGCACACTGAAGTCGTCACCTCCCTCTCCAGTCATGCTTTCGTTGTAGCCTTTACTCGCTTCTGCAGTAGAAGGGCTGTTCCCGCTCAAGTGTATTCCGACAATGGTACTGACTTTCAAGGCGCACAGTCTGACCTTGCTGATCTTGGTTCGTTGCTCTCCTCTGCAGATTTTCAATCTGTTGTTCAAGATTCTACCTGGAGTTATCAATTGGCAGTCAAAGTGAAAGGTCGTGTTTTTCCCGAGCTCTCAGGTGTGCTGAAATGGGGTGTTCTCTGGAGTGTTATCGGGCGAGGATCGGGCTGTGGTATGCGAAGGGTAGTCGGGATTTCCGGTGTTTGTGTGTGCGTACGGGACCTAGTAACTTGTGGTTTATAGCCCTAGTGATAGCTGCGTTGTTAGTTATTGGTGGAGTGGAAGTGAATCCAGGGCCTGTTACTCCAAATGTGAATCAGGCAAATGATCCAGTGGCATCTTTAAAGTGTTCGACGTGCAGTAAGACATTGAAGAATTGTGTTGAGTGTGGACTATGTGAGAAATGGTTTCACTTCGGCTGTATTAAGGTCAAGAAGGAGGATTGTGATGTCGGAAATTGGTTTTGTAAAGTATGTGATACGCCGGACAGTTTGAGGGTGCAAATCAAAGCAAGGGATCAAATAATACAGGAACTTAGAGTAAAGCTTCGTGAATCAGAAGAAACGGTGAAGGATGTGACTGAACGGCTTTCTACTGGGATCAGTGTGGAAGAGGGCGTGCAGGAGCAAACTGAGGATGACGTTATCATAATGGGTGATTCTATGATACGATGGAGTGCGAATATCTCGAGGAAATCAGGCGCGAAAGTGCGGTGTTACCCGGGGATTAAGATTGACCAGCTTGCCCAACAAGTGGAAGAAGCAAATGTAGAGGACTGTGACAAAGTTAAAGTGTTGTTGCTCCATGTTGGGACGAACGATTTGAAGAAGAGGGCTACAGCTGATTACATAATGGGGGAGCTCTACGAACTAGGCAGAAAAGCTAAAAGCAAGTTTAGAAATGCAAAAATTATAATGAGTGGCATTGTTCGGCGGGGAGATGTTCCGTTGAGGCGAGTTAAGACTGTAAATGACCGCATGGACTGTGTATGTGCACAACTGGGATTAGTGTACGTAGAAGCTGACTGCTGGATTGGTGGCCGTGACTTCGCCCGAGACGGGCTGCATCTAAATCGACGGGGCGCTTTCAATCTAGGGAGCCTACATGACAGGGTCATCGGTTCGTGCCGGCTTTTGTGAGGAGGAGCAGGTCCAGAGGTTGCCAGCCGATGGGAACAGAAGGAGCTATTTCGAGATATTTGCTGCGGAGGTAAGACTCTAAGATTACTGCAGGTTAATTGTCAGAGTTTAGGAAATAAATTAATTGAATTTTGGAATCGTGTAGAGACGTATTCTCCGGACATTGTCATTGCAACTGAATCTTGGTTATATGAGGGCATAAATAGTAGCGAAATAATTCAAGGGACCTACGAGATGTACAGAAGGGATCGGGGGAAGCGAGGTGGTGGGCTATTTATTTGTGTGCGCAAAAATATAGCTAGTTTCTTAAAGTGGGCTGATATGGATCATGAAATGTTATGTGTACAAATTTCGGATAAAGGAAATAAATTCCCTCTTCAGGTGATAAGGGGCGTATAGAGCACCGAAAGATAACCTTTCTCTCCTCGAAACACTGTATGATAAAACTTGTACGGGTAATGCTATGAAAAAGAGCATAATAATTGCTGGAGATTTAAACCTCCCCAAAGTAGACTGGTCTGGTGAGTCAACTAGCTGTGGTCAGGCTCAGAGCGCTGCAAATAAATTCTTAAAGGAGGGGGGATTTTCCCAAGTAGTTGACTTCCCAACTAGAGACAATAATACCTTAGATGTTTATCTCGTAAGGCCTGTAGAGCTGTATATTAACTGTCTAAAAGTACCAGGAATTAGTGACCATTCTGGGGTTGAATTAAATATTAGATATGGTGACATTACAAAATTAGACTCTGATGTAGCAAAAAAGATCATATTCCAGTATCGCAGGGCGGATCAGGGCAAGTTTCAGGGGTATTTGAATGAGCTATTTGTAGGATGGGCATCGGAAGGAAATCACATTAATATCCTGTGGACTAACTTTTTGAAAATTTTAAATAGCGCTGTTGATAAATTTGTCCCATTTAAATTGCTGAAACAAAACCCAGATCCTGAGTATTACACACGAGAAATTAGGAGTCTAAAACGGAAAATTAGGAAATTATACAATAAAAGACATGATAGTGACAAGTATATGTTGAAATTTAAGTCCTTATCAAGACAGCTCGTCTTAAAAAAGAGGGCTGCTCATGACAGTTATATGCAAGGTTTACTTGGTTCGGGAGGTGATGGGTGGAAAAAAAATTACAGTTATGTTAGGAGAAGAAAGGGAAATTCAAATAATTTGTCGATGATAATGTCCGGTGACGGTAAATTAATTACTGAGAAACAGGCCATTGCTAATGAATTAAATGTATTTTACGGTAGTGTGTTCAATAAATCCAATAGCTGTGTGTTGGACCTTAACGACGAATCAGGGGCTCCCCTGTTCCAAATAAACCAGTCAGCAATTGTAAAGCTAATACAAAAACTACGTTTCAATGTATCAAAGGGTGCTGATAATATTGTTAGTGAAGTACTTAAACTAGGAGGTAGGGCCGTGACACGATACTTGGAGGTGATGTTTAATGTGTCAATAAACAATGCGCAAATCCCAGATGACTGGAAAAGAGCTACGGTAGTCCCAATATTTAAGGGAGGGAGCAGACTTGAATTGGGCAACTACAGGCCGGTTAGCCTTACGTCCGTCGTTTGTAAACAGATGGAGCATCTCATTTGCGACTACTTGAGGGAACAGTGGGAAACATTATCATGGTTTAATGATAGGCAACATGGATTTCGGAAAGGTTACTCATGCGAGAGTCAGATGCTATCACTTTTTCAAGACATTAGCGAATCGTTAGACCATGGAGTTTCAGTCGACGCCGTGGTTATAGATTTTGCGAAGGCATTTGATGTCGTGCCGCATGACATGCTACTCCATAAATTAGCTTCGACGAAGATTGATAGAAGAGTAATTTTATGGATCCAAGAATTTTTGACGGGTCGTTCTCAGAAAGTGAAAGTCGAAGGCATATTCTCGGATGAAATTACCGTAACGTCGGGTATCCCTCACGGCAGCGTAATCGGAACTTTGTTATTTTTGGCGTTTATTAATGACTTACCATATGGGATTCGCAGTGACTGTCGATTGTTTGCGGATGATTGTGTAATATATCGAAAGATACATAACTCACAAGACAATGCAGTGCTGCAAGAGGACCTGAACCTGGTCTATAAGTGGGCGATTGTAAATAAAATGAAAATAAACACAAGAAAATGTAGTCTCTTAAAAATAGGGAAAGTGCGAAGGCAGGATTTTCAATATAACACTGGCTCGGAAATACTTGTAGAAGAAGATTCTTGCAAATATTTGGGCGTTCACGTAAGGAATGATATGAAATGGAGTAGTCATGTAGGATGTGTAGTTTCAAAAGCTTACAAATCCCTGCACTTTGTAATGAGGGTATTAAAAGGAAGTAGTACCTCTGCTAAAGAATTAGGCTATTTGTCACTTGTAAGACCTATTCTGGAATATGCCTCGGCGGTTTGGGATCCATATCAAGTAGGGCTCATCAATGAGTTGGAAATGGTACAAAGAAAGGCCGCTAGATTTGTGCTCAGTGACTTTAATCCCAGGAGCAGTGTGAGCCGTATGTTAAAGAAACTTGGGTGGGAATCACTGGAGGCTAGGAGGATGAAATCTAGACTCTGCGCTATGTACAACACGTATACAAATCAACCAGCATGGGGTGAGCTTAGCAAACGATTGGGAAAGCCCACTTACATGGGTAGGAGCGATCATCCTTTCAAAGTTAAGGGCCGACCACAGCGAACAAATTATGGTAAATACTATTTTGTAAACCGTGCCATTGATAACTGGAACTCTCTACCTGCCGCAGTCTTAGAGCCTTTTCCCAAACATATAGGTGTGTTTAAGAAAAGACTGACTATTTGTGTAAATACTCCAGTTTAATTGTTGTATATTTGTTATGTATAATTATTTATTTGTTATGTATATACAATTTGCCACCGGGGGACACACCCCCCATTGCAAATAAATGAATGATTATGATTATGCTACTAATTCAGTGGCACTTCATTCCTCCTAGTTCTCCGCATTTTGGTGGAATATGGAAGTCAAACATCAAATCTTTGAAATCTCATTTAATAAGAATCATGAAGGCTCAAGTACTTACGTATGAAGAATTGACCACTCTCGTGGTGCAAATTGAAGCCATTCTAAATTCTAGACCCATTTCATCTATGACTGAGGATCCTACTGACTTGTGCTATCTCTCGCCAGGTCATTTTCTGGTTGGACGACCTTTGAATGCCTTGCCCATTCCTGACGTTTCTGAAGTGCCCAACAATAGGTTGTCTAGATGGCAATTACTTCAACAGATTATGACTTCATTGTGGCGTAAATGGTCCACAGATCACTTACTCTCCCTTCAACAACGTCACAAGTGGAACCGTGTGTCTCCTAACCTCAAGGTTGGCACGCTTGTGCTTATTATGGATGACAATGTTTCTCCTACTTACTGGCGACTTGAACGCATTCTTGAGGTTCACTGTGGTAAGGATGGCCTAGCTCGTGTGGTCTCTCTACACACCACCTCTGGACTCTTGAAACGTCCCATCGTCAAGGTGTCTCCCTTGTTGCCGCAGAACTAAACCCTCTTGTATCTCAGAAACAACCTGCCTGTTGTTTCTGTGCGGGCAATATGGTTCGGCCACTGTCTTGGCAAACCAGTTTTGTGTATCCCTATTTGTTTCCACTCTGTGTGGTTGTACATATCTTTATTATTTGTCTTCATTGTATTTATTCATTGTCAAGTTTGTTTTGTTTATGCTGGTTAGTTGTCATGATTCATTTGTTTTGATTACATGTTGTATTCCCACTGCCGGTGTTTCCAGTGGGATATTTTTGCTTAGAAGGTATTTTGGTATTATAAGTTGGCCACTTTGATTCTTCTTCTTTCTCTTTGTATTCTCTTTGACTTGTCTTTAAACTCTCTGCTGTGATTGGCTGCTTTCAGCCTATCAGAGGCCTCCTTGCTGTTTGTAGCGACCAATCACGTTTTTCTTCTTCGTCTCTAAGCTTGTAGTCATGACAGAATGTTGTGGTTTGACACTGGTTGTGATCTATCGACGAATATCCAGTTAATCACTTCTATAATTGGTGCTATCTTCATAGTAACCGTGCTTAGTGATCATGTCCTTGCACATGATTCATAATTTTGTTAGGGCAGTGACATTTTTGGTGATTTTCGGTCTCTTCTGACCATGCTTGTTGTTATCGCTACGCGCCATGTTGACGAATCCTTCAATCCGCAGCGTCGGATAGTTTGTTGTAACATGTTTAATTCTGATCTTCATCTACTGCCTAACAATTTGTCATCACGCGTATGAATAATGATTTTGTTTCGTGTGATAAGTAATTCATCGTTTGTCTTGAGGCATGTGCTACAAAGCCATGCATCATCTTCCTGCACCATCACTGAAATGGAGGTTGACACTGGGCTCAACTACTTTACTATTGTGACAATACCGTGCGATTGGCATATCCCGGTATTTGTATGACATCAACTACTTTGACTTCCTGCGTTTCACACATAATTTGTTTATTTAACAATTCATTTTTGGGCTTACGGTATCGGCGCATCACTGTAAGTCAGTCCTGGTTCGACGACACATTCTCGTTCCATGCGACCTGTTTTCATTATTTGTTGCAACTCCACTTGTGTTGCATGTTTAAACTATACCATTCTTTGGAACCGCCTTGTATTGCATGCCGTTCCTTGATGTACTGATCTGCAGCTACGTTCAAGACAATTTATGTGTTTTAGGCTCAAGCCTTACGTGTGTTAATTCCATGCGAGTGTTTCTTCAATTGTGTAAATTTGTGCCAGTGTTTCTCGTATATTTGTGTGCCATCTTTGAATATTTACTTTATGTGCCACCTATTTGATAATATATCTTATTATTAGTTATTGTTTGTGTTGTGTCCTTTATGCCTTCCTGGACCTCCTTATTTGGTGACAATAATATTGTCTGGTCCTCCACATGTTTGCTAAATTGTTATGCGACCTTTTTGTAAAGTCAACCCTTTTTATCATTACATCTTTATCTAATGCTTTGGCCAACAAATATTCAAGAAGATGTAGCCAAATTAGGAAAAATAGTCGCGAAGGATTTGACCAAAAGTGTGTCAGATTCCGAGAAAATTTTGAGTCGCATAGAAACTTAGGTTCATGACGATTTTAATAAAAATAAAAAATAAAATCGAGACCGAAACAGTTACTACCACGGCGTTACAGTCTGCTCAGGAGCAAATGAAATCTGAACTGGTAGAACAACTGAAGGCCGGAGTTGTAGAAACATCACCTGAAGGGTTGAACACTGAAATATCCCAAGTTAAGGCGGAAATTTCTAAATTTCAGCCAGAAATATCCCAAATCAGAGAGGAAATTTCTAAAATTCAGCAGGAACAATCTAAGATGGAAATGCAGCCGGACCACTTGAAAGCCGAAATTTTGGAACAGTTAAGGGTCTATATTTCCAAATTGTCACCTGAACGAGTAACATACGACAGCAGGGATTATAGGAAGATAGAAAGCGAAAAAACGCCCTCTAATGATATTGAAGCAGCTGTTTCTGCATTAGAGAACAAAATGAGGTCTATGAAAATGGAATACCAATCAAGAATAGGATCCAAAGACCTTAACATGACAAATGCCAAGACACCTCTTTCTCACTTCAGTCCAATATCTGGTCGTGATTCAGTGATGACAGTCATCGAGAGCAAAGATGAAAAACCAGCCAAATTTAGTGGTGTAGGTACCATTACCCCGGAAGAATTTCTTAGAGAAGTCCAGGATTACCTATCGGAAATGAGAGTTTCACCAGCTAGGGAGGTGAAAGTGATAGGCAAACTGCTTGAGGGTCCCGCACTTTTATGGTATCGCGCTTTTAGGTTCACCATGACAGATTTCGAAGATTTCTCAAGAAATCTCTTGAAGAAATTTTGGTCCCCAGAAATCCAGCAGGTCATTCGTTCCGAGGCATACTCAAAAAAGTTTTCTAATACCCAACCTACGCAGTATTCAAGTTACTTCGCAAGACAGTTGTCAAAACTGAAATTTTTGCAACCTCCAATGCCAGAGTCTCAATTAATTACCGCATTGACACGTCAGTTCCCGTTAGAGGTCCAGAGAACGCTGATAGCTGCTGGAGCCGAAAATCTGGAAGACCTGGATGAAGTTCTTTAACGTTTAGATCACGTCAGCAACCAACATTTTCGCGAGTGGAACGTCAGGTCAGATCCTCGAACCATTAACCTGGTAACGACAGACCGACATCGCCTAACGCAGAGTGGTGATAATGAGAGGAATTACCAACCACGTGACAATCGTGAGGGAAGACCACGACAGGAATCCTATGGCGGGGGATACCAAGGACAATATCCCCAGTATGAGAGAAGAGGGAGATATCGCCGTGGGAGACAGTACGACTCCAGAAGGAATAACTCGGATTGGAGAAACGGAGATGATAGAAATAACCAGAGATTCCAGAATCAGGAAAATCAGAACTCCAGGGATGCCAACAATCGCCAGTACTTAGAAGAGAGACATAAAGAAAGTCAGAAATACCTAGGAGAGCTTTCCCAGTCCAACAAGAAGGAGGAGCCCAAACCTGGAACTTCTAGAGAGAGGGACGGAAAGGACCCCAATTTTGAAGAAGAAAAAAAAACGCCGATTTACGACCGACTGACATAGAGCAAGGAGGATGTTTCACACCGATTATCTTATGGCAAACCACTGATGAGGATTTGATTAAGGATTATCCTTCACATCCTGAAATAAATAGGAGTAGGACAGAACTTCCCATGATCATATGTCAAGTTTACGGTGAGGACGTAAGGACGCTCCTTGATACCGGTGCTATGAAGAGTATTATCACAGACAGGCTCTATCAGAAATGGAAACAGTTACATGACGTAACGGACTTACCAGTATCCGCTATTAAAGTAAAATGTATCATACCTGATAGAACTATAAAGTGCAAAACTAAGATCTATCTGACCCTGCACATTGGAGGGAAGGAATTCACCCATATATTTCTAGTGATGGCTAACATTAGTTATGACATGATCTTGGGTGCAGATTTCATTAATGCACACCAAGCCATAATTGACTTTAAGGAAAACATTATATCATTTCATGAGGTTGAAGGTATTCCCATCTATGAACAAGGCCGTCCACTGGAGGCAGAGCTTAAATGGAACCAGATCATCGAAGACGTAGAGGATGACGGGGCGAAGGACGCCATATTTGACCCAAAGGAGGGACCGCATGACATGGAGAAATTGTTGGAACAATATCAAGATATTTTCAACACCTGTCCCGGGGAAATTAAGAATTTCGAATACGACTTTAGAGTTCAAGATGAGGGACCTTATCAAAAGAAGATCTATCCCATTCCGGAGAAATATAAAGAGCAAGTTAAATTAATAATTTTGGACATGGAAGAAAAGGGAATTATTTCCAAATTACCCACACCTTATGTCAACCCTTTGGCTGTTGTCCCAAAAGGGGATGGTGATTTGAGGATATGCCTGGACGTAAGGCTTTGAATGAGAGGTTATTGCCCGAATATGACCGTCCACCCAAAATAAAAGAGTTATTACAGGAATTTCGAGGTAATATTTCTCGAAAATCGAACTCACATCTTCCTACAATCATGTAAAACTTAGCAAGAATTCTAGGAAATATACAGGGTTTATGTTTGGTCATCAGATTTACGTTTTCAACAGGCTGCCCTTTGGTATGAAAAATTCAAGAGCTGTTTTGATCAGGGCGTGGCCCGAGGTCAAAGAATTTACTATTTGTTATGTTGATGATATTCTGGTAGCCTCGAAGACGAAGGAAGAACACTTACACCACCTCAAATTGTTATTCCAAAATCTACGCGGGGCGGATTTCAAGGCAAATATGGGAAAATGCCAGTTTTTCCGAAAGGAAGTCACCTACCAGGGTCATATCATTGATGGAGAAGCGTATCGATCTAATGAATCCAAAATCCAATCCATAATGGATTGTTCTCGTCCTTTGAAGGTGAAGCATGTTAGGCAATTTTTGTGTACTTGCCAATATTTTGCAGGCCATTGTCGCAACTACACTAGTATGGTTGCTCATCCGCAAGAGCTATTGAAACATAACAATCGATGGAAATGGGACCAAGAATGTGAACAAGCGTTTCGGGAAGCAAAAGACCTGATGTGTCACAATATTAAATTGGAATATCCAGACTTTAGCAGAAATTTCATTATCGAGTCTGATGCGTCCGCCATTGGTATTGGAGCTGTTTTACTCCAAGAGGATGAGAATAAGAAGAAGCATTACCTTGCATTCATTAGTCACAAATTACGACCCCATATAAATCGTAATACACCACAGAACTAGAAGCCCTAGCCATAGTATTCGCCCTTGAGTCGTGGAAGAAACTATTAATTGGACATCGAGTTATTGTAAGAACGGATCATGGAGCACTTGAATTCATGATGAAGACCAACATGGCCAGCGAAAGGATAACACGATGGGCGTTATTTGCTCAACAATTTGACCTACATGTACAGCATCGTCCTGGTAAAGAGAATATAATTGCAGATAAGTTGAGTAGAAATCCCGATCTGAATGTTCACGCTCTACCAATTGCCCTAGTCGATGAGGATAGAGAAGCCCTTAGGTATTTGCACTTCATACCCCAGGCTCAGAGAAGAAATCGCCAGCTCCGGAGAATGTATCGCTTTCTTCATGGTGACATGAAACAGAATGGCGCAGATTATCCCCGCACAGAACGATTAGCTCGAGATTATGTGCTCTGGCAAGGAATTGTTTACAAATATGCAGATCCTGATCATACTCAATTACGGATTGTTATATCTCGTCGCCTGAGGACTCACATAATTTGGCTAGCTCACAGATTTACTGGTCATTCAGGGGTTGATAAAACTGTCTACCCCATAAAAGAAACGCTCATCTAGGAAGATTTAAGAACCGATGTTCGGGATGTTATTCGCACCTGCGAACTATGCCAACGGGCAAATATCCATCTTTTCTTTTAAAAGAGAAACCTCGACCAATTATCCCTACGAAACCCAGGGAGCTGTACGCTACGGATATCTTCGGGACTATTCCGAAATCCAAGCGGGGGAACAGATATATTTTGGTCACCATGGATGTCTTTAGCAAATACACCATGCTACATCCAATACAAAAGGCAAACTCCAAGCACATCATAAGGCGCATAAAGAACAATGTTATTCCTGAGACAGGGAAACCTGACTTTTTGCTCTCAGACCATGGATCTCAATTCACTTCCAGGGAATTTCAGATAGCCATGGAGGAATTAGATATCAGGTTGATTCTATGTTCCTAGAGGCACCCTGAATGCAATCCTGCAGAAAGGGTTATGGTAGAGATAGCTAAATTCTGCAGATTATATTGCCCCCAGAATCATTGGCAATGGATGGATGTTCTACCCAAAGCTTCAGAGTCGATGAACGAGACCGTTCATGAAAGCACCAGGCAAATACCAGCGTTACTTCACATTAAGAAATTACGCAGGTTTACCGAGGATTACGCGAGTGACTAAAGTGTTAAATATTGTGTGAACAGTGTAGGTAAAATACGTAAGAGAAATACAATACATAACTTGCTAAAAGAGAAGTCATATAACATTTAATATCATGACGGTCAACTGTGCTCCATGCGGCAAAAAGATCAAGAACAATCAGCAGGCTGTAGGATGTGATGGTGAGTGTGGACGCTGGTTTCATGTAACATGCATGAAAATGAGTAAAGACACGTACCAACAATTCCGGAAAGATGATACTTTCAAATGGTCATGCAATCGGGAAGACTGCCTCCCGCAACCTAACCTCAAAGAGGTTATGGCATTTTTCTCCCAGAAACTTGAGGAATCCCTTTCGGCGATGAGAGAAGAAAACCACGAGGTAAGAAAACTAGCAACTTTCTTATCAGAAAAGTATGATGAACTCCACCGGGAAATTGAAACTCTGAAGAAAGAGAGAAAACCCGTCAAGGACGCAGAAATGGCAGCATCTAGAGCTATCAACGAATTGGAGGAACTAAAACAGTACCAGCGCAAGAACAACTTGATAGTGTATGGAATACCCACGGAAAGAGAGGAGGATGTATTTCACAAAATCTCGGACATTGGCAAGACGTTAGGAGTTGAAATCACCAGGGCAAACATAGACGCAGCTCACCGCCTCCCGTCAACAAAGCCTGGGCCTCAACCGATAATTGTGAAATTAAATAATAGGTGGAAGAAGGAAGAGATTCTCAGTAGCAGAAGACAAAAGAAGACCCTGAAGACGAGTGAAATTGGTTACAGTTATGGTGGTAATATATACATCAATGAACACCTGACCCCAAGAAATGAAACCATCGCCAAAAAGTGCCGTGAATTGAGACAACAGGGAAAAATCTTTGCAACTTGGGTCAGAGACTGCAAAATATACATTCGGAAAAATCAAAATGGACCCTCAAAGCTTATATCAAGTGCTGAAATACTGGATGAACTCGCCCTCTCAAACTAAAATCAATGTAATAGTAAGATATCTACTAAGTATTATCCCATATGGAACTAGAATTACAGAAATTAAATTTTTTAGGTAATGCTAATAATAATACACTAGAATTAACCGAGTGTAACTGTAATACACTTAGCGATTATTATAAGATTAAGGACAGTAAACAGATAATAACCGATACCAGTACACTAAAATGCGTACACATAAATGCACATAGCATAAAAAACAAGTTCGATGATATCCAAATAATGTTAGACAGAATCAAAGGTGTAGATGTCCTAGCAATCTCAGAAAATTGGTTAACAGAACAAACAAAAATGTTTTTCAATATTAAGAAATATGTTGCATATCACATAGTTAGAAAGCAAACTGGCGGGGGAGTATCTTTGTATATTTCAAACAAATGTAGCAGTACCCTTGTAAAGGAAATAATTTCCACCCACAGCATACTGCACATTACTGTGAGAAAAGGCCATCAAGAATACAATATAATCACTGCTTATAACCCTCATAAAAGCAACATTCCACACTTTCTAACTGATCTCGAAGTAATTATTAGTTCTTACTCAACGAATCCTGTTATAATACTAGGTGATATGAATATCGATCTATTATTTGGGGACAGATATACTAGTAGTTATATTAACCTAGTCAAATCATACGGTCTAGTCTTATGTAATACAAAATATCCAACTTGTGTAACACAAACTAGCTCTACTCTAATTGATCATGTATTGGCGAACGACTGTGACAAAATATGTAATGTCTATAATATTGATAATGATTTGAGTGATCACCATTTACTCATCTGTGAAATGAGAAACAAAAAGATAAACAGGAACTCAATATGTGATGATAGGCCAATAGAAAAGGATAAAATAAACTACAAAAAACTTAATAAATATTTAATAACTCAAGAAATTGTATGCAATGAAACTAACATCAATGACTACTACAATAAATTCTGTGATTTTATTAATAAAGGAATAGAAGCCTGTACTATGAAATATACGAATAAGGAGCCAAGTGCCCCACCAATAAAACCCTGGATCACACAAGATCTTTTAGCACTAATACACAGGAAAGATAAGATGTATACAAAAACCAAAGTTAAAAATCCATCTGCAGAAATTTTAGAAGAATATAAAATTATTAGCAACCAAGTTACAAAACTTAAGAGAAACCTACAAAGAAACTACTTTGACCAAAAAATTCAAAATGCAAATAATCAGAGGGAAGTGTGGAGTGTTGTTAATGAGATGTTAAATAGGCCAAAGAAGGGGAAAAATGAAATTGTCAAACTTATAGTCGACGGCACAAATGTCGAAAAAAGGAAAATATATGTGATGGAATTAATAAATATTATGTCAATATTGCTGACAGTATATGGGAAAATCAAGGAAACGGTTCTACCTCGGGCATTACAAGCTATAAAAATACTACTAGCACTAAGACAATCTTTATGTTACCTACTGATGCTAATGAAATACAATCAATTATAAACTCCCTAAAACCCAAAAACAATATAAGTGAGGACAACACTACTAATGTCATGCTACAATTGTGTCTTGAGGGCCTTACACCATAGCTTGTCAAAATAATAAATCTTTCACTGATGACTGGTATATTCCCCGATGCCTGTAAAGTCTCTAGGGTGGTCCCGATCTACAAAAAAGGAGACAAAACCCACCCATCAAATTACAGACCCATTAATATTATATCTGCCATCAGCAAGGTTCTAGAAAGCGTTGTTAAACGAAGACTTATGAATTTCTTCATGAAAAATGATTACTTTGCAAACTGCCAATATGGGTTTATTCCAAATAGAGGAGCTGATAGTGCTATATTTGAAGTAGTAACTGATGTAGAAAAGGCATTAGATGAAAACAAATTAGCTGCTGGTGTACTAATTGACCTTCAAAAAGCCTTCGAGCTGGTTAACCATAAGATTCTCCTTAATAAACTAGAATTTGCAGGCATCAGAGGAGTGGCACATGATTGGTTCAAGAACTACCTCACTAACAGAAAACAATATGTTGCAATCGATAATGTAAAAGGATCTCAAATGAGAATTGACACAGGAGTACCTCAAGGTTCTGTCTTAGGACCAATTCTTTTCTTGGCCTATATTAATGATATAGTATTATTAGAATTGAAAGGCAAGCTTAAACTATTTGCAGATGATATTTTTATACTCTATCTGGGAACATCTGAACAGGAAATTATTCTAAATATTAATTATGATCTCAATAAGCTGGTGGATTGGTTGAGAGCACACAAAATGGTTATCAATATCACTAAAACAAAATATTTGTTCTTCCATAAACCATCATACAAGATTGAGACCACAAACATAGTCAACATAGCCAACAAAGAAATAGAAAGGGTTAAATCGGCAACATACTTAGGTATCACACTAGATAGTACACTAACCTGGGAAAATCATGTAGAAAATGTAAAACATAAAATCAGCCCTTTAATTGATATTATTTTCAGATTAAGATATAGCTGTCTTACTAGCCAACAATTGAAAAATATATACTTTGCTCTGATACATTCACATCTAATGTACATGAATTTCATATGGGGATATTGTAAGAAGGAGCTGATAAAAGAACTTGAGATACTCCAGAAACGTGCTATAAAATCTATCTTTGGACTTCCTTGGCTCACACCCTCAAATGAATTATACTCAAGAACTAAAATTATGCCACTGCAAAAACAAATAGCTATGTCAGCAACAGTATTTGTATACAAATTAGAAAACAAATTGATACACACACACACATCCATTTTACCCATGCAAATGACATTCATCACTATGCAACAAGAGGAGTAAATCAAATATTCACCAGCCATTCCCAATCCATTAAATTTGGAACTAAAGGAATTATGTCCTCTATAATAAAAGAATACAACTCGCTACCATTAGGCATAAGGGAAAGTTTCTCTATAAAAACATTTAAGAGGAAAACAAAAGACTTCCTATTAAGGAATGAATAGCCAATGTACAATAGCCTTAAGCAATGCAATGTATCATACCGTATTATCTCTGCAAAGTTAGTCACTAGCAATCTAAGTTACTATTAAACTAAACAATAATGTTACAAAAATTATATATATGCCATGCTGTAACTATGTTACTTGATTGTCCCTAACACGAGCTCAGGCTCATTGGGACCTATGTAAATAAATAAATAAATAAATAAATAAATAAATAAAAGGTCTCAAACCTATTCGACCCTGGGATAATATAGTAAATATTCCACCAGCAATTGAATTAGGACCTTTAGGAAGAATCCAGGCTGCACAACAGAAGCTCCAAAGACAAGATGATAAAAGATCTCGAAGAACACGATTAAAGAGATTTCGAAACCCACTACAAGAAGGGTGTTTGGTCTTAGTCGGAAAACCAATTCCATCTGATGTGAGAGAAAGGGTGTACACCAAATCTGCACCGCTTTATTATGGCCCCTACCGGATAGCTCAATCGCTACGGAACGGAAGTTACCGACTGGCATGAATCGATAATGGAGAAGTTCAAGGCACATTTAATGCAGCCAGCTTGAAATTGTATCACGCCGAATAAGAAAAGGAAACATCGAGGGAAATGAAAAATAAAAAAACGAAGATTTTTAATTTTTGAAGAGGTAGGCGGCGTACATGCCCATTTACGATGGTTTGGTCTGGCGTGAATTCAAAGGGAGCGCACTAATGACGTCAGCGAGCAGGTTCCGAGCTGTCAGCCCAGCAGAGTTTGAACGAGCCGCGTGTTTCACATGGTGCCAACGGAAGTTGAAAGCTATTATCCTTATCAAGCTTTTGTTATGGAAGAAGGTTATACCAGGACTTCAGAATGAAGTTAGGAGTAATTCACCAGCTTAATCCTGTTGTTTTATTGGAATTTACCAACCTTCTCGATCTTTCTATGGATATAGCCAATGAGACGTAAGATCCAACATTAAGTAATGCGAGTTCACAGATCGATATGTGTCCTTGGGACAGTATATAAGCCAGCCCCGGCAGAGGTCAGGTATATCACACCTCACACCGACACAGTCATCGAGTCGTCATAATAGTCCACGTGTGTGTGTGTGTCCACGACAGTGAAATACGCCGTTATTCTGAACGAGCGCTCCTTGGAGCTAGGCAACATATACAACGCCACTATGCCCGAGTGGACATAGATTTTGTGCTACGATTGTGGTAATATGACAGTGCTTCAAAACTTAGAATATTCGCTGGTTGAGCACTTCAACAAGATTCCAAGGTATGTGAGTGACTCGTTTTACAAGTATATGACTTTGTCTTGTGCTATGCCCACCACTTATATCAAACGTGAGAACTGGGACCACCACATTGAACATTTGCAAGTGAGAGTAGGCTACCCTACCAACATACATTTTCACGGGGAATTATCAGAGACATTATCAACAGGAACTGTTACCTATTTTCTTGTCCAGTCAGCCACTGGATTACATAAGTGGACTTCATTATTTGCAATGGGCCACGCTAGTAACATGACTTGTATGTATGAAGAACAGCCCCATGATAGAACAATTTCACTGCCCCAGTTAGTGAATATGGTTATCAGCTAAGGCGGCGAAATGTTAGGAGATCATGCCAGAATGACCCATTAGGAACGAGGAGAAGGGCCATCTGCGGCATATTTCTGTGGATGACCGGAGAGCAGCGCGCTATAAGCATGCCCCATGTTCAACGTGTAGGATTCTCAGATCCATGGTGCCCTGATTACATCTGCACCAAAGGAGTTGAATGCTTCAACATGTTCCATGTCCAGCATTTTAGGATACTCAGATCCGTGGTGCTTGGGTTCGATCTGCACCGAGGGAGGTCAACTCGCCACAGAAAACATGATACCGCAGACTTCCGAAAAGCCTGAATAACTTCTCGAACCATGAATTTTCCGCCATTCCGATAAAACCAATTCACTTTCTCTATTATTAAGAGCGCATTTATATTTAAATGATTACACATTTTTAGGAGTCATTTTCCTTGCAGTCAAGTAGACTTGTAGCTGTGGTGCATCCTCAAAATGTCGTTTTCGATATTGCAGTAATAAGATGGGAAGTCTTACCCCATTCAGAACGCAGCAGAGTTATGACACAGTTTATGAATTAATAATTTTCTTACGGAATATATATTTCCAATAATAATAAAATTATAATAATAATAAATGTCTATGCATTAATATTGATAAATAATGAATTATATGAACAGTTATGGAAGTAATATTCCTTCAGAATGACAAAAATGAAAGACTATGATAAAAGTGTTCAATATGAGTAAACAATTAATTGTTTATGTCAAAATTGAGAGCATACGATTTGTTATCGTCTAGGGTTTTGTTAAATGGAGCTGTATTGATATTGTGTTGTGCCAGTGCACTTTGTGAAAAGGTAATAGAGGCTTTGATCCTCGCGAGTAGTGGACGTAGCTGGAGTAATATCCTGAGAGCCACAGAAAGCTGTATGCTTGTTAATAGGAAATAAAATGGGAGATTTCGGGAGTCAGATCCTGTCCCATAAGCTTCAATATGTTTCAAATCTTAAAGATTTCCCCTATGATATTATCAGCTCCAATGATTAATTATTACATGCAATGTTGTCATGCCAATTTTTATCAGTTGAATTCATGTCCTGTGAATAAAATTCTGAAATTTATAAAGGATATTCCGAGCAAACTTCAAAGTAACCAACCTAGATTATTATTATTGTTGTAAAATGTCAAATGTAAAGATTGAACTGCTGTTCCCAAGAATAGTCTATATGCTGTGTATTTAATTGCGTTAAGAATTGTGTCGTTTTTTTAGGAAAATCCAGAATGAAAATATGAAACTTCGAGTGTGAAATTAATCCATCATAGTGTCAGGATTGTAAATATGTGAATTGTAAATAAGTGAATGGGACGATTGAACAATACAACTTTATAGTGTGAAGTGAAAATATAATTTTATGTCGTCTCTAAAATGTATAGATTAACCAATGAAAGTATAATTCATTAACATAGTCAAGTTCATCGGACAATATTAAATAAGACTATAGTTTATTGTGTTTGAGCGACATAAAATACATTAGGGAATGCGTGTGTTATTTTTTTGCTTCTGCCGGTCGGTAGAAATTTTCTGAATAAATTTTCTTGGTGAATTGGTTTATTTTTAAATATGTTTTTTAATTCTCTTGTTATATGTCACGAATCTTTCCTTTTTCCTTTACGGGGAGCATGAATGCAGTGTCTAGTAATTACAGCCCAAGCCCAGAACGCCCCGAGAGAGATCTCGTGCTAACATGTGGTTGTCTGTCACTCCAGGTGTACAGACAGGCACACTATGAAGTACTTGATGATAGGGGGCGTAAGAGATATAATCAAGAAGTGAAAAAGATAAGACGAGGTTGTAGAGGTATATATCGGAGAGACCATAGCTGGCGAAGAAGAGGGAGCAGTTGCGGGGGTAGACACAGAGGTCACCGCCGACGTGACAGAAGAGGACGTCAAATGGAGGAGGAGAATAAAACTGAAGACAAGGAGGAAGATGAGATCGAAAATAACGCGTAGGAGGAGAAAGATGAGGATACGCAGGAGAACAAGTTGGAGGAAGAAATGGACCAGATGGAAGGCAAAGAGATGGAGTAAGAAGAGGAAGAGATGTCAGGCAGATCGAGATAAGAGAGTGAAGGATCAGAAGAAGGAAAGGGATGTACAAGAAATTAGCTGTCATTTCGAACTGGAAGGTCCTGAAATCGGCACGGAGATTTCTAATAGGATTGCACACGCTAGCATATAGCTCGACGTGGACAGACCTGATGACCAGCTGAAGCGTAAAGGAAGATTGTAGATTTACGTGACCGTGAATCTTGTGATTATGAGCCACGGGACCTCCTTTTTACGTGGAATCCGAACCACAGGACATGGCATTTCACATCGAAAATCTCACATGCATTGACCGGGAATCGAACCCGGACCGCCTTGGTGAGAGGCATACAGCTTGACCGCTGAGCCACCACGCCCAGCTGAAGCGTGCGCGGAACCTTAGCGCTCTGTGCTCGCTTTGCAGGAGCAAGAAGGCTGAAGCGGAATGTATGCGATGAAGACCTGCGACTGTGGGCCTTGGAAATTTCACGAGAGATTTCAATGGGGCGAACTAATTGCAACTAGTTTGATGAGTCGTTTTAAGAAAAAGTACAGAATAAGAAGTAGAAAACTCACGAAATTTGTATCCCGTACGTATCTGCAAGAAGAAGACGAAAAAGGTCAAGTCGCAAAGAAATTTGTAGAAGCAGCTACAGAGCGATTTTTAGACTACACCCCTTCTTCAATATACAATACAGATCAGAGTGGTTTCGAGCGCGAAATGAAAGCGAAAATGACTCTATCGTTTGTTGGTGAGAAACATACAGAAACAGTTGCTCAATCAGTTCATGCACTCACCCATTCATACACAATTATGCCTACAATTAGTATGACCGGTACACTTTTCCAGAAATTATTCATTGTACTACAGGAGGCCACTGGAACTTTCAGTCCGAGAGTTTCCAAAGAAATGTTTTATGCCAGAAATATAATTGTAACTGCCACAAAATCAGGAAAAATGGGGAAAAGGGAATTAAAATATTGGTTTCATGAATCCTTTTTTCCCATTTGCGGAAGAGAAGTGTTTACTATTGTAAGATTCCTGGACTACTTATAGTGATAAAAGCTGTCTTGAAGACAGCAACAGGCAACAGTATGGAAATTCTCCAGATTCCTCCCGGCACTACAGGGAAAATACAGCACTTGGATAAGTTTTTCTTCCGCAATGGAAAGCTTTGTATCGCCGTTTAACAGACATTGTGTCGGTTTGTGAAGTCGTTCAGTTTGATGTATATCAGAGAAACAGTGTACTGAAAATGCAATCCTTCATTCCTTTTCAATTTTCTTCCCCACGGGTCAAGTACATGGTTAAATATTCGTGATTCGCAAGCAATTAAACAACGGAGAGACCTCCCGCGTTCGAAGTGCCTGCGAAATATTGCCTTACAATAAGTAAGGAAAACTGTGAAGAACAATGTGGCCTCAAAGTACATATTCGTTGTGCATGATGCCAAAAATATTTCTGTTTCTATCATGCGATTAACGTATCTCATTTATGTTTCAAATTCGTTCCCTAACAATGAAGTGTCCTTGGCGCGGGGTAGCCTGCCAGTTCGTTCTCTCTCTCTCCAGCACAACTGCAACTCCACTCAGCTGTGCGCCGCACGAGCCGGCAGGATGCAACGGTTGTCCAGTAGTTGCGTTGTCACACGGATTTCATATCCAGATTTCGATACCTTCCAATCCGAAATGGCAGCTAATTCTTGGTACATCGCCTATTTACGGTTTCCTCATCATCTCTACGAAATATCATTGTCGGTTTCGATATGACCGTATGGACAGTTCCCTTGTGAGCAAGATAAGGCAGATGAAGAAAAAGAAGGGAAAGGAGAAGAAGGAGAGAATGAAGGCGGAACGCAAGTGGCTGACGCACAAGCAGAAGACAGACCGTGCGCGTGCTCAGGCCTTGCTACAGGTTTGCATGGCCCAAGGCATGTAACTGCCTGCGTCGGACGACCGCAAGTTTTCTCGACCCGGCACCAGGATACGGTCCAACAAGACCGAGCAGCAGCAAGCTACTGCCAACCAAGAAGAACGGAAGGTGGAGGTGGAGATTGTGGACCAGGTCCCTCTGCGTCAGAGGGCAGCGTGGAACACAAGAAGGAAAGGAAGAAGCAGAAGAAACTGGTACAGAAGAAAGAGTCAGCCAAGATTGAAGCAGGAGAAGCACCTGTTGAAGGAGACAGAACAGAAGAAGAAGAAGAAGAAAGGGAAAGATTTGATGATGATGATGATGATGATGAAGACGAAAATTTTTATGGAAACGGCACAGACAGGTCTGATGATGATGATTCTGCCGTTCCTTCTGACTACGATATTGTTGTCGGATTTTCCCGATGGTGCAGAAATGTCTGCGAGACTCGGCTACTCTGTCATTAGAATATATATAAATGCTGGTGATTCTGGTGAACGTGGAATGGTTGTTTCTGCGATGATTGTGCCAATGGTTTTTCTGACTTTGATGTGTGATTTGTTTCTGTATGTGATTTTGTTTTGGTTAGTGTTTGCTTCATGTATTTTGTTTATGTTTTATCATTTCATATGATCTTGTCGACTTTGTCGTTATGGTTGGGGTCCATCGTTATTCATTACGGACACGGACACGGACACGGTGACGGACGTGACGTCATGCAGCCGGGCGGGAAGTGACGCCATGCAGCTGCGCGGGAACGTGACGTCATGCTCACGCGGGGAGCGAGAACCAGACGCTAATGATCATTGGAGTCTGTTGAAAGAGGCCTGGCGTCGAGCGACCTTTTAAATATCAGAAACTCACTCCACAAATATGTAAATCAGTATTCTTCCCTTATTTCAGATACACTATTCATTAAACAAACATATATGGCATAGTCATGACCCCTTCATGGAGTAGGCTATTGTCTAAATCTGGACACTCATACTACATCCTTACACTAATTCAAATTTACGGCCAAATGATCCTTCTGACAGGGTTTCCGCCGGCTTGCCTGGGATGATGGGCCACAAAACCGCTATCAAAAAGTACACAATTTACGCTTTATTCAACCAAACACATCTCTAATACAAGTACAAGAAACACATTTCTTCCCGTGACCCTTTAAGAGGTGCCCGCGCGGGAAGCCTAAGTTAATGGGTAATGCAGTCTGTTGAAAGAGTCCTGGGGCTTCGAGCAAAGCGAGAAGCCCTCCTGAGCCTTTCTAACATGTGTAGCATTTGTAGCATGCGTCATTTGAAATAATACAACGTCTAGTCTTTCAGACTGACTGTGATTTTTTTGTTTCGAGGGTTGAGAGTGAATTTCTAACCTGCTGTTAGAAAGTCTCTCTCAAGGGGCCGTCTGTAACCTAACATTTGTGGGTTACAGGGGCACCTCCTTGTTTCTTTTCAATTAGTTTATTTGGTTGTTTTGTTTTTATCTGGTTGCCAGACATGGCTGCCTGTTCGTGGAGCGCCATGGAGAGTCTTGTGTGGTGAGTGCCCATTGGATTCTTCTTTTGTGGTCTACCGATGGGTGGCCTTGGCTGGTGGCACCAGATGGCCTTGGCAGGTCAAAGGTTCCTTGATCTAGGAGTGAGGTCATGATGGTTGCCAT
Organism: Meconema thalassinum; assembly: GCA_946902985.2. Lineage (NCBI taxonomy): Eukaryota > Metazoa > Arthropoda > Insecta > Orthoptera > Tettigoniidae > Meconema > Meconema thalassinum. The sequence continues at coordinate 187,937,509 of OX336388.2, read as the reverse complement.
GGGAATGGGCTGTTTTGGTATTGGATTTGAGGCAAGATGGAGGCCAGTTGGTGATAAAATAATTGAGTATGAAACATAGTTTGGTAAATGAAGGATTGAATTACTCTTAGTGTGGAGTGTTGATTTTTGTGGGATGCCAGATTGCCAGGCAAGGTAATGAAAGCTTGCCCTTCTTAATAAATAGTGGATTATGTGAATGCAGTGTCCAGTTCTTTGTATGATTCATTTTAAGCAAGTATATTGCCTCACTACCCTGAGGAGAAAAGTTATTATAATTATTACAAACCTCGAAAGGTTACCGAGTTTTTAAACCAGATTGTAAAGAACCCTTTTAAATTGACGATCTAAGGACTAATCTAGTGCTGCCATTCACAAGACAGAGCGCAAAGTTACTTCAAGAAAGAAGAATCAAACAGGTCCAAATATGCCACTGATGCTACGGTGGAGCGAAAATGGATGGAAACCAACTAAAAGCAGCGTCAGGATGGCAGTCCATGGCTTCCATCACAAGATATGCTTGCCACGGTGGGTAGGTGGTTATCGTGTAGGACTACCAACCCCAAGCTTGCAGCTTCGCTCCTGGCCGTGGTAGGTGATTTTTGAAAGGTGACAAAAATCACGGCATACGTTGTAGGCATGTTAAAGAACCCATTCAGTAGGCCGTGTTCATAATGGCAAAATTAATATCTGGATTTTCCACCAACACAAAAAGTTCTCCATTCTCTACTAGAAAGCGCTATAGTGTCAAGGAGCTTAGATATTTTATTTCCTTGACTTTCATAACGCTCCAAGGAACAACAAAATTTGACATGCAAGCTGCATTCTGGGTGTCAAATAACAATGCTTGCACTCGGCACCCAAGGCCATATTATTATCACAAGATATGAGTTCATTTGTCTAAACAAGAAGTGTGTTTGTGAAATGGTGGCTCGATCTCGCGTAAGGGGGTAGTAGATCATTTGTGTGTGTGGTATTTTACACTCGACAAGAGTCGTGACACTGTGGGACTGCACATTTTTAAGTAGAACAAGGTTTTCAGTTTGTGAAAAAATGCTATTAGATCAACAATGATGTGGTTAGCCATTTTAAATTCTAATCATCATCATTTTCTGACTGGGTCTGCTTGGAACATAAGCCTCACTCTGTCCCACTCCTCTCCTTCCTTCACACCCACAATCCACCTGTCTCTCGCCCTCCATTTCCATCTCATGCATCCTCCTCGGTATCCTGCCCTCCTGCATTCTCCTATCATGTCCGTACCAACTCATTCTTGACTTCTCTATGATCTCTTGTAAGGGATTCTCTTCCACAATCTCTCTCTCTCTCTCATTTCTTACTCTATCCCTTCTTGTTATTCCTAATCTGCTTCTATGAAATTTAATTTCATTTAAATTCTAACCATTTATCCTAATTTTGCGAAGAAATTAAACCACACGGCAATTATTGAATATTTTTTTAGAACAAGAGTTTAGTACTTTTCAGTCGGTCAACGCGAATGTACCCAAAAGAGCTGGGTTATGCCCTAATGCTGAAATAAATTAAATAAATACACTATTAGACTGTGGTGTGTTAGTGTGTCTGGTAGCAGTTGCATTGTTTATTAGTTATAGTTCATTGTTTCAGTAGACTGTGATGTGTGAGGGTGCATGTGAGTGTGCCTGGTGACAGACTGTTTTAGTGGTAGTATTTGTTGTTGGTGGAACTTAAGTTGTTTTTTTTTTTTTCGTTAGTAGAATTTTGGTATTTAATTGTTAGTAGAAGGTTAGTATTTTTGTTAGTAGAATTGCTCTTTACTTATTCTGAAAGAGAGTAGCAGCCTTTCAGAATAAATCAATTCTTTACTAGTCTTATAGACGGTTAAGATATTGATAATATAAGCCAAATAATGGCTACACTGCGTCCTGCTGCACGGCCGAAAGCAACGGGAAACTACAGCCGTAATGCTATTCCCGAGGATATGCTCCTCTCTATGCATAATTACATGTGATGATGGCCTCCTCCCTTGTAAAATTTCAATCCGGAGGTAAACTAGTCCCCCGTTCGGATCTCCGGGTGGTGACTACTCGAGAGGGGGTTAACATCACAGAAGTGACAAAGAGGAAATCTGACACTCTACGGATTGGAGCGTGGAATGTTAGAAGTCTGCTAGGAAGTGGAAGGTTAGAAAACTTAGAAAGGGAAATGGATAGGTTAAGGTTGGATTTGGTTGGGATTAGTGAAATGCGCTGACAGGCAGATCAGGACTTTTGGTCAGGAGACTATAGGGTCATTAGCACTAAATCAAACAATGGCCAATCAGGGGTTGGTCTCATATTGAGTAGAAAACTTGGACAGCGGGTGGAATATTATGAGCAATATAGTTTTTTTGTCGTGTAGCCTCCTGAGAGGCCGAGTGCAGGTCTTTCTAGTCGGCGCCCGTGGGCGACCTGCGCGTCGGGATGAGAGATGGAAAGGATGAAGAAGAATGAAACTGGACAAGGATGTGGAAGGAAGCGGCCGTGGCCTGTCAGAAGGTACTGTCCCAGCATTTGCCTGGTGTTGAAAATGGGAAACCACAGAAAACCATTTCAAGGACAGCCGACGGTGGGGCTCGAACCCACGCGTCTACCGAGTCAGCAGAGAGCTTGGCCCCTTGACCTAACGCAGCGCTTTAACCCGCGTAGCCACTACTGTCTGTAGCAATATAGTGAACGGATTATAGTAGCAAAAATCAATACTAAACCTACGTGCACCACAGTGGTACAAGTCTATATGCCTACCAGTCAAGCTGATGATGAGGTTGTTGAAAAGGTCTACGAAGAAATAGACGAAATTCTGAGGTATATCAAGGGTGATGAAAATGTTATAGTAAAGGGGGATTGGAATGCTGAGGTAGGAAAAGGGAGAGAAGGGAAGATAGTAGGAGATTTCGGATTAGGTGAAACGAATGATCGAGGAAGCAGGCTGATGGAATTCTGCACCGAGCATGAGTTGGTCATAGCTAACACCTTATTCAATAACCACAATAGAAGAATATACACATGGATGAGACCAGGAGATACAGGGCGTTAGCAAATAGACTTCATTATGGTCAAGCAGAGGTTTTGAAACCAGATTTTGGATTGTAAAACATATCCTGGTGCTGACATAAATTCTGACCACAATCAGGTTGTAATGAAATGCAGATTAAAGTTGAAGGAACTGAAGAAAAGTCAAAAGCCAAAAAGGTGGGCAATAGACAGACTGAATGTAAAGGATGTAAACGAAAGATTTAAGAAGAGTATAAAGGAAGGACTAGTGAAAAACCCTAAACAAACTTCAATTGCAGACGAATGGGCACTTTTGAAGAATGAAATAACAAAATCCGCAGAAATCCGTAGGAAAGAATAGGTAGAAAACCGTGGAACACTCAGGATATACTAGAATTGATGGATGAAAGGCGGAAACACAAGAATGTAAGAGATGAAAAGGGGAAAGCAGAATACAGACGTCTGAGAAATGAGGTCAACAAGAAGTGCAACGAAGCGAAAGAAGAATGGTTGAAAGAGAAATGTGCAGGTATAGAAAATTGTCTGAAATTAGGAGAAGTAGACACAGTTTATCGAAGGATTAAGAATACATTTGGGGAAAAGAAGACTAAGTGCTGTAATTATAAGGACACAAATGGAAAGCCTCTAACAGAAAGGGAAGAAAAGGTTGAGAGATGGAAAGCTTGCATAGAGAATTTGTATAAGGGAAAGGAGATTGAGAATCATGTAATGGAAAGGGAGGAGGAAATTGATGAGGATGCGAAAGGAGATTTAATATTGAGATCAGAATTTGATAGAGCTTTGGAAGACTTAAGCAGGAACAAAGCACCAAGCATAGATGATATACCGATTGAGTTGCTATGCTGCATAGGAGATGAAGGTCTGATCAGGTTATTTCACTTGGTGTGTAGGATTTATGAGACAGGTGAGGTACCCCCTGATTTCAAGAAGAATGTTATTATCCCTATACCAAAGAAAGTGGGAGCTGACAGATGTGAAGATTACCGTTCAATCAGCTTGATTACTAATGCTTCAAAGATCCTGTCTAGAATAATTTACAAGAGGATTGAAAACCAGATAGAAACGGAGTTGGGTGAAGACCAGTTTTGTTTCAGGAGAAATGTAGGAACAAGGGAAGCTGTACTAAGTCTTAGGCTGATTTTGGAAGGTAGAATAAGGAAAGATAAGAGAACGTTCATGGCATTTGTAGACTTAGAAAAGGCTTTTGATAACGTTTTTTTTTTGTCGTGTGGCCTCCTCAGAGGCCGAGTGCAGGTCTTTCTATTCGACGCCCTTGGGCGACTTGCGCGTCGGGATGAGAGATGGAATGGATGAAGATGAATGAAACTGGGCAAGGATGTGGAAGGAATCGGCCGTGGCCTATCAGAAGGTACCGTCCCAGCATTTGCCTGGTGTTGAAAATGGGAAACCACGGAAAACCATTTCAAGGACGGCCGACGGTGGGGCTCGAACCCACGCGTCTACCGAATCAGCAGAGAGCTTGGTCCCATGACCTAACGCTGCGCTTTAGCCAGCTGAGCCACTGCTGTCGGTTTTGATAACGTTGATTGGACTAAATTGTTTGACATTTTGAAATCTATTGGAATTAAGTACAGGGATAGAAGGGTAATCTACAATCTATACAGAAATCAGACAGCAGTCATTCGAGCTGAAGGACATGAGAGAGAAGCTGGTATTCAGAAAGGTGTTAGGCAAGGCTGCAACTTATCACCTATACTTTTCAATCTTTACATTGAACAAGCAATGAAGGAAATTAGAGAAAAATTTAAAGTGGGAGTGAAGATTCAAGGAGAAATAATTTCAACTCTGAGATTTGCTGATGACATCGTCATCTTGGCTGACAAGCCTGAGGATTTGAATGAGTTTTTGAATGGTATGGAAAGAATACATGATGAAAATTAATAATTGTAAAACAAAAATACTAGAATTCAGCCGAAATAAATCGGAAACTTCTATGGACATCAAATTGGCAGGTGAAAAGCTGAAGAAGGTAGGAGACTTCTGTTACTTAGGAAGCAAAATAACCAGTGATGGACGAAACAAAGAGGATATAAAAAGTAGGTGGCTCAGGCAAGGAAAGCATTTCTACAAAGAAGGAATCTGTTGACATCGAATATAGATTTAGGTATTAGGAATTCATTTTTGACTGGAGCGTGGCGCTCTATGGAAGTGAAACTTGGACTATTGGTGCAGCAGAAAAGAGGAGAATTGAAGCATTTGAAATGCGGTGTTACAGGAGAATGGTGAAGATCAGATGGGTAGATAGGGTTACAAACGAAGAGGTATTAAGACGAGTGGGAGAGGAGAGATGTTTCTGGTGACTGCTAATGAAGAGAAGAGATAGGTTGGTAGGATACATACTAAGACACCCGGGAATAGCAAGCTTAGTGATGGAAGGAAGGGTCGAGGAGAAGAACTGTAGGGGTAGACCATGGTTAGAATATGTTAAACAGATTGCCTCGGATGTAGGGTGTGGTAGCTATGTAGAGATGAAACGTTTAGCTCAGGACAGGGAGACATGGAGGCTGCATCAAACCAGTCAAAAGACTTAAGACTCAACAAACATGTGCGACTGAGCGATTCGACGAGTGTGAGGAATCACATACTTACGTGCAATAAAAAGAACGTGGTCAATCAAGTATGCCAAATGTGTTAGTCCCACCCCACCCCGAGTGACTTTCACCGCTGCACCGCTTGATTTGTCTATTTTAACTAATCGCTGGAATTAATTGGTTTTCAATAAAATAAAAATATATAAAAATTCTTATGCACAGTAATTGTTTATATTCCTCAGATAAATGTTTATACAAGAAAATACAAGTGAAATTGAAATTTATATTTAGCATTTCATTGAAATGCATACTAACAGCAAACAAATAATATAATTAAAACTCAGCAATTCTTCTAGGTTTGTGCCGTGTCTTGTGTGGGGTTTCGCCTAGGACACCAAGCTAGGCTCATCGGCGGGCTCTTGGTGTCCCCGCCCGGACCCCCACAGGAGTGACGAACTGCGCGCCACCTCCCTTTATATAAGGTGCAACTGCACCACTTGACTACGAGAACTAAAAGCTCAAGCAGCCTTAACCTCCCTATGAAGGCTTCCAAAAAGATGGTATATTGGCTTTCACGGCCGGTGAATTAAAACTCAGCAATTCTTCTAGGTTTGTGCCGTGTCTTGTGTGGGGTTTCGCCTAGGACACCAAGCTAGGCTCATCGGCGGGCTCTTGGTGTCCCCGCCCGGACCCCCACAGGAGTGACGAACTGCGCGCCACCTCCCTTTATATAAGGTGCAACTGCACCACTTGACTACGAGAACTAAAAGCTCAAGCAGCCTTAACCTCCCTATGAAGGCTTCCAAAAAGATGGTATATTGGCTTTCACGGCCGGTGAATTAAAACTCAGCAATTCTTCTAGGTTTGTGCCGTGTCTTGTGTGGGGTTTCGCCTAGGACACCAAGCTAGGCTCATCGGCGGGCTCTTGGTGTCCCCGCCCGGACCCCCACAGGAGTGACGAACTGCGCGCCACCTCCCTTTATATAAGGTGCAACTGCACCACTTGACTACGAGAACTAAAAGCTCAGGCAGCCTTAACCTCCCTATGAAGGCTTCCAAAAAGATGGTATATTGACTTTCACGGCCGGTGAATTAAAACTCAGCAATTCTTCTAGGTTTGTGCCGTGTCTTGTGTGGGGTTTCGCCTAGGACACCAAGCTAGGCTCATCGGCGGGCTCTTGGTGTCCCCGCCCGGACCCCCACAGGAGTGACGAACTGCGCGCCACCTCCCTTTATATAAGGTGCAACTGCACCACTTGACTACGAGAACTAAAAGCTCAAGCAGCCTTAACCTCCCTATGAAGGCTTCCAAAAAGATGGTATATTGGCTTTCACGGCCGGTGAATTAAAACTCAGCAATTCTTCTAGGTTTGTGCCGTGTCTTGTGTGGGGTTTCGCCTAGGACACCAAGCTAGGCTCATCGGCGGGCTCTTGGTGTCCCCGCCCGGACCCCCACAGGAGTGACGAACTGCGCGCCACCTCCCTTTATATAAGGTGCAACTGCACCACTTGACTACGAGAACTAAAAGCTCAAGCAGCCTTAACCTCCCTATGAAGGCTTCCAAAAAGATGGTATATTGGCTTTCACGGCCGGTGAATTAAAATATTAAAATAATATAATATTTAAAAATAAATTAATGGGTGTGTGCAACAACTATGCGACAATATTTGAGCATGACAACGTATTCTCGGACTGTTTTGTTTAAACTGTCGCTCTTACAAATTTTCTGCTTTGTATATTTTACAATTATGTAATTTACGGAACGGAAAGGTCACAGGCGAAATGAAGAAAAGCCGAGTTGCACTACCACTCTTCTCTGACTAGACAGTTTGCTGCTGTTTGTATCTGGGGTAATTGGCTGTAACTGGGGTGATAGGCTCGACCGCTAGCTAGGCTGTAACTGGGGGATTGGCTCGACCGCTAGCTAGGCTGTAACTGGGGTGATAGGCTCGACCGCTAGCTAGGCTGTAACTGGGGGATTGGCTCGACCGCTAGCTAGGCTGTAACTGGGGTGATAGCGCCGCCCGCTAGCTAGGCTGTATCTGGGGTGATAGGCTCGCCCGACAGCTAGGCTATAACTGGGGTGAGAGGCTCACCCGCTAGCTAGGCTGTAACTGGGGTGATTGGCTCGCCCGCTAGCTTGGCTGTAACTGGGGTGATTGGCTCGACCGCTAGCTAGGCTGTATCTGGGGTGATAGGCTCGGCCGCTAGCTAGGCTGTAACTGGGGTGAGAGGCTCACCCGCTAGCTAGGCTGTAACTGGGGTGAGAGGCTCACCGCTAGCTAGGCTATAACTGGGGTGAGAGGCTCACCCGCTAGCTAGGCTGTAACTGGGGTGATAGGCTCGCCCGCTAGCTTGGCTGTAACTGGGGTGATTGGCTCGACCGCTAGCTAGGCTGTAACTGGGGTGATAGGCTCGGCCGCTAGCTAGGCTGTAACTGGGGTGAGAGGCTCACCCGCTAGCTAGGCTGTAACTGGGGTGAGAGGCTCACCCGCTAGCTAGGATGTTTATGTGCAAATAGGCTGTAACTGGAGTGATAGCGCCGCCCGCTAGCTAGGCTGTAACTGGGGTAATAGCCACCCGCCCGCTAGCTCTGCTGTAACTGGGGTGATAGGCTCGCCCGACAGCTAGGCTATAACTGTGGTGATAGGCTCGACCGCTAGCTAGGCTGTAACTGGGGTGAGAGGCTCACCCGCTAGCTAGGCTGTAACTGGGGTGATTGGCTCGACCGCTAGGTAGGCTGTAACTGGGGTGAGAGGCTCACCCGCTAGCTAGGCTGTATCTGGAGTGATATCCCCGCCCGCTAGGTAGGTTGTAACTGGGGTGATAGGCTCGCCCGCTAGCTAGGCTGTAACTGGGGTGATTGGCTCGACCGCTAGCTAGGCTGTTACTGGGGTGAGAGGCTCACCCGCTACCTAGGCTGTAACTGGGGTGATTGGCTCGACCGCTTGCTAGCCTGTACCTGGAGTGATTGGCTCGCCGGCTAGCTAGGCTGTAACTGGGGTGAGAGGCTCGCCCACTAGCTAGGTTGTAACTGGGTTGATAGCCCCGCCCACTAGCTAGGCTGTATCTGGAGAGATAGCCCCACCCGCTAGTAAGGTTGTAACTGGGGTGATAGGCTCACCGCCAGCTAGGCTGTAACTGGGGTGATAGGTTCGCCCGCTAGCTAGGCTGTATCTTGCCCCGCCAGCTAGCGAGGCTGTAATTGGGTGATAACCCCACCCGCTAGCTAGGCTGTATCTGGAGTGATTGCTTCGCCGGCTAGCTAGGCTGTAACTGGGGTGAGAGGCTCGCCCACTAGCTAGGTTGTAACTGGGGTGATAGCCCCGCCCGCTAGCTGAGCTGTATCTGGAGTGATAGCCCCGCCCGCTAGCTAGGCTGTATCTGGAGTGATTGGCTCGCCGGCTATCTAGGCTGTAACTGGGGTGAGAGGCTCGCCCACTAGCTAGGCTGTAACTGGGGTGATAGGCTCGCCCGCTAGCTAGGCTGTATCTGGAGTGATAGCCCCGCCCACTAGCTAGGTTGTCACTGGGGTGATAGGCTCGCCCGCTAGCTTGGCTGTAACTGGGGAGATTGGCTCACCCGCTAGCTAGGCTGTATCTGGAGTGATAGCCCCGCCCACTAGCTAGGCTGTATCTGGAGTGATAGCCCCGCCCGCTAGCTAGGCTGTATCTGGAGTGATTGGCTCGCCGACTAGCTAGGCTGTAACTGGGGTGAGAGGCTCGCCCACTAGCTAGGTTGTAACTGGAGTGATAGTCCCGCCCGCTAGCTAGGCTGTAACTGGGGTGAGAGGCTCGCCCGCTAGCTAGGTTGTAACTGGGGTGATAGCCCCACCCACTAGCGAGGCTGTAACTGGGGCGATAGGCTCCCCCCTGCTAGGCTGTAACTGGGGTGATAGGCTCACCCGCTGGCGAGGCTATGACTGGGGTGATAGGCTCGCCCCCTGCTACGCTGTAACTGGGGTGATATGCTCGCCGGCTAGCTAGGCTGTAACTGGGGTGATAGGCTCGCCCCCTTCAAGGCTGTATCTGGAGTGATAGGCTCGCAGGCTAGCTAGGCTGTAACTGGGATGATAGAATCACCCTAGCGCTTTGCTGTATCTGTGATAATAGGCTCGCCAACTAGCTATGCTGTAACTGAGGTGATAGGCTCGCCAGCCAGCTAGGCTGTAACTGGGGTAAGCTAGGCGGTAACTGGGTTAATAAGCTCACCCGAACGCTTTGCTGTATCTGTGATAATAGGCTCGCCAACTAGCTATGCTGTAACTGAGGTGATAGGCTCGCCAGCCAGCTAGGCTGTGACTGGGGCCATAGGCTCACCCGCTATGTAGGTTGTAACTTGGGTAAAAGGTGCGCCCGCCAGCAAGGCTGCAACTGGGGCGATAGACTCGCCCGCTAGCTAAGCTTTAACTGGGGTGATAGGCTCGCCCGTTAGCTGGGCTGTCTGGGGTGATAGGCTCCCCTGCCAGCTAGGCTGTAATTGGGGTGATAGGCTCACCCACTATGTAGGCTGTAACTTTGATGATAGGCTCGCCCACAAGCATGGCTGCAACTGGGGGCGGTAAAATTACCCGCTAGCTAGGCTGTAATAGTTAGGGTGATAGGCTGGACCGATATTAGGGCTGTAATTGGGGTAATTGGCTCGCCACTAGCTAGACTGGAACTGGTGACATACGCTCATCCGCTAGCTAGGCTGTAACTGGGGTAAGCTAGGCGGTAACTGGGTTAATAAGCTCAGCCGAAAGCTTTGCTGTATCTGTGATAATAGGCTCGCAAACTAGCTATGCTGTAACTGAGGTGATAGGCTCGCCAGCCAGCTAGGCTGTAACTGGGGTAAGCTAGGCGGTAACTGGGTTAATAAGCTCAGCCGAAAGCTTTGCTGTATCTGTAATAATAGCCTCGCCAACTAGCTATGCTGTAACTGAGGTGATAGGCTCACCAGCTAACTAGGCTGTATCTGTGGTAATAAGCTCGCCCGCTAGCTAGGGTGTAACTGGTGTGATAGGTTCACCCGCTAGCTAGGCTGTAACTGGGTTAATAAGCTCAGCCGAAAGCTTTGCTGTATCTGTGATAATAGGCTCGCCCGCTAGCTAGGCTGTAACTGGGGTGATAGGCGCGCCCGCTAGCTAGGCTGTATCAGTGGTGATAGACTCGCCCGATACCTAAGCTCTAACTGGAGCGATAGGCTCACCCGTTAGCTGGGCTGTCTCTGGTGTGATAGGTTCGCCCGCCAGCTTGGCTGTAACAGGGGTGATAGGCTCACCCGCTATGCGGGCTGTCTCTGTGACAATAGGCTCGCCCGCTAGCTAGGCTGTAACTGGGATTATGGTTCGCCCGCTAGCTAGGCTGTATCCGGGGTAATAGGCTCGCCCGCAAGCTAGCCCGTAACTGGGGTGATAAACTCACCCTCTGGCTAGGCTGTAACTGGGGTGATTGGTACACCAGCTAGCTAGGCAGTAGCTGGGGTGATTGCTCGCCCGCTACCTAGGATCTAAGTGTGGTGATAGGCTCGCCTGCTAGCTAGGCGGTAACTGGAGTGATCGGCTCGCCCGCCAATTAGACTGTAACTGGGGTAATAGACTCGCCCGCTAGCTAGGATGTATCATGGGTGATAGGCTTGCCCGCTAGCTAAGCTGTAACTGGGGTGATAAACTCTCCCACTAGCTAGGCTGTATGAGGGGTGATAGGCTCACCCGCGAGCTAAGCTGTAACTGGGCTGATAAACTCTCCCACTAGCTAGGCTGTATCGGGGGTTATAGGCTCGCACCCTCGCTAGGATGTTTCTGTGCCAATAGGCTCGCCCGCTAGCTAGGCTGTAACTGGGTTAATAAGCTCACCCGAAAGCTTTGCTGTATCTGTGATAGTAGGCTCGCCAACTAGCTATGCTGTAACTGAGGTGATACGCTCACCAGCTAGCTAGGCTGTATCTGTTGTAATAAGCTCGCCCGCTAGCTAGGCTGTAACTGGGTTGATAGGTTCGCCCGCTAGCTAGGCTGTAACTGGGGGTAATAGGCTCGCCCGCTAGCTAGGGTAAACTCGGGGTGATAGGCTCGCCCTCTAGCTAGGCTGTAACTGGTGTAATAGGTTCGCCGCTAACTAGGCTGTAACTAGGGTCATAGTTTCGCCCGCTAGCAAGGCTGTAAATGGGGTAGGAGGCTTACCCGCTAGCTAGGCTCAATATGGATTGATAGGCTTAACCGCTAGCTAGGCTGTAATTGGAGAGATAGGCTCGCACAATAGTTATGCTGTATCTGGGGTGATAGGCTCGACTGCCAGCTAGGCTCAAACTAAGATATTGGCTCGCCCACTAGCTCGGCTCTAACTAGGGTGATAGGCTCGCCCACTAGCCGGACTGTATCTGGGGTGATAGGCTCGCCCGTCAGCTATGCTGTAACTGAGGTGATAGGCTCGCCCGCTATATAGGCTGTAACTCGGGTAAGGGGCTCGCTCGGCAGCAAGGCTGTATCTGGTGTTATAGACTCGCCCGCAAGCTAGGCTGTAACTGGTATTATAGGCTCACCCGCTGGATAGGCTGTGACTGGGGTGATAGGCTCGCCCGCTATCTAGGCTGTAACAGGGTGATGGGCTCACCCTCTAGCTAGGCTGTTTCTGTGGTAATAGGCTCGCTAGCTAGGCTGTAACAGGGGTGATACGCTCGCCCGCTAGCTTGGCTCTAACTGGGGTAATAGGCTCGCGAGCTAGATAGGCTGTAACTGGGTAATAGGCCCGCCCGCTAGCTAGGCTGTAACTGGGTAATAGGCGCGCCTTTTAGCTGGGCTGCAACTGTGGTAATAGGCTCGCCCGCTAGCTAGGCTGTAACAGGGGTGATAGATTCGCCCGCTAGCTAGGCTGTAATTGGGGTAATGTACTCGCCCGCTAGTTAGACTGTAACTGATGTTATAGGCTCGCCCGCTAGCTAGGCTGTAACAAGGGTGACAAATTCGCCCGCTAGCTAGGCTGTAATTGGGGTAATGTACTCGCCCGCTAGCTTGCTGTAACAGGGGTAAAAGGCCCGCCCGCTAGCTAGGCTGTAACTGGGGTGATAGGTTCGCCCGCTAGTCAGGCTGTAACTGGGGTAATAGGCTCGCCCGCCATTAGGCTGTAACTGGGGTGATAGGCTCTACCGCTAGCTAGGCTGTAACTTCGATAAAAGGCTCGGCCGCAGCAAGGCTGTAACTGGGGTGATAGGCTCGCCCGCTAGCTAGTCTTCAACTGGGGTGATGGGCTCGCGCACTAGCTATGCTGTAACTGGTATGATAGGGTCGCCCACAGCTAGGCTGCAACCGGGGTGATAGGCTCGCCCGCTTGCTATGCTGTAACTGGGGTGATAATTTCTCTGGCTAATTAGGCTGTATCTGGTGTGATTGGCTCGCCCGCCAGCTAGTCTGCGACCGGAGTGATAGGCTCGCCCGCTAGCTAGGCTGTAACTGGCGAGATAGGCTCGGCCGCCAGCTAGGTTATAAATGGGGGAATAGGCTCGTCCCCTAGCTAGTCTGTAACTGGTGTGATAGGCTCACCCGCTATCTGGGCTGTCACTGGGGTAATAGGCTCGCCCGCTTGCTAGGTTTTAACTGGGGTGATAGGCTCGCCCGCTAGCTTGCTGTAACAGGGTAAAAGGATCGCCCGCTAGCTAGGCTGTAACAGGGGTGATAGGATCGCCCGCTAGCTACGCTGTAACAGAGGAGATAGATTTGCTCGCTTGCTAGGCTGTAATTGGGGTAATGTATTCGCCCGCTGGCTAGGCTGTAACTGATGTGATAGGCTCGCTAGCTTGCTCTAACAGGGGTCAAAGGATCGCCCGCTAGCTAGGCTGTAACTGGGGTGATAGGCTCGCCCACCAGTTAGGCTGTAACTGGGGTGATAGGCTCGCCGGCTAGCTAGGCTTTAACTGGGGTGGTTGGCTCCCCGGCTAGCTAGGCTGTATCTGTGGTAATAGGCTCGCCCACTAGCTAGGGTGTATCTGTGGTAATTGAATTGCCCATAGGTAGGTTGTAACTGGGGAGAATGTCTCGCCCGCTAGCTAAACTGTATCTGTAGTAATAGGCTTCCCCGCTAGCTAAGCTTTATCTGTAGTAATAGGCTCCCCCACTAGCTAGGATGTAAATGGGGTGACAGACTCGCCCGCCAGCTAGGCTGTATCTGGGGGGTAATAGGTTCACCCACTAGCTAGGCTGTAACTGGGGTGATAGGCTCGTCCGCTCTCTAGGCTGTTACTTGGTTGATAGGTTCGCCTGATAGCTAGGCTCTGGATAGGGTGATAGGCTCGCCCGCTAGCAGGGCTGAATCTGGGGTGATGGGCTCGCCCGCAAGCTATGCTGTAACTGGTGTAATATGCAAGCTAGGCTGTAACTGGGGTGATAGGCTCACCCGCTAGCTAGGATGTAATTAGGGTTATAGGCTCAACCGCTAGCTAGGCAGTATCTGGGGTGATATACTCGTCCGCTAGTTTGGCTGTAACTTGGTTAATAGGCTCGCCTGATAGCTAGGCTGAAAGGCTCACCCACTAATTAGGCTGTGAGTGAGGTAATAGGCTTGGCCGCTAGCTAGTCTTAAATGGTGTAATAGGCTCGTCCTCCAGCTAGGATGTAAGTAAGGTAATAGGCTCGCCCACTGTCTAGGCTGTAACTGGCAGTAATAGGCTCGCCCGCTTGCTACGCTGAAACTGGGGTGATAGCCTCGCCTGCTATAAATGCTCTAACTGGGGTAATAGGCTCGCCCGCAAGCTAGGCTCTTAGTGGGGTGATAGACTCTCCCCCTACCTAGGCTGTAACTGGGTCGATAGGCTCGCGCACTAGCTACGCTGTAACTGGGTTGATAGGCTCGCCCCCTAGTTAGGCTGTATCTAGGGTGAAGGGCTCGCCCGCTAGCTAGGCTTCAACTGGGGTGATAAGCTCGCCCGCCAGCTAGGATCTAACTGGGGTAATTTCTCGCCCGCTACCTAGGATCTAAGTGTGGTGATAGGCTCGCCTGTTAGCTTGGCTGTAACTAAGGTGATAGGATCGCCCGCCAGCTAGGCTCTAACGGCGGTGAAGGGCTCATCCGCTAGCTAGAATGTATCTAGGGTGATAGGCTCGCCCGCTAGCTAGGCTGTTACTGGGGTGATAAGCCTTGCCCACTAGCTAGGCTATATCTGAAGTGATAGGCTCGCCTGCTAGCTAGGATATTTCTGTGCTAATAGGCTCGCCCGCTAGGTTGTCCGTAACTGGGGTAAAGGGCTCGCCCGCTATCTAGGCTGTAAGTGGGGTGATAGGCTCTCCCCCAACTAGGCTGTAACTGGGGTAATAGGCACGACAGCTAGCTAGGCTGTAAATGGGGTAATAGGCTAGCCCGCAATCTATACTGCAACTTGAGTAATCGGCTCGCCCGCCAGCTAGGATATATCTGGGGTGATAGCCTCGTCCACCAGCTAGGCTGTAACAGGGGCGATGGGCTCGCCCGCGCGCGACGATGTAACTGGGGTTATAGGCTCGCCCACTAGCGAGGCTGTATCTGGAGTGATAGGCTTGCCCACTAGCTGGTCTGTATCTGGAGTGATAGGCTCGTCCGCCAGCTAGGATATATCTGGGGTGATAGCCTCGTCCGCCAGCTAGGCTGTAACAGGGGTGATGGGCTCGCCCGCGCGCGACCATGTAACTGGGGTTATAGGCTCGCCCACTAGCGAGGCTGTATCTGGAGTGATAGGCTTGCCCGCTAGCTGGTCTGTATCTGGAGTGATAGGCTCGCCCGCTAGGTAGGCTGTAACTGGGGTAATAGGCTCGCTCGCTAGCTAGGCTGTAACTGGGGTGAAAGGCCCGCCCGCTAGCTAGGCTGTAACTGGGGGTAATAAGCTCGCCGGCTAGCTGGTCTGTATCTGGGGTGAAGGGCAGGCTCGCCAGCTAGGCTGTAACTGGTGTAATATGCAAGCTAGGCTGTAACTGGGGTGATAAGCTCACTCGCTGACAATGTTGTAACCGGGGTTATAGGCTTGCTTGCTAGCTGGGCTGATAGGCTCGCCCGCCATCTAGGCCGTAACTGGTGAAATAGGATCGCCCACTAGCTAGGCTGTTACTGGGGTGATAGGCTCGCCCGCTAGGTAGGCAGTAACTTTGGTAAAAGGCTCGCCCGCCAGCAAGGCTGTAACTGGGCCGATAGGCTTGCCCGCTAGCTTGTCTGTAATTGGGGTGATAGGCTCTCCCGATATTTGGGCTGTAACTGGGGTAATAGGCTCGCCTGGTAGCTAGGCTGTAACTGGGATTATAGGCTCACCCGCATGCTAGGCTGTGACTGGGGTGATAGGCTCGCCCGCTATCTAGGCTGTAACAGGATGATGGGCTCACCCGCTAGCTAGGCTGTATCTGCGGTAATAGGATTGCCTGCTTGCTAGACGGTAACTGGAGTGATAAGCTCGCCCGCTAACTAGGATGTAAATGGGGTGATAGGCTAACCCGCCAGCTAGGCTGTATCTGGGGGTAATAGGCTCGCCTGCTAACTAGGCTGTGACTGGGGTGATAGGCTCGCCCGCTAGCAGGGCTGTATCTGGGGTGATGGGCTCGCCCGCAAGCTAGGCTGTAACTGGGGTAATATGCAAGCTAGGCTGTAACTGGGGTGAAAAGCTCACCCGCTAGCTAGGCTGTAACCAGGGTTAGAGGCTAGTCCGCTAGCTAGTCTGTAACTGGGGTAATAGGCTAGCCTGCTAGCTAGGCTGCAACCGGGGTGATATGCTCGCCCACTAGCTAGGCTGTGCTGAGGTAATAGGCTTGGCCGCTACTGGGGTGGAGGCTCGCTCGCTAGCTTGGCTGTGCTGAGGTAATAGGCTCGCCCGCTAGCTAGGCTTTAACTGGTGATAATAGGCTCGCCGGCTAGCTAGGCTGTAACTGGGGTGATAGGCTCGCCTGCTAGCTAGGCTGTAACTGGGGTAATAGGCTCGCCCGCTAGTTAGGCTGTAAGTGAGGTAATAGGCTCTTCCGATAGCTAGGCTGTATCTGGGGAGATAGGCTCGCCCGCTAGCTAGGCTGTATCTGGAATCAGAGGCTCGCCTGCTAGCTAGGCTGTATCTGGGGCGATAGGTTCGCCCGCTAGCTACGTTGTATCTGGTGTGATAGGCTCGGCCGCTAGCCAGGCTGTATAAATGGTGATAGTTCCGGCCGCAAGCTAGGCTGTAACTGGGATAATAGGCTCGCCCGCTAGCTTGTTGTAGTTGGGTTGATAGGCTCGCCCGCTAGCTAGGCTGTATCTGTGGTGATAGGTTCCTCCACTAGCTAGGCTGTATATGGGATGACAGGCTCGCACGCTAGCTAGGGTGTAACTGGGGAGATAGGCTCGCCCACTAGCTAGGCTGAATCTGGGGTGATAGGCTTTTCCGCTAGCTAGGCTGTAACTGAAGTAATAGGCTCGCCGCTAGACAGGCTGTAACTGTGGCAATGTGCTTGCCTATTAGCGAGGCTGATACTTGGGTAATAGGCTCGCCCGCTAGCTGGGCTGTTACTGGGGTGATAGGCTCTCCTGCTAGCTTGGCTCTAACTGGGGTAATAGGCTCACCGGCTATCTAGGCTGTAACAGGGGGCAATAGGCTCGCCCGCTAGCTAGGCTGTAACTGGTGTAATAGGTTCGCCCGCTAGCTAGGCTGTAACTGGAGTGATAGATTCCCCACTAGGTAGGCTGTAACTGGGTAATAGGCCCGCCCGCTAGCTAGGCTGTAACTTGCGTAATAGGCGCGCCTGCTAGCTAGGCTGTAACTGTGGTAATAGGCTCGCCCGCTAGCTAGGCTGTAACTGGTGTAATAGGTTCGCCGCTAGCTAGGCTTTAACTGGATAATAGGCCCGCCCGCTAGCCTGTAAATTTGGTAATATGCTCGCCCGCTAGCTAGGCTGCAACAGGGGTGATAGATTCACCCGCTGCTTGGCTGTAATTGGGGTAATGTACTCGCCCGCTACCTAGGCTGTAACTGATGTGATACGCTCGCCCGCTAGCTTGCAGTAACAGGGGTAAAAGGCTCGCCCGCTAGCTAGGCTGTAAGTGGGTAATAGGCACGCCTGCTAGCTAGGCTGTAACTGTGGAAATAGGCTCGCCCGCTAGCTAGGCTGTAACAGGGGTGATAAATTCGCCCGCTAGCTAGGCTGTAATTGGGGTAATGTACTCGCCCGATGGCTAGGCTACAAGTGATGTGATAGGCTCGCCCGCTAGCTTGCTGTAACAGGGGTGATAGGTTCGCCCGCTAGTCATTCTGTAACTGGGGTAATAGGCTCGCCCGCTAGTCAGGCTGTAATTACGGTAATGTACTCGCCCGCTGGCTAGGCTGCAACTGATGTGATAGGCTCGCCCGCTAGCTTGCTGTAACAGGGGTAAAAGGCTCGCCGCTATCTAGGCTGTAACTGGGTAATAGGCGCGCCTGCTAGCTAGGCTGTAACTGTGGAAATAGGCTCGCCCGCTAGCTAGGCTGTCATTGGGGTAATGTACTCGCCCGATGGCTAGGCTACAACTGATGTGATATGCTCGCCCGCTAGCTTCCCGTAACAGGGGTGATAGGTTCGCCCGCTAGTCAGGCTGTAACTGGGGTAATAGGCTCGCCCGCTAGTCAGGCTATAATTAGGGTAATGTACTCGCCCGCTGGCTAGGCTGTAACTGATGTGATAGGCTCGCCCGCTAGCTTGCTGTAACAGGGGTGACAGGCTCGTCCGCCAAGTTGGCTGTAACTGGGTCGATAGGCTCTCCCGTTAGCTAGGCTGGAACTTCCATAAAAGGCTCGCCCGCAGCAACGCTGTAACTGGGGTGATGGGCTCGCGCGCTAGCTATGCTGTAACTGGTATGATAGGGTCGCCCACAGCTAGGCTGCAACCAGGGTGATAGGCTCGCCCGCTTGCTATGCTGTAACTGGGGTGATAGTTTCTCTCGCTAATTAGGCTGTAACTGGGGTGATTGGCTCGCCCGCCAGTTAGTCTGCAACCGGAGTGATAGGCTCGCCCGCTAACTAGGCTGTAACTGGGGTGATAGGCTCAACCGCTAGCTAGGCTGTAACCGGGGTGATAGGCTCGGCCGCCACCTAGGCTATAAATGTGGGAATAGGCTCGCCCGCTAGCTAGGCTATAACTGGTGTGATAGGCTCGCCCGCTATCTGGGCTGTCACTGGGGTAACGGGCTCGCCCGCTGGCTAGGTTTTAACTGGGACGATAGGCTCGCCCGCTAGCTAGGCTTTAACTGGGGTGATAGGCTCTCCTGCTATCTAGGCTATAACTGGGGTGATAGGCTCGCCCGCTAGCTAGGCTGTAACTGGGGTAATAGGCTCGCCCGCTAGCTATGCTGTAACTGGGGTAATAGACTCGCCCGCTAGCAAGGTTTAACTGGGGTGATAGGCTCGCTCGCTAACTAGGCTGTAACTGGGGTGATAGGCTCGCCCGCTAGCTAGGCTGTAATGTGGTGATAGACTCGCCTCTAGCCAGATCGTAAACTCGCCTCAGTAATTGAATGAAGATTGTTGGAAGAAATGAAAACGTAAAAACATAGTGGGCTATGTATTGAACATAGGGATATTCTCTCGAGACTTTTTTTTGTAGAACTTTTATGCAGAAAATTCTTACACTCATAGCACTGTGTATTGTTATTTTTAACGGTTTGCTCAGCGTAAGCTTAAAAGTGCATTGAAGCCATCCGTTTTTTTCGACTCTTTCACTGAAATCGTTACTGCACGGCTTTCTTTGATCATAAAGAAATTATTTTCTACAGGAATCTTCACGAGATATCCTTTACAGAATGGTGAAAGCCGTATCAAAATCCATCCAGAGGTTCACCTGTGACTTCCAAAAACGACAGTAGCGAGACTCGAGCGCAGCAACAGAATAGAGAGAGAGCTTTGGAGCAGACGAGAGATACAACGATATCACATTTCACTTTCACTTTTTCACAATCATCACTGCATTCCAACAATTTAGTTGGCGTTCTCACATCAATATTAGTAATACTGTATAAAAAAAAAGTAAGTTAATATTATTATCTGCGAATGGACCCAGATGGATCACGTAGTACTTTTATGAATCGCCTTTCTGATCTTCCATATCGCTCTCATTCTCTCTCTGTGGGCCACCTTCCTTTCCTCAGTCCACTTGGTTCCTGGTCTCCTTGGAGCGTCAATCTCTTGTGTTATCCTACTATCCATCCATTTACCCCATGTCGGAATAGGTTCCTGTCTAAGTAAGTTATAAATATTTGTAAGTTATTTTTTTTTTATTATTAATGTACATATTGTCCATAAACTAGAGTTTAGTGCTTTTCAGTCGGTCAACACGAATGTACCCAAAAGAGATGGGTTATGCCCTAATCCTGAAATAAATTACATGAGATTAATAAAACACTAGGATGACCAGTTTCGATCGTCAAGCGATCATCATCAGATCCAATACACTTAGGCTATAAAATCTATGTTTGAAATACAGGTGAAAATATTTACAATATGTACAATTATTTAGTTGCAGTATTGGTACTGCAACTGTCAGTGTATGCTAAATGCAGTATATATGTTAGGTGAAATGCTAAATGGTGATAGCTATCCGGAGATTGTACTTTAGAGAGATTATATGGTTGTAAACTATGGTTAAACTATAAAATTTTTAGGCTAACTACTTATCTGATTGTCTTCCGTACTACAGCTATTCGCAGTTTTCGTGCTCACTTGAACTCGCTGTGCGGTCAACTGCGGTGGTTATCTTAACGACTGGTTTTTCCCTGCCTTCCCCCCCTGTCCCTACGTGCTGTGGGGAGTGATCGCGATGTGTTTATGTGAGGTGTTGCCAACCTAGATAAGATGTATGTTATTGAATGAGGTGGATCTACAACTATTAAAGACCGTGGATTAGTCCTCGCCACGCGTGGAGCATAACCCATTCGAACTAAGCGTTGACGGTCTTATGAGGACGTCCCGGCACCTTCAATACTGCCTCTAATATGGGCCTTGGTTTATTGCAGAAGAAAAGTACATCGTACACCTGATCCAGATAACATTTACCTATTAAAAAACCCCTAATTTCCCCCCTTTTTTATCTAGCTTGGCTGTGTCGCTAAATTGTGTTTTGTTTCCGACAGGGTGTGTTTTTTAGTAGCGTGAAGAGGGGTGAGCTCTCCATGAACGTGTGTTCATTTAGATTGTTGGGATTGTTTCGTTTGGCTAGGTGTATCTCGATTGCTTCCTTTATGTCAAGAGCTCTGCCTTTCGATTCGTGATGGATTATTTTAAGGTCCGACTCTATGTTGGTAAAGCTATGCCCTGCGTCACACATATGTTCGCACACGGCTGAATGTGTTCCGTATCTTATCGCATTTCTATGCCCATATTAGAGGCAGTATTGAAGGTGCCGGGACGTCCTCATAAGACCGTCAACGCTTAGTTCGAATGGGTTATGCTCCACGCGTGGCGAGGACTAATCCACGGTCTTTAATAGTTGTAGATCCACCTCATTCAATAACATACATCTTATCTAGGTTGGCAACACCTCACATAAACACATCGCGATCACTCCCCACAGCACGTAGGGACAGGGGGGGAAGGCAGGGAAAAACCAGTCGTTAAGATAACCACCGCAGTTGACCGCACAGCGAGTTCAAGTGAGCACGAAAACTGCGAATAGCTGTAGTACGGAAGACAATCAGATAAGTAGTTAGCCTAAAATTTTTATAGTTTAACCATAGTTTACAACCATATAATCTCTCTAAAGTACAATCTCCGGATAGCTATCACCATTTAGCATTTCACCTAACATATATACTGCATTTAGCATACACTGACAGTTGCAGTACCAATACTGCAACTAAATAATTGTACATATTGTAAATATTTTCACCTGTATTTCAAACATAGATTTTATAGCCTAAGTGTATTGGATCTGATGATGATCGCTTGACGATCGAAACTGGTCATCCTAGTGTTTTATTAATCTCATGTAATTTATTTCAGGATTAGGGCATAACCCATCTCTTTTGGGTACATTCGTGTTGACCGACTGAAAAGCACTAAACTCTTGTTTACTAAGGCAACACTGAAAATATGGCTTCAAACACCACAATGTCCATAAACTATTAAACCTTTTTTAAAGTTTACTTTTCAGGGGGTAGGCATACTATTTTAGATAAATATGTATAGCCTAAAGGGGTACGGGAGGAAAGAAGGGTTGGGAACCGCTGTTCTATTTGATTATGCGTGCTTTAGCATCTATTCGACTCAAAGATTCTACCGATTCTCACTTACGGGATCCACTTGATATGGGACCGACCAACGATGAGAGTTAAAACTCAGCAATTTTTCTAGGTTCATGCCATGAGAGACTGTACAAAAACCCAACAGATGGTTTTTCGGAAAGGTGGGCGTGTAGCAGCAAACGACAACTTGCAATATGAAGAGGTCAAAGTGGAAATAGTGAATGCAGTTAAATACCTTGGGATCACTTTACAGACTACCGGAACATTCAGACTACACATCCAAGACAGAGCAGTGGCTTGCTTGAAAGCCATGTACGACATTATCAATCTACAGCAGCTATCCTTAAAAACAGCTATGCATCTGTTTGACGCGAAGATCCTACCAATTCTCACGTACGGGATCCACTTGATATGGGACCGACTAACGAAGAGAGATCTGGCCACCATCGAAAGAGTTAAAGCCCAATTCCTGAAAACCTTAATGGGCATCTCAAAATACACGCGCTCCCGCCTAACATATGAATTAGCACGGGAGCCCTTCCTCGTTGAAAAGGACAAAATTACAGCCTCCATCCTCAAAAAATGCTGAAGTGTACCTAGCAGAGAGAATTCTACAGCACAGATGCCATAATCGTCCGGAACTGGACCAACGCCAATCAGAAACTAAGACATGTGGTGATAAAGTTTGCAGTGCATATACCCTCCTTGGTGCATGGCTACACTTCTGTCTCGGGACAGTCGGATGAGGAGCCGCAAAGATGCGCGCGCACCCGGCTGCGAGGAGCATTTGAATAGCGCCGACTTGAAATGCTCCTCGCTGTCTCATTGTGTGATTGTTACCTACAACAACAAAAACAACAAATCTTCGACAGTGAAAAAAGTGAACAAAAAAAACTCAACAAACTATTTAGCGATAAAAATTGATACATTCGCCGTTATCATTTCCACACCACTTATTGAAGTAGATAACTCGGTCGGGGTCCATGCACGGATGAGCCAGCTTGGTGTTCCTAGGCAAAACCCCACACAAGACACTGCATAAACCTAGAAAAATTGCTGAGTTTTAAGATTCCCATTCCTTGTAATATATCCACTTAGCAACATTTCTGCAAAGGACGGGATCAACGGCGAATTCAGCTGAGTGTTAGACGCAGCCTGGAGCAAATGAAATTCATGAGAAAACAGTCCAAGGAGATGAAATTGGGTGAAGAAGACGCCATAAGAGAAAAGGGAGGGAAACATACGGTTCTGGGTACTTTTAGACAGTGGGTGAAGAAGAAAAACATTCTAATGTTTTAAAATTGTTTTACTGCACAATTCATTTTTTTGGACTTTACACCAACTATTCAGTAGCAAATATTAACCAATCTCAATAATATTTTTGTAGCATGTGAAGATATCTATCTCCCATAATTCTGTGCATCCATATTAGTTAAAATAGTTATCGTTTATTTTTAAATAATTTTTAACTTTAATTTTTGGAAATAAAAATTAATTTTGTCAAACAATTTTTTATTTCAGGAACTATTTCATATTTTTCCAAACCCATGCACAGAATTATTAGTCTGTGCAATGAGTACATAGTGTAAAACGATTGTAAAGTTTCAGTACGGTATTTTTAGTATCAAATTTTTTAAGGAAAAGGACTATCTTTCAGTAATTTCTGCCCATACTGATCAACTGAAAGGAATAATTTTTCACTTTTTGCGTTATGAAAGATGTTGGTCGTATGGAAATAAAATTTGGTGCAGTTTGGATCACTGGGAGCAAAAATATGTTTTTTGGGTAGCCTATAGTGTCCCCTTAAAGAACCTTCCACTAATTACACCTGTGTGAAGCTAAATTGTATAGGTTAGGAATGTAAACAACGATCTTAGGTTTCTACGTTCGTTGCCAAGAGCCGACTGCGGTGGCGTCTAGTAGCTAAGTTCTGAACTAGGCCTAGTAGTCGTTGACGGTGGCGTTTGGCGGCAAAAATAGGAACTATTTGAAAAATTCAAAGTTGCAGTCCTTACTTGAGTTAAAAAAAACAGATACACACATTAATACAGCCATCACAATTAACACCGGTTATCAGACAGATTCTACACACTCCCAAAGTACACGGGGCTACATGACCGCGTTGTCGCAGCCCCTAAACTGAAGAATCAACCAACCAAATACAGAACGTGCCATAGGCTAATATTATTATTCTGGGATAAATGTTTAACTATTTAAATAGTATCCGTCCATGGTTTTAAACAGTAGCCTATGTAGGGAAAATAGAATTTTAAATGAGAGAAAACATGTTTACTATCGTCCTCGTAGATCATGTAGACACAACTAAGTTGCAATATTGTTGTACGACGTGAGGAGGATATAATAAAATAATTAAAAAGAAGTATGCCGCCCCGGAGGTCCTGGGTTCGATTCCCGGCTCTGCCACGAAATTTGAAAAGTGGTACGAGGACTGGAACGGGGTCTACTCAGCCTCGGGTGGCCAAAATGAGTAGAGGGGGTTCGATTCCCCCCTCAGCCATCCTCGAAAAGGTTTTCCGTGGTTTCCCACTTCGTCTTCGGGCAAATGCCGGGATGGTACTGCCCCCGTAATTGAATTATATAGAGACCACGGTGGCTATTTTGGAAAATATAAGGAGAGTTATGGCTGTCATAGTTATGACGTGGGTAGTCATGACGTAAGCACGGATGACGTATACGTTATGCCAGCAGGCTACTTGAGCTGAGATTCTCAGTGACGTCAGCATTTAGTCGAGAATGTTCCAAGATTTACGACGCAGTCGCAGGAAACGAGGAATTCTGCTGAGGAAGAAACTATGCTATTGGAGGGGAAGCTTGAACCAATGAAAGATAGTTTAAAGGAAGACGGAGATTGCTGAAACTATGGTATTTTTAATGCTTTTTGGAATGCAGAATTGTGGAAATCCATTTGCAGTAGAAGCATTGATTTGGAATTTTGGTGAAATTTATTTTCAGTTTTTGAATTTTGAAAATCCGTAATGTATTGACGAAGTTGGAACTTCTAGCGATGACGCTGTATCACGCTATGGAAGGGATGGAAACGCCCCTCGTGAAGTTAATAAAAGGGCTTGCGCAGAAGAGAGGAGCCTCATTCTCTCCGATCATTCTCAGATCATCGAAGTCTAATTGTGAAAGTTCTTTCTTATATAGTCATATATAGTGAAAAGTGTGAAAGAGTCGTTTTTATAACGCGTGGTGAGGCCACTGCATTAACGAGATCCAAGTCAAACTAGGTGAAGTTAAAACGGACCTTAGAACGCATCTACAAGTTTAGCTTTGAACAGTTAGCGGTCGCCGATACGCTAATTCGATTGTGCAGTGCTACATGAAGTAATATAGAAAAGCTGAACAATTTCGAGCGATTAGTTTGAAAGATATTAGCAAGTTTCGACGACTGACAAAAGTGATTATCTCACCACCTGAGAAGCACTATTGTATCGCCAGAATTTACGCCACGGCTGACGCTGCTCGTGAAATAGGGAGACTTCTGATTGCTTTTGTTACACGACACTACAGTATAATGGAGCAATTTAATAAGGCAGTTTGTTCTTCTATTACTAAAACCGAAGAGCAGATGGAAGGCTAAAGGACTTAATGCGATTGGGACATATTTCAACGGAGTAAGATAGCAACATGGAACTTCGCTAATTGCTATTCCACACAAGCGAACATGTGGTGAATACCATCTACACCCATGTTTCGTGATTAAAGGCTGAATACTATCGAACAGCAATGGAATCTATTACATACTCATTGAATATGAATATTTCTTCGGAAATTTCTACAAAAACTTCATGGCGATTGTCTACTGGAACTTCAGGGAATTTTTCAAGAGAGGTCAGGGTTATCCCGACGCACAAAGAAGATTATTGCCGGAAGGATGTCTATTCGTCTTCTTGGAGCAGAGCGATTTACGGAGAAGGAAGCAGTTCGATTCTCCGAGGATGCTGTTTCCTATTTCGAGGATGGAGCTCAGCTGTAACTTGGTGAAATGGATCCATCAGCAGTCTTCTTTGGGGAATTTTCCTCTGGAACGTCAATCGGCAGATAAGGTAGTCGTGAACGTTTATTGTATTTGAGTTTCTTAATGATGTTTGAGCAACCATTTTTCCCATATTTTTGTCCTCATGTATTTTGCCCTATTTTCTTGTTTGAGATTCCTATTCTCAGTACACCTTGATGAGTTATGCCTTTTTCGACGATTTATTAAGACATTGTTGTGTCATGGGCATAGTTAAACGATTTTGTATCAGTTGAGACTGATATTTGGATTTTTCAGTAATCAATATTTTTTTGTAGTCACGATTTGACTGTATGTTAATGATTCTTTTATGGAAGATTTAAATTCAGACAGCGTGTCACTTTATTAAAGTAATTCTACCCCAGTTTAATTACTTTGACCAATTTTCTGTCATCATCAAGAAAGAAGAACATTTAAATGATTTTAGAGCGTTAAAATCTCTTGCGTTGTCGACGATCTTGGAAATACTAGTCGTTATTTGAATTGATTGCAACACATACATTTATCGTCAGTTATGAACGATCATTGCATCATAGACACTTTTGTGAAAGATGAACTTTAATAATGAATTATTGAATGCATTAAAGTCAAGAACTTTTGTTAGGAGTTTTTCTCAATTAGAGATTTATATAACGATGTTTGCATTCCCCAGTCTAATTGGATTCTATTCGACTACTTTGCAGTTTTAGTCGCACTTTATTTGATAGTATTTTTATACTACAATTCTCTTAAGATGTTAATCTTAAATTTTGATAGACCAGACAGGCGTATATAAGCGTATTCACTATTAAATTTGTTTGTGATTGGCAAATTTTGACTTCAGTTCGATTCATGAATGAAATCCACGAAGGTTAAATAAAAACAGTTTTGAAACAATTTATGATTATAAGAATTTTTAAGTGGAACTATAAATGTATAATCGCTAGTACAGCGCAAGTGTTGAAAGTCGCTGATGTAGAATGCCCTTGAATATGAAGGAGGTTCCCACAGGAATTAATGATAAAGAATTATTGGTGGAAGTTTTAATGCCATATAGATTAATATATGATGAATTTTGGGCTTAATTATAATGCAGTTTGTGCATTATTGTGTTAGCGAAGTATTTTCCGCTGGAGTGAATTGTCATAGTTTGTTGAAAATTAATCAAGTGAATTTACTGTTATAATTAACACGAGTTTTGAAAGAATTTGAGATAAGATTTTGAATGAAGAGTACCGTCACAAATAATTATTAAAACCTTTATTATAACCAGATTGTGACATTAACATGTATAACTAACCTTCATTGGTCGATTATATTAAACACGATTATGAAAATTACCAACCGGATGAACCTGTGGTTAATGTATTTCTGAAATTAATAATCTAAATAATTTCAATGTTAATATTGTAAATAATTGCTGTAAATATTTTTGAAAATAATGTGGAACGAAAGTGATGTTAAAGGCGTGTTTAAAATATTTTATTGTCTTTGACAAATATTATAAACAATTTCTAATTGTTATAAATAATTTATGTGATTTTGTTATAAACATTTAAGAGCTTATTAAACATTTGGATGAGAACTTAACAAGTTCAGGAATTATCATAATAATCCAGTAGGATGTGACTAAAGTATTTGAAAGAATTGCGTAAATATATATTTGAGATGTCTTGCCGACATTTAAAGCCTGAGAGAGAGCTGTATTCTTACGTAACGTAGCATGTGAGAAGGGAGTCCATTTGACAAAGTATGCGACAGGTTGGAGGGTAGCTTGCAGCTGTCCCAACAACTGGTTATCAGCGGGTGAGGTCGTCCACACTCTGGCCTTGCGACTATAAATACAATTCTCATGTTTATTAAAAGGAAACCAAGTGCTCTATATATGTCTCGTCCTCACTTCCTTTCCAATCCAATTGTGTTATGAATATTACGTTATTTGGAGCTCGGTGGAGCTAATATGTTTTATATCATGTTGTATGATAACTTTGCAAGTCCTACAGGAGGACGTAGTCAGATTGACATGGGCTACTGATAGCCACGTTTATTTTGTTGTGTTATTAAAATCATACCCTTTATTTGAAATAAAGCTTTTGTACAGTTCAAAGTTCTCGTCTTCGTTTTGGTTCATTTTTAAATGTCATGGTGGAGATTATTGTGTGAACAGACTTTAGTGATCCTGTTGTCAACTCAAACCCCGAGATTATTTTTAAGAGGTAAGTAACGGTAAGTATGAACCCCCGTCTATTTTGGTGTGTTCCACAATGATTTCCTGTTAACTTCTGTGCTCTTATCTCGATAGTATCTGTCAGTGCCATTTTCATTGATGTAGCTGAGCCGGTGCGATTGATTGTTGGCAATCCGATTGAGGGGGCGGATATCTGACAGCCTACTATCCGGGTAAACGGGGACAGTACCTTCTTCAAGGCCACGGCCGCCTCCTTCCCTCTTCCTTGTCTATCCATCCTAACCATCCCTTACCTTCCCTCATGAGGCCCCTGTTCGTTTTGCAGGTGAGGCCGCCTGGGCGAGGTGCCAATCCCACCTCACCAGTTGTATCCCTTCCGATTCGATGTTCCCAGCTCTAGGACACTGCCCGTAGAGGCAGTAGTGGTGAGTTCCCTCGCTGAGTCCGTGGGTTCCACCAACCTGGAGGGTAAACGACTAAAAAAAAAGAAGTAAAAATTTCCGCCCTTGGATAGCCTTGAACCCGGGATCTTCAAAACAACAAGCGAGCGCAATACCTCTGGCACACTTTCCCAACAGACTTTAACGCATTTTGTTACGCTCCTTAATAGTGCGTATGGTTAAATATCCAATTATTACAGTTAGATCTTAAATATTGATTGGAATGCATTCATTCTGTACCAGGCATATTTTGAAATGTACTTAAAGCAAGTTTCACAACCGCTTTGCGTTAATAATGCAAATCGACTGTAAATGTTACCCCGAAACGACAACCGTCCTCCATGTTTTATTTCTTACAACTTGGCGCACGAAATGCTAGCATGTCACTTCAGTCATAAAAGCTGGTGTTCGACGAGGACGAACAGAATCATACAGGAATGAAAGACAAGTACGCAGGTGGGATAATTCTTGTAGGTAACAATCACACAATGAGACAGGCATTTCAAGTCGGCACTATTCAAATGCTCCTAGCTGCCGGGTGCGCGCGCATCTTTGCGGCTCCTCATCCGACTGTCCCGAGACAGAAGTCATGGCTACCACCATAAATTATGTAAGAACATGTCCTACCACGGCCCTAAAGAACACTGTGTGTGCTCGTTATGTGATATCACATCACACGATGTAAAAATAATCAGAAATCACTGTGCGATTATAGCAAGGACTAAATT
This sequence comes from Meconema thalassinum, assembly GCA_946902985.2. Taxonomy (NCBI): domain Eukaryota; kingdom Metazoa; phylum Arthropoda; class Insecta; order Orthoptera; family Tettigoniidae; genus Meconema; species Meconema thalassinum. The sequence goes on along the minus strand of OX336388.2, from coordinate 187,908,393 downwards.
AGTGTAAATCTATGTAATGCACATTCGGTTAATAATAATTGATAATTAAAGTGGGACACAAATTCCACACCATCAAGTGGAACATGTTGACATATACTGTACCGTACCTTTATGGCCATTTGGCTGCAATAAATTCTCATTTACCCAATGTTTTTCAGCGGCTTATTTGGCGTGGTGGTAGCATGCTGAGCTTCTATGCCAATGATCATGGGTTCAAACCCGGCCGAAGTCGTCGGATATTTTAGGAGCATTAAAAATCCCTCAGTACGCCTTCCTTTGGAGAGGAAGTAAAGCCGGCGGTCCCATGTCATAGAAAAGAACCTTACACTTCTAGACTTGTGGAAATAATTTGTAGGTTAGCTTGATAATGCCATGGCCGACTGAATACGAGCTGCGCTCTATGAGCGCATTCAGTCGGCCGTGATAATGCTTTGTTAGTTCTAACGTTCGCCGCCAGGTGCTGACTGTGATGCCATCTAATAGCCAAGTCCGTAAGCTAGATGTTGTGGACGGTAGCATTTGGTAGCAAAAGTAGGAACTACTTGAAAAAATTAATCGTCTGCTTCCTTACCTGAATTAAAGATAACAAACACTAATACAGCCATCACAATAAACACCGGTTATCAGACAGATTCTACACACACCCAAAGTACACGATTGCGTTGTTGTAGCCCCTAAACCAGGGTTTCCCAAACTTTTTCTGAGCGTCGCCCACTTTCGAGATTTATAATTTTTTTGCCCACCTCATCTAAAAAAACGCACAAATCTTAAAATTACTAACACATACATTAAAATACCTACATATAAGTTAAGAAATGATGATTTTTACAGACATTTTTCTCTTAATAGGTAAATCATGTTTATTTAGATATAGCCTAATTATGTACATAAAAAAATTGTAAGTAGCCTAATAGGTCTAAAAAAGGATTAACAATCAATGAAATTAAAATTAGATGAATTTTTATATCTAATTAATTAAACAACATGAATACCTATGTCTAATTAATGTAATTTGATAAACTACTGTAGTTGTAAATAGATTAAAATGGAAGCATAATTTGATATAATTAAATTACTTGTTTGCATTTTTTATTCCTTTTTTTTTATAGGCAAACATTTCTCGGTCATATTGTATACATAAAAAACTGAATTATTTGCCCACCAATTTTTTTCAAATCACCCATCGTATTCACCTTCCTTCAGTTTCGCCCACTGGCGTGCTAAAATCGCCCAGTTTGGGAATCTCTTCCCTAAACTAAGGAACCAACGAATGTTTTTCGTATTGTATTGTATCTAAAATCTGTCAGTAATCAGAAAACTTCATCATTTGAGGCTACAGAATGTAAATAAACCCGGAAACCAACAATGCTAGTCTCAACACTGGGATGACCACCTAGATCTGCCTCTTTAACAATTACCGGGTATAACTAGAATATCTCTGTTCTCAACACTATCAACAATCAGCTCTCACAAGAATGATACAGATGAGCTCATTTCATTCAGTAATTACAGGTGTAAAGACAAGTGAGACAGTTTAGCCAAGAACGAAATGAGTTGTAAAGAAAGTCAGGTGGGTCTAATCCTATGTATAGTTATTGTTTTATAATTTTATTAATGCTGCCAATGGTCATGTCCAGGACGGGTCAGGGAAGGGGTTTTGGAAGGAAATCAGCTATGGACCTATTGAAAGCAGTGGCGGCTCTTAGATGAGAAAGTAGGTGAAGAGCCAAACTCAATTTCAGCGGTACAGCGTTTATGAATATAACATATTTCTTTTCGTATTTGAATGATAAAAAACAAATACTTTACCAAATATAAATTAGCCTACTAAAAAGTCAAACTCACCTATTTTTTATATAATAAATCAATCCTCCGTTCCTTATGGTTGACAAACTTATCTATGATGTCCTCGTAGAAGGGCTGGTCTTCAATTAGTTTCAGCAACAATTCACGGTGTATGGTGATAACAGCCAATGATGTAAGTCTGGACTAGGATATTGTATTTCTTGTAAAAGATTTTAGTCTTTTCAAACAAGAAAAACTGCGTTCCGCGTAATGTTTTGAAAATCCTCGAAACCTTGTTTATTCCAGACACCACATTTGTTACTAAAATGTAGGCAAGGCCAACAGAACAGTTTTTTAAGAAAAGAAACTACTGCACAACCATGTGAACTGTTCGAACCAAGATCCCTTACAATGAAGGCTATAGGACTTACCGGTTTTCTTGATTTCTTTTTAGTGCACAGTTCTATTAATTCATTTGGACGTCCACAATTTAATAAATCCCTTTTGTCTTCGTCTTTCCACCTACTGAAGGGAATTTATAATAAAATTTATACTGTGTCCTGCAATGAAAACATTATGGTATACACTAAAAGCTGCCACCTTTCATCAACACCAGGGTATGTAACGTATTAAGTAAATACTATTCATCGGAAATATAAATCCAATCTTCAACGTAACAAAAAGACAAGCCTGACGCGATGCCAACTTTCACCAACTATACAAGACGAAGTTCCTTGCCGAGGCAGCAAATTCTTCACTCGTACGATCCCTCTCTGTATATCGGCATGTAATGACGTCACCACTGCTTTAGGTTACCATGGCAACAAGACGAAGTTACTTCGTTGTCTGCAGGTTTCTTTCCACGCTACGACATTAGTACCATCTAGCGACAGCGTGTACAACTGACATTAAGACCGCATACAGGGCAAGAGCAATCTGTGGTCATGCAGTGCCATCTAACAATGGAGTGTAGAAATAGTACACTACATTAAACGGTGGCTACGTTTTAATTTAAATAAGATAACATAATATTTATTTTAAGAGATGGCTAGTGAAGAGGCTCTTTACTCTCTTCACCTGAATAGCCGCTACTGATTGAAAGGAACCGTTCCAGCATTTGCCAGTGGTGAAACCACAAAAACAATTTTCAGGACGGCCGAGATAGGATTTGAACACACCCTCTCCCAATGCCAGCGAGGCATGAGGTAGTGCGTTAGCGGAACAGCAAGGTCATCTGCCCCTCTAATAATATGGCCAGGGCTTGTATTTTGGAGTACAGAGGAGAGGATTTGTGTTCACTAACTGAAAAATTGTAATATCAATTGAAAGCAGGGATGGCGGGGGTGATGTTCCCGTAACTTGTGCTATTAGTGTGTTTATATGCTGTTGAACTATGAACATTTTGGCAAAACCCCTTGAAAGGTTTGACTGTGATTAACTTAACGCACACAAAGGGTAGACCAGGCGGGAAGGTCCCTCCATGCTGAGAGGTTAAGAGAATACGCGAATGTGAAACACATCTCGTTATTGGAAAAGCTTGTTGCCCATATCCGCTGTTAAGCACTGCACCGCAGTAACTTAGTAATTAATGGTAAAACTTCAGAAGAAGTAACAAAAAAGCTTGAGCACTTTGATCAACAGAAGTCCAGATCTATCATGAAGATCAACAGGCAGAACTAAGGCAACAATCAGGTGGTTCTTGAGAAAGCCCATGTTTAACAGCACAGAAGTTTCCAGGTCATGTTCGTCACATACAGTGGCGGACCCAGGCCTTGCGGGGCCCTGGGCGATATGATAGGGTGGGGCCCACAACAATAGGAAATAAAAAAAGAATCAAATCAAATGGAAAATAGTTTTGTAATAATAATAAAATAAAGAATAGTTACAATATTTTGAATACACTACAGTTCATTTTTTAATAATATGAAAGAAACCTTTAAGTACCCTTGAAGAAGATTATGTAAACTATGAAATATGAAAATATTACTTTGCGGAAGCAAAATTACCAACGATGGAAGAAGCAAGAAAGAAATCAAATGTAGAATTTTACAAGCTAAATTAGCATTTCACAGAAGGAAATGTTTATTCACTACAAATTCCATTAATCTTAAAACCAGAAAAAGATTATTAAAAGCGAATGTTTGGAGTATTGCCCTTTATGGTTGCGAAATGTGGACAATTGGAAAAGAAGAAAAAAAAGAAGGTTACATTCTTTTGAACAATGGTGTTATAGAAGAATGCTAAAAATTAGCTGGACAGAGAAAATAACGAATGCTGAAGTACAGTATTTAAAAAGGTGGAGGAAAATTATACCCTATGGAAAAGCATAAAGAGGAGGAGGACTAGACTGATAGGACATATTTTGAGACATGATAGCCTGCTGAAAACGGTATTGGAGGGAATGGTTGAAGGCAAAAGATGTCGAGGACCACCAATCCTACAATATGTAGAGCAAATCATGTCTGATGTAGGTTGCAGAACCTATGAAGAGATGAAGAGGAAAGCTATAAATAGAACCGACTGGAGAACTGCCGCAGACCAATCCATGGATTGAATACTTAAGAAGAGACTTTTTTCCCGGCTGAAGTCTTCTATTATTTCACTGAAATCTAAACTTTTTAAAAGGTCACGGGAGGTCATAGCTAAAGCCATGTGCGGATGTGGATATCCGCAACATTTTTGACCTTGCGGATATAGTTGGCATTACTTTGCGAATAGCGGATAATGTTTAGAGTAAATTTGCGGATAGTTTTTAGAATACAATGTTCAACTGGATTTTTTAAAATAATTTCAGTTTTTGCTAAGATGTGCATCTTTCAAGTTTCTTGTTATTTCCCTATTTGCTTTCGCTTGGACTGTATGAGAATAATAGAGAAGTGCAAGAAGCCAACCATGGAAATTCCCTCAATTAGCGTTGACTTATCCCCATTAAAAAGTCCTATATAGCCAACTTGCACTTACCTGCGAGTGTATAACCGACGACTACGTAAGTGATATAATTAGCCACTCGCTGTTTTACTTGCTGTTGCTCAGAGGGACAAAACTCAGTCAACATTGTCTTGCGATCACTGATCTCTATACATGGATGGCTGGTAGCTAAGGCAGCAGTAAGCCGAATAGACGATGACAGGTATAGCAAGATGGCAGCGAGAGCATGGTGCAATATTGCGAATCCGGCTCTGTGAATGGTTACTGGTAGTTTGATGTTATACATGTATTTATACTGGCAGTAAATATTTTGTGTTTCTTGTAGTTGTAAAATGGGCTGAATTTGGTTATTTAAAGCGTAAAATCTTAGTTTTAAGTACCGGTTTCGTGACCCATCATCCCATGCAAGCCGGTAATACCTTTACTTCTCAGGCAGATAGGTCGCTTAACCGTAATTTTGAAGTTGTTGTGAAGTTAAGTATACATATGCGGTGGTGCTGAAGCAGACGTGACCAGGCTAGGCTATTGCGTGTTTAAATTTGATCCCATTTCAGGGTTTTTCGGTTCTGGGTGCGAATAGTTCGCTTAATAGTTGTAAAACGGTGGGGAGAGTATATTTTGAGTAGGTTTTTAGTTGTGTTAAGTTTTATGTGGAGCTGAGGACTGAAATTGGTTTGGCTTCAAGTGCATTTTTGGCTTTGATCTACTTCCCGTTATTATTAAGTTTATTGTGCTGCTAGCGTGATTAAAAGCTGTAGTATTTGATGTAGAGTGCTGGGATTACTTGGAGGAAGTGTTGGTTATTTCATGGAAACAGGAATTCATTACCAATTACCGATTACGATATGTCGAATCTAGGCCTGTATAGTGAGCTACGTTTAGGCCTAAAGGTACATCATTTGAAGAATGCATAATGTTGTGGCATATATACATGTATACCGTATATACAGTTTACAAGAATGGTTCCAGAAATTGTTTTTCACTCGTTACTCTGTTACTGATCGCTAATTGCGTGTACTCAGCACCTAAGTTGATATTTGTCAGCCGTTATTATACATTAATTTTTATTGATATTCCGGAGATTTACTGACCTCGGAATGACGTGTCAGTGATCCCAATGCTCTTATGCTATGAGTGAACATATCTCTATATTTTTATGTGCTCCAAAGCACCATCAATTACGATTTAAAATTGACTAGATAATCATTGCTTGCCCATAAGGAGAGCTCGAGAATGGGTACACCAACATGGCGGACCGCGCGCTCAACCTGGCGTACTTTCTCGTGCAGTGGAGAGCTGCCATCAGCGATCCATGTATAGAGATCAGTGCTTGCAATTCACAAATAGCCTAGGAGAACGAATTTCTCCTAAAGTGTCTAAATGTGTTGCTTTAGTACTTTACGCTTAGGGCCGGTTCTACCACATCCGAGTAAAAGTTGCGGGCAGCAACCCGGGTGATAAACTATCTGCCGGTGTAAACCTCTGTGCATCTTGGGCAGTATTCTACCACTTCCGTGCAAGTTCCGGGCAGCTGCGCGGAACCTTATAGCAAAATACAGATGCTGGACAGCCTGATTTTTGTTAAATTTGAGTAATCGATGAGTGAGCCACCTATCGGTAGATGCGTTAACTTACTTTTCGTTTCACTTTTGTCCGTTGTTTGTTGATAGCACGTGTTCTTTGGTCCAAAACCTCTCGCGACAATTCTGGGCAGTATAAACCTAGCATGTCATTCAGTTCTTGGAGGAATGCAACTGAATAACCATACCTAACCTCAATAATCGAAAACTAGACAAGCATACGGTGCTTTTAAAGGAGGAATAGCCTGTGAAATATGTTTCTAGCAATAGGCTGCTTTGCAATCTGAATACAGGCTTAGGCCTATATGAGCTACAGACATGTTGTGACAAACCTTGCAGTGCATAGGTTCAATCATAAAATGTATGTCAAATCAAATGATCACATTCCAGGCGACAAGTTTGTTTGTAAGCTCTGTAAAATGAATGAAACGGAATGCACACATTTGTGCATAATTAGATAGTTCTCTTTGCTGTATTCTACGAGAGATTTCACTCTTTTTGCACAACTATAGACGGTATCTTGGATAGGTCTTGTTGCAAAGTTCACATTTACACATTTCGTTTGGCGGATGGAATGATTTTGTCACACATATTTTATGATGAAAATCATTGACCGTATAACGCGTCACCACAAGCCTAAGATCGTAGTTCTGTTTGTCATGGCTCTAGTGATGTAGAAAACTGTAAAATGCAATGCCCCAAATATCAGGTCTTATGCTGTATAAGCACCAAGTCAGTGACAAGGTATAGTAGGCCTACAGAACCTGAATAATGTCCTGTACACTCTGTATTTCTCATGCACACTTGTGCGAATTTATTAAATTATATGAGCGCTACATAGCCTACAGTATTCCTAAACATGTAATTGAGATAATTTTTTGAAATCTATGATGGTACCGTACGGTAATCACTAGGCGATCGTATTTAATGTCCAATCAACCGCAGCAAAATATAAAACTGTTGGCTTTTGTAGCCTGAACCGGACCAAATTTCATAATGCTCTAGCCGATCTCTGTTTCGCTGTGGACGTGTGACTGCATCTTCTTCTTCGTAGACAAAAAAGTTATACATTTCCAGGACGTCAATTATCTCTTCCATCACCTTAAAATAAAATATGCTCAGTAACTGTTACATCCCTTATAATTAATAAATGATAGTAATTATATCATTATGTGACAACAAAATTACCAAATGATTCTAATTTTATTATTAGTAATTTATGAAGAGGTCATGTACGGCATAGATGATGCAAAGAAACACTAACGCACGGCTCACATCTGGCTAGTAATGCTTTATCGGCCTCTCGAAGCTCCCTAAAATGTATACTCCGGGTAGACGAAGTTTATACCGCCGATAGCGCTACCCGTTGATGGTCGAACGGAAATGCTTACTTATTCCGACGGGCAAGTTATCGGCCCCTTTGTCCGGATGTGGTAGAACCGGCCCTTAATCTAATAAATTAAAAATGCTATTGTAATGTCAGTGGGTTCGAATAACAAACGTGCAGATGCGGATAACGTTTTGTTTATCCGCGCAGGGCTCTAGTCATAGCTGCACTGAAAAAAGCAAAATTCCTAAAAAAGATGTTGGGTGTATCAAAGTACACCCGTTCGCGCCTGGTATATGTGCTGGCTAGGGAAAAAATTTTCATAGAAGATCTCCGCCTGCAACTACATCTACCCTCTACACACGCGTATCGGTGCTTGCTTATAGACCTTCAAAGAAAAAGGGAAGACATATGGCTGGAGTTTTACACTACAGACGCAATGTTAAACAGTGATTGGAAAAAGCCAGGATATGAACTAAGACACTTAATGACGCGTTTCGCTGTTCACGGTTTTCACCACCGGATATGCAGCAGAGCCAACTATTATGAACCACAAGAATTACAGTGTATATGCAAATTGTGTGGAAGAAGCTGTGAGAGGTACCACGCAATGTTTTGCGGGAAAATACTAGTGTCGCTGACTAAATTCTGTCTCGATGTTGAGAACTTAATATGTTTTCTTTGCACATTGTGAGAATCTTTTCTCTCTTATTATTAAAAAGAATATGAATTATAAATTAGTTTGAAAAGTATAATTAACTGAAAATGAAAATCCACATCCTGCTTCCAGTCTCCGACTGGGTCAGGAATGGAATGAATGAAGCCCCCAAATAGCGGCGAGGATATGAACTATGCCGGCTGCTGAGGCCTGACGCACTCCTCTGGGGCAATGATTAAATGAATGACAGATGAAATGAAATAATAGTGGAGAGTGTTGCTGGAATTAAATTTTGACAGGGAAAACCGGAGTACCCGGAGAAAAACCTGTCTGCCTCCGTTTTGTCCAGCACAGATTTCACATGGAGTGACCGGGATTTGGACCACGGACCCAGCGGTGAGAGGCCGGCGTGCTGCCGCCTAAGCCACGGAGGCTGTGAAAAGTATAATTAATTAATGAATTAAATTTAAAACAATCCATGGCGTGGGGCCCTGGGCGGTCGCCCCCCTCTATATCCGCCCCTGGTCACATACCAGGCTCCTCTATGGCAAAGTTAACAATGGGTCAAGATCACATGTGGGCCCCTTGATGCGTTATAATGGCCAAACTGCAAAGATCATTGTGGTGCCTCCACACCCATGATGTAGCCCTTTTCAAAGAAGATTGCTGCAGGCATTGCTTCCAAGCTTCTAAATGACTTCTATATTCGGTCTCAATAAAGATGGACAAAATCATATCGATTTTCACCATGGCACTTGAGGTTTTCTTCTGTTCGAGTAGCAGGAAACTATGGAATTATGGAGCCATGCCCACAATCTGATGGCAATTGTTGTTTCAAGGGGCAGGACATCAAGGTCATCTGCCTCTGATAAAAAAGGAAGGAAGCTTGTAGTTTAACGTGACCGTTAATCTCGCGATCATAAGCCACGGGACCTCCGTTTTACGTGGAATCCGAACCACAGGACATGGCATTTCACTTCAAATATGCCTCTGATAAAGGGAAAATGTAAAAGTTCTGACCCCTCAAAAAAGTGGTGTTTGGGGATGGGCCATAAATGGCACAAAAATGAAAGATATAATATAGCCTACTGTTGGGTTGGAAGAAAGGAAGGAAGATTGTAGTTTTACGTGACCGTGAATCTGGTGATTATGAGCCACGGGACCTCCGTTTTACGTGGAATCCGAACCACAGGACATGGCATTTCACTTCGAAAATCTCACATGCATTGACCGGGAATCGAACCCGGACCGCCTTGGTGAGAGGCATACAGCCAGACCGCTGAGCCACCATGCCCCTTGGGTTGGAAGAGAACAAGAGTTGAGCACGGGAGGTCAACACGAAAGACATAACAGAGCAGTCTGGGATAAGTAAGAGGAGGCACTGCGAGACTGATACATTTGGGTCCAACCCTGGGTTTTAATATGCTACGTAACTAAATAGCCTAATTCGACAGTTTGCTGTGCGAGCTGAAATTCATAATTACTGTTCAAACTCTGTTGACCACCATCTATAACTTAATAATAAAATACGACCGATGCTTTCAGGACACTGATATATTGTTCACTAGATGGCCCGACAGACGACGTTCTGTCAAAATAAATGACAATGTATTGAATGAACTCCAATTCAGTCTGTACTGCGGGCGTGGTGGCTCAGCGGTCTAGCTGTATGCCTCTCACCAATGCGGTCCGGGTTCGATTCCCGGTCAATGCATGTGAGATTTTCGAAGTGAAATGCCATGCTCTGTGGTTCGGATTCCACGTAAAAAGGAGGTCCCGTGGCTCATGATCACAAGATTAACGGTCACGTTAAACTACAAGCTTCCTTCCTTTTAGTCTGTACTGCACATAAAAATCAAAATAATGCAGCTCTCTACATCATCAACATGTAATGAGTTAATTTTCTACTGCTACCAAAAGTTACTAAGAAGCTATGTGTTTTCATTAGCTGCAATATTAGTATCTTCATAGTGACTAAGGAAATGTTCGAAAAAGTCAGCATATCACTACCCAGAAATAACCCTGATTGACTGTTGCGTAGATGGAAACGGTTTGGCAGGTCTTCAAATCCCTCACTGAGCCGTTGCAAATCGAGTAATTTGATAAGTTCATGCAGTGAAGATTATGTGCCAAAACGTAATCTTCTTTCTTCGGGGCAAATAATTATCATAGAAAACGACCAATAAACACTATGAAGATAAAATTCCGTCAACAAAAAAACTGCTGTTTTCACAGGCATAAGAGTGTTCCTCACATGATCACAATTCTTGGGTGAGGCTAATAATTTACTGCCACATAATGAAATACTTCTTGCACATGTAATAATACTGACCAGGTCCAAAGAAAATTATCCTGTTAAATGATATTTTCATTGTAATGCTTTATGGTAAACGATATTTTTTGTTTGATTACCTGGCGCACAAACAAACAAGGTTGATGGTTTTCCAACACGGGAACAGGCAACATGTTATGCCACAATTCGAGGAAAAACTCCGTTAATAAATACCTTTATTTTTTATTTTTTTAACAGTTAAATAGGGGACATGTTTCGAGCTACTCTACTTAGCTCTTCACCAGCCCTGACTTTAGTAATAGACAATCAACCTTGTACATCTCATCATCAAATAAAAAATACAAACATACTAATGACAAACATGTTAAAAAACACTATAAAACACTAAAATACACTAAAAACACTGAATAACTCTGTAAAGCTGCGTCAAGTTTAAGGAAGCTTGTTTCCTGTGTGACATCTTCTGGGCGGGGCAGTTTTGCCACGTAAAAATATTAAAATATTAACAGCACTTGGGATCATCCCAAGATTCCTGCCTTGCAGTACGGTGTGGATTGTGCGGAGGTCACTGACTAGACGGAAACATTCCCGATGACCAATCCCAAATCATCCCAAGATTCCTGCCTTGCAGTACGGTGTGGATTGTGCGGAGGTCACTGACTAGACGGAAACATATGTTTGGGATTGGTCATCGGGCCCGGTTCCTTCTTCTCTCTAGCTTGAACACTTGGGGCGCAAGGAGAGCACAAATTATTTCACAGGCTGTCCCAACTACGAAGAAAACCTCTGTTAAATTAACCTCTGCCAATAAAGATCAGTTTATACAATCAAGCTCGCATTGAGAAGAACAGAACGGCAATATGCATGAACTCACATGACGCAATAGTCAAAATAGATTTTTATAGTGCTGTTAATATTTTAATATTTTAACGTGGCAAAACTGCCCCGTCCAGAAGATGACACAGGAAACAAGATTCCTTAAACTTGACGCAGCTTTACAGAGTTATTCAGTGTTTTTCGTGTATTTTAGTGTTTTATAGTGTTTTTTAAGATGTTTGTCATTAGTATGTTTGTATGTTTTTTATTTGATGATGAGATGTACAAGGTTGGTTGTCTATTACTAAAGTCAGGGCTGATGAAGAGCTAAGTAGAGTAGCTCGAAATATGTCCCCTATTTAACTGTTTAAAAAAAAAGAGGTATTGATTGACGGAGTTTTCCCTCGAATTGTGGCATAACATTTCTTGTCAATACGGACCTAATGGATTCCATTATGGAGTCGAATGAAGCTGAGAACAGGCAACATACAATTGGCCATGCGAGAAACTTAGGTTTTCAGATTAATGCCACAAACAGACTGCCCCTGTGATAGCGAAAGCAAGCCGCACTGGAAACTGCACTCGTTTAAATTCAAATGGTATGTCAGTGGGGATCATTGGGATGCGTGGTATCAAAACGTCTTCTCCTTTGTAGCCTACTTTTGCTTTAGAAAGGTTGCTTCGATCACGATTTTCATGAATTTTTTCACTGCTAGCCGTGTACCGTTACAAAGACGCGGTTGGTTGATATTTCGCAACATTATGGCCACCGATCCGACCTTTAATATTGAAGATTTTGAGACGGCTATCCTGTCATATCCAGCGAGTTCAAAAATTCGAGTGGATAGTTAACATCATCTTGGTAGCGGAATCAACTGATTTGTATGTCCTCAAATCACTGGCAATTTCATTTTGAATTCTAATTCATTTACATCCGTGTTTTTGGCAGCCAAAATAGCTAGTTCGCTCAACCAAATATGATCTCTATAATTTTGAGCATCGTTGGGAACTCCTTTTGAATAAGTTCGATTTTTGAATCAGTAAACGAACAAAGATTATCAGGAAATGTTATGCAGTCAGTGAAAACCTCTGAAGGGAATTTGCCATTTCCATTTCTTGCTTAAATTTAGTATCTTGAGCTGTTTCCACAAAATTGAGGACTTTAAACATGCATTGAGTTCATCAGCTGGCATTGACTGTGGAATCACTGGCAATGTTTGATAAAAATCTCCTGCTAACAAAATCATCGTACCACCAAATCGGTTTTGATTGTTCCACAGATCTTGCGTGGTTCAGTCTCCAAAGACCCTTTATGTGGCATAGTGCATTCATCCCACACTATCTATTTACATTACTGCAAAACCTTTGCCATTGCAGAGTTCTTCGAAATGTTGCAGGTCAAAGTTTCGCTGCTTTTCACATTTAACGGCAATTTTAGTGCTGAACAGACGGCCCCTGTGATATATTTATAGTCATAGCGAAAGCAAGCCGCACTGGAAACTGCACTCGTTTAAATTCAAATGGTATGTCAGTGGAAATCATTGGGATGCATGGTATCAAAAGTCTTCTCCTTTCTCGACCGCCTTCCAACAATGTAGCTGCAATGCCTGATGAAGCAAGTGCGAGTGCAATTTCATTGTGTGAACGAATGTGTGCTAAAATCAATGAAATTAAGAAAGTTTTTCCTGTACCCCCGGGAGCATCCAAGAAGTAATTCCCTCCAGTTCCATCATTTAAAACTTTCATAAGAGTATCAAATACATACTTTTGTGTTTGGTTCAACAGTGAAAGACTTTTTCGAACAGATTCTCTTAAAGCATCGAGATCGTACATTTTTCCGCGTTGCAACTCTTGATTAATAGCGTTGTGTATCGGTTGATTGGGTGCGGCCATGCCTAATTGAGATAATATGGCCTACTTTGTTTGACATCATCAAGAACATGTTCTCAATGGATATCAACGCCTCGTTGTACATTTCTTCACTGATTTGTAAATGTGGACTTCCTGTTGTAATACGCATTTCATGCAAGATATCGTCACACATATCATCTTTGTATTTTATCCATAAATCAATTGGTTTTGATGGGACGCATTTTGATATAATTATAGCATTGTGGGGTTTGAAGCCATTTTTTCAGTATTGCCTTAGTAAACATGACTTTAGTGCTTTTCAGTTGAGTCAACACGAATGTACCCAAAAGAGCTGGGTTATGCCCTAAACCTGGAATAAATTTCATGAGATTAATAAATACATTCGTGTTAACCGACTGAAAAGCACTAAACTCTTATATAATATTATAGAAAACAATGTTCGTATTTGATGAGGTTGTGAAGAAATTACAGCATCATTGAGAGTTTGATCCCAATGAGTGTCATTTTCTAACAATTGCAAACGTAGACAGGCTTCTCTGTAAGAGCCACACAATTCACCATTAACAGTTCGTAAAAGTTGGAATGATGTTGGACCTCGAACATTTACTAATACCATTTTGAGTTCTTCGAACAAAATATTACTCCACCCGCGTCTTATAGGTGGCATGAGTCTTGAGAGGAGTATATATGGAAACTCTTCCCATGGCGGTACCTGTTGGCCACACCAGTAACAACGCATTGTTAGGCACTGAAAATGGGACTTGTACGTTTTCCGGGCTTTCCAATTTTTCTCTTCATGAAAACCTTCTCCTGACGTCAACGAATATTAGAAGAAAAAAAAAGAATTAGCCGAATTGGTCTAGTCGTTCTCGAGTTTTGTGCTTAGTAACACATTTAGCAATTCATTTTTATTATATAGATAAACTAGTCAGTGACCATCTCATGGTGTATCGGCTAGCATTCCGGGATCGATTCCCTCTGCCAAGACAGTTTTATTCTAGTGTGAGGGCTGGAACAAAGTACTCAGCCTCTTGACGCAAAACTGTGAAGAAGAGGGTTCCATTTCCACCTCAGCCATCCTCGAAATGGTTTCCACGTCTACTCGAGGCAAATGCAGGGTTGGCTCCTACCTAAGGCCACGGGCGCCTCCTTCCCAATCATATCAATATACAAATACAGACTTTAGTACAGCCATCACAATAACACATGTTATCACACGAATTCCACACACACCCAAGAACACGAGGGCTACATGACCACCATTTCGCAAAGCCCTTAAAATAAGCAACTACAAACCAGTCAGTACATTGAATAAAGAGAGATTTTACTCGATAATATTTTCAATGCTGTTGCTTCATTTCACCTCTTCCCAGATCGAACAGAAGAGAATCAAATATCGTCTCTATCATATTCAAGGTCAAAAATACAATACTATATTAAACGCAAAGCGAAAGCGAAAAGCGAAAAAGGAAAAGTAGATAAAAATAATAGCAACACCAAGCTCTCAGTTGTCAAATTTATTAATTCTTTTGTCTCGAGTGTCCTTGATGAGAACTCAGAAAGTGGTAGTACTTCCACTACTTGGGATAAATCAAATTATTTTAGAATCGTGTTCAAAATAGAATTACATGGACATTTTAACAGTTGAGATGAACTTAAGTTGGATAACTCAAATATTTATTTCGATAAATTCCTTATTTATTTGTAGGTGAGTAAAATCTAATTGCTGAACGATTTGTTATTGTATCTACCTTTGATATACTTTGGAATCTGGCTCAATTGTGATTGGTTTGAAAATGTTACGTACTGCGCATGTATACAGACAGATATCCATTTGCGCCAACACAGGGCGAATGTATTTTATGGTTAAAACAGTGTATTTTCTTCGTGATTATTTATGACATGTTTTAAAAAGAAAGTTTTCAGCATGTTTTCTCGTGTGTTGAAGATCATGTGTGTATAGTTGCGTGTTTTAAACGATATGTGAGACTTCTTGCCTATCAATGACAGATATGTAAATATTTTCTTTTCACCCAGGACGTGTAGGATGTCGACAAGACTCTGAGGGATCTTCTAGGGTTGTAGCTTATAAATAGCGTTTTATTCGATAGTTCTGTTGCGTGTTGTGTTCGTGAATGTTCAAAAGTGAATCATGACGACCGTAGAGTATGATTTGGACACTTCTGGTGGCTTAATGCCTGTGAGTATCAATCGTCAAAGGAGCCATCTTTGTGGCAAAATGGCGGTTGTCTACCCTAAATATTTACAAAATTATCATCAAAATGCATAATATTTGGTAGGAAATTGTATCTATGTTTATAAATTGTTGATGAAGAAATACAATTACATTCGTTTCAGCAAATTCAAGCCCTTATTGCCCCTCCTGTCAGCGAAGAAGCAGCAAAAGCTAAGAAAAGGGAGGGAAAGGAATTGCATCCCTATTACAAACGCCCTGGAAAAGGTCATAATCATGATAGTTGTGATGCCTGTGGTGAAGGTGGAGACCTTTTGTGTTGTGATAAATGTCCAGCTTCGTTTCACTTTCAGTGTCAGTAAGTACATGATTTATGTTGCTATCTGAACTAGGCCTAATTGATGTAACTAAGCTAATAGTTTTGCTGGAGTCTTTCATCTGAGTCAACTCAACTAAGTTAACAATATTCTGTATGCTTTCTTGTTCGTGTTTTTCAATTGTCCTTGGAGTGGTGTTTATTTTTTACATATATTTTGCATTGTTTTGTTGAAGCTCCTATTTTCTTTTTGTGTTGTAAGTGGTTTGAAAATTAATACTTGCCAATTGTAGTTGGTGAGCCTACAGTTTGTTTTGAATAGTTTGCTGACATTGGTGAAGGTGTTATCCTGACCTCCCACCCTACCAAATATACCAAGCATCTAGGGTAATTCTGCACGCCGTGAGAATTTGCCTTTTCGTAACTTTACGAACTTTTACGAGGTATATTATTGAAAATATAGGTTTTATGATTTACATACCTTTTACGGAGTTCTTGGGAGTCGTTTCACAATCTCAACTACAAGTGCCGCACCTCAATAATAATTATTTCACGAAAATAAAGAATTCTTATCGTGTTCGTTTCACTACGGACGCCATCTTGGACACGTCATGTGACACCATGTGTGACACCATGTGACTACGTTACCAACATGTCGCACACAAAATTCACTATTTCACACGTAAAGTTAGAAATTGTTTTTGACAGGTTTGGTTTTGTATGTAAAACATTAATAAGATACAATTTATGTCCGCTACTAGGTTAGGTACTGCCTGGCCGAAAATTACTGCTAGTACCAGAAGCAAGGGGGTCTGGGGCCTAAGCCCCAGGTTAGGTTTGGTTTTGTATGTAAAACATTAATAAGATACAATTTATGAAGTAATTTCACATGCCACACACAATCCATGGTTAAAGTACGACTGACGATTTGGATTTGGCGCAATTATAAATTACATTATCGACGCTCTTTTGTTTCTTTCTATACACGATGCGAGATAGTACCAAACGCGCGGGGTTGGCATTCCTGACATAGTGACAAGATGTCGACCAGATACTTCATTTTCAACTATATAAGTGGTGTCGCTATTTGGGATGGCTGGGTGGGTCTATGACAGCGGACGAGTCAACATCTAATAATTTATCATCTCCAGATACCATTACTACAGGTACTTTGGCTAATTTCATTACTAATTTTTTTTAAACACAAATTCTCACGGTGTGCAGCGCTACCGCATCTAGCTTCATTCCAACCAGGCAAAACTCTCCTCTAATGGGAGAGCCAGCATGCATTTTAAAATCAACATTACCAAAATAGCAAATAGGCAATTTTAATGAACAATCACAAATCAATGTCACTGACCAATAATTAAACCATTGGGGCAGATGATCTCGATGTTCCACTCCTTAAAGCAACAATAACTATCTAAATTTGTTTTTGTTTGAGTCTTCAGTCTTTTGACTGGTTTGATGCAGCTCTCCATGCCTCCCTGTCCTGAGCTAATCGTTTCATCTCTACATAGCTCCGACACCCTACATCGGAGGCAATCTGTTTAACATATTCTAACCTTGGTCTACCCCTACAGTTCTTGTCCTCGACCCTTCCTTCCATAACTAAGCTTGCTATTCCTGGGTGTCTTAGTATGTGTCCTACCAACCTATCTTTCTCTTCATTAGCAGTCGCCAGAAACATCTCTCCTCTCCCACTCGTCTTAATACCTCTTTGTTTGTAACCCTATCTACCCATCTGATCTTCATCATTCTCCTGTAACACCACATTTCAAATGCTTCAATTCTCCTCTTTTCTGCTGCACCAATAGTCCAAGTTTCACTTCCATAGAGCGCCACGCTCCAGACAAAGGCTTTCAAAAATGACTTCCTAATACCTAAATCTATATTCGATGTCAGCAGATTCCTTTTTTGTAGAAATGCTTTCTTTGCCTGAGCTAACCTACTTTTAATATCCTCTTTGCTTCGTCCATCACTTGTTATTCTGCTTCCTAAGTAACAGAAGTCTCCTACTTCCTTCAGCTTTTCACCTGCCAATTTGATCTCCATAGAGGTTTCTGATTTATTTCGGCTGCATTCCAGTATTTTTGTTTTACATTTATTTATTTTCATCATGAATTCTTTCCGTAAGACGGAGTCCATACCATTCAAAAACTCATTCAAATCCTCAGGCTTGTCGGCCAAGATGACGATGTCATCAGCAAATCTCAGAGTTGAAATTATTTCTCCTTGAATCTTCACTCCCACTTTAAATTTTTCTCTAATTTCCTTCATTGCTTGTTCAATGTAAAGATTGAAAAGTATGGGTGATAAGTTGCAGCCTTGCCTTACACCTTTCTGAATACCAGCTTCTCTCTCATGTCCTTCAACTCGAATGACTGCTGTCTGGTTTCTGTACAGATTGTATATCACCCTCCTATCCCTGTACTTTATTCCAATTGATTTCAAAATGTCAAACAATTTAGTCCAATCAACATTATCAAAAGCCTTTTCTAAGTCTACAAAAGCGATGAACGTTCTCTTATCTTTCCTTATTCTACCTTCTAAAATCAGCCTAAGACTTAGTACAGCTTCCCTTGTTCCTACATTTCTCCTGAAACCAAACTGGTCTTCACCCAACTCCGTTTCTATCTGGCTTTCAATCCTCTTGTAAATTATTCTAGACAGGATCTTTGAAGCATGAGTAATCAAGCTGATTGTACGGTAATCTTCACATCTGTCAGCTCCCACTTTCTTTGGTATAGGGATGATTACATTCTTCTTAAAATCAGGGGGTACCTCACCTGTCTCATAAATCCTACACACCAAGTGAATTAACCTGATCAGACCTTCATCTCCTATGCAGCGTAGCAACTCAATCGGTATATCATCTATGCCTGGTGCTTTGTTCCTGCTTAAGTCTTCCAAAGCTCTATCAAATTCTGATCTCAATATTAAATCTCCTTTCGCATCCTCATCAATTTCCTCCTCCCTTTCCATTACATGATTCTCAATCTCCTTTCCCTTATACAAATTCTCTATGTAAGCTTTCCATCTCTCAACCTTTTCTTCCCTATCTGTTAGAGGCTTTCCATTTGTGTCCTTAATATTACAGCACTTAGTCTTCTTTTCCCCAAAAGTATTCTTAATCCTTCGATAAGCTGTGTCTACTTTTCCTAATTTCAGACAATTTTCTATACCTGCACATTTCTCTTTCAACCATTCTTCTTTCGCTTCCTTGCACTTATTGTTAACCTCATTTCTCAGACGTCTGTATTCTGCTTTCCCCTTTTCATCTCTTAGATTCTTGTGTTTCCGCCTTTCATCCATCAATTCTAGTATATCCTGAGTGATCCACGGTTTTCTACCTATTCTTTCTTTCCTACCAATGTTTTCTTCTGCGGATTTTGTTATTTCATTCTTCAAAAGTGCCCATTGGTCTGCAATTGAAGTTTGTTTAGGGTTTTTCATTTGTCCTTCCTTTATACTCTTCTTGAATCTATCGTTTACATCCTTCTCTTTCAGTCTGTCTATTGCCCACCTTTTTGGCTTTTGACTTTTCTTCAGTTTCTTCAACTTTAATCTGCATTTCATTACAACCAGATTGTGATCAGAGTTTATGTCAGCACCAGGATATGTTTTACAATCCAAAATCTGGTTTCGAAACCTCTGCTTGACCATAATGAAGTCGATTTGGTAACGCCCTGTATCTCCTGGTCTCATCCATGTGTATATTCTTCTATTGTGGTTATTGAATAAGGTGTTACCTATGATCAATTCATGCTCGGTGCAGAATTCTACCAGCCTGCTTCCTCGATCATTCCTTTCACCTAATCCGAAATCTCCTACTATCTTCCCTTCTCTCCCTTTTCCTACCACAGCATTCCAATCTCCCATTACTATAACATTTTCATCACCCTTGATATACCTCAGAATTTCGTCTATTTCTTCGTAGACCTTTTCAACATCCTCATCATCAGCTTGACTGGTAGGCATATAGACTTGTACCACTGTAGTGCAGGTAGGTTTTGTATTGATTTTTGCTACAATAATCCGTTCACTATATTGCTCATAATATTCCACCCGCTGTCCAAGTTTCCTACTCAATATGAGGCCAACCAACCCCTGCTTGGCCATTGTTTGATTTAGTGCTAATGACCCTATAGTCTCCTGACCAAAAGTCCTGTTCTTCCTGCCAGCGCATTTCACTAATCCCAACTAAATCCAACCTCAACCTATCCATTTCCCTTTGTAAGTTTTCTAACCTTCCACTTCCTAGCAGACTTCTAACATTCCACGCTCCGATCCGTAGAATGTCAGATTTCCTCTTTGTCACTTCTGTGATGTTAACCCCCTCTCGAGTAGTCCCCACCCTGAGATCCGAACGGGGGACTAGTTTACCTCCGGATTGAAATTTTACAAGGGAGGAGGCCATCATCACATGTAATTATGCATAGAGAGGTGCATATCCTCGGGAATAGCATACGGCTGTAGTTTCCCGTTGCTTTCAGCCGTGCAGCAGGACGCTGCTGTAATGTTACAGACCAATACAAGCCAATGGTTATAATTTAATAAATACAGTTATGGTATGGACTCCGTCTTGAGGAAACAATTCATGATGAAAATTAATAAATGTAAAACAAAAATATTGGAATGCAGCCAAAATAAATCAGAAACCTCTATGGACATCAAATTGGCAGGTGAAAAGCTAAAGGAAGTAGGAGAATTCTGTTACTTAGAAAGCAAAATAACCAGTGATGGACGAAGCAAAGAGGATATAAAAAGTAGGTTAGCTCAGGCAAGGAAGGCATTTCTGCAGAAAAGGAATCGATTGACATCGAATATAGATTTAGGTATTAGGAAGTAATTTTTGAAGGCCTTTGTCTGGAGCGTGGCGCTCTATGGAAGTGAAACTTGGACCATTGGTGCAGCAGAAAAGAGGAGAATTGAAGCGTTTGAAATGTGGTGTTACAGGAGAATGATGAAGATCAGATGGGTAGATAGAGTTACAAACGAAGAGGTATTGAGACTAGTGGGAGAGGAGAGGTGTTTCTGGTGACTGCTAATGAAGAGAAGAGATAGGTTGGTAGGACACTTACTAAGACACCCAGGAATAGCAAGCTTAGTTATGGAATGAAGGGTTGAGGACAAGAACTGTAGGGGTAGACCCAAGTTAGAATATGTTAAACAGATTGCCTCGGATGTAGGGTGTGGTAGCTATGTAGAGATGAAACGATTAGCTCAGGACAGGGAGGCATGGAGAGCTGCATCATACTAGTCAAAAGACTGAGGACTCAAATAACAGTTTAGCCATTGCACCAGAGATATGCTAGTCTGTATCCAGATTCTAAGGCGTAGGTCTACCCAAAACGGACCTCACATCACAGACCCAGGGTTAATGGTACCAAATAGATTAGTTTGGCAGTATTGAGTAGGCTAAATATACAGTGGCAATATGGTCTTTCTGCATTTGGCCAACTAGTTAGTTATTGTTGTTTTAAGGGGCAGAACTACGAGGTCATCTGCCTCTTTCCCAACTAGATTGACCTAGAATGCTTTTTAGTTGGTCCACACAATTGTGCCCAATTACATTAGGCGGGGAGTATAAATATTAACCACTGTAATTAACACACTTTTTGTAGTAAAAAGTGCTGGTATTAATCAAAACATGTCATCCAATTAAATACAAGGAGTGTGTTAATTAATAATAGTATAATTGCGCACGAAAGTGCATTTGGAATAAATACATCATAATATAATAAACACTGTCAGATGAGAAGTTAAATAAATAGACTAGCGGTGCATGGTTTCCACCACAAACCGTGCTCGAGACCCGGATCCCACCAACCCACCGACCAGTGCGCGCCCCATATAACATGATCCTTGGTCTGTGCCATGCCTCACGTGATCGATATCATAATAATAAAGGAACTGCGCACAAATGTGCATTACATTTTCGAGTAATCCAATAAGGACAGTGTTCTCTTACAGCATTTACTAAAATGATATCGACCACACTGTTTAGCACATAATATGCACACTCACTGCTCAGAAGGTCCATGAAAGCCACGCCGCACGCACGGCCTATGATGGAAGCCGTGCACAGCAAGTCTATTCAGAGCACTCCCCATTTCACTGTTAGGTTCAATCCAATTTCTCTGAGACATCAGTCCCATAGAATTCTATGTCGATTTCCACTCGCTTTCTTTGTCTCATCCTTAGGAATTCCTGTTCCTGTCTTGTAGAAGGCAATTGTAATCGGGATCTTAAGTCTTCAATAAGAAAAGTTTCCCTGGCACGTTCATAATTAAGATATAAATAAAGACTGCATACAGTAGTCTCCCTCACAGGTCAGTAAGCTGCAAGGGTTGGCTGGCTGTTACTGTTTACACCTCCGACCCCCTACACTATTGTTAGTTGGAATTTCCAAGAGGTCATAACATTCTCACAAAAGAATTCCTGATAAGTGAGCTGTGCATTTTCGGCAAATATGTCTCTCTAACTTGAGTGTTAATTTAAACCGTCGCCTACTCTGTTGTGGTACTGGGAGGTATATTACAGCTTTTATTTACAGTAATTGGAGATGTGTATAACCTAACTATGCCGGCCCCGTGGTGTTGGGCTAGCGCGTCTGCCTCTCGCCCGGAGGCCCCGGGTTCGATTCCCGGCTCCGTCAGGGATTTTAGAAACTGTCGTGAGGGCTGGAACGGGGTGCACTCAGCCTCGTGAGGACAATTGAGTAGCTGTCTGATAGACAGCGCCCCGATCACGAAAACCAAGATTAACGGTCGAGGGGACCCGACACGCTGATCACGCATCACCCCAATATCTGCAGGCCGAATGGCTGGGCAGCGGTCGCTTGGTCGGCCTTAGCCCGTCATAGGCTGTATAGTGCCAGGGGTTGACTTTTTTTTTTATCCAGTAGTCTCCCTCACAGGTCAGTAAGCTGCAAGGGTTGGCTGGCTGTTACTATTTACACCTCCGAACCCCTACAGTACCGTTAGTTGGAATTTCCAAGAGGTCATAACATTCTCACAAAAGAATTCCTGATAATTGAGCTGTGCATTTTCGGCAAATCTGTCTCTCTAACTTGAGTGTTAGTTTAAACCGTCGCCTACTCTGTTGTGGTACTGGGAGGTATATTACAGCTTTTATTTACAGTAATTGGAGATGTGTATAACCTAACTATGCCGGCCCCGTGGTGTTGGGCTAGCACGTCTGCCTCTCGCCCGAAGGCCCCGGGTTCGATTCCCGGCTCCGTAAGGGATTTTAGAAACTGACGTGAGGGCTGGAACGGGGTGAACTCAGCCTCGTGAAGACAATTGAGTAGGTGTCTGACAGTGAGGCAGCGACCCGATCACGAAAACCAAGTTTAACGGCCGAGGGGACCCGATGTGCTGATCACACGTCACCCCAATATCTGCAGGCCAAATGGCTGGACAGCAGTCGCTTTGTAGGCCTAGGCACTTCATGGGCTGTAGTGCCAGGGGTTATATATAACCTAACTATGGTACAGTTTTGTATTTTATTCAGTATGTAATGTAGGAGTCATGGTTGATGAACAGAATCATAGAGAAGTGGAAATTAAAGTTTTTATTGGGATCCAAATTTTTGACGAGAATCATCATCATTTCCCCTTATCCAGCTACTGCCGGGTCGGGGTATTTATGGCACTTCTCCACTTTCCTCTTTCCTTCCACAATTCTTCTTCCACGATCTTGTCCCAGTCCAGATTCCTTTTTCTCACGCTGTTCTTCACTGAATCGATCCACCTGGTTCTATGTCTTCCCCTTGCTCTCTCACCCTTGCACTTCGCCTCCAGCATCTGTCTTGGTATTCTATTTTCCTCCATCCTCTTTACATGTCCAAACCACCTTAGTTTATTCTTCTCAATTCTCTCATTTAGTTTTCCCATCCCAACTTCCTTCCTAACATCTTCATTCCTCACTCTGTCTTTCCTTGTCTTTCCTATCATACTTCTTAGGAATTTCATTTCACTGGATTGGATTCTACTCTCTTGCCTGCTCGTCAGGGTCCAAGTTTCAGCTGCATAAGTTAATATGGGTACATAGTACACTTTATACATTACCTCCTTGCTTTTCCTTGGTACTTCCTTATCCCAAACAAGTTTTCTTACACTTTGATAGAATGCATTGCTCTGCTGTACCCTCCTGCCAATCTCCATGTCCAACTTACCAGTTTGCATCAATTCACTTCCTAGGTATTTGAACGTGTCCACAATTTCCAAACTCTGACTTCCAATTTTCACAGTGCCCTTTCCTTGTCTTTCCCCTCTTGTCATCACCATGGTCTTGCTTTTCTCTATACTGATTTTCAGGCCATACTTCTGAATATTTTCGTTCAGTGCATCTAGTTGTTTTTGCACTTCTTCGGTGTTCCTTCCCCAGACCACAATATCGTCTGCAAATGCTAGTAACTTCATTTCTTTATGTCCATATGCTTCCTTTGTTTCCTTTACAATTTCATCCATTACCATTATGAATAAAAGAGGTGACAGCACACTCCCCTGTCTTAGTCCAGTCTTGTTCCTAAACCAATCTGTCTTTCCAACTGGGGTCAGTACCCTGCTAACACAGTTGTTGTACATTGCTTGCACCATTTCCAACATTTCTCTTCCCAGTCTCTTCTTAACCATGGTTTCCCATACCTTCTCTCTGGGGACACTATCATATGCCTTTTCTAGATCTATGAAAGTCATGATCAAATCCTCTCCATATTCCCAGTTCTTTTCCATCACCTGCCTCAAGCTAAAGATTGGGTCCACTGTGGATCTTCCACTCCTGAAGCCATACTGTTCCTCTTGCAACTCTCCTTCCACCTTTCTTCTCATTCTTCTTTCTAATATCCTTTCCAGTATTTTTGCTGTGATATGAGGGTGATCCCTCTATAGTTATCGCACACTTTCTTGTCCCCTTTCTTAAACACTGGTATTATTAGCCCTTTCTCCCAGTCTTCTGGTACACATTTCCGTTTCCACACACACTTCAGCAGTCGATACAGCCATTGCATACCAACAGGTCCAGCAGCCTTTATCATTTCTACACTGATTTCATCCACCCCTGTTGCTTTTCCCATCTTCATTTTCTGTACTGCTACTTCCACCTCCTGCATTGTTATATCATCTTCTGTTATAGAGTCGTCAGGCTGTGTCACTTCGATCTCACCAGTACAATTGCTCACCTTCAATAGCTTATCAAAATACTCCTTCCATCGTCCCTTTATCTCTTCTGGGTGTGTTAACAACTCTCCATCTTCCTTTTTCACCAGCTTTGTAGTAACTCTTTCTTTCCTCTTACTTCTTAGAAGCCCATACAGCATCCTTTTACTGCCACTTACATCTGTTTCCATTCTTCGTGTAAATTCTTCCCAACTTTTCTTCTTTTCTTCTCCTACCACTTTCTTACACCTCCGTTTGCTGTCGTGATACTTCCTTTTGCTTTCTTCTGTTTGATCTCGGTTCCATTCTTTCCATGCAGACTTCTTTTCTTTCCCTGCTTTCCTCACTTCCTCATTCCACCACGGTGTCTCCTTCTCTTTAACTCTTGTTGACGTCCTACCACAAGCACTCTCTGCTGCACCAGCAAATGCCTTTTTAAAGTGGGACCATTCCTCTTCTACATTTCCCACTTCAGTAACTGGAATTTGTTGCTTCAATCTCTCCTGAAAATCTTCCTGTACAGCTTTGTCTTTCAATTCCATACGTTTATTTTACTTTCTCTGATCTCCTTTAGGTTTTCCAATTTTCCCCATCTAAATTTTGCCACCACAGCTCTATGGTCCCCATCAAATGCTTCTCCTGGTAAAGCTGTCACATCCATCAGCTTTCTGCGATTTGTCCTTTCCACCAGGAAGTAGTCAATTACTGATTTTGTTCTTCTATCACCCCACCCATATCTCGTAATTTTCTTGCTGTTTTTCTTCCGAAACCATGAATTACCCACTATCAGTCCATTCCTTTCACAATAGTTTACAAGTTCCTCTCCTTCCCGGTTCGTTTTCCCATATCCATATGGTCCAACGACTTCTTCCTTTCCTTGTCTCTCAATTCCGACTTGTGCATTCATGTCTCCCATGATCACCACTTCTACATCTGAGATTACTCTTTCTACATCCTCCAGGAATACTTCAATATCTTCTTCTCTGTTTCCAGTCTGTGGTGCATACACTTGTATGAAGTCCATCACGTCATTCTTCATCTTCATTCTAATTTTCATTAGTCTGTCACTCACACACTCTACCACTTCAACATACTCCTCCAGTTGTTTCGAGGTTATCAGTCCCACGCCATTTTTTGCCTCTTGGCCACCACTCCAGTATAAAGTATATCCTTTCCTCAATTTCTTCCTTCCTTTACCTTTCCATTTCACTTCACTCAGCCCCATCATTCCAACCTTCTCCCTCTCCATGAAGTCTACCACCTCCTCCACCTTGCCTGTCAGGGTCATGACATTCATGATTCCCACTTTCATTTCGGTTACTAGTCGCCCATTTCTCACAGTTCCCCCAGTACCAAAGGAACTGCGCGTCGCCTGCAGGGTATGCACTAACCTTTTCCGAATCATTGGAAGTGCCATTTCCATTTTAGGCTATTATTATGATGGGGTCGCCACTCCCAAAGGCATTTTATGAAGCTACTGCCAGCTATTATTCAGGCCGCCCCTAACATGGAGAACAGACGCCCTTGCAGCCGCCCCTAACATGGGAAACAGATGCTGCCGATTGATGCTGTACTCCTACTATTCCCTGAGTACTGGGTTGCCTCTTCCGCAATCTCCACCGTTCTGAAAGCCATCTTCTCCGCTGTAGATTCCGTTGAGGTCTTCGCACGTAACCCTGTGCACGGGGCCTATATTATATCCCATAGGACTGGGTCCTCACCAGAACTTAGCCGGTACTGTATTTCCATGGTATATTACAGTACCGTTGACCACCCCCGCGACGTGGACGTGCCTGGCAAGAATTATCCATGTAGCCAATTAGGATTGACTCATGGACCGGGTTAAGGAGCTGTCTAAATCCAGCCTCCAAGGCTTTGACGAGAATAGAAAACTGAAATTATACCATTCCATCATCAGGCCGGTTCTAACTTATGGTGCAAAATCATGGAGTTTAACAAAACAGGAAGAACATCAGAAGCAGGTTTTCAAATAATGATGAGTATAGGAAAATTCTTGGACCATTTCTTGACTCCGCATCTCAAAGCTGGAAAAAAAAATAATCAAATAAAGACATATCACAGCAAGCACCAATACTCAACCAAGAGGGTATAGGCCAGTAGGAAGACCACAAAGTTCCTGGAAAAATGAAGTCTCCAAACTTTGTAGACTGAATGTAGACAACTGGCAAGAACTCGCCCTAAACAGTGTTCAGTGGCGGCATTTTGTGAGATCGGTGCGGGATCTTCGTGTCCCATAGAAGCCTTCTGAGTGAGTGAGTGAGTGTAATGTAGGTATTGCATTTTTATTTTTGTTTGGCCCAATTTTGTAATCAAAATGTGGCCCTTCCAATTTAAGGATACCTCCAAGATATGGACAAATTATTTAGTCTGATCAGTAGGGCCCGGATGTTGATGACATGTCATCTTTTTACTGAGCTGTCTGAAACAATGCTGATGGGCCACCCTGTCTTCAAACATGTCATTTTTATTTTGCATCTTTTTGCATATTTGCTATTTTTCCATTTTAAGAACATTTTTTAAGTTTGGTATATTTTTTTGGTCATATTTTAGAGAAATCAGCCTTTAAAGGTCATTATTTTTTTCCAATTTAGTCATGTCACACACACCTTTATTTGAGGGAGTTAGGTCTCTCAGAGTTAAGAAGCTAGTAGCTATGAACATTAACCTTTTGTTAAGTGCTAGAAATCTATTTTGATTGACTTTTCAGTTTGAGCTTCAGATGTCATTTTTGAAATATTGGTGAGTTCATTATTATAAGATCATTTTCTCCTTTTTATAGTGGATTTTTCGAATTTTTGAAATATTGGTGAGTTTAGTCTCTATTATTGCAAGATCATTTTCTCCATTTTATAGTGCATTTTTCGATTTTTAGGTCATTTATTACAGTCATTTTTGAAAATTTTAAGTGCATTTTATAAACTTTTTTACAGCATCAATATCTGGGCCCTACTGATCAGTGTCCGCAATTGAGAGGTTTCACTGTATATACAGTAAAAAGATATTTTAAAACTCAGCAATTTTTCTAGATATGTATTTTCCACCTGCAGTAATCAATACTCGAATGAAACCAAGTTAAATTGTTGCACTTTTGATATTACCAGTGCACGAGACAGAAACCTGACTTTTACAGGTGACAATACCTATTGAAATTGCCATTCATTATGTCTAATATACTGGAAATATGAGCTAATTTACGTAATTGTGTGTGTTTCTTCCTTGTTGAATTTTAACTACGGTGGCCATGTTGCTCATGGCAGTGTGTCCAACATGTTGGATATAAAATAAACCACCACTAGGAGAACCTGGACGCGTTACGCTGTAACCATTGGATTGGACATAACAAAGGTCCCAAAACCATTGGAGTCGACGTGTTGAGATTGGCGTTCCATTGATTTACAAAACCGCCTTTAGAATTTGTACTATATGCGTGGGGTTGGCAATATTGTTCTTGCGCCGGAAATGGTTGACACAGCTGGAATTTTACTATATAAGTCGTGTTATAATTTGGGATGGCGGGTGGGTTATAGACAGCTGAGGAGTGAACTACATCATTCCTAGATCAATTTTGAATCATTAGAAAAGGTATTTATTGCAAATTTCAGAAGTTAAATTTTCTCCCCTGGGTTCATGTCTCCCGCACTGTTACCACGGTAAAACTTGACAATAGCTACTCATGAAAAAATTCTTAAACTCCTGAAATTAGCCAAAATACCTGTGGTAATGGACGGGGAAAAAATCTGGAGATGATGTAGTATTACATGTTTACTCCTCCACTGTCTGTGACCCACCCGTCTTCCCAAATATGATCAGGACTTGTATAGATGAAACTCCAGCTGGGTCCACCATTATGCGCCTGATTTAGCAACAAGTACAGTATTGCCAACCCCACATATTTCATATCCAGTATGTTAAACAAAAGAGTGCTGTCAAGTTAATTTCAAAGTGTGCCAAGTTTGCCTGAAGTTAGACATGGATAGTGCAAGTTAACAATCTTCAATTTCAATCAAGAATATCATAACGTATCAATAATTTTCATCCCAACCAATGGTTTTTGCCTAGACCAATAATTGTTAGGTAGCAGCCAATAAAAATAGCCCTGGTTTTTGTCACGCACAGTGGGGGTAGTCATGCATTAATAATCTTTATCCAGGCCAATGGTTTTGCCTATTTCTTTTTTCACATAATTAAAACTTAACGTGTATGATTAGATAAGTACGTACCCTTTTATTATGGATCTGCCTGGTCAATACTTATCTTTTATTGAAATGCTATCATAGATCACATATTCTATAAGTACATGTTTCGAGATCCTCTACTAAATGATCCCTTCATCAGCTTACATAGAGAATGACAGGCCCACATTCATGACAATTACTCAATTGCGTCGTCATGAATGTTGGCCTGTCACTCTCTATGTAAGCTGATGAAGGGATCATTTAGTAGAGGATCTCGAAACATGTGATCTATGATTGCATTTCAATAAAAGATTAGTATTGACTAGGCGGATCCATAATAAAAGGATAATTTATCCAATCATATATTCTTGTCAATACGGAACAATGTCTAATGTTAATGACTCTGAAGTTAAAATTTCTGAAAACTTAACGTGTGTCGTGTGGTGTATTTTGTATCGGACATGTTGGCAACAGAGATATGACGTCAATGTGTGTGCCTGAAACATGGCTGCTGTCGTTGAATGAGCAAGAAGTAAAAACATTTATTTACGTGTATAACAAATATTTCCAAGCAGTGATATTTGACAGTATTCCTAATGACCCCCAGAAAGGTAGGCCATGTGTATCATATATTTTCAATAATCTGCCAGGTAGAAGTGTAAAAGCCAGGAGTAGGTATTGGCAAGTTCTAATCAACACAAATATATACCCAATCAAATTTGCACAGATTATTATATCTACCAACACCAGAAAACCTGTTGTGTCCTATTGATCAGATGTTGCTACAACATTGCAAACAAAATATGTCATCCTTTTAATCTCTCCCTCTTGTGCACCTCATTCGTTGCTGTATATTTACCAAGATTCTCTTTAATCTCAATCAAACAATTATATATGAATATTGAGTTATGAAAGTGAAGTAGGCCTTGATGGTTGGACAGGGCTTCCAGCGACTCACTTTTCTCTCTATTATTCACTATTTTCAAAGCAGCCTCACTTTTCTCACTATTTGATAAAATTACTCACTATTCTCACTTTTTTTTTTTTCAAAACTGGTCACTTTCTGCGTTAAAAATGGTCTCGTGCACAATCAGATTGTTAGAAATGCCCCAAAATATAGCCATGAATAGGTAGTGATGTGGGACGGGTAAATACCCAGTGGGAAGGTAAATATAAATTGGGTATTTACCCAGTGGTCTTTTAAATACCCAAAATGAGGGTATTTTCAGTTTTTGTGCTTTGTACAACACTTTTTGATGCGTTGATGAAGTGTTGGACAAACAAGGACTGAAACACAGGTATTTGATGCCTTAAATTGAAATCAGGAACAATATTGATCCTTCAAAACTAAAAAAAAAAAGGAAAATGGATGTCCAGGTATTTTTGGGTATTAATGTGTTATGTTTTGACAATGTAACCTTGTTTTAATGTTTTGTTTTTTTTCCTTAAACTAAAGTAAAATATTGAATAAAACCTTTTGGTTGTTTTGTGTTTTAAATTTTTAATAAATACCAAGATATTGAGAAGGTCGAGTTTTATTACGGTACTGGAAATGAGCTACAAAGATGTGGGAGGGAAAAGCTACTTTTGTAGTAATAAGAGTAGGCTATTCATAATGTTGAATTTTGGGCTTATGCCGTGTTTATTATCTTAAAATTCGACGAGTTTCGAAAGAAACCATGCCTTTCTTCGTCAGGAATAATCTGGAATAAGACAATGATTGCTAAGAGAAAGCAACGAAGAACATGTAGAAGGTGCCCAAAGATGGACGCCATTATAGCCCCATGTTAGGGACAACGGAAAGCAGCAGTGAATTACTTTCTCAGGGTTCTGATAATAGGTAGCCATTTTCACTGAGATTGTAGCCGGTGTCGCGGTTGAAATTATCTGGGTGTTTACGTATTTCAACCGCCTCCCTGATGATTCTGGGACGATATTGCTTTATACGGGCAAGAACATCCACTCCTTGGAACATGACATCATGGCCAGGTGTTAATGCATGATCGGCAACAGCTGATTTATCAGGTTGAATGAGCCTGATACATCTATTATGTTCCTTAATGCGAGTGCATATTGTTCTCGAAGTCTGCCCGATGTAAACCTTGCCACAAGTACAGGGAACTCTGTAGATACCCGGTTGTTGCAATTTAGGCAAACTGTCCTTATTTGGTCGCAGGAGTTGCCTAATCTTAACAGAAGTTCCAAATACAGTCCGTATGTTGTACAGACGTAGGATTTTAGCAATACGATTCGTCGTGTTATATCGTCCCAGAATCATCAGGGAGGCGGTTGAAATACGTAAACACCCAGATAATTTCAACCGCGACACCGGATACAATCTCAGTGAATCCTGGCTACCTATTATCAGAACCCTGAGAAAGTAATTCACTGCTGCTTTCCGTTGTCCCTAACGTGGGGCTATAATGGCGTCCATCTTTGGGCACCTTCTATATGTTCTTTGTTGCTTTCTCTTAGCAATCATTGTCATATTCCAGATTATTCCTGACGAAGAAAGGCATGGTTTCTTTCGAAACGCGTCGAATTTTAAGATAATAAACACGGCATAAGCCCAAAATTCAACATTATGAATAGTAACACGGGCCGTGAAAGTCTAAATGACAATAAGAGTAGGCTATTTGCATATTAATTGAAAGTGTATGCCAAAACTCAAAAGGTAATAAAATATATTCAATAGAAAGGACATTTGAAAAAAAAAATATGCTTAGTAAAAGTGCTTTTAAGTTATTTTTCATTCAATTTTAAATATTAAAGAAATATTAATTTTTTAAAGCATACTCTAAATAACACAGGAAGTTGTTGTAGTATGTGGGCTCTATAATGGGTGAAGATGTACTGTATGCCAGCAAGCATATAGGTTGGCAACATTGCTTAGCTCATCCTACCCAGAATTCAAACTGACACTGTACTTCCCTCCCATTTTCTATTCTTTGTTTGATTTTCTATTTACTAGCCTTTTTGGTTATTTGATTATTTATTTTATATATGAACTAGCAACCCACCCCGCCGTCGCCCAGGAACAGTTATGAATGCAAGGTGATAGGCTACTTCTAACGGAGGTCTTATAAGATATCCTTAGTCGTTTTCTCTCCAGTAGTGAACACGAAAAGATTTCGGTTTGATGTAACAAGCGATACAGCCATGTAAAGCTGTCCATGAGAAAAACATTCTCCATTAAGATCAACTCCAGTCACGCTAAGTGTCTGATCCTGTGCTTGGTTTATAATCATGCCAAAGCAGACTCTTACTGGAAATTTTACTGTTTGAAACGTTAAGACAAATCTGAAGGAATCGTAGGGATTCTGGGTACTAAGACCGTTTCTCCTGTACCACAGCTAGTTAAGATAGTTGATTCTATGAAACAGTTTTTCAAAGTTTTCACTATCAATCGTGTCCCATTGCATAGCTTTGGTGGTTGTAAATTACGTAGCAATATAATAGGCACTCCTACTTTTTCAATAAGCTTGTGTGGTGGCAAGCCAGAAGGAAATAAAGAATTTAGGAATTCTGTAGGGTAATGAACAGCTTCTTCACTATCGACTACTGCGTCTAGCCTACTGAGTAATATACTAGAGCCTGGGCAGTGAATTTGGAGAACACCAAGTCATTAGTTTTCACAAATAGTTCGTTTGTCGGCGATTATATTGCTCTTTCTTTAAACCATGATTGAGACTTGTTAGATAGGCCATGGATTTGAGGATAAACGCTATCAATCAATTCTTGAATACTGCTTACTAAAGCACTGAAATCGTCACTGAGGGTAAATTTCCCGTCAATGACCGGTAAATCTCCATTTCCGACTCTAAGCAACAAATTAGCAAACAAACTATTATCTTCTGAAGATAAGAGTAGCCTACTCTCATGTTAGTTTTGAGTGCCAATTTGTTATATCTGGCCAGGCGAAAGATATTTTTAATGAAGCGTTCACTTCGTCGGCTCTCGTTCCTCTGGTAAGATGTGACGAAAATCTCCGGCGAACAAAACTGTGCAGCCACCCATAGGTGTGTTCCGATTCCTTAGATCACGCAAGGTCCTGTCTACAGCTTCAACGGAAGTTTTGTGCGACATTGTAGCCTCATCCCATACAACTAAAGAACAATTTTGGATTAAACTGGCAGTGTTACTTTGTTTTGAAATATTACATATGCTTCCATCATTACTGCTGACTTTCAAAGGAAGTTTAAATGTTGCATGTGCTGTTCTTCCTCCTTCCAAAAGAGTGACTGCAATACCAGATGATGCGACGGCAAGAGCAATATTACCACCAGACCTCACTTTGGCGAGCAACACATTAATCAAGAACGTTTTGCCTGTGCCTACAGGGGCATCGAGAAAAAATATCTTACCTTCCTTCTTAGTGTTATAAGCTTGTTTCTGATCGTGGTTCAGACAGTGTTCTTCTTGAGCAATGGTTTGAAGGTGCCGAGAACGAAGTCTTTCTTTCTCTTGTGGCAATCTAGAAATTATTTGTTGCTCTGTTTCATTGCACTTTTTTTTTTTTTTGGCGATTTCAATGAACTATGACCTATATCTGTTTTACATCTCTGCATGATGGCTTAACATCACCGACTGGACTATAAATTATAACGAATTCTTGTCAGACGTAATTTAAGAATGGCGAGGTGAATGAAACACAAATCCCCCTTCTGTCCAATCTTAACTTGGCTGTGTATTTTGCGGAACGGAAAGTTCACAGGCGAAATGAAGAAAACCCGAGTTGAACTTCCAGGGAAGCTCCAAACACTACCAGCCTTCTTTGAAGTCTTAACTCAACACGACACGACGGTTTGCTGCTGGCTGTATCTGGGATAATAGGTTCGCCCGCTAGTTAGGCTGTAACAGGGGTGATAAGACTCGCCCTTAGCTAGCTCGTAAACTGTCGCCTCAATATTAGAATGGACATAGTTGGAAGAAATGAAAACGTAAAAATACTTATAGTGGGCGATGTATTGAAGATAGAGATATGCTCTCCTGGATTTTATGTAGAACTTTTCATGCTGAACAATTCTTACACTCATAGTATTTAGATATGTTTAACGGTTTGCCCAAAATAAACTTAAAAGGCGCTCGGGCTAATTTGTTTTTCAGATACACATTCTTAAAAATGTTGTTTATTTCAATACAGTCTTGTCACATTTTTTTTGGGGGGGGGGCTATGGTTGGTTTTAGGGAGCTTAGCCACCCAAGACCCCCCTCCTCCCTAATTGCGCCTACAGATATCAACAAAAGTTAAAATTATGAACCAGATATACGGCCATAAATGTGAATAATGCTATGAATTTACTCACTATTTACTCACTTTTCATACAAAAACTCACCTTTTTCCCCCCACTTTTTTTGAAATAAAACCACTCACTATTTCACTATTTTTGGACGAGTGAGTGGATGGAAGCCCTGTGGTTGGAGGCCGAGGAACATTCAATGGAGGAAGCAGATCGTAGATAGCAGCAATTTAAATATGGTGAAGTTCCTAAGAGTCTTTATTAGCAAATATAGAACAGTATAATGTTACATACAATCGAATGAAAAAGAATTCAACATTGATAACACTGTGTGAGCAGCCAACTTACAAGAAAATTTACTGAACTACTGAAATCAGTCAAAATACCTTCTGTAATGATGCAACATTAGGTGGATCACATGAGGGAGTTACATATTACAATAGAGGACAGACATACTAAATATA
This sequence comes from Meconema thalassinum, assembly GCA_946902985.2. Classification (NCBI taxonomy): domain Eukaryota; kingdom Metazoa; phylum Arthropoda; class Insecta; order Orthoptera; family Tettigoniidae; genus Meconema; species Meconema thalassinum. The sequence goes on along the minus strand of OX336388.2, from coordinate 187,873,561 downwards.
TTGAAAGACAAACACACTACGCTACAGACGAAGATCACAAACGGAGGATAAAAAGAGTGATTCCAGAGGAAGAAGAAAAAAATGATGCTCAGAGTGGATGAAGAAGTATTGGGCGTATAAAAAGATGATAAGCCTGACTCAAGTGGTCCTATGCAGACCATAAATAAATAAATGATGCATATTAAATCTGGAAATATGTAGTAATAGATGTTTACTCCTCTGCTGTCTATAACCCACCATCCTATGTGTGAATTATGGACAAATACAGCTTCACCAACCCCTCAATCTTCATCCAGACCAATGGTTTTTGCCTAGGCCAGGCGCGGCTGGTGATAAAAGGCTCTCAGGTGGAGCCTGTCTTCAGAGATTCTATAAATGTACATCTTTAATAAAGGTATTTATACTTTAAATTAATTAGAAGCATTTGTAAATTTCACTAGTCCATTCAGCCTCAACAGTCAATATATTTGGAACTGTTGATAAAGACATGTTCTTCAGATGGGTAGTAGCCTCACATTTCTCATTACTTCCTATGTAACAGGGTTGGGAGGCATAGTTGATGGAAAATGGCTTTTGGATGAAAATATCCATTTTTTAGTATCAATATTTATTCCCTGAAGCGTGTGTGTACAATATGTCTGATAATTGTGCTGGCTGTATTAGTGTGTGTTATCTCTAATTCAGGTAAGGACTGCAGACGATCAATTTCAAGTAGTTCCTTCTTTTGCTACCATCAACGACACCTAGCCGCAAACTTGACTACTAGATGCCACTGCAACCGCACCTGGCGGCGAATGTTATAACTTAAAGAGCTTTAAACAAATCTAACCTACAATTAGCTTATAGTTAGTGGAAGGCTCTTTTACATGCCATAAATCTATGACATGGGCCCGCCGGCTTTACTTCCCCCCCCGAAGGAATTTTTAACTCTCTTAAAAAATAGCATAATAGGACCAATCGATTTATCAACAAGAAGTATATTCCGGACTCCTCCTCCTCCCCCCCTTCCCCCCTTAAATATGTTCCCCATTAAAATTCCTGCAAACGCGTATACGTGTCGTATAAGCGATTCATTGAACCAATATTTGCCACTAGGCGCTGATCTAAGCTGGTCAGTTACTACCTAGCTATCACTAATTACACGACCCTGAAGCTCGAAACCACCGCCTGGATTTTGCTAATTTGCAGCATTCCCAAACTCCAAAAGCACGAGCCGAGAAGGCCCTAGACATTAACTGGGTGCTAACTAATATATACACCACTGGTTGTTGTCATTGTACAGATGGAGCACTCGCGCATCATTCATTTTTATCCTGACCAGTCGTTTTGGTATCCTACTTGTTGGGAACAGTAATATGTGCGCTCAGTAACAGAGATCTCTTGCGCATGACAAACATGGCTGCCGCCGTCGAATGAGCAAGAAACATAAAATAGTGACAATGGAATGGAATGTTTCCCAGAATATGAAACAAGGACACACTTGGTTAGTGTGAGTGTCAAAAGGCAGGTTCTCCTCTCATCTATCAGTACCGGTAAATTATAGTAAAGCCATCCTTACTTTCGACTTTACGCTTCAGAGCTACAATACAGCTATCGAGTGGTCAGAAGTGAAATCACTTAAACTAGCCAATCACAGGCAGCCATTCAAATCAATAGATCTCGACAAATAGAGTTTTGTACGTGATGCCGCGATTTAGCGAACAAAATTGTGTCCATAGAACTATAGGCGTCTTTTCCTAAATTTCTCTGTGATGGTGTCTATGTTTCCGTAGAGTTCCTTTGTAGGTTGTCTGATCCAGGTTCCGTCAAGGAGAACAGCACCGTCTATCTTTCTAAGAATTTTCTGTTCTTTTTTCTCGTTATCATGAATTCTTGTCATTCCTTCAATTAATGTTGTTTCTTGAAATATTTCTTTTAAAATAGTTTAATAATTCTGAAGGAAACACCACTCATTTCTTTTTCATAATATATGATTTTCACACCTTATTTCATCTTCTCGGAAGGGGCAAATGACCTCGCTGTTCCGCCCCTTTAAACCTCGATAAATAATTGCATCTTCTGGGGGATATTACCAATCCTGGTCACTACTGCACCAGATTGTGCTAAATTATGTCAATAAGTGCTCTTATTTATTGCTCATTTAACATGTTCAAGAGAGCATGAGGTCTCTTCAACTGTCACCAAGGACCAAGGCGCACACATTGTGGCCAACATGTGGGATAGGAAATACACCACAATAATTACAGATTATGAGTGCGTGACAAAAACCAGGGGTGTATATATGGCTAACCATATTATTGGTCTTCATTCAACAAATTTTACTGTAGCACCGCTGGTGCGGGGTTGGCAATACTGTATTTGACCATAATACTTGCGCATAGTGGAGAACACAGCTGGAATAATTTTACTCTATAAGTCTTCATCTAAATACGGGATGTACAGCGGAGGAATAAACATCCATTACTACATCATTTCCTGTTATATTATTCATCATTACAAAAGGTATTTTGGCAAATTTCAGTACTTTAGAAAATGTTTAAAGTGATGCCTCATTCAGTGTTATCAAAATGTGTTTGTTATTGTTGTCTTCAGTTTGTGAATTTAGTGTTTTTTTGGTTTGTAATATTTTAATTTTCCAAATAAATGTCATGCAAACATTTCGTATATTCCAGAATTGGATTTGTAACGGATGAATAAGGTTATAGAATTTAGAGCCATTGGCTTAAAGCATGTCTGTCTTCCATATTTGTGTGGATTGTTTTCACGGTAACGTGCAGAGCTCAGCAACTTGAAGTGCGACACTGTGTGAAGCTAGCTCCGTCGGGCAGTGTGACAGAGAGCTCTAATTAGAAACAGTTAATAACAAGGGTGTATTTTAAATAGTAATAAAGATTCTTAAGATGGAGAAATTTCCTGGATGTAGAGAGTGGTGAATAACCTGTGTTATTGTAGTGACCATACTGGTGTGTCCTGCGTGGTTTAGCGGTAATGTTCCCGCCTGTTGAACCCAAGATAGCAGGATCGAATCCCGGCGCAGTCATTTGGCATTTGAGGGTGCGCAAATGCGAGGGAGCCGTGTCAGTAGATTTACTGGCACCTTAAAGATCCCCTTCGGGGGAAAATTCCTGCACCCCGGCGTCTCTAAAAGCCACAGTAGTTAAAAGGGACGTAAAATCAATAACATTATTATTATTATTATACTGGTGTGTGTGCTTGTAACTAGGATGCAGACAAGATCTGAATAAGAAACCACTTCTATAATGGTTGAGAGTGAGATATGAACACACTGTCTTCTAGAGGTTCTTTGTGAAACTCGGTTAAGTCATAGTCAATTCATTATGTGTTTCCATACCACTAGAATCAAATCAAACAAACTATAGCATCCTTTTTAAAAACCTGTTAAAATTAACTTGTTTTCTCATTGTAAAGCAAAGAAATAATTACATTTTATACAAAAGTCACGATGTGTAACTATAACTTATGGAAAATTCCTGCGGGTTAACGGTTGAAAAACTTCTGGATATGTGCAGCAATGTTTCCTTAGTTCCGCCCTCTGTGAATATTGCCATCCCGCCAGAAACTAAACTTCTGGTCCGGACCCTTGTACATTTTGGGGCCTGGCCATTTTTTATGTTGGCAATGCATAATTTGTCGTGAGGTAACCTCCCTAGCGTTTTGTGTGAAATAACTCTTCGCCAGACAGCGCACTTGTAAGGAAGTATTACTGCTATTTTATTCCTAGTAAGAGGTTAGAGAACAGTTGAGAAGAGTGGTGAGCATTGGGTTCGTATCTCACTCTTGATCATTGTAGAAGTCGTTTCCCAAAGTTAATTCAGATCATGGCTGCCTCCTTACCCCTAGTTACAAGCACCAGTACGAACACTACAATAACACAGGTTATTCACCACACTGTACAGCCAGTATAATCCCCAAATTGCTCCATCTTGAAAGAGGAACATACATTTTGTTTAACTGCCACTTGATTAATAACATCATTTTACGGTAAAGTAATGTGGTGGCGTTGCTCCCCAATGCTGGTTGTAAAAGTGTTCTTGCTCCACAGCGACCCTCCACTGGAAGAAGGGGATATTCCGATAGGCGAGTGGTTGTGCCACTGCTGCAGGCTCTTGGCGGTAAGTGAAAATACAGTACTTGTAATCTGTAATAGAATATGTTCTTTCACAGTCAACGACCGACTAGACTGACTGTTTGTATTTCTTATAATACAGTAGAAGGCCAATATAACGCAGTTATTCGAGGACATGCTTTACCCCCGCGGTATATCGAGAGTGACCCGTGTAATGACGAACCACGCATGGAAAGTTAGGAACAACACATAATGCAATGCAGTATATTGTACTATATACTGTGAAAATGAAAATCCACAGCCTGCTTCCAGTCGACCGACCGGGTCAGGGAATGGAATGAATGAAGTCCCCATCTAGCGGCGAGGATATGAACTGTACCGGCTGCCGAAGCCTGTCGCACTCCCCTGGGTAAAAGTTTAAATGAATGACAAATAAAATGACAGTGGAGAGTGTTGCTGGAATGAAATTGTGACAGGGAAAACCGGAGTACCCAGATAAAAATCTGTCTGCTCCCGCTTTGTCCAGCACGAATCTCACATGGAGTGACGGGAATTTGAACCGCAGACCCAGCGGTGAGAGGCCGGCGTGCTGCTGCCTAAGCCACGGAGGCTGGCACATATTGTACTTTATACTGTACTGTATTTAAATTTGAAGATCAAGAACATTAGAAGCACATACTGTAAAACATTTCAGAAACTTACCAAATAGGATACAGCAGTTATACGAACTTAACTCAAATGTCGGGATAAACTTGCTTTCGTTTCGCCATTCTTCACACGATCAGTATTCTTTAGTTTATCACTCACAGAATACCTAAGTTTTCCCTTTCTGTGACATCGCAACAAGAACTCAGAAATCTAGACAATGATTGAGTAATTTATGATCTGCACCATACTATGGTTGTGCCAAGCACTGTGCATAGTCACTGAGATGTGTATTCAGAGCTTCTGTCTAGCAACAATCTTCATACAGCAGCCTATGGATGGTGATGAGACAAGCCAAAGGTTGAGGTTAATTACATCCATCTCGTTTGGTTATTGTATAGAGCAGTAAATGGTACTGCAGAAACGCTTCGTGCAGACTGAGAGTGCAAAACTCATTCATTTATTTTTGGACACAATTCATCCGCATGATATCGGGCCTCTACTGCATTTTGTAAATAATATGATCGCTTTTATATATATTTTTGTCCTCATTGCTTCATATGAGCAATCTCATTTCTAAAATCTTTGCTGCAGAATGCTAAATTCAGAACTGAAATGTGATATTTTGGATTTCTTTATGCTAAAAATCACCAGCTCCGACCTTTAGAAATGCATGGAAATTTCAATGTTTTTTTAAATTTTTATTGTTAAATACATATTCTGCTATATTTTATAGGTGTAATTACTCAACTCGGGAAGATTTAAGTCATTTTTATTCTTTTTAGTAGGAAATGATCTGTTCAGGGTGCAAATTCGCTGAAGCAAAGAATGAGAAAACTCTTGGCAACTGCTTTGGTTTAGCCCCAATACAGAAGCATTTGGTTACTCTGTTCATTGGCTCGAGGAATGTGTAGTTGCCGTTGCTATTTGAGCGACAGTACAAACTGACTAATGACACTTAACTTCTAAATGTAGGGGACTGTTTCTGCTGTGCCCAAGGATGCAGGATCAGTGATCTATAGCTTGGGCGGTATGTGGTTAAGCCTTAAGGTCACGGTACAGTATTAGTGGTGGGAAGTTATGGCGGCCGTCACTGGAAATCTGTCTGCCCTGAGCCGTTGGCTTGACCTATAGGCTTTACTACTAATTGCCCAAGCTACACCAACACATTAAAGATACCTGTATCTCTAAACGCTACAGAGAGATGTAAAACCCATAATACAGGCTCATCTAAAAAGGTTTCAGCAATTTCAACAAATCATATCCCCCATTGTAAGTGAGATAAATTAATAATTTGACCAGAAAACTAATCAGGAACTCATCGAGTTTTAGATGTGACTGTACTCCGCCCGTGACCTTCAGCCGATACACAGAAAGCTGCCACGCCACTGTTTCAGTAGAGAGTGTGATTGCAATGGTGACAATTCAGCAGAAAGCACAGTGTGTGTTGTGATAAGTGGAGTTTAAATCTCTTATAACTGTTCAGCGCACTTTCCGACGTGTTAATGGTAGGGATCCCCTTATGCTAATGTTCGAAACGCTCTGAGCACAGGATTCTCTGATCGTTAGATTGGTAGGACCGGTCCAATTCAATGGCCTCCTAGAAGCCCCGACTTGATACCCTTAGACTTTTTTTTGGTGGGGATACGTAAAAACCATTGTATTCAGTGAACCGGTCCGAGATCTGCAACATTTAAGACAACTCATCCCGCCTGAGATGATCCAGCACATTTGGGCCTAAATCGACTATCGACTGGATGCTTGCAGAGCCACCAAGGGAGCGCACATAGAAACATTGCTATTATTATTATTATTATTATTATTTAATCAAATAGCACTATTACAGAGCACGTAAACTCGATACTTCAAAACTTGCCACATGTCTTTTTTTCTCTCTGCCCACATTCGCTTCATCCTCTCTGATCTCTGCCTTCGGAGCTGTTCAATGTTACGTGGCTGCTTTCGTTGTCGTTCTTGTTCCTCCCTGAAGATCACTTTTTGAATTTTGTCCCAAATTAAATTCCTGTTATATGTATCTGTAATGTCAATGTCAGCTTCCTTAAGATCCTTTAATGTCTGTATAAGCCATGCTGGTTGAACTTTAAGTTTTAAAATTTGGTTAACAATTTGTTTTGTTAGCCTGTCGTTATTCATTCTATTTAAATGCCCAAAAAATGACATTCGTCGTTTGTGCACGGTGTGAATTATGTTCTCCACATGGGTGTATATTTCCTTGTTAGGTCGTGGTCTGTTATAGTCTGTTTCTGTTTTCCTTGGGCCAAGGATGCATCGAACCAATCTTCTTTCCATGAGCATGATTTTGTTTATGTCACCTTTCCGCATTAACTTTAATGTTTCAGCTCCAAAGAGTGCTTCAGGTAGGGATGGGTTGCGAACAGAGTCGCGAAGAGTCGAGACTGCTGCCGCTGGAACCGATACTCTCGACTCCAGTGTCGACTCCACTGATGCACTAACGCCATCTAACAACTATTTTCGGAACTGCTTGAACATGTATGCTGGCAGCAACGTTGTTCGCTATCGCTGCGGCATGTTTAAAATACAGCTGAATAAATCTTGCTGTTAGCTTGCCAGTGATACTTTTTTGGTATTGAAATGTATGGCAAGCTATTATAACCTGCAAAACGATTCAATAGAATGATTAGGCCTATATGCATAGTCGTTCTTTGTTATGATCTACTGTAGGATTCTACAGTATGAGAATATGCTGGATTAGGCATAGTTGATGCATAGTGATAGGATATTTATTTTGCCGGCAAGATCGTTATATGGAATGTCGAATACCAATTACGAAGTTATTGGCACTATGTGTGTTATTCTTACTTTCATTATAGGGTGTTCATTTCCGTGTCTCCAATAACAAAATGTGGGTTTTGAATTAATGTAAGATTTGGCCTATGTTATGGTTTGTTAATTGCTTTGTTTAAGATGTGCGCACAGGCCTCTCATATTGTGACGGTCTTGTTATCCGTCCACGTTTGTCCCTTGATACCTTGTTTTACGATGAATACATTAGGATTATTAGCCAGCAAACATGGATGATTGTTTCGGGTTATCATCGGTAATGTTGTAAGCGTAATTGTTATTGTGTTTATTATGATGATTATTATTAATGACAATAATAGTAATACAACCTGCCAAAAGTGCAATATCACAACAATTTGGTACAATGATTGTAAATAATAATAATAATAATAATAATAATGAGAGATTCGGATAAAAAGCGACTGTGAGACCCCCGCAATACCCATCAGATGAGCTTTGAGTCGCGAGGCTTTATGCGAAGCGGCCCCGCAATACTCAACAGGGGAGCTTGGAGTCGCGAGTCTTCATGCGAAGCGACCCCGCAATACTCATCAGATGAGCTTGGAGTCGCGACGCTTCATGCGAAGCGGCCCCGCAATACTCATCAGGGGAGCTTGGAGTCGCGAGTCTTCATGCGAAGTGACCCCGCAATACTCAACAGGGGAGCTTGGAGTCGCGAGGCTTCATGCGAAGCGGCCCCGCAATACTCAACAGGGGAGCTTGGAGTCGCGAGTCTTCATGCGAAGCGACCCCGCAATATTCATCAGGGGAGCTTGGAGTCGCGAGGCTTCATGCGAAGCGACCCCGCAATACTCATCAGGTGAGCTTGGAGTCGCGAGGCTTCATGCGAAGCGACCCCGCAATACTCATCAGGTGAGCTTGGAGTCGCGAGTCTTCATGCGAAGCGACACCGCAATACTCAGCAGGGGAGCTTGGAGTCGCGAGTCTTCATGCGAAGCGATCCCGCAATACTCAACAGGGGAGATTGGAGTCGCGATGCTCCATGCGAAGCGACCCAGCAATATTCATCAGGGCAGCTTGGAGTCGCGAGTCTTCATGCGAAGCGACCCCGCAATACTCATCAGGGGAGCTTGGAGTCGCGAGGCTTCATGCGAAGCGACCCCGCAATAATCATCAGGGGGGCTTGGAGTCGCGAGGCTTCATGCGAAGCGACCCCGCAATACTCATCAGGGGAGCTTGGAGTCACGAGTCTTCTCCAGCCTCCCTGCTATACTTAATGGCCAGGGAATTCCTGTCTTGAAATACTACTACAATACAGAGACAAGGGTACATTCACGAAACAGAGGGGCAAATTAATGGAATTGACAAGGGTCGAAAATGTCGTCAGCATTTATCTAAGGAGTGCGACATGCCACCAAATACAGGTAATAATAATAACTACTTACGAATAAATTCACCATAATATGTACTGTATTTATTTATAAAAACGGCAAATATATGTAAATAAATAGAAAATATTTAGTAAAATTAAATATATATAAACACATAACTATCCGGGCTTACTCATCAGGTTAGCTTGGAGTCGCGAGGCTTCATGCGAAGCGGTCCCGCAATACGCATCAGATTAACGTGGAGTCGCGAGGCTTCATGCGAAGCGGCCCCGCAATACGCATCAGATTAACGTGGAGTCGCGAGGCTTCATGCGAACCGAGACCGGTGTTTGGAGTCGATCGAGTCGACACTCTCGATTCCGGGCTTCAGTCGCGCCCATCCCTAGCTTCAGGTCTCACCACAGAATTGTAATGTTTCATTTTAGTGTCCCATGATAATGCCTTAGTCTTGTATACATTTCTGGTGATCTGAAATGCTACGTTCATTTCCTTTGCTCAACCTCGAAGTTTTTTTTTTTCATTGTTATTGATAGTTATCCATTCACCTAAATACTTTAAATGAGTTAACTTTGTGTATTTTGTTTTGGTTTATGATTATTACATCAGGACAATCTTGAACATTCGTTATAAATTCTGTTTTCGGGAAGGTATAAAGAAACTTTTTGAGTTGGTAAATTTAAAATAAATATACTAGTTATAATATCTCAAATAGTTCCTGAGCTATGATTTTTTGAAATTGCTGCAATGTTTTTCGTTGACCTGTATTACTATTACTCAATGTAGGATGTGAAGTATTTAGAAAAGTGCTAGTGTTAAGTTTGTTTATTTTTTTTTTGTCCGCCTTGTAGAAGCAACTTGAGGAGTCCACAAATGGAAATAGCAGTACAGTTATTAAAAATGAATCTAAGCCACCTCCTAAGGACACTAAAGGTAAGCAATTATCTTGACTCTTGCTTTTAAATCAGATATGAACAAGGCTGCTAGTTGCTTTTGAAGTTTCAAATCACATTTTTTATACCATTTCTCAACTTAAGCCACGTGTATTTGGAAATGGTTGTGTTTCAGTCACCCTCTCCCCCGCCAAGAGCCGGCTGCGGGCCAAGCGCAACACGGCAGAGCTGCCCACCAACGAGAGGCGTCCCCGAAGACCGGATCCTGCCGTCACCTCGTTGGAGATCCTGGTGAAGGCGGCGACCGCGATGAATCCCAAGCAGTTCGAGCTGCCGCGAGAGCTCGGTGTGAGTCTTCCATTTCCTGGCACCGACAAAAGTGAGTGTGTGTTTTTTCAGTTTCCACTCCATGCACTGTTTCACTGCCCATGGCATTTCTGTGTTTCTATCGTCCTCTTTTTTTTTGGTCAGTCATTTATGATATTTTTTTCCTTCTGTATAGCCTAGCAAACTTCCTCTGCTCAATGTACATGCCCAAACTGCCTGAGCTGTGAAGCCTGATTTCTCATTCTTACCTCTTACCCCTTGAATTCTCTCTAAGAATTGCTTGGAAACTCGAGCCTTGCTTACTTTCTAGTTTCGGCTGGCTGCAGTGGTAACGTTCTCGCCTTCTGTGTCCAAGGTTGCAGGATCAAATCCTGACTCAGTAGTTGGCATTTGAGTGTGAGCAAATGCGAGGGGGCATGTCAGTAGATTTACTCTCATGCTAAAGATCTCCTTCTGGGCAATCTTCTGTCACCCCGGCATCTCTAAAGGCTTCAGTCGTTGAAAGGGGCGTAAAACCAATTACATTATTATTATTAAGTTTCATCTTGTCCATCTAACTCCCTTGTTCTCTTCCGACCCCCATACTATCCGAGGCCCGCCTTAATTGACACGTGTTTTCTGACCCCTGGCTGCCGTGAGCCAAGCCTGACAATGACTTCGGTACAGACCCTTTGCTATATCTTTTCAATACCTGCTTTTCCGTCTTTCAACATTTCTCAGAGGGTGTTACTTTTCTCGGTTGATGATGTGGAAAGTTTGGTTTTGTTCCACAAGGCCCCGAATATAGAATCTGAGAGTGAGAGCATTGTAGAGCCAAGGGGAATCTTCACTGCAGAATGTGGACCTCGGATAATTCCAGTAACTTTATTGTTAACAAACCGTGATCACTGAAACGTTTTTATCTGCTATGCTTTATGCTATAATTATCACACTACCAACGATACGACTGGTCGTGCCCTTGGAAGTGTGGTGTTGCTAGTCATAATTTGGTGCTATATTAGATTAGGTATGCCTCCTGTTTCAGATCCAACTCCCAACAAAGTAACGTCGCGGCGGAACTCAGTGGCCAAGAAGAAACCTTACGAGCTGGACAACGGAATGGTACCATTGCCCGTCAAGGTGTGCTTCGAGTGTCGAAAGTAAGGCTTGTGGAATTGTATGTGTGAAGTTGTTATTCAAATGGGGAGAGGGGCGACGATGAGTAGTGCATGCCTGCCAACTTTTACAGATAAACTATTAAATTTTGCGATTTTAGGTACCGAGATCTTTCAAATTTGCACCAGACAAGCTGATGATAGACGGTTTGTGGAACGGGCTAATATTCAATATGTCTTTGTGATTTGTATTTTGCTGAACGGTCTTAGATTGTGAATATGGCATTCCCTGATAATTGCTTCTGAGTCCTAGTTTCTGGTTGTCTTAAATTTTAATTTATGAGACATTTGCTCATCCTATAGGACTTTCCGTTAGTCTGTCCTTCATCACGAGTTGTGAAACTGAGAGGCTGTGGAAACTCTTTTACACCCGTTCATTGGGGATGCGAGCCCTAGCAGTCTTCATCCAGTTGGTGTTAGTGTGTGGTCCACTCAGTGTGCAGCAAAGTGCAGCTCTGTTGGTTCACGCACAACGCAGGTCCGATGATCGCAATGGTCAATGTATATTATAAATAAACTCTCCTGAAAACTCTTCAGTTACTGATAATAGAAATAACATTTTCAGTTCGACCTGACCGTTAATCTTGCCATCATGAGCCACGGGACCTCCTTTTATGTGGAATGTAAACTACAGGACATGGCATTTCACTTTAGAAAATCTCGCATGCATTGATCGGGAGTTGAACCCGGTCCGCCGTGGTAAGAGGCAAATTGCATGACCGCTGCGCCACCACACCCCCGAAAAAAAAAGAAAAAGCATGAGTGGTGCCAGTAATTCTGTGACTGTAAGTTACTTTTTTGTAGCATTCATTAACCCTTTGAGAGTCAGGTTTCTGCACAGCCCATAATTTAGGTTTTTGCACGTTTGTAAAACAACCCTCAAGAGGCATTATATTTTTATGAAACGAATGAATTTAACACAGTATAACAGATTAGGCTTTCACGGCCGGTGTTCATAATTAAGTATAAGTTTTTCGGGCTTGTAGGCCGTGGTCCAGACAGGATATCTCCCGACATTTCACCGGAAATTGCGTCCGGAAGAGGCTTGAAAAAAAAAGCCTCTCCTCATTCCACTGCTGACCAAGGAAAGGAGCGGGACCCTTGATAATGCCGGACGCAGTCTCCGGTGAAACGTCGGGAGATATCCTGTCTGGACCACGGCCTACAAGCCCGAAAAACTTGTACTTAATTATTAACACAGTATGTTAACTAGACATCAAACAACTAGTTTGAGCACAAAAATTGTGAAACATCATCTTTAGTAATGTTTTTTGGTATGATAATCCTCAAAACAAGGTACAGGGCAGAGTTCTGTTGCACTCCTTACAATGGTAGATAGTCCTTGTGTTCCTTTTCTCCCTTCTTGATGTGTGAGCACACACATGGCACACTCTGGAAGGTGGTCTTCTTCCTGGTTCGTTTGGGGGGACAAGGGAAAGAAAATGTCGGTGAGTTAGCCTTGTCGGATTATCCCCACTAGACGGACGACCACCAGAAGTAGATGAAGTTCTTGTATGCCCTGCTTCAGTTAGTGAACGAACAACTTCCAGTCGAAACGATTTCAGTGACCTCTTGTCTCTTTTCAGAATTCTCTCAATAAAGAAGCAATTCAGTATTATCACTTTCAAGAAATGGAAAAACAATTTCTTGTACCATTTGATAGACCTGCGAGTGGCTTGGACAGTAGTTATAATCTGGTCGGATTTATCAACAGGCCCCATTTTCTTGTTGTAAGGACCAACACACACTGGTATCTTTCATTGTTCTCCAGTTTTGTGATCTGTTTTCCTCGTATGAACAATTCCACTTGAATGTGTAGTTGTGAGCATGCCATCCATCTGACAGAAAGAATGTTGGACGTATGCTTTTCCTCCATTTCCCCTCGTTTCAGTTTTCTAGAAGCAGTTGGCAGTCCTTTTCGATTTTTCCTTACTGTTCCACAAGCATGTGTTTTTTGTGAGTGTAGAGTCTCAAATAGCTCTGGGCTTGTGTGATAATTGTCAGTATAAAGGGTATGACCCAGATTCAAGTAGGGATTCATCATTGTCGAAGAAAACCCAAGGCTGCAATCAATAAGTTCTGTAGTAGCTCCAGTGTACAAGATCATATCTAAGATATACCCGGTAGCACAGTCACATAACAAATAATTTCAGGCCAAATCTGTTCCGTTTTGAAGGTATGTGTTGTTTGAAAGACGACCGGCCCTTGAACAAAACAAGACTTTCGTCAATAGCGACATCTTGAAATGGATTGAAAAGAGATGGGAAAGTCAGGCCTAAGTTTGTACAGTCGATCACCTTGAATTTGTAAGGAATTATCACTGAGTGAAGAAACTGTAGGATTGCTTTGTATAGGTTACAAGACATCAACTGGGAAAAGATGGGTGTGTGAATCAGAGGATCTCTAAAACAGTACAGTTCTATTGTAAGCTTGTTTACATGGCCCATAAGTAAACTAGTTCCTAGAAAGAGATACATTTCATCAACCGTGACATCATTCCATTTCTGTGCTCGGGCTTGGGGTGAAATGTTGGTCTTACTATTCATAAATTGTGACTGATATAAATTAGTTTCTGCAGCTATTTTCTGTACTAATGTCACTGGGAACAATTTTTTGAAAATGTCAATTTCTAATAATCTTTCGTCAGTGAAACATCCTGAATTCCTGAATTACTGTCATCAAAGTTAAAATCGGTTGGCTTAAATTGATTAGTTATAGTCTCGTATTCCCAAACTCGGTGATTACTAGGCGCTTTATTTACCTTCGTTCGCTTCGGACGTGGCGGCTGTAAGACCTCATCCTCACTTTCATTCAAGTCTTCACCACTTGAATTACTTCCAGATACCTCCTACATCGTCTTCATCACTGTCTTCAAATACTGAACAATCACTTTCATCATTCATAAGAATTTCACAAACTTTATCGTCGCTTGTAAGCAAGTCAGCTCGACTTGGCGCAGCCATTTTCAACTGTTTGCAATTGAGTCGCTAAAGCTTAAAGTCCGCTTAAAACCCTTTCATTTCCAGCGCTCCCCGTGGTGATAGCAATAATCTAACGACTTCATAAAATAGCCAACAGATGTAGGGAGCTATCCGTTTTTCAATTGTTGTCCAAAGACATACAGTTACGAAGATATATCACTCCAAATTCCGACACAATATATTGTTCCGTAACCACAGCGGCACTTACCACTACAAGCAATATATTGCGCCGTGACCTTCAAGTGGTTAATAATGTATTTTAACTATCTTTTCTTAATATAGGCTAAAAACTGAATTTAAAAAAAATGAACAGTTATCAGAATAACTCCAATTATAAAGGTTTAGATGCAGTGTTTTCATGGACATAATGTATTAAGAAATGAGGTATTAATTAGAAACAAAGAAAAAATGATGATTCTATCGTTGAAAATGTGATACTATGATTTTTTTTAACACTTTCAGGGTGTCTACCGGTAACGAAAGTAAAGAAAAAGTAACGAATTTTACAAATGGGTAACGAAAGTAACGAAAAACTAACGAATTTTACATACGGGTAACGAAAATTTTCCGAAGACGGATTAAATCATTTAAACTCGCGCCTCTAGGCTCAGAGATTGCGTTGGAGCGAGTTTCACGCAAGCGGCGCCGATTGCGTAAGATATATTTCCCCGTGCCCGACCTCGAGGAAATGCATACTGAGGATACCCTGAGTGTTATACATCGTTCAGCGTATATTTTCGGCATCAAGATGACTTTTTAGTTTTGTGTGAAATATTTATCTGTCTTACTAGGAAACCTGACTTTTCGCGAGACGTTAATTCACGAAAACTTCTGAAATTAATCAGAAACCTCGCATTTATTTGGAGTATATGTCAAATTGAAGTCCATAAATAACGCGAAATCATTTAATGTCGCAATCTTGCGAAATGTTATAGTTTCGAAAAAGGATTTTGAAAAAGCTTCGAAATACTTCGGCTATAACTTATTTTAAAAGTCTGTCTCGTAAATTTGCGACGTCCAGTATGGTTAATTCGAAATTCCGTTATATGTCAATTTTTCCTTCGAACTTTGGTTCCATTGGATATATTATAATCTAACCGGTTATTTCGAAAACTTGTATGATTCGTGATTCCCATTCGAAAGAAAACTCGTCCTCTAGTCGTATTACTCGTGCAATCCTCTCGGAATAATTCTTAATATTTCATCGAACATACACACTCAAGGCGGCCGGCTGACCGCACGACTAGCCTGCGCTAATGTCGTCAAATGGACCGAGATCGACGTCAGTAGCGTAAAATCATAAATTCCGTCCCCTATCGTGAACTTGTGACCACGAGGACTGTGGGAATCCCGTCGAAGATGATTGGGCACCAATCACGAAACTTTCCGAAACCTACTCGCCACTTTTCCCATGACCGTATACTTAAAAGCGTACGGGGAGTGAGAAGTGCATCAACCCATTTAGAAATGACAGCCTACGTAGCGTCGCGATAGTCTACTAATTTTTCCTCGTGATCCACTCTGAACTCATGAGCTCCCAACCACAGCATAGAGACAGCGGGAATCACGGCACCGGCCATACAACTTGTCCATAACTACTCGTGAATTTTAACCATGCCCAACCCTGAGCTTGCATCCACCATTCTGTCAGGAAGAATAGACAGTCGTTCAACGGCCGGGTGTGGCGTGGTGTGCATAATATCGCGAAGACAACGTGAATCTCGTAAAACGGCCGAGAGCGGCAGCGATTACGATACATCGTGATATTTCTCCGCATTCAATGACGAGGAAAACTGGATTCTTGTCAAACGACAGCAAGTGGCGCCGATTGCGTAATAATGCTATATTTACTCGTGCCCGACTCAAGGACAATGGAAATCTCGTCGAACGACTAAAAGTGACACCGATTATCTAAATCGTGATATTTATCCGTGTTCTATCGCGAAAACTACGGGAATCTCGACAAACAGGTGAGACCAGCGCCGATCGTGGAACATCTCGAAATTTCTCCGTACTTGACTGCGAAGACAGAATTCCGTTACAATCACGTAACGTCCCATAAATTTCTTCGTGATCTACCGCGGGGATAAAGGAAATCTCGCCAAACGGTCAAGAGCAGAGCAACCTCTTGGCAATTATAAAAACACCTTGTGCACAAGACGTCATATTAGCTGAAACAACTCATTTGATAATAAATATCTAGCATTTATTTATTATTTTTTACATTTTTATAACTCCCTTAGTGAATTGTATTTACCGCTTTAAACACAGTTCATTGCTGTTTTTCTTCACCGCGTGATGAGCCCCTTTGCTTGCAGACCGCAGACGTATCTTGAATTCAAAGGTAACTAAAATTAACTAAAAGGTAACTAAAAGGTAGCTAAAAAGTAACTAATTTTTACTTCATCCGTACAGTAGACACCCTGACTTTGCTTGACCATTGAAAAATGGCTTGGCACTAAGAGGGTTAAATTATATTCCACCTATTTTTCAAATCTTTTTTAATATTCAGTATCGCACCACACGGCTGCCTGCCCGCATGTGTTGATGTAAATTGTTGTGCGTCACCTGATTTACAAGACCGTACATTCAATAAGCCAATATAAATTCTAACGTCCTAGGAAGGTGCTGAACACCTCTTCAAAGAACAAGTTATTCTTTAATCTTGATAAGTTTGTAGATTTCAATGAGAGGAACATATTTTAAATTGTATATAAATTTGATTGGAATACGACGTCAGCAATGGCATTGTCAATATCTAAGAAAAAGTGACATCAGGAACTTAACTGTAAAACCACAGAAAAAAAATCAAAATTACAAGCAAGGAGAATTTTCAGGCAATTTTTACTGTGCAAAGTATTTTACTTAGTAGCAGGGCTTGGATTCATATGAACTAAAAACTGTCAAAATAAGTACATGTGAATATATTTTGCAAAATATGGACAGTAAAATGATTTAACCACTGAACACTACATTTTTTAACTTTTAGAACCCACAAAAATACTGGATTCATAAATTAAATTATTTTCTTTTTTTCACTTCACTTACGGACTTTCTATTTGTTATTCATTCATTGGTTATTTCCGTTCCCAGTACAGTCTGCCACAAAATATTGCTTTACATGTTCAAACTTGAAGCTTCGCTTGTTGTCTCGCAAAAGTGATTTGTATAGACTGAAGCTTCGCTCTACCACACTCGAGGTGCTTGGAGCATATTTAAAATTCACTGATGTATCTGATATTATGATTGTTATGGGGGACCTGAATGCCCATGTAGGAAGAGAAAGACAAGGTTATGAGAGTGTTGTAGGACCAGAGGGTTGGGGCGGAAGAAATGAGGAAGGAAAGAGACTGTTGGACTTCTGCCAGAGGAACAGCCTGCTAGTTGGGAACTCCTGGTTTAAGAAAAGAGAGAGCCACACAATCACATGCTACAGTGATGACTTGACCAGGAAGTCTGTGGTCGACTATATACTGTATGAGAAAGAACTAAATAAGAACATCACGGACATCAAGGTTATACCATCGGAGAACCTGGATAGCGACCATCGATTGCTGGTAATGAATCTGAGAGGGAGTAAGGAGAAGAAAGGGACTGAGAACCAGGAAAGACGTATAAGGATATGGAAACTGAAAGAAGGGGATAGAAGGGTCGAGTACCTCAAAATGGTAAAGGAAGGAATTCCAACAGATGAAGAAAGAGGGGTGGAAGAGGAATTGGCTAGATTTAAGAAGACACTAGTAGGTGCAGCAGAAGCAGTATGTGGGAGGACAAGTAGTAAGAAGAGGTGGAAGGAAACACCATGGTGGAATGAGAAGACAAAATATATAGTAAGGGAAAAGAATAGAGCCTTTAGGAGGTGGTATCAAAATAGGACGGTAGAGACAAGGGAAGAGTACCAGGAAAGAAAGAAGGAGGCGAAGAGAGTAGTGGCTGAGGAGAGAAGAAAGTGGATGGAAGAGTGGACAAAGATGATAAAGGAGGATAGTGAAGGTACAAAAAAGGTCCTGTATGGGATGGTAAAAAATAAGAGGCGGAAGGATCCTACGGATTATGTTAGAATGGTGAACAAAAGGGGACAAGAGATAGAAAGTAGGGAAGAACTGAAGAAAATGTGGAAAGAATATTTTGAAGAACTTCTGAACCCAAATGGAAAAGATGGTGAGGAGGAAGAAATCGGGGAAAAGGAAGATGAACTGCAAACAGAAAGGGACCTAACATGGAAAGAAGTGGAAGATGCTGTGAACAAGATGAAAGGAGGGAAGGCACCGGGTGTGGATGAGTTGAGTGTGGAGATGGTGAGAGCAGCAGGAGAGGTGGGGATACAGTGGTTGTACCGAGTGATGAGGACAGCATGGAAGGAAAGGAAGACCCCAGAGGACTGGAAAAAAGGAATAATTGTCTCGATCTTCAAGAAAGGTAGTAGAACAGATTTAAGAAACTATCAACACTGATGAGTCAGTGTGCAAAGATCTTCGAGAAAGTTTTGGAAAAGAGAATTAGGACAAGGATAGAAGGAGGGATGAGGGAAGAACAACATGGCTTCAGAGCAGGAAGGTCCACAGTGGATTTGATTTTTGCTGTAAGGCAGTTACAAGAACAGCACTATGAGTATGGAACAGATCTACTGATGGCCTTCCTGGACATTGAGAAAGCATATGACAGTGTATGCAGAAACAAAGTATGGAAGTCCCTGGAGGATAGAGGAGTAGAGAAATGAACTATAAAGAGGATAAAGGAGATGTACAAGGGAAGCGTGAGCTGTGTGAAAGTGGGAGGAGAGAGATCAGACTGGTTGGAACAGAGAAACGGCCTGAAACAAGGAAGTGCACTGTCACCATTACTTTTCAATGTGGTGATGGATGGCATAATGACCCGAGTGGCACAAGTAATTGGGGAAGGAAAGATGAAAGCAATGGTGTTTGCAGATGATTTGATGATTTGGGGAAACAAGGAGGAGGAGGTACAGGAACAGTTGGACGTGTGGGAAGGAATAATACAAGGATATGAGATGAAATTTAGCATAAATAAGAGTGAGATGGTGATCACAACAAGGAAGAAGGAAAGAACCACAACGGGAATATCAATTGGTGGGGAACAGCTGAAGAAAGTGGAGAGTTTCAAGTATCTGGGAAGCTTAATACAGGATAATAGAAGAAACGATAGAGAAATAAATGAGCGGGGGAGGCAGGCAGAACCATTTCGGAGGAGTGTGAGAAGCATGTTATGGAGCAAGGATGTCCCTCAGAACAGCAAAAAGATCATATATCGCACGTACTATGTCCCTATCCTGAGGTATGCCTCGGAGACCTGGGTTATGAAAGGAAGGGAGAAGAGCAAAATACAGGCCAGTGAGATGAGGTTCTTGAGAAGCAGTATTGGAGCTACAAAGATGGACAGAATAAGAAATGAGAGGACCAGAGAATTAATGAAGGAGGAACCATTACAGGATGGTATAGCGAAATCTAGACTCAGATGGTATGGACATGTAAAACGAATGGAGGAGAAGAGGATACCCAGGAGAGTACACGAGACGAAGTGGGAAGGAAAGAGACCGAGAGAAAGACCGAGAGACAGGTGGCTGAAGGGGGTGGAAGAAAGCGTGAAGAAGAGCGGAGAAGACTGGGCAAGGGTGGAGGCTGAGAGATGGTGGGAAGACAGAAGACGTTTGAGAGGCTTGTGTTCCAAACAGACCCGGCCAGTGGCTGGAAACTGTGCAAGATGATGATGATGATGATGATGATCTGATTCTAGTTTCACATTACACAGTTCCTCAAAACTTGTGCATCTCAAGGTCCAGGTCTCACTGGTCCCTTACAGATGCTTGCTATTGTTTCTTTAGGAATCTTTCTTTGCTCAAAAACAATTTATGTACAGGTATCCCTCAATTTACGTGATTAAATCGTTCCGAGTAATTATCACGTAATATGAAAACGCGTAAAGTGAATGTATTATAATATGAGTTAGATAGGAGATACGGAATATAAGTGTTAAAATTTTGCTTTAGCCTGAATAACCATCGTGAATATCTGGATCTTCATCATCATCTTGTACAGTTTCCAGCCCCAGGCTGGGTCTGTTTGGAACATAAGCCTCGCCACTTAGTTCTTTTTTCCCACCACCTCTCCGCTGTCACTCTGGTCCAGTCCTCGCCTCTCTTCTTGACACATTCCTCCACTCCTTTCAGCCATCTATCTCTTGGTCTTCCCCTTGGTCGTTTCTTCTGCATCTGCATCTCATGTATCTTCTTGGGAATCTTCTTCTCATCCATTCTCTTTAAGTGTCCATACCATCTCAGTCTTGATGTCTCAATCCTACCTTGCAAGGGCTCCTCTCACCATTTCCCTGACCTTTTCATTCCTCACCCTGTCTCTTCTTGTTACTCCGATCCTACTTCGCAGGAACTTCATTTCCCCTGCCTGTATTCTGCTTATGTCTCTTTTCTTCATTGTCCACGTTTCTGAAGCATAAGTCAGTATCGGGGTATAGTAGCTTCTGTATAACACTTCCTTGCTTTTTTGTGGGACATCTTTATTCCACACTAAGCTCCTAATGCTTCTCAGAAATGCTTCTGCCTGTCTGCCACGTTCCGTAATCTCTTTGTCATTTCTCCCATTTTCCTCCACTAGACTTCCCAAGTACTTGAGACTTTCCACCTTCTTCAGCTGTCCACCTCCAAGTGTTATCTCACTCATTGGTCTGACCTTTTTCCTGGTCGTTAACAGGATCTCACATTTACTGATGTTGAACTTCCATCCTTACTCTCCCACTGTTTCTTCCCAAGTCTTCAGTTGCTCCTGAATTTCCTCCTTGTTTCCCCAGACCATGAGATCATCTGCAAACACCATTGCTTTCATCTTATCTTCTCCTGTCTTTCCTGCTATCCGTGTCATTACCTCGTCCATAACCACAATTAAGAGAAGGGGTGACAGCGCACTACCCTGTTTCAGGCCACTCATTTGTCTGAACCAGTCTGTTCTTTCCCCTCCAACTTTCACACAACTCACACTTCCACAATACATCTCCTTCACTCTGCCTACAGTCTCTTTTTCCACTCCCATGTTTTCCATTGCTTTCCAAACCTTCTCCCTACACACACTATCATAGGCCTTTTCGATGTCCAGGAAGGCCATCAACAGATCCTCTCCAAATTCGTAGTGGTGTTCCTGGAGCTGTCTCACTGAAAATATGAGATCCACTGTTGATCTCCCAGGTCTGAATCCATACTGCTCCTCTCTCAATTTTCTCTCCACTTTGGCTCGTATTCTACTTTCTAATATCTTTTCATATATCTTGGCACAGTGAGGTATGAGTGTGACTCCCCTGTAATTTCTGCACTCCTTTCCGCTTCCTTTCTTAAATATTGGGACAATTAATCCTTTCTTCCAATCTTCTGGGGTCTTTTTCTCCTTCCATATCACCCTCATCACACGGTACAGCCACTGTTTCCCAACCTCCCCTGCTGCCTTCACCATTTCAACACTCACTTCATCCACACCTGGTGCCCTTCCTCCTTTCATCTTGTCTATAGCCATTTCCAGTTCTCTCCAAGTCAGGTCCTTTTCCATTCCTGTGTTGTCTTCTCCTTCTTCCAATACATTTTCTTCCTCCCTATGACCATTTGGATTCAGCAAATCCTCAAAGTATTCTTTCCACACTGTCTTGAGTGTCTGTTGTGTACCTCATTTCCGTTTTTGTCCATCATTACCACATCCTCTCGCAGACCTCTTCTCTTACTTTTGACCCTCCCATAAAGTACTTTCTTATTTCCTCTGCTGTCTTAATCATCTCTGTCCACTTTACCATCCACTTCTTCCTCTCCTCTGCGACAATCTTGTTTGCTTCTTTCTTCTTTATCTTATAATCTTCCCTTGTCAGATCAGTTCTTTCCTGGAACCACACTCTGAAAGCCTTGTTCTTCCTTCCCACAGCTTCTTTTACTCTTTCATTCGACCATGGTGTCTCTTTACACCACTTTCTGTTGCTTGTTCTTCCACATACTGCCACTGCAGCTTCCACCATTGTGTTTTTGAATTGCTTCCATTCCTCTTCCCCTGTTTTAGGATTGTCTGTTGGCATCCTTTCCCTTATTATCTTCTGGAATTCTTCCTTGACTTCCTTTTCCTTGAGTTTCCATACTTTGATTCTCCTTTCCTGGTACTCTGTCCTCTTGCTATCCTTAACAACTCCCAGGTTCATTACAAGTATTCTGTGGTCACTATCTAAGGCCTCTGATGGTATTACCTTTATATCTCTGACATTTCTATTCATTTCCCAGTCATACAGCATGTAATCTACCAAAGTGTTCTTTGTTAAATCACTGCTGTACCACGTTACCTTGTGGCTTTCTTTCTTCCGGAACCAGGAGTTGCCTACCACTGAACCGTTTCTCTTGCAAAAATCCAGCAACTTTCTCCCTTCTTCATTCCTGCTACCCCATCCTTCTGCTCCCAATACATTTTCATATGCTTGCCTTTCACTTCCTACATGTGCATTCAAATCTCCCATGACAATGATGCTCTGCCCATTCAACTGCTCTTGTAGCTCCTCCTCAAAGTCTTCCTTCTCTTGAGCTGTACATCCAACTTGAGGGGCATATACCTGGGCTATCTCCAGGCTTCTTCCCTTTACAGTTACTCTGATCTTCATGATCCTGTCTCTTATTCCCTTTACCTCTTCCTTCATTCCATCTCTCACAACTACTCCTACTCCGCTGCTCCTTCCTTCACTGTTCCCACTCCAGTACAACCGGTACCCTTTCCTCAGTTCTCTGCGACCTTCTCCTTTCCATCTTGTTTCTACCAAGCCCAGTACATCCAGTTTTCTTCTCTCCATCACATCTACAATCTCCTCCACTTTTCCTGTCAGTGTCTGTATGTTTAATGTCCCAACTCGTAGTCCATTAGCATATCCGGGTCGTCGTCGTTTGCATCCGTCCTTTCCGTGGCCTGTTCCTGGTTTGAAAGCAAATATGATATCCACTACTGGCTTGCTAGGCCTATCGTAGCTTCACCAGAGCCCCATCAGCTGTCACTTTTCAGGGTTCCCATAGAGCCTTCACAGCTACCGAAGCGGTCCCGGGGCACACAAAGACCCCACTGTACTTCACCCCTACAGGCAATCTCCTACTTCATGCGTTGCCCGTTTCCCACCACGTGGAGGAGGGGTTGGACTTGTGGGAGACAATATCTGGATAATACGTTTAATTTGATCTTCATTCCATTCAGCCAACATTCGTTCCATTTTCTCCGTAATTGGCGCCCTTATTATGTATGACGTCATTCTGGTCGCACTTTTGCAGCTTTCTTTAATATTTTCTTGACTTGATTTTGAGATTCCTGTAGCGTTCATATCGCTTTATAACTTTCAACTTTTCTTCAAGTGTTATTGATTTCCTTTGCTTCTTGTTTTTGGAAGCATTTTGTTCACACTTTCTTTTCTCCATAACGTTTTTAGAAACAATAATCCACAGCTTGTTAACTCTATGAAATCGTCCCACAGGGTGATGGTGATTCCGCAACCTAACTTGTATATATTTTTTATTTTGTATTAATTATTTGCATTTTTAAAAATCATGTCATTGCGAAAACGTTAAAGTGAGAACGCATATAATGAGGGACTGTACATAACTGTAAACTTGTTCCATGCTGTGACATTTCTATATATTTTTATTCCTAAGAATAAAATATACACAAATATTTCATTAAAAATTAGTTATGAAAAAATATTTATTTTACATATATTATTATTTTTTTAAACCCAGTTAGATGGGCTAATTTCAAGAACATTTTTGAACCTTATAAGATCCTTAAATTTAAAATGTACAAATAGATCTCGAACACGCGGTAATGCTTGCCTCCATAATATTATTGTCAATCTCCCAAGTGATGAATACAATATTAGGTTAGTTGGTGGATCTTTTGCTGATCATGAACTTTTGGTACTTTCTTTGCACCATAATAAACTGCCTTATGCACACACAAATCCCAATTATGAACCTAATGTTACATGGACTAGAACTCTGAAAGAATGTTATATTAATCTATTTATTGAAAGACTTAACTTTTTGTACAAACAACACACTGACAAAACTAAAGCAAGGAAGGAAGCTTGTAGTTTAACGTGACCGTTAATCTCAAGATCATGAGCCACGGGACCTCCTTTTAACGTGGAATACGAACCACAGGACATGGCATTTCACTTCGAAAATCTCACATGCATTGACCGGGAATCGAACCCGGACTGCCTTGGTGAGAGGCATTCGGCTATACCGCTGAGCCACCACGCCACTGACAAAACTAATACTGAGTCGGATGTTGAAATGTTTTTTTTAAATTTATGTTGAATTGTGGCATTCTTGCTCCCCCGTAGTGAAAATGAAAAATGTGTGTAAAGTAAGAAATAAGAAATGTATCTGGTATTCTGATGAATTGGCCCAAATAAGAGAAAGGATGCTAATTTTGTACAGAATTCATAAAAACTCCTGTGAGCAAGGGATTGTGCAGAATGAGGCGTATGAAGCATATCTTCAGTGTAAAAAGTTTTACAGAACTAAACTTACACTTGCAAAAAAATTATCTTGTGAAAAATACATTGAAGGTGCATCCAATAAATGCAAGGCAGCTTGGGATATTATAACACAAGAGAACACTCCTAGTAATACACAGGATGTATTACTGGATCCAGATGCTATGAATGACTTTTTTTTTGAACAATGTGGAAAGAATAGGGGATAAAATCAATCTAACAGGTACATCGGCGAATACTGAACCTAGTCCACACCTATGGGGGGGGGGGGGGGGGGGGGTGCATATTTTCCACTGGGTTTTAATTACACCAAATGAAATTATAAAGGTCACATATATATTATCAAATTCAAAAGGCATGGACTGCTATTGGTTATCTAATTACATTATCAAACAAACAATACATGTAATTTGTGAACCTCTAGCTACTATTGTTAGTAAATGTTTCAAGTTTGGATTCTTTCCAAACATGCTTAAAATTTCTAAAGTTATTCCAATCCTCAAAAGTTGCGACAAACATGTTTTCCACAACTACCGCACAGTTTCAATCGTTTCCATATTATCTAAAATAATTGAATCTGTTATTTACAACCAACTTAGCAGTTACTTTGAAACTTATGCCCTGCTATCCAGCAGTCAGTTTGGATTTAGACGAGGTAAAATCACAACTTCTGCTGTCTTGGAAGTTGTCAATCAAACTTTAACAGCTTTTGAAAGTAAGAACATGGTGTCTCTGGTTTTATGTGGTCTGTGTGAAGCTTTTGATTGCATTAATCATGAGATTCTGTTGGAAAAACTTCAGATTTATGGTGTAAATAACCCCACACTGGATGTAATGAAGTCATACTTAAGTAACAGAAGCCAATTTGTGGCAATTAGAAATAGACACTCTACACAAAAAGATGTCATAACCGTTGTACCGTAGGGTTCGGTCCTCGGTCCTTTTCTTTTTAACGTTGCAGTTAATGATTTACCAAAACATGTTATATCACAATCAGTTGTGTCTTACGCACACGACACAACATTAATTAACGTGCATCAGAACATTACGTCAGAATGTGATGTCGCAAGAAGCCCTTAGAACTGCAGCAAATTGGTTTTCATCCAATAAATTACTATGCAATGAGGATAAAACTCAACACCTTCTGTTACGATTGTCTAATAATATAGAAATTCAGTCAGTTAAGCTCTTAGGATGCCAAATTAAACTGGGAAGTTCACGTCAACCATGTCTGTAAAAGGGTATCACGGGTTTCTTACCTCCTGTGGAAATTGAGGGAATTAGTGACAACAGACTATCTGAGAATGGCATATTTGGGACTCTTTCAGTCCCACATTTCTTATAGGCTACTACTATGGGGTCCCTCACCATATGTCCATTATGTGTTGCTGATACAAAAGAAGGTTGTTCGTGTAATGTGTAAAGCTGATCGTAGGAAGCACTGTCATCCCCATTTTATTAGACTTAAAATATTAACAATTACAAATCTATATATTTTCATCTTGTTACTATATGTCAAAAACAATTTAAGTGAATTTATCACTAGGGAAGACATACACCATCACAACACTCGAAATAAAGGAAACATTGATATCCCAGGCCATAGACTGGCAAAAACTGGTAGCTCACATAAAGTAAATGGCATACATTGTTTTAATAAATTACTACATTCTGCATAGTCTACATCTTTCAGTGTGTTCAAAAGAAAACTGTACAAATGGATGTTAGAAAATCCATTTTACAATCCAAAAGAATTCTTGGAGATAAAAATTGTTAATATTGATTTTTAATAACTGTATATAGAGGATACTAATAATTATACTGTACCATAAGTGACGAAACCTATTTCATGTAAATGATCAATGGTGAATAAAATATTCTTACTACAGAGCGCTTATGACTAGTTCTTCTTCGATGCTCTCTTACAAATAAATATGTAGCAATGCCAGAAATATGTAAAATAAATAAATTAAATTTGGATTGAGGACAGCATAATCCATGGAGATAGTCAAAAGAATGTCTATCTGTGTAATAAAGATATATGTAAATCCTAGGCCTGGTCATATTGTTCTTTGTCTAATGTGATGTATGAAAGCCCGAAACTTGTACAATTAGTTAATATGAAACCTGCTGACTAGTCATGTCGCAGTGCTGGGAGTTAATGAGCCGGTTTGGTGGTTGTGTTGGCAGGAGCTGCCGGAAAGCACCGCTGGTGGCGTGCGACTACTGCCCGCTCCTGTTCCACCAGGACTGTCTGGACCCGCCGCTGACATCTCTGCCCACGGGCCACTGGATGTGCCCCAACCATCCTGAGCATTTCATTGTGAGTTGGCTGTCGCCATTGATACTCTTCAGTCGGTAAGAGAAGGCTGTTCAGCTTTAAAACATAAATATATGAACAAGGGACTCGAAATAGTAACCCTTTCAGTTTGAAAGTCTCAGCTGATGGACGTGCGTAGACTGTCGACCCTATTTTCCACAAATCCAAACATTAATGGACACAAGCTCCTTTCTTTTCTTCCAAATTTATCGCTTTACATCCCGTTTCCTTGGGGTAGGCCATTTGTTGGGCTTGCACAGTTTCATGTGGAAGGATCCATTACTCTTTTTGTTTTTCTGTAGTTCAAAATTAAAGTGTTATTTGAGACATGGTGTGGTAGTCTTTTCTGAAGTAAGGCGGTGTTGGCGTCTTCTTTCTCTCCTGCTCTTAAATATGACAAGTTGTTGAGTAACTGTTTACTTGAGTGGTTTAATGTGTTGTGAAGTTCAGAATGTTAAAACCAAAATTTAATTTTATGGACGCATTGAAGGGAGAATTTCCTTATTTTGAGTATTGTGTATGTTATGTTTTCTATTGAGTGGACTTGAAAAATTTGCAAACTTATGCATCTCCGTGATGACGCAAAAGAAATGTTCATTTGCATTCTGCATGGTTAAACATAACCGTTCCATCCGATTAATGGACTGCACATCGGCTGTTGTGTGTAGTAGAGCCGAGTGAGGCCACCAGTGACTTACAAAACTCCAGGTATGGTTGGTATTTCAAACCACAGTACTTGTATGGTATTTCATACCAAAGAATGACATACAAATCAAATTGCTCGAGTTTCAGAACCTTTCTGGGGAAATGGGGATGCTAACAAACTACATTCTTTGGCTTTTGGAAAAATAAAAGTTAACTGACAGCTTTATCGCTCATTTTGGCGAGTTGGAAAAGGTTGTGTTGGCCACATTGTGCTCATGAGTTGCTTCTGTACAAGATTGTAGTTGTTTGAAGAAAGGTTTTCTCAGTAATTTACAATCCCTAGTTCGACTTCACCACTCCAGACGAGTGCAAACATGGTAAATCAGACAATATTTGTGGCAGTGAAGTTGCCGATGAATTACATGCCCTGAAAAATAAAGCTTGTGTGCTGGAAAATAGGGAACTGCCTAGCTCCCATAGTGATCTCATTAAAAAAAAAGATACAGTCAGTCTGAGACTAGACTTTATATCATTTCAAATGACGCATGCTACAAATGCTACACATGTTAGAAAGGCTCAGGAGGGCTCCTTCAACAGACTCCATTACCCATTAACTTAGGCTTCCCGCGCGGGGAACGGAGAGCGGGAGGTGCACTTCATGACGCCACACACTCACCGTCTCCATATCGCATAACGCCAGACCCCAGGAGTAAACTCAGACTCGGTGCATATGCACTGAACAACAGGATGATGTCATACATGCCCTAACCGTGACGCATGACGGTAGACCAAAGCATAACAATGACGTCGACAAGATCATTTGAAATGATAAAAATAAAAGATAATGGTTTGATCAAGCATTCAAGCCTGCGAACTTGCCTTCAATACACAGAGAACTGGGCACAGCCTTTGATCGACTTCCATGGGTTCAGCTGAAATCGGTTGAGCGGTGTGTACCGTATTTCCTCGCATAATCGTCGCACTTTTTTTGCCGAAATTTCGTGGAAAAAAGCAGGGTGCGACGATTATGCGAAGAATATTTAATTTCAAAGAGTATACTGTATCATTATTTGCTGCACGGGCCAGTCATTCGCGTAGCGCGAGTCATAGCCCGCAGTCAGAGACAGGGTTCTTTCTTCTAACAAGGTCACGACAGGTTAACGCTCGCGGAATGTGCTGACGAAGCTGGCCATTCGCGTCGTGGTTCATAGCCCGCAGGCATAAAGACGAGATTACTTTCTCCTGACAGGATCACGCCAAATTAGGCCTATAAACTCGCGGAATGTGCGCTGGTCGTTCGCGTCACAGTTCATAGCCCGCAGGCATAAAGACGAGAGTACTTTCTGCTGACAAGATCACGCCAGATTAGGCCTATACGCTCACGGAATGTGCGCTGGCCGCTCGCGTCACAGTTCATAGGCCGCAGGTCTAAAGATGAGATTACGTTTTGCTGACATGATCACGCCAGATTAGGCCTATAAGCTCGCGAAATGTGCGCTGACCATTTGCGTCGCGGTTTATAGCCCGCAGGCATAAATACGATATTACTTTCTCCTGACAAGATCACGCCAGATTAGGCCTATACGCTCGCGGAATGTGCGCTGGCCGTTCACGTCACAGTTCTTAGGCCGCAGGTCTAAAGATGAGATTACTTTTTGCTGACATGATCACGCCAGCTCGCGGAATGTGCGTTGGCCGTTCGCGTCGCGGTTCATAGCCTGCAGGCATAAAGACAAGATTACTTTCTCCTGACAAGATCACGCCAGATTATACGCTCGCGGAATGTGCTAAGTGACGAAGCTTGCCGCTCGCGTCACAGTTCATTGCCCGCAAGCATAAAGACGAGATATTTTTCGTCTGACAATGTCGCGCCGGGTTATAAAGTCGCGGTAGCGTGTGCAACTGACTGGCGCACAAATACGAACATGCTATGCGACGATTATGCGATTTGTATTTGTATTTTTTATTCATCCATTCAATCATATAATGTACATTGTACAATGATATAGGACACGATGAAATTTTATAAACCTATTTTAGTGTTTGAAAAGTGGGGTGCGACGATTATGCGCTGAAATACGGTACATTGATTGTACAAATCAGCAGGGCTTTAAAAAAAGTAATCGACGTCGAAGAACTATTTGATAAAGAGGGGCATGTACAAAACATTTTTGAAGCAAAAAGTGAATCTTGAAAGATTGTACAGCCGCTGAAGATACGTTAGTTCCTGGCATAAGATATTCGCATTTTTGCGCCAATCAGTTACTCATGCTGTCACAAGCTTCGTTGCTAACCTGGTGTGACCTTGTTAGTTGAAAGGCACAGTGAGTTGTTTTTTTGTCGGCATAATTGTCGCAGCCTGGTTTTCCTTTGTCTATGCGACGATCGTAGCAAGAAATAAGGTAAGTGGGATAAGATTTTTAATTTTACGAACATTTGGAAAGTATTGTTTTCCTTGTAACCTGGTTTTGGCAATTCCGCAAACTGGTGTCTTCACTTGTCCATTTATGGTCCTAAGAGAAGAATAGTCTCAATGTCAAAAGCGTT
This sequence comes from Meconema thalassinum, assembly GCA_946902985.2. Lineage (NCBI taxonomy): Eukaryota > Metazoa > Arthropoda > Insecta > Orthoptera > Tettigoniidae > Meconema > Meconema thalassinum. Next base: position 187,843,263 of record OX336388.2, on the reverse strand, counting down.
ACGCCGCTGTGGTGTTTCTATAGTTTGTTGGAAGGTACTAACCATTAGAAGGAAATTTAAAAATCTTTAACACAAAAGTGGTCGCGTGTGTCACAATAGTGATCCAGCCTTTTAGTTTTTGTCACTCCAGTCTATTGGTATGACTGTTGGCCTTGAACATCTGTGTACCTTACTTGCACCCAATCCCCTCTCTGACATGCGGTAGCCAGGTACCCTTGGCCGATGGCTGTGGCGTTATCAAGCAATTTATTCTTGTGGATCACAACTGTGATCTGTGCAACCATTGGCGTGACTTTTTTCACTTAGTTCGTTTTATTAATACAGTGTCTAGTCTCAACTCCTGTGCATATATCTACTCCGTTTTATGAGTTTATCCCTCCCTATATTATTCTGCTAAGGTCCCATTCCTGTTTTGTATCGAAAATAAGGTCCCATTAACATCAACCTACACATACGGGGTACCTACAGGTTCAGCATAACCCAATGCGTAAGCGAAACGCACTCACTTACTCTTTAAATGCTTCACAATTAAATAAATACCTTAAAACATGCATATTTACAATCAAATAATGAAAGAATGCAACACGGTAACCAAGGTAACAGAATCTCACAGGTCCATCTATTTCTGGAAGACGCAATGCAATTCCAATTATTACATTACTGTGAAAGTTTCCAGACGGTTATAAGGTTATCATTGTACCAAATTAAGCTGTAAAATTCATCAATACATACAGTCTAATGCGCTTAAGGGGGTCAAGGGGCACTCTAGAATTTTTTCACGTAATTTTCACGTGGAGTGTGGTACGAAAGGTCTTTTTCACCCGACTATAAATGGTCTCCGAAAACCACATTTAAAGGCCCTTAAATTAATAGTATCTGTGATATTCCCAGAAAACTAACTTCGCTCTGATATACCTATCGATGAATGACAAACCCCTAACCACTGCACCAGTAGCTAAATTGATAAAGTCTGATTATTCATACCAAGGATAAATCAGTCATAGCATTCATGATTGAGATTTTGCTAAGTGTACTCTTTACAAATAGATAATTCGTGGGCGAAGCCGCGACGGGTAATGCTAGTATTAATCATTGGTATATAAGTGCAAAATGGATGACTATGAAAATATAAATCTATGGCTGAATGAATCTGACAGTGAGGAAGATGAAGTGCTTGGAATTGAGGGTGAGGTTGAAGAAGACCTCGTAGAAGTACATGCTGATAGTGGTGATGGCAGTGTTTCTATAGGTAGTGATAAAAATAATGTATTATAAGAACTTCCCTGAGCACAGACCGCGAGTGAAGTGTAACATTTCCTCTGAATTTCTTGTAGCATTATAATTCGATATTTGATGCAATAAAATGATCACACCTTTCGTTGCCTGGTCTCTTTATAAATGAACACTTCAGACTATATCAAGATAGACATACAATAGACTGTACCTCCAAGAAACATTATGGCGAGAGTGTATTAGGCAAATATTAGACTCACAATGTCCGATATTTGTTCAGATATTTCTTATAAATGCATGTGTATTGTATTATATTGTACAGAAATAAAGTTCCTTTAACAATGTATAATCATAATAATAATAATATCGTATGGCCTCGGGTGCCCGGTGCTAGCTTTGTAATTTGATACCCAGAGGGTAGCTTGCATGTCGAATTTCATTGTTCCTTGAATCACTATGAAAGTCAAGGAGGTTAGATAACAGATATCTAAGCTCTTTGAACACTAGAGCGCTTTCTAGTAGAGAAATGAGGAACTTTGTGTTGGCCGAAACTCCCGAGATTAATTTTGCCATTATGAACTTGGCCTATGAATTCAAATGGGTTCTTTGACATGCCAACATCGTATGACATGCGTATCGTATTTTTGCTGCCTTTAAAAAATCACTTACCACGGCCAGGGGCGAACCTGCAATCTTGGGGTTAGTAGGCCGACACGCTATCCACTCACCCACCGTGGCAAACTTGTATAATCACATTCAAATAAATAGTATAGAATAGCCTCAAATCACAAAGAAAGTATGGATCACAATTTCCGCGTGACTTTTTTTCGCGCGACCACTGGAGTCTTTTATCAATGAAAGACCAACTCAAATTCTGGATGGGAATGGGTTTTCTTAGGCAAGTAACATTTCTTGGAAATTTTTCAATTAAGTTCGATGGTATCTTTAGTGATGTGATTTAAGAATTGTTCTGAAATTGAATATCATGAATATTACGCTGTCGTATATTGTGGGATCTGGCTTCTACGTGACACATCTGAGTGTCCCTTTATCTTTATCAAAATCAGGTCATCTTAATCTAAAATAACGTCGATGCTGTGACTAGCTCCATGTTCCCTTGCACCGCAGGACAAGAGTCTGCTGACGTCATGCAGTGCGACAGAACGCGTGAGGCTATGGGACCGGTACTCGGGGCCCATCGACCAGGACGCCATCAAGTGTGAGTTCATCAGGAGGGCCCACAGGCGCTACCCTCCGTTCCGGTACAAAGTGACGCTGGCTCCCAGGAACACCGTCCGGGTGAGTCCCAATCCATCAGTAAATATGATGGAATTTAATATATTTTAAAGAACATTGAAACTGGCCATTCTTTCAGTGCTTTTTTTTTTTTTTTCCTACTACTATTGGTCGGCGCTACGGTACCCGAAGAACCTTGGTTTCCATTCATCTCTATTTTCCGCCTTCTTTCTCTAGTTCCTGATTCCCCGAGTCCTACGTTCGTAATAACCGCTTTCCTTCTCATTAACCTTTTCCTTTGCTGGTTCGTCATCGGGTGATCAGCATACCGAGGCACTTGTAAGGTATCCGTAACATTTAACATACCTGCCAGCTTTTACGGTTTATCCGTAAAATGTACGTAATTTGCGGTATTTTACGGCTTTACGGACAGACTGTCATTTTACGATTTTACAGACAAAAATTTGAAATTACCTTTTCAGGCTGCCCTTAGATGCCGTTGATTTTCTCGAAGGGAAACATTAACATTCGTCAATCGATTGTTCAGATCATCCATGTGAACTAAATCTTTGGAATCTATTTCTATTTTGAAGACCAGGAGTTCTGATCCCTGTTACGCCAGCACCTTTTCTCCAGACTTTTAACAGGAAGCTAAGAAAGTCACAGCTATGAATTTAAAATTGGACTAAAAGTGCAAGTAATTTCCAGCGAGTGATGAGCGTATTACATTATTTCAAAGAAGTCCTGTTATATCTATGCTCCAAACCAAAATTCACCACATCTGCTGCTTCTTAAGGGTCATGCTCGTCTACAAATAATTGGCGTATGATGTACGTAGATAAGATTTCATTGAAATATCCTGTTTAAGGCGTGAATTTTTGTAGCCCAGGAGGATTATTGTTTCAAGCCGGGGTATGTCGAAATTTGTTAGTTTTATTGGCGCGCCTGAGTTTTACTGAAAGCTCTTTTTGAAAGTTGGCAGGTATGATTTAAATTTTTTAATTGTATAGGGTTGTTAACCCTATGCCCAACCCCCAACCTGGAGGACTAGGGTATCGATCTTAAATCTGTCTTGCTTGGGTGGCCCTACCAGGAGGCTTTAAGCATAATTTGGGCACGCAAGCCTCCAAAAACACCTTCAAGGTGTCGATGCCAGCGGGAGGCATTCGTTCAGTGTTACCAATATAAACTGTCAGTTGTAACCCTTCAGTTGGTCAACACGAATTTGCCCAAAGACTTGGAGCAAAGCACAATGTAAATAGCACTCCTGGAAAAAAAATACATATATTAATTCACTATTATAATGGGGCAAAATTAGGATAGTAGGCAGGCGTGAAGGTAGCAACGTCTCTGCTAAGGTAAGTAACCATATATAATAAAAGAATTCAAGTGCATGCTCTAATTGAATCGCTCGTTGTTGAAAGGCACTATGTCCAATTTTTAAAGTTTTGAGATAAACCCAAAAAACTGTTTTTCCGCTCTTGTACTGAAATATGAGACGTAGTGTTTTGTATGTGGAAAGTGAACACAAACGCCTAAATGAAAAAAAACAAAAAAGCATTGTTCTGTATGTTACTAACAATTTCATTGACAAAATATGTAACTGGACTTGTCCATTTCAACATGGAACAAGCAGAACCTTTGGCGAGGAATATCATTCACATTCTTAGTTTATTTCCTTTATTTCTAAATGAACATTTGTATCCGAAAGCGTGAAAAAAAAATGTAACATGAATGTAATAACTGTTATTTTCTTTGTGTTGAAACACGCTAACTGCTGGACTAAGTTTCTTTCAACACGAAACGGCTGTGGTAATAGCACAAGCGCTGCCATGACATGGTTCCATTCAACACCAAAACATGCATGTTGCTTCCTAGGAAGCTAAATCGCTGTAAAATGGACTTGTCAAAAATTTGGACTTAGTGCTTTTCAACAACGAGCAATTCAATTTATATAGTGTTCTAATTTGTATAGACGAGCATAATATTCATACTTAATTCACGAACCCATAAAAATAAAACTAACTAACCTCATATAATGAGATTCAAACTGCCAATGAAACTGTGAACACCAATTGTACGCGCTACAACATGTATGTAGTTAGATAACATTGTATATAAATGTAAACCTCAACTCAGTGATCACGATTTGATGATGACCGCTTGAAGATCGAAACACATAATCCTGATATTATAACAGTAATAATAATATTTTATGGCTCGGGTGCAAGCTTTGTTAATTGACACCCAGAAGGCAGCTTGCGTGTCGAATTTAATGCTCCTTGGAGCGCTATGTATGTCAAGGAGGTTAGATATCTAAGCTCCTTGACGCTATACCGCTTTCTAGTAGAGAAAATAGGAACTTGGTGTTGGCGGAAAATCCCTAGATTAATTCTGCCATTATGAACTCGGCCTACTGAATTCAAACGGGTTCTTTAACATGCCAACAATGTATGACATGAGTATCGTGATTTTTGTCGCCTTTCAAACATCACTTACGGTGGCCAGGAGCGAACCTGCAATCTTGGGGTTGGTAGTCCGACACTATAACCACTCACCCACCGTGGCAAGCATTATAACAGTGATCATAACTAATACAGTACATGTAATTATTTCCAGGAGTGTTATTTGCTTATTGCTCATTATATACAAGCACCCCACCCAGTCGTGTGACCGTCTAAAGAGCAAAACTGACACTTTAAGTTTTTGGAAATTATGGATTCTTCAAATTAGGTGAGAGTTACAATTATTACATTTACACTACATGATACAATGCATTCTATTCATTAAAGGTGTTGTTCAATTATTATTATTATTAATCTTGATTGGTCACATTGGAACACTTGAGTCGTTCCACAGTCACTTCTTTGAAGTTAGTTCTGCTTGATTCTTGCGCTCTTTCCAGTACTTTTTCATTCTTTCAGATCAGGATTTTCTCAACTTGTCTGAAATCTCCATAGGCTTTCTATGGGTCATTTCTGCAGAAAATTTGTGAGTTTTAAGAATGGTCTTAATTTTATATTTCTGCTCGGCATCTGTTATCTTGAGTCCAACTGTTTTGAGATCTTGTTGGATTTCTTGGATCCATTTTCCTCCAGTTTTCTTTCCTAGATTTCTCATCACCAGTTGGCGTACAATTCTGTTTTCTGGAAGCCGTAAGATGTGAAAAAAATATGAAATTCTTTTCTTCTTCATTGTGCTGTAGCAGGTCCGCTTTGGCTGGGATGACAAGTGAAACGGTATTTACTTTGCTCCACGTTGAGCGTACAAATGTAGCTGTTTCGCTAGCCCACCCTCTGCCTAAGCTATGTTGTTTTAATGGGCGCCAAGACCTCAATGCAATGTTGAAATCTAAATTTGTATTTAACAACGTCTAGCTCTGGCAGAACACCTTCAAGACTCTATTCACTCAGATCGTGGTATGATATGATCATTAACCCAACAAACAATTGTATCAGGAGAAGGAATTGGTCTATATCTAATGCTACCTACTGAAAGCAAAGATTGCATTGTAAAAGAAATGAATTTATTATATAAAACAAGAATAGCAAAATTAATAATAATAATAAGTTTAAAATTTAAATAGGAGCGTTGTGATTTTAATATTACCGATAGAAAATTACGTGAAAACGGAGTCTGATAAATTATTGATTTTACTCTTATTCCCAAGCTATGAAGTTACTGAAATATGAAATATAAAACCAAGAGAAATGAGAGATTGCGTATTTCTGCGTCATTCGCGCTTACCACTGGAAATTGCCGAAACATTTCCCTCGTACTGGATGATGCTGTGAGCTTCCCACAGTCTCCTGGACGTCGACATCTTCGTCGATATTTGATGAGATTCTGGTAGATTAGATAATTCTATGGTCCGTACCTCGGACCCAAACACTCGTACAACCGCACTGGTTAAGTTTTACAAAAGTTAGTCCTCCAATCCACGGAACATCGGAGCGATTCCCGCGTACAACCGTACTCGTTAAATTCTATACAGATAGTCGCTAACTCCACCGAACATCGGAGCCACTCGCACGCGCACCCATACTCGTCAAGTATTTCACAGATTGTCCTCGTTCCACGGCGCGTCGAACGATATATCCACCTGTCGGCTCCCCCACTCTTCATCCGACTTGTAGCTTGCGTGGTCCTCACTGATTGGCTGACCCACCACGCGATCTTCCCCTCCTCCGGGTCATTACACACGGCGCGGCGATGATGAAGTCGATTTCCGTTCCAACTATTCGCCTTTCCTGGACGCTGCGACCCAGGATTGCGTCATGCTTTCCGACAAGATTAAGCGTGTACTTGAATTCCCAGTGAGTCACGTCTCTCGATATACCCTAACTGACGAAAACTCCGTAAAATTCCGCAATCACATAATTTTCTATGATATTGTCGTTCGTAATAATTTGCTTGATAGCGTTTTCTAAGACATAGAAAACCTATCTGAATGCTAATAATTTTTATAAAATGCTCCGAAAATACCTTAATAATAATTATAATAAATTAATAATAATAATAAATTAACATGAAAAATTCTCTTGGCTGAACAATTTGCCACGTAAATAAATATAGAATGGCTTCCTACTGACTTATGCCAGTTGCATAAAAAACCCTCGAAAAACACGTTACAGTGCTGGTGATTGGATCAATCTCACGATAAGACATTTTCATTTGGGAGAATCCTCCAGACTCCCTCAACCTGATACTTTTTATTTATGTACTTTCTTATGATTCTTCTTTCCGTTTTGAGGAGCTGATCAGTTTCAGTTTTTAATTTGGAACAGTGTTTCACAAGCATAAGTTGCTTTAGGGAGAGTTACAGTTTTATAATATTGGATCTTAGTAGCTATTGATAGGCATATTTTATTATGTATTGACCAGGTTAGAGATTGTGCCTTTTTCATTTTATTTGTTCTATTTATCCAAGTTACTTTTTCGTTTAAGTTATGTGTGATAATTTCTCCATGTTACTTAAATTGAGGAACTAGGTTAATTATATGATCATTTATATAGACTTTATTTATATCTAAGGGTTTCATAGGCATGATCTCAGTTTTTTCAAAGGATATCAATGAAAAAGTTTGGGAATATAACAAAAACGTCCATTACCTATTTATTGACTTCCAAAAGTCCTACGACTCAGTCCACAGAGAAACGGTGTGGGAAATCATGGCAGAATACGGAATCCCACAGAAACTCATCAGCCTGGTCAAAATGTGTTTGGAGGAGACAGTGAGCAAAGGGACAAACTGTGGCTCCGTATCAGACAATTTTGAAAACAGAACAGGACTAAAACAAGGTGATGCGCTCTCCCCACTTCTCTTCAACATCGTTCTGGAAATTGTAATTCGGAAAACGAAAGAAGCTGCAACTGGAGACCTAGCAGATAACAAACACAACATCCTGGCATATGCAGATGACATTGTATTAATAGGAAATAATGGAGGAGAAATTGAAGCTCTATTCAGGAAATTAAATGAAACTGCTGCTAAAATAGGTCTAATGGTTAATGAAGAAAAGACAGAATACATGATCATACAGAGAGAAAACATGACTACAGATCAACGCAATAACCTTCATATAGGCAATTTTACCTTTAAGAACACGCCAAACTTCAAATACCTTGGGGTAAAGAAGACAAGTTGAACACCAAATTAGATTACGGAATGCAAACAAAGTTTACTTTTCCCTGCATAAATTACTTTCCTCCATACTGTTGTTGTTGTTGTTTCCTATGGCTAGCCCGGATTCCAATCCATCATCTTTCTTGCGTTCCAATCTATATTCTGGAACGTTTTTGCCAAAATTGTTACTCGTTTAGCACCACCCAGTGGACACGTACAGCTTAAGGTATGCTGCGGATGTGAGTAACTTCCTCCAAACTTTTGACCAGGAAAACAAAACTACAACTATACAACAGGATCATCAGGGCAGTACTGCTATTCGGAGCCGAAACATGGAGTGTGACCAAAAGGGAGGAATACCAACTTACAGTCTTCGAAAACAAGGTATATAGGAAAATTTTCGGCCCCATTTTTTGACCAGGAAACACAAAGATGGGTTCTCGGATCAAATCATGAGCTGTACAAGTTAGCCAATCAAGCCAGGGTAGTGAACATCATGAAAGCGAAACGGCTACAATGGGCAGGGCATGTCATCAGAATGGACACGGACAGAATAGTTCGCCAGGGGTACGAGAAGAAGATCGAAGATTCGAGACCCCCTGGAAGACCTAGGAGTAGATGGAAAGATGAGGTGACCTCTGACTGCAGACAGATGGGAATTGCTGGATGGGAGAATACTGCGCTGGATAGGAGGAAATGGAGGCAGATAGCAAGAGCGGCACGGAATCGTCACGTCCGAAAGAAACCAACAGAGTGAGTATGTGATATCTGTAATCCTACTCCTTGAGCAATTTCTTGGAGACTAGTGATCTGAGTACAAACCTCTTCCTTGTCTAGTGCTAAAAGAGCCAAGACATCTGCAAATCCTAAGCAGTTTATTTTTATTGATGGTTTTGTTCCACTTTTTATCTTAAGAGGGGTTTCCTTTTGCCAAACCTTCATGATGTAATCAAGAGCCACATTGAAAAGCAGAGGGGATAATCGATCACCTGGTCTGAGACCGGTTTTTACTGTGAAAGCTGTTTATATTTCTCCCCTAAATTTAACTTTAGAATTTATGTTTGTTAATGTTAATTGAATGATTTTTATCAATTTAGGATGGACACCGTATGATCTGAGGATTTTTAGCAGTGTCAGTCTATGAATACTATCATAGGCTTTCTTGAAATCTATAAATGAGTTGCTTATTTCTGTTTTTGTAATATTCCATTATTAATTTCAGGCTAAGGATTTGGTCTGACAACTTCTGTAAGGGCGAAATCCGCCTTGATATTCTCCAAGTTGTGGTTCCAGAATGTTTTTTAATCCTGTTGTAAATTATGCAAGAGAGAATTTTATATGTGCAGTCCAGAAGGGTAATTCCTCTGTAGTTATCTGGGTTCGTTTTGTCTCCTTTCTTAAATAATGGATGGATCATTCCTATGGTCCAGTGTGCAGGAATTTCTTCAGTAATCCACATTTTAACTAGATGTTGATGAAGATATATAATCGCAGGTTTACCAGCATTTTTCCAGAGTCCTGCAAAGTCTAAGTCTTTGCCACAAGTTTTGTAATTTTATTTGTTCAATTGCGAGTTCTACTTCATTGATGTTTGGAGGATTTATTAAATCAGGTGAAGTTAAAATAGGTGTATCAGTGTTTACTTGCTGGGTTTCCAGTGGATCATCACAATTTAACAGTTTCTCAAATGCTTCTGCATGGATCTCTGTATTTTCTTGGTTAGAATGTGCTAATGTTTTTGGTTTTTCAACATTAATGTTGGAGCTTCAAATGTTTTTAGATATTTACCAAATGTTTTGTAATAATCTCGAGATTGCTTTTTCTTGAAATCGTCTTCTATCATTTCCAATGTATTTTTTAGATGATTACGTTTCGTTTGTCTGATGATTTTATGGGTTAATTTTCTTTGTCTTGTTAGTTCTAAATTTGATTCTTCTGACTTTAGAGCTTGATGTTTTATCCATGCTTGGTGTCTTTTCTCTATTGCTTGATCACAATCTACATTCCACCATTCATGTTTTTTCCTTGGATTTATTGGTTATAACTCCTCTGCTATTGATTTTAATTTAGTGATTAATTTGTCCAATGCTTTAGTGTTGAGAGATTCTTCTCCTGTTCTTTCACAGTACTCTATATTTTTTATTAAGGTAGATGGATCAAATTTCCTCCTATTGTTATTATTAGTTTTTTTCTTGGCCATTGGAGTTAATTTTATTTTGATCTTTACCACATAGTGGTCTGATCCTGAGTCAACTCCCCTTAGAACCTTAACATTGTGAATTTCATGATGGTGAAATTTATCCATGCAGACATGATCCAACTGCCATTCACCCCTTCTGAAGTCAGGATATTTCCAAGTTTTCAATTTATGGGGTTGTCTTTTAAAACATGTTGATTTAGGGATTAATTTGTGGTTTCTACAAATTTCGACTAATCTTTGACCATTTTTATTGGTTTGTTTATGTGCTGTCCATTTTCCAATGATATCTCTACATCTTCTTTCTTGTCCAAGTTGTGCATTGAAATCACCAAGGAGAATTTTGATGTTTGATGAAGGGATGTTTATTAAAGTTTGATCCAAAAGAATGCAGAATTTTTGTACTTCTTCTCTGTCCTTAATGGTGTTTTTCCTTTTTTGTGATTAGTAGGAGCATGTGCGTTAATAATTGTAAATGTTTTATTTGCCGATTTCAAAGTTAGGGTTGTAAGTCTGGAGGATTCAGATTTAAATTCTGTTATCGAGTCAATGATTTTGAGATCTATTAAGAATCCGTTATCAAATTGTGGACAATTTTTCATTATAATTAGAAAGAGAAATCTTTAAATAATCCTTTCATTAATTGCTGTGAATTATGAGGAGAGTGTACTGTCGCAGGTGCCAGACGCTGTGAAGGCGCACTACAAGTGTCCTCCCCCTCTCGTCCCCTCGCTACGGGACGTGCTGCGTGAGGAGCGGGTCCTGGACGCGATGGGGCAGCGGGCGCAGAAGGAGGCGGAGGAGATGTCCCAGTTCGAAGGAGCTTCTCCCGAGGAGCAGGAGATGGTACACTTTACTTTTTATTTTATTGTTCAAAACCCAATCACTCGGCTGGGTTTCGCTTGATCGTGGGCTGTGGCTGCATGCGACAATGATGATGTAAAGATTAACTGGAGTGTTTTCCATTTTTAAGTCCGTATTGACGCTTACAATCGAAATAGTGAGTAAAAAAGTTTCCGCCCAATCAATACTTTTCACACTATAAATTTAATGTTTCTTTCTCATACTAGGGACATGTTTCAAACAATATTTGTTCTTCTTCAGCCTTATACAATTTATCAACATTATAACTTAAAGACATTTTGCATAATTAAAACATATGCACAATAGACAATTCATTATAGAGCATACAACTAAAAAACATAATGTTAAAAAACTTGGATAACACATTAAAACATTTGGAACTTCTTATTCCCATTTGTACTATATTCAGTTCTGAATGGCCTTGCTATGAAGGCTTAATTTAACGGTGCTAAGCAGTAGGTAAGAAGCTCAGAGTCATCTCCCTCTGGCTTATGCTTGCAGGTGATGTATTGATGGGCTACACAGGGCCTTTGGTTAAGTTGCTTTAACAGCTGCGTCATACGGATTGTTGGTGTTTCATATCCTTACAGTTTACTCCACAATAAACACCCCATGGCAGGATCGCCTTACCAAGCTAACTTAACCAACTTAACCAAAGGCCCTGTGTAGCCCATCAATACATCACCTGCAAGCATAAGCCAGAGGGAGATGACTCTGAGCTTCTTACCTACTGCTTAGCACCGTTCAATTAAGCCTTCATAGCAAGGCCATTCAGAACTGAATATAGTACAAATGGGAATAAGAAGTTCCAAATGTTTTAATGTGTTATCCAAGTTTTTTAACATTACTTTTTTAGTTGTATGCTCTATAATGAATTGTCTATTGTGCATGTGTTTTAATTATGCAAAATGTCTTAGATTAGTTATAATGTTAATAAATTGTATAAGGCTGAAGAAGAACAAATATTGTTTGAAACATGTCCCTAGTATGAGAAAGAAACAATAAATTTATAGTGTGAAAAGTATTGATTGGGCGGAAACTTTTTTACTCACTATTTCGAATGATGATGTAGTCAGAGTAAAGTGGAAGAATGTCATATTTGCTCCGACCTGACTTAGGCTGGGAAACGGAAATTGTTGATAATGATGACGATACCGTATTTCCTCGCATAATCGTCGCCACCGCGTAATCGTCGCACCCCACTTTTCAAACACTAAAATAGATTTATAAAATTTCATCGCATAATCCTCGCATAGCATGTTAGTATTTGTGCGCCAGTCAGTTGCACACGCTGCCGCGACTTTATAACCTGGCGCGACTTTGTCAGACGAAAAATATCTCGTCTTTATGCTTGCGGGCAATGAACTGTGACGCGAGCGGCAAGCTTCGTCACTTAGCACATTCCGCGAGCGTATAATCTGGCGTGATCTTGTCAGGAGAAAGTAATCTTGTCTTTATGCCTGCCGGCTATGAACCTCGATGCGAACGGCCAGCACACATTCCGCGAGCGTATAGGCCTAATCTGGCGTGGTCTTGTTAGGAGAAAGTAACCTCATCTTTAAGCCTGCCGGCTATGAACCGCGACGCGAACGGCCAACGCACATTCCGCGAGCTTATAGACCTAATCTGGCGTGAACATGTCAGCAAAAACCAAAAAGTAATCTCATCTTTAGACCTGCGGCCTATGAACTGTGACGCGAGCGCCCAGCGCACATTCCGCGAGCGTATAGGCCTAATCTGGCGTGGTCTTGTCAGGAGAAAATAACCTCATCTTTAAGCGTGCCGGCTATGAACCGCGACGCGAACGGCCAACGCACATTCCGCGAGCGTATAGGCCTAATCTGGCGTGATCTTGTCAGGAGAAAGTAATATCGTATTTATGCCTGCGGGCTATGAACGGCGACGCGAATGGTCAGCGCACATTTCGCGAGCTTATAGGCCTAATCTGGCGTGATCATGTCAGCAAAAAGTAATCTCATCTTTAGACCTACGGCCTATGAACTGTGACGCGAGCGGCCAGCGCACATTCCGCGGGCGTATAGGCCTAATCTGGCGTGATCTTGTCAGGAGAAAGTAATATCGTATTTATGCCTGCGGGCTATGAACCACGACGCGAATGGCCAGCTTCGTCAGCACATTCCGCGAGCGTTAACCAGTCGTGACCTTGTTAGGAGAAAGAACCCTGTCTCTGACTGCGGGCTATGACTCACGCCAGACTCATGCTACGCGAATGACTGGCCCGTGCAGCAAATAATGATACAGTATATTCTTTGAAATTAAATATTCTTCGCATAATCGTCGCACCCTGCTTTTTTCCGCGAAATTTTGGCAAAAAAAAGTGCGACGATTATGCGAGGAAATACGGTATGTAGTGAACTTGGTGGACCATCCCAAAGTGGAATGAGAAGTGGAACCTGTTACCAGCGGTATACTCAACCTCGTAATGCAAAACTGGGAATAGGTGGGTTTGATTCCCACCTCAAGTCATCCTGGAAGTGTTTTTCCGGGGTTTCCCACTCCTACTCCAGGTAAATGCCGGGATGTTTCCTAACTTATGGCCACGGCCACTTCCTTTCCCATCTTTGCCTGTATTACAAATACAACCATATAATACCAAATACCACCCGCCCCTGAATAAGACCCAAGCCCTTATTTTCAAGAACGTAATTTTAAAAATATAGTTTACTCAAAAATATTTACAATTTGCGAACTGTAATGCCTTGAATTGATACATTTCGATCAACACCCCATTTCCCAATTCCCTCCTTTTTGTTACGTATTTATAAAGATTTTTTCAGTTTACGGAAACTGTACCCTCAGTCCGCGGAAATCTCTACAAGCACCATTGCTTGTTATCAACACATTTTCCTTCTTTTTCCTATCACAAATACATGACTCGTTAATATCATATTTCCGACTGGCGGCACGATTTCCGATAGTTTCGGCTTTCCTCACAACTTTGTTTCTCACTCACAGTAAACGACCGCAAATGCTTTGTAGATTTCATGTTAACACTCGGAGAATGTGCGCGAGACTGTATGAAGCCGTTTACTTGCGGTAAAACAAAGTGCGCTGATGCCCGATCAACGTGTGTTCGGGAACGTAAATTTCGCAGAGGCTTAACTAAGACCCATGCCCAATTTTAGAAGTGATATTTTAGAAAAAACAGTGCATGTGGTATTCGGTATTATACGGTAATAATGTTATTGGTTTTACGTCCCTTACTACTGCGACTTTTAGAGACGCCGGGGTGCCGGAATTCTGCCCCAAAGGGGATCTTTTAACGTGCCAGTAAATCTACCGACATGGCTCCCTTGCATTTGCGCATCCTCAAATGCCAGCTGACTGTGCCAGGATTCGATCCTGCAACCTTGGGAACAGCAAGCGAGAGAATGTTACAGCTGAGCCATTCAGCCAGCCTATTACAAATACATACACTACTCTGTACACTTCAATAACACAGGTTGACACACCCAAGTACCTGGGGCTACATACAGTGCCCAAGCCCCACAAACGAAACAACAACAATGCTGAAACACTAATTGCTTATTTGCTAGTTTATTTTATGGACATAGTTTATGATATTCTTGCACAAGTTGTTTTGGCCTATGTACTGTTCAATGTTTTTATTTCTGACTAGCGGACCCGTGCGAGAAATCGCGCATGTTCATAAACCACACTTTCCCCAATAAGTTTATAACGAGAGACTTGAGGAGAAAAGTTGCTGTAACACTCACCGGTTATTCGATATTTATGAAATTACAAGATTTAAGTACTCTTTCCTTTGATTTACTGTTTCTGAAATCGATGCAAAATGATGAAAGAAAGACCCCAGGATGTTAAAATGACGTGAAACAGGCGTCACAGCGGCCAAAATGTGAAGTGAACAGCAATTATGGAGCATATTTTCCTACAGTGTGCAAATCGCACACTTCATACATTCTTTTTAAAGTCATTCTTTAAAGAAATTATAGATATTTATGAGATTAGAGTGAAATTCGTCACTGCTAATGTCTATTCGCTTTCATCTGAATGCTCATTTGTCATGATCGATCGGTTGTGAGTGCCGCACGAGGGATCTATACTGCTGAAATTATATATGTGTTTTTTATTATTATTATTTTTTAAATATTTGATATGTTTTGTTGGCTCTGGTGTTGCAGTGGCTGAGCAGTGTGGTGTCCCTTCAGACAAGCATCGCGTGCCACATGGAGACGCAGAAGCTGCAACAAGACCAGAAGCCAGTGGTGACCTCGAGTGAAAGTGAACCCGTTAAGATACAATACTCTCCCTCGGATAGTGGTCCGGCGCAGGCGCCGGGGCACCCAGTCGTCCTGAACGGTGCCATGACTAGTGCAAAGGTAGTGTTAAATGGACCCGTGTCCTTGTTGAAGGACAAGCAGCATCAGAACGGCGAGCTGAAGTGCAAAGACGAGTCGGCGTTTAGTAACGGCGTGGGGCAGGTTATTACAGCGAAAGTGAAATCTGGGTAAGTTCTTCTTCAAGACTCCTGTGACAATGTGTCTTGTTTGATGCCAATATTTCTCGTAGTGGAACCTAAAGGTTGGTTCACAATCGGCTCGGGAACGTGAACTTGTACATGCGTGCGCAATCAGCTGTCGCTTGTCTATACTAAGTTTGTTTACTCTACTGTGAGTACCGTATATACCCGAATATTACCCGCCCCCGCACCCTCATTTTTGGATGGAAATTTAAAAAAAACTGTTTTTGTTGTTGTTTTTGACACTTTATTTTAAACAAAAATGTATAATATTAACACTGTAATACAGTAAAACTCAGTTAAGAAGTTCCCGCATAAAATGTTTTACCACTTAAGACGTCTGATATTCTCGGTCCCGTGATCGGCCTCATAAGATACATGTATATTTTTCCCGTATAAAGTGTTCCTGCATAAGAGGTTTTCCCGGTTAAATAGATCAGATTTTGTATCCCCTTAAAGTATAAGACGTTCACTGGAGACAACTGACTTTTTTATAGAATCAAATCTCGCCAATCTCCGCGAAAGATACTTCCGGTGTTCCGAGTAAAAGAATACAGCAGTTCCGAATGTTCGCGGGTCTCCAGTGAATCGTCTGACCGGGCGAACTACGTCAAGGCTACATTACGTCACGCCATGACAGCAGCAGCTCATTGGACAGTGTTAACCTTGAAACATGTGTGAGGAGATATGGAAAACACTGGCTTCTGCCGGGAATACTTCCGCAAACTGCAAGAAAATTAAAACCGGGAAATACGACGAAGTAGAACAAGATCTGCTGGTATGGTTTAAACAGCAGCAAAGTTTAAACATTCCAGTGCGAGCGCCAAGTTCGGCTCGGTAAAACGGGAGATGGGCTGCTCGCGCGAACAGAACGACCGCAGCCCGTCGCAGACTGGGGTGGTCAAACTGAGGTCAATTAACTTCTCCATTTCGTGCGCCATGCTTCCAGCCCGCGCGGACTTTGTGGAAAATCACTACTGCTCACTTGCCCACCGCGGTAGATCGCCTTCTGTTTAAACAGGATGATGCAATATTACACAATACAGAGTTCGCAGCGGTCGGGCGGCCTAGTTTGTGCGGGCAGCCCGCTTCCTGTTCGACCGAGCCTTTACTGATGCCATGCTATCACGCAACTAATGAAACTCACGCTTGTGTTAGGTTTGCGCGACCGGTCAAGCCATTAGATGGAAATAAACAAGTAGGCTACACCCGAACAAGCACCATAATAGCGGATACTCGCACGTGGCGGGCAATTTAAATGTTAACATTTGGATGACTCAATACACGCACCCCAATTTTTCACGTTTGATTTTGTATAAAAATGTGCGGGTTGTATTCGGGTATATACGGTATGCGCTTTAAAATACTTTCTTGATGGTAATCGTAGATGATGACATCGCAATAGAGTACTTGGGCTACTCCTTCCGTACTTCACTTGTGCAGGCACAACGTATCTGATTGGCTCCGGGAAGCTCCGAGAACGTCAAACATGAAACTCGACCATGTTTGACGTTGACCTATCAGGGCTACTTTTAGTTTCTCATTCCTGGGCGATTGTGAACCAGCCTTAAGAGTTGGCCCTTTACACTCGGAACTCCAATCCCCCACATTACAAGTGGACCACACCTGCGGCAGCTATGAATCTAAAGTTTCCAATGTCCAGTAATGTAAGCCTGTTGTACAAGGAGGATTGTTCAAAAGAAATGCAATATTACCTCAGGTTACCACCCTTGGATGAGTAGACTGGCCGTTATATCATTCATGGTGTAGGGGAGCCAAGTTCCGATAGTGCAGCTGTCTTAAGGACGGTTGTCTCTGTTCACTTCTTATCCTGGAGGCTGGGCTGTAGTTGATGTGTGTTTCTACCCAAACACCCGAGCCATACCAGGAAATAGGTAGTTTGTCATTGGGTTCGTAATCAGCACTATATTCTCAGTCTGGTCAGTCTTTTTCTTTTTCTTTAGCATTTGTCCCACAAATTAGCAGTGTCTGCTTTTTGTCGCCATATTACACGATATAGGTTATGAATATTCCTGAATGGGAACATGATGTTATTTCCGTTCGAGCAGATGAATTATCAATTACAGTGGAATCTTGTTAGCACGTTCTCGATAACGACGTTTTCCCGTCTAACACGATGATTTTCTCAAGTCCCAGCCCCATTCCTACTAATTACATGTTGATATATCCCCTTAATACGTTTTCTATTCCCGCTTACGACGATCAAATTTCCGTTGTACTATGTGTTAGGGAACCGGATTTTATTCTTATTTTATTATAAAATTCGGCATCTTGAAAACACGATGCAATATTGCTTCCTATTCTCTGATAGTTATTGACAGTGTAGACGATTAGTGTGTTTTGACGGTGTGGAAGTGGCTTGAGGTATGACGCAACACAGAAGATAGCTGACGGTGTAGAAGTGGCTTGAAAGCTATGATGCAACACGGAAGATAGCCGACGTCTCTCTCTCGCGCCAGTAGAACATGCCACCTATAACACGTTCTTTGTTTCAAAATACACCACAGATTGGCGTGCGTATGCCGGCCGACCACTAGTGTCTCGTCCTTCCGTGAATGCGGCAGCGTGCGTTTGACGACCGGCCGCCCCGTCATCTGTCGCGTAGCGTGAGTTATATAGCCCGTGAGCACAGAACCTTTAAACAAGGTCACGTTGCATATTTTGCGGCGCATCGCTTTAGTATGATCGCATTTTTGTGGGCGCGCAGAATCGCTTTCAATACGATATGCATTTATATGTTCCTGAACACCAGTTTGGATACGATCCGATCCCACAATTTTACAGTATAGACCTTGAAACTCAATACAATCTGATTCCCGCAAATACGCATTACATTACCGAAGAAGTTGTGAAACCTAGTGATAATTTTTTTTGCGTCGTATTGAAATAATGGAGGTGGCGCTCCAAAATAGGAGATCCTTTGTATAATCCTCACCTTAAGTGCGTGGATGTAGGTTTTTTTTTCTGTACTCGCGCGAGCATATCTTACCTCAAAGAAAACTTCGGTTATATCCAATCGTTCACGCCAAAGAATATGGCACTTCTTTTCCACAGAATATCAAGAAAAACATGTATTTAAGCCGAAATCAATTATAGAAAACTAAATAATTCAACTCGTACTACAGTACTTCAATTACGAGTACGGTACCGGTATACGGTAGTACATTATTCTCTTGTTTTCATTGCTCTCGTTTCTCTGTGCTGTATAAACTAGTTCTGTATTGCAATAATTCTGTAGGCTGTTTAAAATTGTATATTCGATAGTACGTACTTCCGATTATCACGTTTTTTACTTTTCCCTCACTGAAACAAGTTAATGATGTTTAATTATCATTTTTCATTAGTACGTTTTCCCGCTTTTTACGTTCAAATTTTTTGGTCCCCTGAAAAACGTACTAACGAGGTTCCACTGTAATATGATAATATTGGTCCGGTTAACTCAAACAAGCTTGACTTCCGTAGCATATTGGCATCACTCGTGACGTCAATACTACTTGTATTTTGTGTATTGTGGTGGCCTTCTCAGTATGTGCTAGCCATGCGTATTGGTGAGGTGTGTCTGTACCAACTGACGAGCCCAACGGCACACTGGGGCGAAACGCTGGCATTTTATGTTTGAGTTAACCAGACCAATATTATCATATTAATTGATAATATTACACGATTGTGCGCCATGTCAGGATGACGTCGGGCAATTTTTAAATCGTCATGTAGAGTGGCAAGCCAACGCTGTCTCGGTCGTCCTATTGGTCTCTTCCCATCTATCCGCAATGCCAATGCAGTGTGTGCAACTGTTGTTTCAGCAGCTCGTAAGACGTGGCCATACCAGCGGAGACGGCTTTCCCTCATCTTTTCAGCAATTGGTGCTACTCCATATTGCTTGCGAATGTCATTATTGCTGATATGATCACGGAGTGTCAAGCCAAATGCTCATGTCTCCATCACACCAAGTTGCTGTTCCAACCAGAATTCTGCCCCCATACGGAGCAACGGGACGGACCGCAGACTTTATTAACAAATTCACAAAGAAATTTGATACAATGGTCCGGCTAGCTCAAAACAGTTGCCAGCGTTTCGCCCCAGTGTACCAATGGGCTCTTCAGTTGGTACACTGGGGCGAATCGCTGGCAACTGTTTTGAGCTAGACGGACCATTGTATCAAATTTCTTTGTGAATTTGTTAATGTACATAGCTCAATCGGACAATTTTACATCCTGTTTCCTACGGGAACAGATATTTCCGCAGACTTTAGCCGGTCTGGAATCTTCTTATCACACAAAGAGCGCCACTTGAGCCATGCGCTGCTCACGTGATGTGATATTTCAGGTCTGAGGGCTCCATCTGCAGTAACAGTCGAGCCAGTGAGGGGTAGAATCTCCTCCTTGTGCCATATCCTCATTGGATGTTGGCTGTCATCACGGCCATTCCTTGCTATCTTTTAGCGACTCGGAATAGTGCAGGTTCTCCACGTTCCTCGGCCTCTCATCGTCATCATCTTGCACAGTTTCCAGCCACTGGCCGGGTCTGTTTGGAACACAAGCCTCTCCAACGTCTTCTGTCTTCCCACCATCTCTCAGCCTCCACCCTTGTCCAGTCTTCTCCTCTCTTCTTCACGCTTTCTGCCACCCCCTTCAGCCACCTGTCTCTCGGTCTCTTTCCTTCCCACTTCGTCTCGTGTACTCTCCTGGGTATCCTCTTCTCCTCCATTCGTTTTACATGTCCATACCATCTAAGTCTAGATTTCTCTATACCATCCTGTAATGGTTCCTCCTTCATCAATTCTCTGGTCCTCTCATTTCTTATTCTGTCCATCTTTGTAGCTCCAATACTGCTTCTTAAGAACCTCATCTCACTGGCCTGTATTTTGCTCTTCTCCCTTCCTTTCATAACCCAGGTCTCCAAGGCATTCGTAGGATATATGATCTTTTTGCTGTTCTGAGGGACATCCTTGCTCCATAACATGCTTCTCACACTCCTCCGAAATGCTTCTGCCTGCCTCCCCTGCTCATTTATTTCTCTATCGTTTCTTGTATCAGGCTTCCCAGATACTTGAAACTCTCCACTTTCTTCAGCTGTTCGCCACCAATTGTTATCCCCGTTGTGGTTCTTTCCTTCTTCCTTGTTGTGATCACCATCTCTCTCTTATTTATGCTAAATTTCATCCCATATCCTTGTATTATTCCTTCCCACACGTCCAACTGTTCCTGTACCACCTCCTCCTTGTTTCCCCAAATCATCAAATCATCTGCAAACATCATTGCTTTCATCTTTCCTTCCCCCAATTACTTGTGCCACTCGGATCATTATGTCATCCATCACCACAATGAAAAGTAACGGTGACAGTGCACTTCCTTGTTTCAGGCCGTTTCTCTGTTCCAACCAGTCTGATCTCTCTCCTCCCACTTTCACACAGCTCATGCTTCCCTTGTACATCTCCTTTATCCTCTTTATAGTCCATTTCTCTACTCCTCTATCCTCCAAGGACCTCCATACTTTGTTTCTGCATATACTGTCATATGCTTTCTCAATGTCCAGGAAGGCCATCAGTAGATCTGTTCCATACTCATAGTGCTGTTCTTGTAACTGCCTTACAGCAAAAATCAAATCCACTGTGGACCTTCCTGCTCTGAAGCCATGTTGTTCTTCCCTCGTCCCTCCTTCTATCCTTGTCCTAATTCTCTTTTCCAAAACTTTCTCGAAGATCTTTGCACACTGACTCATCAGTGTTGATAGTTTCTGCAATCTGTTCTACTACCTTTCTTGAAGATCGGGACAATTATTCCTTTTTTCCAGTCCTCTGGGGTCTTCCCTTCCTTCCATGCTGTCTTCATCACTCGGTACAACCACTGTATCCCCACCTCTCCTGCTGCTCTCACCATCTCCACGCTCAACTCATCCACACCCGGTGCCTTCCCTCCTTTCATCTTGTTCACTGCATCTTCCACTTCTTTCCATGTTAAGTCCTTTTCTGTTGGCAGTTCACCTTCCTCTTCCCCGATTTCTTCCTCCTCACCATCTTTTCCTTTTGGGTTCAGAAGTTCTTCAAAATATTCTTTCCACATTTTCTTCAGTTCTTCCCTATTTTCTATCTCTTGTCCCCTTTTGTTCACCATTCTAACATAATCCGTAGGATCCTTCCCCCTCTTATTTTTTACCATCCCATACAGGACCTTTTTTGTACCTTCACTATCCTCCATCATCTTTGTCCACTCTTCCATCCACTTTCTTCTCTCCTCAGCCACTACTCTCTTCGCCTTCTTCTTTCTTTCCTGGTACTCTTCCCTTGTCTCTACCGTCCTATTTTGATACCACCTCCTAAAGGCTCTATTCTTTTCCCTTACTATATCTTTTGTCTTCTCATTCCACCATGGTGTTTCCTTCCACCTCTTCTTACTACTTGTCCTCCCACATACTGCTTCTGCTGCACCTACTAGTGTCTTCTTAAATCTAGCCCATTCCTCTTCCACCCCTCTTTCTTCATCTGTTGGAATTCCTTCCTTTACCATTTTGAGGTACTCGACCCTTCTATCCCCTTCTTTCAGTTTCCATATCCTTATACGTCTTTCCTGGTTCTCAGTCCCTTTCTTCTCCTTACTCCCTCTCAGGTTCATTACCAGCAATCGATGGTCGCTATCCAGGTTCACCGATGGTATAAACATGATGTCCGTGATGTTCTTATTTAGTTCTTTCTCATACAGTATATAGTCGACCACCGACTTCCTGGTCAAGTCATCACTGTACCATGTGATTGTGTGGCTCTCTCTTTTCTTAAACCAGGAGTTCCCAACTAGCAGGCTGTTCCTCTGGCAGAAGTCCAACAGTCTCTTTTCTTCCTCATTTCTTCCGCCCCAACCCTCTGGCCCCAGAACACTCTCATAACCTTGTCTTTCTCTTCCTACATGGGCATTCAGGTCCCCCATAACAATCATATTTCTTCCTACCTGCTGCTTCTGCAATTCCTCTTCAAACTTCTCCTTCTCTTCAGAGGCGCAGCCTACTTGTTTCTACGGTCTCTCCCCTCAGTGCTACTTTCACTTTCATCATCCTATCACTTATTCTCCTCACTTCTTCTTTTAAACCATCTCGTACTACTACTCCCACTCCATTCCTCTTTCCCTCTTCGTTCCCACTCCAGTAGTCTAGCCTTTTCTCAGTTCTCTCCTTCCTTCCCCTTTCCACTCGGCCTCTAACGAGGTAATATTTATTTATCATTGCGAATTGTAACTGCAACCACCAAAGGTTGCTATACTACCGAGGTTTGAGACAGGAATAAGGGAGTGCCAGGACTAGCCTGTGGTGTGGAGCGGAATGTACCTAAGGTTTATTTTCCTTCCGGCTCATAAACCAACAAACGTGAGGTAGCTGAAGGTCGGAGCACAACTAACTGCTGCTACAAGTTACACTTGACTCGTAGTAACCGCCAGTTTGCCACACTAAGTCTTGGTGGATTATTTGAATGATAATGTTTCCAACACCAGATTTGTTTCTGTAGGGGTGGCAACTTTCTGTGTGTTAAATCATTCAATATTGAAAGAAAATTTTGAAAGTCATTGTCATCTTCATCCACGTGCCTCATACCTTGTTTCCAATGTCTTGGTGCGTGTCAATTGCACAGTTACAGTCAAGAACAATAAGTCATTGAAGTAAACCAGTCTTGCTCCACGGCAGGACACCGGTTAGATGTCAAGTTGATATGATTTCCAATTTTGAAAATTTGAGGGTTTGATATTGCACGAGGGATGTGAGACTGTCATTACGTTGCAATCATTAGGACACCGTGGGAGTTGGTAACGTGTGTGTACACCCAGAAACGAAAGGCAGCATAACCTACCCCCACTTATGTTTTACGTCTGCAGCAAGACATGAATTTCATCAGCAATCATTACAGTTGAGTTTCAGTGTCTGCGGGAGTGGGGTGTTGGAGCTGCAGTCAGCATTTTGTCTCTGTATATCGCGCGTGGTGGGCCAATGACGTCATTGAAAATATGATGGGAGGAGTTTCTTACCAACCTTGACTGAAAATGCCTGCATCGCAATTTGAAAAGAGAAAATGTGAGAATATGCGGAACAATTGTAGGGGCTCTAAATACACTTTGGCACTTAGTTTCCTTCTACTGTCATTTGTCGTCTTTTCTACGAAGTCTGCAAGAAATTTAATGTACAGTAGGTTACCTGAATGCTGATTGTTATGTTGTTTGCTGTATCTTGCAGGACCACATCGATACTCCAGTCTCGTCAAGGCTGCACCCTGCCATCGGTCGGCAAGGTCGCGGTCGTCACCACATCGTCTTCTGTGACGACGCAGAGCAATGCCAAGGTCGTCGCTCTGCGTGCTAGCGGTGAGTACCATCATTGTATGCATTGAGAAAATTGGCTCAATACTATGTCATCACAAGGTACCAGATATTTAGGTTTTCAAAAACATAAAATAGTTTCTTTTTAGGTTTTTATGTTTAAAGTGCAGCAACAGTTGACATAAAGTGTGCAAAGCTTAAAATTAATGCCTAATAATGAGAAAATGTGATTGCAACGAGAGTGTAAATATTTTACATAATGATAATGACTTTTATCAAATTATCACTGAGAACTTCACACTTTTAGGCAATATTGTTGTTGTTGTTGTTGTTTGAGTCTTCAGTCTTTTGACTGGTTTGATGCAGCTTTCCATGCCTCCCTGTCCTGAGCTAATCATTTCATCTCTACATAGTTACCACACCCTACATCCGAGGCAATCTGTTTAACATATTCTGACCTTGGTCTACCCCTACAGTTCTTGTCCTCGACCCTTCCTTCCATAACTAAGCTTGCTATTCCTGGGTGTCTTAGTATGTGTTCTACTAACCTTTCTCTTCTCTTCATTAGCAGTCGCCAGAAACATCTCTCCTCTCCCACTAGTCTTAATACCTCCGTTTGTAACCCTATCTACCCATCTGATCTTCATCATTCTCCTGTAATACCACATTTCAAATGCTTCAATTCTCCTCTTTTCTGCTGCACCAACAGTCCAAGATTCACTTCCATAGAGCGCTACGCTCCAGACAAAGGTATTCAAAAATGTCTTCCTAACACCTCCTTAAATATGATAATTATTCTAATTCAATAAAACCAAGGATGTCAGAGGTGATTTTCACACTGTAGGCCGATTAATTAACTTTGTTTATTTAGAATATAGGGATCATGAAAACAATTCCCACTATCTTGACCGTGGGCTTTAATGTAATGTATATTGGTTGGGACGGGAAAGTTATATTGCCTCCTTTGCCTGTTATATTTAAACAGAACCTCCCCTACTGAATTAAGCTATGTATATGTTTATGCGCAGGCCGAAGTGGCTCGTTGTCGCCAACGCTGGTGCTGAACTCTGTCCCTGCGGGCAAGGGATCCCTGTGCCAGCTGAACGCCCAGTTGCAAGCCGCGCTGTCCGGCAGCCTGGACGTTACCAAACTGGACGACAGACTGGTGCACCTCCTGGCTTACCAGCGACTGCAGCAACTCTTCCCAGCCAACTCGTCGCATCCCCCGAGCTCGTCCCCCCGCGCGGCCCCGCAGCCTGCCGCTCTTCCCAAGGAGGGTCAGGTGCAGGCACGGGCTCTCCTGTGTCCACTCGCCAACAAGGGCAGCCCCTGCTCCATGTCGTACCGCACCCTCACCGTCGGCACGGGTGAGAGACACTTATACATTTAGTAGGGGACATGTGTAAGAATCCAATGTTATATTCGTGTATATGCAGTAACATTTGTGTGTTAAAATACAATATCCAGGGATTTTGTGTTTCGGACTCTTTCATTGTCGTTTAGGCCTACTTAGGACGACGGGGCTCGTATCTACTCTTTGGTAAAGTTATTGCTTTCTTCTTCTTCTTCCAATAGTCCCTCATTTTCTGACTATGAGTCGGTCTTCTTTCTTCTGTCCACTTAACTCCTGTAGTCTTCTTACTTGTTAGGGACGTTGGGAAAATGCCCTGTCAGATGACGGTCACAAGTTTGTTCCAGTGGGATATGTTGTACTTCCATACCTGACCTAACGCAATTCATTTGTTCTTAGAAGCCTTGCCTCTTCCTGTTACTGTGAATATCCTGTTGGTGAGTCTTTCAGAATCCAAACGTGCCAAGTGTCCATAAAAGGTCAGGCGTCTTTTCCTTATAGACGCTATGATGTCCTCCTGGTGTTCATACAATTCATCATTATGCCTCCTTCTAATTGGACCTAATATCCTCCTCAGGATCTTCCTCTCTTTTTACTCCATTTTTCTGAGTGGACCCTATCTGACATTATGCATTAAACTCGGCAGATTACCAGAGTCCTAAGGCATTCGGGAAGCACTTCCCAGGGCCCAGATTCAAATAAATCAGTTCAGAAAAGACAACAATGTGTAGTCCCTGGTCCCTCCCAGCAGAACACTTTACGTATGTTTCTCTGTTGCCAGGTGCTGACAATGACGTGGTGTTGGTCAACTACGGTCACTGTAACTTCGTCTCTCCTAGACACGCTTCCATCTTTTTCGATGAGGTGAGTAGGTGGACACTGTTGAGACCGCAGTCAGGACTCCTACAACCAAATCCAGGCCAGCTATCTGAAAGATTCGGAGTATTCGACGTCATATTGGTCCGTATTGACATATAATCCTATTTGTCTGATAATCTTTTTTTATCAGTCAAATAGGATCTGAAAGATTCTGTAAAAATCCACTGAAATGGCGAATTTACAAAAAGAAAAGATGACGAATTATGACAAATGTATTTTTGCTCATCACCAAAATGTTGAATTCACAATATTTTGAATTTTGGCTCCATCGGATATACTATAACGTCTAGCAGTCCACCAAACGTGATTATCACCACCATCAATAAACCAAGTCTCAAGTAGAGCTTTCTCAGTGTTGCCATATTAACAATTAATATTGTAGCTTTCAGTTGGTCAATACAAATCATTGAAATTGCTGGAATATGTGAATAATCCTAACTGCGGTCTCATCTTCTACGATTGCTGCAAGAGGAGCTATTTCTATGTGTTCTCGTTTCTCTGAGTGTTAAGTGGAAGCGATGTTATTCCAGACGACAAAACATTACGAGTTGTTGAACTACAGTGAACATGGCACGACGGTGGACAATGTTCTCTACTCCTGCGACTTCTCGGAGAAGTTGTCGGGCGGCGAGAAGATCAAGGTACATCCCATCGAGCAGGCCATTCGCAGCATCATCGACAAGCGGAGAGGGCTGGACTTTGCGGACGAAGGGGAGGAGGACAAACCGCCGCATGCGAAGATGGTGGCTACTTCAGGGAAGGTAAGGTGTTACACAGTGTAGCAAATATCCTTAGATCAGGGTCAAACCCCTCTTGCGAAACATGAAATATCTACCCCCCCCCCCTCTTATTCTTCTTTCCGAATGAGGGGGCAAGCACTATCACTTTCATGGGGTCTCGACTCATAAGCCACTTATCTATGGGTAATGGTGTTACTTGTATCAGTTTATTGTAAATCTGGCTAACCACTTCCGCTGAAAACGCACTAGAATTCACCTGTTCACTCACTGTCTTGGAACTGGCTGCAAAAGGCCTGGCTGAATTCGAGTCGAAAATGACAGATATAGAAGAATGTATTCTTGTAAGGAAGTGGCGGTCACATTGAGTTAGTGGTTGTTAAGTGTTTGGTAAGGAGGTATCGCTACGAGTGCTGTGTGGGAAATGTTACCCTACACCTTTCCTGCTGGCAGGATCTACTGGTCAGTTCTTGTGAAATAAGACAGCAAAAGTAAGGGTCTATTAGTCGTGAATGGTCGTGGGAGCTTCCTGCCTCATGGATATGAGGATAGTAATATGTGTTACAGAATATGAAATATAGATATTTCTGTAAACAAACAAACCACGGTCTAGCTGCCATTTTGTAACCCCGCCCACTTGGGATGAGTGGAGGGGGCCCTAATCCTAGAGGTCCGGAAAGAGGAATACAGGTTGCATAGGGATTGTCACTAACTAAAAGATGAAGTTAAGTTTAACATTCTCTCGTATATTCTTTAAAATGCTTACAAAGTTTAGACTTGAAACTATGCCATGCCCATTACATTTAAATTGAATTTAATTTGGTTTATTAAAACTCAGCAATTCTTCTAGGTTTGTGCCGTGTTTTGTGTGGGGTTTCGCCTAGGACACCAAGCTGGCTCATCGGCGGGCTATTGGTGTCCCCGCCCGGACCTCCACAGGTGTAACGAACTGCGCGCCACCTCCTTTTATATTAGGTTCAACAACACCACTTGACTGCGAGAACTAAAAGCTCAAGCAGCCTTAACCTCCCTATGAAGGCTTCCAAAAAGTTGGTATATTGCTAATTGAGCTTTTAGTTCTCGCAGTCAAGTGGTGCAGTTGCACCTAATATAAAGGGAGGTGGCGCGCAGTTCATCACTCCTGTGGGGGTCCGGGCGGGGACACCAAGAGCCCGCCGATGAGCCAGCTTGGTGTCCTAGGCGAAACCCCACACAAGACACGGCACAAACCTAGAAGAATTGCTGAGTTTTAATTCACAGGCCGTGAAAGCCAATATACCATCTTTTCCTACAATTCTCAATCTGGGGACATTGTCGCTTGATGCTCCAACAGTAGTCACCCATCATACTGACATCCCATCTACCTTGATAGCTTGCCCCCATGACCTTCAAATCTTGGTGGAATCGCTCGCCCTGTTCATCGCTAACAGCACCAAGATTTTCTGGAAAGTTAGCAAGATGGCTATGTAAGAAATGCAGTTTGTTACTCATGTTACAGCCAAGCTTTTTAAAGCTCTCTAAGAGTTGTTGAACAATTTCGACGTAATTCTGGGCTCGTGTATTTCCTAGAAAGTCCTTGTCAATACTTTTGAATTCCAACCAAGCATTCTTTTCAAGTTCGGTCATTGTTTCTATGAAACGTTCATCTTTAGAGATGTGAATTTGCCTATTTTATTCCTGTGTTTAGAAACGTAGGCTTTTGAGATATAAATCCGTTTTAGGTTCTTTTAGGCTAGATTTCGTTGGTTTTATTGTGTCTATAAATGCCTATTTCAAGGGGTTGTGCCTATTTGGAGTATAATTGCCTATTTGAAGCCTTTTGACTGTATTTTAAAGTGCATTATATTGCAGCTGGTGTGCTCGACAGAATTATATTCTCATTTCTCAATATGTGTGTACCCCACGAACAAGAATGGGAATTCTCGGAATTCACCAGAAATAGCGCCTGGGATCTCGATATTAAGCCTCCAAACTTAACAACCCTTCGTTTTGTATTTCGCTTTCCTTTTATTGAAAATTTACCCGTTAATATGTGTGTGAATTAATATCATAAACTTTATGCTGATTGAATTACAAAAGAACTAACTTAGTGCCATGTTTTCGCGTTTTTTCAATCTCGATATTAAGCCTCCAAAGTTAAAAACTCTTCGTTTCAGGTATCGTTCCCTTCAAAAGCAGCGTTAGGTTGGCGCTGCAACCTAACTGTGAATTAATATACAGTATATCCTGTACGCGCCTGAGTGTTGAATGGGCAGGCAGTTAAAAGCAGCCAGGAGGGATACGATCCGGCTGGCAGTTAAAATGCCGCGGCGATCACAGTGGGTTGGTGCTGTAACCTATCTTGTGTTGAATGGACAGGCAGTTTAAAGTAGCTTGGAGGGATGCGATCTAACTGGCAGCGAGTGTAGCATGGCCTCTTACCGAGATAGATGGAAACTTGGTGGTCCCGTCTTGAACTACTGTTGCCATGCAGCCAGGAGGAATGCGATCCAGCTGGCAGTGAAAATGCCGCGGCGATCACAGTGCGTTGGTGCTGTAACCTATCTTGTGTTGAATGGGCAGGCAGATTAAAGCAGCCAAGAGGGATGCGATCCAGCTGGGAGTTAAAATGCAGCCGCGATCAGTGCGTTGGTGCTGTAACCTATCTTGTGTTGAATGGACAGGCAGTTTAAAGCAGCCAGGAGGTATGCGATCCAGCTGGGAGTGAAGATGCGGCGGTGATCAGTGCGTTGGTGCTGTAACCTATCTTGTGTTGAATGGACAGGATGTTTACAGCAGCCAGGAGGGATGCGATCCAGCTGAGAGTGAAAATGCAGCGGCGATCAGTGCGTTGGTGCTGTAACCTATCTTGTGTTGAATGGACAGGCAGTTTAAAGCAGCCAGGAGGGATGCGTTCCAGCTGAGAGTGAAAATGCCGCGGCGATCACAGTGCGTTGGTGCTCTAACCTATCTTGTGTTGAATGGGCAGGCAGTTTAAAGCAGCCAAGAGGGATGCGATCCAGCTGGGAGTTAAAATGCAGCCGCGATCAGTGCGTTGGTGCTGTAACCTATCTTGTGTTGAACGGACAGGCAGTTTAAAGCAGCCAGGAGGTATGCGATCCAGCTGGGAGTGAAAATGCGGCGGTGATCAGTGCGTTGGTGCTGTAACCTATCTTGTGTTGAATGGACAGGAAGTTTACAGCAGCCAGGAGGGATGCGATCCAGCTGAGAGTGAAAATGCAGCGGCGATCAGTGCGTTGGTGCTGTAACCTATCTTGTGTTGAATGGACAGGAAGTTTACAGCAGCCAGGAGGGATGCGATCCAGCTGAGAGTGAAAATGCAGCGGCGAACAGTGCGTTGGTGCTGTAACCTATCTTGTGTTGAATGGACAGGTAGTTTACAGCGGCTTGGAGGGATGCGATCTAGCTGGCAGTGGGTGTAGCATGGCCTCTTACCAAGATAGATGTAAACTTGGTGGTCCCGTCTTGAACTACTGTTGCCATGCAGCCAGGAGGAATGCGATCCAGCTGGCAGTGAAAATGCCGCGGCGATCACAGTGCGTTGGTGCTGTAACCTATCTTGTGTTGAATGGACAGGAAGTTTACAGCAGCCAGGAGGGATGCGATCCAGCTGAGAGTGAAAATGCAGAGGCGATCAGTGCGTTGGTGCTGTAACCTATCTTGTGTTGAATGGACAGGCAGTTTAACCCCCTTAGCGTGTACGGCGCAACGGTGCACCCACTAGCTTGCTACGTTCACAGCGTGTACGGCGCCAGGGTGCGCCGTCGAATTTGAAACGGCTGCTGCGTGGTTTTCGTAATAGTTATTTATTTGGTCGCTAGATGGCAGGAAGATTCAACTTTCAGCTACACTTTGAGCTACTTATTATTGCCAGCAGGTGTCGCATATCTTCACATACATTTATTTTTCAGATCCCTGCACACGTGTTCCCGCTCAAGCGGATCGTCAGTTTGCTTGTAAGCATGGCAGGTTTTAGCGGAGTTATTGATGACAAAGAAATAGCTAATTTGCTCGATAATAGTGCCAACGAAAGTGATTCAGAGTGTGACAGTGATATAGAGGATGAGTTTGCTATAACGTCCAGTGAAGAGAGTGACGCTGACGATGTAATTCGTGATAACACCCCAAGAAATACGAACACATGGGGCGACTGTGATATCGTAAACCCGCCGATACCTTTTGATTGTGACAGTGTGTGTGAAAATAAAATGGATCCAGCTGAAGGAACACCGATTGGCTTCCACGAAATGTTTATAGATGATTTACTAATAGACCTAATCGTTCGTGAAACCAATGCGTACGCTGATAAATACTTACAGCAACATAGATTACGCCTCCAATTACTAAAGAAATCTCGGCTCTCCAACTGGACCCCTACTAATTCCAATGAGGTAAGGGTGTATCTTGCACTTCTTATACTGATGGGTATTGTTCAGAAGTCTAGCATAAAGCTATATTTCAGTAGGAAATACCTCGTTGAAACCCCTTTCATTCCAAATGTTATGTCAGAAGAGAGATTTTCCTTGCTCTCTAAATTTCTTCATTTCACGGATTCCGACAATAAAATTCAGAAAGAAAAGTACGGACGGATCTATAAAATAATTCCAGTAGTGCAACATTTTCAAAATAGGTTTCAGGGTAACTACAGTCCAGGAAGGGAGATATCTGTGGTCGAGTCCTTGTTATTATGGAAGGGAAGGCTGTCTTGGCGCCAGTATTTGCCACTAAAGAGCGCGCGGTTTGGTATAAAATTATTTGAACTATGTGACAGCACTACTGGGTATCTCTGGAATTTTATAATATATACAGGTGCAGGGAGCATATTGCAATGTGATTTGACAAAGCCTGATGATCCACTATCCACTAGGGTTGTTTTGTGCCTGGCTGAACAATTATTAGATGTAGGAAGATGTATTTATATGGACAATTTTTATAGTAGCCCTGATCTGTTCTTGCGCTTGACTGACAACCGTACTGATGCCGTAGGGACTGTAAAGGTTCCAAGAAAGAAAATGCCACAGATATTGAAGAAAAAGTTGAAAAAGGGGGAAACAGTGAGTGCTCAAAAAGGCAAGTTGATAGCGCTGAAATGGATGGACAAGCGGGACGTTGCAATGTTAACTACATGCCATGGGGACACACGCACTACCGTATCAAGGTATGTGAAGGGGGGACAAGAGGAGGTGGAGAAACCTAAATGTATTATTGGATACAATAAGTTTATGGGTGGGGTAGATCTAAAGGACCAAATTTTAGAGGCATTTCTTTTGGAAAAGAAACAAACTAAAGTGTGGTACAAAAAACTCTTCCGACACCTCATCAATGTGTCGATACTAAATGCCTACATAATGTATAATAAAGCAGGATTCAAAGGGACACACTTACAATTCAGGATAACATTGGTGGAACAAATGATAGCAAAATACTTCGACAGGAATGTTGGGAAAAGGTCAGGCAGACCATCTGATGTGGACTCAGACGCGACACGACTTACGGGACGACATTTTCCGGCCGAAAACAATGGAACTGCGTACAAATCCATTGGAAGGAAGAAATGTGTAGTGTGCACAAAGAAGGGACAGAGGAAGGAGACAAAGTATCACTGCAGAAACTGCCCAGGAATGCCGGGGCTTTGTGTGGACCCATGCTTTGAAATCTACCACACCAAGTCCCAGTATTGACGTGCCGCTGACCAGGGATCATCAGGTTATTGTAAGTTTATAATATGTTCATAATGTTATGTTATATGTTGTTGTTATTGTGTGTTTTTTTTTTAAACATCTGCCTGTGCGTTTGGAAATTACAGCGAAATGCGTATGATGCCGCGCTTACCATCGGGAGTAGGCTAGAAATAATGCACGCTGTGGGTGCAGCCCAGAGTTTCACAATATCACGCTTGAAGGGTTAAAGCGGCTTGGAGGGATGCGATCTAGCTGGCAGTGGGTGTAGCATGGCCTCTTACCAAGATAGATGTAAACTTGGTGGTCCCGTCTTGAACTACTGTTGCCATGCAGCCAGGAGGAATGCGATCCAGCTGGCAGTGAAAATGCCGCGGCGATCACAGTGCGTTGGTGCTGTAACCTATCTTGTGTTGAATGGACAGGCAGTGCTGTAACCTATCTTGTGTTGAATGGACAGGCAGTTTAAAGCAGTTTGGAGGGATGCGATCTAGCTGGCAGTGGGTGTAGCATGGCCTCTTACCAAGATAGATGTAAACTTGGTGGTCCCGTCTCGAGCTACTGTTGCTATGGAGATGGCTGGCCTTGCTATTACATCATCAGTTTATTTTCTGCTTTTATTAGCCTTTGCTTGAGTGCAAAAAGGCCGAAATCAGAAGAATGAGAAAGACTATCGATAATTCATGAAGCCAGCCGTTACTTCTGGGTCCTAAACTATGTGTATGCAAAATTTGGTTGGGATTGGTGGAACGGTGTAGATTTGTATACGGAACAAATCCACCCACCCACATACATACATACAGACTTTCACTTTTATATATACAATAAGTATGTTATTAAATTATAAGTTGCTTATGGTGAATTCTTTTTATAGTAATTAAATATGTTATTAAATTAAAAGAAATTTTTTCATGCCTATTTTGTTGCCTATTTTACACGTTAGTGCCTATTTACATGCCTATTTTGGCTATTTTAAGAGCCTATATGCCTGCCTATTTTAACTGTTTTTAGTGCCTATAATTCTCGTCTCTATTCATCTTTAATAAGTTGCCGAATCTATGGCCCATCAAAGACACCAGCCTTTATCTTCACATATGACAAGCTAGGAAATGCCGAAATGATCTTAAAACATTCGCTTCAGTTGACAAAGCTCTAACAAATTGCTTCATGAGACCTAGTTTTATATGCAAAGGCGGAAATATAATGCTTTTTTCTGTCGACAAGTGGCTGACTTACAATGTTACGATCACCAGGTTTCAGGTCA
Organism: Meconema thalassinum; assembly: GCA_946902985.2. Classification (NCBI taxonomy): domain Eukaryota; kingdom Metazoa; phylum Arthropoda; class Insecta; order Orthoptera; family Tettigoniidae; genus Meconema; species Meconema thalassinum. Next base: position 187,809,381 of record OX336388.2, on the reverse strand, counting down.
GATCTTGGCAGCCACTTCGACTGCACCCAATGCTTCTCACGAGCTCAGCTGTCCCACATAGGCCTTCACAGAAAACACGGATACTTTGTATATCCGAGTAATCGCATGGGCAACAACTGTAGAAAAAAAACTTGACGTGATTGCAAAAAACTAATTACAGTTTTAGAATCAGCATGTCAATTTACCTATAATACAGCCTAAAAATCGAAGTCTACAGAAATTAAGTTACAAATTGTTCCCCTCTGTTATCATTTCTATAACTCGTCATCCCGTGTGTTCACTAGAAGCTCATTTTCCATTACAGTGGAACCTCGTTAGTACGTTTTACAAGGGACTGAAAAATTTGAACGTCAAAAGCGGGAAAATGTACTAATGGAAAATGATAATTAAACCTCATTAATTTGTTTCAGTAAGGGAAATGTAAAAAACGCGTTAATCAGAAGTACTTACTATTCCTATTAAGTCGCAACCCTCGCCCACTTGTTGGCAAGGAATGTTACCTCAGAGCGGTCGGTCTCACATTCCACTAGGGGTGGACAAAGAATGCTTTCAGGGCTGACGAAAATGCGATTGTACTAAGCGATGCGCGGCGCGTGCTACTGTCTTACTTTTAAGAGTCGCCTATACCTGTTAAGTCGACACCCTCGCCCGGTTGTTGGCAAGGAATGTTATCTCAGAGCAGTCGGTCTCACATTCCACTAGGGGTGGACAAAGAATGCTTTCAGGGCTGACGAAAATGCGATCGTACTAAGCGATGCGTGGCGCGTGCTACTGTCTTACTTTTAAGAGCCCATTGGTACACTTAGGGCGAAACGCTGGCAACTGTTTTGAGCTAGCCGGACCATTGTATCAAATTTCTTTGTGTATTTGTTACTTTTAAGAGTCGCCTATACCTGTTAAGTCGCAACCCTCGCCCACTTGTTGGCAAGGAATGTTATCTCAGAGCGGTCGGTCTCACATTCCACTAGGGGTGGACAAAGAATGCTTTCAGGGCTGACGAAAATGCGATCGTACTAAGCGATGCGCGGCGCGTGCTACTGTCTTACTTTTAAGAGTCGCCTATACCTGTTAAGTCGACACCCTCGCCCTCTTGTTGGCAAGGAATGTCCGACGTGATAAATGAGGTACTTTTACATTATTGTAATCAGATAAGAATCGGGACTTGAAAATTACGACGTGGTATGCGATAAAACGTACTAATGAGGAACGTGTTAACGAGGTTCTACTGTATTTACGTAGTTCTTTCTTTAATGTGTTCCTTGGTTTAATACCCTCAGGTGCGTTTTGAATTTTTTACAAAATCTTCACACCGGATGTAGTTATAAGGGCTTAAGTTAACAACTCGCGCTGACTCTAGACTGCACTGAATACGTTATAAATAAATTGTATTGATAAGGTGGACAGTTTCTTCAAATTTCCATAATTTATAACATGGAACATTTAATTGCTTTGGTTTCTCCCAGTATCGCCTCCAGCTTGTCATTGTTTGTATCAGGAGGTGCGGAAGTGCGGCTGTCGGACGAGCAGCTCGAGTCTGATCGGCGGGAGCGGCGCAGGCTGGGAAGGTACGGCGCTCGTAAACCATGGTTCCTACATCAAGTTCGGCTGTCTCCAGTTCGTGTTCAGCATCACCGAGTACGCTCCCAACAGACGGCACATTCCCGAGTCGACCAAGGTGCCACAGTTGAAGGATGAACCTCCCAACTCTCCCCCTTTGTCCTTGACAACCACATCGTAGCGGTAAGACTGAACTGCGAGTTGTTCAGAGACTGGTTATAGAGCGAGGCTGTCGGAGTTGTGTTGGCCAACCTGGGTGGGTATCGGGTCCAGCTCGAGCCAGTGGCAGTGTCTGTTGAAGGAGCCGATGACCTCCCTGCTCCACCCCTTAAAATACCAAATACCAGGGCTGGGGAGAAACGCCATTACTAGCAACTAGTAGCGAAACCGCCCGTTACTTTTGTTTTAGCCATAAGTGGAGCAATAAATATTTCTGCTTTTGAACCTTGTGTTTTGTCACAATCTGCAGAATAGATCTGAAAATGTTCTCCAATCCCAAGGGAGACGGAAAACAGGAAATGGTAACATTTATTGATGATTGCATGTTAATCAAAACCAAGGCCTTATTTCGTGAACATAGCACAATCACCTTAATACGATTTACTCGTGGTCTGTTTTATAAATATTTCTTGTTTTCACACTGGGAAGGATATCGCGAGTGTAATAGCAGCATAGTTACGTTGCCAATCCTGCTAAATACAGGCACACTTGGGAGTCTTGGAATCGTGTGTTAGACACATGAATAGCACACTCCTTCAGTTATCAGAATATTTTTGTTCATGAAATAAATGATAAATAATTTTGCTCTTGTTGTCCCTGCTCAATTTTTTGTTCAAAATATTCCCCCCAACTCTTCATCTGGCACTACAGCCCGGTGTGAGCTTTGGCCTCCCCAACCACAGATTTCGATCGATCTCAATCTTGGACAGCTGTTCTCCAGGGTCGTACGTTCATTGTTTGCAAGTCCACCTCCACTTCATCTTTCCATCGATTCCTTGGTCTTCTTTACATTCTGACTTGATATACAGAGAGTTTAGTTTGTATATAACGGAGTCCCTCGCTCGCCCGCATTGCGAGCCTGTCTCCCGCCACGCACTTTGCCGTTATGCGGCGCCCACGCAGCACTGAGTCATTGAGTATAGGAATTTGTACTTACCTAGTTCACAGCTGGTGCTGAAAATGTTCGCCATTCACTGCTACACATCGCTGGCACCTTTTTATGAAACTGGCATTTACTCTCTGAAGTTCCTCAGCACCGATTGACTGTATTTCAGCTGTAATAAAGTCTTTAAGCTCATTTATAGTGTGAGGGTTTCTCGCATATACTCTATTTTTAAGCGTCCCCCACAAATAAAAGTCACATGGTGATAAGTCTGGGCTTCGCAGGGGCCACACGTTCCGACTTATAATCCTCGTACCAAAAATGCGACGCAATTCTGTCATGGATGCTTCGGCAGTGTGAGCAGTGGCAGAATCTTGTTGAAAGTAATTTGACAATCGCTCTCCGTAAGTCAGTTCGTCAAAAAATTGGTCAAGGATCACATTGAAGTACAAATTTAAGTACAAATTCCTATACTCAATGACTCAGTGCCGCACAAGCGCCGCGTAACGGCAAAGCACCTGGCGGGAGAGTGGGCAAGCGAGAGTCTCCGTTACATACAAACTAAACTCTCTGTATAATCTTTGGTGTTCTTTTGTCTTCCATCCTTTTAATGTGGCCCATCCATCATAGTCGTTTTGATTTTATATATCGAACAATGTCTTCTTTTTTGAGGATTTCATCTTTTTTTTACGTATATACAAAAATTTTATTTACAAATAAGAAACAATTATAGAATAAAATTGTCAGAGAAACTACTGCAGTGAGTCAACTTATCTAAAAATTTTACTTATTACCCTTTCACGAATTGATTGCCGGCGGTCGAGATGGGAACTATTCTCTGTTTACTTGTGTCACACGTCACTCTGCTTCGTTGACAGGTACAGTTGTGCGTGTAGGATATGACTCAGCTCCAGTAGCTGTCCGTGGTGACATGAGCTCCTGTGACGTTTATCTGGGCTTCTAAGACAGGTAGCACATGCAATGCTGCTTGACTTATGTGCAGACTGCACTGTGTCCTCCTCTTCACCCCGCAGGGCTCCTGCTACAATAATCAACAAACGGTGGCGCAGCCATGCTCAGCGGCAATCAAATCTTAAATGGGTAATACTAGCATTACAACCTTATGTCCAGTCTATTTTCTCCAGTCCAGGCTCGATAGGGTGTTTAATTAAAGCAATATAAAATTATATAAAAATGACCACGATAGCTCAATTCCTTATTGGCGATGTAATTGTAATAAAATGTATATAACCATAAGTCAATATATATTATACATTAAGACCGTGGTGGTTTCAGTCACATTGTGACCTTCCTCGGCGTAATTTAGGACATGTATATGTGCAAGAACATATACGTAATATAAATTTTGCCTTGACAGAGGATTCTAAAAATATTCTAGTTCCAAAAGCTCACAAATTAAAATTTCAAAAACCAGATCTGTTACAAAATGTGTTAAGAAAAACATGAAAAAGTCTTTATAAAAACAGCGTGGAATAGAAGAGATGTGGATGTGAAACTAGATAAATTGAAATAGTTAGGTTAGAACTGATAGTTTGGTGTGTATTTGCGAGCTAGAAAAATAATGGAATGAAAACAGAAATAACTGATATAACAGCTTAGGCTTTCACGGCCAGCGTTCATCATTAAGTACACGTTTTTCGGGCTTGTAGGCCGTGGTCCAGACAGGATATCTCCCGACGTTTCACCGGAAACTGCGTCCGGCATTATCAAGGGTTCCGCTCCTTTCCACTGCTGACCAAGGCAAGGCGCGGAACCCTTGATAATGCCGGATGCAGTTTCCAGTGAAAAGTGGGGAGATATCCTGTCTGGACCACGGCCTACAAGCGCAACTTATCCTAGTTTCACATCCACATGTTCAATGAATGGTATTGTTATTGTTTTAATGGGCATTTGGGACATGAGAGGTGCGCTGGTGCGGCTGCCACTGGTGGAGCAGGACTGTAGGACAGTACAAAAGTGTGGAGAGGATTCAGTATTTTAGATAATGGAGACACCAATTAGTATTCTCTGGCTCATCACTGTGATATTATCTGATAAACATCGTGGACTTGTTTGTCTATTAGATCAGTAAAGAAAGAGCTGCCCGAGCCCCAAACCTCAGTTGTTCAGGTTCAGGTACTGTGGTGCCAAACACAAAAGCAACCTAATGTATTTTCTTGTGTACCACCACCTACTCTTGTACGAGGATAGCGGCTTGGAGACTGGTCCCGGAGGCTCCCTACCAGACCTGTTGGACAAACATAGGGACCACATAATCGTATACTTCCAGAAACTGTTCTGTAAATAATTGTAACTTTCCTTCAACTATGAAATTTAAAAATATATACTTGAGTAATAACTTGGAACACTTTGTCAATTAACAGGCTGTGGAATCTTTCAAGAGGGTGTGTGCTACACAAGTCGATAACCACCTTGGTTGCTCTCTTACATTCCAATATTCCTCCCCTCCATAAAGAATAATTCATTTTCAATGATCCAGTGACAGTGGCTCATAATTCTGCGAGCACGAAACAGGCTTGGCAGCTCATTCTTTTTGTAATTTTAGTCCGTTGCTTGGGGATTTCTCTCGCACAGTACTGACAGCTTTATGAAGTGCAATCCTCTTGTTTTATGTGTCTGATAATTATGTTGTGCAATTGGAAGGTGAATGTTGTGTGGCCTGAACATGAGTAGCAGTAGCGTATCGGTGCAGGTCACCATCGAGGGCCACCGCCTGAATGCCAAACAGTTGCCAGTGGGGTGAATTCCACCCGAATCTCTGGCTAGCATAAGCCAAGGAAAGTTTTATCTGTTTGTACATCTTGCACGTCATTTCTCAGCGTGCTTCCGTTTTACTTAAAGCAACATGATCTCCAAAAGATTCAGGTGTCATGTATTCACAGAGTATAAATTGACGTTGTTCTTTCCCATTGTGGAAGACACTGAAGTAGCGTGCTACAGGTCATGGTATCCCAGTGATCTGCTGATATAAAACAGTGGTATTGCGTGTTTGAGAAGCAAGTCTTTGAGGAGAACACAGCGGTGACGGAGTGGTGTCACCACTGCGAGGTCAGAGATGACTGAGGCTACTGGACAGTACACTTCCCAACAGGGTCGCCACCACTAGTGTCTGCCTTGTTACGTGGCTGAGGATGTTTAGTTCGTGTAACGCGGGTGAAATCCACGGCACCCAAAAGAGTCGTACGATGTCGGCTCGTCAAAGATCTCTCGTATTATGGTTTGATCACTACAATCTGAGTCACAGCTCAATTGCCAATGATATGCCACAGTCATCCACTGCTTCTGGTGCTCAACTCTCAATGAAGGCGTCGTAGTAAGCTGAATAGCGCGTCACACTGTCCGAGCCTGATGTTGGTGAAACACCAGGTCCTGTGTTCTGGACCCTTGTGGGTTGATTTCAGTTGCAGGTTAATGCTCATTTATGCCTATACTATAAAATAAATGCAATATTTTTAATTTTCTACATACATTTTTGATAAAATAGTGGTGGATATACCTTTGCAAGCACAGAAAATATTCTTGAAATATTCTTTTATTTGTCCTTTTATTGGTTGACTCAGAATTTTTGAACAGAAGGTATTCTTATCAGGTCAACGTCCAAAACGGATTTTTTTTATGTAACTGGATGTTTGCATTGAACTATATTATTTCAGTCCTAATTGCTACATTGGCTCCCAAACGCGAAATGTTAAATGCTAACACAGCCGATACGAGGGAGTTAAGATGCGCTAACCATTCTCCACTGTGTTTCCATTTGGTATTCAATCAGTGTGCCGCTCACTAAATTCAGCGAGGGCATTGACTTCATGTTCACACACACAACTTTCATCTTTCCCAGACGTTGTGTTGGCCCGACTCTGTGAAACACGACTCCGCCTCGGGTAGGATTTTTATTTATTGTTATATAACTTTTCCTCTCTCTTTTGTAGCAGAGGGTTTATATATTTATTGTTATATATTTGTATTGTTGAAAGAATATATTGAATCTTGGGGAATGATTTCCTTCCTTCCTTCCTGTGTCGGCAATGTGTGTGTGCGCGTCATGTCCCTGCATGCGTCTACAGACGAGAAATCTGTGCCAGTGCGAGCCATGAAGATGCTCTACAGTACATCCATGAAGTTCATATACCTTTGTTGGTGGATTTTGTTTCATAGTGAACTCACAACTAATTATCCAAGGGATCCGTACGCAATCCTATGCGCCCCCACGCTCTTTGTAACATTTTTTCCAAAACAGCAGGTGTGAGCGTATCGAAGGCTTTCATTGTTGCTTCTGTAGCGACATGCGGCTTCGTGGAGGCCATTGGAGTGTTCTTCTTCCTACTACTTTTTGGTCAGTCCCTCACACTTTCTTTCTATCCCTGGAGATAATTGTCTTTTTTTTATTTGTCTGTGCGAGGTTACAGTATTTCCTAGCATATTAGTCGCCATGGCATAATTGTCGCATGCAACATTCGTATTTGGTGCCGGTCGGTTGCATAAAGCCTGGCATGACCTTGTCAGAAGAAAAGAGTCTGTGTCTTTGTGTCTGCAGGCTATGGCTCACGCTACGCGAGCGGCCAATAACTCATATACTTAGAACCATCGCTTCCGGGAGCTTGCCTTGAAATGACGAGCTTCAGTAAGCCGCCGTACGAAAAACTGCTGGCCCCCGTTTGTCCAAGTGAAAACGGGCCCGACTGCTATTGCCGAAAATTATGCAAGGGGCATCCCGGTTAAATTTTAAAATTTGCCAGGCCACGCCATCAGCCACTTCTGTGGAAACATCGCAACAGAGACGCGTGCGTTATATTACGCACGGGGTTTAAAGAATGAGAAATTAATTATACGGTGCGCCTGAAGTTGAAAGTGAAATACACAGGATTATGAATCAATCAAATAATGATATACTGGTATTTTAACTTTTTTCTTTTTTGAACTTTTAATATTCTTTGCACCCTGTTTTTCTTCTTTTAGGCCAAAAATATGCGACGATTATGCCAAGAAAAAAACTATTTAATCATCCCCCAAAGTGTGAGCCATACAATAGAAATGTCTACCATTCCAACTAAGGTGACGCCAACAAAAGTATAGGATTATACAGACTTCCTGGACACACTGTGTATGGTATCATATTTTAATATCTCGTTTCCTGAGGGAAACAGGAAATTTATTAGTCCGATTAGCGTATTAAGGCAAATATCATTTTATAACCTTTTCCTGACACCAGCATCGAAACACAATAGTTTTTATAATTCCTGATATAAATTTGATAGTTCAGTGGTTCTCTTGAGCTTGTTCTAGCAGATTCTTTAAGAATAAGAGTAAATTGAAAGTGATTGAGATGGATACCTTTTTGTACCTTGTTAAACTTAAGTTACGTTAAATGCCTCATAGAAATATGAGAAAATCATTGGATGTCGTCAAACATAATCTGAGTTTTTTATACTGTAAATATATTCAGGCACAAAGAGAAATTTGTGAGGAATGCTAAACAAAAGCTCTATTATGATGTTTCACAAAATATTTGTCTGCATTTATTCTAGTCAGATACAGGAGGAATCGGCAGCTGACACAAAACAACACCCTATTCTTCCTGAGGAAATAAAACTCCGAATGCTTTGAACACTGATTTCATATGCAGGAACAAATGAAACTACAACTTTTTTAAGAAAATGTTTTTTGTGCCGTTGCTGGGAGGAGAGAGATCGGACTGGTTGGAACAGAGAAACGGCCTGAAACAAGGAAGTGCACTGTCACCGTTACTTTTCATTGTGGTGATGGATGACATAATGACCCGAGTGGCACAAGTAATTGGAGAAGGAAAGATGAAAGCAATGGTGTTTGCAGATGATTTGATGATTTGGGGAAACGAGGAGGAGGTACAGGAACAGTTGGATGTGTGGGAAGAAATAATACAAGGATATGGGATGAAATTTAGCATAAATAAGAGTGAGATGGTGATCATAACAAGGAAAGAACCACAACGGGAATAACAATAGGTGGGGAACAGCTGAAGAAAGTGGAGAGTTTCAAGTATCTGGGAAGCCTGATACAAGAAACGATAGAGAAATAAATGAGCGGGGGAGGCAGGCAGAAGCATTCGGAGGAGTGGGAGAAGCATGTTATGCAGCAAGGATGTCCTTCAGAACAGCAAAAAGATCATATATCGGACGTACTATGTTCCTATCCTGACGTATGCCTCGGAGACCTGGGTTATGAAAGGAAGGGAGAAGAGCAAAATACAGGCCAGTGAGATGAGGTTCTTGAGAAGCAGTATTGGAGCTACAAAGATGGACAGAATAAGAAATGAGAGGACCAGAGTATTAATGGAGGAGGAACCATTACAGGATGGTATGGACATGTAAAACGAATGGAGGAGAAGAGGATACCCAGGAGGGTACATGAGACGAAGTGGGAAGGAAAGAGACCAGAGGGAGAAGACTGGACAAGGGTGGAGGCTGAGAGATGGTGGGAAGACAGAAGACGTTGGAGAGGCTTGTGTTCCAAACAGACCCGGCCAGTGGCTGGAAACTGTGCAAGATGATGATGATGCTGGAAACATACAGTCGAGAACAATAAACCGAGATTTACAGAATCAAGTTATCCTTATGTATTCCATTGGATCAAATTTACAAAGAAATTGTTCTGGTCATGTTAGTCTGTTCGCCCCGATGTCACATCGGGCTTGTATACACCTCCTCAAGATGCATGCAGCGAAGGCCGCTCTGATGTTCTTATGAATCGTGAGCAGTGCATTTTTAAAGAAAATTCCATGGATCCTCCGAGAGAGATATTATTTAAATACAAATGTAAACGGCTTTGAGGTTTGGAAAAATGTTGTTTCCTATGGCAAGCCCGGATTCCAATCCATCAGCTTTGGAAAACTAGGAATCCTTCAAAATATCGAGGCTTCACTGAGTATGTATTACTACATTGATCCTGAATCCTTCCCTTATACTGGATCTTATGTTGTGTGGTTTTTAAAATATTTTATGCTTGTTCAAGAGTCACGACACCCTTAAAGCAAGTTGTTTAATAGCAATTAGATGCTGGCAATGTCCTCCAACACTAAAGCAGGCCCATGTGTGCTTTTGCTGAATTTACACATTTAATAGAGGAGTAAGGTCTAGTGGCCTTGACGGCCACTCTCTACATGAAGAGGTATGCTGGCCCGGCTGACAGTGGAGGCACTTGGCTCTGTGTATGATGAAATATTATCATCTAGTTGCGTCCAGTCACCATTATCAACAAGATATACCAGGTCAGGGCACAACTGCCTTTTACATAGCAAAGAAGAGTTTTTTTTTTTTTTTTTTCTTTCTTTCAGAATCTTGCCAGTGAAGATGCTATTTTATTCTCCTTACACCTTGCAACTAACTGTGAACAATGAGTATTTGTCGAGTGCTACCTTAATATAGTGTAAAATGAACTGGCACGACTCGCACTGACACGCGCGGTGACCACCACTCGACGCACACAGTCGATGGCAAGACTGAGGAACCGAAAAGGTTCCTCGCATGCGCGGAATGGGGACCGGCCATGGATCTTAAACCTATGTTGTGTACCATTCGCATTTAGAACTAGATGGAGAACCAATTAGGAATGACCACATTCTTCGAGTAAAGGTTGAATAAAATAAAATTTAATTATCAAAAAACAAGACATAGCAAAAGGGGACATGAGGGGTGCATGAAATGGTAAGATGAGGGATGATGGGCCTGTAATTAAAAATGTACACATCATATCAAAACAAGTAAATACAAGTATAAAAATAAATCAGGTAATAAAGATAAGAAAATCGAGAGATGCCTAACGTGTTGTAGATTGGGGGTCGTTTAAAGATAAACTCAAATTAATAAACGGGGGAGATACCAAACAAGTTAACAATAATGCAAATAGTACTTTCTTCCCACCACAGGCTGACTACATAACGTAGTCAGGAGAAATCTTCTAGGAAGCTTATGAAGTCATGTTACCCAAAAATAGGAAAATCCTGCCCTTTAAAACAAAGTATGTCACTCCACAAACATAACCAAAGAGCAATACGTAAACCCAACACACGCAAATGACGAACAAACCAACGAGGCATAAATAATCACAAGACTACATATAGGCTATGACATACAAATCCCTTAAAACGAAAGCTACTACAGACACACCCAAAGAAACATAAATTACAAAATGACTTCACATGCTACCTGAATAAATCTCCTTTTCGGAAAAAGGCACGAGACTCGGTTATCTTACGGAAGACAAAATGGGAGTCGATTGCAGTCCCGGACACATACAATGAACACACATTCCACCGTCTCGAAAGGCTAACCCATACATCTCATTTAATAAGTGTAATGAGTTCACGTGTTGTTTCTCGACTGAAGCCGCGCAAAATAAGAACAGGAATGACATGACCCTTGGCTTTCAGTCGAGACCCACTTAAACGATTAACATTAACCCACCCTTAATATCACGTCTAGAACCGTAATTCTAAAATGAACAGTGTTTCGGACCAAAACATAGGCGATGCAAGCCCAGTCCTCAAGCAAAGAAAAAACCAAAATAGGCATTCTTGAGGTGCACAAATGACTGGCATCTAAATAAAACAACCCTTAAAGAAGCAACCAAATAGATGTGTGTCCCAACAATACAGATATATAGACACAAGGTCATCCAATGCGATGGACACACACCCTTCTCCGTCAAGACACGTAAACTAAAACTAAAATAACTAATCCCCAATAGCACTCCTGAGCACCCATATACTCCCAAGGAATTGGAAATTAGTTAGAAACACTTCTCATGATTAGAATTACGTTTCGTGACAAACACACGCAAAGGACACGCACAGAATAAGAAAAAACCAAAAGAACAGAAACCACAACAAACCCTTAAAACATAAACCCAAAATAACAGCACGGTTCCTCATCACGCATTTCTATATAAGAGAGAGGAACAAGTACCAACAGAATAACCAAACATAATATAAACGACCTCCCATCTAGAAAGGGGGCAAGTTATCACTTGAAAGTAGGTGGACAATTTTATATTAACCTAACTTCACGTTACACATATTCATGCATGTTGACACTTCAAAATACATAGGCCTAAGGACTTAGCTTTTCCAGAGACGGTCTGAAGATCTCGTCGACAGCTTCGAAATACATACGTATATATTTTCATGCTACAACCAGGTCTGCATTAGAATAAGCATGGCGAATAGAATTGAGAGCGAGGACGTTGTACACATATGTATATATAATTTCCGGTCTTCATGTCAAAATATTTTTTGCGTCTTACAGATTTTAAACTAGACATCATGGTTCTCGATTTTCATCTCTCTTCATAACAATTTAGGTCTGCTAACAATCGCCGAAGTCGTGTTCCTTCGTTATAGACGGATTCTTCATCGCGGGCGTTTTCCATTTCAAGACGAGCCGAAATTACAATCTTTTAGATGTTTTTAGAAATGACCGCTAGATGGACACGGCGTCAAAATATCGAAAATAGAAACGGTACAGCACTCAAACCCTTGTATTTCTCGCAGGCATTGGTGATGCACAGCAACAAATGGCCGGCTGCCAGGCGAAACGGGTGAGGTTGCGGGATCAAATCCTGGCACAGTCGGTTGGCTTAGATAAAATTATGTTGGTAGATCGACTAACATCCCCTCCAAGGGTTGTTCTACTTGTTGGTCACCCTGTGCTGTCATATTCCCAAGTGCCTGTTTTAATTGTTTGTGTGTGAAGTATGCAGTTGTCTTTGTACGACTTACTGGTACTCATTCCTCTGAACGCACATTACGTAATGCTCGCTGGATGGATAATGGAAACCTTTCACCCAAAGAATATGTTAGTTAAATGTAAAGGTAATCCTTGTTTTACTTACAAAAATTAGCATAAGTCAGAGATTACTTCATAAAGAGGTTCAAAAATATATTTTTGAAAATAAAGTAGGACTTTCGTCAATATTCTTCATACATGCTACAGTATTTACTCGGCTAGAGGACTCCCTTTTTTTTTTTCCTCTAAATTTGTAGTTCCGAAGTTGAGGGGGGTACTATAGACGTGAACTTTGCAAAAATACATTATTTTGGGAAAGGGAGAGAGTAAAAACAAGCCATTTTATTATGATGCTATATAGTACGATATATTAAATCAAAATAAACTAAGTTTACATCTTTAATCAGCCCGTTATGAGACTGCCATAACCTCACTTATCCACCACTATTCCCGGCTATCCCCCAATGACTTTCGCTACTATCCCTTGCTAAGCAAAAATCTTAGTATCAAAGAAATAGAATGGAATGGACAAAGTATCAGACATGGAAATGCAAACTTTATTTTTATTTGAACATAGGGAGGGAGATTGCTTCAATTAGGGCATGAGTGATGATGCTGAACGATCACATTTGTAAACAAAACCGAGTACGTATTGTTCACATTAATATACCAATAACATGTCACACAAACGCCGACGGTTCTTGCAACAAATGAAATGTGATTAAAATAAAACTAAGAAGACTGTCGCAAACACCACTTGGAATCGCAATACATACTAAACAAAAGAATGCAGGCAAGATATGAAACCATAACTTTCAATGGCGGATGGTGTTTCTAATCGGCCAATAGCGTGGTATCTTCTATTGGATATAGGGTGAAGCCTATTGGCTACACAATTTGATATCCTGCCCAATCTCGTACAGTACATGTACACAAAATGGCGGTCATATTGTCTAAATAACAAAATAATGTAACAAGAAAAATATTTTTGTCATATAAGAGGATGAATTCAGAATTCATCAATTTCGGAGTAGTTTCTTTTGCCTAATATGACGTTTTCAGGATATTAAGGAATTTTGTGTTGGCGGAAACTCCCGAGATTAATTTTGCCATTATGAACACAGCCTACTGAATTCAAATGGGTTCTTTGACATGGTGTCGTAATTTTTGCCGCCTTTCAAAAATCACTAGTACCGTCCTTATTTATTGAGTCAAAATACAACATTCTTGAAAATTGAAAGACGAAATTCCTCATTTCTCTACTAGAAAGTGCTATAGTGTTCAAGGAGCTTAGATATCTAACCTCCTTGACTTTCATAGTGCTTCAAGGAACAACGAAATTTGACATGCAAGCTACCTTTTGGGTGTCAAATAACTAAGCTTGCACCCGGCACCCGAGGCCATATGATATTATTATTATTATTATTAGCTCCAACGTTTGGTGCCAGGTACTGACCGATGGCATTTAGTAGCCAAGTCCATAGCTTGGTGTCGTGGATGGTAGCATTTGGTAGCAAAAGTAGGAACTACTTGAAAAAAAATTCTGCAGTCCTTACCTGAATTACAGATAACACACACTAATACAGCCATCACAAATAACAGACCGATTCTACGCACACCCAAAGTACATGGGGCTACATGACCCCGTTGTCGCAGCCCCTAGACTAAGGAACCAACCCATGTTCTTTCCTAAGAAGGGTTTTCTTCTTAAATGTTCTTTGTTGCTGTTTTTATTTTATTCTCCGTGAAGATAATGGACAATTGTGACAATACGGACCAAAAAGATAGAATCATGTCCATTTACAATTTCTTGAGCCAGAGCTATGCCACTATTTTGTGGAATTGTTGCTTTTAGAGCTCTCTTTATTACATCCTCGTGTTCATAACACTGTTTCCCAGATTTTTCTTGCCAAGCTTGTTTTAAGAGTCATCTGTCCCTAGCAAATACTTCCGACTGACTGCGCCACTATATAATACCGACATCAACGCTTCTCAGCAAGGATACCTCTTCAGCCTTTTCCTACATCTTGTAGTCAGCATTACTTTGCTGGATTCTTCTCTTCTATAAATGTCAGTGTGACAGTTGCAGTCACATGTTACTACTTGTTGCATTGATTAAAGCCTGTTCCTAGAATTTTATCTTTTAAACCCCAACTGGAATATGTCATGTCAGACATGTCTCCTAGACCATATCTTCTGAAACCCTATTGGAACATGTCATGTCAGACATGTCTCCTAGACCAAACCTATATCTTCTGAAATCCCAATTGGAACATGTCATGTCAGGTATGTCTCCTAGACCAAACCTATATCTTCTGAAAACCCTATTGGAACATGTCATGTTAGGCATGTCTCCTAAAAATGAATTACTTTTCTAATATTCCTCTTGGAACATGCTAGGTTTGGAATGTCTCCTAAGATTCATCTATGATCTATGTAACCCACTGTCTGGGGCTTTTGAGCCTGGAAAACTGGATAATATTTTCTTCCTTGATATCCTGAAAACGTCATATTAGGCAAAGGAAACTATTCCGAACCGTGCACGAGGATCGCTAGTCTGTCGGCTGGCGTGAAGAAAGAAGTTTCGGACTTCAGGTTGGCGGACGGCGATTTTCCTTGTCGGGAAGTTGGTACCGCAAGAGGAGTAATAGGAAAAACAAAAGAAGTGAGAAGACTGACTGTAGAAAACAAAGACTTGAGGGGATAGTTTTGATATTTCCTCCCGAGCCCGTGGGCTTCGGGAGGTAATTAACTTCGAAAATGAAACTATTGATTCTGAAATTGATTTACATCATCTAAATTTGATATAGTGACGACGTGTTCTACTATCTCACCACCCCCGTCTGATAAATTTCGTAAATTGCCACTTGTGTTGGTTGGGTATCGTGCACATGATAGGAAGAGTTTTTGCACCGTTTGTAAGGAAGGTTTGATTTTGGTGTGTGTTTAATGTTATGCTTGGCGTTATTAAGGTTAGTTGTGGTTTTTTGGATTTAGATAGTTTGGTTAACCTTATGTGTTTGACTGCCGTCGTCATGGCGAGATTGTGTTGTTGAGATGATGGAGACAATTGTTGTGCTCTTATGAAAAATACAGGAAGATTGTAATCTTGTTTTGGTTGGAATTGACACGAAAATGTTCAAGTCCTTCTTGCTATGAAAAATGAATGATTATTTCTTGTTAATGCGAGAAACCCTTCCTGTGTTATATTAATATATTGATCGCCTCGAGAAGTGCCACATAAAACTTGGTGTTGCAATTTGGGTTACATTGACTAGGTGCCCGTTTGGTCATCTTAGATATTGTGAATGGGAGCGAGATAGATAGGGTTTTTCCTCGTTGATATATTTCGTCTTGGAATATTTACATGTTTCTTATTATTGATATTCTGATCCCTGCAACTATTTTAAGGTATTCGTAAGATGAGTTTATGATACGCCAGAAGGTATCCTATAAATTGGTGGTATTACAGTTAACATCGTGTTGACAATTACAACGCCGGATCGGGGGTTGGCCTACCTAGCACGAAGATTATTTAGTGTCCATTATTCCACTACTTACATGAAACCCTCTTATGGTAATAAATAAATAAAGTTAATTGCTACCTCGTGCAACTGTCACAGTCTGTCCATTGCTTCCTCCCTCTTCCATCCCCTGCAACCTTGGTTTTCCTCTCATCCTTGACCCCCTCAATTTCCAGTCCTCCTCTCATCTCGGCACTATCGGAGCCTACTCTCGTAAACCTTCTTTCCTATGGTCTCACTTCCACTGCTCCTTGTTGTTGTAGACCAACTCTAGTTTCCCGGGTGTGGTTTCTGAGCCTCTTCCATCTTTGTCGGTCTCAATCTCTGTCCAATCCATTCCTCTACTAGTTGTGTTCTGTTTGACTGTATCAAGCCATCTACTTCTAGATCTAGTTTATCATCTATGCTTACAGGATGGAGCAGTCACGAGACACGCCATTGAATTTGATTAGGCGAAACTGTTGCTCTAATTAGAGAGGCAATAGAGGTCGTGAAGCATCCCAACAATTTCAATCGCGAAGATGGTTTCAGACTTAGCAACACTTGGAAAGTTCTCCTAGTTTTAATGTTACGTTAGAGATATCTAGCAGTCAGAAGTGAATTACAATTTGTTGTGATATATCGATTTGAATGACTGCCTGTGATTGGCTGGTTAAAGTGGTTTCACTTCTGACCGCTCAATAGCTGTAGCGTAGCACTGAAAATTAAGTCGGAAGTAAACCTGGCTTTACTATAGAGTATCGCAGGTCTCACCACACAGTATTCCACTAAGGTTCCTCTAGTTTACACGTAGGAAGCCAGATATTCCCCAATAATACAAACTCAATTGGCCGTGTTATACGAAACTACAGAGGCTTCTTGGACATCCTGTATAGCATATGCAGGGGTATCGACACACCTGTGCAACAAAAGATACTGCCGAGCCCATCCCATGCCCATTTCCTCTCTGATGAACTAACGCTTGTATATGTGTATTGTATATTTCACAGGTTTTATATTTTCTTGTAAACAAACTTGTACAGTAAAAAGACCAATGAGTAGCCTCATTTATTTACCTGTTTGTAAGTTAGATTGTATGTACAGAAGATTGTTCAGATACCATATCCCATATTATTATGAAAAAGAAAAGACTGGTGTAAAAAAATATGAGAAAAAATGAAATCATTTTAAAAGATCAAAGTGTTTCTGTTCCGTACCTTTATTTATCCCCATCTTGGCCCAATATTGATCCTCCTCAACACATTGTTTGGTGCAAGAGATCGTCCACCTTTGGTAGTGTTCTGTAGAGCTATTGGGCTTACTTCAGGCGAGTGGAATGAAGTTCTTACCAAGTATGATAGGAAAAACAAAGTGAGAAATGATGAAGTCAGGATGGTTATTGGAGTAAGAAAGTGGAATGTTGGAATCGAGTTTAGCAGGTTAAAATGGTTTGGACACGTCAAACGAATGGAATTTGGAGGACAGATGGGAAGGAATGAGAGCAAGAGGAAGACCCCGAGTAAGATGGACTAGTAGTAGACAGAATATGGACGAGTCCCAACCTTAAACTGGATAAGGGAGAAGGAGGATGATGAGCAATGGCTTCTAACATTGCGATATTCTGTTCTTGGTAGAGTCTGGGTTCACGTTAAAAATCCCTCAGTATGACTTCCTTCTGAGGGGTAGTAAAGCCAGCAGTCCCATGTCAGATTTATGACATGATAAAGAACCTTCCACTAATTACACTTGTGTGAAGCTAAATTATAGATTATCTTAAGTTCCAACGTTCGTCACCCGGAGCTGACTGCGGTGGCATCTAGCAACAATGTTCAGAACTAGTTGGTCGTTGACGGCCTTTGGTAACAAAAGTAGGAACCACTTGAAAATTTAATGTCTGCAGTCCGTACTTGAATTAAAAACAGATAACACACACTAATACAGCCATCAGAATTATCAGACATTCTAACAACACCCATAGGACACGGGGCTCCATGACCGCGTTATCACAGCCCCTAAACTGAGGAACCAACCAGAGTCTGGGTTCTCCTTCCTCTATTCTCTCGACATGCCTAAAATCATCAATTTTATTTTTCTCCTTTCTGTCAGATTTTTAGAGACTCCTGTTGCTGAAAGTCTCATTTCATCA
The DNA here is from genome assembly GCA_946902985.2 of Meconema thalassinum. Lineage (NCBI taxonomy): Eukaryota > Metazoa > Arthropoda > Insecta > Orthoptera > Tettigoniidae > Meconema > Meconema thalassinum. Next base: position 187,791,294 of record OX336388.2, on the reverse strand, counting down.
TGCAGGCAACACTCCTCAAAATCCACCAACATTCTCCAAGCTACACCACAACATCGGGATGAACCATTCTTACAGTATCTTATTAAGTTACTGATGGGCACATTACATATTTTCGACAAAGCAACAAGCAAGTTCATGCTCGGTCATCATCATCTTCAATTCCCCTTGTCCAGGCTGTTAATGGTACTTCACCGCCGTTGCCTCTCCTTCCAACATTCCTCTTCAGTAATTGTATTCCAGTCCATTCTTCTATTCCTTGTACTGTTCTTGACCGAGTCTAACCATCTTCCCCTTGTCCTCTTTCCCTCAATCTTAGCCTCCAACAGCTCAGCATCGCATCCAAAATAATCCCCATTGTGAACAGTGTTATTTCTGAACTGGAAAAGCCATCGGAAAGTGGATCAAGAATTGTGATTGTTCAACAATTCTTTCTGGATGAAATGACCGTGAGGTATAAATCCGTTGAAGACAATGAAATATGTTCCATTGCAACACCGTTGGATCCCCGCTTGAAAGAACGAGTTTTTCACCATCCCAGAGCTCTGAATTCTGCTGAAGACCGATTGATAACCAACAGGAATGTTCTGCATCCAAAAATGACGAGGTAAGACGTTTATTCCAGGTGTGTGGTAACAGACATTCTCCTAAAAATCAATCATTTGCAAACTTTTTCTTAATTGTATTTTAGATGTCACATTCTTCAAAGCCCAAGAAAACAGACAGTTCCCAGGAAGAAATCACTACATATCTCAAAGATGATTTGTCGCCTCTTTCTAGTGCATGGGATTTCTGGAAAACTTCAAAATTTCCGTAACTAAAATATTAGCTGTGAAATATTTGTGTATACCACCAGCAACAGTTTTCACTGGAAGACTATATAGCACAGCAAGACTCGTATGCGTAGGGGCCGTATATTTTGGTAATAGCGATACGCACAAACTTTTCTTCTTTCTTGCCTATATATGACCTAGGTACTTAAAGCAAAATGAACTCACGAAATCTGATTTATTGCACGAATAATCACGAAACATACACCACTTGGTACGAAAAATGCTAAATATTATCGAAAAAGCTCTCCAATAAACGTTTAAATGCCTTTGAGGAATTGACCGTCGTGGTTTCCTTCTCATTTGATTGAGTGCGGCATATTCTCTACACAAAAGCCCACAAAGCTGGAAGTATGTGTATTCAGTTCCGCGATCTCTGAGGCTATTGATTACATCAAATGGCGTTGTGGTCATAGATGCAGCAATGCGAGTTCGTGACTGATAAAACTTGATCGGCAAAAATCCAGCATTTAAGTATAAAATGCCGAAAACTAAAGTCAGAATGGTTTTCTCGAGGGCCGAGGAATACAACAGTGAGGGGTTCTATGTATTTGACGCTGCAAGAAAGATTCTAATGTGTAAATACTGCAATGTTTGTATTCAATGGGAACGAAAAGACACTTGTGATAAACACTGCAGGGATTCAGAAACACACAAAAAGAAGAAGGAAGCAAATGAACAATCGATGATACTTAACACATATATATTTTCTCAAAAGAAACGCTGGCAATATGTTGAGTTATGCCGGAACATTTATCACATTTTGTGTTTAAAAGATACTTTACACATCGCATGGAAGTTGAAAACCCCTATACTATAAGGAAGATTTCAGAAGAAAAATCGATCATTATGCCAATTCATTTCGCGAAATATCCACCGAAATCAACCATTTTACTCACTTACTTCCTCGGCTCTACAGCCTGGGGTAGGCTTTGGCCTCTCACGATTCCTCGCCATTCGTCCCTTCTATGACTTTCCTCCCACCATCTTCCAACCCTCATAGTTCTCAGGTCTTCTCCTAAGTCTTGTAGCCATCTTTTGCGCGTTCGTCCACGTCTCCTCTTCCCTTCCATAGTTCCATGTAATATCTTCTTCCTTGGTGTTCTTTCTTCATTCATCCTCTCTACATGACCAAGCCAATCCAGACGTCGCGACTTAATAAATTTCACGATATCTTCACCTTTGATTCTCTCTTCAATTTCTTTGTTTGTCCTGATTCGCCACCCTTCATCCTCCTTTACCGGGCCATATATCCTTCTTAAAACTTTCCTTTCAAAAATTTTGAGATCATTTGTTGACATTGTCCACGTCTCAGATCCATAGGTCACCACTGGTCTAATAAGGGTCTTGTAGAGTTTACCTTTCAAGTTCCTACTTAACAGTTTTGATTTTAAGAGCTTAGTGTTAGCATAGGAAGCCCTGTTTCCATTCATGATCCGTTTATGAATCCCCTCTGATACCGAATTCTCACAATTTAGTATAGTACCAAGGTAACTGAAGCATTTTACATTCTCAAACTTATAATACTGACCAATTTCTAAATTTTCTCTTGCTCTTCTATCTTTTCCCGCTGACATTTTCATATATTTAGTTTTCCTTTCATTAATTCTCATTCCCATCTTTCCACTCTTCTCCTCCAGAATCTTGAACATTTCAAGAGATTCCCAGTTCCGTGCCATCAACACAATGTCATCCGCATATGCATACGCCTGCTTGGACTTGCTTATTATCGTCCCTCCCAATCCCAGTTCTTTCATTACTTCATTCAGTGTCAAGTTGAATAACACTGCAGACAATGAATCTCCTTGCCTCACTCCGGTATTCACCTCAAAATTCCTGCTAGTTTTGCCTCCTACATAAACCTTGGCCTGCGATCCGTCCATTGTCATTGCTACTAGTCTGATCAACTTCTTTGGCACTCCACATGCTTCTAGGGCGTTCAACATCTTCGTTCTGTCAATGCTATCAAACGCCTGTTGGAAATCAATGAATAGCAAATGCAGATCAACACCATATTCATAGCATTTCTCCATAGATTGTCTCATAACAAATATGTGGTCAGTAGTTCTCCTTCCTGGCCGGAATCCACACTGGTTCTCATCCAGTATTTCTTCAGCATAGTCGCTCAGTCTCCTTTGCAATATACTTGAGAATATCTTATATACAACACTTAGTAATGTTATCCCTCTATAATTTCCACATTGTAACTTATCGCCTTTCTTGAAGATGGGACAGATAAGGCCAACCTTCCAATCCTGAGGCATTATCTCTCTTTCCCATATCACCCCAATCAGTTCATGTAGGTTCCTAGCTATCCCTTGTCCTCCATTCTTTATTACCTCCGCTATGATCTGATCCTCTCCTGTTGCTCTTCCATTTCGTTGACGCTTCACTGCCTCCATAACTTCATCTATGGATGGTTTAGTGACCTGTGGCTCTACATTCATGTAGACCTGGCTCTCATTCATCTCGTCCTTACGTTCTGTATTTAACGTATCTTTAAAGTGCTCCGTCCATCTTTCAAGAACTCTCTCTTCCTCTGCAATCACTTTTCCATCTTTATCCTTACAAGATTTCTCCCGTGGTTGAAATTCCTTCGTCATTCGTTTTGTTGCTTGGTACAATTTCTTACTTTCATTCTGGCTGTTCAATTCTTTCCATTTGTCTTCTTAGATATATTCTCTTCTTCCTTTTCAGAACTCTATTTGCTGTTCTACTTTCTTTATATCTTTCACAATTCCATCTTGTCTCTCTTTGAATCATAATCAATCTGTCTGCATTCTTCTGCTCTATATATTTCCTACATTCATCATCAAACCATTCTTCATTCCTGTTCCTCTTCTTCTCCCCAATAGTTTCTTTCACAGTCTCTTCCAATGCTTTCTTTATTCCAGTCCATCTCCTCTCTACAGTGTCATCCTCATTTATATTCTTTAACCTCTCTTCCAACTTCTTGTTCAGTGTGTCCTCATATTGCTTAACAATTTGTGTTTGCTGAAACTTTTCCACGTCCCACTGTATCCTCTTAATTCCTCTGTCACATTCTACATTCGCAATTCGTTCTCTAAACAGAGCTTTCACCAAAAAATATCCGAATCACAGTTGGGGCCCCTTGCAGATCTGACGTCAATCATTGAAGATGCATTTCTTCTTGAAATCAAGACATGGTCAATTTGGTTTACCACTCCAGTGCCTGGCATTTTCCAGGTTCCTTTGTGTATGTCCTTATGTTTAAAACAAGTACTTTTGATTACCATTCTATTACTTTCTGCAAATTGGCATAGAAGCTTCCCATTTTCACTAGTATTAGTATGTAAAGAATGTTTCCCTGCTACATACTGCAAGAAGTCCTCTCTACCTATTTTGGCATTGAAGTCCCCAAGAAGTATTATCACATCATATTTTGGTATCATTCATACTACATTCCTTTTCCAACTGGTCATAGAATGCATTTTTCTTCTCTTCACTATCGTCTTCTGTAGGTGCATACGCTGATATAAGTGTCAGATTTCTGAATCGTCCCTTTAGTCTCATTTTACACATTCTATCTCCTAGAGGCTCAAATCCAAGAAAACTTCTTTTTATCTTTGAACTAATGATAAAGCCTGTTCCACACTGACCAGTTCTTACTTCAGGACCACTGTATAACATTGTATAGTCCTTCTTGTCAATCCTACAGTTTCCCCTCCATCTCACTTCCTGTAGCACTACTATATCCATTCCATACTTCAAAACTTCCTCAGCTACTTCTGCCATTTTTCCTATCTGCAACATCGTTCGTACGTTCCATGTTGCCATTGTCAAAGTCATATCCCTTTTCCTTGTCCTTAAACATTTTCTAGGTTCATCATCGATAATTCCGTCCAAATTCCGAGGCTTCGTTGAGAGTTTCATAACTTTTGAGGTTTTACAGTGTGGGGTTGTTAGCCCCTCGCCCAACCCCCAACCTGGAGGACCAGGGTACCGCTCTTAGTCTGGCTCATCACTTTAGACCTGTCCAGCTTGGGTGACTCTACCAGGAGCTTAAGCTCCCGCTGGCATAGCTCTAAAGATCATTTGAGCTCGCAAGCCCCCAAAACACCCGGCAATAACAAATTGCCTTCTTCAAGGTGGCGGTACCGGCGGGGGGAATCAACCGTTTTATTTCACCAAAAAATAAGGCCCTTACGTATGCGACAGGAAAAGAAGTAGACATTACCTCGAAAGAGTGTGCAAGTACAGTTAACCCTTGATTTAGCAGACAGAATTAGACCAACCGAGATTTTTTTTTTTTTAAGTTTCGCGTCCACTAACGCACATTTAAACTACAGGGTTTATCATATAAAATAAGAACGGCAAGCGACAGTTTTGTTATTGGCTGGTGCGGTGGCCTTGGCCGAGCTTGCGGCGCGCCATGGCCCCCTGCTGTGCTATTGAAAGCGCGCATAGTACATAAGAGGGCTGTTTGTTTTTTTTTTTTTTTTTTTTTTTTTTCCAAGTTCCGATGGACTGTATAAAAATAACAGATTGACATACCAATCTGATTTTACTACTAAATGTTTGCTTGTTTTATTCGTATGTCTCAACATAATCGCCAAAACGATTGAAACATTTGTCGTATCGTTACACCAGCTTTCCAAAGCCCTCGGCAAAATATTCTGCCGCCACTGAGGTGGGTACGTCTGGAAAGCCACCTGAAGTTTTTCCTTTTTGGCGAGGCGTTGCCGCCCAACCATACCTTCAATTGTCGAATAAGGTGAAAATCATGCACAACCGCACTGTACCAACGTTATGATAGACTTTTACAAACAATTCAAGTGGGAAAGTTTTGGACCATCTGCCGTTTAGTCCAAACCAGCACTGAACTACAGGAGACTGTCCAGACGTGCCCACCTCAGTGGCGGAAGAATATTTTGCCGAGGGCATTGGAAAGCTGGTGTAACGATACGACAAATGTTTCAATCGTTTTGGCGATTATGTTGAGACATACGAATAAAACAAGCAAATATTTAGTAGTAAAATCAGTTTAGTATGTCAATCTATTATTTTTATACAGTCCATCGGAACTTGAAAAAATAAAAAAGGCCCTCGTATTGTGCCCAACTCTAGGAATGGGTATTCCAAGATTCAGACACCTAGATATCAAGGGAAAGGCTACAGCCGCTTTTGAAAGTTGAGATATTTGAATATCGCGCTCCATTACTTCTAGAAGGGAATGGAAACTTCATGCAGCCAAGAGCATGTCAAGTGACGTAGCAAGTAGTAGCAGAGGTCGAGACTATTTGTTGATTAAATAGTTAGCCATGGAGTAGAGACTTGAGACTTGGATCAGATTACTGGCACGGCCAAATGAAAGAGAATGCACTTAGTATCAAGTAAATCGGACCAGGGACACCGGAGATATGAGGATTTCCAGATTTCAGCGTGATTCAGCGTGGACCTGACCGTTTTGAATAAAAGCCGGCCGGCCCAAGCAACATCAGCTCACTTCGAACCAAGCTCTTGCATGACAAGGTGCTGCCACGTTGAGCCAAGGCACATGGTTGCCGGATCTACGCAGAAGATATCTTTAAATTGTGATAGTCACAAAAGTGCTGCGATACATGTGGAACATAGTAAGTTTCCGGCAGAGAGAATCACTAAGGTGATTGTTATTTTTCTACGGACACTGGTGAAATATTTTATTTCTATATGGACATATGCTAGACTTTGTCTAGAAAGTACTTTGTCACAGTCCAGTAATAATAATTTAATACTTGGATATTTTAGTCCAATTAGTCAGTTTCATGAATTGTAACTTGATAACCACTCCGATCTATCAGTATATTGAAGGCCAGTCTATCACGGTGTTGTTCATTAGCCAACGAAGGGAAACTATATGTTGCTTCGCGCATGATAGATGGTGATAAGCCATGCCCAGGGAACGATCTTCAGAACAGCCGTTGATTGATTTAGACTGTCAGTGTTTTCTTGTACTGAAAAGATTACCGTGAGTTATGTTACAACTGACATATTTGAGAATAGATCACTTGGATCTGACCCCATTTAAGCGAACTGCTATGGAATTAACAGAAGTCAATATTAAAATGGATCAGCAGTTACTTCAAACTTCAAGAAATATTTCCACTATGTCATGTTAGACAGTTTGTGGGTATATAATGGCGACCAATACAAGGATTAGACGTGCGTTTCCGATAGGACATGTATCTGGATAAATCTGGTACAGACCAGGTTCACTACGCTTCAAGACCAACGAGAAATGTAAGCCACTTTTGACTTTATATTATGCCTAGCTAATTGGAACAAACTCATTTTCTGAAGATGACCAACACATTTGTTTTTCTTCGTATTTAAATCTTGCAATGATTTACGCAAGACATATTAGAGTTATTCTGAGTAGTTTCAGCACTCAGAACAGTTTAGGATCGATGACCGAGCAGAACGAGCATTTATTTGAATGTTTCATATTTTTTGATAATCACGGTAATCAGCCGATGTAACTGTAAAAGTTCATAATTATTTTTGTTGAGAAATGGATATTTTATCCATATTCGAAGAATCGAACATGTGGATTCTCACATAATGAAATAATAATTAAACACATTTACAATAATATAATAATAATGATAATAATAATCCACTAATAATAATAATAATGATTTTCATAACTTTTCTAAATAATTCTTGGATCTTATATTTTCTAATAATCACATTTATTGAGAGAGAGCTTATGAAGTAGTTTAATCATTTCTAGTTTGGAACAGGTGATTTTCCGAAGGAGAGTGGTTAGCGCAAGCCCGCATTCAACCAACATTACAGTTCTGGTTGAACAGTTAATATTTGCAATGAGCAAGGTATATTTTTCAGATAACACGGAGAGGCATGAAACGGGAAGCAAATGATATTTGTATCAATTAGGATATTTTTGTATTTATATAAAATCATGACGTAGATACACATTCGAAAGTGAAATAAAGATTATCATAAGTATGGTAACTTCACGGGTTGAACTGAATGGTAAAATAAAATAAACTTGTAAGTTTATTAATCTTCCAGTGTTGATAACAAGCAGAGGCTTGATTTATTGTATAAATTTTGGGAAGAAAATTTATGTGTGTGGAGTAGTTGAAATGCCATTCCCAGGTGCGCATGTTTAAGTCGCAGGAATGAGGAGGTTTTTATTTGAGCATCAATCAAATATTAGGTTCGATGACTCAGTGTTAAAGAAGGAGTATTGGAACTACACATTGCGTCGTATGAATGACCCAAAGGTTATTTCTTAAAAACCATCAGTTCTTATTTCAACCTTGTTTACGGATTCCATTAAGACTCTGATTTTGCTAGAACCCGGATTTGTCATGATAGTATTTTATTCTTCTTCAGAGGAAGACCTTTGCCGTTGTTGTTAGAATATTGTATTCTTATGATAATAATAGAATGGGCCACTGCCAATTTAAAATAATTCTATAACCACGAATAATTTGAAGGATGTTTTCAATCCTAGTGCCATGAACTAAATGAATTTATTATGAAGCTACAATTCTTATTTCCGCATTCTGTCGAAGAATTTCAAGTTGTGAAAGTTACTAAAATGGCCACAAATATAAATATTTTTCTTAATAATGATTCCAAGTGGAGAATCGAATAGTTGAATGGTCCAACAATTTATTGATCAAGTTGATGATTCAGAAATCATATATTTTGTTAGGAACTTGAAGTTTACAATCGAGTCACTTCTCGAAACGTTTAATGTCAGAAGAACAATTAATTTTGTTGTGCTTCGCACAGTTCTTCGATGCTATGCTCAATGGTCAAATACTTTTCAGATGTTGTTATTAATATGTGTACATAATTTGTGTTGATTCAGAGATAATAATATTTTTTGACAATATTTTTTTTGAAACTGGAAAAATAAGGGAAGTTAAAAATTCTATGAACAATTATTCTACGAGTGTTAATATTATGTAAAAATTCAACCAGTGAACTACAGTATTTCCAGTAAAGACAATTAAATTTGAACTGGATTTAAACATAAATAATGGGTATAATTTTGGAACACAGTCTACAGGACTGATAATCAGACTTGTGTTTCCAAAGATAATTGTCCAATGTGTTGGAAAATTTCTGTACATTGTGTAAATAGTAATGTGGGTCGCCACACGTGAATGATGCTGCTTTGAGCATTTTATTTTGCAGTCAATTTTAAATTCAGAATAAAATGAGGTAATTTTACATGATGTGTTATGCCCAGTTGAATCTCCTTCTATCCTTATTGTTGCATTGAGCCAAAAATCAGTAAAGCATTTTTTTCATTTGATGTCGTTTTTGAGATTAGCTTTAACCCATCTGGCGCCCCGGGATATCTTGACTCTCGTGCTGACTGATTCTTGGTAAAATGCATATGTGGTCGTGCAGACTCCGGTCTAAACGGGCACATAAAATAAGATAGAGAGAGAAATGGCTTCGAACGTGGGGCTCGAGTTAGACACGGTCAATCGCATGCCGATTTAAATTGTGATAATTTTATATAGATATTTTGGGAGTTGAGAGATGTCTGGTTTGGATGAATAAATTAGTAGGAAACCCAATTAGTGGGGAAAATTAAAAATTTAACTGGGTTAATAATTAGAATGGGTTTGATTATTTTTAATAATGGCTTAACCATTAGGGCGTCAAGTAAATTCAGTAGTAAACGTTCGATGACTGGACATACGCATTATTAGAATCCAGGTGGAGGATATTTGAGAACTTGCATATTTTTCTTGTGATATTATGGTAAATGTAATTCGTAAAAGTAGAGAATGTTGTTTTTCCATCACGTCGACATTAGGACAAATCTCATTTTATTAGAGTGTTCCAATTAGCTATTCATATTTCTTGTTCTAGATACAAGCTTGTGTCTGCCGACATGTATACCCCTAAGTTTTGAATAATAATTGAAAATTATGGAAGAGATGATGAGGAGTTTGGAAGAGAGTTCCAAAGAAGCTGGACTGCGTGTAGCCGCCATTATGAAAGAAAATACAGAGGCTTTGGAAAAGAAACTTAAAGAAAATTCTGATTCTTTAGAAAATAAACTTAAAGAAAATTCTGATTCTTTAGAAAATAAACTTAAAGAAAGTTTAAATGATAGACTTAAAGAAAATTCTGATTCTTTAGAAAATAAACTTAAAGAAAATTCTGATTCTTTAGAAAATAAACTTAAAGAAAGTTTAAATGATAAACTTAAAGAAAGTTCTGATTCTTTAAAAGATAACTTGAAAGAAAATTTAAATAGTAAATTTAATTCTATGGAAAATAACTTTAAAGAGAATTCCGAAATTTTGAAAATGTCACTTGAGAGTAAAATGACTAAATTATGCGAAAAAACACATGAGCTCGAAACTTCATTAGCCACTAACGCAAGTTTAATGGACGATAAATTTCGCGATGCCGATCTAAGATCCCAAAGCTTAGCTGATAGGATAGAACATGGTCTTAGGAAAGTTGGTGAAGACATGATCAACCTAGTAGTCAGAGTGAAGAAAGAGAGCAATGAGATGGCAATTCTAGTTGTTCAACGTTTGACAGAACAATTCAAAGAACTCGTAATGGGAGAAATAAGAGAAGGTGTAATTAATGAATTACAAACTGAAATTAAAACCACAGTTATCGATGAAATTAAAGACACACTCAAGCTGGAAAACCAAGAGGGAGTCAAGGAAATTAGGGAATCTTTGTCATCCCATATTCAAGTAATTTCCAAAGATATCCAAGCAACTCAGAAGGACATATCAGATGTGACAGGGTCGTTGAAAAGTCACGAGGCTGTTATGAACCAGATATCCACTCATGTCAAGGAGAACTGTAAGGAAACCGAAGCAATTAAAAAAATGGCAGAAGAAAACCATAAGGAAATTGAGGCTATGAAAACCCAAGTCAAGGACGAGAAACAGTCTGGCCATCTGTTGAAAATGCCAAGTGTAAGGGGAGAAGAACAGATACAGATAAACCTAGGAGCAGCTAGAGAAACTGATAGTCAAAGACAGGATGAGGTCAGGACAGTATTTCAATCCAACCCCATAACTGTATTCAAGAATGTAGAGGATAAGCCTTCTAAATTTTCAGGGCGAGATTCTGTGACACCCGTAGAATTCTTGAGAGAAGCAGGTGATTACCTAAAAGATTCCAAAATCCCTAAGGAAAGACAGATCCGAGTGATAGGGAAATTTTTGGAAGGTCCTGCACTTCTTTGGTTTAGAGCTTTTAGGTCCACTCTCACCAATTTTGAGGAGTTTTCCCGTGGGTTATTAAAAAAGTTTAGGTCCCCGGAAACCCAACAGCAAGTCAGAGCAGAATTATATTCAAAGAGATTCTCGACGTCACAACCTACTCGATACTCTACGGACTTTTCTGGACAGCTTTCTAAACTACAACATTTAGATCCGCCGATGCCAGATAATGAATTAATTACCGCATTAATACGTCAGTTTCCAGCAGACGTCCAAAGAACTTTGATCGCTGCTGACATTTATAATATGGAGCAATTTGACGAGGTATTGCAGAAACTTGATCACACGAACGCTCAATTCTTCCATCAGAAGGGAGGAAAGAATAACAACTCTGTGTACGCTGTTATGGCCGACAGTTATTCCCAAACACCTCGAGAGATTCGAGAGGGGCGAGAAGAGAAAACGCCGAGGGAAGAGCCCGATAAAAGAGGATGGAATCAGTACAATAACCAATACAGTTACAAGCCTTATGCGAGACCGGATGGTGGATATCGATATAATACTCGATGGAGAAGGCCAAGGGATAATCAAGGAAGGTACCAGGAAAGAAGGTACTATGGTAGAAACAATAACTACAATAACAGAGGGAATGTGAATACTCGTCAGTCCAATGAAGTGTTCAATAAGGAGACGAGGAAGAACTTGGAAGAAAGACACCAAGAAAACTTGCAGTTCTTGGAACAGAAGCCAAATGAACCAGGTCCATCGGGAACACAACAATCCCGGGGGAATGGAAAAGAAAAAAAAAAACTTCGAATTCACAGTAGAAGATAGAATTTTAAACACTTTCACTTCCAGAATTATTAAATGGCAAGCAGAGGATGATGACTTAATTCAACATAATGACGAACGGAAAGAAATGGGTACAAGAATTAAAATGCCAATCATATCATGTGAAGTATTCGGTATGCCTGTCGATACTTTAATTGATACTGGGGCTATGCTTTGTCTTGTGAGCGAGAAGCTTTATATTCTGTGGAAACTCAAAGAGAATTTAGAGGAGATTCCAGTATCAGGAATTAAAATCCAAGGAATAATACCCAACAAAATATCTCTGTGTAAAACACAATTATACTTATGTGTTACTATTGGAGGACATGATTTCCGACATGTGTTTGTAGTAATGAAGGACATGGCTTTTGACATGATATTGGGAGCGGATTTCATTCAGAAATATCAAGCAGTGATAGACATGAAGACAGAGACGATCAGATTCAAGAATACCGAAGAGATAAACTTCGAGGGAAAAGAAGAGGAAGACATCGAGGGAGATGCTCAATGGTCTCTGATTTTTCATGAAGCTGAAGGAAGAGAAGTCTACACTGAGAAGGAGTCCCCAGAGCTAGGAAAAATTTTGGAAGAGTATCACGATATTTTTGATATTAAACCTGGTGAAATTAAAGATTTTGAATATCGTATTCGTGTAAATGATGATGCACCTTTCCATGCTAAATTGTATCCGGTAGCGGAAAAGCATCGAGAAAGGGTAAAAGTGCTTATCAAAGAGATGGAAAGTAACAATGTGATTGAAAAGTACACTACCTCTTATGTCAATCCATTAGCAGTAGTGTCTAAGCAAGATGGAAGTCTGAGACTATGTTTAGACGCGCGAAATTTGAATTCAAAATTACTGCCAGAGTATGACAGACCACCAATCATTAGGGAACTGTTAAGGAAATTCCAAGGCAAGGTCTGGTTCTCTAACATTGATCTCACTTCGTCCTACCACCACATTAGGCTTAGTGAAGATTCCAAAAAGTTTACAGGATTTATGTTTGACCAGCAGACATATGTATTCCGCCGTCTACCATTTGGGGTCAAAACATCTGGATCTGTTTTGATCAGAGCACTGGAACAAAACTTGAGTCCTGAAGTAAAAGAGATAGCAATTCGTTACATAGATGATATCCTAATTGCATCTGAGACTAAGGAGGAACATTTATTACATCTTCAGATGTTATTCGCAGATTTGAGAAAAGCGAACTTTAAAGTAAACCTTAAAAAATGTCAGTTCTTTCGGAAGGAAATAAAATTTTTGGGCCACATTTTGGATGGTGAAGGATACCGTCCCAATGAGACAAAGATACAGGTGATTGCAAATTTCCCTAGACCTACTAGAGTGAAGAATGTCCGCAGTTTTCTCGGGACATGCCAATTCTTTGCAGGGCATTGTCCAAGCTTCACCAAGACGGTTGCTCCATTGCAGGAATTATTAAAAAAAGGAAACAAATGGAAATGGAATGAAGATTGTGAACAATCATTTCGAGATGCCAAGAGGTTATTGGTAAACAGCGTGAAATTAGAGTATCCTGACTTTACCAAGAATTTCATCATAGAATCCGATGCATCCACCGTAGGGATTGGAGCTATTCTTCTTCAAGAAGATGAAGATCACAAGAGACGTTACCTGGCGTTCATAAGCAGGAAACTTCGTCCATCAGAAAGGAATTATTACACCACAGAGTTAGAAGCACTTGCTGTAATCTTCGCATTGGAGTCATGGAAGAAAATGTTAATTGGACATTCAGTAATTGTGAGGACTGATCACCATGCATTGGAGTTTATCTTGAGAACAAACTTTGCCAGTGATAGGATAACTAGATGGTCACTTTTTATTCAACAATTCAACCTAGTTATTGAACACACTCCTGGAAAGTTGAACGTTGGAGCCGATTTATTGAGTAGAGCAGTGGAGTCTACATCTAAGGTTTTTCAAGTTAACCTGACGCAAGAGGATGAGGATACCTTGAGAAGGTTAAGATTGTTGCATTTATCCCAGAGGAGAGACCGACGTTTTAGAAACATTTTTCGTTTTCTACAGGGAGACATGGATCCAAATGCCGATGATTTTGTGGAAACTGAAAGAATTTCAAGAGATTTTATGATGTTAGATGGTTTAATCTACAAGTTTGCAGATCCCGACCATACGAAGCTGAGAGTAGTGATACCTCCACGAATGCAAAAACCCATTATCTGGATGGCACATCGAATTGCAGGTCATGCTGGAGTAGATAAGACGGTCAACATGATACAAGAAAAATTTTCGTGGGAGCGAATGCGACAAACTGTCAGGAACACTATTCGAGAATGCGACTTATGCCAAAGGAGTAAACATAATTCTAGATTATTGAGAGAATTACCAAGGCCTATTATTCCTTCTAAGCCTTGTGAAATCTTCGCGACTGATCTTTATGGTCCTCTCCCAAAGTCTAAAAGAGGTAACCGATATATTCTGGTGACCATGGATGTTTTCAGCAAATACACTATGTTACACCCGATTCAGAAGGCAAACGCAAAATATTGTGCGAAGAGAATTAGAGGCAACGTAATTCCGGAAGCAGGCAAACCGGAATTCCTTTTATCAGATCGTGGACCCCAATTTACATCTTTAGAATTTAGAACCGTCATGAATAATCTTGGGATTAGACAATTGTTTTGTTCTATCAGACATCCTGAAAGCAATCCAGCAGAACGCGTGATGGCTGAAATAGCAAAATTTTGCCGCCTCTATTGTCCAAATGAGCATTGGAAATGGATGGATGTTCTCTCATTAGCATCCGAATCCATCAACTCTACAATTCATGAGAGTACTGGACAGATTCCCATGTTGCTTCATCATGGAATTAAACCAACAAGATTATGGGATCGAATCATCTCTATTCCACCTGAGATTGAACCAAGTCGTCAGATGAGGGAAACTCTAGCTTTAGACAAGTTGAGGAGCCAAGCTGAGAAAAGAGAGCGCCGAGTGAGAGGAAAGCGTTTTCGCAGACCCTTGCGCGTAGGAACTCTTGTTTTAGTGAAAAGACCTACACCCTCTGACGAGCAAAATCGAGTGTACTCGAAGTTTGCAAGCCTTTACGCTGGACCATATCGTATTGTGGAAGTAAACAACAATGGAAGCTATGAGATCGCCAATACACGAACTGGTAACATCGTGAGAACTTATAATGCAGCGAATTTGAAGATTTATTATTCAAGAACCAGATGATTTAATGTGTAGATAGGAAAAATAAAAATTTTTCAATTTTTTATTTTTTGCCAGGTGTGGGGTGGATGTGCCCAACTCTAGGAATGGGTATTCCAAGATTCAGACACCTAGATATCAAGGGAAAGGCTACAGCCGCTTTTGAAAGTTGAGATATTTGAATATCGCGCTCCATTACTTCTAGAAGGGAATGGAAACTTTATGCAGCCAAGAGCATGTCAAGTGACGTAGCAAGTAGTAGCAGAGGTCGAGACTATTTGTTGATTAAATAGTTAGCCATGGAGTAGAGACTTGAGACTTGGATCAGATTACTGGCACGGCCAAATGAAAGAGAATGCACTTAGTATCAAGTAAATCGGACCAGGGACACCGGAGATATGAGGATTTCCAGATTTCAGCGTGGACCTGACCGTTTTGAATAAAAGCCGGCCGGCCCAAGCAACATCAGCTCACTTCGAACCAAGCTCTTGCATGACAAGGTGCTGCCACGTTGAGCCAAGGCACATGGTTGCCGGATCTACGCAGAAGATATCTTTAAATTGTGATAGTTACAAAAGTGCTGCGATACATGTGGAACATAGTAAGTTTCCGGCAGAGAGAATCACTAAGGTGATTGTTATTTTTCTACGGACACTGGTGAAATATTTTATTACTATATGGACATATGCTAGACTTTGTCTAAAAAGTACTTTGTCACAGTCCAGTAATAATAATTTAATACTTGGATATTTTAGTCCAATTAGTCAGTTTCATGAATTGTAACTTGATAACCACTCCGATCTATCAGTATATTGAAGGCCAGTCTATCACGGTGTTGTTCATTAGCCAACGAAGGGAAACTATATGTTGCTTCGCCCATGATAGATGGTGATAAGCCATGCCCAGGGAACGATCTTCAGAACAGCCGTTGATTGATTTAGACTGTCAGTGTTTTCTTGTACTGAAAAGATTACCGTGAGTTATGTTACAACTGACATATTTGAGAATAGATCACTTGGATCTGACCCCATTTAAGCGAACTGCAATGGAATTAACAGAAGTCAATATTAAAATGGATCAGCAGTTACTTCAAACTTCAAGAAATATTTCCACTATGTCGTGTTAGACAGTTTGTGGGTATATAATGGCGGCCAATACAAGGATTAGACGTGCGTGTCCGATAGGACATGTATCTGGATAAATCTGGTACAGACCAGGTTCACTACGCTTCAAGACCAACGAGAAATGTAAACCACTTTTGACTTTATATTATGCCTAGCTAATTGGAACAAACTCATTTTCTGAAGATGACCAACACATTTGTTTTTCTTCGTATTTAAATCTTGCAATGATTTACGCAAGACATATTAGAGTTATTCTGAGTAGTTTCAGCACTCAGAACAGTTTAGGATCGATGACCGAGCAGAACGAGCATTTATTTGAATGTTTCATATTTTTTGATAATCACGGTAATCAGCCGATGTAACTGTAAAAGTTCATAATTATTTTTGTTGAGAAATGGATATTTTATCCATATTCAAAGAATCGAACATGTGGATTCTCACATAATGAAATAATAATTAAACACATTTACAATAATATAATAATAATGATAATAATAATCCACTAATAATAATGATTTTCATAACTTTTCTAAATAATTCTTGGATCTTATATTTTCTAATAATCAAATTTACTGAGAGAGAGCTTATGAAGTAGTTTAATCATTTCTAGTTTGGAACAGGTGATTTTCCGAAGGAGAGTGGTTAGCGCAAGCCCGCATTCAACCAACATTACAGTTCTGGTTGAACAGTTAATATTTGCAATGAGCAAAGTATATTTTTCAGATAACACGGAGAGGCATGAAACGGGAAGCAAATGATATTTGTATCAATTAGGATATTTTTGTATTTATATAAAATCATGACGTAGATACACAGCCTCCGTGGCTTAGGCGGCAGCACGCTGGCCTCTCACCGCTGGGTCCGTGGTTCAAATCCCGGTCACTCCATGTGAGATCTGTGCTGGACAAAACGGAGGCAGACAGGTTTTTCTCCGGGTACTCCGGTTTTCCCTGTCAAAATTTCATTCCAGCAACACTCTCCACTATCATTTCATTTCAACTGTCATTCATTTAATCATTGCCCCAGAGGAGTGCGTCAGGCCTCGGCAGCCGGCACAGTTCATATCCTCGCCGCTAGATGGGGGCTTCATTCATTCCATTCCTGACCGGGTCGGAGACTGGAAGCAGGCTGTGGATTTTCATTTTCATGACGTAGATACACATTCGAAAGTGAAATAAAGATTATCATAAGTATGGTAACTTCACGGGTTGAACTGAATGGTAAAATAAAATAAACTTGTAAGTTTATTAATCTTCCAGTGTTGATAACAAGCAGAGGCTTGATTTATTGTATAAATTTTGGGAAGAAAATTTATGTGTGTGGAGTAGTTGAAATGCCATTCCCAGGTGCGCATGTTTAAGTCGCAGGAATGAGGAGGTTTTTATTTGAGCATCAATCAAATAGCAGGTTCGATGACTCAGTGTTAAAGAAGGAGTATTGGAACTACACATTGCGTCGTATGAATGACCCAAAGGTTATTTCTTAAAAACCATCAGTTCTTATTTCAACCTTGTTTACGGATTCCATTAAGACTTTGATTTTGCTAGAACCCGGATTTGTCATGATAGTATTTTATTCTTCTTCAGAGGAAGACCTTTGCCGTTGTTGTTAGAATATTGTATTCTTATAATAATAATAGAATGGGCCACTGCCAATTAAAAATAATTCTATAACCACGAATAATTTGAAGGATGTTTTCAATCCTAGTGCCATGAACTAAATGAATTTATTCATCATCATCATCATTTCCCCTTATCCAGCTCCTGCCGGGTCGGGGTATTTATGGCACTTCTCCACTTTCCTCTTTCCTTCCACCATTCTTCTTCCACGATTTTGTCCCAGTCCAGATTTCTTTTTCTCACGCTGTTCTTCACTGAATCAATCCACCTTGTTCTAGGTCTTCCCCTTGCTCTCTTACCCTTGCACTTCGCCTCCAGCATCTGTCTTGGTATTCTATTTTCCTCCATCCTCTTTACATGTCCAAACCACCTTAGTTTATTCTTCTCAATTCTCTCATTTAGTTTTCCCATCCCAACTTCCTTCCTAACATCTTCATTCCTCACTCTGTCTTTCCTTGTCTTTCCTATCATACTTCTTAGGAATTTCATTTCACTGGCTTGGATTCTACTCTCTTGCCTGCTCATCAGGGTCCAAGTCTCAGCTGCATACGTTAATATGGGTACATAGTACATTTTATACATTACCTCCTTGCTTTTCCTTGGTACTTCCTTATCCCAAACAAGTTTTCTTACACTTTGATAGAATGCATTGCTCTGCTGTACCCTCCTGCCAATCTCCATGTCCAACCTACCAGTTTGCATCAATTCACTTCCTAGGTATTTGAACGTGTCCACAATTTCCAAACTCTGACTTCCAATTTTCACAATGCCCTTTCCTTGTCTTTCCCCTCTTGTCATCACCATGGTCTTGCTTTTCTCTATACTGATTTTCAGGCCATACTTCTGAATATTTTCGTTCAGTGCATCTAGTTGTTTTTGCACTTCTTCCGTGTTCTTTCCCCAGACCACAATATCGTCTGCAAATAATAGTAACTTCATTTCTTTATGTCCATATGCTTCCTTTGTTTCCTTTACAATTTCATCCATTACCATTATGAATAAAAGAGGTGACAGCACACTCCCCTGTCTTAGTCCAGTCTTGTTCCTAAACCAATCTGTCTTTCCAACAGGGGTCAGAACCCTGCTAACACAGTTGTTGTACATTGCTTGCACCATTTCCAACATTTCTCTTCCCAGTCTCTTCTTAACCATGGTTTCCCATTTATTATGAAGCTACAATTCTTATTTCCGCATTCTGTCGAAGAATTGCAAGTTGTGAAAGTTACTAAAATGGCCACAAATATAAATATTTTTCTTAATAATGATTCCAAGTGGAGAATCGAATAGTTGAATGGTCCAACAATTTATTGATCAAGTTGATGATTCAGAAATCATATATTTTGTTAGGAACTTGAAGTTTACAATCTAGTCACTTCTCGAAACGTTTAATGTCAGAAGAACAATTAATTTTGTTGTGCTTCGCACAGTTCTTCGATGCTATGCTCAATGGTCAAATACTTTTCAGATGTTGTTATTAATATGTGTACATAATTTGTGTTGATTCAGAGATAATAATATTTTTTGACAATATTTTTTTTTGAAACTGGAAAAATAAGTGAAAGTTAAAAATTCTATGAACCATTATTCTACGAGTGTTAATATTATGTAAAAATTCAACCAGTGAACTACAGTATTTCCAGTAAAGACAATTAAATTTGAACTGGATTTAAACATAAATAATGGGTATAATTTTGGAACACAGTCTACAGGACTGATAATCAGACTTGTGTTTCCAAAGATAATTGTCCAATGTGTTGGAAAATTTCTGTACATTGTGTAAATAGTAATGTGGGTCGCCACACGTGAATGATGCTGCTTTGAGCATTTTATTTTGCAGTCAATTTTAAATTCAGAATAAAATGAGGTAATTTTACATGATGTGTTATGTCCAGTTGAATCTCCTTCTATCCTTATTGTTGCATTGAGCCAAAAATCAGTAAAGCATTTTTTTCATTTGATGTCGTTTTTGCGATTAGCTTTAACCCATCTGGCGCCCCGGGATATCTTGACTCTCGTGCTGACTGATTCTTGGTAAAATGCATATGTGGTCGTGCGGACTCCGGTCTAAACGGGCACAGTATGTACTATGCGCATGCTTTCAACAGTACAGCAGGGGGCCATGGCGCGCCACAAGCTCGGCCAAGGCCACCGCACCAGCAAATAACAAAACTGCTGCTTGCCGTTCTTACTTTATATGAAAGACCCTGTATATGGAAGTGTTATCTACTGATGATCGTCCTAAACGGTTGTTAAAAATGTACAGTAATACCTCGTTGATTCAAAGTGATCGGGACAGAAAAAGAGGACTTCAAATTAACCGATCCAACATCCGCCGCGAAAAAACATCCAAAAGCCCAAAACTTACAACCGATGGAAACATGCCATTACTGATACACCATTTCTCAAAATCCGGGCCAATGAATTTTGTAAGAAGAATCGCATTGTTTATTTGTGATTTAACGGACAAACCTCCGTCCCCATTTAGTCCGTTAAATGGAGGGTTTACTGTATTTTTGAACGAAACATTTGAAATTGGACTTTTTCAAAAACCCATTTTAATTTTAGAAATTAGAAATAATTATATACCAATCATCAGGAGAAGATCTCCGCTCTGCGTTCCTCCTTGTACTTCTGGCATCGCACGTCCGTGGTTGAGTATTTGAAACTAGCTAAACCACAAGCAGCTTTATACCTGCAGTATATTCACTGAAACAACTACCATGCGAATCACCTGTCAAAACCTGAGGAGCTGAGATTATTAGAAACAATCTCTCTTTAAATTCAGCGCAGTCCACTCTGTCCCTCAACCTACTGCTTTCATTTAAAATCATTTGTTTGCATCTACCTACTTTTGTTACCTTTGAACTTATTTTGCTGGTGGTTCCAGGTTTACAGTTGTACTTCCTGCCATCGTAATACTGTTGCCAACCTTTTGCTGCTCTTTTGTACCTATGGGATAAACTCAAACAAGATTCATACAGAAAGAAATGCAATATAATATAAAATTCTACTGAGCTACTCGTGAGTTACCACTACAAACTACAGAGGGTCCAGAAAAATATAAACCTCTTTGATAGTTGATATCTTTGGAACAAAATAACATACCGTAACAATTCTTGCGCGGTAGAGTAAACCATTATTTTCTCAACAGATGATGGTCACATGAGTGGCGCGACAATCTTGGCGTGTTTTCCAGCAGATGACAATGCAGCAATGAATGAAGTAAGACTGTCGTTTGAGCAACGCAAGACAATATTGAAGTGGGGACTGGAAGTATGAAAACATGAAAACAACGGCAATGGTGTAATGTGTGCGGTACTCAGCCACCAACGCGTACAACAATTTATCGTATTCCGGATAAAATTAAAGCAGACGGTACTGTTCAGATGTGCATAAGGAAAGGTCTGGCTGACCAAAAACATCAACAAGTTCAGCTTCTAGCGCTGCTGTGTTGCAACATTATACCAGGTTACCTCAAAAATCTGTGAATCAGGGTGCATGTGAAAGTGGGATAAGACGATCAAGTGTACGAAGAATTCTGAAGGCTGCAAAGTGGAAAGTGTACATTCCAAGATCACTGCACGCTTAGAACGAGGACGACCCAGATCGAAGGATGGAGTACTGTGAGTGGTTTCGAGGCATGCTTTGCGAGGATGAACAGTTTGCAGGGATGGTTATCTGGTCTGACGAGGTGCAGTTCAAACTGAACAGTACTGTAAATCGCCACAACTGCGTGTACTGGGCTCTTGAAAATCCTCACGTTCACGTGGACAAACATATTAATCCACCGGGTGTTAATGTGTTGTGTGGTCTGTTATCGCACGGTTTGATTGGCCTATTCTTCTTTGAAGGTACCATAACTGGTGAGGTGTATCTTCATACGCTGCAAACATCGATTTTACCTGCCATCCGAGAGGTGTTTGGAAATGAAAGATTTTACCTACAACAAGATGGTGCTCTGCCTCACTACCACAGAGATGTCAAAGCCTACTTGGATGAAAATCTTCCTGGACGGTGGATAGGTCGGAGAGGAGCTGTTGAGTACCCACCATGGTCTCCAGACCTTACACCTCTTGACTTCTACCTATGGGGGACGTTGCAAAATGAAGTTTATCAACAGAAGCCAGCTACACGGATGAGCTACGAGAAACCATCGAGGCGTCCTGTGCGGCTATCACACCGGCATCACTAACAGCCGTAGTTAGGTCAGCAGTTCAGTGGCATCGACGTTGTTTGGCTTCTAATGGGGGTCACTTTGAACACATGAAATAGCATCCCCCCCATGCAAGAATTGTAACGGTATGTCATATTGTTCCATAGATATTAACTATCAAAGAGTGTCGACATTTTTCTGGACCCCTCTGTATATTCACACATACATCATCTCTTGGAAAGTAAAGTTGGTAACACTCCCGATATTTTTTCATGGTTTATTCAAAGGAAGTTCTGGAAAGTAATCTGGCCAGCTGAGAGAGTGTTGCGGCGACTAATATTCCTCAAAGAAGAGTCAACTTTAGTATAGGTTTCCACAAAGAAACGGACACCAATTGACTTTATTGCTAACAGAATTGATAACATAAATTACTGATAAAGGACTGCAAGAAGCAAAGAAATAACAAACTTTTCAAGTCAACAATTGACTGTTTCACAATGGATTTACAAACTGACTGCAATCACTAGAAAATTTGACTAACTAAGAATTTAAAAATACCCCCCTCATTCTAATATAAACTTAGTAACCAAATCTATGAACTCATTTGGTTTTTCTGAATGCACCCAATGTCCAGCACCGGGAATGTAGGCAAACTTTGCTTGGGGGAAGGATCTTCTGATCTCTGTGTGCTCTTCACGCCTGAAAGAGAGACAAACAACTCGATATGAAAAGGAACCAGTCACTCAAGTGACGTCCAGTAATCCTCTTACTGCCAAGCAATGCTAAGCCATTTTCAATGGTCATACAGACTATTGGAAAATAAGTCATAAATAGCACATTTTCAAGCACTTTTTTTCTACTTTGATTTATGAATAATACTACAGTAAAACCTAGCCTCCGTGGCTTAGGCGGCAGCACGCCGGCCTCTCACCGCTGGGTCCGTGGTTCAAATCCCGGTCACTCCATGTGAGATCTGTGCTGGACAAAACGGAGGCAGACAGGTTTTTCTACGGGTACTCGGGTTTTCCCTGTCAAAAATTTCATTCCAGCAACACTCTCCACTATCATTTCATTTGTCATTCATTTAATCATTGCCCCAGAGGAGTGCGTCAGACCTCGGCAGCCGGCACAGTTCATATCCTCGCCGCTAGATGGGGGCTTCATTCATTCCATTCCTGACCCGGTCGGAGACTGGAAGCAGGCTGTGGATTTTCACTACAGTAAAACCTAAGCCGGACCCTTTATATACCGGAAACCTGGACAAACGGAAAACAACATTCGGAACGGACGTATTTCCTAAGTAAAATTACACTGTAAACCAGAAAACTGCCTAACGCGGAAATGGAAAGAAATTCCGGAACTAGGTGTAAATAACCTAAGACGGATTATCTTATCCATAATACAAAGCTATATACAGTACTACATTTTGAGTGCGACTGTACTTGCACCAAAGTTCTAGGAAACATTAACGACTGAATACATTCAAGTGCAGCTGATATTGCTGCCGAAAACAGCAGGTGCGAAGAAATGGATGATGACGACGATGAAGGCAAGGAAATGGAGCTAAAAATACACACTAGGGCAGATGACCTCGTAGTTCTGCCCCTTAAAACAACAATAACTAACTATATATCAAAATACACACTTTTGGAGAAGCACGACTTCAAAGACCTTATGATCACAGAGCATAAATAAATACCTGCATCTCAAAGAACACTGGAATGCTCAAGAGATGGCACCAAAGTCCAAAATCACTCCTTACATCATTCATTCATATAATTTTTTCAGAGCAAACAAGTAACATGGTTACAGCTTTCATCTGATGCCACACCCACTCCTCAGCTGCAGGCTAGTATTTAATTATATTTATTCTACATTTCTCTTTGGAATTTCACAAAATCCTTTTGTACTATGAAAGCACTTACATGAATGAACATATTTAGGCAAAAAAAAAAAAATTCAATATTTTATTGCCAGACTATCCCCTTAACCCTTTTGATGCCAAGCTATTAATGGGTGGATATGCTAAGAATGCCAAGCCAAGTTAAGCAAAATTACAAGGGTTTGATAAAAATTATCTCCTATTGATAATTATCAAGATAGAATGTTGAATTTTTTTTCTGTATCAGGTAGACATATTTGTAACGTAATGGATGCTAATTAATTGATGTTTCACTTGATTTTGTTAATTGCAAAAATACTTTAAAAAACTATTTAAACAAATAAATGAAATTCGAAATTTTTGATAAAATGTTGACAGCCCCTACACTTGAATTACTATCTTTTGTTATTTACATGTTATTACGTATGGAATGCTACATATATGTTCCAAATTTGGAGTAGTTCTATCGAATAGTTTTCGAGTACGATCAGTTTCTACAAAGACATGCGTATAAAGTAGTCTCGCATTGCACAATGGGAACCTCTTCCCCATCATTGGTTGAGGTGTCACTTGATTTATCATTGGAATCTGAACCTAGTGAATCACTGTCGATTTTGTCAGCGTAAATCCTACCTGCTTCGAAAGTATTCCTGTGTCTCAGTCTTGGCGCTCCTCTCGCGCGGGCTGTGGACACGGCGGAATAAAATTGTCACTGTCTTCATCAGAATAAAAGTCGTCGTCATCAGTTGAAAATTCACTCTCACACTCTTCACTCGGCGTTAAGACATTAGTTATCTCCTCTTCGGTCAAAGAGCTAGCCATATTTATCACCAAGTAACGTAATTAGCTCCAAGCAAGAACATAAACAATCACGACTTCAAAAGATAAAACACGCGCCAAGCCAGCTGACTACAGCATGCTCAAAGAGTGCTTATTATTTAATTATTTATTTATTTATTTACATAGGTCCCAATGAGCCTGAGCTCGTGTTAGGGACAATCAAGTAACATAGTTACAGCATGGCATATATATAATTTTTGTAACATTATTGTTTAGTTTAATAGTAACTTAGATTGCTAGTGACTAACTTTACAGAGATAATTCGGTATGATACATTGCATTGCTTAAGGCTATTGTACATGGGCTATTCATTCCTCAATAGGAAGTCTTTTGTTTTCCTCTTAAATGTTTTTATAGAGAAACTTTCCCTTATGCCTAATGGTAGCGAGTTGTATTCTTTTATTATAGAGGACATAATTCCTTTAGTTCCAAATTTAATGGATTGGGAATGGCTTGTGAATATTTGATTTACTCCTCTTGTTGCATAATGATGAATGTCATTTGCATGGGTAAAATGGATGTGTGTGTGTATCAATTTGTTTTCTAATTTGTATACAAATACTGTTGCTGACATAGCTATTTGTTTTTGCAGTGGCATAATTTTAGTTCTTGAGTATAATTCATTTGAGGGTGTGAGCCAAGGAAGTCCAAAGATAGATTTTATAGCACGTTTCTGGAGTATCTCAAGTTCTTTTATCAGCTCCTTCTTACAATATCCCCATATGAAATTCATGTACATTAGATGTGAATGTATCAGAGCAAAGTATATATTTTTCAATTGTTGGCTAGTAAGACAGCTATATCTTAATCTGAAAATAATACCAATTAAAGGGCTGATTTTATGTTTTACATTTTCTACATGATTTTCCCAGGTTAGTGTACTATCTAGTGTGATACCTAAGTATGTTGCCGATTTAACCCTTTCTATTTCTTTGTTGGCTATGTTGACTATGTTTGTGGTCTCAATCTTGTATGATGGTTTATGGAAGAATAAATATTTTGTTTTAGTGATATTGATAACCATTTTGTGTGCTCTCAACCAATCCACCAGCTTATTGAGATCATAATTAATATTTAGCATAATTTCCTGTTCAGATGTTCCCAGATAGAGTATAAAAATATCATCTGCAAATAGTTTAAGCTTGCCTTTCAATTCTAATAATACTATATCATTAATATAGGCCAAGAAAAGAATTGGTCCTAAGACAGAACCTTGAGGTACTCCTGTGTCAATTCTCATTTGAGACCCTTTTACATTATCGATTGCAACATATTGTTTTCTGTTAGTGAGGTAGTTCTTGAACCAATCATGTGCCACTCCTCTGATGCCTGCAAATTCTAGTTTATTAAGGAGAATCTTATGGTTAACTAGATCGAATGCTTTTTGAAGGTCAATTAGTACACCAGCAGCTAGTTTGTTTTCATCTAATGCCTTTTCTACATCAGTTACTACTTCAAATATAGCACTATCAGCTCCTCTATTTGGAATAAACCCATATTGGCAGTTTGCAAAGTAATCATTTTTCATGAAGAAATTCATAAGTCTTCGTTTAACAACGCTTTCTAGAACCTTGCTGATGGCAGATATAATATTAATGGGTCTGTAATTTGATGGGTGGGTTTTGTCTCCTTTTTTGTAGATCGGGACCACCCTAGAGACTTTACAGGCATCGGGGAATATACCAGTCATCAGTGAAAGATTTATTATTTTGACAAGCTATGGTGTAAGGCCCTCAAGACACAATTGTAGCATGACATTAGTAGTGTTGTCCTCACTTATATTGTTTTTGTGTTTTAGGGAGTTTATAATTGATTGTATTTCATTAGCATCAGTAGGTAACATAAAGATTGTCTTAGTGCTAGTAGTATTTTTATAGCTTGCAATGTCCGAGGTAGAACCGTTTCCTTGATTTTCCCATATACTGTTAGCAATATTGACATAATATTTATTAATTTCATCACATATATTTTCCTTTTTTTCGACATTTGTGCCATCGACTATAAGTTTGACAATTTCATTTTTCCCCTTCTTTGGCCTATTTAACATCTCATTAACAACACTCCACACTTCCCTCTAATTATTTGCATTTTGAATTTTTTGGTCAAAGTAGTTTCTTTGTAGGTTTCTCTTAAGTTTTGTAACTTGGTTGCTAATAATTTTATATTCTTCTAAAATTTCTGCAGATGGATTTTTAACTTTGGTTTTTGTATATATCTTATCTTTCCTGTTTATTAGTGCTAAAAGATCTTGTGTGATCCAGGGTTTTATTGGTGGGGCACTTGGCTCCTTATTCGTATATTTCATAGTACAGGCTTCTATTCCTTTATTAATAAAATCACAGAATTTATTGTAGTAGTCATTGATGTTAGTTTCATTGCATACAAATTCTTGAGTTATTAAATATTTATTAAGTTTTTTGTAGTTTATTTTATCCTTTTCTATTGGCCTATCATCACATATTGAGTTCCTGTTTATCTTTTTGTTTCTCATTTCACAGATTAGTAAATGGTGATCACTCAAATCATTATCAATATTATAGACATTACATATTTTGTCACAGTCGTTCACCAATACATGATCAATTAGAGTAGAGCTAGTTTGTGTTACACGAGTTGGATATTTTGTATTACATAAGACTAGACCGTATGATTTGACTAGGTTAATATAACTACTAGTATATCTGTCCCCAAATAATAGATCGATATTCATATCACCTAGTATTATAACAGGATTCGTTGAGTAAGAACTAATAATTACTTCGAGATCAGTTAGAAAGTGTGGAATGTTGCTTTTATGAGGGTTATAAGCAGTGATTATATTGTATTCTTGATGGCCTTTTCTCACAGTAATGTGCAGTATGCTGTGGGTGGAATTTATTTCCTTTACAAGGGTACTGCTACATTTGTTTGAAATATACAAAGATACTCCCCCTCCAGCTTGCTTTCTAACTATGTGATATGCAACATATTTCTTAATATTGAAAAACATTTTTGTTTGTTCTGTTAACCAATTTTCTGAGATTGCTAGGACATCTACACCTTTGATTCTGTCTAACATTATTTGGATATCATCGAACTTGTTTTTTATGCTATGTGCATTTATGTGTACGCATTTTAGTGTACTGGTATCGGTTATTATGTGTTTACTGTCCTTAATTTTATAATAATCGCTAAGTGTATTACAGTTACACTCGGTTAATTCTAGTGTATTATTATTTGCATTACCTAAAAAATTTAATTTCTGTGATTCTAGTTCCATATGGGATAATACTTAGTAGATATCTTACTATTCCATAGATTTTAGTTTGAGAGGGCGAGTGAATCCAGTATTTCAGCACTTGATATAAGCTTTGAGGGTCCATTTTGATTTTTCCGAATGTATATTTAATTCTATTGTTCACGGAACTTAAACACATCAATATATACAGAGTGAGAATGATTTCCGCGTTGTATTGGTTACAACAGCAAAAACGCTGCATTACTGGAAAAATTGCTAAAATGTTTAGAAAACTTTTAGCAGAGGCTCCCTGGGCCGATAGATCGGCCACCTGGCACTATAAGGGTTAAGCACATAAATAAATACATATTTATGAAACGTTAAGCACGTAATTATCCGGGCCCTGATCATCACTGTCACTTTCTAAATCTTGATGTCCCTGCAGTGATTTTCTTGTCTGTCCCACAGCCTGAACGCCTGATAGCTAGAGCCCTGTGGGGATAAACAAACCGTTATCCGCATCCGCACGTTTGTTATCCGAATCCACTGGCATTACAATAATATGTTTAATTAGATAAAATATTAAAGCAACCTATTTGATGGAAGTCTTTGTGGCGATGGTTTTTACGGCCGGATGCCCTTCCTGACGCCAACCTCATGAGAGGAGTTAATGAGAGATGAAATGAATGATGGTGAATGAAACTGGGCAAGGATGTGGAAGGAAGCGGCCGTGGCCTGTCAGAAGGTACCGTCCCAGCATTTGCCTGGTGTTGAAAATGGGAAACCACGGAAAACCATTTCAAGGACGGCCGACGTTGGAAAACGGGAATCATAAGGGGTAGATATACAATACAATACAATTAAAGCAACCTATTTAGACATTTGCGGAGAAAGTCGTTCCCCTAGGCTTTGTATGTCATGTGCATTGTTTAAGATGAATGTTTTATAGCTGGAATTGCAACCCTTTCCAGTTCTGAGTGTTAATTATGCTTAATGACATTTTTGAATGAGATTAGCGTAAATCATCATCTTATTTGTCAAGAAAGAAAACATAACGGAAAAATATGATATGTCATAAATAGAGACGAGAATTATAGGCACTAAAAACAGTTAAAATAGGCAGGCATATAGGCTCTTAAAATAGCCAAAATAGGCATGTAAATAGGCACTAATGTGTAAAATAAGCAACAAAATAGGCATGAAAAAATTTCTTGTAATTTAATAACATATTTAATTACTATAAAAAGAATTAACACTAAGAAACTTATAGTTTATTAACATACTTATCTTACATATAAAAGTGAAAGTCTGTCTGTCTGTCTGTATGTATGTATGTATGTATGTATGTATGTATGTATGTATGTATGTGGGTGGGTGGGTGGATTTGTTCCGTATACAAATCTACACCGTTCCACCAATCTCAACCAAATTTTGCATACACATAGTTCAGGACCCAGCGGCTGGCTACATGCATTTTCGATAGTCTCTCATTCTTCTCATTTCGGCCTAGCAAAGGCTAATAAAAGCAGAAAATAAACTGATGGAGTAATAGCAAGGCCGGCCATCTCCATAGCAACAGTAGCTCGAGACGGGACCACCAAGTTTCCATCTATCTCGGTAAGAGGCCATGCTACACTCGCTGCCAGTTAGACCGCATCCCTCCAAGCTACTTTAAACTGCCTGTCCATTCAACACAAGATAGGTTACAGCACCAACCCACTGTGATCGCCGCGGCATTTTAACTGCCAGCTGGATCGCATCCCTCCTGGCTGCTTTTAACTGCCTGCCCATTCAACACTCAGACGCATACAGGATATACTGTATATTAATTCACAGTTAGGTTGCAGCACCAACCTAACTCGACTTTTGAAGGGGACGATACCTGAAACGAAGGGTTTTAACTTTGGAGGCTTAAAATCGAGATTGAAAAACGCGAAAATATGGCACTAAGTTAGTTCTTTTGTAATTCAATCAGCATAAAGTTTATGATATTAATTCACACACATATTAATGGGTAAATTTTCAATAAAAGGAAAGCGAAATACAAAACGAAGGGTTGTTAAGTTTGGAGGCTTAATATAGAGATCCCAGGCGCTATTTCTGGTGACTTCCGAGAATTCCCATTCTTGTTCGTGGGGTACACACATATTGAGAAATGAGAATATAATTCTGTCGAGCACACCAGCTGCAATATAATGCACTTTAAAATACAGTCAAAAGGCTTCAAATAGGCAATTTTACTCCAAATAGGCACAAACCCTTGAAATAGGCATTTATAGACACAATAAAACCAACGAAATCTAGCCTAAAAGAACCTAAAACGGATTTATATCTCGAATGCCTACGTTTCTAAACACAGGAATAAAATAGGCAAATTCCCGTCTCTAGTCATAAACATCTGGGCTAAGTGATGATAATCAACAGTTTCGGATTGTATTCTAAAAACTATACGCAAATTTTGTCCAAACATTATCCTCTATCCGCACAGCCATGCAAAATTCAACAAAATTATGTTAAATGGTCCGGCTAAGCTCAAATTATCAGCGTTTCGCCCCTGACGAGCCCAATAGTACACCGGGGCGAAACGCTGATAATTTGAGCTTAGCCAGACCATTTAACATAATTTTGTTGAATTAATGGAGCTCAAAGGACCATAACAACAGTTTCTCATTCGAGAACATTCTTCGACGTATCGATAACCAAGGTATGGTTTGCATTTGTTTTGAAAGGAAGACTATACTTCCTGAAGCGCTTTGGCAATGCTCGTGACGTCGATACGACATATTATAATGTGTATCAAAGTGTCTTGCATTGGCCTACTCAGTAAGCACTTTTCAGCGTCTTGGAGAGGTGTACTGTACCAACTGACGAGCCCAATAGTACACCGGGGCGAAACTCTGATAATTTGAGCTTAGCCGGACCATTTAACATAATTTTGTTGAATTAATGGAGCTCAAAGGACCATAACAACAGTTTCTCATTCGAGAACATTCTTCGACAGCCATGCAAATTATATCCGCATGGCGAAAAGGTGATGGTGGTATTCCTAGTATCATTTTCCTTTCACTCTCAGAATCTGGTTCTTCCGCTAGAATATAATTTGCCTCTTAATAAAATACCAATTTGTCGTCAATTACACCACCTAGAAGGACGGCTCTACTGCAGGTCGCAATGCTTGACAGCAACAATCCAGAAAGTGTTAACAGCGCAGAGTACAAACCCCCTCCCTTTCCGTCAAGGACCTTCTATGAAAAAGAAACACCATGTAAGGCAAGCTTGAAACATCAGCTTTAGTATGAAGTATTTGAACGCATCTGTTGGCGGAATCTTCAACCAGAAGAAAACAACTGCACCGTGACTCAGTCGGCTGTGGACTGCATGTCTAATAACTAGAGCTGTCGATCGATTAATCATACTTTAGTCGGTTTCACCCAGCATCAGTTCGAGGAAAAAAAACGTTGAATATTATATTTTAAAATGTCTACAATTCCATTTGCTATGAGGACGATATAATTTTAAATTTTAATTGTATTGGTGGCATGCAAGTAATACATAAATTGAAAAGCATTTAAGTTAATAATAGGCCTATTAACTAAAATATATTTCAATATAGATTATTTAATGACACAAGAGTTCACAGTTTCTCACAGTCACACTTCTTTGCTCCAGGACTTGAGACATGCTCAGAACTAAGGGCTGCCCTACTCTTAGTAACAATATTTCCAGCATCACTGAACACTCTCTTGCACAGAACTCAAGTAGCTGGAATGCAAAGCAATTGTTTCGCTATGCATGCGAGATGTGTAAGTTGGGCTGAATGTTTTCTTCACCATTGTAGAGGGTTTGGGAAGTCACCCTAGATATTTTTGCTTTTGTCTTTCTGAAGCAAAGGCATGAGCATCAGCTAACCAATCTTACAATAGCTGATGTTAGCACGTCATGTGGCAAATAATAATACACTACACAGGTTTTGTGCTGCCCAGCTAATGGCCATTCAGCTGCAATTTATATATAATAAAAACAATAACTTTTCCTACACCACATTCATCATCATCTTGTACAGTTTCCAGCCCCAAGCTGGGTCTGTTTGGAACATAAGCCTCGCCACTTAGTTCTTCTTCCCACCACCTCTCCGCTGTCACTCTGGTCCAGTCCTCGCCTCTCTTCTTGACACATTCCTCCACTCCTTTCAGCCATCTATCTCTTGGTCGTTTCTTCTGCATCTGCATCTCATGTATCCTCTTGGGAATCTTCTTCTCATCCATTCTCTTTATACTAAGAACAAAGTTCCAACTGGTTCCGAACCAGTTGGAACTTTGTTCTTAGTATATTTCAGTCAATACGGAAAAAATGTGCGACTCTCAGAGTCAAAAAGAAAAGTCCATTCTCTTTAAGTGTCCATACCACCTCAGTCTTGATGTCTCAATCCTACCTTGCAAGGGCTCTTTCACTATTTCCCTGACCATTTCATTCCTCACCCTGTCTCTTCTTGTTACTCCAATCCTACTTCGTAGGAACTTCATTTCACTTGCCTGTATTCTGCTTATGTCTCTTTTCTTCATTATCCAGGTTTCTGATGCATAGGTCAGTATCGGGATGTAGTAGCTTCTGTATAACACTTCCTTGCTATTTTGTGGGACATCTCTATTCCACACTAAGCTCCTAATGCTTCTCAGAAATGCTTCTGCCTGTCTGCCACATTCCGTAATCCCTTTGTCATTTCTCCCATTTTCCTCCACTATACTTCCCAAGTACTAGAGACTTCCCACCTCCAAGTGTTATCCCACTCATTGGTATGTCCTCTTTCATGGTCGTTAACAGGATCTCACATTTACTGATGTTGAACTTCCATCCATACTCTCCCACTACTATTTTGTAATCGTTTCGATTAATCAACTAAAGCACATTGATCGGTTAATCGTATTTTTAGATTAATCAGTTAATTGGTCCAATTAATCCATTAAATCGACAGCTCTACTAATAACACAAAATATGAAACCCTGCACAGGCAAGCTTGGAACCTCAACTTTTCAGCAGTATGAAGTATTCTGAGACATAATGTTGGCAGAAATCTTCAACTATAAGATAATCACTCAGCGCGAGGAGCAAGAGTGGCACTAAGGGGGTTAAAAGCAAAATGTTGCTAACCTGTCAGTCAGAAGGACTCTAAAAGTCCTTGTTCAACAAAACCAAACTTTTAGACTAACAAGACAAAGTATTTGTGATATCCATATTGATAGATGAAGTTCTCTAAAATTGATAAGTATACACCAATCAAAACGTACCAAAGGTACATGTTTCAACTTAGCAATGAGGTCTTCTTCAGCCAACAACAAGAATATATAATTAAATGTCTCTCATCAAAGTAGAAATGTGATTCTTAATTGATTAAATCTATTTAATGTCTTATAAGTAGGGGCCGTATTTTTTGGTAATAGCGATACGCGCAAATTTTTTTCATATCTCCTTTCTTGCCTATATATGACCTTGTAGGTACTTAAAGTAGCGTATTTTAGCAAAATGAACTCGCGAAATATCACGAAATCTGATTTATTGCACGAATTGCACAAATAATCACGATATATACACCACTTGGTACGAAAATGCTAAATATTATCGAAAAAGCTCTCCAATACACGTTTAAATGCTCTGAGGCATTGACCGTCGTGGTTTCCTTCTCATTTGATTTATAGTGCTGCATATTCTCTACACAAAAGCCCACAACGCCGGAAGTATGTGTATTCAGTTCCGCAATCTCTATGGCTATCGATGAAAATCGATATCCGCTACCGATTGTATCAAATGGTGTTGTGGTCGTGGATACACCAGAGCGAGTTTGCGACTGATAAAACTATCGGCAAACATCCAGCATTTAAGTATAAAAATGCAGAAAATTCAAGTCACAACAGTTTTCTCGAGGGCCGAGGAATACAACAGTGAGGGGTTCTATGTATTTGACGCTGCAGGAAAGATTCTGATGTGTAAATACTCCTATGTTCGTATTCAGTGGGAGCGAAAAGACACGTGCAATAAACACTGCAGAGATTCAGCAACGCACAAAAAGAGGAAGAAAGAAGGAAATGAACTTAATTCTAAGCGGCAAATAACATTCGGCGATACTCTACACACCGCAAAGAAGCTTAAAAACCCCCTTATCACATAATCTGTTAGATTTATACCATACTATAATGAAGATTTCAGAAGAAACATTGATCATTATGACAATTTATTTCGCGAAATACCCACCGAAATAGCGTCAGTTTTAACACCGAAATCAACAGTTTTATTTCACCAAAAAATAAGGCCCTTACTTACAAGCCTGGCTGGCTCCAGATGAAGACTTTCAAAAATGACTTCCTAGTACTAAATCTATATTGGATGTCGACAGATTTCTTTTCTGTAGAAATGCTTTCCTTGCCTGAGCCAACCTACTTTTTATATCCTCTTAGCTTCGTCCATCACTGGTTATTCTGCTTCCTAACTAACAGAAGTCTCCTACTTCCTTTAGCTTTTCACCTGCCAATTTGATGTCCATAGAGGTTTCTGATTTATTTTGGCTGCATTCCAATATTTTTATTTTACATTTATTAATTTTCATCATGAATTCTTTCCTCAACACGGAGTCCATACCATTCAAAAACTCATTCAACTCCTCAGGCGAGTCGGCCAAGATGACGAGGTCATCAGCAAATCTCTGAGTCGAAATTATTTCTCCTTGAATCATCACTCCCACTTTAAATTTTTCTCCAATTTCCTTCATTGCTTGTTCAATGAAATTGAAAAGTATGGGTGATAAGTTGCAGCCTTGCCTCACACCTTTCTGAATACCAGCTTCTCTCTCATGTCCTTCAGCTCGAATTACTGCCGTCTGGATTCTGTATAGATTGTAGAACACCCTCCTATCCCTGTACTTTATTCCAATCATTTTCATAATGTCAAACAATTTAGCCCAATCAACATTATCAAAAGCCTTTTCTAAGTCTACAAATGCCATGAATGTTCTCTTATTTTTCCTTATTCTGCCTTCCAAGATCAGCCTAAGACTTAGCGCAGCTTCGCTTGTTCCTAAGTTTCTCCTGAAACCAAATTGGTCTTCACCCTCTTTTAAATTGAAGCATGAGTGATCAAGCTGATTGTATGGTAATCTACACATCTGTCAGCTCCTGTTTTTTTTTTCTTGAAATCAGAGGGTAACTGGCCTGTCTTATAAATCCTACACTCCTGAGCAGACCTTCATCACCTATGCAGCTTAGCAACTCAGTTGGTGCTTTGTTCCTGTCTTCTAGTGCTTTATCAAATTCTGATCTCAATATTAAATCTTTCTCATCCTCATCAATTTCTTAATTTTTTCCCTTTCTTCCAATTCTTTTTCTAGTGCTGTAAATTATTTTCAGTTAGCTGTGGGCCTGCCTGTCACCTAGGAGGCCCCAGATTCGATTCCCGGCTCAGTCAGGGAATTTAGAAACAGAGACAGTAGTGATATATCAGCACACCTGATGTAGTCGGAGTTGGCTCCTCCGATGAACAAGGTGTTCTTCTCAAAGGCATTGCTGGTGGGAGGGAAGCTGCACACCTGGCTGATGTTGCGAGCGATGGCCTCCAGGTTGATGCGCCACTTGTACTGGCCCGGATCCATCTCCACCAGGTTGGTCAGTAAGAACTGACGGATACCAGCATCCTGGAACATTGCAACATGGAATTAAGTAATTCCCAACCCACGTGCACTGTTGCCAGATCTACTGTACATCAGTAATAAGGTCGCAGTGTTGCACAACGACCTCTTTTTTTTCTTCAATAAAAAAGAACCTAATAATCTTTTGGCAATAAAAAGCTATGTTTCTCGTCTTAGATGCACAGGAATTCATAGATTTAGTCATAAATAATTCAAGAAATCTTGTAGTACAGTCGAGTCCCACTAATTGGGACTGAACCCTGATTGGATTAGGTGGATTTTCGTCAAATACGACAACATATGATTGTTTATGCGACGTTGACAAAACATTGCCTCTTCAAGTCGTTTCAGTGTGTTGAGTCAAAAGAAGATCACCGACTTCACTTCTTACGTGTTGATTTGCTTTTCTGTTTGTTTTGTCGTTAACGTAAAAGAAATTGCATTCAAAGTTTTTTATGCACATTGTTAGTCTTGTGTGTATAAGACAGTCACAGAATCACAGTTTACTCCTGCAGCATTTATTTCATGTTTTTCTGTGCTAATGAATTTACGTTTTTACTTGGAAGAACTAGTTTAATCTTAATCTTTATTTTTTTCTGTTTTAAAATTCAAAACAAGTTTTAGTAGATATTTTTTCCTAGCCCTGTTCCGATCAGGCGGATTTTTGGATCAGCGGGACTTTACTGTACTATGAACTGATATTAAAACACAAATCGCCTAATGATGATGATCAGATGGGTAGATAGGGTTACAAACGAAGAAGTATTAAGACGAGTGAGAGAGGAGAGATGTTTCTGGCGACTGCTAATGAAGAGAAGAGATAGGTTGGTAGGACACAACTTAAGACATCCAGGAATAGCAAGCTTAGTTATGGCAGGAAGGGTCGAGGATAAGAACTGCAAGGGTAAACCAAGATTATAATAAGTTAAACAGATTGCCTCGGATGTGTTAGCTATGTAGAGATGAAATGATTAGCTCAGGACAGGGAGGCATGGAGCGCTGCATCAAACCAGTAAAAAGACTGAAGACTCAAACAACAACAACCTAATAGCAATGGACTGACTAGGCGGGCCAATATAGAACCATTATTTGCGTTTTAATAACAATTGTAAGTCAATTCTGATCCTGAAAATTGTATCTATACAAAACAATTGGAGCGCTTGCTGTGAGGTTGTTGCCAGGATGGAGCACTGACCAGATCACAATATTGGAAGGTATCCTATGCCAACAGTTAACTCAGCCGATTGCAACATGGGAAGAGACATCCAATATGCTCCGTCTACTTCTGATACCAATGTCTAGCAATGTACTGTAATTTGTGCATGGGCGACACTTGCGGTTCTTTCTCTCCCTCATGCTTTGCTTGTTCTCGAGAACTTATAATCCATTTAATCCCGAGGTGAATCTCATGTTCTTTGGGCTGTGAAGAATAAGCTAAGTCAGTTTTACCGCACGTGTGTATATCTCTGATATAAAGCAGTTTGCCCTGCCTCGTAATGAAAACAGTGGGATTCGACCAAGGGACTGATTATTCTGATATTTAAGAAAGAAAGCTGTCGAAATTGTGAGAGCTACAGAGGTATTACACTTCTATCCCAGGGTTTAAAAATTATGCAAAAGATTATCGAAGCAAGATTCCGAACATCTTTAGAACTCATTGTTGAGGAAGAACAACATTGGTTTAGACCTCACAGAAGCACTTTGCCTTGCGGATGCTCATGGAGAAGTACTGGGAAAAGGGGAAATACCTATTTGGATTTTCAAAAGGCTTATGAAAGTGCTTTAAGAGATGCCATCTGGAGAAGCCTAGAGAAACTAGCCATACTGGCAAGATCAATAAGTGCTACAGTTATGGTGATAGCCCTTTAGCCTCTGCAGTTTGTGGCAGTCATGGATGCATAAATCAAAGACGTGAAGAAAGACCTAAATGCCTGCTGACAATGTTGCTCAATAAATGCGGAGCCAGTTTCAATGATCGGACGTGTGAATCGATAGGAAAATGTAGCTTCCGATGTTTAGTTATATATCTCAAAAACTACAATAGAAATCTCCTTGAATGTTCCTTTGGTATTTTCAGAGTACATTCATCATTATTTGGGTAGAAGTTGAAACTTCTATGTTGAATATTTTGTGTCAGAGAGAGCATCACAAAAACAATGTTAAAACAATATATTGTTAAAAATTCCCTTAACTCATGTCCCTTTTTCTGAGCAAATACTCAAACCAGACCCATCAAACTTTGCATGCATAATATTTCAACCATTTTTGAGCTACTGAAGTAAAAGTATTGCCATAACGTTTACAGGAGCTGGGTTATCTTTTTATTTTTACATCCTTTTTGAAAACTGACATTTTCTGTAAAATTGTCAGTGCTTTTCAAGCTGGGCTCCATGAACTAATCAAGATACCTGAATAAATTTACTTCCACTAGTAGATCTATATAGTTCCTTAGAAACTACCAAGTTTCATATACATTGGTCGGATAGTTTCTGAGAAAATGGTACATGAAGTTTCCAAACATATGACTTACGGTAAACACAAAAAGAATGTTTGGCTAGTAGGTAGCTACAATATAGCCTTAAAACATTATGTTTAAACCTAATTTTATTGCATAAAATATCGCTTCAGCTCAATAATTGATACACCAAATTCTTCAAGATAGATGGGAGATTTTTTTAAGCTGAAAAATAAAAATTGACATTTTTGAGTCTATCACACGTCCTGGTTCCCTTTAGTGAGCAAAACAAAGAATGTTGCCATGATATAATGGTGGTTGGCAAACACTCTGCATTACAGCAGGTACCTCGGAGGTGTGGTCATACACCCACTGATCTGCGAGCCAAGGTGACCTTATTCCCATACTCACGTCATCATCATCATCATCCGTGTCCAACTCCAGTCACCCGGGTGTTGTAAACTAGTCTCTTCCACTTCTCCTGCTCCATTACTTCTGCCACATCCAGTCCAATGTTACATATGTCTTGCCAGATTTGGTCCATCCATCTCTTGTTCGGCCTTCAAACCAATCTAATACCGTCTAGGTTTCTCACTAACTCCCTCTTTATAGCTCTATCCATTTCCAGCCTTTGCACATGGCCAAACCATCTTAATCTCGACCTCTGTACTAATGGTTCCAGTATATTTAGTTCTTGCCTAATTTTCGAGTTTCGGATTTTATCTCTTCTAGTCTTCTGGAGAGATGTTCTCAAAAATTTCATTTCAGTTGCTTCGATCTTACTGTTTTGCCTCTTGTTAGTAACCATTGTTTCTAGGTCGTAGGTTACAATTGGGGTAGGCTAAAATATTGTTTATTATAATGTTAATTTTGTACTTTGTGGTACTTTAACATCCCATAACAGCTGTCGAACTTGTTGATAAAATGACGTACCTTTACTTAATCTGTTGTTAATTTCATTATTCCTGTTAATAACACATTCTCTAACTGTTCCCCATCTAAGTTGATTCGAACATTCTTATTTTCCTTTCCACAGTGCATTACCACCGTTTCCTGTTTACTGATTTTCATTCCGAATGCCTTAAAATTCTTCTTCTTCTTCATTTCCCGTTTCCAGTTTCCTGGGTCGGGTTGCAAATCAAGGACCTCCACAGTTGGCTATCCCTCCAACATTTATTTCCTTCTTTCAATATTTCTTTTTCTTTTACTCCTCTTTTCTCTATACTTTCCTTCACCGTATCTATCCACCTCTTTCTAGGCCTTCCTCGTGGTCTTCTTGCTGGTATTTTCTTCATAAATATTCTTTTTGGTACTCTATATTCTTCCATTCTCATCATATGTCTGTACCACTTCAGCTTACTGGTTTCCATCTTGTCTTGCAGTTTTGGGAACCCAGTTCTCTCCCTAATGTCCACATTTCTGATTTTATCCCTCTGTGTCTTCCCAATTATTCCTCTAAGGAACTTCCTTAAAATTCTCATTCCAAATATCCATTCTTCTTTGTATTTCATACTCATGTATTGTCTACAAATCTGCACATTACAGACTAGGGACCTTAATAGGATACGCATTGATATGAAGTGCATCATACCTCATGGAAGTTATTCGTATTGACATATAGCCTAAATTAAAACACCTATGAATAGTTTTATTCCACGTAAGTCAATACAATATTGAAACTACGGGTAAATAACATATATAGTACTAGTTCCGGTTAACTTTTAACCACCCTCAGTTAAAATCAAATAAATAAACTAATATCATCTAAATATTTACAATCTATAAATAAAAATTACACACTAAAATAAAAATATTCACAATAAAAAAATGTTAGTATCCGTTGAATAACCTTCCAAATATACGTTCTACAACTGCATCCAAATGTCCTTACCGGTATAAGAACTGCCATCTGCTCGTCGGCTTGTTTCCGGGCCAACGACAGCGGCAAGTTCGAATCCAGCTTTACCATCCTCATGCCGTCGATATATTTGGGCAGTGTGGAGAGGTTGGGGCTGGAGCCGACGGGAGAGATGTCGACCACGATCAACTTCTCCACCAGCTCCGGCTGGAAGCAAGCTACACATTAATGGCAGAGCAAATACCACAATCAATCTTCGGAGAGGGAAGACAAAACAACACAATGACAAGCAGATGTGACCGTGGGAATTTACAGTCGGGAACCAATGATATCATTGCGACAACCTCTCAGTCTCATGAGGAGAGTAAGCAATGGCTAGGGCAGTGTAGGATGGAGTGAAAACAGCTGTCAGCAGGGTTTTACATTGGGTAAAGTGCCCTACAACGTGAAGCCAACATTTTCCTGTACAGACACTGGAAAAATCCAGAGAAAATCATAACCAGGATGACCATTGTCAGGACCTTCAGCTTTCTCTTCCAGTCGAACTGCAGGGTTGATAACATGTTGCAGCTAAGTACTCACATATTTGAGGGCCAGGAGCATCATGGTTCGTCCACCCATGCTGTGGCCTATCAGCGTGGCACCTTTGATCCCTACGTCCTGCATCAGCGCCCGAACGTCCTCTGCCATGTGATGGTATGTGTGTTCCGGCGTGTGAGGGCTTTCGCCGTGGTTGCGAGCATCCACCGCATATATCTGGAGCAAGACAAGTCATTTTAATCATCATTGTCTTCTAATATCCTCAACTTCCCCAATTCTGTCAAAACCTTGTTCATATTTCAATCACCCAATTGCCATTTCCTTTAACAGCCCATTATTTATTTATTTATTTAATAATTATTAGATACAACCATGAAAAGGTCATTTTACACTAATATTTTAACAATTTTAAATAATATTAACATAAACAACTACAATAACAGGTAACAATTGGCAGTGATGGCAGCAAGGGACAAATCTCGGGAAAGACGCAGGGAATGATTGGGGTAGTGGGTGATTAGGAGGGTGAGGGGGTAGGAATTGAGGATGAAAGGGTTCTTCTAATGTTATGTTTGAATGTTCTATAGGGAGAGAATATGTCAATATTTGGAAGATAGTTGGTAAGGAGAAATGTTAATAGATTTCTGTAGAAGGAATGGATTAATTGTTGGAAATACATGGTTTAGGAAAAAGAACTCCCAAAAAATAACTAGGTATGGATGGGGAGACAGAAAGACAAAAACAATGATCGATCTTATGCTAGTGGAAAAGGATAAACGTAGACAACTGGTAGATGTGACAGCTATGCCAAGAGGAGATTTTGAAGGAGACCATAAAGTGGTGATAGCCAAATTAAGGCTTGGGAAAATCACAAAGCTTGCGGAGAAAAGGGAAAGAAAAATAAAGGTGTGGAAGCTAAAAGAGAGAGAGGCAATGGAAAAGTTCCAAGAAGACTTGAAAAAGGAAATTCCCAAAGACGAAGTAAAAAGTGTCGAACAGGAATGGGCATCTTTTAGAAATTGTTTTGCGAAGTGTGCAGTAAACACTTGTGAAAGACTATCAGGGAAGAAAAAGGAAAGGGAGACCCCTTGGTGGAACAACAGGGTCAAGGAAGCTGTTAAAGAAAAACAAATGGCATGGAGGAAGTGGATAGGCAGTAAAAATGCAGAGAAATGGCAAAAATATAGAGAAGCAAAGAAGGCATGCCAAAAAATTGTACAAGAAGAAAAAAGGAAAAGTTGGGAAGGTTTCACGGAAACTTTGAAGGAGGATATCCAAGGAAGTAAAAAGGTTCTATATGGATTGGTGAAAAACAGTGTAAAAGGTAGGGAAAACACAAAATTTGTAAAAACTGAAGCAGGACAGATATTGTATCAAAGAGATGATATATTAAAAAAATGGGAAGAATACTTTTCAAAGCTACTAAATGTTAAATACATCGAACTGGAAGATGAAAAAGAACAAGAAGAAACAATGGAAGAAGAAGAAGAACAAGAAAAGGAGATCACTATGCTAGATATAGAGGAAGCCATACAGAAGATGAAGAGCGGTAAAGCAGCAGGAGAGGATGAGGTGTCCGCGGAAATGATAAAAGCAGCGGGACCAATAGGTGTACAGTGGTTGTATAGATTATTTAGAATAATTTGGAAGAAGAAAGAGAATCCAGAAGAATGGGGAAAGGGAATAATTATCCCGATTTTTAAGAAAGGTGACAAAAAGGAATGCAATAACTACAGAGGGATCACTCTTATCGCTCATGTAGCTAAGATCTTTGAGAGAGTTCTGGAAGGCAGACTGAGGAGGAAGATAGAAGGAGAGATGGAAGAAGAACAGTATGGTTTTAGGAAAGACAGATCAACATTTGACCTAATCTTTGCATTAAGGCAAATGATGGAGAAAAGATGGGAATTTGGAAAAGACATGGTGATGACATTTATTGATATTGAGAAAGCGTACGACAGTGTGCCTCGACAGGTGGTTTGGAATGTATTAAGGAAAAGGAGAGTTAACGGAGCTGATGTCCAAATGTTAAAAGCTATGTACAGATATTGTGTGAGTAGCGTGAAGACCAGTATAGGAGAAAGAGAATGGTTTAAAGTGGAAACAGGTCTCCGACAGGGAAGTGTATTGTCCCCCTTACTATTCATCATAGTCATGGATGAAATTCACAAGAATGTTAAACAGAGATTGGGACAAGAGGCAACAAAGGCCATGCTGTTTGCAGATGATATAGTGATATGGGGCGAGGATGGAAAGGAAGTACAAAAACAACTAGATGTATGGAATCAAGAAATAGAGAAATATGGGATGAAAGTAAGCACAGAGAAGAGCAAGACAATGGTAATGTTAAGAGGAAGGAAGGAAGGAAGAGGAAAGATAGAATTGAATGGGAAAATTCTAGAAGTGGTTAAAAGTTTCAAGTACTTGGGAAGTGTGATCACAGAAGATGGAAGGATAACTGAGGAAATTGGAAAGAGAATACAACAAGCGAACAGTTTTTACCAGAGCATAAGGGGTATTCTGTGGAACCGAGATGTCCCAAAGAAATGTAAAAATGTATTATATTCA
This sequence comes from Meconema thalassinum, assembly GCA_946902985.2. NCBI lineage: Eukaryota > Metazoa > Arthropoda > Insecta > Orthoptera > Tettigoniidae > Meconema > Meconema thalassinum. The sequence continues at coordinate 187,748,322 of OX336388.2, read as the reverse complement.
ACCTACTACAGACCCATGCTAACATATGCAGCTGGAGCGTGGACTACTACAAAAAGAGAGGAGAGTAGAATACAAGCCGCAGAGATGAAATTCCTAAGAGGTATAGAGGGCAAGACCAGAAGAGATAGAGTTAGAAATGAAGAGATTAGAAAAAGGACAGGAATCTTGAAGCTGCAGGACAGGATAGAAACAACAAAGTTAAAGTGGTATGGACATATGATGAGAATGGGAGAGGAGAGAGTACCAAAGAAAACTTTCTGTGAAAAGATGACAGGGAAGAGACCACGAGGAAGGCCCCGAAAGAGATGGGCAGATACGGTGTGGGAGTGTGTAGAGAAGAGAGGAGGAAAACCTGAAGAAGTACTAAAAACAGGAGAGGAGTGGTGGAGAGACAGGAAACGTTGGAGGTCCTTAATTCACAACCCGACCCACGAAGCTGGAAACGGGAAATGAAGATGATGATGATTGGTAAGGGTAGGTAGACAGTGGAAAATAGAACGCAGATTAATGTAAATAACTGTATTCTCATTTTGTCAAGTAGTTTGAAAACCGTGTATCTTGTATTTTGCTCATCCCATAATGACTGCTGATGGGATCATTTGCTTTATGGGAAAGAGCAAGTTTTGCAGCGATATTTTTGGTCTTTGATTTAAATTAATTACCGTATATACTCGAATACCACCCGCACATTTTTAAACAAATTCGGACGTGAAAAATTGGGGTGCGGGTCTTATTTGAGTCATCCAAATTTGAAAGATCTAAATTGCCCGCCACGCTCGATATCGGGTGTTGCGAGTATCCGCTAGATGGTGCTAGCCTTCTTCCGGCTATAACTTTGTTTTACCGTAAGGACGCGGCGTCATACAGTCACGCGCACGTTCTCCGAGTGTAAACATGAATGCTACGAAACGTTTGCGGTCATTTACTGTGAGTGAGAAATTGAAAGTTGTGAGGGAAGCTGAAGTTATTGGAAATCGTGCCCGGTAGGAAATATGATATTGACAAGTCATGTATTCGTGATTGAGCGGGATGACGTCTATGCTACAACCACTGGATGTCTGCGTGAACCACCCGTTCAAAGCAGCCTTGAAACAGCTGTATACGGAGCGGATGGCGGCCGATAAGCACACACTGACTCCAACTGGTCGTATTCAGCGCCCGGAAGTTCAGCTGCTGTGTTCGTGGATTTTGACGGCATGGAATCGTATCTCTGGAGATCTCATACGGAAGAGCTTCAAGAAATGTAGTATTTTGAATGCTATGGATGTCAGTGATGATGACATTTAGTGGGAAAGTGATGGTGATAAAAGTTCCGAAGTTGGTACTTCTGATGACGATGAATGAAGTGTTTGTGTACTTTTATTTGTATTTTTAATCGTTTGATGTGTGTTATTTTACGACGACTTCAAAACTGTTGGAAACTATTTTGGATAAATGCTATTCTGTTTATTTAGTTAAGATTGTAAATAATTTTGAGTAAAAAATTATTTTTTTTAAATTTTGTTCTTCAAAATCAGGGTGCGGGTCTTATTCGGGGGCTGGTCGTATTCGAGTAAATACGGTAATGTGTTTTTAACATGTTTATTCAACATATTACGCACCTATATTGACGTATGCAGCAGGCACGTGGACAGCAGAGATCTAATTCCTTAAAGGTGTAATTGTACAAAATCAGAAACAAGGAAATTAGGGAGAAAACAGGATTCCCAAAGTTACAAGACAAGATCGAGATCAGTAAGCTGAAATGGTATGGACATATGATGCGAATGGGAGAAGACAAGAGTCCCGAAGCGATTATTTACTGAGAAAGTCCCGGGACGCCAAAGGGGAAGGCCGAGAATTACGTGGATGGATGCAGTGAGAGAGAGCATTGAGAAAAGAGTGAAAATGGATGATGTACTGGAAGAAGGACAAGAGTGGTGAGGTCCTCGATTCACACTCCGACCCAGATCACTCGAACTGGGAAATGAAGAAGAAGAAGAAGAATGTGTTTTCATTTTCAAGAATTGTGATTATAATTAGTTCCTTTACTGCCATTATTTTATTCATACATCTTCATTTGAGACTGTCTTGCCTTTCAGCCTCCAGTCAAATCTGTAAACCTCTGTGCGCGAACAAGTCTCATCCGCAATCCCCCTATTGTAATAACTAGCATTACCCGTCGCGGCTTCGCCCGCGAATATTCTATTTGTAAAGAGTACACTAAGCAAAATCTCAATCATGAATGCTATGACTGATTTATCCTTGGTATGAATAATCAGACTTTATCAATTCAGCTACTGGTGCAGTGGTTAGGGGTTTGTCATTCCTTCATAGGTATATCACAGCGAAGTTAGTTTTCTGGGAATATCACAGATACTGTTAATTTAAGGGCCTTTAAATGTGGTTTTCGGAGACCATTTATAGTCGGGGAAAAAGACCTTTCGTACCACACTCACACGTGAAAATTGCGTGAAAAAATTCTAGAGTGCCCCTTGACCCCCTTAAGCGCATTAGACTGAATGTATTGATGAATTTTACAGCTTAATTTGGTACAATGATAACCTTATAACCGTCTGGAAACTTTCACAGTAATGTAATAATTGGAATTGCATTGCATCTTACAGAAATAGATGGACCTGTGAGATTCTGTTACCATGGTTACCGTGTTGCATTCTTTCATTATTTCATTGTAAATATACATGTTTTAAGGTATTTATTTAGTTGTGAGGTATTTAAAGAGTAAGTGAGTGCGTTTTGCTTACACATTGGGTTATTCTGAACCCGTAGGTACCCCATATGTGTAGGTTGGTATTAATGGGACCTTATTTTCGGTACAAAACTGGAATGGGACCCTAGTAGAATAATATAGGCAGAACAAGTACGACTGTACTCATATCAAATATATTAGCTAAGAATTATCTTCAAATAGACGACTGAATAGGAAGATCGGAGTGGATATCCCAAACGAATGGCGTTCTTCAAGGCAATCCACTAAGCCCTATATTGTTCAATATTCTCACATACAACGCCGCGAAAGAAATAATAGGAGCCAACACATATATATATATATGCCGATGATATGGCCATCGCAACGACGGATATAGGAGCTCTACAGACAGCAGTTGACACATTAAGCAAATGGGCAGAAAGAAACGATATAAAAATAAACGAAGAGAAGACTGAAATGGTAGTATTTAGGAAAGGGGGCAGGCTCACCGAGGCAGAAATTGTGAAACGCAACTTCAAATATCTCGGTTTCACAATGCAGACAACAGGGAAGAGCTTTAGACTCCACATCAGAACAAGGACGGTGGCTGCAGTCAGAGCCATGAACGAAATCAGGAGCATCAGACTGCTATCAATCAGCGCAGCTATGGAACTATTCAGACTGAAGATATTGCCCGTCCTTGTGTATGGAATCGAACTGGTATGGGAACATCTCACATACAAACAGTTAGAGGAGATTGAAAGAGTAAAAGCCAGGTACCTCAAGAGGGCTGTTGGAGTTTCAAAGAGTACGAGATCGAGACTGGTGTATGAACTGACCAGGGAGACGTTTCTTATAGAAGATCTGCGCGATCAATGCTGCTGCTGCCATCAAGTCATGCCTACAACAAACTTCTCCAAGATCTAAGAGAGAAGAAAAGAGACTTACGACCAGACTTTTATAGTACCTGTGCGATGCAAGACAAAGCCTGGATGCAAGAGAACTATGAAATGCGACATGTCACTACAAGACTAGCGGCGCATAGCTTCCACCACAAGCTATGCTCCAATCAGACGTTCCACGACGCGAGCGATACCTGCATCTGTGTCCTGTGCTCAGAAAAATGTGATCAATACCACATTCTAAATTGCAAGAAACGATATAGGTCTATCGCTGCTTATAGCAAGGACAACTAAACTTTATATGTAATCTTTGCTGTAATCATTGCACGGTTTGTGCACATTTCTAATTATATAATGTTATTGGTTAACACCCCTCTTAACTACTGTGGCTTTTAGAGATGCCGTAGTGCCGGAATTTTTGCTCCAAAGGGATCATTAACGTGCCAGTAAATCTACTGACATGGCTCCCTCGCATTTAAGCACCCTCAGTTGCCAATTGACTGCGCCACGGTTAGATCCTGCAACCTTGGGCACAGCGGGCACGAACGTTACTGCTGCCAGTCAGTCCCCTATTAGCAGTTAGCACTGCGTCCTCCTCTGCTTCTACACCTCTCACTTTGAAATCGTTCAGCACTGAATCTAAACATCTTCATTACGAGTGCCCTCCTGCCATTGCTCCCATCCATTTGTGCTACACTCATATCAGCTGTCACTTCCATACGCATCATAATTAATTAAGCCTTAGGGCCCTTCAGACGAGGCCACTCAGCAGCACTTCCGTTCATAAATGCTATAGATAAATGAGAGCGTTCACACACAGCCACCGCCACAGACCAGTGGCGCAGCAGGCACTCTGTGTAGTTAGTTGACTACGCCGCTGCTGGTGTCTACAAAAAGTAGTGCTTCACTTTGCGAAACCAGGAACTATATTGATGGTTTCTGATGAGGTTGCAGCCATACCACTAATTTAGTGGCACATACTGAACCCTTTATCCACAGGTTGTATAAAGGATTCTAATAAATTATTCATCATCTTTTGATACATTTCTACAGACAGCAGATATGAGAGCCAGACGGTGTTGGGAAATATTGAGAAATCAGTGGCCGAGAGGACACAATGGTTTAAGCTCCTGTGGTATTTTAGGAAGTAACATAATATTCATGACACATAGAACAGGTGCAACTTTTAGCGCGGAGACGGCTTGGGTACGCACAATATGGCCTGTTGCTATCAGTGTTGGCGCCAAGAAGAAAATCGAATGCTACGAAGTAATTGGTCAATCTTCATGTTAACCACTCCCTGTGGCAGAAATACAAGTAAAAGCGCGCAAAGATCTAAAAGAGTCTGGACCAATAATATCAAGACGCCCTGTTTTAGCGGCAACTCGGCTTGGTAACGCATCCTGGTAAATTAACGCGGTAGTTATCTACGGATTAATTCCACGATCGATTCGAGCCAGCTACAGCATAATCGTAACCTCCACACTGCTACGAACTCATTGATACCGATCGCATGCTAGTCTGATAATTATTATGGAATATTTTTTCCATAAATCCCCTTCCACACCTACCCTAGTCAGTTTCATTTATAATGATCCAGAAAGCTTCGAGAGAACACACTTTTATTTGTGCGTCTGAGGACGTAACGTTGATTTTTATTTGAGCTTTTGAGGACGTAAGGTGTCCGAGGACACGAGGCATACTCTGCATATTTTCATGTATTTGAACATAGAACATTTTCGTCAAGTTATAAGTGTAACTTCAGTGATTTATTTGTAGTCCCAGTACTACCAGATAGGACCAGTTCATCAAAATAATTCACCAATAGACTGTCAAGGAATTTAGTACTTGATCGGTGAATTTAATAGGAAATATATCGTGAGTGTATCTGACAAACTTTATTTAATTCAGCACGAGATGACGTCTAGGAACGAGACCGGATCTTGGAACCAGCAGGACATTTGCCAGAAGATGTCGATGACGAGCTAAGCATCTTAAAGGGGTGATGGCTGCAGATGTTTCCTTGACACTGTTTTAAAGGATTGAGTACCAATGAATTTATTTATTTATTAAATCAGCTATGGTATTATGGGACATATTTTTGTAGATATTTGTTTGCTTGTTTGGTAACGTAGATTCTTAGTTCTTGTTTACCTACACATTAAGTATGGGACAAGTCGAGTGCTGTGTAATTTGTAAATATTGTGATTTTTGTTTGGTTCAACTATACGGGGCGACGCGCAGCTCGTGCTCGCATTCGCTTGCGTAAATCACGGTCAAGCATTGTAATTCGGAAGTCTGCCTTATAACAAAAATGGAACTGAATTAATTTTGAGGTTTAAAATAGAATTTGGAGGGTAAAGATTATTTTTTAGCAGAATTTTATGACGGATCAGGATTATTTTGATAGTTGCTTTTTCAGCAGATCTGAACGGGATGGCACTTTGCACCCGAGTTTTTGTTGTGTATTTTTTTTAAGTGTCAATGGACACAATATTGGTTGATCTGTTTTGAGCCGACCCAGTGGTATGTTTATGAGAGAGAGTCAGTCCAAGCTTTTGGTGCGTAGTGTGATTTTATGATGTGTTAGCGAGAATATATCATTGTGATTATTCTGACTTGCTCAACATCAGCCCAGTTCATAACCTCGCGAGGCTGGACTCGTGGTTTCTTTTGTGTTTTCTTGCCATCCAAGCGGATGAGTGAGATATGTTTGCGTTTCCAGGTGGAACTTGCACCTAGCTTGAGGGACTGAGAGAGATAGTTGACGCAGCGATGATTCATACAGATCAGATAACGCGACTTGTCATTAGTAACAGGCCTGGCTCCTGTACTTCAATTTAAGACGTTGTTTTAAATTCACAAAACCTGATTGGTTATAATGTGTATTTGATTGATTAAATGGGTGTTGTCCATAGTGTAAGGTAGCTCCCGAAACTCCTGTTTGTCTGGCGTTTTATAAAAATGTAAACATAGTTTTCAGCCGTCAGGCTTGTATTTTGTTGCTGTTGCTTTATTTCTTGTGTGTTTATTTTACGCGTTCAATGACCCCGTGTGGCATTAGTATGTGCGAGGCTGTGTTCCCAATTTTGTGATGCGAGCGTTTTTGGCCTATTTCTGGCATGCTCTTTTTATTTCGTGTGCTCTGGCACCAGCTAGAATCTTAGGGAGATTCGTCATCTTTTGTATTATTAGATCTTGCATGTGTCAGTAGTAATTATAGTGTATTAATTAAGGGTGGGTCCCATAGCCGTAGTGTGATTTAAAAGATGCAACTTCGGGAGCAACATGACTGTTTCAGTTGTAAACGGACTCGCATCAGTACTCATTTTCTTATTAACGAGCATTGCACCACGCATTATATAACTTCTTGACCAGGAAAAATGGACTTGTATCCATATGTTGTGACGAGCGAGTTCTTACCGCTCAAGTTTATGCTATGATTTATCATTTTGAGTGAAGCTGTATTCACATTGTTTTGTTGTGTGGAGCGAGTCTTACCGCTCAGTAATATATTTATTTCTTATGGGAGTGAAAGTCAGGGAGGATTTCTTTTATTTATTATTATTATTATGCACATAATTTTCAGTCATTAAATTTCTTTTATTCTACTTGTTATTCATTTTATTTCTAGTATAGCCTCTGTCATGGACCTTTCTATTCATTAGAGCATGTTGTTTTTAAGCGAACTTTGCTGTATAATGCAGTCAGGACTGAACACGACCCCGTAGATGAATCTTGAGAAAACCATGCTTTATTGAAGGGTGCAATACGTAGCGCGACGATAGCGCTACTAACGGCTCGCCACATGATCGTCTATTTTGTTATTCCCATGTTCCTATTACTTCATTTTTGCTGCGGGCTCAGGCCTGTATTTCTTGCATTGCTTTCTGTACTCTTTCTGAATATTGATGCTGATACCTGCTCTTGAAATGATTTTTTGGACACGCAAAGAACTTTTCGTCATCCTGTTGTAGATCATCGAATAAGGTGTAGAACAGTCCTCGATTCTGTCTTTCCAAAGGGGGCGTGGTGGCTCAGCGGTCTAGCTGTATGCCTCTCACCAAGGCGGTCCGGGTTCGATTCCCGGTCAATGCATGTGAGATTTTCGAAGTGAAATGCCATGACCTGTGGTTCGGATTCCACGTAAAAAGGAGGTCCCGTGGCTCATAATCACAAGATTCACGGTCACGTAAAACTACAATCTTCCTTTTGACTTTCCAAAACCAATGGATGGACCCAGAATCTTCTTGCTTTTCCGTTGAAGTCTCTTTCTCCTCCTTATGAGTCTACGTCCATGTTTACTGGAAAAGTTACGAGTTTTCCACCAGGTATCAAACACTAGCAGGGCCACCAATGCTTGTAAGAATTCATTGCTGGCGCTACTAACGCACCACGAAGCAGCGCTGCTAAGTGGCCTCTTCTGAAGGGGCCCTTAGAGAGCAGGATCTGAGGATAAACATGTCATCCATTTTAAGTACCCCAAATTATGTACATTATTTTGTGATGAATATGTTATGTAGGGTTTTCATGTTAGGGTGTATAAATGCTTGTTTTCGTGCCTAATGTAATTGAGCACAAAAAAACTGTGTTGACCGACTGAAAAGAACTAGGCAACACTGAAAAATGTCTTCTATCACTTCAATAGCATAGTTTCCTTAGATAGTTCATAATAATAATAATATCGTATGGCCTCTGGTGCCGGGTGCATGCTTTGTTAATTGACACCCAGAGGGCAGCTTGCATATCGAATTTCGTCGTTCCTTTGAACGCAATGAAAGTCAAGGAGGTTAGATATCTAAGCTCCTTGACACTAAAGCGCTTTCTTGTAGAGAATGGAGGAACTTTGTGTTGGTGGAAAATCCCGAGGTTAATTTTGCCATTATGACCACGGCCTACTGAATTCAAATGGGTTCATTAACATGCCAACAACGTATGACATCCATGTCATGATTTTTGTCGCCTTTCAAAAATCACTTACCACGGCCAGGAGAGAACCTGCAAGCTTGGTGTTGGTAGTCCAACACGTTAACCACTCACCCACCGTGGCAAGCTAGATAGTTAATAGACAAGCCTCGTCAGGGGTAGAGGCAGAGTATTTCGATCTTTAGACGAGTATGGACATAATTTTGGCATCGAATAGTTTCATAGCTGTTTCTAAGGAAATCTTCAGCAGGTTAGTTAATTAGTTATTGTTGTTTTAAGGGGAAAAACTACGAGGTCATCTGTCCCTAAACTTCAGCAGGTGATTGATGTCGCTTATTGCTGTCATAGCAGCTATAACTATTTCTTTATGTGTGCCGTGTGCAATTTAATACCCAGGTACAGTATTTAAATCTATTCACAATCTGAAGTGGTTGCTGATCGAGGAAGATAGTATTATTTGTCGCGTGTTTTCCCGAGCATCGAGTAAATGCTGCGTGGCTGAAATGGTGCCGAGTCACTGGAGAACTGTGTGATAAGAAAATACCTATCCACCTGAAAGGAAAAGTTTACAAGACCATGATAAAGCCAGTGGCACTATACGGCACAAGAATGTTGGCCAGCTTCAACCAAACATGAACAAGCCCTTCAGGGTATGGAGATGAAAATGCTGCGTTGGTCCATGGGTATTACCAGACTTGACCGTGTCACTAGAAGTGATGAGAACTCTGTGATAAAAACGGCCCTCCAATACGATCCAGGAGGGCATCGAGCCCGAGGGTGCCCAAAGGTACGATGGATGGAATCAGTGACGACCTACTGGCGTGCGGTCTCAAACCTCAAGATGACAGCAAGAAGTGGCGAACAACAACCAAGCAAGCGGCCCCTGCGCCAACGCGGGAAATAAGCTAGGAAAGAAGAAATTGTCTCATCCCTGTTGATCGCTAAGTCATTTCCTTTGGCCCATACTGAGAGTTGATAAATGTAGAACTTCACATCTTCGAGATTAACTGTTTCCACCACATCATATGTAGCGACATCGAACAAGATCTCCTTGCACCACCTCTGTTGTTTGTTCTATTGGCTTGGAGATAGAAACCGTGTCATCAATTTCTATGCTATCGCTTTTCAAGATGTCCTTGATCAGTTGTACTACGTTATTGGGTTTCTTTCTCCGAAGAGATGTTCGAGTTTATCTAAAAGCTTCACTTTTTTAATTGTGTCAAACTCTTTGCAATAATCGACAAATACAGCGTAAAGTTTCCTCTTGGATATTCTAGTATTCATTCTACTGCTTGGATGGTTGGTTCTTAAGTTTAGGGGCTGCAACAACGCGGTCATGTAGCCCCGTGTACTTTGGGTGTGTGTAGAATCTGTCTGATAACCGGTGTTAATTGTGATGACTGTAATAGTGTGTGTTATCTGTTTTTTAATTTAAGTACTGCAACTTAGAATTTTCAAATAGTTCCTACTTTTGCCACCAAGCGCCACCGTCAACGACTACTAGGCCAAGTTCAGAATTTAGCTACCAGATACCACCGCAGTCGGCTCTTGGCAACGAACGTAGAAACCTAAGAGCGTTGTTTACATTCTTAACCTATCCAATTTAGCTTCACACAGGTGCAATTAGTGGAAGGTTCTTTAACATGCCATAAATCTATGCCCTCCGAAGGAAGGCATACTACTGCTTGGATAGTTGACCTATTTTTTCGAAAGCCAAACTGTTCTTCTGGAATGTACTTGTCCACTAAGATAACCAACCGTTGGGTTAATAACTTTGTCAGGGCGTTCAAGTGCATGCATTCCAGTGCAATACCTCTATAAGAGTCCGGTCAGCTAGGGTCTCCTTTCCCTTTATACAAGGTTTTCACCTTTGCGGTTCTCCAACGTTCAGGGATTCTTCCTTGGAGAAGACATTCATTAAAAAAGTTTCTCAAAGCCTCTGTGAGTTTTAGAGCTGCATCCCTGATATGCTCTTATCTGCTCCACAGGCCTTTTTTTTCTTTAGTGAATCAATTAATCTCAGAGACTTTCCACAGTGTGAATAGCTCAGTAGATGCTCCTTGTGTATTGCAGTAAGTGTTGTTGGTGGGCCGGGTTTCCTTCAATTGTAAAACTTTAGTAAAGTGCATTGCCCAGGTTTCCATTGTAATACTCCTTGGGAAAGTCTGTTTCTTTATGTAGGGGTTGCGTTTTGCTTCTCATATTAATTATAAATGACACCATATGGGAAGACGAGAATTGTTAATTGTTAATACAAAGTAGGCCTAAAGTGGTGACAGGTGGGACTGGGGTTAGGCATGCAGCACATGGTTACAACTAGAACGGATAAACTATGCTCTAAATCACATATGCAATGCCTGACGATGTCAAGTCTATTCAGTGGAATCACAATAATTATCGACAACTGTTGATTGACTAATAAAATATAATATAAGGTGGTGGTAAAATACCTTTTTTTGTGTGTTGCTATGAATAGCTTTCGACAGTGAATTCCAATTGCTCTTGGAGCCCATAAGACCATGCATGATAATTACTGGCAAATCATCGGATGTAGCTGATGGCTTTGTAGACTCATACGAAGAATATGACATTTTAACTGGTTGGAAGCTGCAACATCATGAGATGCATATCAGTAAATTCTAAAATAAAAACAAAAGGCAAAGCAGGAAATTTAAAAGGACCTGGCTTAAGTCAGGAGATAAACATTTAGCGCGAGAAGTATTCAGACACCATATGAGGTTAGGACCGACCGATTCAATTACACAGCTTTTCAGACACAATATCACCTGCAAATTTAAATTAATTACAATATGTATGTATATTTACGTGCTTCCAATTTTAATAGTGCCTTCGGTTTCATCAGTAGTTGCGGATACATTCTTCCCTGCGGACCTTAAAATTCGTAGAGAATGGAATTGGTAAGTCAATATGTTATTTGAACCGCTCGCGGAGCGTGAAATAATCCCTAAAACCATTTTAAAAATGAAATTTTGTAAAAGAAGGGGGGCATGAAGTACTTATAAATGTACCGAGATCAGGCTTAATTTACAACAATAGAGAATCCATATTTTTTGAGCTTTCGATCAGCTGGACCGGAAACGTTTAGCGAATAGTTCTCCTACGAGAACACCACAGCAGCACTCCGGGGTTCAAAGGACAACATCCGGCTTAGAGCATCTGTTGTCTTCATCTTATATTTTGGATGATTCATTTGTGCAACTTGATTTTTTTGTCGAGGACTTTTCTTTGAGGAAGTGAAGTGAAAGTAGACGCTACTTGTCACGTAATTTCTTCTTGTGTAAGCGGCTTAATAGTCATGGCAAGAGAATATGATCATCTCTTCAAATTACTCATAATAGGCGACAGTGGTAAGTTGCATTGGAGATTAAGCTTTGACAAGTGAAGCACTGCCCACTATTGGAGTGTATGCCAAGAAGGAAAACGTCATATTATTATGCGTAGTGATTTATTTTTATGGTATATTTACGTGTTTCATGTTCAAATGGTTAATAGTTTAACTGATTTGATTCAGGCGTTGGAAAAAGTTCGCTGCTGCTAAGGTTTGCAGACAACACATTTTCTGGTAGCTACATTACAACGATTGGCGTTGACTTTAAAATACGAACAGTAGAACTAGATGGAGAAAGAGTCAAACTTCAGATATGGGATACTGCTGGCCAGGAAAGATTTCGAACTATTACATCCACGTAAGTTGAAATCGTGCATGGTTCTAGATCTATTCATGTCTTGTGACTGCTTGTACAATTTATCCTAACCTTATCTGTCTCCAGGTATTACAGAGGAACACATGGAGTTATAGTGGTTTATGATGTTACTAGTGGCGATTCATTTGCCAATGTCAAAAGATGGCTCCACGAAATTGAGCAAAACTGTGATGTTGTAAACAAAATATTAGGTAGGTTACATATTCTGTTTTATCTAGTATAACCTTGTCAAGCTGGCAACACTTTTCACATTCAAAGGAAATACCTTACCGCGTTCTTAGAATGATTATTCAATGCTATTTGATGCTACGTGTAACAAAATTTGGGTGATAGTCGTGAACCTTCTACAAACTACTGAAATTAGCCAAAATACCTTTTGCAATGATGAATAATAACTGTGGAAATGTTGTGGTAATAGAAGTTTTCTCCTCCGCTGTCTATAACTCGCCCTTCCCCTATATAGTAAAATTCCAGTTGTGTCCACCATTGTACGCATGAATTATGGCACAAGTAGTATCTATTAAAACTGAATGAGGCATCACTCTTTTCCTTTTCACTTACATTTTTATAATTGGGCCTATATGATTCTTATACCTTATTTCATCTTCTGGGGGGACATTATCAATTGTAATTACTAGCCTTGATCATTTCTGCACTGACCACCGGATATATGTAGCCTACTAATTTACATAAATATGTTTTGTTATTTATTGCTCATATTACAACTGCAGGCATGTTCGACAACGTATTTGGTTTGTTAAATTGCGCACACCAAACCCATTGACGTCACTAGTTGCCAACATGTGGGATACAAAATACACCTCTTTCCCACTGTGCGTGACAAAAACCAGGGGTGTATATATGGTTGGGCCGCACTATGTATTAATTAAGTATTGGTGTAGACAAAAGCCATTGGTCTGGATTCAACAAATTTTACTATTGCAAAAAACACTAATTACAACGGTGCAAAGAAGAAAATGAGAGAACACATCGTAGTACCGTAAGAGTGGGGTTGTCAATATTCTATTTGACAATAACTTGCACGCATAATGGTGGACACAGCTGGATATTTACTCTATAAGTTGTGATCTAAAGAAGGGATGGTGGGTGGGTTTTGGACTGTGGAGGAGTTAACATCTAATGCTACGTCATTCCCTGATTTCTTCTTCACTAGAAAAGGTATTTTGCCTAATTTCAGTACTTACGAAAATTTTATCGTACAAGTGATGTCTCATTCAGTGTTACTAGAATTACCAGAATCAAAGTAAAAAATTCTTAAACTACTGAAATTAGCCAAAATACCTGTAGTAATGGTATCTGGAGATGATATAGTAATAGATGTTTACTCCTCCGCTATCTGTAACCCACCCAGCCATCCCAAATAGGATCACGACTTGTATAGATGAAATTCCAGGTTACTCTGCCATTTTTAGCATCATATACAGTATTATGTAGCCTACTATATTGAATCTTGCAAACCAATGGTTTTCGCGTAGACCAAATTGTTAGGTAGTGTTAGCTAATGTAAACACCCCTGTTTTTTGTCATGCATCAATAATCTTTATCCAGGCCAATGGTTTTGCCAATTATTTCTTTTTTTACATAATTGCAAAGTTACGTGTATTTTGTATCGGACATGTTGGCAACGCAATATGATGTCAATGTGTCGGCCACAAACATCTGCCGTCGTTGGGCAAGCTACAGATAAAAACCTTCATTTTAGCAATATTAGTGATATTTGACAGTATTTTCAATTCCAAAGGATTCCCAGAATGGTATGTGAATGATTTATGTTCAATAATCTGCCACGTTCTGGTTTGGTTCCGGTTCTGGTAAACCCCATAATTAATGTGTCGGCCATTTTCGACATTAATTATGCACAAGTATGGTCTTGCCAACCCCACTCATTTGTTACTATTTCTTATACGGTATCGTAAAACAAAAGAGCGCCGTCAAGTTAATGTGAAGAATACTGTTCTACATACAAAGGTTGGTTCCTCAGTTTTAGGGGCTGCATAGCCCCGTGTACTTTGGGTGTGTGTAGAATCTGTCTGATAACCAGTGTTATTTGTGATGACTATATTAGTGTGTTATCCGTTTTTAATTCAAGGACTGCAGACATTGAATTTCAAGTAGTTCGTACTTTTGCCGCCAAATGCCACCGTCAAAGACTACTACCGTAGTTCAGAACTTGGTTACTAGACACCATCACAGTCAGCTCCTGGCGACGAACTTTGGAACCTAGGTGCGTTTTTTAAATCTTGAACCTATAATTTAGCTTCACACAGGTGTAATTAGTGGAAGGTTCTTTAACATGCCATAAATCTATGACATGGGCCTGCCAGCTTTACTTCCACTCCGAAGAAAGTTATACTGAGGAATTTTAACGCTCTTAAAAAATCCGACAACCTCGGCTGGATTTGAACCCGCAATATGGGGCATAGAAGCTCAGCATGCTACCAACTACGCCACCGAAGCAGCTTCTACATACAAAACAAACTTAACCTGGGGTTTACGCCCCAGGCCCCCTTGCTTGCAGTGCATTCAGTAATCTTCGTCCAGACAGTCGTCTAACCAAGTAGCGACCAATAGTTTAGTCCAGACACCCATTTTGATTTACTTGACTTCGTTCCTATTGAACCTTGTGGAACATAGGGCATCGATGAAGCATCTCCATCTGGTCCTGTTTGCAGACAACCTCTTCACCTCTTACTCTCCTCTATAGCCTCCAAGTGTACAGATCTGCGCCACGTTTGTTTGGGTCTCCAATGGCTTCATTTCCTTTCCTCAAGGTCCGATCTTATTCCATTTTCGTCTCTTTATTTGTAGCCTACGACCATCTCAGTTTCACCTGTCCTCCTCCCAAATTCTTGGTTGGAGATTACTTCCGGCCAGTAGATGTTTAGGATCTTTCTTAAGGAGCAGTTGGCAAAGATTTGCAGCCTGGAGGTGATTTCTTTACTTACCTCCGAAGTCTCGGAATGGACCTGACATTACTGTACTCCGGAAGATACGAAGTTTGGTCTTCATGGATATTTTTGCTGAGACGCCCATTTTAGTTCTGGTGTATTTTTTGTCGGACATGTTGGCAACAGTGATTGGAAGTCAATGTGTGCGTCTCAAACATGGGCGCTGTCGTTGAACAAGCAAGAAATAAAAACCTTTATTTACGTAATATAACAATTAATATTTCCAGTTCAGCAGTGATAATTGACTCCCAGGAAGCTAGGCTATGTGAATCAATCTTCCAGGTTCTGTACAAGTCCGGTTCTGGTCAAAGGAAGCCTTCTATCTACCACACACATTTATTTTGGTTCATGACATGAAGTCTTTATAAATCCTTCAGAAGAGGTACTTTTCCCTTTTCACGACTTGTACCAGGCAGATTATTGTAAATGTATTATTTATGATTCACATACCTTTCAATTTGAATTGTCACTGCTGCACCGGAAATATTTCTTTTATTACGTAAACAAATCATTTTCCTTCTTGTTCATTTGCCAACATAACCGATACAAAATACACCAAATTACATGTGAATAATGAAATAAAAGGCAAAACCATTGGTCTACCGGATGTGGTACACAGTAGAATGTAGTTTATCCGGATGTCAAACAACCAGAATGTCAATTATCAGGACGAGCAAAAAAAAAGTCGGAGCAGCACGCGCTTACTGTTATGTGGAAGTGTGCACTGCCTACAGTAGTGAGTCGGTTCTAGTTTTCAATTGTTGTCTCCTACCATGTTTGCTCTATAATGTTTCAACGTGTTACAGTAGTCTACGTGTTGTACTGTATTACGTTGTGAAAATGACTTCTACGAGTGGCAAAAGGGAAAAACGAAATCGCAATGTTTTATCGATTGATTATAAGGCGGAGATCATTAAAGAAACTGGATAAATGCGAGAGTGTGCAGTGTCCAATGAAAAAATTACAGTGTCGGAAAATCGACAATATTTATGATTTGAAGAACCAAAAAGGTGAAATTCTGAATTCTGCATCGAAGTTAGACAGTGAAGAAGGGTCTAAAAAGAAAAAAGAAAAACATGAGATCAACTACGGATGAAAAATTGGAAGACTTATGGTTTATTCAGACAAGAAGTAAGGGATATCCCATTTCTAGACCTTTGTTGTGTGAGAAAGCGTTGCACCTAAATGAGAAGCTTTGTGGTTCTCCCTATGTTCGATTATCCAGAAAAATCGTTATCCGGAACACTTTCGGTCCCAATTAGTCCGGATAAATGACGTTCTACTTTAGTACCGAATGCGTGGGGTTGGCAATACGGTAAATGATGCTAAAAGTGGCTGAATCAGCTGGAATTTTGCCTATATAAGTCATGTTCATATTTGAGATGGCTGGGTGGGTCACAGACAGCGGGGGAGTAAACATCTATTACTACATCATATCCAGATGCTTTCCAGACTATTAATTCAGGTCAGTCAACCCCTGGCTCTATACAGCCCATGACGGGCTAAGGCCGACCAAGCGACCGCTGCCCAGCCATTAAAATTTGGTTAATTTCAGTACTTGAAGAATTTTGGAGCAAAAAGTACCTCTTCTGAACTCTTACCCAGTCTTTTTAGCCGCAGCTTAAAACGTATAATTATGAACATACATTAAATGCTAGACATAATTATTTTAGCGATCGCTTCACGGAGGGAGGAAGTGGGAATTCGACGTTAATGGACATAAACAAGTGACAGTTAGAATGCAGCACGAGACCGTGAACCTTTTACGCTAAAATATATCTCCAAGGACCATAAACATTATGCTTCAATTCTCACACAAAAGGCATTGTTTAATCATTCTAAATAAGCAGCAAGTCTTTTTCCTTTGTTTGTTTAATTTGCTCCCAACCCCATTTAATTTTTGTGCAATGCTTAACTTGTTCCTATTGTGTTTTACTTTTTGCAGTTGGTAATAAGAATGATGCCCCAGATAGGAAAGTTGTTTTGACAGAAGATGCTCAACGATTCGCTGGCCAGATGAATATACAGTTATTTGAAACCAGTGCCAAAGACAACATTAATGTCGAAGAGGTAAACCTTTAGTGTATGCCTTTCCCTTTTCTTGAGTTAAGTCTGTTGTAGGCTTTGGTGGTTATGAACAAGGGTTCATTCGATACTTATTTAGGCTGGCGTGCACCAATGAAGAGTAAAAATGACTTTTCTTGTAAATTACTATTGTTGTTTGAGTCTTAAGTGTTTTGACTGGTGTGATGCAGCACTCCATCCCTCCTTGTCTTGAGTTAATCGTTTCATCTCCACATAGCTGCCCCACCTTACATCCGAAGCAATCTATTAAACATATTCTAACATCGGTCTACCCCTACAGTTCTTGTCCTTGACCCTTCCTTCCAAAACTAAGCTTGCTATTCCTGGGTGTCTTAGTATATGTCCTACCAACCTATTTCTTCTCTTCTTTAGCAGCCGCCAGCCACTCGTCTTAATACTTCTGCATTTGTTACACTGTTCTACCCATCTGATCTTCATCATTCTCCCGTAACACGACATTTCAGACGCTTCTATTCTATTTTCTGCTACACCAATAGTCCAAGTTTCACTTCCATAGAGCGCCACGCTCCATACAAAGGCTGTCAAAAGTGACTTCCTAATTACTAAATCTATATTCGATGTCAACAGATTCCTTTTCTGTAGAAATGCTTTCCTTGCCTGATTGGTTGGTTCTTAAGTTTAGGGGCTGCGACAATGCAATCATGTTGCCCCATGTACTTTGGGTGCGTGTAGAATCTGTCTGATTACCGGTGTTAATTGTGATGACTGTATTAGTGTGTGTTATCTGTTTTTTAATTCAAGTAAGGACTGCAGACTTTTTGCATTTTTCAAATAGTTCCTACTTTTGCTGCCAAACGCCACCGTCAACGACTACTAGCTCAAAACTTAGCTACGAGACGCCACCGCATTGGTCTGTTAGCAACGAACTTAGGAACCTAAGAGCGTTGTTTACATTCTTAACCTATACAATTTAGCTTCACACAGGTGTAATTAGTGGAAGGATCTTTAACATGCCATAAATCTATGATGTGGGACCGCCGGCTTTACTTCCCCTCCGAAGGAAGGCATACTGAGGGATTTTTAACGCTCTTAAAAAATCCAACGACTTCGGCCGGATTAGAACCCGCGATCTTGGGCATAGGAGTTCAGCATGCTACCAACTACGCCACCGAATCCGCCTTCCTTGCCTGGCGTCCAGAGGGCAGCTAGCATGTCGAATTTTGTTGTTCCTTGGAGTGCTGTGAAAGTCAAGGAGGTTAGATAATTATGCTCCTTGACACTGCAGCGCTTTCTAGTAGAGAAAGGAGGAACTTTGTGTTGGCGGAAAATCCAGAGATTAATTTTGCCACTATGAACACCTGCTGAATTCAAATGGGTTCTTTAACAGGCCAACAACGTATGACATGCGTGCCATGATTTTTGTCGCCTTTCAAAAATCACTTGCCATGGCCAGAAGCAAAGCTTGGGGTTGGTAGACCTACAAGATAACCACTCACCCACCGTGGCAAGCATGAACAAAAATCTTCTCTCTTAACCCCCTTAGCGAGTACAGCGCCAGGGTGCGCAGTCAAATTTGAAACGCCTGCTAAGTAGATTTCGTAATAGTTATTTATTTGATCGTAAGATGGTTGGAAGAGTCTACTTTCAGCTACACGTTGAGCTACTTATTATTGCCAGGAGGTGGCGCATATGTACAGTCATTTATTTTTCAGATCTCTGCACACATGTTCCCGCTCAAGCGGATCGTCAGTTTGCTTGTAAACATGGCAGCTCCTAGCGGAGTTATTGATGACAAAGAAATAGCTAATTTGCTCGATAATAGTGCCAACGAAAGTGATTCAGAGTGTAACAGCGATATAGAGGATGAGTTCGCTATAACATCCAGTGAAGAGAATTGAAGATGTCTAAGGTGTTGCTCAGTTGAAGTTGACCTCTATGAGGACTGTGAGTTTGACTAGGTCACATATGTCCGATTATTTGGAACTTATTCAGCATTTCCATGACGAATAAGACGAGGTATCAACTTGATAATGTTCCTCGACCAAAACAATAGTAACGGAAATATTTAATCGATGCCGCCGACCGTCAGCTTGAAGCCTTGAATTGACGGTCTTCAATTCTAATTGGACTGTTATTCATAACAACAGTCGCTTTACTATAGCATGTTGTTAAGTATTCTAAAGAAGGAACACCATAATATTTGATGTTCTACTTAAAACAACAAATGTACATCGACAATAGGCAAATCCTAGATGTTTTCAATTCAACAAGCCCTACGTACGCAAGAATCTCCATAGATTGACTACATTTATTTTAGAGTTGGAAGACACTGTGAACAATTGGTTGTGCATTAACAATATTTTAACGTGTCCTAAGACACAAACTTAACTAGAACTGAATGACTGAAATGCGAGGAGCATTACATGTTTTATCTTTGTTTGTTTAATTTTAATTAATGTATTTTAAGCTCATAGTTTTAATATGTTGTGGCTTTGTAATTTATGTTGTGTATTCTGTGTTGGTTTTATTAGGGAATTTCGAATGTGTTAAACGATGTTTGTAGCACCAAAGGAGGGCTGAAGAAGGAGACAGTAGGGTCTCCGAAACATGTACCCATAAAGTTTTCATAAGTAAAGTATTGATTCGGCGGAAAATTCAGGTTTTACTTGTTGTAAACACGGTCAATACGGAACCTGAAATGAGTGCTGTACCTAATAAACTAAAGTGTAGTACAAAAAACTCTTCCGATGCCTCATCAATGTATCGATACTAAATGCCTGCATAATGTATAATAAAGCAGGATTCAAAGGGACACACTTACAATTCAGAATAACATTGATGGTCGGACCAAATGATCGCAAAATACTTGGACAGGAATGTTGGTAAAAGATCAGGCACACCATCTGATGTGGACTCAGACACGACTTACGGGACGATATTTTTCTGGCCGGAAACAATGGAACTGCATACAAATCCATTGGAACAAAGAAATGTGTAGTGTGCACAAAGAAGGGAGAGAGGAAAGAGACCTAGTATCACTGTCCAGGACGGCCGGGGCTTTGTGTGGGCCCGTGCTTTGAAATCTACCACACCAAGTCCCAGTATTGATGTGCCGCTGACCAGGGATCATCAGGTTATTGTAAGTTTATAATATGTTTATAATGTTATATGTTGTTGTTATTGTGTGTGTTTTTTGAAAACATTTGCCTGTGCGTTTGGAAATTATAGCGAAATGCGTATGATGCCACGCTTACCATTGGGACTAGGCTAGAAATAATGCACGCTGTGGGTTTCACAGAGTTTCACAATATCAAGCTTGAGGGGTTAATAGGCACAATTTCGAAACCGTTTAAAATGGTCAATACTCCTCTAAGAATTCCCTAAAACATTTGTCTGAAATATTTTTTGATATGACCCACCATTACGCCATGGTATGAGCAAAATATTTTTTGAATTATAAGAAATTGTGAACTTGATGAGGGACGATCCACCAGAAGTTACCATGACAACGCCAGCTCACGAGATCACATTCATATTGGGATAAGGGCCGTTATCGCTTAATTCATCATTAAAGGTTATTTAACTTTGCATGAACTAATAATATATTTAAAAGAAAACAAGTACTGTACATGTTTCGAGACCTAATTATGTTTGGCCTTAAAAAAACAACCATAGAAACCAGCATAAAATATTGACATAACAACTTGACTTGTTTCCGATTATAAATTAGAACAAAGTTAGTTAAAAATAAGTAAAAACAACCTGATTGGTTGGCAACATTGTATCTAAAATGGAGAGATAAAGTGATCACATACATATCTTAAAAAAACTCTTAAAAAACCCTCTATGGACAAATAGAAAACATAAGTCTTGGTTCAACATGATTCGTGTACCGGTAGTAACAAACACTTTTTGCACTTGTTTTCTTGCTGGAAGTTCTTTTTTTTTTTCTTTCTTTCTTCATATTGTAGTCCACAAGTCTTGTGTGACGAATATTTGCACAAATTGTTATAGAGTACTGGAAATGTTGAAAAATATTTCTTGTTGGTTGGCTGGGAAAGTGCGAATTGCGTCCTTGGTAATAGGTTTTGGTGTGCTGCAGGTGGTGTCATTAGTAGTAATTAGAAAAATCTGAGTAATTATTAGACTGTTCTTTTCAAGATCATTGGTTAAAATGGGTGGTTTATATTCTAAAAATGAAAGAAAAATTTGAAAATTAGATAAATGGACAGGAAAAAATTACCACATTATACTCGAACAAAAGGCAAAAGAAGGGCAAAAACAACAAACTTTGAAAAAATATATAAAGGAAAATGGTTGGAAAATTCAAAGAAGAACTTACAACCATTCAACTCGAAGCGTTACCGTAGACAGCGTCAGAAAATGCAAATATTCTATTGTACTTGATGAAAACGAAAATATCTGCAAAAGAATGCGAAAAAACATTCCGGGCTGTAGTGTTGTATGAACATTGTTCATATTAAAATGAGTTAAATGTTAACACTTGCATAAGGTCGTTGGATAAACAGAGTGAAACTTGCGTGTTGAACGGACACGCTGAGTCCGTGCTGTTATGAATGTTGTGGGAGACACATTGCGTGGCGTGTACTTGTATGCTACCGGCTGACAGGCACGGAGAGGGGAGAAATTGCGGGGGCGGTGAGGTTAGGGCAAGGGGCTAGTTTTGGTAAACAACAAAGAGTGGTGTGGAACGGGGGAAGAAAGGCCTAGTGGGTTTTGAAAATTATTCATGTTAAAACTTTGAGCATTGAAAAGATAGGAAACTGTAATTATACGTGTGGAATTACGTGGTCGAAAAATTATTATGGGAATTTTTTATAATGCTTCATTATCGAGATGATGATGATGATATCGAGATATAATCCGTAAGTGTATCAAACAAACTACAAAAGAAATCCTGGAACCATTTTTACGTCGATTAGCGCAGCTGTAAGCAGCACCCTTGCACACCATTCCATTTGTTATTCCAGGGCATGACGCAGACACTACTCGTTAAATTAACACACAATTACAGTACTTTGTCATCCTTGATGAACATGTTTATGGATACCATGTGGCTATTTGTAGGTTGGTTGGCTCCTCAGTTTAGGGGCTGCGACAACGCGGTCATGTAGCCCCGTTTACTTTGGGTGTGTGTAGAATCTATCTGATAACCGGTTTTAATTGTGATGGCTGTATTAGTGTGTGTTATCTGTTTAAGCTGCTTCGGTGGCATAGTTGGTAGCATGCTGATCTGCTGTGCCCATAATAGCGGGTTCAAACCCGGCCGAAGTCGTCGGATTTGTTAAGAGCGTTAAAAATCCTTCAGTATGCCTTCCTTGGGAGGGGAAGTAAAGCCAGCGGTCCCATGTCATAGATTTATGGCATGTAAAAGACCCTTCCACAGACTAAACTTGTGTGAAGCTACATTGTTAGGTTAGATTTCGTCGGAACGCTCTATCAAAGTTCCAACGTTCACCACTACGTATCATTGATATCTGGAAGCGAAAGTTGGAACTACTTGAAATTGAACGGAACTTGTAGCTCACACTAAGGGTGTCCGTTGGAAGCAGCTACAGACTCAGGCGAGCCGAACATGTCTTCGGACACTCCCGGCACCAAAAGCCATACGATAATTAATCTGTTTTTAATTCAGGTAAGGACTGATGATGATGATGATAATTGTTGTTTTAAGGGGCCTAACATCTAGGTTATCGGCCCCTGAGGTAAGGACTGCAGACAATCAATTTCAAGTAGTTCCTACTTTTGCTACCAAATGTCAATAACAACTAGCTGCAAACTTGGCTACTAGATGGCATCGCAACCAGCATCTGGCGAAGAATGTTGGAACTTGATGAGTGTTAATCAAATCTAACCTGCAAATTTTACCTTCACACAATATTGTAGTTAAGTGGAAGGTTCTTTTACATGCCATAAATCTATGACATGGGCCCGCTGGCTTTACTTCCCCTCTGAAGGAAGGCATACTGAGGGATTCTTAAAGCTCTTAAAAAATCAGACGACTTCGGCCGGGTTTGAACCCGCGACCTTGGGCATAGAAGCTCACCATGCTGCCAACTACGCCACCGAAGCCGCCTGGCTATTTGTATTTTGTGTGGTGGAGTGAGTGCACTCCTCGTGAGTCTAGGTTATCTATACGCAGTATATAATAGTCCTCAATTCTGTCTGTCTCGACAACTACTGGAGAGATTTTTGTGTGTTTCTTGCCATTACATAAAGCATTTTTTGAAAAAAGGTTCGTATGTGTAGACACATTCATAAATCAACAAAAAGGAAGCCGAGCAATAATGATTTAAGTGATGCCAGTCAAAGAAAAGAAAAAGACTGTGCACCTTTTCAGCTTATGCTGTCCCTAAACTGTTAACTATTGTCAGTAGCTTACCAAACAATCACATCTAGTTTAATCACTGCAACTAAATAAGTGTGCCGGCCCCATGGTGCTAGGATACGGCACCCGGAAGCCCCAGGTTCGATTCTCGGCTCCGTCAGGGATTTTAGAAACTAGCGCGAGGGCTCGACACAGCCTCGTGAGCTGTCCGATGGTGAGACAGCGTCACGGGAGACCAAGATTAATGGTCGAGGGGATCCGATGCGCTGACCATGCATCACCCCACAATCTGCAGGCTCTTCAAGGGCTGTCGTGCCATGGAGTTTGTATAATAGGAAGGGATGTCAATAAATAACCAGAATTATTTTTTTGTGTTTCAAAATCCCATGCTGGAGTTTGCAGGTGTTAGTACTGAAAAGGTCTGACCTTGAGTGATGGAGTGCGAAGCACATCACTCGCCTCGGGTTGCTCAGTTGCAGAGGAGCCGCTGAGGAAGGAGGTCATGGATCTCAAGTTGCGTCATTTTGTGTCCTCCTAGACAAAACAGTGGAAATGTTGCACCAAGCTTACAGAGAGGAAACCATGGGAAATACGCAAGTTTCAGAGTGGCACAATCTCTTTAAGGAGGGTAAAACTTATCTTGAAGATGATCCACGCCCCGGAAGACCCTCAACTTCAAAAACCGACATCAATGTGAATACAATTGATGTCATGTTGCGGGAGGATCACCATTTAGCCATTGAACACATTGCTGGAATGATGAACATCTCCACTGTAAAGAGACCAAAATTTGCCCGAACGGGATGGATCGTGCACCTGCGTAATTAAGACACAAGGCACAATAACCGAATTGGGCTTTGAGGTGAAGCCACATCCACCTTATTCACCGAACCTAGCACCATGTGATTTCCTCTAGCAGTCATTTTCTAAGTGATCAAGACGTAAACAATGCAATTCCGGGTATACCGAACAGACTATCAAGAAGAGCTTCGGTGAGGGACTGAACGCTGGAACCATTGTATCGTGTCTGAGGGAGAATACTTAGAAGGTCTGTAAGTGAATTTGGATAAAGGTAGCCAGTGTTTTGCTGTAACAAAATTATTCGGGTTATTTATTGACATCCCCTCGTACTATCATCCATACTTGTAGATATAGATTTAATAGCCTAAGTGTAATTGATCTGATGATGTTCGCTTGAATATCAAAACTGGTCATCTAAGTGTATTTATTAATCTCATGTAAATCTTTTTTGGGATTAGGAAACCACCCATTGCAATTGGGTACAATCGTGTTGACCGACTGAAAAACATTAAATTTCGATTACTAATGCATCACTGAAAAATGGCTTCCAAACTATGAATATGTATTTTTGATGGAATGAAATGTGGGCAGAAACCTTTGATTCAAGAAATATTTTTGTTAATTAAAGACAAATCCTTTCATTTAATTCAGGACTTATTTTTAAATGTTGTACAAGAATAGGAGTTTATACAGTTACTAGCAACTTTATTATTATTATATATATGATATTTGCAAATGGGGGGGGGGGATAATTCGCCGGTGGCAAACATAGCATATAGTCTGGATTTTGTCCTCCTATCTTCCAGAGATTCCCACCCTAGTTATTCTATCATTCAAGTTACACTACTTCTAGGGTTGAAATCGTTGAGCACAAACCTTGCTGCCTTCCATTGTTGCTTTTAACTCGTCCCGGCTTCAGCCAGTATCTTAAACGGTTTACCCAGTGTAAGTTCCCAGATGCAAATCTGAAAAGCTGAGGTGAACAGCGAAACTCCAAACACATGTTATACTCTTCTCTGAAGTCTTAACTCGACAGTTTGAAGGTGGTGTGATAGGATTGCTAGCTAGCTCGTAAACGCTAGTACAGTGAAACCCCTCAAATCCGAACTAATTGGGGCTGTAGCCAGTTCGGATTTCAATTTGTTCGGATTAGCCACAAAATATCCATATAGCAGGTTGTGAGGATGATGGAGAAGGTTGTCTAGAGTAGTGGACGACAGTTGTCAATGAAGAATGCACCAAACATGAAATAGTGAGTCAACATGACAGCAATGTAGCTAGTGACAGTGAGGAAGAAGAAACTTGGACAGACAATGTGACTTATACTGAGGCTGCATCTGCTCTGGACATCGCATTGCGCTTCGTAGAACAACACGAAGCAGCCACGCCAAACGATGTCATGTTCATGCGCAATTGCCTCTGCGGGAAGGTTGTCACTTCGACAATTGAAGATAACTGATTTCAAGTTGAAGATTAAGTGATATTTTGTGTGTTTCTATTGTTATTTCATTGTTCTTGCAAAGTGATTAACCTAAGAAATTACAATAGCCAAATTTTCCGATTTTCAATCCAGGATGAGATAAGTATGCAGGCACATTTACACTGTGTTACGTATGCTAACTCTACTTCTTAGTTAATTTTTCAACTAATTATTAAAAAATAAGGTTATAATGTAGAATATGTAATTGTTTCATGACTAAATAAATACGTTTCTTTGTTTTGCGTGTGTTTTTAAAACTTCTAAATTGTCAAAGAAAACTCGTTTGGATTACCCGGGATTTCGGATTTCCGGGGTTCGGATTTGAGGGGTTTCACTGTAATTGAATGGTGATTGTTGGAAGAAATGAAAACTTAAAAACACTTATAGAGGGCGATGTATTAAAGATAGAGATATGCTGTCTTTGTAGAACTTTTCATGCTGAACAATTCTTACATTCATAGTATATAGATATGTTTAACGGTTTACCCAGCATAAGTTTAAAAGGCGCACGGACGGCAGGTTTTTCTTCGAATCATCATCATCATCATTTCCCCTTTTCCAGTTGACACTGGGTGGGGGCAAATATGGTTCCTCTCCACTTTGTTCTGTCGTTCCACCATTCCTCTTCCGACACAGTGTTCCAATCCAGGTTCCGTTTTCTAATACTATTCTCCACTGAGTGCATCCAACGCATTCTTGTTCTTCCTCTCTTCCCTGTCATCCGTCGTTCCAGTGCGTGTCTTGGTAGCCTTACTTCATTCATAGGTTTGACATGTCCAAACCATCTCAATCTGTTTTGCTCCAGTTTGTCATTTAGTTTCTGTACTCCCAGATCTTTCCGTATATCTTCATTTCTCACTCTGTCCTTCCTCGTTTTCTGGACCATACTTCTCAGAAATCTCATCTCAGCCGCTTGTTCTCTGCTCTCATCCCTCTTAGTCATTGTCCAAGTTTCTGCTGCATATGTCATTATAGGAACATAATTTGCTTTGTACATAACTTCTTCAGCCTTACTTGGTATATCCTTGTTCCATACTAGTCCCCGTACCTGTTGGTAGAAAGCACTCCCGAGTTGTATTCTTCTGCTAATTTCCAAATCTAGTCTTCTGTCTTCAGTCAGTTCACTTCCCAAGTATTTGAAGTGTATCAGCACTTCCAATTCCTTATCTCCTACTTTGATTACTCCTTTTCCTTCTTTCTTATCTCTACTCATCACCACTGTTTTACTCTTCTCCACATTTATCTTCAATCCCCATTGCTCAATCTTTTCATTTATTAAGTCTACCTGTTCTTGTACCTCCATCTCATCCTCGCCCCAGATCACAACGTCGTCTGCAAACAACATTACCTTCATCTTTGCTTTACTATAGTCTTTCATTGCTGCCTTCATGATGTCATCCATCACCATTACGAACAATAAAGGTGACAACACACTTCAACTCGATTCAACGAAATCCTTACTGCTCTGCTTCCTTAGGTCATAAATGAATGTTTTTCCAGAGACACCTTTCTCGAGATAACCTTTACAGAATGGTGAAAACCGCATCAAAATCGATCCAATAGTTCTCGATATTTCCCGTTACTTCCAAGAATCGGGTACTTTGTTTTATACTATGTATAGACAGGGTGTCTACCGGTAACGAAAGTAACGAAAAAGCAACGAATTTTACATAGGGTAACGAAAATTCTCCGAAGGCGGATTGAGTCATTTAAACTCGCGCCTCTAGGCTCAGAGATTGCGATGGAGCGAGTTTCACGCAAGTGGCGTCGATTGCATAAGCTATATTTCCCCGTGCCCGACCTCGAGGAAATGCATACTGAGGACACCCTGAGTGGTATACATCGTTCAGCGTATATTTTCGGCATCAAGATGACTTTTTAGTTTTGTGTGAAATATTTATCTATGTTATTAAGAAACCTGACTTTTCGCGAGACGTTTATTCGCGAAAACTTCTGAAATTAATCAGAAACCTCGCATTTATTTGAAGACTATGTCAAATTGAAGTCCAGAAATAACGCGAAATAATTTAATGTTGCAAACTTGCGAAATGTTACCGTTTCGAAAAAGGATTTTGAAAAAGCTTGAAATACGTAGGCTTTAACTTATTTTAAGAATCTGTCTCGTAAATTTGCGACATCCATTACGGTATGGTTAATTCGAAATTCCATTATATGTTTTTCCTTCGAACTTTGGTTCCATCGGATATATTATAATCTAACCGGTTATTTCGAAAACTTGTATAATTCGTGATTCGTATTCGAAAGAAAATGTGCCCTCTAGTCGTATTATTCGTGCAATCCTCTCAGAATAATTCTTAATATTCGATACCTACTTTGAACATTCATACTCAAGAAGGCCGGCTGACCGCATGACTTGCCTGCGGAAATCTCGTCAAATGGACCGAGATTGACGTCAGTTGCGTAAAATCATAAAACCCGTCCCCTATCGTGAACTTGTGACCACGAGGACTGTGGGAATCCCGTCAAAGATGATTGGGCATCAATCACGAAACTTTTCGAAACCTACTCGCTACTTTTCCCATGACCGTATACTTAAAAGGGTACGGGGAGCGAGAAGTGCATCAACTCACTTAGAAATGACAGCCTACGTAGCGTCGCGATATTAATTTCTCCTCGTGATCCACCCTGAACTGATGAGCTCCCAACCACAGCATAGGGGCAGCGGGAATCACGGCGCCGGCCATACACCTTGTCCATAACTACTCGTGAATTTTAACCATGACCAACCCTGAGCTTGCATCCACCATTCTGTCAGGACGAATAGACAATCGTTCATCGGCCAGGTGCGGCGCGGTATGCATAATATCGCGAGGACAGCGTGAATCTTGTAAAGCGGCCGAGAGCGGCAGCGATTGCGATACATCGCGATATTTCTCCGCATTCAATGACGAGGACAACTGAATTCTTGTCCAACGGACAGCAAGTGGCGCCGATTGCGTAATAATGCTATATTTTCTCGTGCCTGACTTCAACGACTATGGTAATCTCGTCGAACGACTGAAAGTGACACCGATGATCTAAATCGTGTTATTTATTAGTGTTCTATCGCGAAAACGACGGGAATCTCGACAAACGGGTGAGACCAGCCCCGATCGTGTAACATCTCGAAATTTCTCCGTACTTGACTGCGAAGACATAATTCGGTTACAATCACATAACGTCCCATAAATTTCTTCGTGATCTACCGCGGGGACAAAGGAAATCTCTCCAAATGGTCAAGAGCAGAGCAACCTCTTGGCAATTATAAAAACGCCTTGTGCACAAGACGACATATTAGCTGAAACAACTCATTTGATAATAAATGACTAGTATTTGTTTATTATTTTTAAAATTTTTATAACTCCCTAAGTGAATTGTATTTACCACTTTAAACACAGTTCATTGCTGTTTTTCTTCACCGCGTGATGAGCCCCTTTGCTTGCAGACCGCAGACGTATCTTAATTCAAAGGTAACTAAAATTAACTAAAAGGTAGCTAAAAAGTAACTAATTTTTACTTCATCCTTACAGTAGACACCCTGATAGATAAATTAGATGGGTTTAGACAGCATTAGCTAGTACAGCGCATTGCTCTGCTTCCTTTGGCCATAGATGAATGTTTCCACTCATATACCTATTGGTTACAATCACAATCACAGAACAAGATATCGTTGTTTCAGTTTGCAAGTCTGCAGCTAGTGAATGAGCCTTTCCCAGCATTCCAGTGAGGACTTTTGAATTTTGTTGAAACAGATATAAGCGCAAAGCACTACGCATGGAGACACGTGTTAAATGGCTTGTTGGTTTCTTCCAGATGTTCATGGCAATCACGAGGCAGGTCCTGAGGACGAAGAAGGAGCGCAAGGAGCGTCAGGCCATCCAGAACAATGACATCGTCAACATCCGCAAGTCAGGCGGCAAGAGCAAGCGCAAGTGCTGCCACTCTTAATACACGAGGTGAGGAATTACAGGTTTTCGGGTATGCCAAACCAAGCCCCCCCCCAAAAAAGTGCCCGAAAGCCCAAACAATTACTCTTCCAATGAAACCCCCCATTTGTGTGACAAGTGTATAAATAATTGCATGTACTTATTCAGGCACGAAGAAATTAATCTAATTGGGTTAGCATAGCTTCAAATGGGAAAAATTCAGCATTTTTTTTAATATCTTTTCGAATTTTCTTTTTGAAAATTGTTTATATATTGTTTTATTTGAATTTATTTCAAATGGTTTTTCAAAAAAATATGTATGAGTTTGAGATAAGTTATTTTATTTAAAAAATTTATTTGATTTTTTGAAAATTATTACCTCAATAAAATTCTTTTTTTTTTATTTGAAAAAAATAATCATTTCTTTTTTATTTGAAAAAAAAAATTAATCATTTGGTAGGAGCTGCCCTGTATACTCTGGGTCTGTGTAGAATCTGTCTGATAATTGTGATGGCTGTATTAGTGTGTGTTATCTGTAATTCAGGTAACGACTACAACTATAATTTCAAGTAGTTCCTACTTTCGCTACCAAATGCTACCTTCCACAACACCTAGCTAGATGCCATCACAACCAACACCTGGTGATGAACGTTGGAACTTACGAGCAGTAATCAAACTTAACCTACAAATTTTGCTTCACACAATTTTTGTTAGTGGAAGGTTCCTTTACATTCCATACATCTATGACATGGGCCCGCTGGCTTTACTTTCTCTCCTAAGGAAGGCATACTGAGGGATTTTTAACGCTCTTAAAAAATCCAATGTCTTCGGCCGGGTTTGAACCCGCACCCTTGGGCATAGAAGCTCAGCATGCGGAAAAAAAATATTTCATTTTTATTTGAAGAACAAATCATTTCCTTTTTATTAAAAATTCATTTTTTTGAAAAAAAAATTATAATTTCTTTTTTATTTGAAAAAAATCTTTTTTATTTGAAAAAATAAATAAATTCAATCAAGGCCAACATGAAGATGTATAATATCGATGTCGACAACTGGGAGACCTCAGCCCCACATGAAAATCACCAGTCCATCACAGTACACAAACTATTCTTTGAAGAAACCCACAGACGAACAGCAAATGATAAAAGGCAATAGAAAAAGAAAAAAAAGTCAACTCCTGGCACTATACAGCCCATGACGGGCTAAGGCCAACCAAGCGACCGCTGCCCAGCCATTAGGCCTGCAGATATTGGGGTGACGCGTGATCAGCGCGTCGGGTCCCCTCGGCCGTTAATCTTGGTTTTCGTGATCAGGGCGCTGTCTCACTGTCAGACAGCTACTCAATTGTCCTCACGAGGCTGAGTGCACCCCGTTCCAACCCTCATGTCAGTTTTAAAATCCCTGACGGAGCCGGGGATCGAACCTGGAGCATCCGGGTGAGTAGCAGGCGCGCTACCCCAACACCACGGGGCCGGCCAGCATAGAAAGGAATATGAAATAGCGGGAAGAATTGGATGAAATGTGCCTGCTTCTCCTGGAACTACTGGGCTCTACAGTCTCCTCCCAACTCACTATTGAAGTTAATTTTTAAATTTATGATTGGTCTAGTAAGAATTTTCCAGTTTTCGAAAATTTACGATAGCTCGTGCACTGTATTACCATATATAAAGTGTCGTCGAAAAACGTTGCAGCAATTTCAAAAAATCATATCTCAGGAACTATTTGAGATATTAAAACGAGTATATTTTTGTTAAATTCACCAACTCAAAAAGTTTTTTTTATACTTTATAATAATGTTTCTATGTGCGCTCCCTTGGTGGCTCTGCAAACATCCAGTCGATGGTCGATTTGGGCCCAAGTGTGCTGGATCATCTCAGGCGTGATTGTAGCAACAGCAGTGGTGATGCGTTGTCTTAAATGTTGCCGTTCTCTGACCCGTTCACTGAATACAGTGGTTTTTACATGTCACCACAACAAAAAAACGTCTGAGGGTATCTAGGAGGCCATTGAATAGGACCGGTCCTACCAATCTAACGATCAGGGAATCTTGCGCTCAGAGCGTTTTGAACATTAGCATAAGGGGATCCCTACCATTAACACGTCGGAAAGTGCGCTGAACAGTTATAAGAGATTTAAACTCCACTAACCAACACAAACACTGTGCTTTCTGCTGAATTGTCACCATTGCAATCACACTCTCTACTGACACAGTGGCGTGGCAGCTTTCTTTGTATCGGCTGAAAGTCACGGGCGGAGTACAGTCAAAACTAAAACTCGATGAGTTCCTGATTAGTTTTCTGGTCAAATTATTAATTTATCTCACTTACAATGGGGGATATGATTCTTTGAAATTGTTGCAACATTTTGCAATGACCCTGTACAGTAATTTATTAAGATTCCAGCCTTGCAAAGGATTACTAAACTTTTGGTTGACAAATTTAAAGAATTTGGACTAAAGATCAGCCAAACTAAAACTGTTGAAATGACTATTAACAGGAAAGGCTCATGTTCAAACATCTTTCTGGAGGGAACTCGGCTGCAATCTACACTGACCGGCAAAAAAAGTGGAACACTTTAATTTTTTATGTAATTTCTTAATTTATTCCACTAATATGTATCAGTTTTCCAATATTTGCATTCTTCATGTAAATTTTAGATAGAAGCCTCCATGGCTTAGGCGGCAGCACGCCGGCCTCTCACCGCTGGGTCCGTGGTTCAAATCCCGGTCACTCCATGTGAGATCTGTGCTGGACAAAACGGAGGCAGACAGGTTTTTCTCCGGGTACTCCGGTTTTCCCTGTCTCAATTTCATTCCAGCAACACTCTCCACTATCATTTCATTTCATCTGTCATTCATTTAATCATTTCCCCAGAGGAGTGCGTCAGGCCTCGACAGCCGGCACAGTTCATATCCTCGTCGCTAGATGGGGGCTTCATTCATCCATTCCTGACCCGGTCGGAGACTGGAAGCAGGCTGTGGATTTTCATTCATGTAAATTTTAGATAGTTGGCTACAGAAAATACTGAAACCTGTTTTAAAAAACGCTTTAACTCACAAATTTCGTTACATTTTGCAAATCTTACAATTTTCTATTTTTTATTAATGTTCTTTTGGGCTTTTTTTTTTTTTTTTTTTTCTCGAACGTATTGCAAAACAAAACAGTGTTAATGTTTGCACTGCACTGCACAACACCTCTGGTCACTAAAAACAAGTGTTTCCTCCCTTAGCGTCTATGACGGCTTGTAAACGCTCAGGTATACTGTTCACAACTCGTCGAATGACATTTGCCGGGATGCGATCCCATTCCTCCAGCAGCGGATGTTCTCAGTTGTGCCAAGGTGGTAGGGTCACATTGTCTGACGTTCTTTCCAAGCATATCTCATACATGTTCGATGGGGTTCAAGTCAGGACTACGAGCTGGCCAGTCCAGGGTTTGAATCCCCCCTTCCTGCAGATATTGTACAACACAGCGAGCAGTATGAGGGCATTATCCTGCATCAGCTTGAAATTCTGACCAATAAAAGGCGCAAAGGGCATCAGATGGTTCATCAGGATCTCTTCGATGTACCTTTGGGAATTGAGTGTCCCGTTGTCGATGCACACCAACTCAGTGCAAGCCATAACGTTGATGCCACCCCACACCTTAACCGAGCCACCACCAAATGGAGTCCTGGAGGAGAATGCAACAGGGTTGTACCTCTCCCCGCGCCTTCTCCACACTCTTTCTCTTCCATCAGGAGATCTAAGATTAGAGCGACTCTCGTCAGTGAAGAGAACACAGGCCCACTGCTCGTGGGTCCATCCCAGATGCTGCCTTGCGAAGCGAAGACGCGCCTCTCTGTGATGTCGTTTGAGTGCGGGTCCACGTGAAGATCACCTGGACGAAAGATGAGCTTCTTCAAACCTTCTTACTGTTCACTCACTCACTCTCACATTTCTGACATTTGCCAGTTGATTTCGTGAATGGACTGCTGTGGTATGGTCATCACGTAGAACTTGCAGGGTGAGTAATCTGTCATCCCTGGCACTTGTGCTTCTTCTACGGCCTGACCCTCGTCTCCTGTCGTGTGTTTGGAATTCTATGTAACGTTGCACTGCACGGTGAATGCTACCGAGAGAAGATCCAATGACCTCAGCAACATAACGGAAGCTGCGGTCATCCTCCACCAATGCAACTGCCTGTGCAGCTCCTTCACGGTTAAGAGGCATGTTTTAGTGTGAACTAAACATGGATAAATTGCTAAACCACGACAATGGTTCACAAGTGTTCAACAAATGCCAGTTACTATCCCTAGAACAACAATAAGCGAGCCGCAACACTTATAACCTTTAAACGCTTACAGTGTGCTTCCCGCCATAAAACCATTAAGATTGGCTCATCGAAAATTGGGGGTAATTGGTGGTAATAAACCACCCTGAGAAATGTCATATTATCAATTACTATTCACGGATGTTTCATACGTTTGTTCTAATGCGTGAAAAGCTTTTAAAATGTGATAACATCTTTTTCATGGCTAATTTTACACTATTTATATTACTTTTTTTTAACTGTTCCACTTTTTTGCCGGTCAGTGTATTTAAACTTCAAGTATCTTGGAAGTGTTGCCTCAAAGGACAACTCTACTGTATAAAGCAAGGACCTAAAATGCTTCTCTTTTTTATTGTCACGTGAGAAATCTACTTGAAACATATACCCTACTCAACAAGTCCAATAGTAAAATCCCGGCAACAGAAATGAAATTCATCAGAACAATGAACCAGAGCACCAGGAAAGAAAAGATTAGGAATGAAATTAACAGGCAGGAAGTTGGTATCAAAATACCTGTCGCTCAACTCCTAGGAAGACGCAGGTTACAGTGGTGAGAATGGACAGAAATAGAACTCCAAGAAATTATTTCGACAGAGAAGTATTTAGGTAGTATTCTTTCCTCAGACAATACCATACATCAAGAGATTAACAACAGAATACAGAAAGCTTCCAATTGCTATCAGGCTGTGCGTCAGCTACTTTGGGACGAAACATTTCCACAAGCTTCCCAGATTAGTTTGTTCAAGATATACTAACATATGGTCTGGAAGCAGCAACCCTTACTGGACCAAAAAACAGTTGTCTCCAGGCAGTAGAAATTAAGTTCCTCCGTTCTTGCCTCCAAAACACGAAAATGGATAAAATAAGGAATGAGGATATCCGACAACAACTGGGATTGGAAAGGAGCCTGCTGGAGACACTCGAACTCAAGAGATTGAGATGGTATGGTCATATGAAGAGGATGGCTCCCCACAGGATACCTCAAGTGTACTTTGGCCAGAGTGTCCCTGGGAAGAGACCTAGAGGAAGACCTCGCGATGTGTGGGAGAAGCAAATTTATAAGGACCTTGAAGCTAGAGATAAGAACTGGCATCAAATATAAGAACAGGATGGACAGGACAAATTGGAGACGGCTCATTTATAACCGCACCCGACTTGCTGGAGCGAAGAAACGATGATGATGATGATGAGAGAAGTGAGAGGGAAGAGACCGGTAGGAAGGCCAAGACACAGTGAAGTCTGAGGTCAACACACCCATTGTGAAATGGGAAGATGTGGAAGAACAGCAACTCTACTCCGACCAAAAGAAATGGCGAGCGTTTGTATATTGGAGCTGGAAGATGATGATGACAAAGGATTACGATGTATAACCTGTATTAAATATATACTGTAAGTCAATATGGATCCATTAAACATCTATACAGTGTACTTCCGATAATTCGTGTGCGGATAATTACACTGACCGGCACGAAAAACGCAACACCCAATAAATTATGTGAAATTGTTGTGTAATTTATCTATTTAATCAAAGTGAAGCACTTTAACCTATTTTTGTAGACTGGGTATGTTATTGGTGTTGCTTGCAAGCAAACAATGAAGTGTTGATTGTTGATTGCACTAGCCTCAATTGATTTTTCCCGCGAACCTGGAAAAGACATCACTGGATGTAACCCAATAATGTGTTCCCGCTCTTATAGCGCTTAGTGTTGTACTTTCAATTGTTCTTTTTTCAATCACATGTGTTTGTGGGATCTTTCTGTGATTGTCGTAATTAGCTTTCTGGAGCAAACATGTCCTTAAGCCCTGAACAAGCTGCAAAAGTTGTTGCTTTGATGGAAGATGGTCGCAGCATGCATTACATTGCAGAAGTGTTGAGGATTACAGCTTCCACGATTTCCAGAACCGTACAAAGGTACAGGGAAACTGGAGGCTTTGCAAGGAGACCAGGATCAGGTCCGAGAAGAACAAAATCAAAGAGAGATGTCCGCTTCTTACAACTTCAAGTTCTTCACGACCGTCACTCCACCGCCATTGAAGCACGAAATTGACTCCACCAAGTTCGAGGGGTCAATGCTAGTGAGAGAACCGTCCGAAGAAGATTGGAAGAAGCCAATCTTCAATCCTGAAGACCATTTACAGACCCAGAACCTACCAGAGAACATCGCACAGCTCGACTACGTTTTGCAAGGGAACATCATGGCTGGACGGTACAACAATGGGAACAAGTGTTGTTCGCCGATGAGTCGCGGTTTGGCCTCCGATCACCTGACGGAAGAGAGAGGGTCTGTAGAAGGCCAGAGGAAAGGTATTCCCCTTGCACATTCTCTTCCAGGATGCCATTTCAGGGTGGTTGTGTGATGGTGTGAGCAGGAATCAGTATGGCTGCAAGGACGGATTTGGTCTTCGTGGAGAATGGGAGCCTCACTGCACATCGGTATGTGGAGGAAATCCTTCTGGAGCATGTTGTGCCTTTTGCTCCATTTATTGGTGGTGATTTCACACTAATGCAAGACAATGCACGCCCACATGTTAAGAAAGTTCTTGGGTGAAGCAGGGATTCATGCTATGGCTTGGTCTGCTCGAAGCCCTGATTTGAATCCTCTTGAGCATGTTTGGGACC
The DNA here is from genome assembly GCA_946902985.2 of Meconema thalassinum. Taxonomy (NCBI): domain Eukaryota; kingdom Metazoa; phylum Arthropoda; class Insecta; order Orthoptera; family Tettigoniidae; genus Meconema; species Meconema thalassinum. Next base: position 187,711,579 of record OX336388.2, on the reverse strand, counting down.
GGCTGGGGAGAAGAGCCCGTCAGTGCTATCCAGAGACCCTACAGGACTTACGGAATGTCCTCCTGGAAGAATGGGAGATGATTCCTCAACAGGACTTGACAGCTTTAATCAGGAGCATCCCTGAAAGGTTGAATGCCGTCATTGGTACAAGAGGTGGCAAAACACTCTTTTAAAGATGCGAACAGAGGTCTCCAAGATCATCTCCGAGGTCTGTGAAGTAATGTGTGAAGTGAATAAAATCCAAATAGAAGTGAGGACCTTTAGGACGTTACTCAAAATTTCCCGCTCTTTTAGCGCTCTTTCCTTGAAGTGTGCATCACTGGCTTAATTTTTAAATTTGTGTATAATCATCTTTTATTTTCCATTGTTAGACACCTACATGGGACCGTACTACAATATTTAATCATCATACAGTAGATTAGTGTTATAAAAGTGTCATAAATTTGAAATAAATTTCAGTTTTTGTAAGAAATTGAAGTGTTGCGTTTTTCGTGCTGGTCAGTGTAGTTTTGCGGTTAATTCGCGTGTCTCTAAGAGCATATTTTATAGTAGTAATCCTTACACCAACTTATCTCGCTAAATAAAATAATCTCTCCGTCGTTTAAAATAATTTTAACGCGATACGATGCGTGGACTACTAAGAAGTAAGAGAAAGGAAAGAGTTACTATAAAGCTGGTGAAAAAGGGAGATGGAGAGTTGTTAACACACCCAGAAGAGATAAAGGGACGATGGAAGGAGTATTTCGATAAGCTATTGAATGTGAACAATTGTACAGGTGACACAGCCTGACGACTCTACAACAGAAGATGATATAACAATGCTGCAGGTGGAATTAGCAGTACAGAAAATGAAGATGGGAAAAGCAACAGGGGTGGATGAAATCTGTGTGGAAATGATAAAGGCTGCTGGACCTGTTGGTATGCAATACTTGTACCAACTGGTAAAGTGTGTGTGGAAACAGAAACGTGTACCGGAAGACTGGGAGAAAGGGTTAATAATACCAGTGTTGAAGAAAAGGGACAAGAAAGTGTGTGATAACTATAGAGGGATCACACTCGTATGACAGGTAGTAAAAATACTGGAAACGATATTAGAAAGAAGAATGAGAAGAAAGGTGGAAGGATAGTTGCAAGAGGAACAGTATGGCTTTAGGAGTGGAAGATCCACAGTGGACCCAATCTTTAGCTTGAGGCAGGTGATCGAAAAAGAACTGGGAATATGGAAAGGATATGGTCATGACTTTCGTAGTTCTAGAAAAGGCATATGATAGTGTCCCCAGAGAGAAGGTATGGGAAACCATGGTTAAGAAGAGACTGGGAAGAGAAATGTTGGAAATGGTGCAAGCAATGTACAACATCTGTGTTAGCAGGGTAAAATTAGGCCTACTTGCGCAATGTTGCAATCTTGGAAACATACAAGCATGTCGGCGAAAGGGATATCTTTTATCTTCAATGCTCAGACAGTGCGAAGTGGAATGCACTTTTACTCAGAACCGGCCCTCCCTTTCCAACTGCCACACTCCAAGGTCGCTGGCCTATGAGTTGTGAAGGGTAGATGCGCGGACTGTGTATTGTAAATAGCGATTCTTGCCCGATGGCGCTATCCTACGCAACGCTGCACCAAGTGCGTGTTTGCAGGGTGACCGCTTTCTGGAAAACTCAGGGAACACAGGGAATATAAATTGCATAGAATGAACAGGGAAAATGTGGCAAGATTTAAAAAAATGCATCGTTGGCAGTATTAATTAATCTTGCATACACGATTAATTACCGTTAAGATTAAAAATTAAGTACCATAATTTGACCGTTCTGCCTCTTCTTCTTTTCGGATCTTCGCCTTTCAGGGTATCCAAGGTTAGAAAAATTAGCTTCGTGAGAAGAAAAAAAAATGACTCTGATGTTTATACCTTATTCCTTATAAGTTGAGACAAATTACGACACGCCAGAGCCGCGAAGAAGAGCCCTTACCTATACGAGCACACTACCTTCGATTGAAATATTACAGACACCGTATTAATTGTAAACTGCTTTAACTACTCGTCAGTAAGAGGTAAGAGCTCTGGCGTGTTGTCATTTGACTCTCAACTTATATGGAATAAGGTATAGTTGTGGTGTAACGTGATTCACTGAACAGATGGCGCGAAATCTGAATTGAGTTTACATATGTCCCAGGCATCCTTCCTGCACTGTCGTCTTGTGTCTGTAAATGATTTGCAGACTGTTAAAGCGTCTTTTTCTACGTTGTCATAAGAATCTATATGTGTTACGTATTTTACGTTCTACTGTATAATAAATAGAAAGAAGCATTTACCGTACAAACATTTTGTTTTATTTTTTGAAAATAAACATAAATAGTATCCTTATAAAGAGTATATGTGTTAATAAAAGGTTAAATTTAACACAGGGAAAATTATAATAACACAGGGAAAACACAGGGAAAATAATTTTAGGTAACCAGCGGTCACCCTGGTTTGTTACTTGATCTTGATGCCGTAAACGCGCTACTTTACTCGCAGAAAAGCAAGCATTTGTCGGCTTCTGTGACGACGATATTTCGGACGGGCAAGGTGGTCCCACTACGATGACATTAAGGAAAAACCTGGATGAATGTCAAGATGCAGGCGAAAGTGATATGCTGTAATTGAGTAGTTGGACGTCGATAAAGACTATTATGGTTTCAAATATGAAAGCGAGGAGAATATTGTAAGGAATTCGACTGTCGGTGAGGAAAACGGAGATCTAGTGCGGGAGTAATCCAACAGAAATCCCAAAAGTTTCCCACAGTCAATGTACTGTGTCTCTAGTCACACTTATCTCTTATATAGAAAATCGAGATGGATATTCGTTCTCATATATTGTTTTGTTCAGAAATATATAATCTAAAATTAAAATAAGAAAACTATCTAAGAAACAAAAAATGATGACAGTCTTTTTTCTTAGATATTAATGTTGGCATAATCCACACACCTCTACTCTAGTTTGTCTTACAATGCAATGTAGCAAAGAGTTATATTTTTTTTTGCATGTTCATAAAATAGGCCCACATTTTAATATTTTAATCAATAGCTTTGTTTTTACTAGGCTTAAAAATCATAACTGCGGATGATTTGCGGAAGTTCGTGCATTAGTTACCGAGAATTATCGGGAGTGTACTGTATAGGCAATTCTACCTGCATTTTTGGTTATTTTACTTTTTCGAAAAATGGATATGAGAAAGTTGGAATGCAGGCATTGTTTGAATGAAGCCAAACTCCTCCCATCAGTATGTCATTGGCCCTTCTTACGGAGTGAAAAGACACTAACTGCATGTCCAAACATGTCTTTTCGGTTTTGACTCTCGCTGTCGTCTGAAAATATGCCCTAATAATGATGTACATAATTCAGCAGTGATGGCTCGTGAGTGCCGCTAACCTTAATTCCAGCCGTAATTCCAACTTTTGCAGCACCATAAAACGTCATTTTAAAGAAATTGTCTGTTGCAGGTGTCGGAGCTGTCCCATCTGTCCTAGTGTATCAAAAGAAGAGGAATCGAGACGCAGTCGCCGCTCACAAATACTTGTTTAGAATATTTTTTTTAAAAGAGAAAGAAGATATAAATAATCGTACCTTGCTGTGTATTCATAGTCGAGTGGTCACCATTTTTATGTCGGTCATTGTGCTGCGTGTTAGAAGAAGGATCACTGTCTCCGTCTGCGAGAAGAAAGAGTGCCCACCGGGGTGATGGCATGTATTGAAAGTCCGGTGGCACAGTTGGAATTCAATTACACAAAAACCACAAGAGCGGCTCCAGCTTTAGGCCAACTACGGAACTAAGCATTTAGAGCTGGGTGAGTTTCTCTTTGTGGTTATTGTACAGGGTGTATCAAAATGAATAACGGGGTTTTGAGGCTTTGTAGTATTTATTACTCGTAACTTACAATGATAATTAATTCATCAAATGAAAGAGCAACTCAAACAGTTTGTCCCACAAGTCTTCAATGTGAGCACCATTCGGCACACATCGAGTCGATAGCCGTGTTCGTCCCAAACCTTGCTCAGTGTCTCTGGAGAAATTGTTGCAACAACTGCTTCAATCCTGTTTCTTAAGTCGGTTTGTTCAGGTGGTAGCGAGACACATACACATGATCCTTTACGAACCCCCAAAGGTAAACATCGCATGGTGCCAGATCGGGTGAACGTGGAGGCCATGTGAAACAAGCTCTGTCATCCGGAACGCACGTTGCACTGTAACTACAGATTCAGTCCTTGCAAACTGTAAAACACAAAGAGCTTTCTCCTCCCTAGTCGCCATCTTGGTTACTAGAGCTTCTAATGGAAGACTGAGGAACCAGTGCATGCACATTGCTCTTTCATTTGATGTATTATTTATAATTGTAAGTTAACTGTAAGAAATACTACAAAGCCTCAAAACCCCGATATTCATTTTGATGCACCCTGTATAATTGCATTTTGAAAGTTTTGCCAGACTTTAGGTAAATACTGTATACCTCTTGACAGTCCTACGTTTCTCGTGGTCTAAAAGTTGATATTCAGTGTGTATCAGCCCACTGAAAGATCATGTTTTCACCTCACTGTGTACAGCACGACGGTTCCGAAGATCACGAGCAGATACAGGGACTGTTCAGTAATAAGAAGACTGTGTAACCTTCGCTGCCGGCAAGCTTCAGAGTCAGTGAAATTGTGAACATCTTGAACCTTCACTGGGCTGATAACTTATTGAACATGAAGTGTGATGAATAATACATTTTCCAGCTGTATAAAGTAATGAGTGTTGTTCCACCACCTCTTTATTGGATGAAACTTACATCAGATTGCCTAAAAAAAAATGTCGTATACTCACAAAACTCCAAAATTACTTATTCATTAGTGTTCAGTGAATCTATGGTCACCCGTTGCATTCCCTTGTATGGTCGACAAAATTGAATCCAGTAGAGCGTCGAATCTATGGTCACCCGTTGCATTCCCTTGTATTGTCGACAAAGTTGAATCCAGTCGAGCGTCGAAAATTCATACTAATTGGCACTGGAGGGTTCGAATTTCCGATTTGTTCGGATTTTTGTGAACATAACCTAGAAATTCCTAGTTACACTAAAAATGTTAAGATAAATTAAAATAAACACTTTAAGTACTTACATATTATATTTGGATTCATTTGTATCGTTACATTCAGAAAAATGCACTCATTTTACAAACACAAATCACTACATATTTACAAATTTACATATGTATGCAATGTACAGTGTCCCTGATGATGCCATAATAGGGCCGCTGGCTTAGGACCAGAATAGCATATCTTAAGAGGATTACCGTTATAGATACGCTATTCTGGTCCTAAGCCAGCGAATACAACACTGTACAAGGCACACATACAGTACAAAAACAAAAAAAAGTCAACCCCTGGCACTATCCAGCCCATGACGGGCTAAGGCCGACCAAGCGACCGCTGCCCAGCCATTTGGCCTGCAGATATTGGGGTGACGCGTAATCAGCGCGTCGGGTCCCCTCGGCCGTTAAGTTAATCTTGGCATTCGTGATCGGGGCGCTGTCTCACTGTCAGACAGCTACTCATACAGTACTGTCATTAAAATATAAATTATGTACAAATCACAACATGCAACTACACTACTGAACAAGTGAAGCAACTGAACTGACAGGGTTAAAAATAGACTGGCCCACTGTGAGAAGGGGAGTGGATGGTTCAAAACAAACACTCCCAGGGTCATTGTTCTCTCACAGCACCGTGCAAAATACAGTTCACATGTTTAAAGTGGGCGTTTGGATTATTGACGCTCTACTGTATTAACAAGCCACAAAGTCTGCAGAAAATTACTGTTTTACTCCATGAACGTGAAGATCTGCACTCAATTTGGGGCAAAGAAGTTCCTTGGAATCCTTAGGCAAGAAATCATTTTTATAGTAATGACATTCGTTCTAATATAAGTTTGTTTCCACAATTTCCAAGATAGGGGTGGTGCTCAGTCACAGACCACGAGCAAGTCTTGCCTTCCCCTTTTCACCAGGTGTATAAGCTGCTGTTTCTCAGCAGATTCTCAATTGAGATTTCTTTTTACGTTTACTTAGAGTCGGCCGGAATATTCACTTGTTGCACTGTTACCAATCTGGTCGAGAGACGGTTTATGTTTGGACCGACTCCTCGTACACAGTGAAAGACTTACGCCCGCTATGTGTTCCATTCTGTGTGTAGTAATGATGACGATTGTAAGAACTTTGCTGTGTGGAGCAAAGTATTTTGTTGGCATTTATTACTGATAAACTGTGCATCTTAGTTTAGGTTTTCTCCTGAAGGACGAAGAAAATTCCAACATCATCTGTAAATGTGATAAAACATTACCATATTTGTTTAGAGTGGTGAATGTGGAAGAGGCAATGGCGAGCACGGTCCGTTCCTCAAGTCTCGACTGCACCTCGATACTTGTTACTGTTGGTTGGCAAACCTGCTCAACCTCCCATGTCAGAGCAAATTTCATAAACTACAGCCTGTTTGGTTGGACAAGTTCACCGGATAAGGCTTGTGGTTTGTACGCCTCTTGTCGGCTAATGTGTGTGCATCTAAAAATCGGCATGTGGGAGCCGTTTTCCAGCCTGGGCCGGGACGGAGCACTTAACTCCATCGGTCCACCGTCCTTCAACTACTGAACTCCACTCCCTATCACACTGTCCTTCACCATATTCGAGGTCTTCCTCGTCCTCCCTCTCTCCATTACTTGTTTCGGCATTCTTTCATCATACATTCTTTTCAGATGTCCACACCATCTCAATTTGTTCTGCTCACTCTCTCTCCCAGTCTTCTGTACCGTACTCCTCAAGAATTTCATTTCGGCTGCCTGTATTTTACTTGCATCTCTCCTCGTCATTCTTCTTCTTCATTTCCCGTTTCCAGCTTCCTGGGTCGGGTTGTGAATCAAGGACCTCCAACGTTGCCTGTCTCTCCACCACTCCTCTCCCCCTTTAAGTACATCTTCAGGTTTTCCTCCCTTCTTCTCCACGCACTCCCACACTGTATCTGCCCATCTCTTTCGGGGCCTTCCGCGCGGTCTCTTCCCCGAAACCTTTTCCAGAAAAGCTTTCTTTGGCACTCTCTCCTCTCCCATTCTCATCATATGTCCATACCACTTTAACTTGGTTGTTTCTATCCTGTCCTGCAGCTTCAAGATTCCTGTCCTCCTTCTTATCTCCTCGTTTCTGATTTTATCTCTTCTGGTCTTCCCTTCTATACCTCTTAGGAATTTCATCTCCGCGGCTTGTATTCTACTCTCCTCTCTTTTTGTAGTGGTCCATGCTCCAGCTGCATATGTTAGTACGGGTCCATAATAGGTTGAATATAATACCTGCTTACATTTCTTTGGGACATCTTGGTTCCACAGAATACCCCTAACACTCCGATAGAAGCTGTTCGCTTGTTGTATTCTCTTTCCAATTTCCTCAGTAATCTTTCCATCTTCTGTGATCACACTTCCCAAGTACTTGAAACTTTTCACCACTTCTAGAATTTTTCCGTTCACTTCTATCTTTCCTCTTCCCTCCTTACTTCCCCTTGACATTACCATTGTCTTGCTCTTCTCTGTGCTAACTTTCATCCCAAACTTCTCAATCTCTTGGTTCCATACATCTACTTGTTTTTGTACTTCCTTTTCATCCTCACCCCATATCACTATATCATCTGCAAACAGCATGGCCTTTATTGCCTCTTGTCCCAATCTCTGTTTAACATTCTTGTGGATTTCATCCATGACTATGATGAATAGTAAGGGGGACAATACACTTCCTTGACGGAGACCCGTTTCCACCTTGAACCATTCTGTTTCTCCTATAGTGGTCTTTACGCTACTGACACAATATTTGTACATAGCTTTCACCATTTGCACTTCTGCACTGTTAACTTGCCTTTTTCTTAATACATCCCACACCACCTGTCTAGGCACACTGTCATAAGCTTTCTCAATATCAATAAAAGTCATCACCATGTCTTTTCCAAACTCCCATCTTTTCTCCATCATATGCCTTAGTGTAAAGATTAGATCAAAAGTTGATCTGTCTCTCCTAAAACCATACTGTTCTTCTTCCATCTCTCCATCTGTCTGCCTCCTCAGTCTACCTTCCAATACTCTCTCAAAGATCTTGGCTACATGGGCAATAAGGGTCATTATTGGTAAGTAATAGGTCTTTTGTCTTTATCCCACATTCAACTCGGAACCTAGAGGTTGATGACCTTGTAGTAACGCCCCTTAAAACAACAATAACTAATAAACTCGGAACCTGATGATAGAAAACACTCCCACTCTTGTTGATCTCCACATCCAATCTTGCATTTTCCATCAATTCACTTCTGAAATATTTGAAGTGCTCTGCTACTTCCAGATCTACATCTCCAATGTTAACAATCCCTTTTCCTTCTTTCTTTCCTCTTGTCATTACAATTGTCTTACTTTTCTCTCCACTGATTTTCATTTCCTATTTCTCAATATTTTTCTTGAGTATATCCAGCACCACATTCTCATCAGTATCCGTTTTATATCCTCTTTGGAGCGTATTTCTTTTGTGTAAAAATCAAGGCATTGTATTACTCTTGAGTAGCTGTAGAGTCTCAGGTTGCTGACATTTCAACATCGTTACAGTGTCCCTCCGTAATGTAGGAGATCTCTTGCAGATTGGATCCCTTTCTGAACGAGGATTTAGTAAATCGGGGAGATGTATTGGACTATGACATTAAATCGTCATCCAGAAATATCTCCAGCAATCTACGGGCTGCGATTGGTTCCCTACTCGGACAGAGGGACAGTCCTAAGCCTACTCTAACTATATCCAAACGTCGGCAACGAAGCTACTCCAGACTCGGCAAAACAACCGAAGACAGCGTAGCCTCTGGCTTACATAACAAAATTTGGACTAGGTTAAAAATATTCTTCTGGGTTGAATTACCCTGTACTTTTCGTTTGAAAAATAAAAAGTGAGATAGTTTTGCTTTTTTTGCAGAGTATGCCCACCGGGGCTGCAGTAGATCTTGTCATCATTACACACAACCACCTTAAATGTGAAACTTTATCCTTCCGAAACAAACTACAGTGCTGTTAAACTAAGTTCAACATTATTCAATTTTAATAGACCCCTCTTTTAAGATTTAATGCAACATTAATTTATTCATATAACATACAAAATGTTAACTCAAATTACTGGGATAGGGAACCGAACGTCTAAGTACCTAGCTTGTTTTGGTTACCCTGGTATATTTGCTACTTTCCTCGTATTACGAAGTGGTTGATCTGTATTTTGTAAACCGCGTGACAAATTATTGATAATTTTGTTATATTTACAATAGAAAATGCCAAGACAGTCTGAACCACAAACTCTGACGCCAATGTAGTACCCGATAAAACACTGGAACAGGAGAAGTTGTAATGCAGTCTGACAAGGTGCCGTGCCACATGGAAACATCCAGTCTGAATTTAACAGGCTACAGTAAAACCTCGATGATCCAATTAAAGTTGACACCTGTGAATAGGTAAACTGAAAATGTATTGGAAATAGTTATATTACAACAACCCTCTTCAGCATCAAACTAATGAGCATCTCTACTTAGTATAAAACAAAGTCCCCGATTCTTGGATGTCACAAGTAATCTCGAGAACCTCTGGATGGATTTTGATGTGGTTTTCACCATTCTGTAACGGATTTCTCGAGGAAGGTTTCTGTACAAAATAATTTATTTATAATCAACGGATGCCAAGCAATAACGATTTCAGTGAGAAAGTCGAAAATAAAACTGGCGTCCGTGTGCTTTTTAAGCTTACGCTTGGCAAACCGTTAAAAATATCTATGTACTATGAGTGTAAGAATTGTTCAGCATGAAAAGTTCTACAAAAAAGTGCAGGAGGGCATATCTATATCTTCAATACATCGTCCACTATAAGTGTTTTTACGTTTCCATTTCTTCCAACAATCACCATTCAATTACTGAGACGACAGTTCACGAGCTAGCACGTAATGCATTCATAACTGTTCCCGGACGAAGTTAAGGCAGGTTAGTTATAAATAAAATATTTTTCTAGGAAAAACGTACATTAAAACTTCCAAGTTGATAAAAGAAAATTCTCATTAAAATCCTGTTAATTATAATGGAAATATGAGGCCTGTCAAATTAATATCCGACCTTTATCCATGAAAAATCTATTATATACCTCATGGGATTGGGACCCTAATTCACCTGCACACACTTAGCCCACCTGTCCTTTCACGTCTGAGAACATTTCTGGAAGGCTTCTTTTGGTACGGTGTTCAACTCCGCCGTCGCATTCCTCATTATCTCTTCTCTTCTCTCAAAATGGGACCCTTTCAATCTCATCTTCAGTTTCGGAAACAACCAGAAATCGCAGGGAAATCTGGAGAGTACGACGGTTGGAATTGCATGTGTCGTCAAGACCGTCCGGACCAAATTGTGATGTTTGTGCTGGGGCATTGTCATGATGCAACTGCCAATTTTGCAACCACTCTGCAAATGTTCAAATCATCACGCAAAATTGCACGTGTGGAATCCTTACTGATCCCAACTTCTTCAGCAATCTCTCGTAGGGTCAAACGTTGATTTTCCATTCTCAGATTTCTCACTCTCTCAACAACAGTTGCATTTCAAGTGGTTTTTAACTTCACAGGATGCTAATCACTGTCCACCGATGTGTGGCCATTTTTGAATTGCTTGAACCACTCTTTAATTTGTGTTACCCCCATAGCATAGTCTCCAAACACCCGCTGAATTTTACAAATTGTTTCACTTTGAGAATCACCTAGCTTCTGACAATATTTGATGCAGTATCTTTGCTCAGTTCGTTCGGTCATCTTGCGAGAAACTTCAATCAGATGCAACAGAGCCTCACTTGGCAGCCATTAGCCACCGACTGAGATACATGGTGCATGCGCAGTAAGGTTTCTCCCTGCACTGTTGTGAGTGGCATTGCCTTCACATCACTACGTTGCACGGGAAAATTCAAGGTCGGATATTAATTTGACAGGCCTTGAATTATCTGATCAAATCGTTAAAAATATGGGGAATAATATCTAAAAATGCCTAATTAGTACATTATGCAACGAGCCTATAATGGCAATAATTAAGACAGAAGTATGTTTATAAAACGAGCGATGCGAGTTTCATAATTTCCATACAAGTGTCTTAATTACCATTATAGGTGAGTGGCATACGACTGTTTACGTTCGAATATAAATATCAGTCGATATTTCGCCAGTTTTATGTACTGAACAGAGTGCATGGGACGCAGAGAATACCTTGTATTCGACCATGGGCTCCTGGAATACTCCACTATGACACGAGAAGCCACGCAGTGAAATTTAAAATAGGAGGCCTTGGAAGTCAGCGCAGGTGCGATGCTATCCTTACCTAATTGGTCACACAACTGTTTCTTGAGCTCTGATTGGTGGGAGTTCTCTGACATATAATATTTACATATCGCCATGGTCGAACATAAAATCAGATTATGTTACAAATTGAGATTTAAAGTAAAGTTTGAAAAATCATATGACAAAAAAATTGTTCATGAATTATTATCTTTTTTACGTGTATGAGGAAAATGCTTTCAAGTTCAAAAAATGCAGAAATCTTCTTCATGGGGCAGAAAAAACGGTAGTGAAACAAGATGTTCAGTTGTATATCATTAAAATCAATTGGTTGTTATGACTCTCCCCGGAAAAAATCAAAATGGATTTGGTTGTGGTTATGCAATCCCACTAAATGTTACCCTCAAAATAATGGGTCTCCTTACCAATGTTGACTCGATGATTCAAAGTGATAGGGCGGAGAAAGACGACTGTTAAATTACATCATTCTGCGATTTACTTTATCCAAGAGTGTCCGTCTCGTATTCAAAATCTGGGAGAAATTGGTGGCCAACGTCATGATTGCAGTTTATTTGCCTGGCAGATATCTCAGTTGAATTGTTTGATGGTTATTCAGTAATGCCTGTGCTACTCATATGGTCAATGTTGTTGTGAAGAAAGCAATGGCAAACTATCTCACTCCTTGCCTTCGGTTTTCTGATCATTGTGGAATTTTTGAAGATCAAAAAAACCTCCAGGTAACTGTCTAAACACTTTGCAGATTACGTACCAGTTGTTACAAACCAGTTCCGTAGGTTTGGAAGTCCAGATACACACACTAATACAGCCATCACAATTAACACCGGTTATCAGACAGATTCTACACACACCCAAAGTACACGGGGCTACATGGCCGCGTTGTCGCAGACCCTAAACTGAAGAACCAACCATCCTTTGCATAGCTGCCAACTTTCCCGATTTAGGCGGGGGACTCTCGGTTTTCTATAGTTTTCCCCGCCTCATAATTGCTCAAGTTATCCTCCCGGTTTCTGTAAATTATTGCCGAACTTCAAATAATTTTCCACTCTTTCTCGGAAGTGTGTTTATAGTGGGCAAGTAATGAATGTTATTTTGTGCCTGAATTTGTAAATGGGTTTTGTTTCAGTGTAAGCAGTTGTTGATTGACTTTGCTGCAACATTTCGTCACGTTCTAGTGTTATTGCTCAATGTTTGATTCTTCACTCTGGCCAAAAATTTTTGAAACAACTTTCGGAACATTTTCCGTGCATGACTGAAAGGTCAATTATTTTGCCTTTTGTACTGTATTGTTTTTTATATCACGTGGTCGAAAAAGTGATATTTAGAAGCGCATGGGAACAAAGAAGCAGCATGAAAATGGAAAGTGTAGCCAAAATTTAAAATAAAAATAAAATGTGTTGAAAGTGACAGTGACGCTTGTTTACATCATTCATTTTGAAGCCTAGTTTGCCAATTAAGCTATTTACATCTCCTAAATTTAAGTTATTTTCATATCAAAATGTCCTGTTTAGTTGGCAGGTATGCCTTTGTAATCCTAGTTTTGCAAACAGCCGGAACAATTTAAGCATTCCTGGTTCACTCGCAGCACAGCCAACAGGAACTACTGTAATTGATATCTTGCCAGTGGCTACAATAATAATATAGAGATGTAGAAGAATTTCAAATTAAATCATCATCAATTTCCGTTTTCCAGCCTATGCCGGAGCAAATATGACAGCCCTCCACTTGACTCTGTCTGTCCACCGTCCTTCCTCAGCCACTACACACTCGCGCGCACACACACACACACACTGTCCTTCCTTGAGGTCTTCCACGTCCTCCGTCTCTCCATCACTTGTTTCGGCAATCATTCATCATTCTTCCTTTTCACATGTCCGTACCATCTCAATCTGATCTGCTCACTCTCTCTCTCTCTGTCAATGGCCAAGTTTCTGCTCCATGTATCATTATTGGTAAGTAATAGGTCTTGTGTCTTGATCCCAAATTAAACTCTGAAGCTGATGATAGAAAACACTCCCACTCGTGTTGATCTCCACATCCAATATTTGAAGTGCTCTGCTACTTCCAGATCAATCCCTTTTCCTTCTTTCTTTCCTCTTGTCATTACCATTGTCTGACTTTTCATATCATCAGTAGGGGGCGGATTTCTATGACAAGTCATATTTTTTCCCTTAACGTTATATCTTATATAGTCTTGTATTTTCAACAAGTTTCCAAGCATGATAACGAAAACTAAACAGGTTTTATTGGACATATAAATGCATATTTAGGCTTTCTTAAGTTTTATGGCATATTTTGAACAAAATATCATTATAAACGGCATATTTTGGTAATTTTCATTTGAATTTCGTTTTATAAAAATCAGAATAAGCTCTAGAAATTATTGTTCAGGATAGACTGGAATGTACTACTGAAGAACCATTCTAAAGTAGTGTATGGAATGTTTCTAACAGGTAAGAGCTATTGTTTGCTAGCTGGGTCAATTCCTGGAAACTGGGCTATTGTTTACATGGAAGCAGAGGTAATTCCGCAGTTATTTGTCATCGTTCTTATCTCTCTCCTTCGCCCTACCCTCTTCCACCTTCAACACACTGAATGACCTTGGTCACTCATTAGGGAGCTTCAGTCATTCAGTTCTTTTCAATATGCCTAAAACGAAAGTCTCAATTTGTGGGAAGTTACAAAGTTTTGTTCGCGAGGTCGGTGAAATCATATTCAGTACGGATGGAGTGATATTATTCTGTAAATTGTGTGAGGTTAAAGTCATATTTTGAATTCTATAGGTCATATTTTTGTGTTTTTAGGTTATAAATGCATAAATATTTCATACATTTTTTAGGTCATAGAAATCCGCCCCCTGATCATAAGCCTGATGGCAGGTTTCCTCATGGTCGGTCTCTCCACATTATCCGGTCTTCAGCAGCACGTTTCATCAGCTCATACGATTTATCAATCTTGATGGAATGCAGCATCTGGAACCTTCTTCTTCCTCTTCAGATTTTCCCTTGGACTGTCCCTTCTAACCATCTCCTCTTCGGCAGCATCCAAACCCATTCATTTTCTTATCTTCCTTAGCATTATCCTTTCTTCTTCTCCTACTTTCTTTAATACTTCCTCAAATACTTTTCCAATGAAATGTGCAAATGAAATAGAGACGCACCTACAACTAAGAATGCAGGATTCTGAATGATTGAGGTTGTACTGGAGTGTGCAGTCGAGCCGTTCCGACTTGATGCTTGCTTTTGCCTCTCGTGTGTGTTATATAAGAATATAATAATAAATTTGTATAATAAATCAGATATACTTTCTATCTTTATATTGTGGAACAAGTGTTTTTTTGAAATTATAAATGGATTATGTAAATAATAGAGCAGTGCTTAGAAATCCTAATAAAACAATTACCTTGAATGATGCTGTGAATGTTCCTAAATTTCACCTTGTTTCCTCATTTATACATATACCTGTATATTTCTTCTGGATCTTTTACTGCATTATCCAAAATGTATAAAGTAAATACACTGAGGTGCAAAAGAAAAACGCTACACTTAACTTTCGTAAATTACTTTTGTTTAAATGCTATAAAATACACGTACTTGATCATTACTACACTCACCGGCAAAAAAGCGCATCACTTGTATTTTTTAATTCTCATAATTTAATGCATTAAAATTATTCATAATTGTTTTCTAAACATTTGAAAACCACTTCACATACAAAAAAATTCTTAAAATAAAAAATCTGTTCCATTTTCTAGAACAAGAAAAGAAAAAGTGAAAATGTCTTAAATTTTGAGTAAATTACAAAGTTTTTTAAAAATGTTAATCTGAGTTCCAAACTTTATCATTGCAGAATTAATTAATTTCTTTGGGTACCGCCACAAGAACTGAACACTTAAAAACTGGTATTTCCACCCCTAGCAAGAATCACCTTTTGTAACCTCTCGGCCATACTTGCGACGATTTGTGAAATGCTTTCCTGAGGGATGCGTTCCCACTCCTCATGCAGAATCACCTGAAGTTGCTGGAGAGTCTCGGGAGCATGTTGCCGAACATTTCTGGCCAACATATCCCAAACATGTTCAATTAGATTGAGGTCAGTTCAGTGCGTAGATTCCAACCACATGCAGGTACTGCTGGACACATCGAGCAGTGTGTGTTCGTGTGTTGTCATGTATCAGGCGAAATTCATCCCCAACAAATGGAGCAAATGGTACAACAGGGTTTTCAAGGACTTCCATGATGTACCGGTCAGCTGTGAGAGTCCCATTCTCAATTACGTAAAGTTCAGTCCTGGCCCAGGCCATGATAGAACCCCCGTCGAATGCAGTCCTGGAGGAAAAAGTTACAGGAGAAAACCTTTCTCCGACCCTCCCCCCACCCTTTCTCTTCCGATCTGAGACTGAATCTCTCCTCATCTGTGAAGAGAACGGCCTGCCATTGCTGATGGAGGCGAGCGAAGTGAAGACTTGTCCTGCGATGTTGAGGTTCCAATCTGGGTCCGGTAGCAGGTCTTCTGGAGAAGATTTCTACACCTCTTAATCTTCTCCTTATTGTCCTCTCACTGACATTCACCCCTGTCGCCTGCTGAAGGCGATTTATTACTTCTACAGCTGTGGTGTGTCGGTCCCTCAGAACTTGGAATCGCAGATACTGGTCATCTCTGTCTGATGTTGCCCTTCTGCGGCCTGATCCACGCCTCCTGGAGTATGTTCCAAGTTCCCTATACCGTTGGTATGTCCTTTGGATGGTCGAAACATTGACATTTAACTGTCTTGCAACGTATCGCATCCTTCTTCCATCCTCAATCAAGGCTACAGCTCTTGCAGCTTCTTTGCGTGTAAGACCCATGTTTCCTTTGCAAGAAGAACTTAAAAACTGATGAGAAATCATTTGAAAAATACATTTTATCAAACAAGGCAAATTTGGTTTGTAGGGATGAGACTTATCACCCAAGCACTTAAAGTTTATTGCAGGAAATGAACTAATGGAAATGGAAATAAATCAAACCTTATATCGATAATTTAAAGGAAGTGGATGGCAAACAAACACTCTGAACAGAGAAAGGTCTGATAACAGTATAAAGTGACATAATTGAGACAGAATGAAGCTAATACGCAAGTTTTTATTAAAAATAAAGTGTTGCTTTTTTTTTGCCGGCGAGTGTTTTACTGATTATAGCTCTAAGAATACTTTTACACACATTTGAACTTATAGACATCTTCTCTAACACTTCAACATGTTTTTTCTTCACTGTCTTTTCATGATAATTAACAACATTATGCAGATTTTGGAAAATTGTGTCCAACGTTAAATTTGTCACTGTATATTGAATATCTGTTATTTATTTCCATTCCTTACAATAAACTGCCCTCAGAACAGAGTCTTGCCTCCTGTGGCCCTCCGTAATTCCTGAGGCATGCTTCTAATGAGCGTTGCAATGTCTTCCTGTGGTATTCTCACCCATTCTTCCCGTAGAATCACTCGAAATTCTGCTAAGGACTCAGGAACACGACTTCTTACATTTCTCCCCATAATATCCTCACGTGCTCGATGGGGTTCATATCTGGACTCCGGGCAGGCCACACCAAAGTCCGGATCCCCACGTCTTCCAGATACTACTGCACACAACAAGCAGCGACATGGGGGCGTGCATTTTCTTGCATAAGGCGAAATCCACCCCCAATAAAAGGAGCAGATGGCACTACATGCTCCCCCAAAATTTCTTGAATGTACCTGTGGGATGTGAGAGCACAAGCTCCATCCTAGCTTCTAAGCAGATTCCTCCTCAACCCATGACTGTTCCTCCATGAAATGGTGTTCTGGAAGAGAAGGTAACAGGCGAATAACTCCAGTTCTTTTCCATACTCTCTCTCTCTTCCATCAGGAAATCTCAGGCTGAACCGTGACTCCTCTGAGAAGAGAACTGTCCTCCCCTAGATATCATTAAAAAGTTAAGTGTTGCGTTTTTTTTTTTTTTTTTTCTTTCTTTTCTTTGCAACTGAGTGTAGTAGCATTTAAAGATAAAAGATGTTGAATTCTGAATTTAGTGGTTTGTAACAAATTTCTTTCAAACAAGGGTTTTGTGCAATCAGTTACATTGCTTGTCATATTATTTACAAACTAACAACATGGACCGATATATATTAATTTTTTTTTCCTGCTACAAGGGGAAATATTAGGTTGTCTCATAAGTAATGTTGTTTTTTAAGTTTGGTATTTTATAAGATAGAATTGGGTTGCTTTGGTTCGCCAATGCTATTTACAGGAGGCCATAACTAGAAGTGTGTATATTGCGAGAATGTATCAGTCGTCAGTTGGTACACAATCACAAATGGAACTGCCGTCGTGGCTAGAAGAATATGGTAGGAGAAGGTGGTGTTAGTGAGCGTGTGGCACAACGATGATTCCAACGTTTCAACACTGGAGAAGAAAACTCTCGAAAATATTGTACTCGTCTGTCGGAAGAAATTGGCGCATCTAAAGATACCATACATCGCCAGATTAAGAAACTTGGAGAATCAAACAGAAGCTGTACCTCATGAATTGACTCCTGAACAAGTGGATATCTGTCGTCAGCTTATCGGTAACCCCATGAATGATAGATTTATCAAATGAATTGTCACGTGTGATGAAAAATGGTTCTTATTACCGCAACGCTGACGCTTCGAAAGAGTGGCTCAGTTGCCGTCAACCTGCAAAAGTCATCGTTAAAAAGGATCAGTTCAGCCCCAAAGTGGTTGTTGTGTGTCTGGTGGGATTTTGAAGGAGTGATTCACTGGGAGTCTGTTCCAAACGGGCGTGCAGTCAATGCGGATCTTTATTCTCAACAACTGGTTCGAGTTTATGGAATTTTGAGATGGAGATACCTAGCATTAGTTAACTGAAATAGAGTTCTCTTGCAGCAGGACAATGCGAGACCTCATAGTGCACAAAAAACTATGCCAAAAATTCAGGATATTGGACGTGTCGAACTGCTACAAGGGAAAATATTACTGATTCTTGTTAAGTAAAGTGCCCTGAATCCATGTCTGTGTTTAGATTTTCTGTATCATGTCACTTTCCTCACAGAGGAAAGAAAAATAATAAGGAAAATTATTGGATATCAGAAAGTGGTCACATCAGCCGACTCCCCAACAATATTCTTAGATACATACAATGGTTCAAGATTACTACACCCTGGATGATGCAAGTCAAAATTGATCTGGAAAAAGCACAGGTCGACACAGAAGACGTCATAGACAAAAGCGTCTCTCAACAGAAGGTATACAATTGGGAAGTGATGTCGGAGAAAGCAGCACCTACAGCCCAAAGACCAAAGTGGGCCGACTAAAGGAAGAGGGCCTTTAGTGCACAAATGAAAGAGTACAGGAAAAACAAGTAGTCATGATTGCTCCGCATGGTCTAATAGGCCTGTAACATGTGAAATAAATATTAATAAGACAATAGAGGTTGGTTGGTTCCTTAGTTTAGGGGCTGGACAACGCGGTCATGTAGCCCTGTGTATTTTGGGTGTGTGTAGAATTTGTCTGATAACCGGTGTTAATTGTGATGACTGTAACAATAGAGGAGTAACACCTCTAAAAAACCAAGGTTCAGCTGACCCAGCTGGTAGTACCTTGTAAGGGTCCCTTACCAGGGTTACGGTCCAAGTCCTCAACGGCATTGATAGTGGGTAGATCTACAGAACAGTATAAATGGCAGCCTGTATCCGGAATTAGTAGGATGAAAGGCATCTGTACTCTATTCAGTTAGATGTTGGCTTAACTTAAATCCATTAGCGTCTGAACTGGTATCCAGCGGGTAATTGACAGCGTCTGTTCACCTAGTACGTGCGGCTGTTTGACTTAAGGCTTGATCTCAACAAGTCTCAAAACCCCGTGATCGCCATTGGAGATCACCAAACGACAATCTTCCAACTTGAAGCAACCATGGGAAATCAATTAAGAAATATAATCGGAAACAAGAAATTTGAACAAGTCTCAAGAAAAGAAACAATAAAATTGGGAAGATATGGACAGAGAAAAGGAAGGAAAAAAACAACAGTGAATTAATAAAGAGGTTTTGGGAATAAAAGAGAAGAGGAAAAGTAAGTGAAGCTCTGATTGCCTCAAGTTCGCACGCTCTCCCAAAGGGTAAAAATCGATAATAATAATAATTCGTTAGACAATATACTTGAAATGATTGCTTAGGTATTGAGGGATGTAGAATCCAAGTCTGTATTCCAACTTTCTCTATTGTGCCCCGTTTTATGCAATTTTTAGCAATAAGAACAAAATACTTAATTTGAACAAGAATTTCAATGTCAAATTAACACTGCAATATAAAATTTGAGTGGTTAAAGTAAAGAATAAAACCTTAAATTACATTAATACCAAGTACTTACAGCCAATCAGATGTGGCGGTGCAGTTCAACAGGAAGTAATTTTATGACACCACTAAACCTCGTCAGATCCACTACAAGAGAACATGTTTTCTGAACAGTATCTGGGTATCTCTCATTCTCCTCAACCTGATGGTTAGTGGGTAGCATGACTGTCTTCATCCAACGACCTTGTATCTAGAGCCAACTGCTTGATTAGTTGATATGGATGTCGCCCTTTATTGCCATCGACAAACCCTGCTCTTGGTCGTCCTCTTCTAGTCTTCCCTTCCAGTTTCCCTTCAAACAGTGTGGTGCACCATGATGAATGTTGGAGTAAGTGACCAGTCCAACTAGATCTTCTTTTCGTGATCATTTTCCCTAGACTGATTGTTTCTTTTATCATTTCAAATGATCTTGTCGACTTCGTCGTTATGCTTGGGTCCAACGTTATGCGTTACGGAGACGGAAGTGACGTCATGCAGCCACGCGGGAAGCTGAAGCTAATGGTTATTGGGGTCTGTTGAAAGAGTCCTGGGGCTTTGAGCGAAGCGAACACAAGAATACAGGGTGACTTCTAAAGAGATATACAAGATGCCATATAAGAATACAGGGTGCCTCCTCAAGAGGTGTGCAGGATGTCAGAGCAAAATACAGTACAAGATGCCAGTTAAGAATACAAGGTGACTCATAAAAAGATATACAAGATGCCATATAAGAATACAAGGTGCCTCCTAAAGAGGTGTGCAGGATGTCAGAGAAAATTACAGGGTCACACTTAACGAGGTGGACTACGAATCGGAACTTTGAATATAACGACATTGACGGGAAGAGTGGAGGAGGTTGTGGATATGATGGAGAGGAGAAAACTGGATGTACTCGGACTGGCAGAGACCAGATGGAGAGGGGAAGGAAGAAAAGAACTGAGAAATGGCTTGCAGCTATACTGGATAGGAAATGAGGAGGGGAAGAGAAATGGAGTGGGAATGGTGGTGAGAGAAGGGCTGAGGGAGGAAGTCAAGAGGGTAAGTGATAGAATAATTAGAGCCAGAATCACTGTGAAAGGTGGAAACCTGGACATTCTGCAAGTCTATGCACCACAGGTGGGATGCACAGAAGGCGAGAAGGACGAGTTTGAAGAGGAGTTGCAGAAGCAGTTAGTGGGGAGAGACCTGATAGTCATGGGAGACCTAAATGCCCATGTCGGAACTGATAGAAGAGGTTTTGAGGAAGTGATTGGTGGTGAAGGATGGGGAAACAGGAATAAGGAAGGAGAGAGATTGTTGGAACTGTGCAAGATAAATGGGCTAATGGTTGGAAACACATGGTACAAGAAGAGAGAGAGCCATAAAATTACTTGGTACAGCAGGGATTTGACTAGGAAATCAGTGGTGGACTATATTCTATGCGGGAAGGAGACAAAGAAGAGTATCACGGATATAAGGGTAATACCTTCAGAAGCCCTGGACAGTGACCACCGTCTGCTGGTCGCCAAGGTGAGAGGACTGAAGGAAAAGAGGAGAACTGAAAACCAAGAAAGAAGAATAAGGACATGGAAGCTGAAGGAGGATGGAAATAAGGAGAAGTTCCAGATATTAGTGAGGAACAAATTACCGAAGGATGATCCGAAAACAGGTGAAGAAGAATGGAATAGGTTCAAGGACGTGTTGGTAGAAGCAGCGGAAGTCGTGTGTGGCAGAACTAGTGGAAAGAAAAGGTGGAAGGAAACACCATGGTGGAACCCCAGAACTAAGGAAGCAGTGAAAAAGAAAAATGAAGCATTCAGGAAATGGTTCCAACAGAGGACAGACAGAACAAGAGAAGAATACCAAGAGCGGAAGAAAGAAGCAGGAGAAGTAGTGAAGGAAGAGAAAAAGAAATGGCTGGAGAAATGGACAGAAATGATGGAGGAGGACTGTAATGGCAGTAAGAAAGTGTTGTATGGAATGATAAAGGCAAAGAGAAGAGATACAGGGGAAAATGTCAGAATGGTGGACAGGAATGGAAAGGAGGTCGAAAATATGGAAGAAGTAAAGGTTATCTGGAGAGAATACTTCAAGGAACTCCTAAATCCAACTAAAACCAGCGTAGTGGACATTGTGGAGGAAGAAACAGACAGTGACCAAGACATTTCAGAGAAGGAATTGACATGGAAAGAAGTGGAGGAAGCATTAAAGAAGATGAAAGGGGGAAAGGCACCGGGAATAGACGAAGTGAGTGTGGAGATGGTGAGAGCAGCAGGGGTGATAGGAACACAGTGGCTCTTTCGAGTAATGAAAGTGATATGGAGGGAGAAGAAAATACCAGAGGACTGGAAAAGAGGGATAATAATACCCATATTTAAAAAGGGAAGTAGGAAGGAATGCAAGAACTACAGGGGAATTACACTCATGTGCCACTGCGCCAAAATATTTGAGAAGGTACTGGAGAGAAGAATTCGGACAGAAGTTGAAGATGGGCTGAGGGTAGAACAGTATGGATTCAGGCCAGGAAGGTCAACAGTTGACCTCATCTTTGCAGTAAGACAGCTACAAGAACACCATTATGAATATGGGAAAGATCTGGTGATGACCTTCTTGGATATTGAGAAAGCATATATGAATGAAAATCCACAGCCTGCTTCCAGTCTCCGACCGGGTCAGGAATGGAATGAATGAAGCCCCCATCTAGCGGCGAGGATATGAACTGTGCCGGCTGCCGAGGCCTGACGCACTCCTCTGGGGCAATGATTAAATGAATGACAGATGAAATGAAATGACAGTGGAGAGTGTTGCTGGAATGAAATTTTGACAGGGAAAACCGGAGTACCCGGAGAAAAACCTGTCTGCCTCCGTTTTGTCCAGCACAGATCTCACATGGAGTGACCGGGATTTGAACCACGGACCCAGCGGTGAGAGGCCGGCGTGCTGCCGCCTAAGCCACGGAGGCTCTTGGATATTGAGAAAGCATATGATAGTATTAATAGAAACAAGGTATGGGAAGCAATGAGAGCAAAAGCAGTGAACAAGGAGACAGTGGCAAGAGTGAAAGCAATGTACGAGGGAAGCAAAAGCTGTGTAAAGGTGGGAAGAGAGAGAACGGAATGGTTTCAACTGGAGAGTGGTCTGAAGCAGGGAAGTGCCCTCTCACCCCTGTTATTTATAGTGGTGATGGATGAAATCATACGAAAAGTGGTAAATAGCATTGGGGAAAGGAAAATGAAGGCAATGTTGTTTGCTGATGACCTTCTGGTATGGGGAGAGGATGAGGAAGAAGTACAAGAGCAATTAGATGAGTGGGAGAAGGTAGTGTTATCATATGGGATGAAGTTCTCAGCACAAAAGAGTGAAGTGGTCATCACAACGAGGAAGAAGAACAGACTGGATATGGGCATAACACTTGGAGGACAGCAGTTGCAGAAAGTAGAATGCTTCAAGTACTTGGGAAGCATAATTGAAGAAAAGGGAGGCAATAGGATGGAAATAAATGAGCGGGGAAGGTGCGCAGATGGATTTTTCAAGATTGTTAGGGGGATGATATGGAATAAAGATGTACCACAAAAATGTAAAGGAATCATCTACAAGACCTACTTTGTGCCAATTTTGACATATGGTTCAGAAACATGGGTGATGAAGGAAAGGGACAAGAATAAAATACGAGCAGTGGAGATGAAGTTCCAGAGGAGTAGGGTAGGAGTGACAAGAATGGACAGAGTAAGGAATGAGAGAGTCAGGGAGATGGTAAGCGAGGAACCATTGCAAAATAGAATAGAGCGATCTAGGCTACAATGGTATGGTCATGTGAGGAGGATGCAAGAGGAGAGGATACCGAAGAAGATGTTTGGAATGGAAATGACGGGAAGGAGGCCAAGGGGAAGACCAAGGGACAGATGGACAAAAGGAGTTAAGAAGAGTGTGGAGGAAAGAGGAGTGTGCTGGGACACAGTAAATGACGAGAGATGGTGGATGGACAGGAAACGATGGAGAGGCTTATGTTCCAAGCAGACCCGACCAGCGGTTGGAAACCGCTCAAGATGATGATGATGACAGTATGTTAGATTCAATTCAAATACAGGGTGACCCTTAAAGAGGTTTGCGAGATATCAGATTCAAATAATGGGTGACTCTTAAAGAGTTGTAAAATATGTCAGACTCAAATACAGGGTGATCCTTAAAGAGATGCCCGTGTGGGAAGGCTAAGTTAATTGGTAATGGAGTCTGTTGAAAGAGTCCTGGGGCTTCGAGCGAAGCGAGAAGCCCTCCTGAGCCTTTCTAACATTTGTAGCATGCGTCATTTGAAATGATATACGTCTAGTCTTTCAGACTGGCTGTAATTTTTTTCTTTAGCTCTCTTGAGGACTTCTTCATTTGTTAGCCTGACAGTCCAGGGTATTCGTAACACTTGGCACCAGCACCACTTTTCAAATGCATTTATTCTTTTCTTGTCAGCCTTTAATAGAGACCTGGTTTCAGAGCCATAGTTCGCAATGCTCCAAATGAAGCCCTTAATGAAATGCTTTCTCACTGGTAGGGATATAGCCTTGGAGGTCAATAGGCTTCTTCTTTTATTAAAAGCTTCTTTAGCCTTGGCTATTCGTGAACGGACATCCTTGTCCCATCTCACATTAGATGCGATTATGCTTCCCAAATAACTGAACTGATTTACTTAAGCCAATCTTTCTCCTTTCAACCAAACGTTAACATCCTGTTATGACACACAAAATGAATACACAAGTATTCCTACCAGATTCAAGGAATGGTATTCATACAAATGGAGAAATGCTTTGAGTTTCTGCCAAGTTTCCTTGCAATATTAAGCAAGAAAAAGATAATTCTAGGGATTCTTCTTCTTCATTTGGGCCTACTGAGGACCACGGGGCTCGTATCTCCTCGTCGCTTTGTCTTTCTCTTCTTCCAATACTTTACGGATTATTCTTATTGGCATGCACAGTTTTGAGCGGGTTGAATATTTTCAAATTCTAGGAGTCATGATTGTTGAACAGAATCATAAAGAAGTGGAAATTAAAGTTACAATACAGAATGCTAACTCTCTGCAGTTTTTATTGGGATCCAAATTTTTGACGAGAAGTACAAAACTGAAAATATACAGTACCATCATTTGGCCAGTTCTAACTTATGGTGCAGAATCATGGAGTTGAACAAAATAGGAAGAACACCAGGTTTTCGAATTATAAAGTGTATAGGAAAATGTTTGCACCCAGCATCTCAAAGCTGGAAAAAAGATTAATTAAAGACATATCAAGCAAGCACCATTACCCATCGGTGGCGTAGTTGGTAGCATGCTGAGCTTCTATGCCCAGGATAGCGGGTTCAAACCCGGCCGAAGCCGTCGAATTTTTTAAGAGCGTTAAAAATCCCTCATTATGCCTTCCTTCAGAGGGGAAGTAAAGCCTGTGGTCCCATGTCATAGATTTATGGCATGTTAAAGAACTTTCCACTAATTACACCCATGCGAAACTAAATTGTATAGGTTAAGAATGTAAACAACGCTCTTAGATTGCTACGTTCGTTGCCAAGAGCAGACTGTGGTGGCGTCTAGTAGCTAAGTTCTGAACTAGGCCTAGTAGTCGCTGATGGTGGTGTTTGGCGGCAAAAGTAGGAACTATTTGAAAAATTCAAAGTTGCAGTACTTCCTTGAATAAAAAAAACAGATGCACATACTAATACAGTCATCACAATTAACACCGGTTAGCAGACAGATTCTACACACACCCAAAGTACACGGGCCTACATGACCGCGTTGGCGCAGCCCCTAAACTAAGGAACCAACTATTACTCAACATCATTAACTCCAGAAGACTTCAATGGGCCGGTCATTTACTAAGGATGGGAGTTGATAGGATGGTCTTACAAATCGTTAAAGGAGAACCAAGAGGAAAAAGGCCAGTAGGAAGACCACGATGTTCCTGTAAAAAAGAAATCTCCAAACTTTGTAGGCATCTGAATGTAGACAACTGGCAAGAACTCGGCCAAAACAGAGTTCAGTGGAGGCATTTTGTGAGATCGGCCCAAGCGGGATCTTCGTGTCCCATAGAAGCCTTCTGAGAGAGTGAGTGTTGTTGATTTAAGCCCACTAAGGAGAGCTTATGACTAGTTCTTTTTCGATGCTCTCTTCCATCCTGATATCTCTTGAGCCCGGCTTCTCTCCTGTGAGAGGGGTTTCCATCACTTGGGCACTTTGGATGGTGGTAGGGTTCCCAGACGTTCCGTTTTACCCGGAACGCCAAAAATTCCGTTTTTTGGTTAATTTGATAATATATTCAATTTTGCACCGATTTTCAAATGTCCCGCTTCAGAATTGATCGAAATATTTAGCAGTTTTCTGGTGGTACAGGTGCAAGTTTGAAAGAGAAAATGATTTCTATGCCTGTGTCAGATATATGGGTACATGTTAAAGATTTATTAGGGGCAACAAAATTAAGGAATATCTTAGTCCCTGTGAAGTTAATTCTCAGCATCTTCCCATCCAATGCTTTTACGGAGAGAGTTTTTTTCTGTCATGAATATCAAATGGAGAGATGATAGAAACGGAAGCTCCATTACTGTGATAAAACAAGAATTGTTCATATATTACAATTATGACGAAAATTGTAGTGAATTTCATCAGAAGGTACTTACAAATAAAATATCCTTGCAAAGGGTCGATCAAATGAAAAGCATTATTTGTAAGTTGCTGCTGTCATAGGCCTATATGATGTGTCAGCAATATCTAATTTTAATTTTGTGTATTTGATTATGTAATGCTTATTTAATACATATACCCCTCGTCCTCGTCGTGGGAGATGGGCAACGTAATTAAGTAGGGGATTGCCTGTAGGGGTGAGGTACAGTGGGGACTTTGTGTGCCTCAAGACCGCTACGGTAGCTGTGAAGGCCCTACAGGAACCCTGAAGAAATTACGGCTAACGGGGCTCTGGTGAAACAACTGCTGCCTTGTAGTTTGGAGTTGGTTCTTCAAAGGCTAAGGGAAGAAACCCTGACAGAAAATCAGCCTGGTGCCTCAGGCTTAAGGTGGCAGCCCCTCCAAGGCATTCGGAGGCAGTGGGTTAATCACTCGCTCCTCTTAAATAAACTGATTACGGAAACTGAAGCGAAATTACAAAACCGGACGGATAACCTAATAACAACTTTTGGCACGAAGAGGACTACGAAAATCGGTTTCTGGAATGTGAGGACCTTGATGGAGAAAACCAGACTGAAACAAGTGACACGGCAGATGAAGAACTATGGGCTGGATATCCTAGGATTGAGTGAAGTGAGGTGGCCAGGATTTGGTGAAATACAGACAACAGATGGAATTACATTTCTCTATTCTGGGGGCGATGATGAAGAACACAGGGATGGAGTGGGGTTGCTGCTCAACAGAAATTCAAAGAGAAGCCTTATGGAGTGGAAGCCAATTTCTAGTAGGCTCATGTTTGCTAGGTTCAAGACAAAGATCAGGAATGTGATCATCATCCAATGCTATGCGCCTACAGAACAATCGGAGCCAGTGAAGAAGGAAAAATTCTACCAAATGCTGCGAGATGTCACAAAACAAACAAGTAAGAAGGACATTCTCATTGTTATGGGAGACGTCAACGCGAAGGTGGGCTCAATCAATGAGGGGTTGGAGCAGATCATGGGTAAACATGGCCTTGGTGAGATGAATGACAATGGGGAGAAATTTATGGAATATTGCGCCAGTCAGGATTTGGTGATGGGTGGCACGGTATTTCCTCATAGGTGGTGCCACAAGGTCTCCTGATCAAGTCACAGAAAATCATATTGATCACATCGCGGTGAGCAGGAGGTTCACAAGAAGCTTGGAAGATGTTAGGAACAAGAGAGGAGCGGACGTTGGTAGTGACCATCATCTTGTGGTTGCCAACTTCCGCATGAAGATCGTCGCAGTCCGCCGAAAGTTTAACACTCGGCACAACAAGTTTGATGTGGGCAAGCTTAAGAACCAGCAGAGATTGGACCAATTTAAACTGGAGCTCAGAAATAAATTCCAGGTGTTGGACTCCGAGACAGAGAAGGACGTGGAGACTGTGTGGAGCGAGGTAAAGAATATCTTCGTGGAAACCAGTGAGATGCAGCTCGGGTACAAGAACTACCTGCGGAAAGAATGGATATCCGATCAGACCTGGGACAAGATAAATTATAGGAAGGAGATTAAGGCCAAGCTAAACACCTGCAAGACTAGGCAGCAGAAGGCTCCCACACAAGCAAAGTATTCAACAGCAGACAGGGAGGTAAAGAGGAGTGTACGGAAGGATCATAGGAGGTGGATTGATGAGCAGGCGGAGAAAGCAGAAGAAGCGGCAAGAAGGGGGGATGTTAAGGAGCTATATGGCATCACAAAGATGCTTTCGAAGAAAGGTTTTAATAAAACTAGGCCTGTGAAGAGCAAGACGGGCGAGATCCTCACGACGTGTGAACAGCAGCTGACAAGATGGAGAGAACACTTTGCGGAGGTTCTTAATAGAGATAGAGGACCAGAAAGTAAGCAGCGAGGAGAAGATGAAGAGGAAGCAGAAAGTGACCCAAGCATCAGCCTCGACTCCCCAACTCGGGGCGAAATACGGACAGCGTTGAAGCAGATGAAATGCGGGAAGGCACCAGGTCTGGATAATATCCAGCGGAAGTACTGAAAGCAGACCTGGATATTACGATCGATCTGCTGCACCCGCTGTTGGAGAAGATCTGGAAGGAGGAGAAAATACCAACCGACTGGAAGAAGGGGTTGATAGTCAAGTTGCCGAAGAAAGGGGACACCACAAACTGTAACAACTGGAGGGGTATCACCTTGCTGTCCATTCCAAGGAAAGTGCTGGCGAGAGTCATCCTGAATCGTATAAAAGACTGCGTAGAAAAAAGGCTTCGGAAGGAACAGGCTGGATTTCGACAATATCGCAGCTGTGTGGATCTCATCAACACCCTCCGAATCATCCTGGAGCAGAGTGTGGAGTGGCGGAATACCCTTTACCTCACATTTGTTGACTTCGAGAAAGCCTTCGACTCTGTAAATCAAAGAATCATGTGGAAGACCTTCGAGGAATATAAAATTCCAAAAAAGACCATCAGAATCATGGAAGAGATGTACGAAGGGTATGAGTGCCAGGTTCTTCACGAAGGCAAATTAACAGAAAAGATAAAGGTCAGTTCCGGAGTGAGACAGGGGTGTGTCCTTTCCCCCACTCTGTTCCTGTTGGTCCTGGATAGTGTGATGAAGAAGGTAACGGGAGGACGGAAGAGGGGTATTCAATGGGGTATAAATGACAGGCTTGAAGATCTGGATTTCGCAGATAACATTTGTCTTATTGCACAACGGTACCGAGACATAGAAGATAAGCTGGGGAGGTTGCAGAGAGAAGCAGAACGTGCAGGACTGATGATCAACACCAACAAGACCAAAGAGATGAGGATAAATTCTGACATCACGACTAGTTTGACAGTCAACGGAAAGGACATTGAGCGAGTTGAGTCCTTCCTCTACCTTGGAAGTATAGTCACAAATGATGGGGGAGCAGAGGAAGATGTTCGAAGCCATATCAGGAAGGCAAATGTTGCCTTTGTCCAGCTCTACCCCATGTGGAGAAATAGAAACATTTCCAGGAAGACCAAGCTCCGCCTTTTCAATAGCAATGTAAAGTCGATTCTTCTCTACGGCTGTGAAACATGGAAAGTCACAAAACCGATCAACAACCAGCTACAGGTGTTCATTAACAGATGTCTGCGTCGCATCATGAATGTGAACTGGCCGGACATAATCTCAAATGAAGATCTTTGGACCATCACCAATCAACATCTGATTAGCATCCAGATCAAGGAGAGGAAATGGCGCTGGATTGGTCACACACTAAGGAAGCCGGACGGAGCTATTGAGAGGGCGGCGCTAGACTGGAATCCTCAAGGCGCCAGGAAGCGAGGTCGACCTAAGAAGACCTGGAAGAGGACGATCGAAAATGAAATTGCAGAGGTGGACAAGAACTGGAGTCAAGTGAAGAGAATGGCCAGGAACCGTACTGCGTGGAGAAATTTCGCCAAGGCCCTATGCTCCGGAAGGAGCGGCAGGAATTAAGTAAGTATTATTTATTACAACATTTAACAACCTTAATTTAAAAAAAAAAGACATGTTTTGGGACGTGTGTTCCGATTTTCCATTCGTGAAATCTGGCAACCCTAGATGGTGGGGACCAAGAGTTAACCACATCACAAACTTTGGAGCGATGTTGGACTGCAAGGTCGGAAATCCTAGCGGAATTCACTGAGCCACGGGCTTCCAGTGTTGTAGGTTTTCACCAAGGAGAAGATCCTCTTGGTAAGCCAGTTGTTGTCCATTCATAGAACATCAGATGCCTATGTTGTATGCTGGTATTGGCCATTTCCAACCATCGATACAGTTCGGAGTTTGTTTTTAGCCGGTAGGTTCCATCTGGCAGCAATTTTCCTGAGGATATGTATTTTGACCTTTTCCAAATCATCCATGGTGCCTTTCCTGTTCATCAGAGCAGAGCCCACTGATGAGCCAGCGTGGTGTTCGTGGGCGAAACCCCACACAAGACACGGCACAAACCTAGAAGAATTGCTGAGTTTTAATTCACTGGCCGTGAAAGCCAATATACCATCTTTTTGAAAAACAAAAACAAAAAATGGAATTGGTCATGATGAAACAAAACCACAAATAGGCTTTGTAACTACACATAGGGCGGGGACAGAAAAATATAAACGGTTTCTCTGTAACAAAATGGTTGCATATCAGTGTAATTTGAGAAAGAACGATATCTCGCACCGGTACCACTTTATCAGCTGCTGAAGATAGCCCATAAGATCGCTTAGTGGGAAAATTCAAATGGGCTGTACGGAGTGGTGATGCCAACTCATGTGGCTCAAGACGACTTCGGGTGTACCATTCAAAAACTTCGCCCGGGGGATGGATTTGAACACAGCTCTCTGGACTGACTGGACTCAGGAGTGTAGCTGTGCTGGTAGCTGAATGTTTGTGTGACCATTCGTGGTGTAATTTTGCATAGTTTTGGTGTGTATACAAGAAGTGACATTTTAGTCCTGATTCCTACATACATTATCTCATAAAACTTTCATTTGTATTGAATTTGCTACAAAATGATTCAGTACTTAGCGACTGGTGATTATTCTGTTGGTAGTGCAACAAATCATTTGAATATAGATTGCTCTGAAGACTTTTTAACAGTTGAATTCAGGCTGCTTCGGTGCTGTAGTTGGTAGCATGTTGAGCTTCCATGCCCAAGATCGCGGGTTCAATCCCGGCCGAAGTCGTCGGGCTTTTTAAGACCGTTAAAGATCCCTCAGTATGCATTCCTTCGGAGGGGAAGTAAAGCTGGCGGGCTCATGTCATACATTTATGGCATGTAAAAGAACCTTCCACTAACTACAATTGAATGAAGCCAAATTTGTAGGTTAGATTTGATTAACGCTCTATTAGTTCCAACGTTCGCCGCCTGGTACTGGTTGTGGTGGCATCTAGTAGCCAAGTTTGCAGCTAGTGTCGATGGTAGGAAAAGTAGGAACTATTTGAAATTGTTCGTCTGCAGTCCTTACCTGAATCACAGATAAAGAACAGTAATACAGCCATCACATTTAACATAGGTTATCAGACACACCCAAAGTACACGGGGCTACGCAGCCCCTTTAGTGAGGAACCAACCAACTTATTTACACAGAATGACAGCAGCCAGGATTGTGATTTTGCTACCTAGGTGTTGTTAACTCTGTAGTGTTTCACAGCAGTACTTGCTGTGAATGTTCATGACTGGCATTGTGGCTGTTAGTAGTGATTTTTAGAACAATTTGACTTGTATGTTTGTGCCGTGGATCTGATGATGCTCACTTTAGGAGTGAAACATCTCATCCTTTTAACCCCTCCCCCAGGTATTTTGCGTAACTAATGCCGTATTGAAGCCCATGTGAATCTTTTTTGGGTTGAATCACATTATCCCAATTGAAATCATTGGAAGTTGCAAGTACAGTACGCACAGTGCTTACATGTAATCCCATTATTTATCTGTGCTATTTTACAAGTCCATCCTATAATGAACTTTTCTGACAGGTACATGGAGGAAAGAACGGAAGGA
The DNA here is from genome assembly GCA_946902985.2 of Meconema thalassinum. Taxonomy (NCBI): domain Eukaryota; kingdom Metazoa; phylum Arthropoda; class Insecta; order Orthoptera; family Tettigoniidae; genus Meconema; species Meconema thalassinum. Next base: position 187,679,742 of record OX336388.2, on the reverse strand, counting down.
GATGCCTTCACTGCGTTGCCTCGTGCAAGCTGCTGAAGCTAAACGGCACGCCCACTTTGGGTAGCAAGAAAATGGCTGTTCCTATGCTTAAAGCCGTACACCACTCCAGTTAGTCTTGGATTTTAGTGACATAAAACTGCAATGACAAGTCAAGATTTTTTCTTGGATAGGTAGAATACAATCTGTACATCACGGTACTTGGCACAAATAAGCTGCGTTATCGTTTTAAAAGCCAATTTAATTACAAATATGAGAGCACCTTTGCAAAGCTAGTTTTGTAAGAAATACGCGGCAAAACGTAATAATACGCTGAAACACTGATTAAATTGAATACAGGTGTCTGAAGGTGCGAGTTGTACCAAGGAACTAATGATGCCGAGGGTACGGTATTTACACCAAATTGATTTTTACGGTCTTACAGTATTGGTTTTGAGGCATTCATCAGTTTTTAGGCCTAATTTCGAGCACAGTCACTTTCACTTATTGTTCGTACACATTTTGATATTCAAGAATACGAACCTTAAAATTAATAAACAGAGCACTTAAAAAAGGACTCATATTTGCACAAAAATACGGTATAGCCTATAGGCTACTTTTTGGTAGTACCGTATGGTATTTTGTTTGTGGGGGTAGAAACTTGGCGATTAGCCTTGAATTGATTCATTACATAGGCCTACCATAATTATTGACCGACAGCTGTTTGATAATTTGGGATTTGCAGAGAAATGGCTTTTTTGGTATGTAGGCAGGGTGTCGAGCGATACAGGAAATACGGGAATTTTAGTGACCCGGGAAAAATACGGTAATTATACGGGAAATTCGCACTTGATACGGGAAATCTTAAAAAGTCTCATAATGCCAGACTTCTTACCCCCGAACGCTCGGTCGAGTCCTCCCGCTCAGTCTTCTATTTTGCCTGCAGACCGCGGTGCCACCCGCAATTTGCGCTACCGATAGAGCGCTAAGCGGTATGAGAAACCAGCCAATGTCGAATGCATGCTTTGCCTGGCCGACCGCCGGCCTAACCCTCTCCGCGTGCTTCGCTCGTTGCTGACAATGACATTCAGGAATCAGTCCGCATTGTTATTCACAGAGGAGGTTTTTCGACATGAGCAGCCCTTAAAGAAGCTAACAGCTCAAGATCTCAGAAAATTCCAGACGCGGATGTGCTGCAATTTTGTACCAACTGCCGCGAATTGTACATTTGTATCCTAAGGCTGAAAAAATCAAAGAGAGGTCAACTCTTGCTCACAAGAGACCCGTGCTATTTCCTGCCTAGACCCTATAGGGGTCACTGAGACTCCTAAGTTGGAAGAAGTTAGGATCGTCATTGCCCTGGAAATTCTTTGTGATCAGAAGAATTTGCTTTCTGGCGCAATGGCTGACCGCATCAAGAGCAGCTACTCCGCACTTCTGAGACTGCCCTCCGTCACTGCGCGTTTGAAGCAGTTCGACGGAAAAGAGCCACGGCACGACGTGTTGTGGTCTGAATTAGCGGCTTCAGCACCTTCCTCAGTTCCTGCCAAAAACGATCTCACAGGCTTCCTTAAAATGATACTGACTTTGTATCACAACAATGCAGCTTTAGACAGAGATTTCTCCCTGAACAAGAAGTGCATGATCGTCAATCACAAAGAAGCAAGTCTGATCGGCATGCATACTGTTCAGGACGCTGTGATGGCAGCTGGTGGCGTAGAAAAGATAACCGTGAGCAAGAGTCCATACTGCACGAAACTCCTACGCAGTCTTCTAGGAAGCAAAACAGGTGCGAAGCGACGGCTGAGATGGCAGTCGAAAGAAAAATCACTAAAGATCTCCAGGAATTGGAAAAAAAAAAGTAATGTCAAGAGAACTTAATTTTTTGCTGTGTATAACTGAAGTTCCTAGTAACTTAACAATCTTGTATTTGTCAAAGTGACTTATTTAATTTCGTTTTGCATTATTTCATTTTCTATTATCTACTTTGATAAAATAAATCTAAATTAAAAAGTATTCGCAGCGTGTCGCTTGAGGAATTTTACTGTTTTTAGCCTTTCTATGGTCTTCTTTCGCAGGGGAGATGCACATACCAAATTGTTTCAAAAACCGTTCAAACACTCAATGCAAATGCGTCACACATGCATAAATTTCAAAAACTACAAACAATATATCACAGCTCTCGACATTTTACTATCGAACACCCGTCACCAATATGTGGCTACAAAATTCACCACACAAGTGACAGAATTCTTCTCGTATGGGCAGGCATCGTTTCAGTCGCTTGTTAACCACTGTCTGTGTCGGATTTCCGTTCATTGTCATTGTTTCGTTACTTTTACTTCGCCGAAGTTCGGCTCGAGGACTGGACACATCCCGTACAGCATGAACAGAAAGAAATACTGAAGGCAGTCTGGATATCGCGGTGGATGAAATGATTATTAACCTTGGCAATTCATCAAGCTCTGACGAAGACAATGATGGTGGTGATGATGATAGGGACAGTGAAGGGATGGAGGGTGTCAAAGAAACCCTTGCCAAGTGACTGAGGATAATTTATTTCTTGGTATCAGTTCGCTTGCGTCAATTGATAATAGAGCACAGGCTATTGTTTCCCGTCATAGTGTTCAAAATACCGTCTGTCATTCAATAGCCTACAACTCGACAATATAAAACCACGGCAATAATATTGCCACAGAGCGGCTTGTTTGACTGGTCAGTGCTAAATATGTATTTACCTTAACTTTACTTTTGTGTTACCACGAAAGCTAATATTAACCGTAGAGAGTCGCGATTCAGTGAGTGTGCATGGTGTTATCTTTCAACTACTGTAGTAAGCTGTGAACGACCTCCACTCAGACTCTTGCTTCATGTTAAAGGATAATCATTGCATGGTGAGTTTTTCTATATTCATTAGCTGTAGAGTGTTTGCCCTCTTTGTCGTATTTATTGAATTGAATACCTATGATAAAGGTATCATAGCTTTGGTGTGTAATTTACTTATTCGTCTAAAAGTATCGTATTTCTCTGTTTGAATGTCCTCGGCGTTGACTCAGGATCGTTTTTTAAAATACAGTATATTACGTATAATTGTACCAAAATAATATCTGAAGTGTAGCGCTGTGTATTATACAAATCAGTTGATTTACAACACTAAAAACTTAGCAACACAGCTCAGCTGTTCCAAGCTCCCGACATATCCATCGTGTTGTTTCCTTCAAAATACAGGGTGTAGGTGAGAAGCATGCTCAGAATTCTTGCCGTGTGGCGGTTGGACGTAGGGTCTTGTTATGTGGCGACCGTAGGTTGCGGAGAGGAAAAGCGGGGCAAAGTGGCAGGAAGGCTGTCAGTACCGAATGCGCGGGGTTAGGAATACTGTATTTGCCCCATAATGTACGCGTGTAATAGCGGACATACCTCCAATTTTACTATAAAAGTCGTGATATAAAAAGGGATAGTGGGTGGGTAACATCTATTACTACATGACCCCCAAAATTATTATTCATTATTACAAAGGGTATTTTCACTATTTTCAGTAGTGTAGAAAATTGTATCGCCTTGTTCCGGGCTCCTATAGAGCTTACATTTTCTTTCGATCTTTCATTTGCCATAGGACGCGCCACCGGCGTATGGTTATTCATTGCCAGCTTCTGGTTTAGTAGTCAGATAATGGAAGCAATGGGAACTGTGTACTACAATTTTCCTTGCATGTAACTAAGCAAATTATTGTTGTTAAGAGAACGTAAAATGCACCAAGAATTATGTGATCTTCAGCTGTGTGCAGTGAGTAAGCTCTGCATGTGTTCATTCCTTATGTATTAATGATGCGAAATGTCAGCTAACGTTGCGCCACATACAACACTCGTAGTCTCTAAATGATGCTCATTTTCCCTTAAATTACATCAGTTTATGTTTGAATTGCTTATAAGATCGTGACAAAGGAAGTGTTTCTCTAATTGGATGATTGTATTTAACTGTATGCACGTCGTACAATCTTGGCGAGGTGTATTTTTTTTTTTTTTTCACGGAGCAACGTTACACCGTAGTAGGCACGCAGATTTTTGTATTTAGTTTTCTGGCATCTTGTTTTAAATTATTGACTAACATATTTCCAAATGCAGACAATCCATACCTCCATTAGGATTCGGGTTCCGTAATTCATGCAAAATGAGGTTCGTTTGTTTGTGAAATTGAGGTCATAACCCCCAGACCGTTTCAGTGATTACCGTATGGTACTTTACGTAGACTAGGGTGAAGATGTAAATGAGCATTTCAAAAAAATAAATTCGCCAGTTGTTTGGTTTATTAACTTACGGTAATATTTTCCATAGGTACTGAAAACTGGGCACGGTTGGATTTTAAGGTGGAACCGCATGTGCTATCAAATATCGCCTTCTTGCAATACCTGGAATATGTATATAATTATAAAATGATTATTGGTTAAATAAGGGTTAATAGATAGCCTATTATAATTATAATGATTAAATAAATATTAAAGAAGAAACGATCCGTTGTTAGTAAATATTAGGCGTACGGTGAATAGCCTCGCCTATAACTCGTAGCATCCGTCACAATTTAACATTTAAACGGGTCATGTTAATGCATATAACAACCGGATTATAATAATAATAATAATAATCTCACATATAACATATTTAATTTGCACCAACTTAATTATTGTATTCTAAGATATGTTAAACCACTGCCGTTTGAAATGTGCAAATCGCACACTTTGTAGGCAAGCTGTTTGTTATGGTCGTCTCTGGTGCGAAGATTTACTAATTACTCTTTTAGGAGACACTTGTCTTTGGAATATTCATGAAAGGCCAACCCTCTAGTTCTTATATCATAAGTTGAACGCCTAAAAACAAAACCACAATCCGAAATAATAAAGAAGATAATCACGAACGATTCACTGCCAATGAAAATCAAATGGAGATTCGCGGACCGGAAGTTCGCTATGCATAAGCTTCGGCACCATTTTAACTCGTGGAAACTCTATACGGTTACGGTGCCATACAATTCAGTCACTTCCAGTAAATATTTATTATGCGACACTCCTATTCTCTACTCTCTCAACCCTCCTCAGTAAAACTGTCATTTATATCAGCTCTTCTCAGGTAAACGGTATTTTATTTGTGTTCATAGCATCTCATCCCATCTGTGAGAGAGTTCACTCACGCTCGCGCGCTTTGGTCACGCTACGCATTAGGCCTAAATCTCGCCATCACCAAGTGCGGAAGTGTCTCCAAAAATGCAGTTACACTTACGCCAGAAAATCTTGATTCGCGCTTTAGATTAATTTTTCATCCATTCGGTATGCGAACTCTAGTCTTAGAGGGTTCTAAAATATACGGGAATTTGGTGGATTTTCATACGGGAATTATACGGGAATTTGAAGAAAGGTCATCGCATGCTGAGATTAGAATTCAGGAGTTTTATATATATATATATTTTTTCTGCAGAAATGACACATAGAAAGCCTATGGAGATTTCAGATGTGTTGAGAAAATCCCTATCTGAAAGAATGAAAAAGTACTGGAAAGAGCACAAGAACCAAGCAGTACTACCTTCAAAGAAGAAGTGATTGTGGAACGACTCAAGTGGTCCAATGTGACCAATCAAGATTAATAATAATATAACTTTACACTACTGCTCCAGCATGAGTTAAGGTGAGAAAAGACTGGAAATATATCCTGCAAGGATAACTCAGAAAACACCATTCACAATGCCTCGTGCAAGTCACGGAACACCGAATGCAGTATAAGTTTACGTCCACTTTGGGTGCAGCGCTTGGCTTCACTCAAACGAGCTCAGGGCATCTCCTCTTATTCTTTCCTCCATGGACAGGTCACCAATTTAATGGAAAAAATACCAAAATTCATTGCAAAAGTCTCAAATTGTTGCATTGCAAGAGAAAGACATTATGTCGCTAAAACCGACATACTGTACAATCTATATACTTAGCACACTTTTGTAGCGAATAGTGGGGGTTAGATTGGACGACATGTTTTACTCGTCGAGCAAGCATAGTCAGATTCAAACAAAGCAACAGTGCTCTACAAGACATTACCAAACTCACAATGCCACCCATGAACAGTCTTGGTCCTCCAACATCCACCAACTAATGGCACGGCAAAGTGCGGCTAGAACTGCTGTGAAGTACTAAAGCATTAATTTCTGGAAAAAGAACTTTATTTTAATGATTATAAGGTTTCAAGATTGAGAAATTTTACAAATGTAATAAAATTGCTTTTTCCGCCTTCTTTTTCTTCTTCATTTACCTTATCTGATACGGACGTTGGCTACCACCATGGCTAACACCTTCTTATCCTGTGCAATCCTGAAGAGTTCCGTGGTAGACAGCCCAAACCACGTTCTTAAATTATCCATCCAAGTTATTCGTCTCCTTCCCGGTCCACGCTGACCTTCAATTTTACCCTGAAGTATAACTTGGAGCAGACGGTATTTTGGATTCCTCATCATGTGTCCCAAGTATTCCAATTTCCTCTTCTTAATTGTGTTTAACAGCTCAGGTTGGCTGCTCACACGCTGAAGAACCTCGGCATTACTCACGTCCACGAGATTTTACGAATTCGCCGGTATATCCACATTTCAAAAGCTCGAATCTTCTTTTCTGTAGCTACAGACAAGGTCCAAGCTTCCACAGCATAAAGAAGGGTGGAGACAACATAACACTTCACAATTCTTTTCTTAAGCGTCATACTGAGATCTCGACAGCATAATAGTTGTTTCATTGTCATAAAGATGGATCTAGCCTTCTCTATACGGCATCTTATTTCAACCGAAGAATCCCAATTCTCATTAATATTCTGTCCTAAATAAACCAAACTCTTGACTCGCTCAATCTGATGTCCATCGACTAAAAGGACTTGTGACAATGCTGGTTTTCGCGATATTATCGTATATTTTGTTTTCCGCCTAGTCAACACTTAATATGTATTTATAATAATAATAATTTGCACATGTTTTGAGCTGTAACTAGGCCCTCTTCAACAATTTTGATTGCTACGATAGACACATAAAACACTTTTTGTGTATAACAAAAGATTTCTTTTTAACAATCCCATTTGATTATATCAGACGTATTTTAGTATTTGAATTGTTCAAATGTTAAAAAAAATATGTCCATTGTAATATAACACGTGTTCAAAATTGCTGGAAGAAGTGCTAGTTACAGCTCACAATATGTACAAATAATTCTGATAAATAAATATAAAGATGCATTTCATGGTGAATAGACACCAGAGTATCCCAAGATCACCACTACAGACGGACTGTGGTATAATTAGACACGTACCTTCCTTCAAATATTTAGGAGAAATTATTGTACCATCGGGATTGGACAGGAAAGCTAATTTAGAAAGAGCTACCAAACTCTAGAAAGCATGTACCGAATAACATGGAATCACTATAATAAAAGACGGATTATCCCCACTACTTTTCAATGTGGCTCTCGATTACATCGTGAAAATTTGGCAAAAAGAACACCCACCTAAAATCAAAATTAGAGCAAAACCCTCAATAAGAACAAACTGCCTAGGGTTTGCAGATGATTTAGCTCTCTTAGCCCTTGACATGGAAGAAGTTAGTGCTCAGATCACCAGTCTCCAGAAAATTGCATTAAAAATAGGATTGCAAATATCTTCTGAGAAAACTGAGATCATGCCAATGAAACCTCTTGACATAAAGGAAGTCATCATAAATGATCAAAAAATTAACATAGTTCTACAATTTAAATACCTTGGAGAAATCATTATGCATAACTTACGCGAAAAAACAACATGGATAAATAGAACCAACAAAATGAAAATGGCACAATTTCTAACCTGGTCAACTTATAACATGCTTGTCAATAGGCACTAAGATCCAACACTACAAAACTGTAACTTTGCACGAAGCCACTTATGCTTGCGAAACCTTGTTCCCAATTAAAAATGAAACAAGCTCCTCAAAACTGAAAGAAGAATTATCAGAACCTGCATAAATAAAAAGTACCAGGTTGAAGGAGTCTGGAGAATCCTCTCCAATGAAGCAGTCTATCGAGAGATTGACCCAGTTACCAGCACGATGAAGAAGAAAAGAATCTCTTTTTTCTTTTGCATCCTGCGATTACCAGAAAACAGGATTTTACGACAACTAGTGATGAGAAATCTGGGAAAGAAGACTGGAGGGCATTGGAGCAAAGAAATTCAAGAGGATCTCAAAACAGTTGGACTCGAAATTACAGATGCAGAGAACAAGAATAAAATTATCACCCTTCTTAAGAATCACAAATTTTCAACAGAAGTGATGCACCGACGGCCTGTAGAGATTTCAGACGAATTAAGAACACTGCGATCAGAACGAATGAAGAAGTACTGGGCAGATAAGAAGAATCAAACAATACAACCTTCAAAGAAAAAGTGTACATGGAAGACTCAAGTGGTCCAATGTGGCTAATAAAGTTAATAACAATAAAAAAAAGATTGATGTCACGAAATGCAAAACTACGGCACTACCAGTCAGTTGTACTTCCAGAAGCATTGTACGTCTCTGAATTATATCTCTAGGAGGCCACTCTCAAACTGGTGAAATCGAAAACCAAGAACGTAAAATTCTCAGGAAAATATATGGCCCCGTTTATGTTAAGTTAATGGTATATGGATTAAAAGGTAAACCTCAGACTTCAACACAGTAATCACTAAATTCAATGATACCGTGCGTAAGAGACGATTGAAATGCTATGGTCACATCTGCAGAATGGACAACACCAGATATGCAAACACAACTGTTTGATATACTAACTTCAAAGAAGGTCAAAATCAATTGGGCAGAAGAAATCAAACAGGACTTAAAAGAAATGAACATCACAGAAGATATCATCATGAATCGCAAGGCTTTTGGAACTCTAGTCACAAATCACTCTTTCACCGAAAGGGCTAAAAAGACCACTGGAAAAAAATGGACGGAAGAACGTAAGAAGTGGCATAGCGAGTTCATGAGGAGAAGAAGAGGAAGACACCATCAACCCAAGTCAACAAGTTCAAACGCGCTCCCTAAGTGGGTAAAACGAAGAAAGAAAGAAAGAAAGAAAGAAAGATAAAGTATTGACTAGGCGGAAAAGCAATTATATATTTTGTGATATTGTGTGCAAGTCAATACAGAAACAGGAGTCTAATAGGGTTCACATAATTCCTTATGTAGATTGAGAAATGACAATCCCATCAACCAACACCTTCATCTAATATTGCTGTGATAAACCTCAAACTAGAATTGTAAACAAATGGTCTGCGAATACTCTGCTGAGACGATGGTAAAAAGCTGGAAGAGTAAATACAAATAAGCAGTGTTTGTCTGATAGGATTGTGATGTAGTATGCAATAGTTTACGTGAATTGCAGCTGCTCTGACAACAACCTCTATGTGGATCTGATGATGCCTGCGTAGTGAGCGAAACGTCATCCCTCCCTCCATTTGTTAGAGAAGTGTGCTAAATGCTCTATTCAATTGGGCACACTTATGTTCACCGACTGGAAGGCAATCCTGTTAATATAAAAGGAACACTCGAAAAATGGCATTGACGAGGGCTAGTCCATAAGTATCTGCAATTGTGTTCTATGTGTCGTTATGGTGGCTGTATGGCGTTGTGTGCTCACCAGCCGCTAGATGGCACCGTTGTCCACGTCTATGGTAGGTTTCAGTGTTATCAGATCAGTACAGCTTGCACTGTAGCGACGTAAAGATGGCCGCACCACTCTCTGTTTTCACCAAGGAAGAACAGCATTCCGTAATCCGTTTTTTTTGTGGTCGGAAAGAAATTCAAACCTCAACCTTCTGCAGGAAAAGTGTTGCTCACAGTGTTTAGGAACTCTAAAGGGCCAATCCTGGAACATTAACTTACCAGGAAAAGGGGGAAACGGTAAACAATGAACGTTACAGTAATATGCTGGTAAACAAGCTGAACCCTGCAATTCACAACAATCGCAAAGGTCGATTGTCGGAAGGAGTTCTTTTGTTTCATGACAATGCACGTCCACATACCACCGCCCACACCGCTCAAACTCTTCGGACGCTGCGTCCCGAGGTGTTGGAGCATCCTGCGTACAGTCCCGATCTCGCCCCATTGGATTACCATCTGTTTGGCCCACTGAAAAATGCTCGCTTCAGCTCTGATCAACAGGTGAAGGACACGGTGCATATGTGGCTTGCTGATGAACCAAAAACCTTTTTTGCAGAGGGTATCAGCAAGGTTGTGAAACGGTGGACCTTGTGTATTGAAAAGCAGGGGGGCTATGTTGAAAAATGATATCAATATAAAGTGTGTACTCTTTATGGAATAAATTATAAAAATTGATTGCAGATACTTATTTACTTGGCCTCGTAACATACAGACATTGAACTACCCATCACATTTAGATGAGCCACCACTGTCAACTGGGTAAGGAGGTATCCATATCCCATTAGACGTTACTGCCTCGGCATTCGCTTAATGTTGAAAATTAAAAACTATTGCTGACACAGCTGACAACCCGGTTCGAACCCACCCATGTAACAAATGCGAAGATGACTTGGGCCTATGGTCTTGTGTGTAGATTGCACCCTATTAGTAGTAAAAATGAAATAACAATAAAGTAACTTCATAAAGGACATGATTGATGAGTTGCCCCTTAAAACAACAATCCCCTACACGAAGCAACTCCGCGAATCTAATGTTGACTGCCACCCAGCGGATTGCGGGGTAGGCCTACCCGTGGTTACCGCGACGACACCCTCAGCCGCATAGTATTTTGGGGCAACACAGAAATTAGACCGTTGCTTTGCATATTATGGTACCCCTCCCTCACGGACACGTTTACGGTAGAAATAACCTAAATCGTGTCAATGCCCTTCACTAAGATTTGTTTATTAGGCCATAGTGGAATCTTCATGAATACTGTACATTCATTATGACTACGTTTATTAGAATATTGTTTAAAATTTATCGTGGTACCGTAGTTGAAGCTTTTTATTTGTTTTTCATCGCCTATTGATTGGCAGTTTATTCGAAGGGTAGGCATCAAAATCGAAGTAATCTTTTGCATGGGTATGTTTGTAAGTCCGTTTGAATTTTCAACTATCGGTGGAAAATCCAATTAATTTGACGTATACCAGCTTGATGAAATCTAATTTAAAAGCCTCCTGGTGTCTGCTGGAACTATATTCTTTGCCCGCTATTCGTATCACGTCGCTTTGATTGGTGAAATAACGCAATTACATGCAAAATGATTTGCAAAACCGAAAGGAATGTTATTGTGCAGTGAATTTGGTATCAAACTTGATAGTTTTATGAACAGAGATCATTGACATAATTTCGGCATAGATTTTTTTGTCGCGGAGATACACGTCATACGTCGAGTTGTAATTTTGCATCCATCTTGAAAATGGTGGTTCGTGGTACGTGGAGGGGTGTTATGCATCTGTAATAGTTTTAATAGAATATAAAGAAATGACGGAAGCAAAAACGACGCACGGCGAGGCCGAGATGAAAGGATGGTTATTCAAGTGGACTAACTATTTAAAAGGTTATCAGCGTCGATGGTTTGTGCTGTCCAATGGACTTCTGTCGTATTACAGGTAAGAGACTGCTGTATAAAAAGAGAAAATAGGCTGTTGGACTGTGACATAAGCACATATGCTTTGTTGTCATATGAATAATTCATTAAGCTAATGAATATAGTGTTTAGTTCATTAGTTGAGGGATATGGTGCACTTGATTTCTCAGAATTCCTTTCAAATTGATGAAACTTATATTTTGACATCTCCCCTCAGCTGTTCTCTAGGATTACACAGATGTGCATGATTTGTGTGTATTAAGGTCGATCTTGAACTCTTATTTCCTGATGATATTTTCTGTAATAACGTAGAGATTGCACCGATACTATGTCATACTCCGTACAAATCAGGGTTTATTCTAGGGCCGAAAATTCGGGGGGTTCCAAACTGTCTATCCGCCGGCGCAGGCGGGCTGGACGGACCGAGTAAGTACTGTGATCGCATGTAATTTGTGCTCACATAACTAACGTTCCCCAGCCAGTCCAAATGAGACATTTTTGGCTTCCCCCCTTCCGTCCACAGCTGCTCTTTAGAAACGGCTTTTCTTAGGCTTGACTTGCATGGTCTTTCCAGCCCTGTTTTTTGTACCTCATCCACAATATATTTTACAAAAGGGTGTCATACTGTAGGTAGCTAGCGCTAGTAGGGGCCAACTTTTTAACATTTTAGTTTAGATTGTCATTGATTATGCAGTCTTTTGATGAGTCACGTAGAATAAGCCCTGAAGAATTTTGATCACACTTGTATTTTTGCATGACCCAGATTTTATTGGCCTGACAGGATTTTGTTTTTTCCTTTCAGTGCTTGAAGTTCTAAGCCAAAGCTGCAGTAGTTAAAAAATGCATTAAGTTGATAAACATAAGAATATTTTGAACTGGGTTATTAGCTACTATGAAGATTTGGTGTAGATTGTAGAAGACCTTCCATTCTTTTCTTATTTTACTCATGGGTTCTTGTGTTGTGTGATTTGTGATGTTTTTGCTCGTGTTTTCATTTCTTGGTTTGTTGCACTTCACATGACAGTAAAACTTATGAATTGGAGGTTAACATAACCTTACAAGTCAAGAATTTTCTGTCATCGCAGGAACAATTCACTGTCTCGACATAAAACAATGGCTAAACTACCAACCATGTGTACGTTAAAAAGTGAAATTCCTGCTGACATACTTTGTCCAGAAATAATTTACACTTGACAGTGTTGCCAGGCCTAAAACAGCTGACGGTTACCTTGCATTATCTACAAATGGTTGTCGTACCTGCTCATTGATATACTAATGACTTACTTTGACTTGATTCCTTAAACTTCTGTTGAGGAGCATAGGGCCGATGATATACCAATAACCTTAGTAAAATTACTCTACAATATAATAATAAATAAATTTATTAAAGCACAAAATATGCCACGATACCACGTGATGTGGTGTGGGCAGAGGAGGTTATCTCTGTCTCAGTTCTGTTCAAACTAGTTGTAATTTCTACAATATAATAGCAAGTGTGATTAGAAACCATATTGTACGTCTACTGTTTTCAACCTATTTCCACTTGCAACTTACTTGACATATAGACGATATTTTGGGACCTGAGCAGCCACATTCAAGCAAATCAAATTGGGTAAACAACATAGGCCTACCAGAATTGATTCTAAATTTGTAGGCTTGCCAGTGCCACCCGATATTGATCCTTGTGCATCACTTGTTTTATGCTTCTGTTCAGGGATGTCAAGTGTTACAAATGAACTGGACATATTTTGGGAATATTTGCACATCAGAAATGTATCTGTAAGTTGAGTGTGAGTAAGCATTGTCTACCTCATGACATAGTGTTAGGCTGTTACCATGGAGCTCTAGGTTCGATTCCTGCCTCTGCCAAGAAAATTATCTATTACTAAGCTAGTTGAGGAGACGAGAACATGTTTTTGACACTCACAACTACGTTAACACGGATAATACTTGATTTTCATACCTTTCTAGGGGACAATACCAATTGAAATTGCCATCTATTATCACTAGTGCATTGGAAATATGTGAGTTTGTTTCTTGCTCATTGAACGACGGCAGCATTGTTCATCATGTGCTGAGCATTCGTCAAGTGTTACATGGGCGGAGACATGACGACACATCCACATCACGGTAGTGTTGTGAACATGTAAGCCATAAAATACACCTCCTCATGAGGTCGGTCATATGCGTGACTAAAGCCATTGGTCTATGGAAAGATTATGCATGACTATTTCCACTGTGCGTGACAAAAACCATGGCAATACTGTACTAGTACGTAATTCACGTGGATAATGACAGACACAGCTGGAATTTTCCTATATAAGTCATGATATAATATGGGATGGTGTGCGGTTTATAAACAGCGGATGAGCAAACAACATCCTTTCCACATATATTTTGAAGGTATTTATGGCCAATATCAGTAGTTTACTAATTTTTTCTGTATGCTCTCGTCTCCTCAACTATTACCAATTAACTCTGGTCTTAGGGGTTGAACTGGGAACGCACAGCTTTGTGAGTCAGAACTGATGAGAGGTGGGTTCAAATTCCACCTCGACCCATCGTCTGTGGTTCCTCATTTCTATTCCCAGGGTGGTACCTAACTTAAGGACGCTGCCACCTCCTTCCTAGTGGGTTACAAGAAAAGCACTACTACAGGCATCGCAATAACACAGGTTGTCAGGCAAATCCTACACACAAATCCACACCCAAGTACATGGGGTTAAATGACCATGGTGTCACAGGGCCCCGAAAGAAACGAAAACTTATTGGTTTGCATGCACTGTCAAATCTATCTACCGGTAGTGATTTATCGATTTAGAGCTGCGATTCTGTGTTATTGACTTATTGCTCTCCAGTTCGAAACCACATCATCTCTGTCAAGGTCGGGTAAATTAGTTTTTAATAGGAACAAAGTTACAATTACAAGGGTCGAAGTATCGCAGCTTTACTTTGCAGTTGTTTAAAATATCTCTAAGTGCTTTTGAAATGAAAATTACTTAAGAATTATCCTAAATAATCAACTGTTGCTACGTCACTAGGTCTACTCATAATGCGCGTGTACCAACCAGGGTTTAAATGTTGCTGTGCAAATATTGCAGAAAAATTTCGGTTGGTTTTACCGTATATCTTTTCCGATCTCTTAAAAAACGTGACTCCTGCGTAGCGCTATAAATCTTGTGTTTATTTTTAATGCTGGTTAATGGCGTATTAGCTGGAATTCCGAGCGTAATAAGCTGCTGACAGATATACACAGTCCAGGTGCCCATGTCGCACCTACAGAACATAATTCAGCTGCATTTTCACCCCAACTTTGAGTTAAATAAACAGATATTATGTTTGGGGAACAAAATGGCATTCCAGTAATAAAACTTCGAATTATAGAATAGACATTGTGTAGAACTTTGCTGGGAAATTAACATTACTTCGACATATCCAAAATTCTAAATATAAAAGTTTGACTTAGACATTTTAATGTAATTGTGTATTTTAGGTTGATTCGATTAGTAAGCTACCTATTGTACCATGTTGCGACTTCTGGAATATTTCGACATATCTTCATGTTTCACATCCCCTAGACCCCAAAACCACTGTCAGTTCAGAAGTTTATATATAATATATATCTATATACAGGTTCTTAATATTTGCTTGGCAAGGACATTCTCGCTCCGCCAGTGGCGGTTCAGTTCCTGGCTGCCATGCGCGCATATGTATGGCAGAATTCGGTGCTTAAAATCAGTTCCATGCATTTTTACTCACCATGTTTACAGTAGATGCTGAAAATGTTCCCCATCCGCTGTCAAACATAAATCGGCATCTCCTTATGGGGTTTCCAGTTTAGCTTCAGTAAGGAAATAACGACCTTTACGTCTATTTTTATCGTTTACTGAACCTGTACGTTTGTATCTCTTAGCCAGTTGTTTTATTGTCCGATTTATAGGAATGGGTCCCCCTGGAAATCTCACTCGAAACTTTTATCTTGTTCTAGCGCGCAATTTCCTGCACTCTATGTACGTATTATGCAGATATACACGTTCATGTAACGAATATTTCGCCTAAGGCATTACAGCACTATACACACTATACAATACGATATACAGTACACAGTAGCTTTATAGAACACCCAATTAGCTCGGGGCTCAAACGTCTACCGCAGGAAGAGCGTGGGAATAAGGCCGGACACAGCGTGTGCCAACCTGTAACAGCCGGCTATTGACCGGTGGCCAAGGTCGAGCGGAATCGGCTTGCCAAGCAAAAATAAAGACCCTGTATATCACTTTTTTGTGGACACTATAACTACCACCATTTTCCACCAATCATTTTGAAATCTATACAGGGTCTTTCATATAAAATAAGAGCGCCAAGTGGCGGCTTTGTTAACCGCAGCTGCGGTCACCTTGGCCGAGCTTGTGGCACGCCATGGCCCTCTGCTGTAGTATTGAAAGCGCGCGCATAGTACATACGAGGGCTGTTTCCCCCCCCAAGTTCCGATGGACTGTATAAAAATAACGGGTGAACTGTACATTGCGATACAGCGGCGTCTAGGGAGATTAGAGGGAGATCAGTGACGTCACTGTGATCTCACGGCTGACGTATTGCTATTGGTAACGCTATTGGTTGCTTGTAGTTGGTTGTCAGCTGATTACTACGTCAGTACCGTGGTCAGTCCGCCGCGGGAATTTGCTGGAGCTGGAGTCTGTTCGCCATATTTGTATTGTCACTCGTTAGCGTTTTCTAAGCGTAATATTAAAATAAATATTCCAGTGTATAACCTGGCTATAGAACAAGATTTTGATATTAGCAGTGTCGTGTGCTCGATTGTGTTGACGATTTGTATTAAAATTGTTTAAATCTTGAAGTTGTTGCATTAAAATAAAATCCGTTACTTGTGGTGGAAAATCAGTGCTTCTGCTTGTACATGTGGAATAATACAGCATTTGGAATATATCAGTGAGTTTTTACGTTGTTCATATATATATTTTCGTTGTTGCATTTAATAAGAAAGTTGTCTAAACTATAATATTACGTCAGGAAGGGTGTTGGGGAATGCGCCTGTTAAAATAGTAATGGATGGGTAAAATTTAGACAAATTGGCATTTACATGAACACCTGCAAAATAGATATGACAATGTTTTGTATTAGACCTATCGGGCTATAGGTTTTGTTTTTGACGTTTCATATAGTATGTCTGTGAGGCATTATTAAACAGAATTTGCAGCCAATATTGGAAAACATAAAAATACCAACCTATTGTGCCCCCCCCCCCCCCCTGCAAAAACAACATTATTGACCACAATGTTTTATAATGGCATTGTGTTTGTGTATTTGCAGCCAACGAAACTACACAATAACATTATTGACCACAACGTTTTATAAGAATATTACAATGTGCAGCTAGGTTAATGAATTGATGTCAACCGGCGATTATTACAGGCCGCGATCGTTTGCGCATGAATATATTATAAAAAGAAATTGGCTGTTTTTGTGATATTATCAACCACTTGACGAAATGCTTCTCTGGCAAGATTATGGGAAAAGCCTTGGTTATAGGGTATTTTGGGTGGTGACAACTCAATAACAGAAATGAGCATTAAAAAACTTCGAAACGTATTGTGTTTCGTCACATGTAATTTATTTATCAGCCTACTTCAATTTGGCATGCCGTACATACGAAAATATTTTAAATTAGGGTTATTTTTATTACGTATTTTTAAAATTCCGTTTCGGGATCTGTAATTCGCCTATATAGTTGAATTACAGATGACTTTAAGCGTCGTAATTAATTTAATTTTATATTTATAAGACATTGTATCGAAAGCCATAATTGACCTATATAGCTCAATTAAAGATTTCGATGCAATGTTTTATTAATATGAAATTATACTAATTACGATGTGTATAGTCATCTGTAATTGATCTACATAGGCCACTTATAGAATTCGATGCGTAAAATTAAAAATATCAACTGAAATTACGAAGTGTATCGGAATCTGCAATTGACATATAGAGGCCAGTTAAAGAATTCGATGCAGAAATTGTAAAGTATAACGTTAAATTGCGAAATTTTATTCAGCATTGGAATCGTTAATTGAGCTATATAGGTAAATTATAGATTTCGATGCAATGTTTTTTATTTACGAAAAGAAAATAATTATCATGTGTATCAGAATCTGTAATTGATCTACTTAGGCCAATTATATATTTCGATACGGAAATTTATAATATATGACGTGAATTAGCAAATTTTTTTTATGTATCGGAATCTTTAATTGAACTATATAGCTCAATTATAGATTTCGATACATAAAAAAATTGACGGTTTTTGTGTTTTCCCACCCAAAAAACTCTTGTTACGTGAATTTGCGAATTTTTTTATGTATCGGAATCTTTAATTGAACTATATAGCTCAATTATAGATTTCGATACATAAAAAAATTGACGGTTTTTGTGTTTTCCCACCCAAAAAACGCCTATTACGTGAATTTGCGAATTTTTTTATGTATCAGAATCTTTAATTGAACTATATAGCTCAATTATAGATTTCGATACATAAAAAAAATTGACGGTTTTTGTGTTTCCCCACCCAAAAAAAACCTATTACCCAGGCTTTTCCCGTAAGCTTGCCAGAGGAGTATTTCGTGACATCGTTGATGAAATCACGGAAGCCGCCATTTCGTTTCAGGGGAATTTCATATGCGGCCGTATCACAATGTATAGTAGTCCCAAAATAACAGATTGACATTACCAAACTTGACCTTGCAATAAGCGTGCAGGTGCTCAGTCGCCAGTCTAAACCTCAAGTGAAACAGTTATCATTGCAACATCGTATTTTTTTATGTAAAACTTATTTTAAGTACGAGTCGGCTTGGCGGGTACGTGATGCATTTGTTCAGCAATTTCCTGATGAAGTGCCATCTTCACTAGCACAGATTCACGAAATTGCAAATAAGTTTGACACTACTGTACCATCCAAATGGGTTTAATATAGCCCCTTAACTGAAAGTGTTGTATTGATCAGGCGGAATTCTGTTCCCTTTATATTTGACTTTTAATCAATACGGAACCATGAATGATTGTACGAAGGAAGTTTTTAACAATAATTATACAACCGCCTTAATCAATACATAAACGAAAGAATTATTGTTAGAGTTGCTCCTGGTACATGTTTCAGGGATTAATTAACATTTTTTTATCCCCTTCATCAGCCAATAGTAAAACCTAAAGAAATTTATGAAGTAGCGGCACTTAAAAATAAATGGTTATTGTAGAAAAATATTTTTAAGTATAGAGCAAAATTAAAAAGTTTGTGACGGTATATCTTCGTTTATATTTGATTGCTGAATACTATCACCGTCACTAACTTTTTAATTTTGCTCTATACTTAAAAATATTTTTCTACAATAACCATTTACTTTTGCCACGCTACTTCATAATTTTCTTTAGGTTTTACTATTGGCTGATGAAGGGGATAAAAAAATGTTGTTAATTAATCCCTGAAACATGTACCAGGAGCAACTCGAATAATAATTATTTTAGTTTATGTATTGATTTAGGCAGTTGTATAATTATTGTTAAAAACTATTTAATACATCAATACGGAACCATCATGAGTAATTTAAATAATAGAATTAAAAAGGTAGACACACCATGTGGATTTTGTGGTGTTAACTTTTTATTCTGCACAGTCATCATCAACGGGTGACTGGATACTATGCCAAGACTGGAACATGGTATCATGATGTGTGTGTCAGGGTTACAGGAAGGAAAACCTTCATTTGTGGACAATGCCGTTGAGAAGAAGACATTACATACAGTGGGCAAAATAGCCCAAGCTTGGGCCTTATATCGCCACTAAATTTGCAATTACTCCTTTTTGCTTAGATTTACATTTTATTTCAACAAGGTGGTGTAGTGGAATATCCATATTTTGTCAATATATGTATCTAATACACAATAAATAAGGTGTGTTTTGCTGTCTGTTCTATCTTACAATAATGTATAGTTAGGGACCCTGATTTATGATTAGGGCTCGGATTTTTAGGTGCTAAATATCGGGAGAATATTTATTTTTTATGTATTAAAAAAATACCTGAAATATGTGACAAAAAAAGTAGAAATATTTAACTATAATGTAGTTTATTAATGGGAATATAAACAATATGCAGCACTCATGAATGCAATTTATTCTGTCTCACTGACTGCTGAAGCATTACAATACACAACGAGATACATCCTCAGGTTGTCCAGCACAAATGAGACGATTATTGCAA
The DNA here is from genome assembly GCA_946902985.2 of Meconema thalassinum. Classification (NCBI taxonomy): domain Eukaryota; kingdom Metazoa; phylum Arthropoda; class Insecta; order Orthoptera; family Tettigoniidae; genus Meconema; species Meconema thalassinum. The sequence continues at coordinate 187,659,903 of OX336388.2, read as the reverse complement.
AACTGCGTCAATATGCCTCTTGCCCTCGAGGTGTTGTGTAACTGGAGATCGCTGTTCAGCCTTGATTGCTTTCCCACATGGTTGTCAGAACAGAACGCCCCCACCAGGAGTAAAATTATCCTTAAATTCTGCAACATACTGCAGTAGACGATAACTTGTAGTTTTTACTTTAGGCATCGTAGAACTGCCTTACACTTCACAGTGCCAGAAATGAACTGCAGTTAGTTTAGTTAGTTATTGTTGTTTTAAGGGGCGGAACTACGAGGTCATCTGCCCCAAAATGAACTGCATGTGCGTGACATTGGTTCCAGGCAGTTCTAGCACGTGGTGCAATATGGCTATGGACAAGGAAATCCCCGGCTTCCACAGTGAGTGGCACGGGGCGACAAGATAAGAAAAACACAGCTGCAAGCTGACGTACGCTCTGCCTGAAGATTAGATAGCTCACAGGCTCTTCCCCGTTGAAGTAACACAGACCAAAAATGCAATAGACTGAAAGATCTACCGTAGGTACTGATTTAAAAAACATTTCGACACGTCTTTTTATGTGCTGATAGTGAAAATCAGGAATTTGTGTAGTTATAGAAAAAATGTTTAAAATGTGTATTTACATAAATAAAAGGCTCCAAAGTGGTGAAATAAAATATTTCGCGATATTGCGCGGCTTCAATATCGAAGGAAATGGCATATTTGGGGTAAACATGTCATTGTGAAAACATATAGGCTATAATATTTTTGCTGAAAAATTCCAGGATATCGTTAAAACCAAAAATTCGGGACTCTATGTAGGCTATAGTTTTTGATTTACAGTATAATATTCACAATTTGAAATGAGCGGAATAGCCCCGCTTTATCGTATGAGATGATGGGGCTTCTCGTATGCTGAGAGTTTGTAGGTAGCCTATACAACAATGCCAAATTTAGTGAACTCAAAATATATTTCTTTACCCAGTGAAATCTACTTTCGGCATCCAGAGAGGGATTTATGTGCTTAACAACCTGACAACATTGTTTGCTATAGAACACAGAATAGCTTGCAGGTTAATTTAATGTGTTTCTCAAACAAAAGGCTTTAGTTTGATTTGAAAGGAGTAGTGGATTAGTATTGACTTACAAATAATTGTTTAAAGAAACTGTTGAGAGTAGCGGTGTCACTTGATTTAATTAGTAACGTTGTTACTGCAAAACGTAACTGTTGCAAGTAACATGTAAGTTACTTCCCAACCTGGCTCTGGAGTTAGAATGCACCCTTGTGTAACTCTTTTGAAAGATTGAAAGTTGTCTTGGCTAGTTCGGCAATTGCCAGCACATTTCACAGCTCTTTCTAATCAAATGAATGGCTTACTGTAGTCCAGAGAAAATATTAGTTTTGTCTGTGCAAACTATCAGTCAGTCAAATGCAATTAGATTAGGTGGGGTACAAATTTATATAATGCACTTTCCTGAAAAAAAGTTACCTGTATTAATATTATTCACTGATAAAGGGGTGGGATTTAAGGATTACAAGTTTTGACCATCATGTGGTCATCGTCAGATCCTGAACACTACGGTTGAAGTTTAAAATTATACAAATATGATTTGCTGGTTCATGTATATACCAAGATACGTACTTGTCTAGGGGAAATGCTCAGTGTAGTTGAAGACACGAACTTGCCGATGTTTGTTTAATGGTGTGGCTTAACTGGCCGCCATATTGGTCAGCAGTAGGTTTCAAAGAGTGCGTCGTTAGATGTCCATGTAGTAACATGTGTTGAAGTGCGAGGTGTGGTGGTGAATTACGAATGTTCAATTTCATTGAAAAGTTGCACAATGCTTTAACACCATGGTGAGGCGAAACCATTGGTCTCTACTAGGTTAGACAACAGTCTGGATGACAATTACTGCTTGTACTACAAGCAAGGCAGTATGGCGCATAAGCCCGAAGTTAGGTTTGCGTTTGTATGTAAAGCCTTATTTACACCCAGAATTTGACATGTATACTTCGTTTACACCTTCATGGATGGATGGTGCCATTTTGTGTCTAGGGGAATTTTGTGGTGTATGGTACCACGATGTATGCCAATTCTGGATCTCTTTCGTCTACTCGACAAAACAAACGCAAGCACAAGTCATTTGGAATTGTAGTTACAAAGACGAAAGGAATTTGGTATTTTTTGTTCATTTTGTATTCATAGTGTTGTTGTGTATTCCCTCGACTACTGACTGGAAGGGGAGCTTGGGTTTTGCAAATGTGTGACCTCCAATGTACAGTATGTTAAAGTGGAGCAGCACCAATTGGCCGTGCATGTCTGGCACTGCGAGATCGCGTGTGTGTGTAGCACAGCTTGAGTTTGGTTTGTAGCACATGGTTTGCGTTGGATGTGCATACATGGAGTAGATCACCAATTTCCGGCCCTGAAGTTCTCTTCACGGATGGTTCAAAGGTGGACGAGAAAGTGGGTTGTCGCAGTAACTGGCAGAGCTTGCTGCCATCTATGAAGCTCTACTGGTTCCTTGACTCTTAGAGTTCATTGCAGCCAGTTGCTGCATATATCCTCCAACACCTGTTAATGCAGCGAATCCAGTGCCTTCTACACAGGTTGTGCAGTCCAGCTGTCGAGTATCCGGCTCGGACATTTCTCATGAGGAAGGAGACAGCATTTGCCGGGTCTGAACTGCAAAATATATAAACAACGTGGGCTACATAAAATATATCACATGTTTTAATTGAATTCTGACAAACCACTGACCATATTACTAAAGTAATATACTAATACGCAGTTAAACTGCAAGTGTGCACACACAAAACAACAAACCTTCAATGCATGTGAGATGTCATGTCCTGTGGTTTGATTCCACGTAAAAAAAGGGGATCCCGTGGCTCATGATCACATGATCAATGGTCACGTTAAACTAATAGCTTTGTTCCCTTCCTTAACAACAAACCTGCCCTAACACACAGAGCAACTGGACTACAGAACAACACAGAGCTAAATTTAAAGACCCGCTTACCGGGAAAACCGCTGATTGGTACAGGTGACAACATTCTTCATGGTAGTAAGCAACTTCGCCAACATAGGCAGAATTCCACTGCGATCCACGAATTTAGGTTTTGGAACCGCAAAATGTCGGAATTAAAAAATGACTCATAAAATTGCAAATGGGGTGTGGGACTTCCACATTACATAGTCAAGACGCTAGAGAAGAATGAGGCAGATCCGCTAGAAACTGAAATTAATACATGTTAAATAATATATCTCTACTCCCTCTTGCATTTGGGGCAATAGAGGGGCAGATGACCTGGTAGTTCCGTCCCTTAAAACAACACTAACTATAGATAGGCACGTCCAGGATGTAACTGCTATTAAAACCCGCAAAAATAAAGGTCATGATGACATTGGTGGCATGTGGTACTATTAAGCCCTGAAGAGTATCTCTAGTAAGACAGAAGATGAAGACAATCTTAAATTATTATATTCCATGTACAATGGTGACATTTTTTGTTTAATGTTGTTTGTGTTATAAGAGCACTTTATTCTACATTCATTCACGTTACTGTTTTAAATGAAGAGATATTTTAAATTATTTTTAATATTTTGGTGCAAGAGAGATGGTACTCCATTTTAAATTTATATTAATATAACTGATATTAAACGGTCTGAACTTTTAAATTGCAGCCATGCATTACCACCTTGAATTAAGCACTTCATAATAAATCTGTCAGAACTATTCAAGCTATATGAAATATGTTAATCAGTTTTATGTCTCTCCTGAAAAATATAGTAAATTGGAGTTACCCCCTATCTTCAATTACAATGATGCCAGATTTCAGGGTTCTATTCACAGCTTCTCACTGCCGTAAGTTGGCTATATTGTTCTCTTTATCCCACCACCGCCAAAAGTCAGAGCCGGACACTCAGCGGCTCGACTATAGAATCTCCTTCCTATGGCTGTGTGGAAATTATCTACAGATCAAGCTGCAGTGCTACCAGATTGACATGGACCATTCTGGTTCTTTAGACATCCGTATTGATGAGTCAATACTCTTCTACTTTATTAAGAATAAATTCATTTACATGTTTCTTGAACTAATATATTACTTTTAGTGGTGATGCTCACCGGCTAGGGTGTTCCGCCCACCATGCCGAAGGTTGCGGGGTCAAATCCCAACACGGTTGGTCATCTTTTGAGGTTGCTTTTAATGCAAGAGGCATGTGTGCTGTCCGTTGATTTACCGGCACTTCAAACATCTTGTGAGCAAAATTCAGACTTCTCTAAAAGCTGCTGCATTGCCGAGGGATTTTAAATCCATGGCGCTATTATTTTTAAGATTGTGAGGAAGATGGTTCTCGCCTGTGTGGGGAGGCATTTTCCAGGATTTACTCTTGGTAAAGTTGGTACCCCTAACTGTCCCTTTCTTCCAAGCTGTTAAGTAACCAAACAACAGTTTTGAAATAAGTTTATCTATGTAGGTCAGCAGTGAAATCAGAGCATATCAGGGAGCTTGAAGTAGTCACTGCTATGGGGTGCTGTCCAAGTCTTTAGGTCGAATCCCACTCCTCCCTCCTCGAGGCAGATGTTGAGCTGATACCCGGGACAGTCACCAGAGAAACACAGGTTATCAGACATGGGCTGGATGACTTAAATTCCTCTGAACGTGGAATTGGCAGGTGAAGGGCTAAAGGAAGTAGGAGATTTCTGTTGCTTAGGAAGCAAAATAACCAGTGATTTACTGGCACATCAAACATCTTGTGAGCAAAATTCAGACGTCTCTAAAAGCTGCAGCATTGCCGAGGGATTTTAAATCCATGGCGTTATTATTTTTAAGATTGTGAGGAAGATGGTATAAAAAGTAGGTTGGCTCAGGCAAGGAAAGTATTTCTACAGAAAATAAATCTGTTGACATCAAATATAGATTTAGGTATTAGGAAGTCATTGTTGAAAGCCTTTGTCCGGAGCGTGGCGCTCTATGAAAGTGAAACTTGGACTATTGGTGCAGCAGAAAAGAGGAGAATTGAAGCGTTTGAAATGTGATGTTACAGGAGAATTCTAGGTAGATAGAGTAACAATTGAAGAGGAGAGACTCTTCTGGCAACTGCTAATGAAGGGATGAGATAGGTTGATAGGACACATACTAAGACACCCAGAAATAGCAAGAACTTAGTTATGTAAGGGAGGGTCGAGCACAAGGACTGCAAGGGCAGACCATGGTTAGAATATGTGCAACAAATTGTAAAGTGTTGTAGCTGTGTAGAGATGAAATGATTAACTCCGGACAGTGGCCATGGAGAGCTGCATCAAACCAGTCAAAAGACTGAAGACTCAAACAAAAACAACAACAAAATCAAGAACGTCAAGGTTGCAGTTTTTATCAATATATACCTAGCCTTAGCATAAATACAGTCAGTAGTTAATAAATGTCCACCAGGTGATACCAACGTGATGGCAGTAGTTATATACAGGGCTAGATTTGTGACGGTATCCGCTCTGATCGGGAAAAGGTCGAATATATAACATAATTTTTAGAACTGTGGAACGTTAGTTGTAAGTCGAGGTCAACTTGGTCTTGACTGGATAATTATTTCATAAAACTGTAAAGACAAAATTATAAAACAAGAAATAAATGATTGTTGGTGAACATGTGCGTATTTCCAAACCAAATATGTATTTATTTTTAAAATTACGTAAGAAAATTAAATTGAAATAATGTACTTTGTTCGAATAGTAGCCTAGTTGGCCTACATTAAAATTTAATATAGGCCAACGGCTGTTGTAAGAAAAATGTTGCTACAACAGTCTCAATTTAATTTAAAATTTCAATCATAATTTGATTGTTTTTTTGTCCACTGATCAATTTTTAAAGGTGTTCAGAAAAGTGTAGAAATATCGTTTTTAGAACTCTATATTTTAATATTCTATAAAGCACCCCCTCACACCACCACCCGGTGGCCCACAGTACCGGAACCTCCTTTTTTACATATCAAGCACTGGTTATATAGACATACAGTATGTTTGTAAATTCCCATTACACACTTTGAGGGCTTGTAGTGACGGTCGCTGTCGCTTCGCTTGTCGTCTGGGTCCAATTACAGGTGGGGTTCGATGCAACGTCTGCACAGACACGGTACACACGATCACCAATCCCTGGTCCTCCAACATCCGCCGCAGCCATAACCCACGCCAGTAGGTCTTGCTCCGATTCTACTGGGGTCTCGTAAATCAAGATTTTCATGTGACCCCACAGGTCAGCGGTGTCAAGTCGGGTGAACGTGCAGGCCAAGCACTACGACCTGTCCACTGTTGCCCAAATCTGTGGTACAGATGATTTTGTACCGGAAGTCAAAAATGAGGTGGTGCTGATCACACAATCATCTGAATGACATGGAATGTCAACAAACCTGTAGGGGACATGCGACATCAGGTGGTCGTTCACTGACGTACGTGGCACCGAAAGTGTGAGAGCTGTGTACGTGTGCTGTGGTGGGAAGACACAAGTCCCTATGCTAAACCATCTTGGTCCCCACTACAAGCCATCAAAGTCTTTAAAGGGAAATTAGAAACATCCTGTATAAGAACAACAAATCCTTGACGACGCACATAGTTCTTAAGTCTTTGAAGCCATTTCGCAGTGGCACCTTATTGACAATTGATATTGTAGCTGCAACCCCGCATGGACGGCCTGGCCAGCAGCACGTCGGTAACTCGATAACCAACGCTCTGCTTCACCAGAATGACACCGCCCAATGGACAGCAGCACGTCGGTAACTCGATAACCAACGCTCTGCTTCACCACTGGGACCAGAATGATACGTGTACGACCAGCGTGGATGGGCCAACTTACCTGTATTCAGAGGTCCGGGTCGCTTCCGCAGCAAAATCACCTCCAGATGACATGTCCCAACAGCAGAGCTCGAAAGGAGTGGAAGGAAGATGGCGAAGGGGACAACGCACAGGCTATTTAACAGACACCCCCCAATAACCAACGGAACTGCTGCCGGCAAAATAATGCCACAACAGTAGATTTAAAAATTTAAAATAAAATTTAATTGTTAAAATATAAAGAACACCTCCACCAGAAAGAGAACATGCATCAAGCAGCATAATTTACAAGGAAGGCAAGAGACCGCTTAACATGCTTGCTTGCAAGGCCAACAAAAGAAAAGACTTAAATTAAAATTAAAATGTTAAAGCCCAAAGCTTAAAATAAAATTATATATATATATGCATAATTAAATGATAACGGGCTTGGTAATTTTCAAGGCAATGCAATATCGATCAGACATGCGGAGGTCCAGGCCACGCCAAAATACGAAAGGATTAAAATTTAAATTAAATAAAATATGATCAATAAGAAATTCCGATATTAGAGACTAAGAAAAACACAAGCACATTCACCAAAAAACATAAGGATAAACCGACAAGGTAAAATTAAAAAAACAAATATTAAGTTAACACAACACGTTTGAGCTTCGCGGTCGGCGCCAAGAGACTCCCCTTGAGACCATAATGCATCATGGCAAAACAACAAACAAACATGGCCACTAAAAACAACAGGAGACCGCATGCCTGATCGAAACTACGGCAAACAATTAATAAAATTAAATTTAAACATCAGCAGAAGGAAAAGAACGGCGGAAAACAATTATATCTAAATACTATTAACAACATGGAAGGGCAACGGATCATGAATAAATTAAATACTATGTCAATCCCAAGATTTGGCAAAAGAAAATAAATAATAATTTAAACGTAAAATAAACTAGAAATGTGTCTCCAGAAGGTACGAAGAAAAGATAACAAAATTAAAATAAATCAGGTAACGTTATTAAAACAGAAATAAAATTAGGCCTATAAAACAAAATAAGGTACAGAATTAAAACATTACCATAAGATGATATCGGAGCTCCATAACAATAATATAAAAATACATCAAATGATAACGTACCTTATTTCCTTCTCAGTGGAGACACACTAATAATAAAATAATTAACACATAATTTTTAAATTCTGTATGGCACTACATGTGCTTCAAAAATGGCTAACCCGGCACATGCGTCGTTTAGATGACCAGCACTCGTTCGCATCCAGTTGCGATTCTCCATCACTTTCATGTCCAGGCGAAAGGAAGAAATTAAATTCTTATGTAGCACAGGCGTTTCTTAGTTGAATTTGTATTCATATTTGGTAAAAGCCAGGGGGCAAGCCCCCTAGCACACAGAGAGATATTCCTTCACACCAGCGGCCAGCTTCTTGTTTACAAAACGACAGACCATGAACTCCACAAGATGGCGGAGAAAATATGCGTGTCAAGTGCCGAACTGCATTCATGTAAAATTTATTGTCCAATCACGGTTTGACACCTCAATCAACAATGTCATTATTTAGTAATAATTTTGGCGGTATCATGAAATATATATATTCTTTTGTTTACGAAGTAGAATTATAATTGCCTTCACACAAGACTGGAATAGGATGAGTTTTAATAAGGTACAACCAACGCATTCTATTGGAGAAGTAGGAACCACGTGAATACTTCCAAAGTCCGACAGCAGCTACCATCTCGTGTTCACAGAAGGAACCAAGCTTCGAAGCGGTCGTTTCAAAAATGTCAAGAATTGCATCCAGGGGTAAATACATGTTTGAAAACTTTGGGACGGGCTCTTGCATGTCACAGTAGCTTTAGGGGCAGATGACCTCGTAGTTCCGCCCCTTACAGCAACAATAACTATTCTAAGTTTCAGTCAAAATCCAATCTCCATTCACTGGGACAACCAAAAAATAACCTGAAAAAATATTCTTCTTCCGCTTCTTCTTAGCATTTTACCGCTGGTGCAGGGTCTGCTGTTCTGATCTTGGCTTGCCATTTTGCACGATTTTGGGCATTTTGTGATCTTAAGTGGAGAATTTTCAGATCAGTATTTACTGAGTCGTGCCAGCGCTGCCTTGGTCGTCCACGTAGACGTTGTCCATTAATTTCAAAGGAGGAAGTGAAATAGGTAACTGTTCTAGGTGTGGCACGTTGGAGCCTCTTTTCACGTGTCTTCTCAGTGATGAGTGCGACACCCATTTTCTGGCAAAAGGTTTTGTTTTTGACATGATGCATGTGATGCCCACCGTCCAACAGAGCATACGCATTTCCATGATGTTGCGTTCCTTAGCTTTGTCCGATGTCGACATTCAACAACATATAAAGCAACAGGACGTGCTACTGTGGACTTCAGCTTTAGTGGCATCCTTCTGTCGCAGAGCATGCCTGTGATTTCCATCTATCTCAGCCATGCTACCTGTATTCTACTGCGTACTTCATCACTTATCCCACCATCAAACTGCAGGCGAGATCCTAAATACCTAAAGCTTACGGTCTTCATTTTTGTATCTCCAACAACTTGAATGAAGCCAATGCTGGGGATGGTTTCCTGGTATTCAGTAATATTTTTAATTAATCTTAAGACCATATTGTGAGAGGTGACCTGAAAAATTTCTACATAGTATAAAAAAAAAGTCCCCGGTTGTTGGAGGTCATGGGTGATCTCGAGAACCACTGGATGGATGTTGATGCAATGTTGGTTTGGACTAAACGGCAGATGGTCCAAACTCCACTCTTGAATTCTTTGAAAAAGTCTTATCGTAACGTTGGTATAGTATGGTCGTGAATGATTTTCACCTTTTCTGAGAATTGAAGGTAAGGTTGGGCGGCAACGCCTCGCCAAAAAGGAAACACTTCAGGAGACTGTCCAGACTTACCCACCTCGGTGGCGTCAGAATCTTTAGCCGAGGGCATTGGAAAGCTGGTGTAACGATACAACAAATGTTTCAATCGTTTTGGCGATTATGTTGAGACATAAGAATAAAACAAGCAAACATTTAGTAGTAAAATAATTTTGGTATGTCACTGTTATTTGTATACAGCCCATTGGAATTTGAAATAGAAGATAGCCCTCCTTTATTTGGATTTGATGATGCTCTCTTCTGTAGTCCATAACAAATATTTACAGATTTGAATCACAGGTAATGTTTTTCAGGTTATTTATTTTGCGTGTCCCTGTGATTGGGATTATATTGTGCTGAGCGCCGGAAAGTTGCAATATCAACGATCAGGCTGTCGATGCCGTAAGTTCAAGAGGAGTTGCCATGAGGGCTCGACTGAGCTCCATTTATTGTAGGACACCACCACCCTCTTCCATGGTAATAACGGAGTTTTCCACATGATTCTGTACTACCACTTAAAACATAAATTGGCTTGCGAAGAATGTACCGAATTTAATTTCCTCCCCTATTGGCCACCGAATAGCCCAGACCTCAATCCTCTCGCCTACAAATGATGGTCTGTGCTTCAGGAAATGGCATACAAGGAGACGTGCCTGCATCGTGATCGCGAACATGCTGTGTTAGGTTGTGTTGTGTACAAGGTAGGTGTTAACGCAGGACTGGATCCTAAGTTATTCTGCTGAAATGAAATGATTTACCCAGTGGTTCCAGGATGTTCGTGGTCCCAATGAACTTTTTGACAGTGCATCAAATTTAAAGAAATGAATATTTCTGCAAAATTAATCTTGCTAGTTCAAACTGGCTTTTCGATGTTTTGCTGTTGGCATGGTACACCTCACCAAGACTCTGGCTGGTTCATACCTAGAAAGCTCATCAGTTGGTATAGTGCAGTATACACCGCAAGGCTGCCAAGAACCACAAAGCAGTGCCAATATTCTATGAGAGCTGTGTTGCCTTAAAATAAAAATTGACTGGCCAAGCTTTTCATATTAAAAGGAAACAGTTTCCCGAAGGAATGTACTTGACGACAGTTCATTAAATTTCAGGGAAATCAAAATGCTTTGAAGAATTGATCCTGTTAGTTCAAACTGATTAGGGTTTTCCCCAGTATACCCCTGTGAAATTTAATGTCATTGTGCCGAGTCTCCTTTGTTATGGCCAAATCACCTCGTTCGGTTTTAATGTGGTTATAAGAAACACAATAAGTTGTGAAGATAACAAACTGTATTGTTCTTTCCAAGGTTACATTCTTGGTAATTGCGATCTTGTAACACCGTTAGGCTACTTATAATGGTCACTAAATAACAAAAATGCACGTCACTGGTTTTAATTTGGAGACTGTTCTGGGGAGAGTAAAGAAACTCACAAACAGCGATATATTCGACAGGAAGAAAACTGAAAAGGAGTGAAATATTGAAGGATGTTTACACAAGTGACCCCATGATGACATACGAGTGACTCGAGATCTAGAGTGGCGGGATTTTAAGCCCGCAGGTTCCAACACAAACGATACCACCCCCAGACTGTGTTTGTAAGCACTTGGGATAGATTTCAGGTTAAATACTGTAAAATTAGAATCGACTCGCTTGTGAAATTCTGCACTTCAGAATAGTTGTTAGTGTGTGTATTCCTTCTTACACATTGGCCATTGGCTGCTTCTCTACTTAGCATAAAACGAAGTCCCCGATTCTTGGATATCACGGGTAATCTCGAGAACCACTGGATGGATTTTGATGCGGTTTCCACCATTCTATAAAGGATTTCTCGAGGAAGGTTTCTGTAAATAAACCTTCATTTATTGCAAAAGGAAACCAAGCAGAAAGGATTTCAGTGAAAAAAAGTTGAAATAAAAAACCTAGCATCCATGCGCTTTTTAAGCTTACGCTGGGCAAACCATAAATATCAATACACTATGACAGGGAGAATTGTTCAGCATGAAAAGTTGTACAAAAAAGGCCATGACAGCATATCTCTATCTTCAATAAAACGCCCACTACAAGTGTCTTAACGTTTTCATTTCTTCCGACAATCTCCATTCAATTACTGAGGAGACAGGTTACGAGCTAGCTAGGGGTGAGCCTAACACCCCAGTTACAGCCTAGCTAGTGGGTGAGCCTATTACCACAGATACAGCCAGCAGCAAACTGTCGAGTCGTGTTAAGACTTCAGAGAAGAGTGGTTGTGTTTAGAATTTCCCTGGAAGTGCAACTCGGCTTTTCTTCATTTCTCCTGTGAACTTTTCGTTCCTTAAAATACACAGTCATGTTAAGATTGGACGGAAGGGGTATTTGTGATTCATGCACCTCGCCATTCTTAAATTATGTCTGAAAAGACATGAATCTCCATGATAATATAATGAATAGTCCAGTCAGTGAATTTAACCCATCATAGGTCGTAGTTCATTGACATCGAAAGAAAAGAGCTTATCACGTAATGCATTCATAACTGATCCCAGGCAAAGCCGGGGCGGGTTGCTAGTTAAATTATAATACAACAGGCGGTGCACCCACAGACATTGCTTGTTAAAGATAACTTTTTTCAACAATCTCATACTTAAATACATAAAATGTATTCTGCTTTATATCACTAATGCTTCAGCCAATAGCTTACAAAATCTTTTCCAGGTCATTGTTAAGCATTTTAATTGAACAAGCGGAGCACACTATTGGCTAGTATCAGGCCGGATTTAGGAAGGGTAGAGATCTTGTCCAGAGCAAATTTTTGATCTTAAAACAATCCTTCGAATCAGAACGATACGTAATCTCAACACAGTGGTTACCTTTATTGATTTCCAAATAGCTTATGATTCGATTGACCGTCAGATGCTTTTCTTAACACTATTGGAACTAGGGATTGATGAAATTACTCGAAAGCTGATTGAACAAACCCTCACTGATACATCCTCAAGAGTTAAGTTTTTGAATGAGATTTCAGACCCTTTCAGCATCAAAACCGGTGTGCGACAAGGCGATGTGCTTTCGCCAATGCTCTTTAGTTTGGTATTGTACCTGAAAATCCGGAAAGGAGCCTGTTGGAATATCCATTGCCCCAGCTGGATTGCCTATTTCTAACAGCACCAGCAAATTACTACATTAGAAATCGCTCCCAACATGGCCTTTAGGCATTTACATACAGCAGTTACAAGAATATTGTGGATCAACAACCAACTACACGGGGCACACCTACCTTTACTTACCTTCTCTGGGACTGGGAATTCAGCTTCGCCTACAATACATCCACAATACTCTAATTCTTAAATTGAAATGAATCACACTCCAGCAACAACAAATAACAAACTGAATAAAATTTAAAACTCAGCAATTCTTCTAGGTTTGTGCCGTGTCTTGTGTGGGGTTTCGCCTAGGACACCAAGCTAGGCTCATCGGCGGGCTCTTGGTGTCCCCGCCGATGAGCCTAGCTTGGTGTCCTAGGCGAAACCCCACACAAGACACGGCACAAACCTAGAAGAATTGCTGAGTTTTAATTCACCGGCCGTGAAAGCCAATATACCATCTTTTTTAATAAAATTTATTAACAATAGTGTAAAGTAACCTAGTATAAACAAAATAACTATAAACTAATTTAACATTCAAATTAAATTAAAAACACGCAATCATTCACACTTCCTTTCTACTCCACATCTTATTACAATGCTGTGTAAAAAAAAATTATGAGCATAAGATTCTTGGCTTGTTTTAGGCCTACATTGCGTAAAAATAAAACCGTTTAATGAAGGTTCTTACATTCGTGGCATTCCTAACACATGGTTTCATTCACTAGCATACGTTTGGAGAACGCAAGTGCACTGGCCTTGTTTCATCAATGAAATACTAGCACCACGCTGCACTCTGAACTGGTTTACAATTTATACAAGGGGTGAGTCTGCACCTGTTCATTATGTCACACTCTCCAACTCTAACGGTGAATCATTCTAGCCAGCCCACATTGAGACTGCTTTTGAGTGCGTTTATAAAGCACGTAAAATTAACATTTGGATCTTACAAAAATGCACATAACTTCTATGTTTCTTAAACAATCATCCTGAAAATTTTTATACTCTCTTTCATTCGCACCCCGTAATTGTTCATGACCAATCCGGTTCAACAGTTACTCTTAACAGTGAACAATCATTCATACCAAAAACATCCGCTCATAAAATACACTCTATTCCAAAGCAATTGATTAATAAATCCTACTAAATTATTTAACTAATTAAATCATTTTCAAAGAATTATTTACATGTAATATTTTCATAATAATATACATTATTTAGTGTTGCTAACACGATACTTTCGAGATTCTGGCTTCTCGGTTACAATACAATTCTCAACTAATTATATACACTGGTTTTCCACACAACCATTCTAACATTCCTTAGTTTAGATATACTGCTTACACATCGTCTTATATAGGTTTCATTACATTGTCGGTATAATACAGTCGACTAATTAAGGTTAGCTGTACGTAATTACATAACTTCGGGTTTAATAAAATATAATAATTGTATTATTGACATGAGTAGACAATCTTTCTCTAGTTGTATTTCCGCTAAAACCCTCCTGTCAACACAGCTAAATCGTTACTTCAAATGAACTGGACTACTTGTATACAACGGCTCTTATAATGATCCATGCCTTCTTATCAAAGAACAATAATACTTAGACTTCCTTTAAAATGCGGAACTCCCCTCGCACGAACATTCTTCATAGCTCTACAAATCCTCATATAACAGTATATATGGCATAAACAATTATCATCCACTGTGTTAAACAATAACCAAAAACGGATTAATTGTTATTAACATATCTTCTGTAGGAACTTCTCTTAAATAATGGCATGACCCTCAGTATCATTCCACATGACTAGTGAACTACAATTATACATGCTTAAGTTCTTCAAACGAAACTTCCAATTGCAATGAACGATATTAGACAGTCGTGATTAACCTCCTAAAGTTTACTCCACAACAAGAGAATTAACTGTTAACTCGTCTGTCGCAAATACATGTAATAAAAATAATACTCCTGTCTCACCTCACTTGTCAAGCTTTAAATTGTTTATCGTTGTAATATCTGGTCCACAAATAATGTGATGTTACACAAATAGTATAAAATAACACACATGTTATTTATAGTGTCAAATAGAATTCAATCTTGACCGGGATAAACTAGCTTTGAATTCCTAGCCAAAGATTTGAATAATCTTCTATCAAACGGTATTTCCTCTAACATATTAAATGAACAAAGCTCTTAGCTTTACAAATAATGAAAAGTTTGTCAATGTCATAATGTTTTTGCACTCTACACAAAGAATGTTTATAGGGATTAAGACTTCGGTCTTATCAAACGACTAGTATTTCCTAGATCGTCGACAGTTTATGCACTATAATGATATAACAATATCATTCGATGTTTCTTCTGTTCTTGAAGTTTGATGTTGTTACATTAAGTGCTCAAATTAAATTTAATAAGAATTTAATTTGAAGCTATGACACAATGTCAGAATACTTGGTTTAAATAAAATTATTAAAATTCGAGAGTCGAAACGACTAGTCTTCTATGAGGCAATTTTATTCTTCAAACAAAATTTTTAATGTCAGTTCCACAACTGATCCGTAGAATAAAATTGAAAAATAGATCAAAGGCAATCATCTCCTGAATAATCTTGAAGCATAAGAATCTTAACACACATCTGAAGTGTAAAATACATGAAAGCACTGAAATACATGAAATGTGAAAATATGGAATAAGATCGTTGGCTCAGGATGTCACTAATCAAGCTCTATGCTATAAATGAGATACACTGCTACCTTATTTGGATGAAAACTTGAAGATCTATGTAAGTATTCTCACAATACTTTTGGATGTTTCCTCAGTACAAGATGCTGAGATGGATCTGCATTCGAACCTCGGATCTGCGACCTTAGAGATAGGAAACGTCCTTCTCTGGAATTCACCAACATTCGCCTGGGCTCGAACGACATCCTTCTGTCAAATTCTTCTGTGTTGCTGGGCTACCCCTAGCATCTTGACAAATCTCTTCTGTAGAATCTTCATTCTGCGTCGTAAATATGTATTGGCCTCATCATTGGAATATTATTATAGAAATATTCATATAAATGGTGAATGAAATATTTCTATTGCTAATTGATGTTACATTAGTGTTCGTAGACTGACGAAAATGTACAAGGTGGACCGTACACTACGTCTGTATTCAAGAATACGTTGTCTAACGAAGCTCCATTGTTTTATCTTAACTCCTGTTATCGAATCTGTCTCTGGCGCATGACTATTTAGTTCATCATATCAACAATGTTAATTAAGTTGAATGAAAACATTTGAAGAGTAATGATAGTCATTCTGATACTGTTTATATACTGCGCCAATGTTACAAGTTCTTCGCTACTGTTCACTTAAACTGCGTTTGCCAACTTCACGTTGCAATTTAAAATGATATTCAGCTTTATTTCCAACACATTTGAAATTCCGACTTAACAGGCTTATATTGTCGAAACGGTAAGTTTTAGAACGCTCAACTTTTCACAGAATGTAGTATTCAACCTGTTCTTTATATATATTCGCTTAGTTAAATTCAAATCTCAATTATATAAGAGATATAATTAATTCACTATACTGATTTTCAGGCCGTACTTCTGAATATTTTCGTTCAGTGCATCTAGTTGTTTTTGCACTTCTTCGGTGTTCCTTCCCCAGACCACAATATCATCTGCAAATAACAGTAGCTTCATTTCTTTATGTCCATATGCTTCCTTTGTTTCCTTTACAATTTCATCCATCACCATTATGAACAAGAGAAGTGACAGCACACTCCCCTGTCTTGGTCCAGTCTTGTTCCTAAACCAATCTGTCTTTCCAACTGAGGTCAGTACCCTGCTAATACAGTTGTTGTACATTGCTTGCACCATTTCCAACATTTCTCTTCCCAGTCTCTTCTTAACCATGGTTTCCCATACCTTCTCCATGGTGATGACAAGAGGGGACAAGGAAAGGGCACTGTGAAAATTGGAAGTCAGAGTTTGGAAATTGTGGACACGTTCAAATACCTAGGAAGTGAATTGATGCAAACTGGTAGGTTGGACATGGAGATTGGCAGGAGGGTACAGCAGAGCAATGCATTCTATCAAAGTGTAAGAAAACTTGTTTGGGATAAGGAAGTACCAAGGAAAATCAAGGAGGTAATGTATAAAGTGTACTATGTACCCATATTAACTTATGCAGCTGAAACTTGGACCCTGACGAGCAGGCAAGAGAGTAGAATCCAATCCAGTGAAATGAAATTCCTAAGAAGTATGATAGGAAAGACAAGGAAAGACAGAGTGAGGAATGAAGATGTTAGGAAGGAAGTTGGGATGGCAAAACTAAATGAGAGAATTGAGAAGAATAAACTAAGGTGGTTTGGACATGTAAAGAGGATGGAGGAAAATAGAATACCAAGACAGATGCTGGAGGCGAAGTGCAAGGGTAAGAGAGCAAGAGGAAGACCTAGAACAAGGTGGATTGATTCAGTGAAGAACAGCGTAAGAAAGAGAAATCTGGACTGGGACAAGATCGTGGAAGAAGAATGGTGGAAGGATAGAGGAAAGTGGAGAAGTGCCATAAATACCCTGACCTGGCAGGAGCTGAATAAGGGGAAATGATGATGATGATGATATGAGGCAGTGTTCATAATGGCAAAATTAATCTCGGGAGTTTCCGCCAACACAAAGTTCCTCATTTCTCTACTAGAAAGCGCTATAGTGTTCAAAGAACTTAGATATCTAACCTCCTACCAACACAATATGGTCAGATTCAAAGAGTTGTTAAACTGAAGTATTTGCGTGAATGGATCCAGTCAAATGGACTTGAGAACACTGCATGCAAAAAGAGATTGAAGAAGTTGGAATTTGCCTATAAGCTTACTCACACCCATTACAACAAACGATCGATATCGTTCCAAGCAAAAATTAAACACTATGCAACTGTCATTAAGCCAGAGGTATTGTATGGTTCTGAATTCTTAACATTGAATAAAAAAGGAAACCAAGTTGAACTAGAGAAAAAAGAAAGAAAAATACTTCAAAAAATATTGGGTCCCCAAAAGAATAAAGAAAATTGGTGGTTGGTGAGGAGAAATGAAGACCTAGAAGAAATTACAGTTTCAATTAAAAACAGAAGACTAAAATTTTATGGACTTCAAGCGGCTTCGGTGGCGTAGTCTGTAGCATGCTGAGCTTCTATGCCCAAGATAGCGGGTTCAAACCCGGCCGAAGCCGTCGGATTTTTTAAGAGCGTTGCAAATCCCTCAGTATGCCTTCCTTCGGAGGGGAAGTAAAGCCGGCGGTCCCGTGTCAACGATTAATGGCATGTTAAAGAACCTTGCACTAATTACTCCTGTGTGAAGCTAAATTGGATAGGTTAAGAATGTAAACAATGCTCTTAGGTTTCTACGTTCGTTGCCAAGAGCCGACTGCGGTGGCGTCTAGTAGCTAAGTTCTGAACTAAGTTCTGAATTTGGCCTAGCAGTCGTTGACGGTGGCGCTTGGCGGCAAAAGTAGGAACTATTTGAAAAATTCTAAGTTGCAGTCCTTACTTAAATTCAAAAACAGATAACACACACTAATACAGTCATCACAATTAACACCGGATATCAGACAGTTTCTACACACACCCAAAGTACACGGGGCTACATGACCGCGTTGTCGCAGCCCCTAAACTTAAGAACCAACCACCAACCGGACTTCTTTACAGGATGAACAGTAATCGGCTCTCGAAGAAAATTTTTGATTCCATCTCTAAATTAAAAAAACACTACAGGATGGCTGGAGGAGATACGATGGGAACTGCAACAAGTGAAGATCACGGATGCTAACATCTCGGACAGGGAGGGAGGAATTTCGGCGACTGGTCCATTCAACAGATGTTACACGTTTCAAGGAGCAATGACGGCCTACGAGGGTGATGTCAGTGGAACAACGGCAAACGATTAGCCGCCGAATGAAAAAGTTCCGGGAAGAAAGGAAAAGGAAAAATAATGTACCATTGTCTTAGATTCTAAGCGGTCTATAATTGGCCAAATTCTGTATATATATATCACGAATGCTAAAAGCCCTAAGCTCTCAGTCATCTAATTTTCTGTATATTGATGTCTGTATTTGAATTGTCATTCCAGGGCTAGAATTTATATGTATTTATATTTTTTTAAACTTATCTCCATCAATTATGATGTCCTCCATTCAAATTAAACAATTTATTTTTCATATTTCTGGCATTGGTACATATTTATATGTGAAATAAATATTTTTCCACTAGCTGTACCCGGCATGCGTTGCAATGCCAATCGAAGAAAGTGTTGGCATTATAACTTTGTATGTTGAAATGCTTTTGGATTCCCAATATTGTTTTTCTTTTTCCGTTAACCACCTCTAAACTATTGTAAAATTGATTTACTATCCCAAACAAATCATGGGAGCCTGCTCAACAACTCACTAAATTTTCATCGCAATGAAATGAATGGTATATGAACGCATACGGGACTTTGTTGAAACGATTCGAGCGCCGTCACCCATTTGTTGAATATACTCGTACGCTACCTATTGTAAAATGGATTTACTAAGTGAAAACCTTCCCTGGCGTGTACACAACAACTCATGAAAGTTGCATCTCAATCGGATGAATGGCATATGAACGCATACGGGTGTTTGCTTAAACGATTCGCGCAACGACACTCATTTGTTGAATCTACTTGTGCGCCACCCATTTAAAAACGGATTTACTAATTCATACACCTTCGCAGGACTGTGCTAAACTCCCCAAAGTTTTATGATAATCGGATGAATGTTATATGAACGCATACGGGACTTGGTTGAAACGATTCACGCGCTGTCGCCCATTAATTGAATCTAATCGTGCGCTACCAATTGTAACATGGATTTACTAAATCAGAAATCTTTGCGGGGGTGGAAACAACATTTCTCCAAATTTCATTGCAATCGCATGATTGGTTTATGAACGCATACGGATTTTTTTTAACGATACGCACGCCGATACTCATTTGTTGAATTTACTTGTGCAATACCATTGTAAAGTGGATGCACTAAGCCAGAAACCTTCCCTGAAGGGTACACAACATCTCACCCAAGTTTAGTCCCTATCAGACGAATGGTATATGAACGTATACGGGACTATGTTGAAACACTTCGCGCGTTGTCACTAGTTTGTTTAATCTACTTGTGCGATACCTATTGTGAAGCGAATTTACTATCCCATAAACCTTCCCTGAAGTGTACACAACATCTCACCCAAGTTTGATCGCTATCAGACGAATAGTATATGAACGCAAATGGGACTTGGTTGAAACGCTTCGTGCATCATCGCTCATTTGTTGAATCTACTCGTGCGCTACCTATCATGACATGGATATACTAAGACAGAAACCTTGCCTGTAGTGTACACAACCTCTCACCTAAGTTTCATCGTGATCGGACGAATGGTCTGTGAACGCATACAGGACTTGGTTGAAACGCTTCGCCCGTTGTCGCTCATTTATTGAATGTAGTCGTGCTCTACCTATTGTTAAGTGGATTTACTAAGCCAGACACCTTCCCTGAAGTGTACACAACATCTCACCCAAGTTTCATCACTATCAGACGAATAATATATGAACGCATACGGGACTTTGTTAAAACACTTCGCTCGTCATCGCTCATTTGTTGAATCTACTCGTGCGCTACCTATTATCATATGGATTTACTAAGAGAGAAACCTTGTCCGTAGTGTACACAACCTCTCACCCAAGTTTCATCGCTATCGGACGAATGGTATGTGAACGCATACAGGACTTTGTTGAAACACTTCGGCCGTCGTCGCTCATTTGTTGAATCTACTCGTGTGCTACCTATTGTAAAAAGTATTCACAAAGTCAGAAACCTTTCCTGGTGTGTGCACAACAATACAACCAAAGTTTCATAGCAATCGGATGAATGGTATATGAACGCATACGGGACTTTGTTTAAGCGATTCGTGTGCCGTCACTCATTTGTTGAATCTGCTCGTGCGCTACAACTTTCATATTTATTCACCTTTTAAACCTTCTCTGGAGTTCCACAAATAATTCGAGACCAAAATTAGCCAAATCGGTCCAGCCGTTCTCGAGTTTTAGCGAGACTAACGAACAGCAATTCATTTTTATATATATAGATATTTAGTGATTTTAATGCAATATTTCTGGGAAATGAAGGAAGTAGGAGACTTCTGTTAGTTAGGAAGCAAAATAACCAGTGATGGACGAAGCAAAGAGGATATAAAAAGTAGGTTGGCTCGGGCAAGGAAAGCATTTCTACAGAAAAGGAATCTGTTGACATCGAATATAGATTTAGGTATTAGAAAGTCATTTTTGAAAGCCTTTGTCTGGAGTGTAGCGCTCTGTGGAAGTGAAACTTCGACTATTGGTGCAGCAGAAAAGAGAAGAATTGAAGCGTTTGAAATGTGGTGCTACAGGAGAATGATGGGTAGATAGGTTTACGAATGAAGAGGTATTAAGATGAGTGGGAGAATAAAGATGTTTCTGGTGGCTGTTAATGAAGGGAAGAGATAGGTAGGTAGGACAGTTACTAAGACACCCAGGAATAGCAAACTTCGTTATAGAAGCAAGGGTTGAGGAGTAGACCAAAGTTAGAATATGTTAAATAGATAGACTCGGATGTACGGTGTGGTAGCTATGTAGAGATGAAACGATTAGCTCAGGACAGGGAAGCATGTAGAGCTGGATCAAACCTGTCGAAAGACTGAAGACTCAAACAACAACAACATTTCTGGGATTGCTTGAATCCAACGTGACATCGTTATTAATTATGTATTTTTCTTCTTTTTCTACAGTCATTTTCGCTCTTTGCTGGGATTTTCTTGTTTTTCCATCACTCACTTTCCTTGGATCCACATGCTTATACACAATTTGATAAGACCAGCAAGTCTTTTGCTGGGATTTTCTTGTTTTTCCATCACTCACTTTCCTTGGATCCACATGCTTATACACAATTTGATAAGACCAGCAAGTCTTTCTATGGAAAAGGTTGTGCTTCTAATTGTTTTCATCCTACTGTATTTACTTTCTCTCAAGCTAACAGCCCGGGGGCTGGTTTGCAGCAACTCGCCAATCTTCTCTATACTCTGCCATCCTCTTCAATTCGTGATATGATTTTGTGTCGTGTCTGACTGTGTGATGTATGAAAGTGGTGGTTTTCCTCTTGTGTTTTTCCCTTCTAACATCCCTTCGATGACTCTTTGCTAGCAGGCTATTATGTCTAAGAATATGTCCCAACATATTCGCTCTTCTTGCTTTCAGACTCTTCATAAAGCTTTTACTTTCTCCTGCTCTTCTGAATACCTCTCCATTTGTCATATGTTGTATCCAACTGATCTTAAGCATTCTTCTCCAGCACCAAGCCTCAAAAGCCATCAACTTCTTCTCTTCAGCACTAAATATTGCTTAAGTTATACAACACAAGACTTGATGAGATGTCACATCATGTTCCCATATTGGATTGGATAGATGCTCCATCACATAACAAACACCTAGCAAATTATACTACAAGTATTAACTTTCAATTAGCACTATAGAGAACTGGGTGAGTTAGCCGTGGTCATTACGGCATGACTGCTTGCAGTCGCTCACATCCGGGAGGCGAGGAGGTTCAAATCTCCCTGCCGGGAACCTTGAAGACGGTCTTCTGTGGTTCCCCATCTTCCTTCCAGGCAAATGCCGGGGTTGGTCCCTAACTACAGGCCACAGCCGCTACCCTCCAATTCCTCGTCCTTACATTCACACTTTCCTCCCCAGACAAAACTCCACACGCGACCGTACTTGTAGCTCACCCCATGGGTGTCCGCATAGAAGCAGCTACAAACTCTGGCGAGCCGAACATGTCCTCGGACACTCTCGGCACTAAAAGCCATACGATAAAAAAAGAAAAAAATAGCACTATTGAGCATAATCAATATTGCATGAATATTTAATTTTAAAGTCTTAGCATTTTTTAAAATTTTTGTTTAACGTGTTGGATGTGTTTTTACCAATCAGTATTTACTTTTAGTGAGTGACTTTCTAGTGTTTCTTTATAAGTGGCTGATGAAGGGAGCCTTTGTACCACCAACATATGACTATGTACATCTAGTCTCTACTTAGTATGGAACAGTCCCCGATTCTTGCATGTCACGGGTAATCTCGAGAACCACTGGATGGATTTTGATGCGGTTTTCACCATTCTGTAAAGGATATCTCGAGGAAAGTTTCTGTAGATAATAATTTATTTATGATACAAGGAAGCCAAGCAGTAACGATTTCAGTAAAAAAGTCGAAAAGAAACCTGGCGTCTGTGCGCTTTTTAAGCTTACACTGGCAAACCGTTAAAAATATCAATAAACTATGAGTGTAAGAATTGTTCAGCATGAAATGTTCTGCAAAAATGTCTGCGAGAGCATATCTTTATCTTCAATACATCGCCCACTGTAAGTGTTTTTACGTTTTTTTACGTAATGCATTCATAACTGTTCCCGGGCGAAGCCGGGGCGGGTTGCTTATTTCATAAAATAATGTATTGATTTACGGAATAGTTCACAAGTATGTTTTACAAATGCAATATTTGTGTATATATTTTATTCTTAAGAGTAAAAGTAAAATTGCTTTTGGACAAAGAAAGCAAACAATAGCAAGCATCCCTTTGAGTCAGGACCAGTGAGATCTGGACCTTGAGATGTGCAATCCTTGAGGTAATGTGTAATGTGAAACTAGAATCAGATACATCAGTGAATTTTAAATACGCGTCAACTACCTCGTGTGCAGTCAATACAATTCACTTATATCATCCCGTAGAAAGACTCCTAGAATTCCACTTAACCTAAACCTCCATAATGAAGAAATACCATTTGAATTGAGGTCCACACATTTCAATGAATATTTTCACTCATCCTTTTCAGTTCCCGTACCAATCCCCAGTCCCCCTCAACTTACTAGGGCCTGATGTGTCTGAATCACTGTCTCAAATTTCAATGACCCCCAATGAAATCCAAAATATTTTAAAAAGTCTGGCCGCAAACTGATCAACCGGACCATCAGACATAAGCCCTATATTCCTGAAAAACACCTCTGCATCTCGCAGCATCCCCTTGTCCATAATACTCAACTGGTGCATGACTTCCGGCACTTTTCCTGACTCATGGAAAAGAGCTGATGTCACACCTGTCTTTAAATCAGGCAGCAGGCACGAAATTTCCTCATACAGACCTATATCTCTCGTCCATATACTCTCTTCAGTCTTCGATATTATAATACATTGCCGTCTCCTCACTTTCACCAAACACCACCACTCAAAAGAACAACATGGCTTCGTCCCTGGAAAATCATGTTTAACAAATCTGACTGTTCTGAACCACCACATAATTTCTGCAATAGATTAAAAATCTCAGCTAGATGTAATCTACGTTTACCTGGCCAAAGCATTTGATTCCGTGAACCATTTCCTTCCCCTCCACAAGCTTGCTTCACGATACAACGTGCATGGATCCTTCCTATCCCTAATACAAAGCTTCCTGTCCAATAGGCAACAACAGGTAGTGCTTCCAGGGTCTGTATCGTCCTGGCTTCCAGTCTTATCAGGAGTAACTCAGGGCAGTATCCTGGGACCCCTTCTCTTCGTGCTGTATGTGGACGATATAAACACATGTGTGCAAAATTCTCCGTGTTCCGTTCTTCTGTACGCTGATGACCTCAAGATATTCAGAAAAATTTGCAGTTCTGACGACCGCGCTGAGCTCCAGGAAGCAGTGAATAGATGTACTGATTAGTTCAACAAATAGAGGTTATCTCCAAATCCCAGAAAGTGCTTCAATGTGTCTTTTTCACTACTGAAATCTGGAAATCAAGCGGACTGTAAAATACGTGGAAATAAATTGGATACGGTTTCTCAGGTAAGAGATTTAGGTATTATTCACAATGATAAACTGACGTTCTCTCCCCACGTTGACCATATCAAATCACGTGCAATGAGCAGTCTCTGCATTCTATACAGATTCACAGAAATTAAAGACCTCACTGCACTTAAATTATACTTCACCACATATGTTCTCCCTATCCTAGATTTGGTATACAGTAGAACCTCGGCAATCCGAGGTAATTGGGACCAAGAGGAGCTCGAATTTGGGGAATCTCCGATTGCACAAAGTTACGAAATTTAAAGACCTTAAATTTGAAATTAGATGCACAAGGACCTTGTGTTTAAATATTCTTATAGTAAACGGCATTATTTCATCAGTTATCTTATAATGTGTTGCATTTAGGCTTTGTTTCAGAAATAAAAACAATATTTTACAAAAGAATTGCAAGTATGTACATATTTACTTAATGTACAGAACAATATTTATTAGTTGGCGGGAGGGCTATAGTGGGCAGAATAAATTGTAAACAACGCATGCGCGCATCTCCGCCAAAGGCCTTGGGTAAGCTATGCGTCTCACTGTCATCCACCTCAGATTAAACGGAGGCTCGGACTACCGGGGTTCTACTGTACTTCGGCTATAACCAATATTTCTAAATTGATCAGCGTCTTTAATTTCTTCATATCAATAGTCAAAGCTCGCAATCCTTCACTAAGCCACTTGCCAAATCCGACATTCTAAATCAGCTCAATGTACTCGACCTGAGAAGCCGTCTACAATTTACTGATCGGTGTTTCCTACATAAAATTATGAATGGTTACACAAAATGTAACATGATCCCTCCCGCTCAACACGTCAGAACCATTTACACCACATACCTCGCCGACGTCTTGAAGTTCAGAAGCGCTCTATTTTCCACCGTCTACCAACCCTTAGCAACTCCCTTCCAAATATTGACATATTCTCTCCCTATAGAACATTCAAACATAACATTAGAAGATCCCTTTCATCCTCAATTCCTACCCCCCTCACCCTCCTAATCACCCACTACCCCCAATCATTCCCTGCGTATTTCCCGAGATTTCTCCCTTGCTGCCATCACTGCCATTTGTTTTCTGTTGTTGTTGTTGTTTTTGTTAATATTATTTGAAATTGTTAAAATATTAGTGTAAAATGACCTTTTCATGGTTGTATCTAATAACTATTAAATAAATAAATAAAAAAGACAACCGGAAACGCTTCAAGTTTGAACATTTAAAACATCTCTTACTCTTAATCGCCTTCTCTTCTACCATTTCCCCCAGGGGCTCAAATTTAGAGGTACGTGGTTTGGCGACCAAGGGACCCCAGCTGAGTCCGGCATTGCTTCCACTCACTTGTACCGGGCTCCTCTCCGTCTTCTTTGCTGTCAACCTCTCTTGGTCCACTCTTGTTCTCTTCTGACCCCGACGGTATTAGGGTATCCGAGGCCTAGAGAGTCTCATCGTTTCCCGCCTTCAATGGCCCTTCTCTCATCTTTCCTGATCCCTCATTCTTCTAGGGTTCATCAGCCTTCTTGTTCTTAGTTATTGTTCTCATTCCCACCCAAACCATTAGGGCCGGATAACCTAGATGTTAGGCCATTTAAAACAGCAATTATCGTCACCATCTTCTACCTTGCGGTATTGTGGTTTTCACAAAGGAACACCATTGGGTTCTATCCTGTGATACCAACATGGCTTGTCGCAGGTTACTGCCGCGGGCTTTGATTGCCTCCTCGATTTAAAACTACATTTTGTGCCAAACTGTATTAATCAATGAACAGCAAATAAAAAGTAAGTGAACTGGAAAAAATATTGAATATTTTAATTTATAGATCCAGTATTTTTAGTTTATTTTTGTAGCCTCTTAAAGTAACAAACTGTATTGCTTAGTGGTTATTGTTCGTATTTTGACACTCGTTAGTGTACATATAAATCCTAGCCCTTGAAATATGTCTTGCTTTATCTCTTTCTTGTATATATAAGAATAAGAAAAGGTGCCCAACATATAGACGAGGTGAGGCCGCTAATTGTCTGGCAAGCAGCTGTGAACGAGTGACGTAACAAAGGTGGCCGGTGACCTTGGCACTTATATGTGGAGTTGTCCTCTTGCCAGTTGGAGCCGGGACCTCTTGCCACACACTCAATCTATTGTCTGTGCTCCTTGCTCTCTTTAATATCACAGCAATGTCGGCTGATTTGGTTACTCCATCAATTGAACACTTTCCATGTTGCAGCACAATAACGTTCACCAGGCTAGGAAACACATCATCTATTCAATTGTACATGTTTTGACTCTTCTTCAGCTTTATCATCTATTCTAATTAAAACTAACTAAACTAGAAATAAACATCCTTATACCAAGAACATTAAATTTAAAAATTAATAGAAACAATGTAAATGAAAATCCACAGCCTGCTACCAGTCGACCGACCGGGTCAGGGAATAGAATGATTGAAGCCCCCATCTAGCGGCGAGGATATGAACTGTGCCAGCTGCCGAAGTCTGTCACAATCCCCTGAGGCAATGATTAAATGAAATGATAGTGGAGAGTGTTGCTGGAATGACATTTGTGACAGGAGAAACCGGAGCCCCCGAAGAAAAACCTGCCTGCCTCCAATTTGTCCAGCACAAATGATGTCACATGGAGTGACCGGGATTTGAACCACGGACCCAGGGTTGAGAGGCCGACGTGCTGCCGCCTAAGCCATGGAGCCTAGTAATAGAAACAATGTAATTTTGAATTCAGTTAAAAAATCAAAAATCTCATGAATATTGTCAAAAAATGACTGTCAGCCTAGTGTCACTTAGCTGATATCCAGTCTTCAGGGCACGATGTATGTTTCAAGGATGCTCATGCGCTTGCCCTTGTTAAGCACAACTGGTCTAGAAACATAAGGGAGGCAGTTGAAATACGTAAAATACCCAATAACTTTAACAGAGACACTGTCTGTCAGCTAAGTGACACTTGGCTGCCAGTTATTAAAGATCTGGGAAGATAGTTCCTCTCAGTTTCTTTATTTCTTCACCTATTTCAAATTGTATGGTTTCCTCTATGGCTACAGGGCCATGATTTGATCTACTTTGTTCGTCACTGTTGGAGTTTCCATCTGTTTTTTTCGCCGAGGCCTGTATGACGTTGGGCACCGTACAGATACTTCCCTTTTGATTATGTTTCCTTATATCCATCCATCCCCTCCCTGTCAGGTGC
Organism: Meconema thalassinum; assembly: GCA_946902985.2. Lineage (NCBI taxonomy): Eukaryota > Metazoa > Arthropoda > Insecta > Orthoptera > Tettigoniidae > Meconema > Meconema thalassinum. The sequence continues at coordinate 187,631,998 of OX336388.2, read as the reverse complement.
AATCACTGGGACTGTTCAGTGCCGAGAGATACTCCCACGTGTATAAACTGTGGCGAGCGGCACGCAGTCTCGTATGCGGGATGTAGATAGCCTACATCAAGAACGCCCTAAAACATCAACACAGGCCGTTTCAGCGCACTTACAATCGCCAACACAACCCATCTCTTCTCTCTCTGCCCATCTCCCCTCCAAGCTTTACTAAACTCACAAGTGTACTACACATCCTCCAGGCGCTAATTACCCCTAATTAGTTCCCCCACACTCCAGGTACTCACTCATTAGCCCTTCTTGCCCCGCGGTCCCGCTGCGTGCCTGCTTGGAGGGACGACCACGGCCGCCCCCTTCCGGGATGGTACCCAGTGGGCCGCGGGCCATTCACACAGTCTCTGGCATGTTGTTAGCTGCCCTTACTCACTCTTCTGGTCTCACACTACAGTTAAGAGCCCTCTGGCTCCCTAAATTAATTCTTTACCTACGCTTTACGTCATTACCAATTATGCTGCTAAAGGTAAAGGTAACCTCCTAACCCTCCCTAATTCCTACATCCTTCCCACCTCCCCAACCTCAGGTCATATTCTGACCAGTTAGATCCCAATGAAAATACCCAATACATTAATTTCCTTATGTTTAATTCCAAAACATTTCCTTTTGACAAAGCACTAAAGGCCCCTAGATGGGCTGAGAGGCTACAATCACACGCGTCGAAGCCGGAACACGCATGGGTCAGGTCAGGACCCCTGTTCTTTCTCCTTATTTAGACATCCTCATTCTTGGAGGATCTAATTCTTTTCCCCCCGCCCCCTTTTCCTTCTCTTCCCTTACTACTCTTTCCGCTGTTCTAATATGGCAGGTTTTTCTACCAAGGTCCATACAGTAGTTTCTGGCTGCTATCTGGTGACAAACAGAAGAATTTCTCTAGTTTCTGTAAGCTCATTAACACACATTGTTCTAATTCTATTGAAAAAGGAGGCAGGGATGCTTTCGAAACTTACAGAATTTTAAATGTTATTTTCACATGGCAATATCCCAAAGGCATGAATAATCTTGGTCACTGAATCACATTAAATAAGAATTTTACAATATTGTGTGAGAAGCACTTCAGGTTTGTTAATTGGTCCTGGCCTTCCTCCTCATTACCCCCTGTATGTGGGGTATTCCCTTGACAAGTGGAGGTTGCACAAGACTTGAGGAATCTCACCAAGGGATGTCCAAACCAAGCAAAGTTGAATGAGTTCATAAAGCATTCCTGTTTCATCAATGAAATGCTGCTCAACACAAGTTTTAGTTAAATAAACTACAATTTGTTTCAGTTTCTGCGTTGGACAGTTTCCGCTTCCTACAGTAATAATAGACCATAATTCATGGGACAAATGATTTTGTCCGTTGTGGACAGGGTTCTGTTTACTAAAGGTACCGTTAAAGACAGCTTTTACTGTAACATTATTGTTTTGTTTCCGACTTTGGCCAACTGTGGACCACATGGAACCTAAGGCTTTCTGGTCAATTTTTTCTTCTTTTCTTCCCAGAACCTCTTCATTCTTTCACTTCTAATCTTTCTCTGCTCCTCTGTTATTATCAAATTTGGCCTGTGTTGTGGTGGCTTTTCTTTGAACGTCTTGATATTGTCAACTCGGCTTCGAAACGTTTTCCTATCGTGAATGACAAGTTCAGTTAGTCCAACTTCAATGGCGTCTCTTTTGACCTCTTTCACCCATTTTGTAGTAGCTTTCAACCCTGTGATGTATTTAAAAATGTTCTTTGTGTCAACCGGTTCCCGTCCATTCTGAACAAATGCCCGTAAAATTTTAGCCTTCTTTTACGCACTGTGACCACAATGGCTTCGGTCTGCATGTACAGATCTTCATTTTTCCTTTTTACCATGTTCCGTCATCATCTTTCCGTGGTCCGAGAATTTTCCTCAGGATCCTCCTTTCCTTTATCTCAAGTTCCTTCAGCTCCCCTTTTTTGACTAGTATACACTATTAATGATTTCCGTCCTTTCAATACAAATATTGTTATTTATCTCTATAACAGGGTAGATGTTTCGAGCAGAATTCTGCTCTTCCTCAGCCCAAATACACAACTGTTAGTGTGTTTTATACTATGGCAGTCTTGTGACATTTAATTGCAGACAATCGCTGTTTGCTCGTGTGAGGACATCTTTGTAACTTTATCGGTCCAGGGTATTTTTAGCATTCTTCGATGGATGCACTTTTCCAATGCCTTGCTTGCCACGGTGGGTGAGTGGTTATCGTGTCGGACTACCAACCCCAAGCTTGCAGGTTCGCTCCTGGGTGTGGTAAGTGATTTTTGAAAGACAACAAAAGTCACGGCACACATGTCATACGTTGTTGGCATGTTAAAGAACCCATTTGAATTCAGTAGGCCGTGTTCATAGTGGCAAAATTAATCTCTGGATTTATCGCCAACACAAACTTCCTCCTTTCTCTACTAGAATGCGCTATGATGTCAAGGAGCTTAGGTGTCTAACCTCCTTGACTTCCAAAGTGCTCCATGGAACGACAAGATTCGACATGCATCTGCCCTCTGAGCATCAAATAACAAAGCTTGTATCCGGCACACAAGTTCTTCAGATTTAAGTTGTCATTGTTGTAACAAGAGCGACATTTTTCTGTACACTGCATGCTATTTCCATGCGACTTCTGATTTCAATGTCGGGATCTAAACCGTCAGTGATGATACTCCTTTGATATTAAAAATGAACCCGCTCGTCTGGAAAACCCCTGATGCTCAAAGTATTCTGGTCGTCATTTTGACGACAGTTCTTGAGGATTGGTCTTCATAAATAAGCTGGAAATACTTTGCAGAAGATTGTGGTAAGTTTTCTATTCTCAAGCCACCAAATAAGTTGTCTACACATACACATTTCAGAACTACTGCGGCTCAAAGAACATTTGGAACGTTTATGGCACTGTTGTGGTCGTATTTAAAAAAAAATGGATAGATTCAGGAATTCGGACCTTGCAAGTCCATAAATTCACGGTTTGTTTATGGTTATTGTTTGTGTTGAATATAGAGATGGACAGGTTCATAATGGATAGTTGTTGGTTCGATACCTACGTGCTATTGACAACCGGTTGCTCCGTCTTTCGTTACATCATTACTCTTAAAGTAATGGTGTTACCCTGCTCCTACATTATTGCTGAGCTAGGGGACTCTATTGTGAAAAATCCTGATAATTATATTATAGGATGACATTCTGAATTTCGCTGTTCTCAGTATTTGGAAAAAACTCGGAGTGTGTTTGGTTGAAAAACAACTGAGATAGGTGTTCCTGAATATAGACTTTTTTTCTGAATTTTCTTATGTTATAATTTTTATTAATTTTTCATATTTTCCAACCTCAAAATAATAATCATCGTTTGCTTATCTTTCAGTTCAGAATAAGTTACTGTTTTCGTGTTACAAGAATTCATGATGGAAATTAATTAAAGTAAAGCAAATATATTGGAATGCAGCTGAAATAAATCAGAAACCTCTATGGACATCAAATTGGCAGGTGAAAAGCTAAAGAAAGTTGGAAACTTCTGCTTATTGGGAAGTAAAATAACCAGTGATGGACGAAGCAAAGAGGATATGAAAAGTAGGTTGGCTCAGGCAAGGAAAGCATTTCTACAGAAAAGGAATCTGTTGACATTGAATATAGATTTGGGTATTAGGAAGTCATTTTTGAAAGCCTTTGTCTGGATTGTGGTGCTCTATGGAAGTGAAACTTGGACTGTTGGTGCAGCAGAAAAGAGAAGAATGGAAGTGTTTGAAATGTGGTGTTTAGTGATGTGGACCGGGTAAATACCCAGTGGGAAGGTAAATATAAATTGGGTATTTACCTGGGTATATACCCAGTGGTCATTTAAAAACCCAAAATGAGGGTATTTTCAGTCTTTTGAGCTTTATACAACACTTTTTGATGTGTTGAAGTGTTGGACAAACAAGGACTGAAACACAGGTATTTCATGCCTTAAATTGAAATCAGGAACGATATTGATCCTTCAAAACTAAAAGAAAAGGAAAATGGACGTCTGGGTATTTTTGGGTATTTATATGTTTAGGTACTGTAACCGTGTCTTTAAGTGTGTTTTTTTCCTTAAACTAAAGTAAAATATTGGATAACACCTTTTGGTTGTTTTGTGTTTTAAATTTTTAATAAATACCAAGATATTGAGAAGGTCGAGTTTTATTATGGTACTGGAAATGAGCAACAAAGATATGTGTGGGAAAAGCTACTTTTGTAGTAATAAGAGTAGGCTATATGCACATTAATTGAAATGTGTATGCCAAAACTCAAAAGGTAATAAAATATATTCAATAGAAAGGACATTTGAAAAGAAAGAGAAAAAAAACACTTAGTAAAAGTGCTTTAAGTTATTTTTCATTCAATTTTAAATATTAAAAAAATCTAACTAAATAATATAAATGCATGTCAGGATGTTTTTGTAGTATGTGGGCTCGGTATTGGGTGAAGATTTATGCCAGCAAGCCTATGGGTTGGCAACACTGCTCAGCTCATCCTACCCAGAATTCAAACTGACACTGTACTTCCCTCCCATTTTCTATTCTTTGTTTGATGCCTACTGTACTTAACCTAACTTTTTCAGTGTAATGGAGTTGTTAGTTAATATCTCCTGATCTAATTCCCAATTCTAATTCTGTTTTGAAGTTCCAATTCTAATTAAATTTAATTTTATTAACTTCCGGTATCCAATGTTGTTACATTTCTAAACAGTTAATGTAGAATAGTTTGCATACCGGTACCCTTTATAAGGTTCAACTTACCATGACACAGGATTTTAATGGAAAATCTAAAATACCCGGATATCTACCCAAAATGGGTATTTACCCGAGTATATACCCTGGGTATTTACCCCGATTTATAAATACCTGGGTATTTTACATCACTAGTGATGTTACAGGAGAATGATGGGTAGATAGAGTACAGGCCAGATGTTTGTTTTGGATGAGTGAATATCATAATGTAAGCCTGGAGGCGAGTTCCTACACTACCTGTGGTGTTGTCAGCTGCCCCATCGGTCAGAGGATGTACAAAACTATCTCGTGTTACTTCTGATGTACAGTTATCGGCAAATATAATGGCATTCTGTTCGTAACTATGTAACGTGTACTTCCGCGTCGCACAATACTTCGTCGTGGACTGTACTGTTCTGAGAGGTATTAAGATGAGGAGAGATGTTTCTGGCGACTACTAATGAAGGGAAGAGATAGGTTGGTAAGACACATACTAAGACACCCAGGAATAGCAATCTTAGTCAGGACTGTTACAAGTTAGGGAAGTCGGGGGAAAATATCCGGTCAGGGAAGTCGGGGAAATGTCAGGGACTTTTTTTTTTATAATAAAATAATACATGCTGGAGCGTGAATCTGTCTATTTGACTTTAGCGCGAAGCTCCTTCAGTTTGTCGGGCTGGGGCTGCAAAATATTAAAATTGAAAAATAATGGAGAGAGAGCAAGAAATTAATACATTGTGGTAGCCCTGCTGCTCTCAATATTTCGTCGCAACGTTTTTCCACACAACACTCTTTCCTCCACTTTCCCCTCACCCAAGTCGGTCGTGTTTCATCGGGAATTGCGCTTGTTCGGGGCCAAAGCCTCTACTCCACATGCACCATCCCCCTTGCGTCCCCTTTCGTCTCGTCCGTGTTTGGTTCGCCGAAGTTTTCGCTTCGTGTACCTACAATCTCTGAAAAGAAACTGTCTTTTGTATGAAATAGCTTACAAATCTGGTGTAAAGATATAAATAATAAACGAAGAAAGGTTAGCATGGACTTGTATTTAAAAAATGTAAATCAGTAACTATCGTTTGATCAATTCGACGGGTTTTATTTTTAAAATATGTTTATATGGTGATCAGAATCAAGTATTGATGGTCGGGGGAAATGCAAATCTTGGTCTTGTATCAACCTTGTTAGTTATGGAAGGAAGGGTCGAGTATAAGAACTGTAGGGGCAGACCAAGGTTAGAATATGTTAAACAGATTGCCTCGGATATAGGGTGTAGTAGCTATTAGCTCAGGACAGGAGCTTGGAGCGCTGCATCAAACCAGTCAAAAGACTGAAGACTCAAACACGCAAGAATCTTAGCTCTGGCTTGACCACAAAACTAGAAAATGCTTAGTGTAATGACAATGTGCGCAACTCACATGCTCCAGAGTACTCAGTATCCTTAAATAGTGTGTGTGTGCAAAGAGACAAAATGTCGAGTTGTTTGTACGGATTTCTTTCTTTCTTTCTTTCTTTCTAAAAAAAAGTGTATATTTTCTCTCTGAAAGGGGCAGATGACCTTGTAATTCCACCCCTTAAAACAATAACTAACTCTCTCTGAAAATGCTTAATAAGAAATTATTTATAAAATAACAACTGTATTTTGATTATGGATGCATAGAATGACTGAGAACAACGATTAGCATTTCATTGATGTTGGTTAATAAATGGTCATCGTCATCTTATTCTACCTTCCCACCACTTTTGTTCCTCCACTCCTCTTCTCTCTCCCCAGACTCTTACTCCTGTACTCCAGCGCATTCTTGAACGCCCTCGAGGTCTTCTTCCATCCATCTCAAGTTCTTCCATTATTTTTGTTAACCTTTGCCTGCTCATCCTCTTAGCATGTCCATACCAGCGTAGTCTCTTTTTCTCTACCCACTCTCTCAAACTTTCCTGATTTAGTTCTTTTCTAATTTCTACATTTCTTATTCTGGCCAATCTTGTTTTCCGTTTAACTGCTCTGAGATACCTCGTTTCACCTACTTACAGTCCCTTTTCATCATTGTCCATGTTTCTGCTCCATACGTGACAATGGGTGATTAATGAGTCTTATACATGGAACTTCGTTATTCCAAATCAGATGTTTTATTGTTTGATAAATCTTTCCTCCTCTTTGCAGCCTCTTGGTAATCTCCTCTGTTATCCTACCATCACTAGAAACTGTCTACCACTCTGAGGGGTTCACCATCCAACTCAATAACTGGTATAAAGTAAAAAAGAAATTTTCTGGGAAATGCATTTAAAATTTTCGAAAGTTCATTCTTTTGTAAATTTTAAATTTTCAGATAATCCTCTGGACATGATTCACCTCAGTAGACTCCTTTCTTGAATTTGATCTGCTCCAGGCTACATCTCTTGCTGCTGTGAAGATGTTTTTGCTCTGGTCGAATACCTGAAATACTAATGCTAAGGTTACAAAAATATAGTTTTGTTAAATACTACTATTTTCCCCTTAAAGATCCCTTCCAAGGTTAACACCATGGCAGTTGGAAGTGAATTGCATTGTTATTCCTACGTTTGCAGGAACCAGGCTGAGATGGCGCACACGTGTCGGGGCACCATTAGTCTGCACGGCGCCCTGATCCACACGGAGGACTCGTGCACGTTCGTCATCTCCAACGGAGGCACGCAGACCTTCCACATCAAGGCGGCTAACGAGGTGGAGCGGCAGCGCTGGGTCACGGCTCTGGAGCTGGCCAAGGCGAAGGCCATCCGCGCTATGGAGTCGGGTGAGTCTAGTTACCTGAAAACTTGATTAAGTTCTACATTTCTACATTAGTTGGCACAAGCATGCTAAACTATGATAGCTATCGATCAGCCGGCCCCGTTGCGTCTGCTTCTCGCCTGGGACCCCGGCTCCGTCAGGGATTTTAGAAACTGAGATGAAGGCTGGAACGGGGTGCACTCAGTCTCGTGAGGACAATTGAGTAGCTGTCTGACAGTGAGGCAGCGCCACGGTCACGAAAACTAAGATTAACTGCTGGGAGAAACTGATGCTTGAGCCCATAATCTGCAGAGCAAATGGTTGGGCAGCGGTCGCTTGGTAGGCCTAGGACCTTCATGGGCTGTGATGCCAGGGGTTATTATTATCTTTCAGAGCTTGTGCTGTGTTTTTTGAAAGCAAGGTTTGTTTATGCTGCCGACAATTCCATAGATATACATCAAATGGAAGATCAAATATCTCGCTAGATTGGTTGTTATCGGCTGAGTAATCACATCTCTCCTGCAATTCTTCTCATCACGCATGGAGATGTCTTATCAAGCCAATCTGAGCCTGAAACGTTCGACCACATTGGTTGCTGCCGACAACTCCATAGATATACATCAAATGGAAGATCAAATATCTCGCTAGATTGGTTGTTATTGGCTGAGTAATCACATCTCTCCTGCAATTCTTCTCATCACGCATGGAGATGTCTTATCAAGCCAATCTGAGCCTGAAACGTTCGACCACATTGATTGCACCTTATTGAAGGTGGAAGACGTGGCATTTTTCTATTATTTGCCTTCTGCTTTCACGCTCCTAATGTGCGACAGCAGTCGACGGCTAGCAAGGGTATTCCTCCACAGCGGCACATCTAGTACTTTGTTCAATGCTTGTACTCCTCAAGGTCTTCTTAAGCTGATCCTTATAGCGCTTCAGAGGGCCTCTACAGGATCCGTCGAGGAAGGCTTATCATCTCTCGTATGCTGAACATGCCCGGTCCATCAGAGTTCGTGGTTTCTATGCAGTTAATCTTTGCCCTCGAAAGAATTGTTGTGTTTGGAATGTCGTCATTCTATTGTCTCATTGCAGTCACCTGTCCCTATCACTTATTTTGGCATTCTTTCATCATTCATCCTTTTCACATGTCCATATCATCTCAATCTGTTCTGCTCACTCTCTCTCTCTCCAAGTATTCTGTACCATACTCCTCAGGAATTTTATTTTGGCTGCCTGTATTCTACTTTCATCTCTCCATATGTAATAGGTCTCGTTCATCACTTGTCTTTATTGCAACAATATCCTGCAACGCCTTGCTGGAACATCTGCTCTGGCACTTGTTTAGTCACCAGCTGAGTATTGCTCCGGAGTACGGCTTAACAGCTGTCATACTCAACGAGGGGATGTTCAACTTCATCGTAGTATGCGAATTACATCTGGAACACTACTTCCAACTCCAATCCATTGGTTACCAGTGATCAGTAATATCGCACCTCCTCGTATCAGAAGACAGAAAATTCTAGTTCATCTATGGTCCAGAATACAGAAGAATCTGATACTTCCAATCCATGATGACGTTCAACAGTCTTCTAGACTGAAATCTTGCAAATCTGCATGGAAAACTACCTTTGAACTAACAAACTGCAATTCCAAAGCCAATAATATGTGGCAGACTGAGTGGACAAGAGTTCCTCCTCGAGGCATCGTACAAGTTTGGAACCCAACTACAAAACTTACCTGGAGTAGGCTCAATCGTATTGGATGTGGTGTGGGAAGAAGTGCATCTGTACTACATACTTGGGGTTGGAAAGATTCACCATACTGTGACTGTGATGTCATTCCGCAGACATGGGAACCCATAGTGTTTGATTGTCCCGGCCGAGCGTTCCCGGGGAGTCTGAAGGATTTAAATTGTGTTACTCCAGAAGCAGTGAACAGGTTAAATAGACTAGATGTTAATTTATGATATCTTCAACTGTATTAGTTATATGTCTTGTTTTCATTGTTTGGATGTTTGTGACACTGTATTCATGTCTTTGTTTTCTTTATTGTGTTAGCATCATACGATAAATAAATAAATCCCAAAGTGAACTCTGAACCTGATGATAGAGAACACTCCCACTCTTGATTATCTCCATATCCAATCTTACATTTCCCATCAATTCACTTCCTAAATATTTGAAGTGCTCTGCTACTTCCAGATCAATGTTAACAATCCCTTTTCCTTCTTTCTGTCCTCTTGTCATTAACATTGTCTGACTTTCCTGTACGCTGATTTTCATTTTCCGTTTCTCAACATCCAGCTGTCCTTGGACCACATTCTCATTGTCTCCCCAAATCAGAACATGCAGTGGTAACAATTGTCGGGGGTCGTTAACCCATATTTTAAGCCTTCTAGAACAACAGTGAACTTATCTTTGTGGGGCCTGACCTTGGAGTTTGGCCCCCGGTCTGGAGGTGATAAGATAAGGTAGTGACAGACGGAAGTGGCAGCTCCAGGTGTGGACATGTGCTATCTCTTGAGCTCACTGCTGTCACGAGCCTTCACCAAGTTCCTGGGTTTGTAGCCTCGTGGGAGGGGAACTCGTTAAACTTATCTGTTCATTGAAAACAATTCAACTTTGTGGTTTGTTGATCAAGAATCATGTTCTAAGACCACTACGAGTGAACCTTAGCAGTTTTTTTTAATGATATGATGTAAAATTACTGGTTTCTGCAAAATAAATGAGTTATTCTCAGCCCTCTGATGAGTACATATCTTTGCACCTAAATAGTATTGACGTTCCGGAATGTCCTTTGCTGTTTACGTGAAAAGGAGTAACGCCGTTCTGGAACGTCATTTACCAAGATTTGCGTAGTTCCTGTTTTTGGATATCTGGCATGATTCTAATATGTTATTATGCCCTCCATAAATCAGTGATGACTCATGATTAAGAAGGAAAGACACCACCTTTCAGTGCCGAGAGTGCAATGTGGTATTATATGTGTATCCATGTTTTGAAGACTTTCATACAAAAGAGAAGTTCTGAAACGTTGTATTTCAGGGAATTTTGAGCCTAAAACATGTTTTTGGTATGTAAACAGTATGTTTAATTAGAAACGTCAAAAATAAAATGCTAATATTGGTGCTGGTTTGGTCTATACTCTTACTCCTTAAATGTTGTGAAATTGTGACGTTCAGAACATCAATACTCTTTAAAGGGTTAATTTCTTTAAAAATTAAGTTCAGTTTTTGGTAAAATGTCGGCAGTGGTGTATTTTAAAAAAAGTAATTGGCTAGAATTATCTCTTTTCAAGGTGAACTGTGTGTGGAAGTCTTCAAAGCGAGGGATATACGAGGATAGGTAGCTTCAAAAAATATTTAAATTACGTGAAAGGGCATAATTTTGGAAATGAATGAAATATGGTTTCTAAACTCACTGTGCACTGTCGGGATTTAACATTCAAAGGCATATTTGGTTTTATTGTTTTTACTAAGGATATTTTAATGAATTTAGAAAGTTTTAGAGGAATGAATGTCTAATTTTTTTATGGAATCCTAGTAGACTGAGAGGAGCTCTTGCCTGGTATGTTGATGAACGTATCGACTATGTGGAAACGTTTGGTGATTGTGTACCCTTCAATTTACTGGGTCATGCAAAAAATAACCTGAAAGAAATTACATGTGGCGACAGTAGAACCACTAATGCAAGTGGCATTCTCATGTGTAGTGGTACATTACAGAAAGAGCAGATGCAGTATATTGGTAAACAATCAAACTGCGGTAGGTATGGCGCCTATAGATCTGAATGTCACTCTCACATTCAGTTTTCACTAATCCACTTGGTCCATTTGAACGATAATCTCATCTTATTTTGCAAGCCACCTTGTCATTCCCTGAACCAGCAGCAAGAAAGTCGACATTTTGAAACTAAATCAAAGAATTAAAGAAGGCTGGGAATAAACTGAATTACATCTACAATTATTCTACTCAATGTGCTGGTCCGTAACAGTTCAATACATGGTCAAGAGAAGCCGCAGGTTTACCGACAATGATGTGAATAAAATTCAGATTTCTCAGGGCCCTTCGTCAATGGTTCGCTAGCAAACTGAACGATTTCTTGGGGCCCGTCTTCAACGGTTCGCTAGCGACCTGAGATATATCTCGGGGCCTGTCGTCGTCGGTTCGCTAGCAAACTGAGAGATTTCTCAGGGCCCATCATCAATGGTTCACTAGCAAACTGAGAGATTTCTCGGGGCCCGTCTATGACGGTTTGCTACCGAACTGAGAGATTAAGAAATTAAGAAACTTCTCCAAGATAAACAAAGAACACTACAATCTTAAGATCAACCAATGAACAATAGGAAGGGAGATTTCAGATGAAGAAATAAGACTGCGATACAACAGAATAAACAATACAATAATTAAAAGTTTTTTGTTTAGAATTGCCTAAAGTGGGCAAATGAAGGCGTTAAAATGTAAATAAATCATTAAATTTGTGCAGGTTTGTGAGAGCCTCCTTGGTAGGGCAATCCACATTTATATGAAAAGTTTGTCCGAGGTTATAATGTTTAAGAGTGTTGTGTGTTCCAGAGGACGAAGAGGAGGAGTTTGACGAGTCGGTGGCGTCGCAGAAGAATGAGCTGCAGAACGTGATCAAGACGCTGTCAGCGCGGCTGGAGGACCTTCAGACCTGCAGCGACCTTATAGTGAAGCACGGCGCCGCTCTGCAGAGGTCGCTGTCCGAGCTAGAGTCCCTGGACTCGGCCATGGACATGTCCACCAAACTCAAGTCTGTCAACGAGCGTGCCACCCTCTTCCGTATCACCTCCAACGCCATGATCAATGTGAGTCCATGTCTACGGGTCAGCTCTTTAATTAAAATTATGCATTTGATGTAAAATGTGGTTCAGAAAAAATACCTTACAAAGATTATTATTTCATTCATCGTATGGCTTTTAGTGCCGGGAGTGTGCGAGGACATGTTTGGCTTGCTTGAGTCTGTAGCTACTTTCAGCGGATACCCTTAGGGTGAGCTACAATTTCCGTTCAATTTCAAGTAGTTCCAACTTTCTCTACCAGATGTCAATGATACCTAGTGGCAAACGTTGGAACTTTGATAGAGCGTTCTGACGAAATCTAACCTAACAATTTAGCTTCACACAAGTTTAGTCTGTGGAAGGATCTTCTACATGCCATAAATCTATGACATGGGACCATCGGCTTTACGTCTTCTCCGAAGGAAGGCATACTGAAGGATTTTTAATGCTCTTAATAAATCTGACTTATACTATCTTGGGCACAGCAGTTCAGCATGCTACCAACTACGCCACCTACCTTGCTCTCACACAATTCAAAAATGTTAAATAGTATCATTAGAGTCTGGGATTTTTGGTTTTAACGATATCCGCAAAATATTTCAGCAAACATATATAATATTATGCTATCACAACGATATATTTACCCCAAATATGCCATTTTCTTCTATATTGAAGCTGCGAAACACTGCAAAGTTATTTTGCGAAATGTGTTATTTTCACCCTAAAATGCTAAATATCAACAAAATGTTGGTAATCAGATATTTTTAAAATATTTTCTTTAAACGTAATTGAAATAGTTGATAGAAATTGAGAAATCTGAAAGATATGGGATAACTAAGTCCCTTCTCCAGCTTGATTGGTTGAAGACCTGATCATGGAAACAATGTTCTGCTTGTATTTGGGGACAACATAAGTCTCACGAGTTAGTGACTCAGGTATTCATGGAGAATATTTGTTTAAGGTTAGGTATTAAACATTACAAATTTAATTAATTTGAGTTTTAGTTCTTAAAAAAAAAAAAACTAGAATAATTTGTTAGTTATTCCACCAAATGCTTCTATACTGTTCAATCCGTGCAGCATACACACAGTTATTAAGCACACTCAGACCTCACTTATTTATTTCACCACTTTGAAGCCTTTTATATTACCATAAGTCAGGGTTCCTAAGTATCAGAGGTCTCTAGTTCTGGCATTGTTAAACACACAAAAATAAACAAATTTATGAAATTTCAGACTTGGCTTGATGACAGTGGAAAGTATCAGCAACTGGGTCCAGCAATCCCCGGTTGCCCGGATAAGGGTCAACTGTTATGAACCCATCGGCGAGTGGCAGTTGTTTCATTTGAGGGGCTTAGACATCGTGGTCGTAACTGTGCTATTGTGGCAGCTGTAGTAGTGTGTACATTTGTAATTTAAAACTGCTTTGGTGGCGTAGTTGGTAGCATGCTGAACTGCTATGTCCCAGATCGTGGGTTCAAACCCTGCCGAAGTTGTCGGATTTTTAAGAGCGTTAAAATCCTTCAGTATGCCTTCCTTCGGAGGGGAAGTAAAGCCTGCGGTCCCATCTCATAGATTTATGGCATCTAAAAGAACCTACCACTAACTACAATTGTGTGAAGCTAACTTTGTAGTTTATTTGGTTAGAAACGCTTTATCAAGATCCAACGTTCGCCGCTTGGTGTCGCAACAGTGGCATCTGGTAGCCAATGTTGGAACTACTTGAAATTGAACTTGAAAGGAGCCCTCGGGCATTCAAGTAAAATACCCTGCTATTCAATTCAAACATAGTATTTGTAATTTAGGCGAGGATTGGAAAGGAGACGGCCTCGGCTTTCAATTAGGAACCATCCCGGCATTAACCTGGTGTAGAAATGGGGAAACCACCAGGATTGCTGAGGTAGGAATCAAACCCGCCTCTTCTCTGTTATATATTGGGTTCGATTCTTTCTCTTAAATCTGCTGCGTTCTTTGTTGGTTGTACCATTAGTGATTTCTGTTTATCTTGAGAGTGTTGTATGTATGGGCGTCAGGGGGTTAAGGTTTGAGCTTTGTGCCTCGTTACGTAATTTATATGATACTTTTCAGGTTGACGGAGTCTGCATAAACTGTATCCTGGCGATGTATTTAATTTGATTTTTTTTTTATTTTTTTTTTTATATTAAATGTAAAGAAGAGTGGATGAGGTAGCTGTGGAGATGATAAAAGCAGCAGGACCAGTAGGGATGCAGTGGTTGTACAGATTATTTCGAGTGATATGGAAGAACAAGGAAGTACCAGAAGACTGGGGTAAAAGGCTAATAATTCCAGTATTCAAGAAAGGAGATAAGAAAGAATGTAACAACTACTGAGGAATCACCCTCATCCCGCATGTAGCAAAGATATTTGAAAGGATACTTGAGGGTAGACTGAGGATGAAAGTGGAAAAGGAAATGGAGGAAGAACAACATGGATTTAGAAAAGACAGAGCAACTTTTGAACTAATGTTTACCATAAGAAACATGATGGAGAAAAGGTGGGAATTCAGGAAGGATTTAGTGATGACATTTATAGACATTGAAAAGGCATATGACAGTGTACCAAGACAACTGGTTTGGGATGCATTGATAAAGAAGAAAGTAGACAGAGCAGAAGTGGAAATGATAAAATCTATGTATAGGAAGTGTATAAGTAGTGTGAAGACCGGGGTTGGGCAAACAAACTGGTTTAATGTAGAAACAGGACTCCGACAAGGGAGTGTATTGTCCCCTATACTTTTCATCACTGTCATGGATGAAATCCATAAGCGAGTGAAACAGAAAATGGGAGGTAAAGAGACTAAGGCCTTACTCTATGCTGATGACATAGTAATATGGGGAGAAGATGAAACAGAAGTACAGGAACAAGTCGATGTATGGAACCAGGAGATAGAAGAGTATGGAATGAAAATAAGTGTGGAGAAGAGTAAGACAGTAGCGATGACGAGAAATAAGAGAGATGTTAGGGGTAATATTGAAGTAAATGGGAAAACATTTGAAGTTGTGAAAAGTTTTAAATATTTAGAGAGTATAATCACAGAAGGTGGAAAGATAAGTGAGGAAATTGGTATGAGAATCCAGCAAGCAAATAGGTTTTACCAGTGTGTCAGAGGTATGTTGTGGAACCAGGATGTTCCAGAGAAGTGTATGAAAGTCATGTACTCAACATATTACACACCTATATTGACATATGCAGCAGGCACATGGACAACAACAAAACGGGATGAAAGCAGAGTCCAGGCAGCCGAGATGAAGTTTCTTAGAGGAATAATTGGAAAGACAGGAAGAGACAAAATCAGAAACACAGAAATTAGAGAAAGAACGGGATTCCCAAAGCTACAAGACAAGATAGAGATCAGTAAGCTGATGTGAATGGGTGAAGACAGAGTCCCAAAGCGAGTATTTACAGAGAAAGTAACAGGAAAGAGGCAATGGGGAAGGCCTAGGAAGAGGTGGATGGATACAGTGAGGGAGAGCATAGAGAAGAGAGGGGTAAAAGTAATGATATACTAGAAGAAGGAAGAGAGTGGTGGAGAGACAGAAAATTATGGAGGTCCTTGATTCACACCCTGACCCAGAACACTGGAAATGGGAAATGAAGAAGAAGAAGAAGACATTAAATGTAAATGGGCAACTTAGCTTTAAGTCTCAGCAATTTTTCTAGGTTTGTGCCGTGTCTTGTGTGGGGTTTCGCTTAGACACCAAGCTGGCTCATCAGCAAGCTCTTGGTGTGCCCACCCGGACAGCCAGC
The DNA here is from genome assembly GCA_946902985.2 of Meconema thalassinum. Classification (NCBI taxonomy): domain Eukaryota; kingdom Metazoa; phylum Arthropoda; class Insecta; order Orthoptera; family Tettigoniidae; genus Meconema; species Meconema thalassinum. The sequence continues at coordinate 187,615,927 of OX336388.2, read as the reverse complement.
TTGGTGTTTAAGCGAAACCCCACACAAGACACTGCACAAACCTAGAAAAATTGCTGAGGTTTTAATACACAGGCCATGAAAGCCAATATACCATCGTTTTAGTTTTAAGTGTTATTTGTAAATGTATCTTCTCCTTTGTTGGTATGACTGAACAACATTTCATTCCTTAGCTTACCATCCTTAATTCAAAGAAAATACAATTAATTAATTAATTTATTTATTGCCACAACAGGGCAGTGCCCCCAATTACAGTAGTAAACAATTGTTTACACATAGATAATACATGAAAATACACTAAAATACAACATAAAAATACATCAGAATACAAAATAAAAATTAAAAATTATAAATTGAAAAATAAAATTAAAAAGGAAAAAGAAATTGTTAACAAGAAATATCCCCAAGTTCAAGTCGCAATAACAGTAAATGAATCATGATTTTTAATATTTGGTCACATAATGTAAAACTAGATTCATATATTTAGGTACTAATACAATAGCAATGAAATATGGTAAGAGAGTGAAACCTAAATTTAATAGCAGCTAAATTTAATATCTTTGTTATAGTGAATCATTTGACAGCTAAAACTAAGTGTAATTTTCTTCTATAATTAAGCAAGGACTTTCCAAAATTCAAATTGTTGTCAGCTGAGAGCCTGTTGTAAGTACAGCACATATTCAATATAGGTGCATTTTTATGGAAATTTGTATTAGATTTCTTAACTATTAGGAATTCTCGTTTTCTGAGACATTTCTTTCTCACGTTGAAATTTATTTGCCCTAATGTTTCACTCGTGTCTGAGATCATCATCATCATATTGCACAGTTTCCAGCCACTGGCCGGGTCTGTTTGGAACACAAGCCTCTCCAATGTCTTCTGTCTTCCCACCATCTCTCAGCATCCACCCTTCTCCTCTCTTCTTTCTTCCACCCCCTTCAGCCACCTTTCTCTCGGTCTCTTTCCTTCCCACTTCGTCTCGTGTATCCTCCTGGGTATCCTCTTCTCCTCCATTCGTTTTACATGTCCATACCATCTAAGTCTAGATTTCTCTATACCATCCTGTAATGGTTCCTCCTTCATTAATTCTCTGGTCCTCTCATTTCTTATTCTGTCCATTTTTGTAGCTCCAATACTGCTTCTCAAGAACCTCATCTCACTGGCCTGTATTTTGCTCTTCTTCCTTCCTTTCATATCCCAGGTCTCCAAGGCATTCGTAGGATATATGATTTTTTTGCTGTTCTGAGGGACATCCTTGCTCCATAACATGCTTCTCACACTCCTCCGGAATGCTTCTGCCTGTCTCTCCCGCTCATTTATTTCTCTATCGTTTCTTCCATTATCTTGTATCAGGCTTCCCAGATACATGAAACTCTCCACTTTCTTCAGCTGTTCCCCACCAATTGTTATTCCCATTGTGGTTCTTTCCTTCTTCCTTGTTGTGATCACCATCTCACTCTTATTTATGCTAAATTTCATCTCATATCCTTGTATTATTTCTTCCCACACGTTCAACTGTTCCTGTACCTCCTCCTTGTTTCCCCAAATCATCTGCAAACAGCATTGCTTTCATCTTTCCTTCCCCAATTACTTGTGCCACTCGGGTCATTATGTCATCCATCACCACAATGAAAAGTAACGGTGACAGTGCACGTCCTTGTTTCAGGCCGTTTCTCAGTTCCAACCAGTCCGATCTCTCTCCTCCCACTTTCACACAGCTCGTGCTTCCCTTGTACATCTCCTTTATCCTCCTTATAGTCCATTTTTCTACTCCTCTATCCTCCAGGGACTTCCATATGTTGTTTCTGCATACACTGTCATATGCTTTCTCAATGTCCAGGAAGGCCATCAGTAGATCTGTTCCATACTCATAGTGCTGTTCTTGTAACTGCCTTACAGCAAAAATGAAATCCACTGTGGACTTTCCTGCCCTGAAGCCATGTTGTTCTTCCCTCATCCCTCCTTCTACCCTTGCCCTAATTCTCCTTTCCAAAACTTTCTCAAACATCTTTGCACAATGACTCATCAGTGTTATATTCCGATAGTTTCTGCATTCTGTTCTACTACCTTTCTTGAAGATTGGGACAATTATTCCCTTTTTCCAGTCCTCTGGGGTCTTTCTTTCCTTCCATGCTGTCTTCATCACTCGGTACAACCATTGTATCCCCACCTCTCCTGCTGCTGAGATACCATTGATAATTTTATATAAATATTTCTGCTGAGCAATAATCCTGCATGTTGAAAGTTTAGTCATTTGTAATTCTGACAAGTTTGAGTAAGGAATTCTACATCGGATGGCTGATACTGTGTACTTCTTGTAATATAGGAAGCGTAACAGTTTCTTTTGCATCCTTTCTATGTGATTTATATGTGACTCATACATTGGACACCAGACTACTGCATTAAACTCCAGTTTACTTCTCACATATGCATTGAAGAGCGTAATGATTGTCTTTGCATTCTTCAACTCCTTGGTATTTCTAAAAATAAAGCCCAGAGTTCTTAGTACATCATTCACTACCTTATCAGTATGATATTTGAAATTCAAATCATGATTTATATGCAACCCTAGATCCTTGACCGCATTCAGTCTAGTTAGAAGATTTCCATCCATTCTGTAGCTAGATTCCAAACGTCTTTTCCGACTGAAGGTGATGAAATTACATTTTTTTATATCAAACAATAAGTCATTGTCTAGACTCCATTTGTGAATGTTGTCTACATCATTTTGCAATTTCTGGACATCCTGCTAATTTTTAATAACGCTGTACACTTTTAGATCATCAGCATACAGGATACCATTTGATTATTTGATAGAAATGGGAAGCTCATTTATAAAAATCACAAAAAATAATGGCCCCTAATTTGAGCATTGTGGCACGCGAGACTTAGCAATGTAGGTGTGGGAATTAGATTCACCATAGGACACATACTGTTTGTTAAGTAAGATGCCACTAATTCTACATTTGATTCGAGAATCCTAAGGCTGATAATTTCCGTAATAATATACCATGATTAATATTGTCAAAGGCTTTTGAAAAATCAGTGTAGATGGCATCAACTTGATATCTAGAATCTAATGCATTCGAGACAAACTGTACAAAGTTACACAGGTTTGTAGTAGTAGATCAGTTTGGAACGAAGCCATGTTGAAAATTACGTATATATGGCTTTACATGATTGAGAATTCTATAGTGGCTTTGGTGGCGTAGTTGGTATCATGCTGAGCTTCTATGCCCAAGATTGTGGGTTCAACCCCGGCCGAAGTTGTCGAATTGAGAGTGTTAAAAATTCCTCACTATGCCTTCCTTCAGAGTGGAAGTAAAGCCAGTGGTCCCATGTCATAGATTTATGGCATGTTAAAGAACCTTCCACTAATTACACCTGTGTGAAGCTAAATTATAGGTTAAACATTTGACAAACGCTCTTAGGTTCCAACGTTTGTCGCCAGGAGCTGACTTTGGTGGCATCTGGTAACCAAGTTCTTAGCTAGTAGTTGTTGGTGGTAGTGTTTGGCGGCAATAGTAGGAACTACTTGAAAAAATTCAATGTCTGCAGTCCTTACTTGAATTGAAAACGGATAACACACACTAATACAGCCATCACAATTAACACCGGTTATCAGACAGATTCTTCACACACCCAAAGTACACGCGGCTACATGACCGCGTTGTCGCAGCCCCTAAACTGAGGAACCAACCATCCAACCTGATATATTCACTGTTGAATGGAAATACAACTCCTACTGGTTTAATGTGGATAATGTCACAGTCCAATATGTTGTGAATTTATTAATCCAGGAGAAGACCTGGAAATCTTGACTGTGTGAAAGAATGAAAAAACTCCCATCAAAACTACGAATTAAAACACTGAAGCATCTCCCTGTGTGGTTAAAAAAATGTGTATTATGAAGAGTAAACCAATTAATATGTATTGAATGGGCAGGTCAATTGTATTTTCATTGAATTAACTAATAGTCAATAAGGACCAATTATGGATTTGATTACTCCTGGAGATTACCAGCCTTAGGAAACCAAATCCCGTAATAGCCTCAACTAGGGTCCCATCCATCCCCTGGTTAGTCCAGGCTGCAATCCGTCTCGAACCTTGGGCTTAGCATCCCATGTGGATAAACATCATCATTGACCAACTCCAGTTTCCCGAGTGTGGTATACGAGGCCCCTTCATGTTCTTTCACAATCCTGGCCTCCTCCTTCACCAGATCTGTCAATCGGCCAGCTGGTCTCCTTCCTCCTAAGTCTCTTTCATACTTCCTTTTTGGAGTTTTATTGGTACTCATTCTCTTCTCGTGGCCAAAGCAAATCATTCTAGCCTTCTGGATCTTTTGTAGTATAGAGTCTTCTATCCTCACCGCTTCTCTGATTTTATAATTCCTGGTCTAGTCTTTCCTGGGCTTCTAGATCATAGTACGCAGGAACGTAATTCCTGCTTGGAGTTTCGAGTTGTCCTTCCTGGTTAGTGTGGTGGTTTGTGAGTATTGGTGTGTACATTGTCACCTTAGTTTTGAGGGGCACTTGTTTATCGCAGAGTAGTTGTCTGTCTTGGTGGTTCTAGTGCATTGCTTTGCTGATTTGATTGTTCACTTCACATGTGGCTAGGTTATCTTTGGATACTATACTACCCAAGTATTGAAACTCTGAGACACTGTCCAGCTTTGTGCCATTTAGCATGATTTCTGGCTCGTTACACTATGAAAAATAACATCCGAGATCAAGGACACATAAAACCTGAACAACAAAACAAGACCTAGCAAATCCCCAGAATCAACAACACGAAACCACGTGTCTGCTACCGTAGGATTGGCTGGTTTAAAGTAATTCTTTACCTCACCACTTGACGGTGCCAAAAACATTAAGTTCAAAGTAAGAACCACCGAAGTATAGTTTCCTTCGGGAACATTGGGGTGTGACTAAATTCATCCACTCAGTCTGGTTTCTGGCGAGCCACTGGACTTCCTTCTCTGCGGCTTCATCCTCGACCGTCCGGTTCTTTATTCTTGAGAATACCGCGTTGTTTCAGCTTCCCCAACGGTTGCCCAGTTGAATTCCATTCTCTCTCTCTTTGACTTGGCTGCTGGTTGGTCTCCATTTGCCATGACAATTGAATCGCTCGTTGTTGAAAGGCACTGTCCAATTTTTAAAGTTTTGAGATAAACACAAAAAACTGTTTATCCGCTCTTGTACTGAAATATGAGACGTAGGTTTTGTATGTGGAACGTGAACACAAACGCCTAAATAAAAACACAAAATAGCATTGTTCCGTATACTAACAATTTCATTGACAAAATACGTAACTGGGCTTAGTCCATTTCAACATGGAACGAGCAGAACGTTTGAGCGAGGAATATCATTCACATTCTTATTTTATTTTCTTTATTTCTAAATGAACATAATTATCCGGAAGCCTCAAGAAAAAGGTACAGTAACATGAATGAAATAACTGTTATTTTCTTTGTGTTGAAACTCGCTAACTGCTGGACTAAGTTTCTTTCAACACGAAACGGCTGTGGTAATAGCACAAGCGCTGCCAAGACATGGTTCCATTCAACACCAAAACATGCATCTTGCTTCATAGAAAGCAAAATCGCGGTAAAATGGACTTGTCAAAAATTTGGACTCGGTGCCTTTCAACAACGAGCGATTCAATTGTATGCTGGCTTTAGATTTGTCGTAGACTGACTTTTGTCTCTACTACTTCAGATGAGCCATTTGCTTTACGGATTCAGTTGTAGATCCTGTAGTTTTGACGATGCTTCCAATGTATTGGAACGATTGAAGTTGTTGAGCGTCGATGGAGAGCCTAGCCATAGTTTGGTCTTGTCCCTCAGACGTGCTCGGAGTACCTGGACCTGGCCCAGTCGCAGGGCCGCAAGTGGCAGCGCATGCTGCAGCACGAACGAGACCAGAGGCTACGGCTGGAGGACATGGTGGAGCAACTGGCGAGGCAGCACTCGCACCTGGAGCAGGCGGCCAAGGAACATCAGATACCCCGGGGAGCCAGTGAGTACCACGTTTTCAGATGTGCCAAAATATGATCTGAAAAATATTACACGTGATTAAAATATATATAATATTAGCAAGCCGCCATGTCTTCGCCCAGGAACAGTTACGAATGCATTACGTGATGAGCGCTTTTTTTTTTTTTTCCGATGCCAATGAACCACGACCTATATCCGTTTTCCGTCTCATCATGATGGTTTAAAATCACTGACTGGACTATTAATTATATTATTATGCAGATACATGTGTAACGAATTCTTGTCAGACGTAATTTAAGAATGGTGAGGTGCATGAAACACAAATCCCCCTTCCGTCCAATCTCGACTGTGTATTTTGCGGAACTGAAAGCTCGCAGGTGAAATGAAGAAAAGCAGAGGGGCACTTCTAGGGAAACTCAAAACACAACCTCTCTTCTCTGAAGTCTTAACTCAACACGACTCGACAGTTTGCAGCTGGCTGTAACTGGGGTGATAAGCTCGCCCCTAGCTAGCTCGTAAACTGCCGCCTCAGAAATTGAATGGAGATTGTTGGAAGAAATGAAAATTAAAAATATTTATAGTGGGCGTTGTATTGAGGATAGAGATATGCTTTCGTGGACTTTATTTTGTAGAAGTTTTCATGCTGAATTATTCTTACACTCATAGTATATTGATGTTTTTAACGGTTTGTCCAGCGTAAGCTTAAAAAGCACACGGACGCCAGGTTTTTCTCGACTTTTTCACTGAAACAGTTGCTGCTTGGCTTCCCGTGATCATAAATACATTATTTTCTACAGAAACCTTCCTCGATATATCCTTTACAGAATGGTAAAAAACGCATCAAAATTCATCCAGTGGTTCTCGAGATTGTCCTTGACATCCAAGAATCGGGGATGTTCCACATAAATCTCGATTAAACGTCGCAAACAGCGATCGGTGCTACACGCTTCTTGCTCTGCCCGGCATGTTTCTCCAGGGCGAAACCAAGTCTGCGCATGCGCGATAGGTGGGAAGTGCATTAAACTACGGTAATTACTAACCCGAATGACCTCGTGTAATCGATGATGACCATACATTAACTCTTGTATTTAAGTTAAATGGGATTTAACTCCTCAGCAAAACGTCAATCCAACAATGAGAAATCTTAATCAAAATGAGAATCAAACTTTAAAAATCTATACTGCATCTATAAACTGGTTGCCACGGTGGGTGAGTGGTTATCGTGTTGGACTGCCAATCCCAAGCTTGTAGGTTCCCTCCTGGCCGTGATAAGTGATTTTTGAAAGACTACAGGAATCTAGTTCTCCATGCCATACGTTGTTGGCATGTTAAAGAACACATTTGAATTCAGTAGGCTGTGTTCATTATGGCAAAATTAATCTCTAGATTTTCAGCCAACCCAAAAGTTCCTCCTTTCTCTACTAGAAAGCGCTGAAGTGTGAAGGAGCTTAGATAAAATTCGATTTGCAAGCTGCCCTCTGGGGCCAAATAACAAAGTTTGCACTTGGCACCCGAGGCCATACGATATTATTATTACTATCTATAAACTGAAGTTATTAAAACTATTTTTTGTGGAATGGATTCTGTAAAATAACTGAATCAATTTGAGTAGATATAAAATTCATGAAAAGAAATAATTAATTTTCGCATATGGAAATAGCGTGAAAAACCATCCACCAAATTATAAGAGAAATTGATTTGTTAAACCGAGAATTTAAAAAAAATATAAATGTTATCAGTAAGTCTTCTCATTATAACCAAATTTTCCTTTTGTGTCGATACGGGACCAGCAATAGTAACAAGGTGGAAGATAATAAACAATGAAAGGGATTCTCAAAGAAAAAAGTTAAATAGTTGTTAAATCGAAACTTGTGCAAATACCAGAGTCAGTCAAAATCCTTGAATGAAAGGAGCTAAAACTCTTGGTTAATAAGGGTAAAGATTCTTGAGTGAAACTGCATTTTTCACACTGCTTTATTAAGTCGGCAATAATTAGTTATATACGAACCATTTCAACTCGACCATCTTGCGACATTCCAAACCTTGTTAATTGTTTCAGATATGACTAGGCAGAAAACAGTTCTATTTTGGAACTTGGTCAATAAATATTATGAAAGAACTATCTAATATTTTCAAATTTAGTTTATTTGTTAATTGTCTAAAAATTCTATTCTTTCGCATAAAAATTCTATTCCTTCGCGAATAACAACAAAAAAGATGCTAAATTCGCTTGTCATAATTTTTTTTTGGAATTTTTCTTGCGAGTGTTCCGCGAGCTGAAAAGTGTAATTACATTTTTTGTATGTGAAACAAGTTCTAAACCAATGTTAATGTGCTTTAATATTTTTTTCGTGTTTTTGCGAGTCGCGAATTCTGTCTCGAACAATTACATATTGATCAAGACGGATTAATATCAATTTATGTAAATGTGTGTTAACTCTCTGCCCGTTTCTCGCATCCTGGATAATCCTCGAATTACTTTATTTGATTAGTAACGTTATTAGTGTGGATGAAAAGCCTCCGTGGCTTAGGCGGCAGCACGCCGGCCTCTCACCGCTGGACCCGTGGTTCAAATCCCGGTCACTCCATGTGAGATCTGTGCTGGACAAAACGGAGGCAGACAGGTTTTTCTCCGGGTACTCCGGTTTTCCCTGTCAAAATTTCATTCCAGCAACACTCTCCACTATCATTTCATTTCATCTGTCATGCATTAAATCATTGCCCCAGAGGAGTGCGTCTGGCCTCGGCAGCCGGCACAGTTCATATCCTCGCCGCTAGATGGGGGCTTCATTCACACCATTCCTGGCCCGGTCGGAGACTGGAAGCAGGCTGTGGATTTTCATTTCATTAGTGTGGATGAGTTCAGTGTAGAGATGGTGAGAGCAGCAGGAGAGGTGGGGATACAATGGTTGTACCGAGTGATGAAGACAGCATGGAAGGAAAGTAAGACCCCAGAGGACTGGAGAAAGGGAATAATTGTCCCTATCTTCAAGAAAGGTAGTAGAACAGAATGCCGAAACCATCGGGGAATAACACTGATGTGTCATTGTGCAAAGATGTTTGAGAAAGTTTTGGAAAAGAGAATTAGGACAAGCATAGAAGGAGGGGTGAGGGAAGAACAACATGGCTTCAGAGCAGGATTTGATTTTTGCTGTAAGGCAGTTGCAAGAACAGCACTATCAGTATGGAAAAGATCTACTGATGGTCTTCCTGGACATTGAGAAAGCAAATGACAGTGTATGGAAACAAAGTATGGAAGTCCCTGGAGGAAAGAGGAGTAGAAAAATGGACTATACGGAGGATAAAGGAGATGTACAAGGGAAGCGTGAGCTGTGTGAAAGTGGGAGGAGAGAGATCGGACTGGTTGGAACAGAGAAATGGCCTAAAACAAGGAAGTGAACTGTAACCGTTACTTTTCATTGTGGTGATGGATAACATAATGACCCGAGAGGCACAAGTAATTGGGGAAGGAAAGATGAAAGCAATGCTGTTTGCAGATGATTTGGGGAAACAAGGAGGAGGAAGTTGGACGTGTGGAAAGGAATAATACAAGGATATGGGATGAAATTTAGCATAAATAGAGTGAGATGGTGATCACAACAAGGAAGAAGGAAAGAACCACAACGGGAATAACAATTGGTGGGGAACAGCTGAAGAAAGTGGAAAGTTTCAAGTATCTGGGAAGCCTGATACAAGATAATGGAAGAAACAATAGAGAAATAAATGAGCAGGGGAGACAGGCAGAAGCATGATATGGAGCAAGGGTGTCCCTCAGAACAGCAAAAAGGTCATATATCGGACGTACTATGTCCCTATCCTGACGTATGCCTCGGAGACCTGGGTTATGAAAGGAAGGGAGAAGATCAAAATACAGGCCAGTGAGATGAGATTCTTGAGAAGCAGTATTGGAGCTACAAAGATGGACAGAATAAGAAATGAGAGGACCAGAGAATTAATGAAGGAGGAACCATTACAGGATGGTATAGAGAAATCTAGACTTAGACGGTATGGACATGTAAAACGAATGGAGGAGAAGAGAATACCCAGCAGATACTAGAAACGAAGTGGAAAGCTAAGAGAACGAGAGACAGGTGGCCGAAGGGGGTGGAGAAAGCGTGAAGAAGAGGAGACGACTGGACAAGGGTGGAGGCTGAGAGATGGTGGGATGACACAAGACGTTGGAGAGGCTTGTGTTCCAAACAGACCCGGCCAGTGGCTGGAAACTGTGCAAGATGATTAGTCCCCCAACCCTGCTTTCTATTAAATTTTCTTGGCATCATGCCATCTGTTAAATTGACTGCGAGGGGTTCACTGTTCAAATCCTCCTCATGCCAGGGTAACGTGCCTCCCCTGCCCCTCGAGCATACTCTATTTGTTGTGACTTGTCAAAAACCAATTACTCGAGAAATAATTTGGCGTTATTAAATGGTCTTGATTATTGTCCTTCCACTACCAGTTTCCGCACAGCAAGCATTGTGGCTCGATTCTAGCGGTCGGAAGTTTAACAACGGTGAACGACCACAATCCCCCACCAGCAGCTCCTGTCATATGTGGGCGAGTGCAGTAGCTTTCATCGTGATTCTGTTCTCACACTGCTCATTTGCTGTTGCCTGATTGGTCACGGCCAGTGTGAGAACAGGTATGAAGGTTGCTGAGGCTCGCAGACATCTTGATAGTTTAGTTACTGAAAGCTCAATTGGCTACGTTATATACCTGCTTACGATAGGTCACAACTGCTTTACTAGAACTTTCCCATTTGAGCTGGGCTAAGTTTTGTGATGGACTTATTCTCTTGGAAGAATGGGTCTGACCTTTTACAGACAGTCTTGCAACAAGGGGGTTTGCTGGCGTAGTGGGTTCAATTCCTGCAGGAGAGATTTTCTAGACAAATTATCACTTGTAGTTTGTGTTCCTCCCATGGCTCACTATTGGGAGGTTAACGGTTACATAAAACTATAAACTTTCTTTGAAATCCCCCTTTCCAGAGAGCGACATTGGTACTGTAGGTACTGTACCATTATTATCATGGTCATAATGTTAAGTGTTGCAGCGCTATTTCCGATTTGCTTGGATTTATAGCGTGCGCTGGCCGGTCATATGTTCCGCTGTTGTTGACGCGAGGATACGGTACAATCCGAGTCTATCCGAGATCACTCGAAGGGAGACTTCGGGTACTGTGTCTTCACAGCACATGACAAGTATTGATCTGATGAATCGAGCGATAACCATGAGATTATTAAAGCTTATAAAGTAGAAATGAGAACTATTTACATACTTTGAAGTATTATGGAATGTTAATTAGCATAGCATGAAAGGAATTATGATATATTTCCATGTCATTGAGCTCCCTGGAACATATAAATTATATAAGTCATAGAAAGAGATTATGAATTGTCAAGTCAGATGGCGCTGATGTAACAACAGTCGAGCAGTCTTGAAACCTTCACCGCTGGAGAGAAGGCAGAACATATTTTGCTTCTCGCGGGTGCACTACAACACTTTCACTTGTGTATTGAGTAGATACAGTGCGTATCGGGAGTGTGAAGTTCGCTTATAACATGTACAACACTTATAAAATGAAGAGAGTCTAGTGGCGAACGGAACTCTAACAATATTCCACACACACATTTGTGGATATTTTACGCAGTACGGTATGTTAGAACTTGTAGTTCTTATAAGCAAGTCATATTTCGTTCAGGTATGAACTCAGACTTTGCTATGTTAAACGAGAACAATAAGCACTGTAAACCATGCTATATCTTACAGCAGTGGAGTGCTTTTTAATGCAACTGTATGAATCTAGTAACCAAGTTACTACTTTTGAACTTTGAACATTATTTCTCTGACTTACAGTGCCGTTAATTAACCGGATGTCAGGAGGAAAATTTAAAATGTGCTGTAATATGAGAAATATGGCAGGTTAGACACAGCAGACATGAGTATCACAGTGCAAGTAAGGCAGCGAACATTCTCTGTGAAACCGGCATAGCTTCACGCGTTTTCCAGTGCCGCACAGCACAGCTGACCAGTGCTAGGTATGACTTTTCGTGAGGCTATTGAACTTTCAACCTGGTTCGACATGAGTGCCGTTATACTACGTTGGGACGGACGTTTCTCTGGAGTGAGATGTACTTTGCGTGGTGAGGGAGCTGACCGTTCGTGCGGGATGGGAGGTATCCTGATGACCAAACGGAACGAGTGGAGTGGAGACTGGGATTCCGGGATTCGGTGCCCGATGACCTGGAGAATATCATCACCATGTATAAGAGAGGAAACTATATGAAGGGCAAATCATTGCTTTTCCAACATCTTCGAGAAGTCACAAGGTACAGAAACCAGTCCCATTATCGTAGTAGAGCATTGACATTCTAATGCTATTTTTGCTGCCATTTTGGTGTATTTTTGAGTAGTATGTCGAAAGATAAGAGTTTAGGCATGATGTCATTGTCATGACTGATTCTATCCTAGACAGGGTTTTGATCCTAGTAAAGGATGCACCCATTTGTAAATTGTATTGTTGTGTTATTTCATATTAATAGTAAATTCAAGTCAATTAAATAGGAAACTTCTTTAACGTAAAGAAGAGGAACCACTAGACAAAGATTTTATTCTGCGAAGTTATTTGATGGTGTTCAGAACATTTCGTTAATGTCTATTTTCGACATTTTGCTCTTTTGTAGACTCTAACTCGAGCTACACTTCTAGTTCAACTCTGAAACAGTTATACACTCGAGAGCTGTGTTTTGAAGCTTAAGAATGATTTTTATAGATAGTTGAAAGCTTGTTGAAGCTCTTCTTAGTGAAGATGGCAGATCCTTTGCTTTCACTTGGGACTATATTTTGTTATTTTGAGAGATGACACTTATAGGGTTTCTAACCGATCAATAGCGTGCTAATAGTTATGATTACCTAGTACAGTGGTGTAGGACACTATTCGTTGTTCTAGAACACATTCGGATAGATCAGTTCCAATACTTAGCTTGATCCAGTTTACTTCTTCGTTTGAATTTAAATATTTTTGATACATGATAGCCATGCTTATTCAGGCATCGTTGATATCCATTCTAGATGGAATTACTACACGTAACTTTTGTAGTCTTATGAGTAGTGAATACTTGGATAAAACATTCAACATATATATTTATTCATGTTAATCCCAGGTTATATAAATGTGGAGGCAGATCCTTTGCCAGAACTGTGATTGTAATTAAGCTTATTGTCAGCACAGTTTTTGATTCTTATGGATGAATAGATATAGGAATGAAACCAGGTTCTTATGATTGATCATACAGTAAAATGTAACGAAAACTGTATAATTCTATCAATGCAATTCTAAATGCGAATAACAGCTGTAAATTAGATACTAATAGTGAAACATCGTCGTTCACCAGTAAGGGTGATTATTAATGGCATTGATTAATGATAATGCAATGTTTAAGGTTACAAATAAATGCTCAGTGCAGTACAATATGTAAGAATGAAGCCATGTAGAAAGGAATATTCTAAGTTATAATGTGAATTACAATCCATGTGGATGGATTGATGAAGTTAAGTGACTCAATTGCTTTAGACAGAATTTCAGGGAAATTCCATGTGAAATATCTGTTGTATAGAACTGTGCATTTCAATGCATGGATGGTTAAATTATTTTTGGAGGATCTACCGTATATACTCGAATACCACCCACACATTTTTAAACAAATTCGGACGTGAAAAATTGGGGTGCGGGTCTTATTTGAGTCATCCAAATTTGAAAGATCTAAATTGCCCGCAGCGCGCGCGATATCGGGTGTTGCGAGTATCCGCTAGATGGTGCTAGCCTTCTTCCGGCTATAACTTTGTTTTACCGTATGCATGCGGCGTCATACAGTCACACGCACGTTCTCCGAGTGTAAATTGAATGCTACGAAACGTTTGCGGTCATTTACTGTGAGTGAGAAATTGAAAGTTGCGAGGGAAGCTGAAGTTATTGAAAATCGTGCCTGGTAGGAAATATGATATTGACGAGTCATGTATTCGTGATTGGCCGGGATGACGTCTATGCTGCGCGAACCACCCGTTCAAAGCAGCCTTGAAACAGCTGTATACGGAGCGGATGGCAGCCGATAAGCACGCACCGACTCCAACTGGTCGTATTCAGCGCCCGAAAGTTCAGCTGCTGTGTTCGTGGATTTTGACGGCATGGAATCGAATCTCTGGAGATCTCATACGAAGAGCTTCAAGAAATGTAGTATTTCGAATGCTATGGGTGGCTGTGATGACGACATTTAGTGGGAAAGTGATGGTGATAAAAGTTCCGAAGTTGGTACTTCTGATGACGATGAATGAAGTGTTTGTGTACTTGATGTGTGTTATCTTAGGAAGACTTCAAAACTGTTGGAAACTATTTTGGATAAATGCTATTCTGTTTATTTAGTTAAGATAGTAAATAATTTTGAGTAAAAATTCTTTTTTTTAAATTTTGTTCTTCAAAATCAGGGTGCTGGTCTTATTCGGGGGCGGGTCGTATTCGAGTAAATACGGTAATAATCCTAGTCACACTACAAGGCTAATTAGGCAATATACTCAATCCAGCCTATTGACTTGGAGATGATACTTGGTTTTAGGTAGTAGTTTAAAATCTACATAGCTTTATTGCTTGGTCAGATAAAACCTGACGTAACTTTGAGCATATATGAGAATACTATTGTTGAATGAGACACTATTGGAGTGTGTCGGATCTGAGGCTTGCGAAGACACTAAATAAAGTGTTATACGAATACTGTAAATATGTAATAAATGTATATAAGAGTATAATTTTGTGTATAGGCAGATGAAGCCTATAAACGTGAAATTTCTAAAATACGGATCCTACACAATTATCGTCGTTTTACAACATTTTGGATCTATGTTAATATTTTATATACATGTCTATGATAAAATGCAGTCTCTACCAGTGATGACTGGGACTTGCATTTGTATTGCTTCAGTTTGAAGTATTTGCATTTTTGCTATTCTTGATCATTTGATATAGTGACTCGTGTTCTTTGAGCTACCTTTCTTCGTTGGCCATGGTTTTTCTTAACTTTGCCTCGGTTAAGTATTCCTGTTCCCTATTATCCCCGTCTCTTGTTGGTAGGATCTGGGGGTTTTCTAGCCGGGGTTTTCAGATTCTATGATCCAGTTACCATCGAAGGATTTCAACAAGTTGATGATGGGTAATTTCGGGTACAGTACCAAGACGAGGTACTCCATATGGTTTTGTTGATTGGCATTTCTCGGGGTGTTGCAGATGCGGCGCTGGCGTCCCCTTCGGACGATGACGAGGAGAACGAGTTCTACGACGCGCAGGAGGAGAGCAATGCCGACTCGGAATCAAACTTCATCCTCAAGATCCCCCTGGGACACAGGCGGACGTCCTCTGGGCTCAGCATGGGCTCACAGGTGATGTGTGTAATAATTATGTTACGTACAGTGGCCAAACCTTGACATGAGGATATTGCACACATAGTGGGCGACCATGGGACACCAGCTGAGTCCACTTATTTGTGCCTTCAACCTCCCTTGATCAACTCTGTCTTCTTTGACCCCAATGATATTAGGGTATGTGAGACTTAGGGTGTCTTCCATTGGCCCTGGTCTCATCTTTCCTGATACCCTCATTCGTCGGGGGGTCAGACCTCTCTCAAGGTAGGGTGTGCTACACCGTCAAGGGCTCACGGCTGCCAAATTGGCCACTCCGAGGGATTCCTGAGCTGGGTCCATTTTCCAGTGAGTTTGGGGTGGGCCCTCTCCTCTTTCTCCTTTCATAACTCTACTTTTTTCAGAGTCCTTCAATCCTCATTTTCGGAAGGTCATTCATTTCCCGCCCCTCTTCTACTGTCGACCACAATATTATGTGCACTCGAGTTTGACGGTTGTTTGTGAAGTAACCAATTGACCTACATAATATCCAATAACATCATCATTTTCGTCGTTCTATTGTATGTTAGGTCATGTAGGTTTGGAATTTTTAATTCATATTTTAATATTTCTTATCGCAGTTGGGACACAAAAAGTGTCCATTTTTAAGCGTGTTTCAACCATGCGACCCATTTAAAATTATCTCAAACACCCGTCATCAGAGCGAATCCAAATTTTAACACAATATACATTGGAATGTTTTATGACTGATTTATTAATTTCAAAATTTTGAGAGTCCAAGAAACTAAGTTACCACTTTTTCTCGGCTCGGGGGGATTAGAATATGTAGTTCTTGGTTGCGTTGTAATCCTTATACATCAAAAGGTTATGCTGTATGACTGTGAAATACGTAAATTAATTCACTTATTTTATATCTGTTTATATTTGTACGCGAAAATAAGGCATGGCTCCGCAGCTAGCCGATACGGCGAATGCTGTACAGCGTTGCCAAGATGGAGCCCATCACTTCCGAGTGAGGATTCGATCCTGCAACCTTGGCCTCAGGCGGCAAGAGCATTGCCGCTGAGCCACGCAGCCAGCCAAGCGTTATTGACTCTAGGCTGCTGGTACTAATATTCGATACAAACCGCAAACCCCCTGGCTCCATTGCCCATGATGGGCCCTAGCCTACCACTATCCACTATCGGGTTCCCTCCTCCATTAATCTTGGTTTTCCTGACTGGGGTGATGTCCGACAGCTACTCAATTGTCCTCACGATGCTGAGTGCAGCCTGTTCCAGCCCTGGGCCTCCGGGTGAGAGGCAGGTGCTCTATCGGCTAATAACATTCATTGTACTGTAATAGGAAATGTTCTCCCCAGTGCCTGCATGCTGCTGCGAGAGTTAGCATCAGTAGTTACGGCTGCCTCTTGTATCAAAACAAACAAACAAACAAACAGTCACCACAGCCATTCCTAACAGATGCTCAAAGTGTTATCCTTGTGTTTGAAGACAGACATCAACACGTCTACACATATTGTCGAAGACTTTCTTGCGGAATGGACTGCACATGATTAATGTTATTCACTTTTAATTTCCTCTATTGGTTTTGGATTAGTTTTGTATACCTGTCTGCTTAGACATTCCTGTTTGTTGAGCTAATTTGCGTTTTGATTTACTTGGACAACCCAGCATTATATCAGAGATTTCATCTAGTTTTTGTCTGTTAAAAGCGTAGGCCTGCCTGCTCCCGGTACATCGTGAACCGGGCCGGTCACACAAAATTTACTTATCAAATCCTGAATGGTTGCACGGTTTGGACACTTGGAATTAGGAAACCGCGCCTGAAATTTTAATTTTACATTTTCTGTAAACCGATCGCCTTCGCGAAAAACTTAATCCACCAAAAACCTCTCTCTTCAGTAGTAAACATTACCGTCTGTGGGATTGACCCTGTCCAGAACACCGTGCTGCCAACTAAAGTGCTGATGCTACCTCTGACAGCAGCTCGTAGTCACTTCGGAGAACATTTCCTGGCGCCCTGTAGCAATATGTATATGTACCCATCACCATTTCTCACAATGTTAACCTGAGCCACATAGTACCACGAAGTTAAGTCTTATGTTGTGTGTTGGTCCCGCAGGTTTCGGATATCCGGATGTCTCGCCACGACGGCCCCGACGAGGCCTCTGGTTCGAGCAGCGAAGTGGACGACTCGACAGAGACCAAGGTCCTCGTCATCAGTTCGTCCAACCCCAAGGAGAGCGGAGAGAGCAACGTAAGTCCAGTAGGGCCAAGGTTAGCCACAAAGCTTGATATCTAATGTAAATGGTCTGAACATGTCCACCGCAATATGTCGGACAGCTCCTTTGAAGCAATTTAAGGACCAGCTGAAGCATCAATTCTGAGAGGATACCGCTTTGGTGCATTACCATCTCGGCTACTACTGATTGTCTTCAAGAAGAATGTCGGAGACCATTCACATTATCAAACTCCACCAAGCCCTCCTCCATCTTGTTCTTAGGACTCCATACCCATGCGAAGGGTGGCGATATAATTGATTATACTTCTGTTAGAGGCAGTGGCTAGGAATATTTCTATAGATACCATCGGCGCAGTGATTCCTACAGATCTTCATTCTTCGAGTTTTCCTTCAAGGATGGGGTCCAGGAGTTTGTATCGTTCACCTCTTATTTATAATTTGCCCGATGCACTGAAGCTTCCTTTCTTTGGTGGCCATCAGTAAGGTTCGGCTGTTTAGAACCTAAAGAAACTAGAAATAAGCAGGCAATTATGGTCTAAAAATACTGAAATATTGCTTTCTCAAAACAAGTGTTAATATTATAGTGATGTTATTTTTATTTTGGGGGGTTTGACGCTTGACGTCGAAACTGGTAATCCTAGTGTATTTATTAATCTCATGTAATTTTTTTCAGGATTAGGGCATAACCCAGCTCTTTTGGGTACATTCGTGTTGACCGACTGAAAGGCACCAAACCTTTGTTATTTTTATTATTACAGTTAACAGTTTAACGTTTTTCTAGGGACCGGTATTTTTTAACCTTAAATGGGGTTTACCTTAAACCGAGGTTTTGATAAGTTTCATCACTAACTGCAGCACTCGCTACACATACAGTGCACTCTCGTTAATGCGCGGTAATTAATGCACAAACTTCCTCAAATTATCCGCACTTATTTTTTGTTAACCCTAGTAAGAACAAAACTATTAGTTAAAATATTGAAATAGGCTTGAACATGCAAAATAATAACACTTGATTGTAGTGTCCTATAAGACATGCTAGGCTAGAGGTAGGCCTATGTGGATTATGCCTACATTAATATTTAACACAAAAAAAAAGAACAGTCATCACGTTTTGTTTCTTAGATCGTTTATTCTAATTTTCGATTGCACATTTCAGAATAAAAAAGAAATATGAGAACGAAAATTCATCTCGTTTTTCTATATAAGTGATAAGTGTGACTAGAGTCACTAGCTTGACTGTGGGAAACTTTCGGGATTTCCGTTGCATCACTCCCGCACTCGATGATATCAACTGGATCTCTGTTTTCCTCACCGTCAAAATTCCGAGCTATTTCTTCTTTGCTTTCATGTCTTAAATCATAATCGTCTTTATCGACTTCTAACTTGACCGTTCAAAATATCGTCGTTACGGAAGTCAGCAAGCGCTTGCTTTTGTACAAGCGTAGTAGCGGTATTTTCTCCCATGACTTGTTGACTGCATCAAGAGAATCAATCACGCTCTCGGTGTAGCGCAAGTTTGTGCCACTAGGCAATAGTCGCTGTTTACAATATGCTGTCCGTGCACCCACCCTTCACAAATCACAGATCAGCAATCTTGAAGTGTGGCTGTTGCCAAAGGGAGAGTAGGTTCCGAGTGAAAGTGCATTCATCTTGTATTGTTTGGGCTTCAAAGATAAAGGAAATCTGTGCTATACCACTCGTGCCAACATGCTCGTATGTTTCGAAGATTGCGCAAGTAGGCCTACTGTTACATCGCAGAGAAACGCAGTTCAGTCTTCTCGAATCTCAATGACTTCGTCTTAATGCATTGCGTCGCATCAGAGCTCGGCCGCATGCAAAGTGGGGAGGCGTGTTAACACGCTGTACATCGTTAGACTTCGGCCGCGGTCGGCTAAGTTCAAGCTCTCTCGTGCATGTAGCGAGGAATCGATATGGAAGATGATGGATTGTATCGATCGCTAAGCGTCTGCGCTCTAAATTCCTTTTCTGCCTTGAATCATCCTTAACTAGCTTATGACGTCTTTTTCATAGGTTCATAATGTCTCATAACCATAACGAATAGAAATAAATATCTGAGAAGTTTAACATTTCCTAACACTAAATGCGGGTTTTGCCGGAATGCGAATTATGTTAAATCATATATAAAATTACATTGCACTTGTGGAATAATTTTCGGGACTTGAAATTTCTTCCGTTAAATCGAGGTCACGCAAAATCGGGGTTATACTGTGATTAATTCTACATTCAAATCTAAAATAATGTTAAAATCGATGCTGATTTCATGAATAGGCCTACTTTAAAAATGTGTTCCTCAAATATTCATCGCAGAATGTTTCAAGAGACTCGCGGAAAGTAGCATATTCTTCACCCGTTCTCGCATTAAAAACTGCGACACAAATCGCATTTCCTGTAAAAGAGAAAGAAAATTCCCTAAGTTAAAAATACTACCAAGTTTAGTACCAATTAAATATTTTCTGATATTCTGCAACAATTGGCAAGTATTTTAATTGTTAGAGCCGCCAATGCACAGAAACCTTGCAGCAGCCAGCGGATACCACCACCACCTACCCTTAAAATATTACCACAATATGACCTTGAAACATTAATATTGATGTTATATAACGACGACTATGAAAATGACGCCAACATACATTTATATGCTCTATAACCATGGTGGCCACTACTCCTGGAGAACCTGGAAATCCTGGAAAACTTCTGGATTTTTATTAGGTCTGGAGAACTCCTGGAAAACCCCTGGAAAATGACAAAAAATTTGAAAACTTCTGGAAAATAGCCACTGTTAATTAATTATAAAAATCTTTCCGACTTAAATCATACTAGGTTATGAACATTCCCGAATGGGAATATGATGTTATTTCCGTTTGATCAGATAAATTATCAATTAATATGATAAAATTGGTCCGGCTAGATCAAACCTAAAATGCCAGCGTTTCGCCCCGGTGTGCCGTTGGGCTCGTCAGTTGGTACAGACACACCTCACCAATACGCATGGCTAGCACATACTGATAAGGCCATCACAAGACACAAAATACAAGTAGTATTGACGTCACGAGTGATGCCAATGTGCTACGGAAGTCAAGCTCCCTTTCATAAAACAAAAACCCCACCTTGGCAATCCAAATAGGTTATGAACATTCCCGAATGGGAATATGATGTTATTTCCGTTTGATCAGATAAATTATCAATTAATATGATAATATTTTTTTTGCATATTTATGCATATTTTGGTTATCTTGGCACAATGCATCATATTTTTCTCCTTTGCCTGTTTAAGTGCATATATCTGCTTGAGAAGGGTGTATATTCTAATTTCGTATGGTTTTGATGTGCTTTTTGTTACTTCCTGTTAAACTGGCTACAGAATTCAATACACAGGGGCAAGGGCCTGCTCAAGATGCAGTAAATTTATGGACAGTTTGGCATAATATCAAGAAAGCTGCCGGGAAAGCATCCTCAGAGGGCAAGTTGGAAGTGCTGAAAACAGGTGGAGGCTCTAGTAACATCAGAAAAGATCCTATTCTAGAAAGAGCTGTTGAACTTATTAAACTTTCCGTAGAAGGACTTAGAAACCCTTACGATGATGACAGTGAATTATCATGACTATTAGAGACGCCAGTTATTGACAGTGATGATGCTGTAGTATTAGCGGATGAATTTGGGCAGAGGGCCACGAGCCCTAACTTCGCCACTATTTCGATTCGGACTCCGAGAGTCTCATGGTTAGTTAGTTGTTGAGGAAATTGCTTTCACCTCCCTTAATTCACCCTGGTATTTGTATAATCTGCTAATTAGTGGTTTGCACCGTCTATGAGGAAGAACCAGATTCCTTTCACTTTACTACCAGTTCACAGTTGGGGTTCAGCTTATGAATGAGCAGGAATTTCCACAAATATTACCTGGACCTATTATCTCAAGTTCCTTAATTCCGACCTTCAGTGAACTGCCAAGCTGCTTACCGACCGCAGCAAACGCGGAGTTATGGCTTCGACGTTGTTAAGTTGCGAAATTTTGTGAAATCATTTGGATCGGATGTGAATTTTTTTCTACCGAAGATAGTATCCTTTATTGTAAAATCTGTGAAACAAATGTAGGGAGTTTCTAGAAAGTTTCAGTGGCTCAACATTTAGAAACCGCCAAATATGGCAAAATGTCATAAAAAAGAAGAAAAAAAAGAAAAACAATTCAGAGCTTGTTAACAAATGCTATTCGTTATCCTACAACCAAACTTAGTGAATTTTCTCAAGGCCCATGTGAAGCCTTAATTGCAGCAAGCATTCCATAGTTGAAACTGGGAGTTATATGTCCGTCTGTTGATATTTTCTTTATATTCATAATAGGAACTCTAAAGAATACGGAGTGATCGTAATTGCCTTAGTTATTTCATAGTGCATATTTATTCATTCGCTTAAGGACTTCCTCTGTACGCAGGATACTCGCAGCGTATTGAGCACCCACACAGATGAACAGGGAAAATGTAACATCCGCATGCTGAGCTGGATGCTGAGATGCTGGCTGGTGTGTAAGATTGCTTGGTGGGTACAGCTAGTATAAAATAAAATGAACACTCCTGAAAAGAGTTATAATGGCAATAGTGATTACGTGTTTATTTACTTATTTTTATATATAATATAATAACCTCTGGCACGCCAGGAAACAGTTGATGATGATGATAATAATTGCGCCGCCTGGAATTGGGCCCTACTTATCTTGTTTGAGAGGTCCGCGTCGCTTTCTGCAAACTCACCGCTAGATGACATGCCCCAACAGAAGAACACCTACAGGAGGAAGGAAGGTGGAGAAGGGGGAAACGCACAGGCTCGTCTACAGACACATCCGATAACTAACAGAACTGTCACCGACGAAATGATGCCACAACAGTTGCTTGAAATTTAAAAGAATATTTACTCAGCAAACAAAGGGGCAAGAAAAATATAATTTAACAAAATCATAAAAAAAGGAAACTCTATGGCCACAACAACCTCTCTCTGGTGATGCATATGGCTTAAGGCCAACATAAGTTATTTACATAAGTAGGCAAGAGACGGCTTAACATGCTTGCTGAGCGAAATGAAAACATTTAATTTAAAATTAAAATAATAACGCCCAAAAGATAGAAAACCAGAATACAGGTATTACCAAATGAGAAAGGGCTTGATAATTTACTAAGGTACGCAATACCGACCCGACATGCAGACATCAAGGCCATGATGAAACGAAAAATTTAAAAATTAAATTAATAAAATAAAATAGGATCAATTAACAAATCCACAATTTTCATGACGGAGAAAAACTCGGGAACACTCACAAAAACACAAAGTTAAACCAACAAGATTAACAAAAAACATACTAAGCTACCACCACAACACGTTTGAGTCTCCCGCTCGACGCCTAGAGAATACACTCTCAAGACCAGAATGCACTCGGGCAAAACAAAAAAACAAACATGGCCACCAAATAGATGACCGCATGTCCAATCGAATTACGGCAAACAATTAGCTTAAAATTAAATTTAAAGTCACCAGAGAGAACAGAAAGGGAGGAAAGAATTACGCCTTAACACCATTAACACGAGGCAATTTAAGCTGCAACGGATCGTAAATCAAATTAATAATAGGGCAATCTCAAAGATTACAAAAAACTAAATAAATAATAATTTACAACGTAAGATAAACTAGAAACGTGTCTCCAGAAGGTACGAAGGAAAACAACCAAATTTACATATTTGGTAACATTAGCAAAACAGAAAAATTAGGCCTACCAGGCGAAACAAAATACAGTATTAAAACATTAATATAAGGCCAATATCGGAGTTCCCATAACAATATATATATATTAAATAATAACGTACCTTAAAAACTTCTCTGTGGAGACACAATAATAATAAAATAATTAACACACAAATTTAAAAAAAATTATAAGGCACTAGATTGCCTCAAAATGGCTAACCCACACATGCGCTGTTTTGTTAACAAGCACTCCCTGTTTGCATCTAGTTGCGATTACTATTTCATACTTCCTCTTCACGGCGAAATGGCAAAAATACAGCCTTAAGAGCACAGACATTTCTTTTTTAGCATATATCCATATTTCGGAGGCTAGGGGCCAAAGCCCCCTGCACACGGAGTGGCACTCTTTCACCAGCAGCCGGCTTGATGCTTTCTTGACGACAGAGTATAAAGATGCCAAGATGGCGGAGAATCCAAAGTCAAAAGCCGCACTGCATTAATGTTAATTGTAATTGTACAATCACAGATTGATACATCAAGTAACAATGTGCATATTGTATAATTATTTTGGCGGCATGATGTATATATAGTCTTTTGTTCAATGACGTAGAATACAATATCCTTCAAATATGTCTCGATTAGGATGAGATCAGAAGACACCACAAACACACTCTAGCGGTCGAAGATACAACTCGGCTAGAGGCTACACTCCGGCAAGAGGAGTCGATAGATGCTCTGCCACCTCGAGTTCATAAGCCCAACCAAGCCATCAGGCGGGCGCTTTAAAGGTCGGGATACATAAATATAGGGGAGATGCATTTTAAAAACGTTGGGACGGGCTTTTGCACGTAACAATAATAATAAAATTCCCTGGCACTACAGCCCATGAAGGGCCTAGGCCTACCAAGTGACCGCCATTTGGCCTGCATTTATTGGGGTAACGCATGCTCAGCGCATCGGATCCCCTCGGCCGTTAATGTTGGTTTTCGTGACCACTGTCAAATATCTACGGCCTACTGAATTCAAATAGGTTCTTTAAAACAAAGTATGACATGCATGCCGTGATTTTTGTTGTCATACAAAAACCATGGCCAGGAGCGACCCTGCAAGCTTGGGGTTGGTAGTCCGACACGATAACCACTTGCCCACCGTGGCAAGCTCATATATAATTTTATTATTTATTTATTTATCGTATGGCTTTTAGTGCCGGGAGTGTCAGAGGACATGTTCGGCTCGCCAGAGGCTGTAGCTTCTTCAAGCGGACACCACTAGGGTGAGCTACAAGTTCCATTCAATTTCAAGTACCGGTAGGTCCAACTTTCACTACCAGATCTCAATGATACCTAGTGGTGAACATTGGAACATTGATAGAGCATTACAATGAAATCTAACCTAGAAATTTAGCGCCACACAAGTTCAGTCTGTGGAAGGATCTTTTACATGCCATAAATCTATGACATGGGATCGCCGGCTTTACTTCCCCTCCGAAGGAAGGCATACTGTAGGATTTTAACGCTCTTAAAAAATCCGACGACTTCGGCCGGGTTTGAACCCACTATCTTGGGCACAGCAGTTCAGCTTGCTACCAACTACGCCACCGAAGCCGCTTCATATATAATTAACTTGGCATTATATAATGATAATAAGCCCTGACATGTTGAGTTCTACTGCTGGTAGCCATGGTTACGTCAACAATGTCCCGGAGCTGCTTGTTGTGTTTGCATAGTTACCGCCCATCAAGTAGAATGCCGTTAGTTAGTGGTATAGGCTAATGAAATGAAACCATGGCCTCATGGACTATGTATCGCCCCACTATGGAACTGTGGCCGTGGACTTTGTTCAAGATCTCAGCAGTCGCAGCGAGTGGGGTCTCCACATCGTGACCGCTCTATGTCTCGCTATAATGATGGCCACCCTGGTGGAGTGCTGCTTCTTCCACCGGCCCGATAATCAAAATCTTAACTCCAATGGGGATTTTGCTGGGATGGAGGTAATCTCATGGAGCTGCCACCATATATTCCTCATACCTACCAATGTTTCTTTTGAAAAATTTGTGAAATCGAGAAACGTTTTACGGATGAGCAATATTAGATCTTCGTTTCAAATTGGTGCCAAGACGAGTTTCTGCAGGCCGCCCAAGCCTATAGATGGTACGTGACTCAAACCTTGTGGATCTGTATTCACTTATCTTTAGAATATTCCACCTTGTCAATGCTATTTTCAATTTTATTATTTAATGTACATTTTTTTGATCAGCATCTTCAGTATTGTTCCTTTTTTCCTTTTTCTTTCTTTTTTCGGATTACGATTGCAACATTTATGACTTAAAATCTAGGGTACCAGTAAGGGACACAAACCTACGGAAAAAAAAAATTAAACTACTGAAATTAACCATCAATACCCTGCGTAGGGCGCGGTCAAGGATTCTCAACATCGGGGCGCAGTCACACTATACTAAAAAAAACTTAAGTCCCTAAAACGCCATATTAAATTAAACCAAAATTGACCAATCACCTTTAGGATGTTGACAATAAGGGTAAAATATAAAATCAATTTTAAAAAATTCTTATTATTTATTTAGATACAAAAACTAAAACAAGTCAAAATACAGAATTTGCATATCATGGATATGAATATAAATGAAAATGTAACCTTTTATCCTTAAAAAGAAGTTCCAAAAATGGGTCAGGCATGAAGTTGAGATATGTGGGGACAGAAATCAGTCAGAGTAGTCATCCATCAAAGCCGCTATGGGATCACACGAGCAGGCTGAAAAGCATGTTGCTCAGAATGGTTTCGCATGAGAAAGGCATATTCGTCGGTTGCATTTCACACAGGAATAGTTCGTGAGCCATCGTATTCCTGTCTCCACGATGCAATCACAGCATCTGGACCTCTTGTGGCGGGCTGGGGGTGATGTTGGATGATCATCAGCCATCAAATTTGCTATCAAAAGTGAAGAATTACTAACCTTGGATTTGCGACGTAATTGGGCGCGGTGAGCCTGTCAGATCAAAACCTGTGTGACGCACTTCCTTGACGGCTGGAGACAAACTGACCGGACGGGTCGGAACCAGCCACCAAAGTTAGGAAACTACTGGGAGGGAAGGGTCCCGCTCGGCTCCCTGCGGGAAGACACAAAAAAATAAAAAAAAATATCCTGTGCCTGTCGGATCAGTCGCGCCCTACAAAGTACCAAATGGTTCCGCCTCTTCAATACTATTTATTAAAATTTTGTGATACAAACACTTGTCTTTTAACTCAGGGTACATGTTTTGACTTCTAAAACATATTGACGTCTTCATCAGCCTATTTTAATTGGGTGTAGTTAAAAATCGTACATACAAACACATATAGATCACTAAAAGTATACACTGTAACACATTAAAAAGTTGTCAAAACATTTTCTTATGTTAAAAGTTCAATAAAACCCTCAGCCGGGCTTTTTACTGAAACTGTTTCAGTACAGCACAGTCTCCGTCTGACTCAGCACGGCTCTGTTAACTCATTGCCGCATTACATCTTGGGAATGGTCACCCCTTGCTTGGGCTTTTGAAGCTAACATTAGAAACAGGACATGAAATAAACCAAGAAAGACTGCTCTTCTTCAAGCTGTGGTTCAATGATAATTCTTAATCTGTGTTCTATGATTTGTTCCATTATCTTCAGGCCATGAGATAGAAGAGTAATTCTCCTGTAGTTGCTAGGTTTCAGTCTGTCCCCTTTCTTAAATAGAGGGACGATAACACCCTTAGTCCAGTCTGTTGGTATTTTTTCTTCTTTCCAAATAGTGTTTAGGACTCTAAACAACCACTGCAATCCTTGTACTCCAGCTTCCTTGATCATGTCAGTGCTTACATCATCAATGCCTGTTGCTCTGGCTTTTTCATTTTCTTTAGGGCATTTTCCACTTCCATCCATGTTAGAGGGTACTCCATATCTGGGATATTTTCTTCTATTTTAGTCTCCTCTTGTTTGGTATTTGAATTTTGATCATCATATAATTTTTCGAAATAATGTCCCATCTCATCTCGAATCTCCTTCTCATTCCATGTGATGTTTCCATCTTCCTTCTCCACAGCCTTTATTGGTTCATAGCTGTTTTTCTTACTCCTCACCACTTGAAATAATAGCTTCCTGTTGTTCCTGCAGTCTTCTTCTAGTTTCTGTGTGAATTCTGTCCAGTATTTCTCTTTTTCTGCAGAAATGATTCTTTTCACCTTAAGTTTCAGGTCCCTGTACAGCTGACTGAGTTCTTGAAATTTCTCTTCTTTCTGACTTTCTCGGTCCTGCACCACATACCTTCCTTATAAATCTTGTGTTGTATTTTCCACAAAATGAGCTTCACATTCCTCTTTTGTCTTTAGTGGTTGGAGTTCCTCAATCTCCCAGAATTTTCGCAACTGTCATTCGACTCTTGACGTCAGGATACAACCGGTCATCATGGTGTACCAGTGGGCTCTTCAGCATCCATGTATCTTCCTGACACTGTCCATCCTAACACAGTTTCCTGTAGGGTGGGGTGATCACTGTCTTCCTCCCCCAGGACCTCACATCTAGTGGGACGTGGGTTGGCGACCACGGGACCCCAGCTGAGTCCGGCATGGCTTCCACTTGTGCCGGGCTCCTCTCCGTCTTCTTTCCTGTCGACCTCCCTTGGCCAACTATTGTTCTTTTCCGACCCGGACGGTATTAGGGTATCCGAGGCCTAGGAAGTCTTTCACTTTCCCGCCTTAATTGGCCCTTATCTCATCTTTCCTGATCCCTCCTTCTTCGAGGGGTCAGACCTCTTGTTTTCTTTTCATTATATTTCTTTTTCTCTTTAAGATTCCCGCACTGTTTTTGTTAATTGGCTCCCCGTGTATCTAAATTCCCTTTAGCGTTTTTTTTGCATCTACACTCCATTTTGTAGGTATTTTCAATCTAAGTTGCTAAATTTTCAGGTCCCTATTGATTGATAAGAGCCCTAAGCTCCTTAACAGATGATTTGTGAACCGTAGGTAAGCTTAGCAACTGAGATGAGCAGAGGCAATGAGTCTATGATTATCATACCGAGTACAGTGTGTTTCAAATGCTACTTCAGAGTTTGGACCGGTAACTGGAATGTTGCTTACTAGAGAATGTGCCTCGCCCATCAGTGAAGATAGCGACTAGTGAAACTTCTGGATATCGTCTAATTGCTCAATGGTGATCCGATTACCAAGCTCTCCAGTGTGTCCAAAGAATGCTTAAAACTCGTCACATCTGAGTGCCGGCCTCCTTACTTTCATGTGTGCTTATTATGCAGCACTGATCAAAAAACATATACTACCCTCACTTTTCAAGGTATTTCATTATAGTTTACACCTCCTTGTAGCTAAGTGATGTCTCTCTTCTCTCATTGTAATAATATCATAAACATAATACACACTACCAAGTAAAAAAATAACTTTGCTCATGCAACTTTGAAAAAAAAAACTTCAAGGCCGGCCCCGTGGTCTTGGGGTAGCGAGGCTGTCTCTCACCCGGAAGCCCCAGATTCGATTCCCAGCTCCGTCAGGGATTTTAGAAACTGACGTGAGGGCTGGAACGGGGTGCACTCAGCCTCTTGAGGCCAATTGAGTAGCTGTCTGACAGTGAGACATTGCCCCGATCACGAAAACCAAGATTATTGGCCGAGGGGACCCGATGCGCTAATCACGCGTCACCCCAATATTTTCAGGCCTTATGGCTCGGCAGCGGTCGCTTGGTCGTCTTAGGCCCTTCATGGGCTGTAGTGCCAGGGATTATTATTGTTATTTTATCTTCTTCAAGACACCGTCTCCCTACGAAGGTTGGTGGTCCAATTGATTATGATTACACGTTTAACATCTGCTCGGAAGATTTCGATGGATGTACGTCCATACCATCGGCGCATGTCTTTAAGCCATGAATTTCTCTGTCTCCTACAGATCTTTGTCCACCAATTTTCCCTTGAATTATAAGCTGGAGAAGTTTATATCGTTCGCCTCTCATGATGTGCCCAAGGTAACTAACAAGGGGAGGATACGTTGCATGGGTCACCGATTCGAACCATCTTTAGTACACGTGTAGGGCAAGACCAGGCGTACACTTGGTGCAAGTAGTAAGGTGCGCTTCTCAGCCGATTCTTATAAATTATTAGTAATTCCTGTACGGCGTTCATGTGCACTGTACGTTCACATGAAACCAAGGAGCGCTTGGTGCAGCGGTAAGAGCCCTGCTTCGTAAGTGTGGGATCACTGGATCGAATCCCACCGGTGAGCCTTCTTTTTTTTTGTTGTAAACATACGCAATTTGTACAACTGTAAGGGTCGTGAATAATGTTCATTTTGCAGTCAATCGTAATAACGCGTTTGTGAGCGGGAAAAGGGATTCTGAAATCATCGTATGGGGGTGAACGTTTGTGACATTACATAATGTACAGTCAGGGCATTGCAAATACATCGGTATTATACATGGTCAGGTGTATTCTATTATATGTATACATTTATACACTGAAGGCCCAGTCTGTTCCGTTCATTGCACGTCAGTGAACCATCAGACCACCCCGTACCCTGCAAGTAGTGTCTCATGCTATGGGTATTGGTTGGAAAGTGTTCGGACCTGGCGAGGTCACCTGCACACAAACTAACGATAACGGTGGGCAGTTGTACTAACAGCAAACACTGTGAATAAAGGTATTCTTTCATCAATCTCCTGTACGATTTATTCCGACTCCCTTTCCCCGCTCACATAACACGTTATTACAATTGACTGCAAAATGAACATTATTCACGACACCTACAGTTGTACAAATTGCGCATGTTTAAAAAAAAAAAAGGCTCACCGGTGGGATTCGATCCAGTGATCCCGCGCTTACAAAGCAGGGCTCTTACCGCTGCACCATGCGCTCCTTGGCTGCATGCTAACGTACAGCGCACATGAACGCCGTACAGCAATTACGAATAATTAATAATTAATTTCTCGGAATCGGCTGAGAAGCGCATCTTACTACTTGCACCTGGTATACGCCTGGCCATGCCCTACACGTGTACTAAAGATGGTTCGAATCGGTGATCCATGAATCGTATCCTCCCCTTGTAAGCTTACGATCCTTGATGGTAACTAGAAGCTACTTGTTCTTGTTGAAGATTTTGAGGACTTCTTCATTTGATTTCTTTTCTTCCCAAGATATTCTGAGTATTCTTCTGTACAAGTGCATTTCAAAGGATTCATTCCGCCTCTCCATCAATGGATTGAGCGTCCAACCTTCAAAACCATACAGAAGGACACCAAATACATAACATAACATACGAACTCTATAACACCTAGTATTTTGATTTTACTCTCCTAAATTTTTATATTTTTGGGAATGTTGACTTATTGTTTAACAGTTTACAAAGTATCACTATCTTGAGATAGTTCTTCTAAAAACAACTTTTTCTGATCACTACTCACACAAGTAGGTTTGTTTACATCACTATTTTCACTATTTGAATCATTACCGGCATTATTATCGCTCTCAGCATAATCTGAATCATCACTCAGTGAATTGCCATACTCGACCAAATCATCATCATTTTCAAACTCGACACGACATCTAGTCGCCATTATTACAAGCGCATGGACTGCAGGTAGGCGCCAAACAACTGAAATTGAATAATTCATAACATAAACACAACACGCCACACAGAGATTCTAGTGGTAGATTTAGAAACTGCTTAGTTTCTACTACAGGAGTTGCCATCTGTCATATTATTTGCTAACTATTACAACTTATTAGGATAGCTGCAACACAGAGCATGATTGCGCTTCCCGGCACTCATAAGAGTTAATGTTATTTATTTGAATTGCCAATACTTGATCTCTATTAAGCTTCAGTTCCTTTGCTGTCCACAGATATATTTTTCAAGTGGTGTCAGTCTATTGTTTCTATCTCCAAGAGCTCATTCAATGCAAGTTTTTTTTTATGTAGACCTGCTCCCTCTGTGCTTCTTCTTTAATTTTTTTCTTCTCAAGAATATGCGATTGCTGAAAAATAGCTTTACTAGGTATTTAACTGACTTTTTAAGACAATAAACTGAAATTAAACATAAATTTTAAGATAATAAATTGAAAGTGGTTAGAAGCACTGAAGGTCTATATTTCATCATTGCTAGTAAACAAAATCCTTACACAAATGCGTGGAAAAAGTGAACTAGCGCTACTTTAGAACTTCCTTGAACTTCTGGCACGCCATTTGAACTAATCATACGCTGCACGTATTTTTAGGGGCTTAGCAAAGGGAGCACTGCACGAAAACATGTATTTTCGGGTTTAGCAACAGGGGCTTGTCATCGCACAACGTATATTTACGGGTTTAGCATTGGAAGGGTTCCACTTACCGAGATAAGAAACCCTGCACTATCAGGGCATGCACCTCTGAGCAGAGTACCTTAGGCCAGAGCAAGTGGATCATTCTCTCAGGACGATAGCATGGCTCGAGAAATAGTCAATGCATTGAGTTCTCAATTGCGATCTACAGTATTCTGCAAGAAAGAAGTTAGTGCAGCCACGAAACTCTCCCTACATTGCTCAGTATTTAGACCGACCCTACTGATAGTTATTTAAACACAAATTGTGCTAAATGTTCCGGCATAACTCAACAAAATGACATTGTTTCGCCCCAGTGTGCAATTGGGCTCTTCAGTTGGTTAAAGCACACCTCACCAAGACACTGTCTAGTACACACTGGGAAGGCCATTGCTAGACGTATTTGATACATGTGTATCCACGTCACGAGCAAAGCCAGTGCACTATGGGAGTCGAAACTCCACTCCAAAGCAATTATACCTTACCTTGGCATTGAATGTATAATTTTCAAAAGAAAAAAAAATGTATTGTCCGTTGAGCCATTTAATATTTAAACACAAATTGTGCTAAATGTTCCGGCATAACTCAACAAAATGACAGTGTTTCGCCCCGGTGTGCAATTGGGCTCTTCAGTTGGTTAAAGCACACCTCACCAAGACACTGTCTAGTACACACTGGGAAGGCCATTGCAAGACGTATTTGATACATGTGTATCCACGTCACGAGCAAAGCCAGTGCACTATGGGAGTCGAAACTCCACTCCAAAGCAATTATACCTTACCTTGGCATTGAATATATAATTTTCAAAAGAAAAAAATGTATTGTCCGTTGAGCCATTATATATTTAAACACAAATTGTGCTAAATGTTCTGGCATAACTCAACAGAATGACAGTGTTTCGCCCCGGTGTGCAATTGGGCTCTTCAGTTGGTTAAAGCACACCTCACCAAGACACTGTCTAGTACACACTGGGAAGGCCATTGCAAGACGTATTTGATACATGTGTAGCCACGTCACGAGCAATATATATATTTATTTTTTTTGTCTTTTGAAAATTATATACCTACTGATAGTGACGATAGATAGGAGCAATGGCACGAAGGTACTCGTAATGAAGAGATAAAGGCTAAGTTAAAGTGAACATGCTAGATGAAGCTGTTCGTATGCAGGCTGTTAGAAATGTATTTGACCCTGTTCTTTTTTCTTTTTTGCGATAACCTCATGGATTTGAATCAAGTGCAAATGCATGAGCCGACCTTCAACCTTCGTGTGCATGCGGGAATTTTTCCCCGCCTGTCGATAGCGTCTGTTGCTGGCAAGCAGCGTTTGAGTGAGGTAGTGAGGTTTTTCATTGCAAGGACTGGGATTTGGTTTCCGGGTCGTACCCGTACACCCAGTGATTATGTTGTTCCAATGTTTGTGGAATTGAGCATGTCCTGTGAAACTTGAACACGAAGCTTTTCCTCTTTCGTCAGCAGCTTCGGCATGAATTTCATGCAATTTAGCAACAGACGCTATCGACAGGTGGGAAGGTTCAGGGTCGGCTCGTGCAAGCACGCTGTACGTTTCTAATAGACCTCGCAAGAGCCAACTCAGATGATGGAGTCGTGTGAAGAGAATGGGTTAAGGCAAAATGTAATTGCCCGTCTTGACCACGTTACCACGGTACAGGAACAGTTGGACGTGTGGGAAGGAATAATACAAGGATATGGGATGAAATTTAGCATAAATAAGAGTGAGATGGTGATCATAACAAGGATGAAGGAAAGAACCACAACGGGAATAACAATTGGTGGGGAACAGCTGAAGAAAGTCGAGAGTTTCAAGTATCTGGGAAGCCTGATACAAGATAATGGAAATAAATGAGAGAAATAAATGAGCGGGGGAGACAGGCAGAAGCATTCCGGAGGAGTGTGAGAAGCATGTTATGGAGCAAGGATGTCCTTCTGAACAGCAAAAAGATCATATATCGGACTTGCTATGTCCCTATCCTGACGTATGCCTTGGAGACCTGGGTTATGAAAGGAAGGGAGAAGAGCAAAATACAGGCCAGTGAGATGAGGTTCTTGAGAAGCAGTATTGGAGCTACAAAGATGGACAGAATAAGAAATGAGAGGACCAGAGAATTAATGAAGGAGGAACCATTACAGGATGTTATAGAGAAATCTAGACTTAGATGGTATGGACATGTAAAACGAATGGAGGAGAAGAGGATACCCAGGAGGGTACACGAGACAAAGTGGGAAGGAAAGAGACCGAGAGACAGGTGGCTGAAGGGGGTGGAAGAAAGCGTGAAGAAGAGAGCAGAAGACTGGACAAGGGTGGAGGCTGAGAGATGGTGGGAAGACAGAAGACGTTGGAGAGGCTTGTGTTCCAAACAGACCCGGCCAGTGGCTGGAAACTGTGCAAGATGATGATGATGATGACCACGTTACCTGTGCATGAACGCAGGAATACTGAAACAGCGATATTTCCTTAATGATAATAATGAATGATATTTTTGAACATCATTTTTCACTGTTTTACAGCTATAATAATGTTGACATGAAATATTTGGGTGTGTAAAACACCTAATTGAAAAGACGCAAGAGTGGTTCAGATATATATCTACACTGATGACTTCGTTATAGGGTCACAAGACATTAAGGAAGTGCAGAAAGGTATAACCGCCCTAATAAAATGGGCAGATCGAAATGGCTTGCATCAATTCAACAAAGACTGCACAAATGGTCTTCAGGAAGGGAGGCCGACTCTCACCACAGGAAACCGTTTTTCTACATTAACCCTAATTCTAGGAACACTGTCAGCATTGGAGACATGTGCGTCTCGGTAGCTTTCTCATTCTACTGCCTGTTACCATAGTAGTCAGTGTTGGCTTTCGTATTGTTAACGCGACGTCCAGGGGGCCGCACGACTGTGTGTGTGCAAGTCAGTGACAGACTAAACATTTTTTGTGTGTTCTCGGTGTTTGTTTTCTGTATCTGTTGAGGACATTAACTGGTGAATTATGTCTAGTGACCCTGGTCTATCGCGTGTGAATACGAACGATCCTAGTTTTGATGAAAAAGTTTCGAAAATTATCGATGACCTAGGAAGTGATGTATCCGACGTTGACATTTCTGACGAAGAGGATGGTGATTTTATACATAGCGAACATGACTCTGACTCCTGTGTGTCGGGCGACAGTGAAAGTGGAGAGGAGAATCGGAAAGTGAAAATGATGATGATATATTTTTTATGGCAGAAATAGATTCAAGTGGTTGGCAGTTGAACCAAACAGGAATATCAGAACTCCAGCTCACAATATAATGAAGATCCCAGCACTTTGACCCCATCTAAGAAGACATACCCAAGTAGACTCACTCGTTGCTTGGACTTATATCTTCAGTGATGACATGGTAAATGAAATACTTGTGTTGACAAATAAAAAAAAACTGGAAAACATCCGGAGAAAATACTCGAATACTGAAAGGACAGAAGTGAAGCCTTGTACCTATGTGAAATGAAGAGCTTCCTTAGCCTTCTCATCTATACTGCGGTATTCAAATCAAATAACGAAGACATTTGCTCTCTATTCTGTACAGATGGAACAGGTCGAGATATTTTCCGTATTGCAATGTCATCAGCAAAGTTTGCTGTAATTCTCAACTGTCCGAGATTTGATAATCCTGATGACGGGAATTTACGTAAGATTTCTGATCCAGGTGCTGCTATAACGAACATTTTACAGAAATTCAATAAAAATTCGCAGAGGTCCTATACTCTAGGCGCTAATGCTACTGTG
Source organism: Meconema thalassinum (assembly GCA_946902985.2). Lineage (NCBI taxonomy): Eukaryota > Metazoa > Arthropoda > Insecta > Orthoptera > Tettigoniidae > Meconema > Meconema thalassinum. The sequence goes on along the minus strand of OX336388.2, from coordinate 187,580,427 downwards.
GATGAAATGCTAATTGCCTTAAGAGGCCGCTGTAAATTTGAAATATTTATGCCTTCCAAACCAGCGAAGTAGGGCCTGAAGCTTCAATGTCTCGCCGATTCAAGGACTAACTATGTTTACAACACTTATCTTTACTGCGGGGAAGGTACTGATGGAGTAGGACTTTCCCAAGACGAGAAGAAATTTGCTGTTCCTACTCGGGCTGTCCCGAGGTTGTGCAAGCCGATAGCAGGTAGTGACCGAAACATTACCGCTGATAACTGGTGTGTTTCAATTGAACTTGCGGATGTGCTGTGGAAGAATGGTTTGACATTAGTGGGAACTATGAGAAAGAACCGAAAAGAAATTCCTGCATCTTTCTTGCCGTCGCAGAAACGTGAAGCTGGAACAACACTGTATGCTTTCACCAAAGACATTACACTAATTTCCTTTGTGCCTAAAAAGGGAAGAGCGGCAATTCTCATATTAACAATGCATCACTCCAGAGAAGATGACATGGAAACTGGAAATTCTGAAATCATAGCCCACTATAATAACACAAAAGATGGTGTTGATACCGTAGATGAAAACAGTGCCAAATACTGTTTAAGCCGCCGTACACAGCGCTGGCCAATGGCCATGTTTTTTCGTGTCCTCGATATGAGTACTATCAACTCATATATTGTTCACCAGTCGTTCAAGGAAAGAACTGCACTAAGCAGGATGAACTTCATGAAAGCTCTTGGAAAATAACTGATTGAGCCTTAATTGCGAGAAAGAATAATAAACAAACGGCTTCCACGAGAACTGTGATTTTCTATCGGTCGAGTTGTGGGTGCCGAAGTAGATCTACACCAGGAGGACAAACTGCCGAGGGATGGAAGGAAGACATGTCGAATTTGTCTGCCAAAAAAGAAGAGGAAGACAAGCTACTTGTGTCGCAAGTGCAGATTTCCAATTTGTTTGGAATGTTCATGTAAGGTGTGTCCCCAGTGCACGTAAGATGAAGCTGAATACGGTCACTTTGAGTAATTGCAGATTTTTTCTGTAAAACTTATTGTTGGAAAAACATATCAATTTTAACATCAGCGAGTCCTGAATAACATTAAAATACAATGTTATTAGAAACGAACAACCTTTAGTTATTTCGATTTGTGTCCATGTCTGCAAATTTTTATGATAATTTTGAGTGTAATATGAACAGATTACTTTCACAACGGTGGAACTTCATTTTGTAAACCTGTTGCATTATATGTTTTATTAAGGAATAAATATGTAGTACAAAATGCTGAAAATAGTGTTGGAAGGAAATTTTGAAGTGTTTGACCCACCTTCCGAACGCGGTCCACAGGGCCGCACAACTGTAGTTGTGTCAGAAGTATTCACGACTGCGGTTAAGGGTTAAGAACCTTGTAACATTTCAGAGGGGTTGTGGAGGTTATTTCTGGGTCGAGGTGTGTTTTGCACTCAAGAAAACTCCTTACAGACAATACTGCTCCTTTATTTTCTGCAGTACTTCACTCAATCTTTATATATATATATATATATATATTCTGACTTTACAAACCTTTCATTTCAACTATCCACTAAAGTTATCTTTTCATTCCACAAATCAATCTTACTTCTTTTCCCAATCCAAAACACAACACAATCATAAAAAAAATACCAATGGGCAAAGCCCCCTGCCAGGTCACCACAAAGCACTAGACTCCCTGTAGTGCCCCAGCAATAGGCGGCCATGTTTAACCCAAAGTACAGGAAGGAAAAGTGACAACCTACAGTAGGTTGATTGGCAGGGCCGGTCTTAGGGGTGTGCGACATGTGCGGTCGCACAGGGCGCCAACGACTTAGGGGGCGCCGAAGGCGTCCCCCAAAGATAGGCAAATATCGATGTATTTCCTATTGCACAAATGGCAAGATAGGTAAATGCGAGTTCGTCAAACAAATATGGGAATCAGTGTTTTTTTTTTTTTAAAGTTCAATCGGTGTTATCTCTCACGACTGAAAACTCAACGCGCACCTTAGACCGTGACGGACTGAAGTTAAACTCAGTGAAATAGTGATTAGCAAACACTATATCTTTCTCTCCCTTGCCTTGCCTTTTCACTATCGCGGAAACGCAACCCGGCTCGACTCCCAGGCCCGGGATCAACCAAATCGCCCTTCGGCAGCGCTCGGGTATTTCCGTGATATTTCGGTTCGGTTCGCTGTTGTAGCAGAGCTGTAGCAAGGCGAAGGAGAGAAAAAGAAAGCGAGGATGGCAGGGAGAGAGGGGAGTGAGGTTGGAGAAAGGGGTGCGGGTGTGACACGAGCTGGAGACAGTCAAAGAGAAAGAAATCATAACAAATGGCACGTGTGGCTGGGCGAAGTCGGCGTCGACCCGCTCGTAGATGGTGGGACTTTTTAGCACAATACACGGGAGTGTTAGTTATGGCCCTTGCTAATTGTCGTTCATTCGAGTGCGTGGTGCAGATGGTGTAAAGTCGGGACGAAGAACGAGAAACCCTACAACAATGGCCTCCTCCGGTAAAGCTAGTGGAGCTGCAAACAAAGAAGAAGCATGCAGAAGAAGACAAGAAGGCAGCAGAAGCTTTTAAAAAATTCGTCCGACCTTCAACACCAATAAACGGGAGATCTTCTCCAACAAATCCTACTGATCAGTCCAATAATGTGCCGATCTGATCATTAATACTTTGACAGAAATGAGGCTAAAGCTAGAAGACCTTAGAGGTCAAGGCTTTGACAACGGCGCGAATATGAAAGGTAAACATAAAGGAGTTCAAACTCGCATTGTAAAAGAGTTCCCGCGCGCAAAATATGTTCCATGTGGTAGCCATTCCTTAACCCTTTATAGGTTAGTGGTCCATATATTAACCACCAACTATAAGGACAATTTATATTGTCAGTAATGCTGATGGTTGACTTTCAGCCATACCAACAAATTTTATTTTGGAAGTGTTAATACTACTGAAAACCAAATATTATCACTTTATCTCCTTGACTTAAAGTACACGAAACACGTTTTTTAATTTTTAAAAATAAAATTAAAAAGTTTTAAAAATGGTAGGCCTAATAAAATTATAATTATAAAAATAAGCTCATACAAATCAAAATGATAATACTTTTATATCCTTAATTTTTAGAACATTAAAATGTTAAAGAAAATAAAAATGAAGAATATTAATTAATATTAGGGCGAAACAATTAAAATTAAAAAGTAAAAAAAAATGATAATAAAATTACAATGAAAAATAAATAAGTTTATAAAAATTAAAATTCCATTATTTTATAATCTTAATTTTAAGAACATTAAAATATTAAAGAAAACAAAAATTATAATTAATAATAAATAAATAATAAATTAAAATTATTACAAATAAAAGATCTTCAATAATATTCTGCCCTGTAAAGGGTTAAACCTAGTTTTATCTGACTCAGCCGAATGCTGTACTTACTGCGTTACTCTATTTGGCATTATTCAACGCATATATGTTTTATTTTCGTCGTCTCCTGGCCGGTGGTCTATTTTGTTGGCTCACATTTGTAATTTGACTCTAAAAGTTTTGAGCGACACTCGCTGGGAGTGTCGCATAGATGCAGTGAGGCATTTTAGATACGATACGAATGGGGTAGTGGCAGCCTTAAAGGCCACTAAGGAGAATCCTGCTTTTGATTCGGGGCTACGCCATGAAGCTGAATACTTGACGAAAACAATTGTGACATTCAAATTTGTCGTTGCTGTTGTAGTATGGCACGAGATTTTGTTTCATGTAAACATAGTTAGCAGGAGCAATTGATATAGGCCTACAAAAGGCGTCTTCTTTCGCGGAAGGTTGTATCGCGTACCTTGAAAAATATTCCCAAGAAGGCTATGAAAGCGCTATAATTTCGGCTAAAGAAATCATTGCGTCTGTGTCTCTTGAGGTCGAAGAAGGTAGACGGAAAAGGAAGACTAGACCCCCTAAACGATTGATTGAGGAAGATGATTCGGACTCGGACTCGGACCAAGTCATCGAGTCAGGCACTGAGAGTGACAGTTCTGAGTCAGAGTCAGAGTTGGAGCCGGAGCTGACGGAGGCTGAAGCTCAGGCTAAGGTTAAGCGCAAACAAGTGAAGCCACAATGACTCTTCCAAAAAAAAAAAGTTTCTTTGACAAACTCCTAACAGTAGCTTTAAAGTCTGTAAGGAAGAGATTCTTTTTCTTTAAAGAGCATTTCGATATATTATAAAAATATCCCCTTTACAATACATTTTTTAAATAATATATCATAATCAATACGGGAAAATTTAGAATTATGACTGAAGTCATAGACATTCAGCGTTCCGATACCTGAGGATTTTTGTACGATCTAAAGGTACTGCCTGGGTCTATTAAAGATAGTAGTCCACTCATGGATCGTTGCTTGAACTTGCAAAAGCAGCTTTCCAGTAGAAATAATGAGTCTGGCATAAGTGGGATGGATCTGCGTTCTGAACTGCAACATTTTAGCCCAAACGCAAAAAACCCTCTCGCTGCGTTGCAGTTCATTTACAGCACGAATATGATTGACGGTTTTCCAAATGTCGATGTAGCTTCGCGAATTCTCTTAACCTTGCCGGTAACTGTCGCTTCGGGTGAACGTAGTAGCTTTTCAAAATTGAAGTTGATTAAAACCTACCTGTGTGCTACAATTGGCCAAGAGAGACTGTCAAAACTTGCTTTAATTTCAATAGAACGATGTTGCGCATTCACTTGATTTAGCCCAGTTAGTAAAACAGTTTGCTTCAGTCAAAGCACGGAAAGCTCCCTTCTCATAAGATTTTGGGTTTTAGTGTGTTTTTTTTTCCTGTGTGTCGTAGTCGTTTGAATTAGTAAACCTTGATTCCTGTAAGTGTATTTTTCCAGTGATTTTGTTATGTTGACATTTTGCATCACAACTAAAAAAATAGTTATTGTAATATGTAACGCATCACCTATTAGATAATAAAGTCCAGTATTTTAGCATCATGCGAGCGTACAGTCGATATTTTGTATGTTACCTTGACTATCCCTTACTACAACGCAAGTAAAGCATGTTCAAGTAATATATAAGGTGCGTTCAAAAAGTAACGAGCCGGAGGCTGTAATGCGCAAACCGGTGACTACATCGGCTAATCGTGGTGTGTGTATCGAGGTGTGGTTCCGACCAGAGCGTGGAAGGTCACAGCCCATCCCTAGAGGGCACGCGTGCACGTCACGTGACGATACAAAGCGAGCAGCAGCATGCATCAATCGTCCAACCAAGACCAAGACAGTAGGCCATTCGACATGCTTCCTGGTGTGGTTGAAGACTGTGGGGCACCCATTGGGCACACACTTTCCGCAAGTGCAGTCGTTCCTTCATGATGGTGTGCACACTTCCGACGCTCAATCCGACCACGGCGGCTATGGCGTTCACCGTCACTCGGCGGTCCTGGGTAATGAGTACATCAACCAGCTGGACGTTGTCATCGGTAATGCAGGAGGGTGCCCCAGACCGGGCATCATCGGCTAACGACACCCGTCCTTCCCTGAAGCGCTTGTGCCACGCCTTGACCCTTGCAAGGGACATGTAGTGTTCGCCGTTCACTTGTGACATTCGGCGATGATTGTCCGTTCCCCCTACTCCTTCTGCTGTCAGAAACCGAACAACACCTCTTTGCTCTTCGTTTGACGCCTCCATATCACTGTTTGCAATGCGAATGGCAGCGTTGGACGATTGATGCATGCTGCTGCTCACTTTGTATCGTCACGTGATGTGCACGCGTGCCCTCTTCCGACAGGCTGTGACCTTCCACGCTCTTGTCGGAACTAAACCTCGTTACATACGCCACGATTAGCCGTTGTCGTCAGCGGTTTGCGCATTACAGCCTTTGGCTCGTTACGTTTTGAATGCACCTTATAGTAAATGGGTAAATGTACTTAAGGTTCATTTTCTGCTTTATATTTTCATGATTCTTCTTTATACCTCATAATTGTTTGCCAGAGTTAAGCAACCCGCCTCGCACAGCGGGGCGCAAAATCGAAATTCGCACAGGGCGCTGAAACCCCGAAGACCGGCCCTGTTGATTGGTTCCTCAGTTTAGGGGCTGCATAGCCCCGTGTACTTAGGGTGTGTGTAGAATCTGTCTGATAACCAGTGTTAATTGTGATGGCTGTATTAGTGTGTGTTATCTGTAATTCAGGTAATAATAATAATAATAATGTATGGCTTAGGGTGCCGGGTGCATGATCTGTTTTTTGACTCCCAGAGAGCAGCTTGCTTGTCGAATTTTGTCGTTTCTTGAAAAGCTCTGAAAGTCACGGAGGTTATGAACACGGCCTACTGAATTCAAATGGGTTCTTTAACATGCCAACATCGTATGACAGGCGTGCCGTGATTATTGACGCCTTTCGAAAATCACTTGCCACGGCCAGGAGCAAACCTGCAAGTTAGTCAGACACGTTAACCACTCGCCCACCATGGCAAGCTTGTAATTCAGGTAAGGACTGCAGACTATCAATTTCAAGTAGTTTCTACTATTGCTACCAACAGCTACCATCAATGACACCTAGTAGCGAACTCTGCTACTAGATGCCACAGCAACCAGCACCTGACGACGAACATTGGAACTTAATAGTGTGTTAATCAAATCTAACTTACAAATTTTGCTTTACACAATTGTAGTTAGTGGAAGGATCTTTTACATTCCATAAATCTATGACATGGGCCTGCCGGTTTTACTTCCCCTCCAATCGAAGGCCCCGCCCCAAGGGCTCATCTAGTGGGATGTGGGTTGGCAACCACGGAACCCCAGCTGAATCCGGCATTGCTTCCACTTACTTGTGCCGGGCTCCTCTCTGTCTTCTTTCCTGTCGACCTTCCTTGGTCAACTCTTGTTCTTTTCCGATCCCGACGGTATTAGGGTATCCGAGGCCTGGGGAGTCTCTTCCTTTCCCGCCTTAATTGGCCCTTGTCTCATCTTTCCTGATCCCTTCCTTCTGGGAGGGGTCAGCCTTCTTTTTCATTTCCTGTTATCTCCTGCCTTCTGTTCAAGGCCCTCAAGGAGGTAGGGTGTATGTAGCCCCACCACTTCTGGTGCACCCTAGAATGTGCTACACCCTCAGGGGCTCACAGCTGGTGAGTTCGGGAGTTGGCGACCCCGAGGGATTCCTGAGCTGGGTCCGGTTTCCCCCTTTTGTCCCTTACCTGAGGGACGGACCCTCTCCTCTTTCACTTTCCTGTTGTTTTCCTTTTCATTATATTTCCTTTTCCCTTTAACATTCCCGCACTGTTATTTTTGCATCTCCATTTTGTGGGTGTTTTCAATCTCTGTTGCATTTTGTAAGTCTTTTCGATCTATGTTGCATTTTGTGAGTGTTTTTCAACCTCGATTGTTTTTTGTAAGGATTGACAATCTCAATTGCTTTTTAGTAAGTCTGTCAATATCGTGGGGGTCCTTTTGTGAGTATTTTGAATTTCAATTGCATTATGTATTTTCAACCTACACCGCTCCTTCGCAAGTAGTTAAGTCTCAATTGCATTTTTGTAAGTATTTTGAATCTAAATTACATTTTTTAAGTATTTTCAATCTAAATTGCATTTTGTAAGTATTGTCCATCCAAATGAGAAGTTTGAATCTACCATACATTTTGTAAGCAATTTCAATTGCATTTTGTATTTTCAACCTACCCCGCTTTGTTCAAGTAGTTAATTCTCAATTGCATTTTGTGGGTATTTTGAATCTAAATTACATTTTGTGCGTATTTTCAATCTCATTTGCATTTTGTAAGTATTTTGATTTCACTTGCATTTTGTAAGTATTTCGACTGTACGTTGCACATTGTACGTATTTTGAACTTCACCTACATTTTGTGCGTATTTTTCGATCTATTCCTTTTGTGAGTATTTTCGTTCGAAATTCCCTTATGTACGTATTACCGCTCTCCATTTTGTGAGTTGTTTCAATCTGCATTCCTTTTTGTAAGTATTTTCCTGCTCACTTTTCGTTCTGGTTTCCACTTCATTGACATTTTCGCTATCAAACAGACCATTAGGGGCCGATAACCTGGATGTTAGGCCCCTTAAATAACAATTATCATCATCATCATCATCATCCAATGGAAGGCATACTGAGGGATTTTTAATGGTCTTAAAAAATCGGACGACTTTGTCTGGGTTTGAACCCGCGATCTTGGGCATAGGTCAGTATGCGATCCACCCGCTCGTAACTAATGAGAAGGGAAGACCCCCCCACTCTGTACCTGTGGCCCATATTTTAATCGAGTGTGTGGATCTTGTGACTTGCGAAGAAACCTTGGTTTGCAGATGACACTCGCTTATATTAGCCGATGACGTGGTGGCTGCTGATCTCATCATCCGCTTTAGAGGTGAGAGATGGGTTAGGGCCAGCAATCTAAATTCTCCAGTGAACATTGACTCAACGACCTGTTCGTTTTTGAATGCTCCAATTTTTGTTTTCCTGCAATTTTTGTTTGTATTATAATTATTAGTTTTATTTAATTTTCTGTTTTATTAATTTTCGGTCTTTTGAAATATAGGCATCCACCTCGAAATTTTAAATTCCATTCCAAATTTGTATATTTTACTTTGTGTTGAGGTGACCTTGTAGTTCCACCCCTTAAAACAACTATGTACCAACTACGCCACCGAAGCTGCCTTTTGTTCTTTTAGTTCCAATTTTTTTTATATTTTTATTTTTTGTTGGTTGGACTGGTTCTTTCAGTGATTGATGCATGCTTTTATTTATTTATTTATTTATTTATTTATTTATTCCATTATTTATAACAAGTTTCAGGGGCAAGCCTCCGTGGCTTAGGCGGCAGCACGCCGGCCTCTCACCGCTGGGTCCGTGGTTCAAATCCCGGCCACTCCATGTGAGATCTGTGTTGGACAAAACGGAGGCAGACAGGTTTTTCTCCGGGTACTCCGGTTTTCCCTGTCAAAATTTCATTCCAGCAACACTCTCCACTATCATTTCATTTCATCTGTCATTCGTCTAATCACCCCAGAGGAGTGCGTCAGGCCTCGGCAGCCGGCACAGTTCATATCCTCGCCGCTAGATCGGGGCTTCATTCATTCCATTCCTGACCCGGTCGGAGACTGGAAGCAGGCTGTGGATTTTCATTTTCATAACAAGTTTCAGGATTTTACTATTTACTGCACAATACAGGTATGTTAAAGTATTTCTCCTTTTTTAATATATTATTTTTTAAAGGATGATAGTAAAAGTGTTTGAACGCTGTCCACAAAGTGATGTTGTGTTAAACCTAAAAGGAGCTAATAATGATCCAGTAAATCCTGAAATATTTCAACATTTGCGAGAAAAAAAAAGTTTTTTTTTTCTCATGGAACAATAAAATTTGTGTTGCAGACATCGGAGACTCCAATACCGTCGCGGCACAACAGCCAGTCGGAGCCTAACAGCAGCCAATCGACCACTTCGGGCAAGTTGGGCAAATCTGGCAAAGCAACAACATCGAAGAGAAAGCGGCGCACCAGAGTGCCGGACAAGCCCAACTATCCTCTGAACCTGTGGAGCATCATGAAGAACTGCATCGGCAAGGAGCTGTCCAAGATTCCTATGCCCGTGAGTCAGCCGACGCCTCTCTCCCGACCCTCCCGCTCTCTGGTCTCGTCTCTCGAACACTGGTGTTTCTCATTATTTAACACTTCTTAAAATCTCCGTTCTTCCTAGTGTGGTTTTTACCTTGTTCAACTGTCGGTGTGTTGAGATGGTAGATCAGATACGTTTGTACCCAGGTGACATCATTAGACAAGCGATTGTGGGAAAGGCAGGGCATAACCATTTCAGTATAAGAAATTTATGTGAGATTCAGTCAAGTTTAAATTTTATTTTTTATCCGCCCTTTCAATACAGTTAAAATGTTGGTTTATAAAAGATACATTAAGAAGTCTACTGAGTGACTTAAAGATAACATTTTACACCATTAAGAGAATCGATAATAAACATTGTAATGGTTTCGCTAGCCCACACTGTTGGGAGATAAATGTAACTGTTTACCTTTGCCTAAGCTATGTTGTTTTAATGGGCGCCAAGACCTCAATGCAATGTTGAAATCTAAATTTGTATCTAACAACGTCTAGCTCTGGCAGAACACATTCAAGACTCTATTCACTCAGATTGTGGTATGATTTGATCATTAACCCAACAAACAATTGTATCAGGAGAAGGAATTGGTCTATATCTAATGCTACCTACTGAAAGCAAAGATTGCATTGTAAAAGAAATGAATTTATTATATAAAACAGGTATAGCAAAATTAATAATAACAATAAGTTTAAAATTTAAATTGGAGCGTTGTGATTTGAACATTACTGATAGAAAATTACGTGAAAACGGAGTCTGATAAATTGATTTTACTCTTATTTCCAAGCTATGAAGTTACTGAATTATGAAATATAAAACAAAGAAAAATGAGAGATTGCGTATTTCTGCGTCATTAGCGCTTACCCCTGGAAATTGCCAATGCATTTCCCTCGTTCTTGATGATGCTGTGTGCTTCCCACAGTCTCCTGGACGTCGTCATCTCCGTCGAAATTTGATGATATTCTGGTAGATTAGATAATTCTATGGTCCGTACATCGGACCCAAACTCTCGTAAAACCGCACTGGTTACGTTTTACAAAAGTTCGTCGCTAACTCCACTGAACATCGGAGCGACACGCACTTGCGACCGTACACTGCAAGTTCTACACAGATTGTCCTTAACTCCACCGAACATCGGAGCCACTCGCACGCGCATCCATACTCGTCAATTATTTCACAGATTGTCCTCGTCTCACGGCGCGTCGAACGATATATTCACCTGTCGGCTCCCCCACTCCGGAGCAGTCTCCTAGCTTACGTTGTCTCCGCTGATTGGCTGAGCACGCCGCCACTTCCCCTCCTCCGGTTCATTACACTCCGCGGGCGAGAGGGAGAAGTCGTTTTCCGTTTCAACAATTCGCCTCTTCTAGACCTTGCGACCCAGGATTGCGTCATGCTTCTCGACAGGAATCAGCTTGTATCAGAATTCCCAGTGAGTCATGTCTCTCAAATACCCTAACTGACAAAACTCCGTAAAATTCCGTAATCAGATAATTTTCTATGATATCGTCGTTCGTAATAATTTGCTTGTTAGCGTTTTCTAAGACATAGAAAACCTATCTGTATGCTTATAATTTTTATAAAATGCTCCGAAAATATCTTAATAATAATTATAATAAATTAATAATAATAAATTAACATGAAAAATTATCTTGGCTGAACAATTTGCCGCGTACTGACTTATGCCAGTTGCATAAAAACCCCACGAAAAACACGTTACATATTCGCCTCGGATCATCGGATGATTTACCGTGACGACGGTCCATTATCCGATTATCCCAGACACGTTAATAAACCCCATCCAAAATACATATTACATAAACGAAATCACCCTAAATTACAGATATATACACTCATATTTTTCTTCACGCACTTTGCGTCAAAGTTTGTTGTCACTATGGATTGCACTTTGCAACCAGTCCAATGTTTTACATATGGAATAGTGTTCCACGGATATTTCCGCCTCTCAAATTTCTCTATGTTGGAGAAATAGACATAATTAATGTGTGAGCACTATGTATTTATGATGTCATATCACACGCATTGAAGGTGTTCTGATATATTTATATCACCATAGAACTCCCTAATTTCACTGGAGGTCCCCTCCTTATGGTGATATTTAATTCCACTTATCACTGAGCACACGATTGTGGCAGCGCCTCGTGACCATAATACTTAATCTCTCTTTGAAGTAGATTAAATTGATATTGACTTCTGAAAAAAAAAACAGTAAATGCGCATTACATATAACACCAAATATTTCTGTGCCGTAATCGGGGTCTTGTTAAGTCCCCGTACACCATATTCTACTTAATACTAGTTCTCAACACAGACCATTTCTCCTCACCCAAATAATACCATTGTACAAACTATCTTAAATTACACACTTACAAATCTTACATGGCGAGGCCGTAAACAGAAATCACGTGTGCTGATATGTATGAGTTTCATGAAGGACTGTCTCGCATTCTGATGGCCCATCTTTTATCTCGTGGACGCCTTAAGCTAACAAGCCCTATTCAAGCGCTCCCCCATCTCTTGGAGATAAATGGGAACCCATCAGCGCTGCCAAAATGGCCTTGGTGCATCGAGACAATTTAGTGCTCAACAGCATCCGACAATCCCGTCATATTTCCCTGTACCTTAAAAACTCTCATTTACTTACATACTACCCCCCTGTGTGACTTCCGATACGCCTGCCTAAAGACCAGATCCTCCACGCACCAGATACCACACTTACTCATTTGATAGGCTGGCTCGCCAGCTAAACACTCTCACTTTATGACACATATTTTCGTAGACTATGTATATTATACGTCCCGTATAATCTGTTTCCCTCACTATTCTCCAGCACATATGCTGTTTTGCCAATACGTTTGGAAACTATAAATGGGCCCTCGTAGAGATAAAAGAACTTGGACATGACTTTCTCTAGTTTATTTGACTGTTTCGGCACTCTAAGTAAGACTCTGTCTCCCGGCTCGAATAGGTCAAATTTAGTTTCTTTTTGTTGGCGAATTCTCTTTTGTGCTGATTTAGATAAATTCTGTTTCGCCAACTGGACAATGTAATCCATCCCCGGTTGCTTACCCTCATTTAATCCCAACACCCTCGCTAGTTCATTTTGTGGTCTATTTCCGAAGTGAACTTCGTATGGCGTCAATTTCGTGCTCTCATGCTGGACAGAATTCAGCCAAGTCTCGACCTTGGGAAGATGTCCAACCCAGGCCGCATGCTTGTCATGCACTAGAGTTCGAAAAAGACGAGCCACTTCCCTTAATGGACGCTCTGCAGAATTACCCTGAGGGTACCTTACAGAGGAATGAACGTGTGTTATACCAGCTTCCTGCATACTGGTTCTCCATTTCTTTGCAGTAAACTGTGGTCCACTGTCAGATAGTATCCTGAGAGGAATGCCAAACTCAGGTACATACTTATTAATGATCTGACGGCTACACGCTAGTCCCGTGGCTTTCCTTAGCGGATATAGCTTGACATACTTACTAAAAGCGTCAATAACTATAAAAATGTACTCGTAGCCGTACTGTCCTTTAACGATCGGGCCAAATAAATCCACACACAGTAGTTCGCCGGGACTACTGGTGAGAACTGCAGATCTCTCCCCCACTAAATATTTAACTGGATATTTACTCCTTTGACAGGTGTCACACTTAGCTAAAATCCTCCTAACGTCCCTTCCCATTTTACTCCAAATGAAGTCACGACCAATTTCATAGAAGACCTTGGCAGCACCAAAGTGTCCTAATTCCCTATGAATGAACCAAATTAGCTCCTCCCGCAAAGTGGCAGGAACACATATTGCCCACCGATTATTCCTACATTTCCTTGCACGAAGCCCATCCTGCATCTTGTACGTGAACCGTCCTACTTTCACATACTCTTCTTCACCTATTTCCAACCTAGCCAGTGGCTCCTTTAACTTAACGTCATCACGTTGCTCCACTAGCATATTTCTCAGTGTCTGTAACGATGCCCTGTTGCTACTGTCCACACATGCACATATTAAAATACCGTCCTCTGCTTTAACCACAGGATAATCCCTACATAAATTAGTGTCCCTCGATAGCATGTCTGCAAGAATGTTATCTTTACCTTTAATATATTTTACTGTGAATTCGTATTCCTGCAGAGCAAGAATCCACCTACTAACTCTGTTAGAACTGAGTTTACAAGTCCTCATATACAGTAATGCATGGTGATCTGTGTGGATCTCAAATTTCCCCCCTACTAAATACATTCTAAATTTCCCTAAACTGAAAACAATACCTAAAAGCTCTAACTCAGTAATCGTGTATCTTTTCTCTGCTGCAGTCAGTCCTCGCGAGGCTAAAGATACAATGCACAGATTACCCTCATCATCTTTCTGACATAATACTCCAGCAATGCCTATATGTGAAGCATCTGTCATAACCACATATTCCTTATCTTTTAACGGATATTTCAGCACTACAGCTTTCTCAAAACCTTCCTTCAGCGCTCTAAAAGCTTGATCATGCTTGGACTCCCATCTCCACCGAGTCCCACTTTTAAGCAATTCCCTGAATGGTTCTACCAACCCTGAGTATTTAAGAACGAACCTCCTGAAAAAGTTGCAAATTCCCAGGTAAGTTTTTAACTGTTTAACATTCTGTGGCACCTCTGCGTTAAGTATCTTATTAACCCTACTTTCTTCTGGTGTTACACCTCTACTCGACACTCTATGACCTAAAAATGTCACTTCTGACTGACAGAATGACGACTTAGACAGCTTCAAAGTGAACCCTGCCTGATCTAACTTCTGAAAAACTATATTTAAATGACATAGATGCTCCTCAAAACTGCGTGAACTAATTACCATATCATCAATGTAAATGGTTACAAACTCTCCTGTGTCATCCCCTAATGCGATGTTTAAAGCCCTAATTAAAGCAGCTGAACTACTCTTTAACCCATAAGGTGTTCTACAAAATTGATAAAGATTATATTTATGACTAAAAGCTGTAAATGGTCTATCTTCGTACATAAGTGGCACTTGCCAAAAACTGGAACTCAAATCTACACAAGTGAAATACTTCTTCCCCTCAAATGTTTGCATTAATTCCTCTATTGACATAGATTTCAGCTGATCTGAACTAATTCTACTGTTAACCAAACGAGCGTCTAAACAAATACGAACAGTGCCGTCGGTCTTGGGTACCGTGATCAAAGAATTAACATATGGACTGTTCGAGTGCTCAATAATCCCATCTTCAAGCATCTGATTAATTTGTGCCTCAACTGCACTCTGATAAGCGAAAGGTACAGGATATCTATGTCCTGTGAATACTGACCTATCAATAACGTTCAATGAATGTGTATAGCAATTGGCCATACCAATGCGATCCTCAAAAACTCTCCTATTACACCATAACACATCATAGAGCCGAACACATTGTTCCACCTCTATATTTCCCTGAAATGCAGCCTCACGTAACGAGTCCTCTAGACTTCCGTTCGTAATCACACTGCCCACAAAACATGGAGAACCCCGCTCTACGGCTGGCGATATCTCATTTAAAGTACAAATCACACCTACAACACTACTTCTCTGAATTTGGTCATTGAACGCTACTTCTACTTCAGAATCTCCCCATTTAAATTTCAAACTCCCTACATCATAACATAAGTTACCAGACACTCTACTTAGCCACTCTGAACCCAAGATAACACTGAATACTAAATTTGGAATTACAAGGCAAATCTGCTTCTCTACATGATTATTAATTTTAATGTCTACTAAAACTTGCTTAGAAATTACTTTAGACCTCTTCCCAACAGCTGTGATAACAAAAGTGCTTTTAATTGGCATCTCCTCAAAATTTACTCCAGTTCCTTTCATTTTATCATAAAATGCACTACTTATGCAACTCTTCATACAACCACTATCAATTAAAACATCTGTGTACGCCTCGGACACGTTAAATTTTACTATGGGGCTCTTACTAACCACTTCCTGAATAATACCTTCATCATTTAGTTCATGTAATAATTCATTTCTTACATTTAGGTCATAGGGTTCCTGTATAATTGTATGGACAGGGCATGCTACAGACTGAGATTCTGACCTTACTTCGCAGCCTGGTTCGCGTTTAAAGAACCGCTACAGCTGGCCGTAGTACTACTAACTACTAAACTAGTCTGGTTGTTCTGGGCTGTGTTGTCATTGTTTGGCTGTATATTGCTACCACTAGGCTGTCCTCTTCCTTGACCCCTATTCTGGTTGTAATTATGGTCATTATAATTTCTCCCTTGATTTCCCCTGAAATCATTGTTTCTCCCTTGATTTCCCCTGTAATCATTGTTCCTCCCTTGATTTCCCCTGAAATCATTGTTCCTCCCTTGATACTGATTACCAAAGCCATTTCCTCTGTTCTGATTTAGCTGATTATTATTATTTCTATTTTGAGCGTTGGCCCCTTCGCCACCGTTCCCTTGAACTTCTTGATGCCTGGCTTCATTAGGTCTATTATTATTATTACCCTGGTTCCGATTGAAATTATCATAACCCCCTCTCCCTAGTGCATCAAATGTGCTTAACAAATTTTCTACTTGTGATATAGTCTTTACATTCTGGATACAAGCAGCCTCCTTGATCCTATAGGGAAAGTGCCTAAGTAGCAACCTTACCACATCACTTTCCTCCTTCAAGCCATCCAGATATTTACACACTAATACCTGCCCTAAAAAGTATTCGGTCATGGTGGAGCTTCCTTTAGGGTTATATTTACCACACACTACTCCCTCACGATGCTGCGACTGAATAACCTCATTCCAGAACTTTTCACAGAATTTCATTTTAAAATCATTGATATCAGTAAACTTGTCTCTGTAGACAGCAAACCAATTCCTCGTTTCCCCCACAAACACTTGTTCTAAAATTTCAACTACCTGGCACCACTCAATACTACCATTTTCCAACCTCTCCCCGAATTTATTTTCTATAGTGTTCATGAACTCCATTGGGCACCCCTGTCGATTGCTGAACTTACCCAGTTCTACCTCCCTGTGTGTGCTATTCACAAAAACTGGCCTATTCTGACTATTTTCTTGCCTGATCCTAGCTTTTAATTTTAATTCTAATTCTGCGATTTTCTCCTCAGCCTTCCTCTCAATACTGTTTACTGCTAATTTAATGCTTCCTTCTGATTCTTCTACTTCATCATATAGCTTTGCTTGTTTCTCCTCAATCTTGCTAATGCTTTCCCTATTACTCTCTCTTAAATCATTTACTTCTGCAACTATTTGTGAGTGGACTTGCTCAATTCTACCCCCCAGCTGTTCCTTAACCTCTTTAGTAGCTACCTGAATTTTGTCAATTTCTCCCCCCAATTGCTTTTTGACCTGCTGTGTTTCCAGTTGCACTAGTTCTTTTAAATTTTCAGCCCGTGTACTGATTCTAATTTCCAACTCCTCCTGTACTTTTCCTAATTTTCTGTATACATCTGCAATAATCTCTTTAGCCTTTTCTTCCATCACCCCCTTGATCTCACCTCTAATCAGTTCGAATTTGTCACTCATTTCCCTACTGTTTTGTTCTAATTTAGCATTTAAAGTTTCAGTACTCTCTCTATTTTCCTTACTGTTTTGTTCTAATTTTGCATTATTCTGTTCTAATTTTGCATTATTCTGTTCTAATTTTGCATTTAAAGCTTCTGTACTTTCTTTATTTTCCCTACTGTTTTGTTCTAATTTTGCATTATTCTGTTCTAATTTTGCATTTAAAGCATCACTACTAACTTTGTTCTGATACATGAACTCGAGAAGTAAAGTTTTTAATTCTGGTTGGCCGCCTACACTCCCTGTTTCAGTATCGGGATTTACCTCCGCTACCCCGGTACTACCATCACTCGACATACTGCTCGTATCATCATTCTCCAGTTGATGACCACTACGTAACCTCATCTGTCTTTCTTTCTCATCCCCCATAATGATATACACTGATAAAGACAAATAACCCCCAAAATACAGGCACAGAAATATATACCCTTCTCCTTCCACAAATGTTATTAGGTTTTCAGCCCCAAGTTGTCGGCGACAATTGTAACATTTTGCTTAGGCTGGGATGACAAGTGAAACGGTATTTACTTTGCTCCACGTTGAGCGTACAATGTAATAGCTTTCTTTCGCCCTCACGTTGAGCGACAAATGTAACTGTTTACCTTTGCCTAAGCTATGTTGTTTTAATGGGCGCCAAGACCTCAATGCAATGTTGAAATCTAAATTTGTATTTAACAACGTCTAGCTCTGGCAGAACACATTCAAGACTCTATTCACTCAGATCGTGGTATGATTTGATCATTAACCCAACAAACAATTGTATCAGGAGAAGGAATTGGTCTATATCTAATGCTACCTACTGAAAGCAAAGATTGCATTGTAAAAGAAATGATTTTATTATATAAAACAGGTATAGCAAAATTAATAATAACAATAAGTTTAAAATTTAAATTGGAGCGTTGTGATTTGAACATTACCGATAGAAAATTACGTGAAAACGGAGTCTGATAAATTGATTTTACTCTTATTTCCAAGCTATGAAGTTACTGAATTATGAAATATAAAACAAAGAAAAATGAGAGATTGCGTATTTCTGCGTCATTAGCGCTTACCCCTGGAAATTGCCAATGCATTTCCCTCGTTCTTGATGATGCTGTGTGCTTCCCACAGTCTCCTGGACGTCGTCATCTCCGTCGAAATTTGATGATATTCTGGTAGATTAGATAATTCTATGGTCCGTACATCGGACCCAAACTCTCGTAAAACCGCACTGGTTACGTTTTACAAAAGTTCGTCGCTAACTCCACTGAACATCGGAGCGACACGCACTTGCGACCGTACACTGCAAGTTCTACACAGATTGTCCTTAACTCCACCGAACATCGGAGCCACTCGCACGCGCATCCATACTCGTCAATTATTTCACAGATTGTCCTCGTCTCACGGCGCGTCGAACGATATATTCACCTGTCGGCTCCCCCACTCCGGAGCAGTCTCCTAGCTTACGTTGTCTCCGCTGATTGGCTGAGCACGCCGCCACTTCCCCTCCTCCGGTTCATTACACTCCGCGGGCGAGAGGGAGAAGTCGTTTTCAGTTTCAACAATTCGCCTCTTCTAGACCTTGCGACCCAGGATTGAGTCATGCTTCTCGACAGGAATCAGCTTGTATCAGAATTCCCAGTGAGTCATGTCTCTCAAATACCCTAACTGACAAAACTCCGTAAAATTCCGTAATCAGATAATTTTCTATGATATCGTCGTTCGTAATAATTTGCTTGTTAGCGTTTTCTAAGACATAGAAAACCTATCTGTATGCTTATAATTTTTATAAAATGCTCCGAAAATATCTTAATAATAATTATAATAAATTAATAATAATAATAAATTAACATGAAAAATTATCTTGGCTGAACAATTTGCCGCGTAAATAAATATAGAATGGCTTCCTACTGACTTATGCCAGTTGCATAAAAACCCCACGAAAAACACGTTACAACATGAAGAAAATCACACATTTGTATATAATACATTCTAGTTGCTAAACCCTGTCAAAAATATGCTAACATTTGCGTACCTATGTACAGAAATAGTTGGTACATTTAAAAACATTTACATTTAAAAAATACTAAAACAACACTACTACGGGTGGCCTTGAATATCCTTGCTGAAAACATTATGCATTATGAAGATTTTCCTTAATATTAAAAATGGGGGACATTGTTAAAAAAAATCCTTGATTGAAATGAATCAGTTAATTCTATTAATGGAGGCTAGTTGTTACACATCTGTAGTATGTCCATTCATTGTGAAAAGTTGATTTTCCAAGACAAATTCTTCTCTGGTTTGGTGTGTTTCAATTTATGCTGGCCCATTTCATTTATACAATTGGTGGATGGTAGAGATTACTGCCCAATTGCGTGAAATTCGGTGTGCCAATAATAAGCATATAGATGATGAAATTTATGGTCCTGAAAAATTGAAGAAAACCATAATAAGGATTGATGTTCCCCGAGAGAAGTGTAGGAAAAACAGGAAAAAACCCCTTGTGGGCTGCTGGTGTTCTTTGATTCGTGAAACAACAAGATATGACGAATTTATCTGCGAGTCGTGAATCAACTTCCAAAGGCTATGCAACCGTTGTTCTCTGTCTTCAGCACCGCGATAGTAGGAACCACAATGAAGAGTCAGTGTGATGTCTTGAAGGAATTACTTTCTCGGTTGTCCTCGGCCTTTCGTCCCTGTGGTTTTTCCATCCAGGAGATCAGTTAGAAAAGCATTATGTGACTTGTGAATTGAGTTTTTCTTTTATGGATTGTTGGTCTCAGTTCTCTCTTCTCTTGAATTTCTTGCAGGATACTGATGTTAGTCCTCTTTTTAATCCATTTAACCCATAACAGATCCACATCTCAGGGTGCTTCCAATCCTGACCTCTGATTGTCCAAGATTCACATCCATACAGAAGCACACTCCTTACAAAGGACATGGCAAATATCTTTTTAATTTCAATATCCAAATTTGCATTAATCAAAAGACTTTTCTTATTGTTGAACGCCTGTTTAGCGAGCGCTATCCGCCTCTTTACTATACCAGTTGTCCCAAATGAGAGAAACTGGCGACTTGTTTCACTATCTTGTTAATGTTTCAGGATGTGGACTCATATTCTTCTTCTTTGTCCGAATTTGGACAACTATGGACCGCATGAAACCTGAGTCTTCTTGGCCTTTCTTCTCTTCTCTTTCTAGAACCTCTTCATTCTTTTGCTTCTCATCCTTCTCTCCTCCTCGGAAATGATCCTTACAGGTTTCTTATGTAGTGGTTTCTCTTCGAACGATTTGAAATCATTTACTCTTCTTGTGAACGCACTTCTATCACGAATCATCTGCTGCATCCCTCTTGACCTCATCTACCCACTTAGAGGTGGCCTTGAATCCCATAATGTATTGAAACATCTTCTTGGTCGACCTGTTTTCGTCCATTTTCACCAAGTGGCCATGGAATGCCAGCATTTTGTCTGATCTTTCCAAATTTCTTGTTGGGCTCGAAGTCCCATGAATCTTATTTCATTTAGTTCTTGTAGCAGCCCTCTTTTTAAAAAAAGTAGACAGTCTGAAGCATAGAAACCTTCCTGTTTTAATATTGAGTTATAGTGTCGGAATTTGGCCTTGTACAACATTGCCCGTTTGTTCTGTGTTAGCTTCTAAGCCACGTCTAGTTTTCTGGCATACTTAGTTGTCCTTTGCCTCTGCCCGCAACTGCCCATCGTGTTTAACCTGAAGCAATGCACCTCCTGATTTGGAAACTGGCAATGCGTCATATTGGGCAGGATTTTGAAGTAACCAGTTTTAATTTTGGACAAGGTAAACTAAGGGTCCAAGTGGGCAGTGCTTTCGGTAGGGAATTACCGTTTTTAGTTCTGAATTTGGGTGGGGGATACTTTAGACGCGAACTTTGTAAAAATTCTTTATTTTGGGAAAGGGAGAGAGTAAAAATAAGCTATTCCATTTTGATGCTACATAGTACGATATATTTAATCAAAATAAACAAAGTTTATCAGCAATGTTACACCACAACATCTGCGCAGGGAGTTCCACAAACACCGAAGACACTACCATAATGTGGTGGATGGACGTGGCCAGTAGAACATGCACGTTCTTTGTGTGGAAATACACCACAGAGTGAGTCAAAGCCCGTACGCTCTGAGACTTCTTTCTTCAAACAAGGTCACGCCTTGTTAGCAACAGAGCTACGGTGTGGCCCAAGCAGCCAACAATGATCCAACATCTGCTATACAAAGACAATTATATTCCTTGATTATTGCCAATCACCTTTGAAAAGATAATGCACTTTCCCTGAGATTGTTTTGCCTGCTGTATCCCATCCGCTTTGAGCGGCTCGCGCCGCGCTCGTTGCTAGTCAATGACGGAAAGGACTATCAATTATTAAGCAGGGATACTATAAGCAATTTTCAAGAATTTTTTATTATGGCTTATTGAAGGTTGGGGGGTGGTGCTTTCGGCGCGGGGGTCTTGTAGCCGAGTAAATACGGTAGTGGCCATCTTGGGGAGACACGACAACTCCCAACGGTGATCAGGCAGTCCGTAGCACTTCCTCGAGGCTAATGCTGGGATGGCACCCCTACCCTGAGCCTCCAGTCCACATAGTTCAGGAACAGTTATCTCGAGCCTCTCCCCCCCAACCCCCACTCCGTCCCGTCTCTGTGGAGGTGACTTGGTGACTCCTCTCGTAGACTCGGGGATGTTGTGGACGCGCTGGCTCCAGAACATCTCCTCTCTTGTGCATGCCTCTTTGCTCTGCCTGGCTCTGCTGCTTATTTAGTCTTTGTATTGATTTCCCGAGCAACTTGTGATTGGTTAATGATTCCGTAGAGAACACGGGAGCATTGTGCAGAGTGTTTGGCCAGGATGTACAATGTTAAATAATAGAGGTGATATTATTGGCAGTTTGTTTCCTCAAACAGAGAAACTCAATATACTGTACCTAATACAACTCGATATGTGCACCATTGTTGGCGCGACGAATCTGTGTTTCACCCCTCTCCATGTGTTTTGTAGTAGTGTTGTAGTAACATTTGCGATAGCTGCTCGAATTCGATGCCGTATTTCTGGTGTTAGGTATACTTGATTCTTGACAAAACCCCACAGGAGAAAATGAAGTGGCGTAAGGTCTGGGTTTATAGGGGCCCAATCCATCGCCCTGGTAAGTTACAGTCCAAGAAACTTCACAACAATATCCAGATAATGTTGGAAGATCCCACAACTCTTGACATGTCAAGGTACCTTTATAAATTAACGATACTGTCCACGATAAAAAGAATGGACCTATTACTCTGTCCATCGACGATGCACACCACTCGTTCACGTTCGTGCTCTACCCTTCCCCATATGCGGCAGTTGTGTCTGTTCACCTGCCTGGAAATGTGGAATGTTGCCTGGTCAGAAAATCAGAGCCTTGTTTTCACCAGATCTACTTCGGCAAATGCCTTCTGTTGCAGCTTGTCAGGTTTCAGCGTACGCATGTGCAATCAGGTAATAAAAACCTTTCGAGTTTCTCTACTTGAAGAAACAAACTGCCAAAAATTATCTCTTTTAGTTTTCAACATATTAATATTTGTTTTATTCTACATCCAAAGGATGTCCTGGTCTGATGATGTCTGCTTGACAAATGAAACATGCCATACTTTTAGTGTGTGTAAATAAATAATCACATGTAGATATCATAGCAACAAGTCTTAAATAACCTATCCATAATTAAGCGGAGGAAATTCTGTTAGGTAGATTATCGACTAATGCACAGTAAGTCGTGTTGACCTCTGAGGAGCAAGACAAATGTGACGTTTCTTAAATAACATGCAAATACAACCTGTATCTTTTTCCAAAAATTGGAAGTGAGAACTTGGGCTTAAGGTTGGTACCATCACCATATTGATCAAACTGCGCCCTAATGATGACTGTCGGAACGTTTATATCTCGCCACCAGCTCACTAGGTTTGCGGTGGTAAGAACCGCAATCACTTGCGAGTGAAGCTAACCTTTCTTCTGGCGGTTTGCACGTTATATCCCGATACAGGCTCCAACGGTCTTCGAAACTGTGGCCTAATGTTGCTGACAATGCATATCTTAACATAAATACACAAATTTTGAGAATCACATTCCTTTACAAACTGAGGTGAGGGCTGGGACGGGGTGTACTCAGCTTCGTGAGGACAATCTACTAGCTGTCTGACAGTGAGGCAGCACCCTAGATTAACAGCCGAGGGGACTAGACGCACTGACCACTGTTGGCCGAATGGCCGGGCAGCTGTCACTTCATGGTCTATGGGGGGGATACTAATCTTATATCCGGCTGTGCTCGCACCTGTGGGGAAAGAGTCATCCTGAAATCATGATCCCGGGACTTGAACCTGTGTTAAGAGGGACAGATGACCTCGTAGTTCCGCCACTTAAAACAATAACTAACTCTATTAGATGACAGGTTAAGAAGAAAGGTTGTAGTTTAACGTGACTGTTAGTCTCGCTGTCATAAGCCACATGGAATCCGAACCACAGGCCATAAGATCTCGCATGCTTTGACCAGGAATGGTACCCGGTCCACCTTGGTGAGAGGCATGCAGCTTGTATGCTACTTCAGGGTGAACAGTAACACTGGAAAACATTGTGTATTTGTCAACATTAAAAAAGACAGGGGGGGATTTTCCTTTTTGCATGATATGGTATGCTTCAGTGGCTTAAAAAAAACTGGGGGTCAGGGTGGTGCAAACCGCCAGAAGAAAGGTTAGCATCACTCGCAAGTGATTGCGGTTCTTACCACCGCAAACCTAGTTAGCCGGTGGCGAGATATAAACGTTCCGACAGTCATCATTAGGGCGCAGTTTGATCAATATGGTGATGGTACCAACCTTAAAGTAGAGTTTTAAGTTCCTTGTGAAATCTGGTCAGAAGGAAAAAATCAGGAGTAGCCTATATTTGATATCCTAAGTTGGCCTAGTGCTTGTTGTGGCTGCAGCTTTTCTCTCTCGTAGCTGATACGTTGTGTGTAATAACAGATCTGCTTGAGGTAAGAGTTTGTGGTTTTCACAATATCAAAATACAAAATTTTCCATTTTTTTAGTTTAGGGTTTTGCAGCAACTTTGCTACAAATGAGGATTTTGTGGATATCAAGACTAAAAAAATAATATATTTGAAATAACAATGTAACAAGCCTAAAATATGGAAATTTGCTCTGCAATTGTGTATGTGTCGTCCGTATTTCATGAATATCCTAAAAGCCTGCATGTGATGGTGTAAGAAATGATTTTACAATTCAGCCGAGGCACTTCGTGAAGATCCAGTGTCCGTTCATTCGACTCTTCATGAAATACTTCAAAAAGAAGTTTGAAAATATGGCCCGGCTAACTCAAACATTTTACTAGTGTTTTGCCCCAATGTACTATTGGTGTGATACACCTGACCAAGACGCATGGTTAGTACATACTGAGAAGGCCATTACAAGACTCAGCCACAAGCAGTGGCACTGTGAGACAAGCTCCATTTTTTTTCTTCAAAAATAAATCCTTACCTTGGCAATCCAAGATGGAAGTAACTGTTCCCGAAGGATACAGGATGTTTATTTTCCGAATGGCCTAATTGTACTTTAACAAAACTTTAAAAAGAAGTTTGGGAACAGTTACTTCCATCTCTTCGTAAAATGACTAACACAATGGAGTCGTACACAAGCTATTCCAAGAAATAAACTAATGTTTGTTTATTGTCGTTTAAAATGAATCTAAAACAATAATAGGGATAAAGTTGGTCGGAGAGCAGTTGAAGAGAGTGCAGAGCTTCAAGTATCTGGGAAGTGTCATTGAAGAAAATGGGGGAAATGCCTTGGAATTAGATGAAAGAGGGAGGTGTGCTGATGGATTCTTAGAGAGTGTTGGAGGCCTGATATGTAGCAAGGATGTGCCACAGAAATGTAAAGGTATCATGTACAAAACTTATTTTGTGCCGATCCTAACGTATGGATCAGAAACTTGGGTGATGAGGGAGAGAGATAAAAGCAGAATACAAGCAGTGGAAATGAAGTTTCAGAGGAGTCTTATAGATGTAACTAGAATGGACAGAGTCAGAAATGATCGAGTCAGAGAAATATTAAAGGAAGAACCCCTACAGGATAGGATTGAAAAATCAAGGCTACAGTGGTATGGACACATGAAAAGAATGGGAGAAGAGAGAATACCATGGAAAATATTGGAAATGGAGTGGAAGAAAAAGAGACCTAGAGGAAGACCAAGGGATAGGTGGATAAAGGGGGTGAAGAAAAGTGTTGAGAGAAAAGGAGTTAATTGGACAACAGTGACAGATGAGAAGTGGTGGATGGACAGAAAACGATGGAGAGGCTTGTGCTCCAAGCAGACCCAACCTGTGGTTGGAAACTGCTCCAGTTGATGATGTTGAATAGAGAAAAGTAAAACGATAGAGAAATAAATGAGCGGGGGAGACAGGCAGAAGCATTCCGGAGGAGTGTGAGAAGCATGTTATGGAGCAAGGATGTCCCTCAGAACAGCAAAAAGTTCATATATCGGACGTACTATGTCCCTATCCTGACGTATGCCTCGGAGACCTGGGTTATGAAAGGAAGGGAGAAGAGCAAAATACAGGCCAGTGAGATGAGGTTCTTGAGAAGCAGTATTGGAGCTACAAAGATGGACAGAATAAGAAATGAGAGGACCAGAGAATTAATGAAGGAGGAACCATTACAGGATGATATAGAGAAATCTAGACTTAGATGGTATGGACATGTAAAACGAATGGAGGAGAAGAGGATACCCAGGAGGGTACACGAGACGAAGTGGGAAGAAAAGAGACCGAGAGGAAGACCGAGAGACAGGTGGCTGAAGGGGGTGGAAGGAAGCATGAAGAAGAGAGGAGAAGACTGGACAAGGGTGGAAGCTGAGAGATGGTGGGAAGACAGAAGACGTTGTAGAGGCTTGTGTTCCAAACAGACCCGGCCAGTGGCTGGAAACTGTGCAAGATGATGATGGTGATGACAAGAGGAAAGAAGAAGGAAAAGGGATTGTTAAAATTGGAGGAGCACTTTAAATATTGGATCTGGAGATCAACAAGAGCGGGAATGTTTTCTATCATCAGGTTTGGAGTTCAATTTGGGATAAAGACACAAGACCTATTACTTACCAATAATGATGCATGGAGCAGAAACTTGGCCAATGAAAGTAGAATACAGGATTCCTGAGGCGTACGGCACACAAGACTAGGAGAGAGAGAGAGTGAGATGGTATGGACCTGTGAAAAGGATGAATGAATGCCGAAACAAGTGATAGAGAGACGAATGACTGGAAAGAGAGGACGAGGAAGATCTAGAGTACTTACAAGAGATCATAAAGAAGTCGAGAATGAATTGGTACGGACATGTTAGGCGAATGCAGGAGGGCAGGATACCAAGGGGAAATAGAGGGCGAGAGACAAGAGATAGGTGGTTTGTGGGTGTGAAGGAAGGGGAGGAGTGGGACAGAGTGAGGAGTGAAAGTTGGTAGGCATATGTTTCAAACAGACCCAGCCCGGGGCTGGAAACTGTAGATGATGATGATGATGACTGATTCCACTATCTGACTACGACATAAACGAACGTTGAGGTTAGTAAACGTTTCACATTTTGATTGCTAACTGTGTTTGAAATCCATTAACTTTGAAACGGTCCACGCAAGACGAAGCTAATTTTTGCTGACAAATAAATGATTCAATCATTTCTACTTTCCTTGCAATAATTGACATCACTCTTATCCTGGACTAGCTTTCATCCCCGTTGGCGAAGAAAAGAAACAAAGGCCTTATGACGGTCCTTGCCTTCTAAATAGCTAACAGTTCCTGCACGTACCATCATTGAAATATATAGCGCATCCTTCTTCGGGAGAAAACCAGCGGAGTTAGCTGCGAAGAGAATCTACGAATACTTGTGGCAGTAGAGAGTGCGAATGGACTCTCTTGGTAGAATGTATTATTCCCCGACGATCCATGCTGACTGAATGCTGGATGATAGCTTGCGATGTCTTTAATTCATCATCGAGGCTAGACGGTTGTTGGAGTAATTTGCTTCCCACCTCATTGTGGAGGCAACTAGTGATTTGTTGCAGTCTCGAGCGCATCCCACGAAACCATACTAAGATGTGGATGTGAATTGGGCAATTGCTTTACTGGTAAAGACTCACTCAACCCCCTCTGCCCTTTGCATTTGTAGCCTGGTTTCATTTTAAGGGTGTCTTCTGCTTACAAACTAATTTCCATGCCAATCACTCCAGTAGTTTTGACACCAACCCACAACGGACAGACAAACTTAGTCATTATTCACCTCATCATTAGGGGCTTGGTGGTGCAGCTGTCAGGCTATTTGCCTCTCACCAAGATGGACCGGGTTCGATTCTTGGTCAATGCATGTGAGATTTTCTAAGTGAAATTCCATGTAGTGTGGTTCGGATTCCACGTAAAATAGAGGTCCTGTGACTCATGATCGCGATTTTACCTCTAAGCGACTTTTTCTTTCCACTGGAATATTGTTTTATCAATGAGTATTAACATTTTACATTTTTGTTAGCGAGTTATGCAGGAGTTAACTGGAGTTATCTCTTCCATAAAAGAGGCAAGACGATATCGAAAGCAATATTCATCATAATCGGCGTGCATGCTGGAAAAACAAAGTTGTTTTGAGAATCGAAGGCGTCACTCATATTGACTAAGGGATGAAGTTCCAATGACATGTGCATGCACTTTAAGCAGCGGACAATCTTCTCAAAGATCTAACCAAATGTAGTTCAGAATAAATGCAAAGTTTGAACCGAAAATAAAAAATGTTCTGATTATTATTTATAGAGATTGTTTTTCCTCCTGAAGAGAACCGCATTGAGTGGCGATCAATCTTTGAGAGTGTACACTCTTGTCCGATGTCACTGAAAGAGACAGTTTTTTACGAGAACAACTCTCAGGTAGACCCCAAGACTTTGGTGGCGTAGTCTGTAGCATGCTGAACTGCTATGCCCAAGATTGCGGGTTCAATCCGGTCAGATTTTAAAGAGCCTTAGAAATCCCTCAGTATGCCTTCCTTCGGAGCGGAACTAAAGCTGGTGGGCCCATGTTATAGATGTATGGCATGTAAAAGAACCTACCACTGCAATTGGTAGTGTGTAGCAAAATTTGTAGCTTATATTTGGCTAGTTAGAAACGCTCTATCATGCTCCAACGTTCGCCGCTAGGTGTTGGTGACAGTGACACCTTGTAGCCAAAGTTGGAACTACAGTACTTGAAATTGAACTTGTTGGGAGCCCTCAGGCGTTCAATTCAAAATTCCCTGCTATGGCCATTGGCTGCAATTCAAATACTGTATATAGATTATGGTTATTCTATAGTAAATCTAGAATATCGCATTTGTTTTGCTCAACATGAATAATCTTGCACTTTGAGCTAATCGTGCATTTTATGACTAATTATGATAAATACCACTAAAATCCATTCGTAGAACATTACATCGGAAATGCTAAAAGCCACAAACTCGAGCCTCTATTTAACGCAGCTCTTATTGCATGCATGTTACTAGAGCAGAGCGCAGGTTGTTATAAACGGAGGTCTGCTGGTACTTCGTGCCGGTTCTTACAGCTGCGCTTACTGGTCGACAGGTGAATTTCTCCGAACCCCTGTCCATGCTCCAGCGACTGACGGAGGACTACGAGTACGCAGAAATCCTGGACAAGGCGGCACGGCGCGAGGATTCATGCGAGCAGCTGGCGTACGTGGCAGCCTTTACGGTGTCGAGCTACGCCACCACCAGCAACCGCACGGGCAAGCCGTTCAACCCGCTGCTGGGCGAGACCTACGAGTGCGATCGCACAGACGACCTGGGGTGGCGCTGCATCGCGGAGCAGGTGTCGCACCACCCACCCATGGTGGCGCAGTTCTGCGAGGGGAAGGAATGGCGTTGCTGGCAGGAGTTCACGATGGCCTCCAAGTTCCGTGGCAAATACCTGCAGGTCATACCCCTCGGCACCGCCCACCTCGAGTTCAACAGCTCGGGTACGTTGTTTATCTCAGGGTTTTGTGAAATTACTTGAAATATTCTTGTCATGCAAAAAAGTGGAATATGGTTTGAGATTGCCCAACTTCCTATTAATATTTTATGGAAGCACACACTGCACCATTGTCTGTGTGTCGCTGTTGCCTCCAAGGGATGTTTCAAACTTACAAGTGAAGGGTGTCTTGCCTCTGATCGAGTGGGGAGGGGGACACTCGGCATTGGCCTACAACAACCTCTCCTCATGGGATGGCGCAGAGGTCCATGGTGTAACTTGAGGGTCCAGAACAGTTTCCACTACTTGACTATAATTTGCTCCGCTTGAACGATAATATATATAAACAATAAATCTTATAGTCTTATTGTGCAAGCCGTCCCTCTTGTCATTGGCGGCTTCGGTGGCGTAGTTGGTAGCATAGCTTCTATGCCCAAGATTGCGGATTCAAACCCGGCTGAAGTCGTCGGATTTTTATGAGTGTTAAAAATCCCTCAATATGCCTTACTTCGGAGGGGAAGTAAAGCCTGTGGGCCCATGTCATTGATTTATGGCATGTAACTAAACTTGTGTAAAGCTAAAATTGTAGGTTAGGTTGTTTAACGCTATATTCATTCCAACGTTCGCCGCCGGGTGCCAGTCGTGGTGGCATCTAGTAGCCACGTTCACAGTTAGGTGTTGTGTATGGTAGCATTTGGTAGCAAAAGTAGGAACTTCTTGAAATTGATCGTCTGCATTCCTTACCTGAATTACGGATAACATTCACTAATACAGCCATCACAATTATCAGACAGATTCTACTCGCACCCAAACTACACGGGGCTATACAGACCCTAAACTGAGGAACCAGCAAAAATAAATTCGCAGTTGAAACGTAATCAAAGATTAAAAGAAGGCCGGGAATAAACCACATAAACATTTACAAATATTCTACTGAATGCGCTAGTCCGAAATAGTTGAACACACGGTCGAGAGATGCTGCAGGATTACCGACAATGATGTTGTGAAGAAAACCCAAGTGTTAATAGAGTCGGTCAACAGGAGTGTACCCGGTTAGATTGGAAAATAAAATCATAATTATTTATACCATACATTTAATAAAGCACTCCTCACACAAATGGGGGGGGGGGGGGGCGTTTAATTGGACGACTAGATTCGTTCATCAAGCGATCATCATCAGATCCTACTCGGATTTAATTTAGTTTCAGTGGATACGTATGTGCAACTACATTTACAATTATTGTTACAGAAGTATTGAATTAACTTAGCAATGAGTCAGATTGTTTAACCAATTAATTTATATTTGGTTACGGGACAGATGACTTCGTCGTTCCGCCCCTTAAAACAACAATAACTTAATATCGTTGGTCTACGTTGCGCTAGGTTTGAATGTGAAAACCCTTCGAATCGTTAACTTCTACTGTAATATAATTTTTCTTTCCTATGCTTCTAATATTTCTTCAGCCTCTTTATGTCAAGATCCTTTCTTCAGTCCCCCCAGGGGCTCACATCTAGTGGGACATGAGTTGGCGACGACACGACCCCAGCTGAGTCCGGCATTGCTTCCTCTTGTGCCAGGCTCCTCTTCGTCTTCTTTCCTGTCGATCTCCCTTGGTCAACTCTTCTTCTCTTCCAACTCCGACGGTATTAGGGTATCCGAGGCCTAGGGAGTCTCTTCCTTTCCCGCCTTAATTGGCCCTTCTCTCATCTTTCCTGATACCCTTGTTCTTCGAGGGGTCAGCCTTCTTTTTCTATTCATGAAATCCCCTGCCTTCTGCTCAAGGCCTTCAAGGAGGCAGGGTGCACCCTGTTTAGTGCTACACCCTCAAGAGCTCACGGCTGGTGAGTTCGGGAGTTGGCGACCCTGAGGGATTCCTGTGCTGGGTCCGTTTCCCCCCATTTTCTTCTGACTTTGGGACGGGCCCTCTCCTCTTTCCCGTTCCTATCTGCCTTTCATGGCTCTCCTTCCTTCCAAGTCACTCAATCCTCATTATTTGAGAGGGTTGAGGGCATTTCTCTTCTTGCTGTCCTTTATTTGGCTTATCCTTTACCATTAGTCTGTAGTTAGTATTAGTTATAGCTTTCATTCTCATCTCATCTTTCATTATTGCCCAAACCATTAGGAGCCAATAACCTAGACGTTAGGCCCTTAAGACAACAATTATCCTCCTCCTTTCTTCAGTGGAGAACCCTTTTTCTTTTGGTTTGGAGTCTCACGTGTGTGTCATTTAGAATTTCAATTTCATCTATTTTATTCTTATATATCATCCTTGACTGTGATCCATTTAATCCTGGCATTGCTGTAGTCGTGCCATAAGATTATCTCGTGAGGTATGTGAATAATGGTTAATTATAGCATTTACACTACAAACAAGATTTTTTTAAAATAATTTTTTCTTAGTTTCCAATTTTTTATATATATTATTATTTTAAGCGAATTCTCACAATAAATGGAATACGTTAAGCAAATAACTCAGTTGTTCCAATAGGCTTACATTCTTTCCGAGGAGGCTTTTTTAAGTTCTCCCGACCACTTTGGTCTGTAGTGTTTTTGTTTTGGTGCTCCCATTTGTTTACTTTGTGTCTGAATAATGTTTCGACCACTTTGGTCTGTAGTGTTTTTGTTTTGGTGCTCCCATTTGTTTACTTTGTGTCCGAATAATGTTTGTGTTTATGAGGTCCTTTCGGAGTTCTTCTAGCCAATGTGTTGAGTTCTTGAGAGGTTACATGATTTATTATCCTTTACGTCCATCAATTTTCTTGTAGCTTTTTCATAATTTTGTCTTTTCTTAGTATCAATTTCGATGTTTGAATACTGTTGTGTTGTTTTGATTGATTGTAGCCTGTAACTATCTTGGGTATATCTTGCTCCTAAGAATTTCCTAATCTTCCTCTCTACTTTTTTGATTTCGCCAACTCATGTTTATTGTTAACTCTCAGGGGTTGCTTGCATAAAGGACTGTTGGTTTTATGACTGTGTTGTGGTTTTATCAATTTCCAAAGAAATTCAAAAAAATTGGTCCGGCCAGCTCAATTCAGTTACCAGGGTTTTGCCTTGGTGTGCCATTGGGCTCTTCGGTGTGGTTAGTACATACTGTGAAGGCCACTGTCTTGTAGTGCCCAATTTTTGTCAGTTTTGACATTTCTCCCAGGGGCTCACATCTAGTGGGACGTGGGTTGGTGACCACGGGACCCCAGTTGAGTTCGGCATTGCTTCCACTTACTTGTGCCGGGTCCTCTCTGTCTTCTTTCCTGTCGACCTCTCTTGGTCAACTCTTGTTCTCTTCCGACCCCGACGCTATTAGGGTATCCGCGGCCTCGGGAGTCTTTTCCTTTCCCGCCTTCATTGGCCCTTGTCTCATCTTTCCTGATCCCTCACTCTTCGTGGGATCAGCCTTCTTTTCATTATAGTTCCTTTTCTCTTTAAGATTCCTGCCCTGTTTTTATGAATTAGCTCCCTCTGTCTCTAAATTACATTTTGTGAGGTTTCCCCCCCTTTAATTCAACCACATTTTGTAAGTATTTTTCAATCTACATTGCACTTTGTAAGTATTTTCAATCTGAACTCCATTTTGTAAGTATTTTCAATCTCAATTGCATTTTGTAAGTACAGAAACAAGATGGAAAGGAGAAGGTCGCAGAGAACTGAGGAAAGGGTACCGGTTGTACTGGAGTGGGAACAGTGAAGGAAGGAGCAGCGGAGTAGGAGTAGTTGTGAGAGATGGAATGAAGGAAGAGGTAAAGGGAATAAGTGACAGGATCATGAAGATCAGAGTAACTGTAAAGGGAAGAAGCCTAGAGATAGCCCAGGTATATGCCCCTCAAGTTGGATGTACAGCTCAAGAGAAGGAAGACTTTGAGGAGGAGCTACAACAGCAGTTGAATGGGCAGAGCATCATTGTCATGGGAGATTTGAATGCACATGTAGGAAGTGAAAGGCAAGGATATGAAAATGTATTGGGAGCAGAAGGATGGGGTAGCAGGAATGAAGAAGGGAGAAAGTTGCTGGATTTTTGCAAGAGAAACGGTTTAGTGGTAGGAAACTCCTGGTTCCGGAAGAAAGAAAGCCACAAGGTAACGTGGTACAGCAGTGATTTAACAAAGAAATCTTTGGTAGATTACATGCTGTACGACTGGGAAATGAAGAGAAGTGTCAGAGATATAAAGGTAATACCATCAGAGGCCTTAGATAGCGACCACAGAATACTTGTAATGAACCTGGGAGTTGTTAAGGACAGCAAGAGGACAGAGTACCAGGAAAGGAGAATCAAAGTATGGAAACTCAAGGAAAAGGAAGTCGAGGAAGAATTCCAGAAGATAATAAGGGAAAGGATGCCAACAGACAATCCTAAAACAGGGGAAGAGGAATGGAAGCAATTCAAAAACACAATGGTGGAAGCTGCAGTGGCAGTATGTGGAAGAACAAGCAACAGAAAGCGGTGTAAAGAGACACCATGGTGGAATGAGAGAGTAAAAGAAGCTGTGTGAAGGAAGAACAAGGCTTTCAGAGTGTGGTTCCAGGAAAGAACTGATCTGACAAGGGAAGATTATAAGATAAAGAAGAAAGAAGCAAACAAGATTGTCGCAGAGGAGAGGAAGAAGTGGATGGTAAAGTGGACAGAGATGATGGAGGAAGACAGCAGAGGAAATAAGAAAGTACTTTATGGGATGGTCAAAAGTAAGAGAAGAGGTCTGCGAGAGGATGTGGTAATGATGGACAAAAACGGAAATGAGGTACCCAACAAAGAGGCACTCAAGACGGTGTGGAAAGAGTACTTGGAGGATTTGCTGAATCCAAATAGTCATAGGGAGGAAGACATTGTATTGGAAGATGGAGGAGATAACACAGGAATGGAAAAGGACCTGACTTGGAGAGAACTGGAAATGGCTATAGACAAGATGAAAGGAGGAAGGGCACCAGGTGTGGATGAAGTGAGTGTTGAAATGGTGAAGGCAGCAGGGGAGGTTGGGAAACAGTGGCTGTACCGGGTGATGAGGGTGATATGGAAGGAGAAAAAGACCCCAGAAGATTGGAAGAAAGGATTAATTGTCCCAATATTTAAGAAAGGAAGCAGAAAGGAGTGCAGAAATTACAGGGGAGTCACACTCATACCTCACTGTACCAAGATATATGAAAAGATATTAGAAAGTAAAATACGAGCCAAAGTGGAGAGAAAATTGAGAGAGGAGCAGTATGGATTCAGACCTGGGAGATCAACAGTGGATCTCATATTTTCAGTGAGACAGCTCCAGGAACACCACTACGAATTTGGAGAGGATCTGCTGATGGCCTTCCTGGACATCGAAAAGGCCTATGATAGTGTGTGTAGGGAGAAGGTTTGGAAAGCAATGGAAAACATGGGAGTGGAAAAAGAGACTGTAGGCAGAGCGAAGGAGATGTATTGTGGAAGTATGAGTTGTGTGAAAGTTGGAGGGGAAAGAACAGACTGGTTCAGACAAATGAGTGGCCTGAAACAAGGTAGTGCGCTGTCACCCCTTCTCTTTATTGTGGTTATGGACGTGGTAATGACACGGATAGCAGGAAAGATAGGAGAAGATAAGATGAAAGCAATGGTGTTTGCAGATGATCTTATGGTCTGGGGAAACACGGAGGAGGAAATTCAGGAGCAGCTGAAGGCTTGGGAAGAAACCGTGGGAGAGTACGGATGGAAGTTCAACATCAGTAAATGTGAGATCCTGTTAACGACCAGGAAAAAGGACAGACCAATGAGTGAGATAACACTTGGAGGTGGACAGCTGAAGAAGGTGGAAAGTCTCAAGTACTTGGGAAGTATAGTGGAGGAAAATGGGAGAAATGACAAAGAGATTACGGAACGTGGCAGACAGGCAGAAGCATTTCTGAGAAGCATTAAGAGCTTAGTGTGGAATAAAGATGTCCCACAAAAAAGCAAGGAAGTGTTATACAGAAGCTACTATATCCCGATACTGACCTATGCTTCAGAAACGTGGACAATGAAGAAAAGAGACATAAGCAGAATACAGGCAGGTGAAATGAAGTTCCTGCGAAGTAGGATCGGAGTAACAAGAAGAGACATGGTGAGGAATGAAAAGGTCAGGGAAATGGTGAAAGAGGAGCCCTTGCAAGGTAGGATTGAGACATCAAGACTGAGGTGGTATGGACACTTAAAGAGAATGGATGAGAAGAAGATTCCCAAGAGGATACATGAGATGCAGATGCAGAAGAAACGACCAAGGGGAAGACCAAGAGATAGATGGCTGAAAGGAGTGGAGGAATGTGTCAAGAAGAGAGGCGAGGACTGGACCAGAGTGACAGCGGAGAGGTGGTGGGAAGAAAGAACTAAGTGGCGAGGCTTAAGTTCCAAACAGACCCAGCCTGGGGCTGGAAACTGTACAAGATGATGATGATGATGAAGTACAGTATTTTGAATCTACCATACATTTTGTAAGCATTTTCAAATTCAATTACATTTTGTAAGTATTTTGAATTTCAATTGCACTTTGTGAGTATTTTGAATCTGAACCGGCCTTTTTCAATCTCATTCGCATTGTGTATTTTGAATTTCAATTGCATTTTGTTGAGTATTTCGAATCTACATTGCATTTTGTAACCTAAAATACATTTTGTGCATATTTTTCAATCTAAATTCCTTTTATGAGTATTTTCCTTCTAAATTACCTTTACCTTTTATAAGTATTTCCATTCTTCATTTTGTGAGTCGTTTCAATCTGAGTTTCATTTAGTAAGTATTTTCTTTATGGTTTCCATTTCATTGTTATTTTCGCTATCACCCAGCGCATTAGGGGCCGATAACCCAGATGTTAGGCCCCTTAAAACAACAATTATCATCATCATGTTTTGACATGGATGTGTTGTAGATGTTTTGGAATAACCCTAATGCCTTTTTGAATTTTTGGAGACGCTTTTGTTTTGAGATGTTCTCAAGAACTGTCGGCTTCATGAATTCTCCGAGGTATTTAAAGTGCGGGACCCTGTCGCTTATACGGTATTTCATTGTCAGGTTCGTGATATCTGTCTTTGAACTGAAGAACGAGATCTGTAGTCGCACCATTCCTGCACTTATTTAAGTATTATCATGTTATTATTACTATTTTTTAAGAAAATGTGTATGATAGGCTGATAGTTTTGAAGTGGTGAATTTGAGGAATTGCTGTTGCAGGCAACCACTACACTTGGCGCAAGGTGACGACGACTGTCAACAACATCATTGTGGGCAAGCTGTGGGTGGATCAGTCCGGAGACATGGACATCGTGAACCACAAGACTGGAGACAAGTGCCATCTCAAGTTCATCCCCTACAGCTACTTCACGCGGGATGTGCAGAGGAAGGTACTAGCATTAGCAATACATGTTCATGTGCTAACAATTAGTTAATACCCCATCATCATCAATAACAGTTTTCCATCTTGGGCCGGTCGTAGCAAATCCACTTTACTCTTGTCTGTCCACCGTCCTTCCTCAACCACTCAACTCAACTCCACACTCACACTGTCTTTCTCGTCCTCTCTTGTTTCAGCATCATTCATCCTTTTTACATGTCCATACCATCTAAACCTGTTCTGCTCCAGCTTCTGTACATTTACTCACTCTATCTCTCTTATGCCCATTGCTCACGGTAAAATTTTCCTTCCAATTTATTGTACAATAATATAATTTTATAAAATTTCTGTTGCTCACGGTCAAATTCAAGTTTTATAAAACCTTTGATAAAACTTTCCATAAAATGGGACATGTTCTATTCCGTAAAATTAATTTTACGAAACGAACCAATCAGGGAAGCTGACATGAAGATGATGCTGGCGCCATGTGGTGAGAAGATTGTGAAGCTCGCTTGTAAACAAACACTTTGAAAATGGCAGGCTCCGGCTGGACTAAGGAAGCTATTAGTGTTTTACTGGATGAATACCAGAAATATCAGTGTTTGTATGAGGTTAAAACGCCCATATACCACAATAGAAATGCAAGAAGGGAGGCAGAAATCTCTATCGCCGAATATGTTTCACAAATTCGACCAACACAAGCCAGGCTGATGTGAAGGTGAAGATAAACGGGCTTCGAACTCACTTGCAGTCTCATTTCAGGAGAAATGGCTTGCCTCATGTTAGTGTCCTGTCGAAAAATTTTGGGACCAACAACATCTAGGAGTTTTTTAAAACTGCTTTCCTCCATTCTTAGAA
This sequence comes from Meconema thalassinum, assembly GCA_946902985.2. Classification (NCBI taxonomy): domain Eukaryota; kingdom Metazoa; phylum Arthropoda; class Insecta; order Orthoptera; family Tettigoniidae; genus Meconema; species Meconema thalassinum. The sequence goes on along the minus strand of OX336388.2, from coordinate 187,543,057 downwards.
AATTCCTATATGAATTCTGATCTTCTAACCTCAACTCATTTTCGACCAAGGACAGCATTCCTCTATTCTTCTCTTCTTTTTATCCATTCCCGAGTCCAGAACTTCCTAGAATTTCTTTTCTTCCTTTTTACCACTGTACGACATACAATATTGTAGCTAAAGCAACAATTTTTGCAATTTTTGTTTTGTTTGTTGGAGCCATACTCTCAAACCAATGTGTGTTTAACAGCTGATTCTTGGTTCAGAAGTTTATCGGTAGATGGCGATCCTGATACATCCATGGATTTTATAAAATCATTTTTACCGTGAACAACACAGCTTGCTTTCGTCAAATTTTTATAAAATTAGTTGTAAAATAAATTTTAAGAAACATTTTACCGTGAGCAACGGGCCTTAGTCTTCTGTACCATACTTCTCAGCAATTGAGTATTCTACTTTCATTGGCCAAGTTTCTGCTCCATACGTCATAATTGATAAGTAATACCGTATTTGCTCGCGTATATCTCGCACTTTTTTTCCTGAAATTTCAACTAAAAAAATGGGGTGCGAGATATACGCGGGGGCGAGATATATGCGAGCCGAAAATACGAGTGAAATTTGTCGGTGCGAGATATACGCGCGGAATTTCCGTGTTCCCGAAAAAACACAAAATTTTCATTATTGACACAAGGCAACTGGTATACGGTACTCACCCTATTCATTATCACTGCCGTCACTGCTACCGATCTCCAAGGTACTCTCGCGTGCTTCCTTCCTTCATCATCCCACACGGCTTCATCCTGACTTCCGTCCAATGCATTTGCGATGCCTGTCTTCAAGAAGCTCTTCACAACAATGTCCGGCGACACCATAACCCACGCCCGTATAACCCAATCACACACGAGTTCAACTGACGGCCTCTTTATTTTGCCTGCTGGCGTCAGGTCGTGGTCCCCTCCCGCCATCCATTCGGCGTACAATTTATGCAAGTTGTCCTTGAAGGGTTTATTGACGGAAACATCTAAGGGCTGAAGACAAATGTGTGAGTCCACCAGGAATTACAACAAGATCCGTTTTCATTTCTTGAAGACGTTTCTTCGTGTCTTCCACCCAGTGTCCGCGGAAACTGTCCCACACTAGCATTGCCGGGCATCGAAGCAATGCACCTGGCCGTGCTCCCCACACTGTACGGACCCAGTCCTGGATAAGAGCTGTATCCATCCATCCTTTCTCTTGCACGCGAACATGAATGCCTTTGGGAAACTTCGCTTTAGGCATTGTTTTTCTTTTAAAAATAACATATGGTGGCAATTTTCTTCCGTCCGCGGTTACTGCTAGCATGACTGTGCAGCGTTGTTTCTCACACCCAGTTGTACGCACAAAGACGCTAGATTCTCCCTTCTTGTTTATGGTAGTGTTGGATAGCACGTCGAAGTTTATCGGAGTCTGATCTGCGTTGCCGATTTGAGATAGCAGGTAATCGTTCCTCTTCCGCATTGCTATCACATGACGATGAAACTATAATTTTGTCATTGAAATCATTCGGCATTCTCTGACAGAGAGATGTTCGCCTTCGCAGACACAAGCCCTTTCTTTTCATGAACCTACGGATGACTGTTGTGGCGCGCTAATCGCTAATTCAAACGTGTACATGGCAGCGCAGCGTCTCGATCCCTAATCGGCTCGCATCGGACAAGTTCGGATCAACTCGTCGTTGCTCGCTCGTCCTGTTAGTATCGCTTCGGGTAAGTTCCTGGACAATGACGTCTGTTGTGGCGCGCTAAATCGAACGTGTTTATACCTCAAGGTTATTACGGTCATTTATATGACGGCGTCAAAAATGAATGCAAGATATATGCGAGTACTTTTTTTTCCCCTGAAATTTAAACTAAAAAAATGGGGTGCGAGATATACGCGAGCAAATACGGTAAGTCTTTATCCCACATTAACACATTGGTGACCGGATGCATGAGCTTGTCACATACCCTGTGGACCGGACATTTTTCTACTGAGCATACTAGAGTGCACTTGATTATAAAAATGTACATAAATATTAAACTAGACAAGATTTTATCTTCAAATTTGGTATGAGTACTCACCAATGCTCCTAGTAGCACTTCAGTGTGTGGTGACTGTTTATACTTGTGAATGTTTTTATCATGGTATATAGGTTAGATTGGGCTACAAGCAAGGTCACTTGAATAAATAGGCACATTAGGTAAATTACAGCGTTTAGGGGCTTGAATATCACTTCCACTCTCACTCTCACATTCACTTTCCACTAATTCAATATCACTATTTCCATTTGAACGATCGTCGGCATACAATTCTTCTAAAATATCGTCGTCAGCTAACACTGAATTACGCGGGCGCTCCATCTTACCATTGACTGAACCAGCAGAAAGAAAGTCAACGTTCGAAACTAAATCAAAGAATAAAAGAAGGCCGTGAATAAAAGTAAAGTGACAGATATACATCTGCGATTTATTCTAATCAATGTGCAGTCCGAAATAGTTCAATACATGGTCACCAGATGTCGCAGGAAGACCGAAAACAATGATGTGTATAAAACCGAAATTTCTCTCTCGGGGCCCGTCTTCCATGTGTTAAACTCTGAAGCTGATGATAGAAAACACTCCCACTTTTGTTGATCTCCATATCTAATATTTGAAGTGCTCTACCACTTCCAGATCTACATCTCCAATGTTAACAATCCCTTTTCCTCCTTTCTTTCCTCTTGTCATTACCATTGTCTTACTTTTCTCTACACTGATTTTCATTTCCCATTTCTGAATATTTTCCCTCAGTACATCCAGTGCCTGTGTACGCTTCCTTTGTTGCCCTTAGTATATCATCTATCATCCACTATCTATTTCTACCCCTTAATCCAGTTTCCAACGGGGTCGGGGATGAGACACTATGACATTCCACGTAGCTGATGGTTTCTACAGGCAGATGCCCTTCCTGACTCCAACCTCATGAGAGATGGAATGAATGTTCAATTTCAAGTAGTCCCAACCAGACATCACTGTCGCCCTGTGGCGTTTCTAAACCAAATAACCTACAAATTTGGCTACACACTACCAATTGTAGTGGTAGGTTCTTTAACATGCCATAAGTCTTCCCCTTCGAAGGAAGGCATACTGATATCTCGCCAGGAGATGGCAGTCGGGTTTGAACTGAAGTTATCTTCCCGCTCACTGCGTATCACGCATTCCAAAAACATTAAGTTGGTCACTATTTCCATTACTGAACCTGATACTGCCACAGTGTTAAAAGTAAACACAAAGGCTTGGAAGAATATCGACAGTAGGAAGTTAGGTAACAATACACACACACACGTGAAGCCCGATAACAAATTATCATGGAGGAGTAGCAGCAATTGACTGCCAACTGATATATTTAGGTTTTGAATAGGTGGGTCGTGCATGCATACTGCAAGACACCCCTCCCCCCCTTACCCCGTCGCAGCGTGTTGAACTGCCATCTCCTGGCGTGATGATATTACTGAAGGATTTTAACGCTCTTAAAACTCTGACTGTTTCGGCCGGGTTGGAACCTGCGATCTTGGGCATAGCAGTTCAGCATGCTAACTACGCCACCGAAGCCCACTCATCATCCACTATATACCCTTAAAACCTCTAACTTCGCTCCTCTTTCATTGCCTTAAAAGTATCGAAATGTTTGAAGCAAATCAGCTGTTTCACTCGCTCAATAGATTTTTTCTTTCTTTCTCTATCTGTTTTTTATTTTTTTAATTATTTATTTAATTATTTATTTATTTATCTTTCTTATTCTGAAACTTTTCTAAATATTAGTACTTCTTTAAAATTGGTAAACCTATCTTCTTTCTTATAATAATATTTGCTCAACAGTTGGGCGCCAATGTAATAAATCTAAATATAATTGTCAGGATCGTGATTGGTGTTTCTTTTGTCCAGCCACACGTTGGTGCGTCAATGTAATAAATTTAAATATATATTGGTTGGTGTCAACTAACAACAACATCCTACGTTGGGCAATCAATGTAACTAATCTCTTCCTTCTAATACTATAATAATCTTCGGGGGTCTATATAGCGTTAAATACAATACTTTTATTTCTTGTTTGTATACATGTAAGCAATCTTCCATTACCTGCATCTCTTGTACAGTTTCCACAACAACTTTAATGAGGAAAGGGGCTGCTCACATTATTTAATATTCTTCTGCTCCTTTTTTTATTACTCCACTTTGAGGGTAACACAACCCTTAACACATGGAAGACGGGCCGCGAGAAATCTCGTAGTACGCTCGCCAGCGGTAGATGACGGGCCCCGAGAAATCTCTGCTTTATACACGTCATTGTTTTCGGTCTTCCTGCGACATCTCTTGACCATGTATTGGACTATTTCGGTCTAGCACATTGAGAAGGACATTTGTAGATGTATATGTGCCATCTTCCGTCTATTCATGGCCTTCTTTTATTCTTTGATTTTGTTTCGAAACATCGAACTTCCTTCTGTTGGTTCAATCAATGACAAGATGGAGGACTTGTATAATCAGATGATAAGATTTATCGTTTATATTATCGTTCAAATGGCACAAGTTATAGTGAATTAGTAGAAACTGAATGAGAGAGTGATATTCAGGTCTCTAGGCGACGTAATAACAACCGAAGTACATACTGTACTTTGATTGTTGACCAATCTAACCGTCTGCTCTTTCTGTAAGCCGCCACTGCACATTGTGTCATGTTTCCAAATACTTCACCCCCTTGAGCACTACTAGGGGTATGTGTATACTCATATCAACTAGAAAGATAACCGGGTGAGTTAGCCGAGGTCGTTGCGGCATGACTGTTGGCAGTCGCTCACATCCGGGAGGCGAGGAGGTTCGAATCCCCCCACCGGCAACCTTGAAGATGGTCTTCTGTGGTTTCCCATCTTCCTTCCAGGCAAATGCCGGGGTTGGTCCCTAACTATAGGCCACAGCCGATACCTTCCAACTCCTCGACCCTCCCATCCAACATTCCTCCCCAACGGTACTTGTAGCTCACCCATTGGGTGTCCGTCTCGAAGCAGCTACAAAACTGGCGAGCCGAACATGTCCTCGGACACTCCCGGCACTAAAAGCCATACGCTAAAAAAAAAACTAGAAAGATAATATCTAGGTTATTTCCACAATTATGTACTTTTTATAAACTAGTGCACTGGAATATTCTCAGTAGCAAAATGTCCGGTCCACAGGGGATGTGACATGTCCAGGCATCCGGTCAGCAATGTGTTAACACTTGTCTGTCTGCATGGATAGACCAATTCATAATACTTGATACTCTTCTTTCCTTATTCTTGTTACTTCAGTAAGGCTCTACCATACATCAAAACATAATATTCTCATAACTGCCTACACAAATCATCCCCACAAACAGAAAAGTTATAACCTCCAGTTCACCATCCCAAAACATATCATCTTCATTCTAACTGCCTCTGATGCAATTTCTAACCAAACATTCCAATCTCTTCATAACATTATTTCATCAAAGCCTCTATACATTTTCAATAAACATAACCCAATCCATACTATTATCCTCCCTCCTTTTAAATACTATCTCTCAACGACTTATCAACCAACAAGAAGACTCAAAACAAAACCCTATCATAAAAGGAACATAATTATAACCTGCTATTAGCAAAGCCACCTGCCACCTACTGGTGGACCACCACAAAATAATCCAGTAGGCACTAAACACTAGACTCTCTGTGGTGCTCCATCAATAGGTGGCCATGGTTGATAACTTATTTACCCACATCACACACCATGGCGCTAAAACATACTTACAGAAACCCAAAGGTGAGCTCTGCAACCAAACATTTGGTTACAATTCTTTCTATTCTTTTTCTTACTTTATGTCTGTGTGTGCCTTGTTGAGATAATTGGTGTGTTACACTACCCAGGTGAAAGGATGCGTGATGGACAAGGGTGGAAACGTCAAGTGGGTGGTGTCCGGCACCTGGGACACCAAGATTGAGATTGCGCCAGTCATCGAAACGGAAGGGAGTCACGAGAACCCCATCTTCAAGACGGGCCCGTACACGCTCATCTGGAAGAGGAGGCTACCGCCGTAAGTCACAAGTTTAATTAAATGGAAGCCAATTTTCAGTATTAGTGTTTTTCAGGTTGGCCAACACGCATGTACTGAATTGTAATGAGTTTCCCTAATCCTGAAAAAATACATTTTATATATTGGGATGTCTCCTAAGTAATGTTGTTTTTTAAGTTTGGTGTTTTATAAGATAGTTTCTTTGGTTAGCCAATGCTATTTACAGGAGGCCACGATTAGAATTTCATATATTGTGACAATGTATCATCAAAAGATACCACACATCGCCAGATTTAAGAACTTGAAAAAACAAACAAGCTGTACCTCTTCTTCTGTGGTGTTCAATCCGAAGATTGGTTTGTAGCAGCTTTCCGTGAACTCCGGTCTGTGGCTAGTCTCTTCAAGTCCAAGTAATCATCACAACCTTGTCGTGAATGATTTGTTTTATGTATCCTAGCCGTGGTGTACGTCTACAGTTCTTTCCTTCCACATTGCCCTCCAGTATTGTGTGCAGAAGACTTTCTTGCCTCAAGATAATTATGTCCAATCCAATTGTCTCTTCGGTGAGTAAGCATATTCCATGAACATGGCTTCTTTCCAATCCTTTTCAGCGCCTTCATTACTGATTTTGTCCACCCATGGAATTTTTAGTATTTTTCTGTAGCACCATATTTCAAAGGCTACTCCTAGTTTCTCACTACCATACAACAGTACACTCTACACATATATCTTCACAAGACGTTTCCTGAGGCTCATACTAATGTTTTTGCATGTAAAGAGCTTTCCTTTGTTGTTCAATGCTATTTTGGCTTGGTTGATGCGGCTGACTATTTCTCTTCTACTTCTTCCATCTGCTGTTATTTTGCTACCAAGGTAAGTGAACTCCTCTACATTTCTCAACTGTTCTCCATTTAAAGTACAACGAGGAGGTTCATACTGCCGGCTACAGAGAAGCACTTTGGTTTTCATTTTGTTGATCCTCATATTATATTTGTTGAAGGTGGACTCCATTTCTGCTAATGTATAATTCAGATCATCTTTGTTTTCTGCCAAGACTGCGATATCATCCTCAAAGCGAAGCATGGTAATTCTTTCTCCTTGAATCTTGAGACCCCCAGTCATTGGCAAATTATCATTTACTTCAACTATTGCTTTTTGATGTATGCATTAGAAAGAATTGGTGAGAGCAAACAACCTTGCCGAACTCCTTGCTTAATGTTGGCCTCTGTTGTGGAATCTCCACATCGTATAACAGCTATCTCGTCTTCATACAATTTCCAAATTGTCCTTGTACTTGACACCCAGAATAGTTTATTCCACTCAACCTTATTAATTGCCTTCTCCAAGTCTGCAAAAGCAATGAATGTATCGAGATATTTTCTTAGTCGTTTGTCTCATGAAGTGGATATCTGTCGTCAGCTTATCGGTAACACCATGGATGATGGAGAATGGGTCTATTACCGCAACGTTGAGGCCTTGAAAGAGTGGCTCAGTCCCCGTCAACCTGCCAAAGTCATCATTAAAAAAGGATCGGTCGGCCCCGATGTTGTGTGTCTGGCGGAATTTTGAAGTAGTGAATTCACTGGGAGTTTGTTCCAAACGGGCGCGCAGTCAATTCTCGACAACTAGAACGAGTTCATGAAATGTTGAGATGGAGATGCCCAGCATTAATGAACCAAAATAGAGTTCACTTGCAGCAGGACAATGCGAGACCCCACACTGCATAAACAACCCTGGCAAATATTCAGCAATTGGGAGGAGCCCTGATCTTGATTACCATCTTTTTTGATCCATGGCCCATTTCTTGGGTGGAAGAAATTTCGAAAACTTTGAAGCTGTGGAAGTGGGTCTCGCCGAATTCTTCGCATCAAAACCCAGAGACTGGTGTCATCACGGGATAAGAAACCTCGCTGCAAGATGGCTCAAGACCATAGAATATGATGGTCTCTACTTTGAAGAATAGTTTAATTTCTTGTCAGAAAAATATCCAAATAAAATGTTCTTCAAAAATGAAATTACTTATGAGACATCTCCTGTATATAGCTTGCCACAGTGGGTGGGTGGTTATCGTGGGACTACCAACCCCAAGCTTGCCGGTTCGCTCCTGGCCATGGTAAGTGATTTTTGAAAGGCAACAAAAATCACGGCACGCATGTCATACGTTGTTGGCATGTTAAAGAACCTATTTGAATTCAGTAGGCCGTGTTCATAATGGCAAAATTAATCTCGGGATTTTCCGCCAACACCAAAAGTTCCACTTTTCTCTACTAGAAAGCACTATAGTGTCAAGGAGCTTAGATATCTAACCTCCTTGACTGTCATAGCGTTCCAAGGAACAACGAAATTCGACATGCTAGCTGCCCTCTGGGTGGCAAATAACAAAGCTTGCACCTGCGGCCATACGGCCTGTATATTGATGTCATGTATTGTTTTTTTTCTGTAACCTTTTTGTGCAGGATTACGGAAATGTCCATTATAATTGGTTGCAAGTGTGTTGGCCGACTGAAAACCAATAAATTTCGATTAATAATGTCGATTCATTTTTATAATTTAAATGAAATCGTTACACCCCAATGCTTCATCAGTTGGTAAGGTGCACCTACCTAGCAGATTCAGATGTTGCTACAAAATACATTGAGAAACCTGAACCATTTCAGTTTCTTAGTGAAATGAATTGATATTGATCTGCTCACTCGGTGGAATTTTATATGTATTAAAAAATAAAATCCTTGGAGCCAATGTCTATGTAACATTTTGTACCTGTTGAGATGGGTGTCCGTGGGACGTGACATAGGCTCTTGTTCTGCACATACAGAATAGAACAGTGTTATTGTTTGAACCTACTTATAATGTTCCTTTAAGTGTAAAGCTTTAGGCGTAGTTGGTAGCCTGCTTAGATTCTATGCCCAAGATTGCGGGTTCAAACCCGGCCGTAGTCGTCGGAATTTTGTAAGAGCGTTAAAATCCCTCAGTATGCCTTCCTTCGGAGAGGAAGTAAAGCCGGCGGTCCCATGTCATAGATTTATGGCATGTAAAATAACTTTCGACCAACTACAATTGAGGGGGCAGATGACCATGTAGTTCTACCCTTAAAACCTCAATAACTAACTACTGTAACTACAATTGTGTGTAACTCCAATTGTGTGAAGCTAAATTTGATTAACACTCTCTGCCACGAAATTTGAAATGTGGTGTTAAGATTAGTTAGTTAGTTATTGTTGTTTTAAGGGGCGGAACTACGAGGTCATCTGCCCCTCGTGTGAAGAATGGAACGGGGTCTACTCAGCCTCGGGTGGTCCAAATGAGTAGAGGGACTTTGATTCCCACCTCAGCCATCCTCCAAGTGGCTACTTCGTCTTCGGGCAAATGGCAGGATGGTCCCTAACGTAAGCCATGGCCACCTCCTTACCACCTTGTGTAACCCTCCCACTCTTCCCATCCCTTCATCAGGCCCCTGTTTGCTTTGCAGGTGAGGCCGCTAGTCACGCACCCCAGTTGTATCCCCCCACTGAGTCTCAAGCTCCAGGACACTGCCCTCAGTGGGAATCCTCGCTTAGTACAGGATACTGGAGGGTAAAACATTAATGAGAAAAGCAAAAGTTCCGTATGGCGCCAGGTGCCGGTCGCGGTGGCATCTAGTAGCCAAAGTCCGCAAGCTAGGTGTCATCGACGGTAGTATTTGGTAGCAAAAATAGGAACTACTTGAAATTGATTGAATTAAAAACAGATAACACTCACTAATACAGTCATCACAACTAACAGACAGATTCTGCACACACCCAAAGTACATGGGGCTATGCAGCCCCTAAACTGAGGAACCAACCAACCTAAGTGTAAAGCTGTGGTGCTTTTCCTTTTGGTTTCAACTCAATAATTTGGTTGGTTGGTTCTTAAGTTTAGGGGCTGCAACAAGGCGGTCATGTAGCCCCGTGTACTTTGGGTGTGTGTAGAATCTGTCTGATAACCGGTGTTAATTGTGATGACTGTATTAGTGTGTGTTATCTGTTTTTTAATTTAAGTACAGACTGCAACTTAGAATTTTTTAAATAGTTCCTATTTTTGCCGCCAAGCGCCACCATCAACGACTACTAGGCCAAGTTCAGAACTTAGCTACTAGACACCACTGCAGTCGGCTCTTGGCAACGAACGTAGAAACCTAAGAGCGTTGTTTACATTCTTAACCTATCCAATTTAGCTTCACACAGGTGTAATTAGTGGAAGGTTTTTTAACATGCCATAAATCTATGACATGGGACCGCCGGCTTTACTTCCCCTCCGAAGGAAGGCATACTGAGGGATTTTTAACGCTCTTAAAAAATCCGACGGCTTCGGCCGGGTTTGAACCCGCTATCTTGGGCATAGAAGCTCAGCATGCTACCGACTACGCCACCGAAGCCGCCACAATAATTTGCACAAAGCTTAGTAATACACAGCATTATTTCCGCGGGAAGTAGTTCCAACTTTCGCTGCCAGTTATCAGATATCGATGATACCTAGTGATGAACGTTGAAACTTTGATAGAGCGTTCCGACGAAATCAAACCTAACAATTTAGCTTCACACAAGTTTAATCTTTGGAAGGCTCTTTTACATGCCATAAATCTATGACATGGGACAACCGGCTTTACTGCCCCTCCGAAGGAAGGCATACTGAAGGAATTTTAACGCTCTTAAAAAATCCGACGACTTCGGCCGTGTTTGAACCCGCTATCTTGGGCACAGCAGTTCAGCATGCTACCAACTACGCCACCCTAGGATAAGTAATTGCAAGAGGTGATATTTGTTGTTGCGCATGAAATGACCAAAGTATTCTAGTTTTCTCCTTTTGATACTGAGAATTTCCGAGTCTTTGTTCATACGCCGCAGTACTTCCGCATTTGTGACTCTAGCTGTCCATGATCTCCTTAAAATCTTGCGTTACGTCTACATTTCAAGTGCTATTAGTTTCTTACTTAAAACCTCGGTATGTGTCCATGATTCAACTCCATAGAGCAGGACACTAAAAACGCAGCATCGAACCAGTCGGGTGTGTAATGACAGACTTAAATGACGGCTGAACAAAACGTTCCTCATTTTCATGAAAGAACTTCTGGCCTGCTCAATTCTACAGCGAATTTCTTGGTTTAAGTCCCAGTTTTCATTGATTTGACATCCTAAATATTTATATGATGAAACCCTTTCAATTCTTTCATTACCAAGTGTAAGAATGCCCTGAATTTCATCTTTGTAATCCTAAAATGCCCTATTTAATAGACTTAATTAACTAATACAGTACATGTAATTTTTTCTAGGAGTGTATCCACGTATTTATACTTTGTTCATCGCCCATTGATTGGACAAATTCGTGTTGTCCGACTGAAGAGCTACAAATGACAATTTGTTCCGTGATTTTTCAAGTTCATTTCGCTTCACAATTTCCGGAATAATGAAGCCATCTGTTGAGATGTGCTCTAACCAGTTGCAAATTCATCATAGACGTTTGTTCCGTGACACAAAATGTAACAACTATTGTAAGTCAATACAGAAATTTCTAAGAAAAGACTAAAATGTTGGAAGCAGACAGTCCACTCGGTAGCAGCTGAGGGAGCCATGAGCCAGTACGTTGGCCCCATTTTGATTAAATGTTTTCCTATTCCATCATAAGGCTTACCAAATCACCTTTGGTCTGTGTGTGTCACTAATAAAATCTAAACAGCTGGAGCGATTTCAATGAAACTCTGTAGAGAGTTGCTACTACCTCGTCTAACCTGAACCGTGTCTTTCAAATATTAATAAATATCGCTCATGCAACATGGCGGCTGCACAAAATACTTTCCGACATTCTATATCTTCCGAAACTCTTATGGATGACCTGAAGTTTTTTAGCGATAGAGAATAATCTGCATTTTGAAAAAAAAAAAAAAACTTAAGTTTGTAACTTGTAGCAGCTGAGCTTATACAGTTTATAAATCAGCCGATTCGAATAATACACAAAACTACACTTTGGACATTCAATCGCTACAATTATACTGTACGTAAACCATTTTATCAATCGATCTTGAATCGACGCCGAGCTTAAATTACACTCATCATTTTGCTGATATTGGCCCTGTATTGACACAAATTAATAGAGTGAAATCTAATTTATTATAATCCGCCCTTTCAATGCAGTTGCCGAGATAGTCCTTTTGTCCTTCATTTCTCCCCCGTCCGCGCCTTGTCTGTCGGAGGTTTGGTTGTATGTCTACCTTGTTGTGTGTGTGGACAGGCCGGATTCGGAGAAGTACTACAACTTCACGGAGCTGGCCTGCCAGCTGAACGAGCCCGAGGAGCGGGTGGCCCCCACGGACTCGCGCCACCGGCCCGACCAGCGCCTCATGGAGGAGGGCCTGTGGGACGAGGCCAACGTGGAGAAACTGCGTCTCGAGGAGAAGCAGCGTACCTGCCGCCGGGAGCGGGAGTCGGACGCCGAGAAAGCTGCTGCGGATGGTGAGGTGCCCTTTATTGTTGTTTCAACTACAGAGCATAGTATTTGTGTCTTTGCTTTATAGAACCGCATTTCAATAATTGTTTGTATCGTTCCAAGCAACACTTTATCAGAGTTGCAATACCGGATGCTGTTAATGTATTATTAATCAATTAATCGAATACAGTAATTTGGAATTGATAAGAAACTATTAATGGACTGACCGTTCAATCGATTAATCTGCTAACAGAAGGTTCAATTAATGTTTTAGTAGACACGAGATAAGAACAGAAGTTTAAATGCGAGGATATCACTTAACCTTTTCCTGTCCTCATTTTCAGGTTGCCTATTATTTAGAAAGAAATGAACCTAAGTACATTGTTTCAGAAAAAGTATAATATAATGAAAACGACTGACCATATTGTATTCAAATTTTCAACAATATTAGAAAACATACCATCACATCCATATCTCCCTTCTTGGAGTCCTAAGGTTCTTGGTTCAAACCAGTATCTTGGTGATACTGGAGAAATCGCCAGACGACATGTAAACATAACCTATAACTCTCACATTGTAGAGAATACTTTCATTATATTATACAACATTTCCCAAAGTGAGGAGAACACCTAACAAACATTGTCTGCCTGGCTGCGTGGCTCAGGGGTAACGTTCTCACTCGCTGGGCCCAAGGTTGCAGGTTCGTATCCTGGCCCAGTCAGGTGGCATTTGAGGGTGCGCAAATGCGAGGGAGCCGTGTCCGTAGATTTACTGGCACGTTAAAGATCCCCTTCGGGGCAAAATTCCGGCACCCCGGCGTCTCTAAAAGCCAGAGTAGTTAAAAGGGACGTAAAACCAATAACATTATTATTATAAACATTGTCTATTCATATCACGATACGTACTTTACAGTTTTATTTATAATTGTCAAATACTAGAAATGAGGGCCGGCGCGATATAAACCTATACCGGTATAAGCATAAACTTATTACTCTATTTTTTTAAGAATCGAAACTAACGATTGGAATATTCCTTTTATTAGCACAACCAAATGAAACTACGAAATAATTTCTCCAAAAACTCATTCGGAGTAAAAAACAAAATGTTTGTGTTAGCTGAAATGCTGGGACATCGCCGTCAGGTCCGATTTCTGGTCTCCGTTTTCACTTACATCACTATTATCATTGAAATTATCATCATTCTTCACTGACTAAAAACTCACTTTCACCACTACTAAATTATTCTGCGTCACTTTCATCGCCTATATTCTGCTCGGTTTCATTATCTGCATTACTCAATCCTGATCAGTGTGCACAGAAGTTCAAGATAGATTTACGCTATTGTTTTGTTTTCACTGCCTTGTGGATTGTACTGCACGTTCGTAAATGCTTTATAAACACTTTAGAGTTGAGAAAACTACAAACCTGACGCATAGATGGCAGACGTGTGCAGATAATGTGACCGAGCGCTTTCGGGTGCTAAGGACCGGAAGGATAAGTCAAGAGACGGGCTAAGGGCGGGATAGGGTTAAGTTGAGTAACGCTTATTTTTGGAATGATGTATAGAAATCTATAAACGTACTTTTTGCCTAAATGGAATTGTCCTTCCTTGTTTATGTTAACAAGTGACAGTGGAAGGACAAACCTCAATCAAATTGGGAAGGCTTTCGGAAAAATAGTTTTCAACAAAGATTTTGGATTCTTGTTCAATGTTTACAATTTGGGACTGGAACATTTTTGATTTACTTAGTTTTAGCCTAGTCTATTATATAAAACAGTGTCCTGACTGACTCCTCATCGCCCAGCCAAAACTATTGAAGTTTTGGGGATATGTTCTTTGTATATCAAAGACATCCACAAAGGAAGGATTTTTGGATATTCAGGTTCTAAAGGGGTGTTAAGGGGGTTGAACCTGATTTTCATTGAATAATATCTCACGAGTGGTTTCATTTGGGTATGTCATACTCGGCATATAAACTAATCTAAAAAAAAAAGCAGACGTGTGTCTAAGGTTTTTTCGATGTGTATATTATGAGGTGAAAGGGATGAAGGGGGGGGTTTGAAGGATTCCTAACGGAGCGTGTATTTTTTAAACGACGTAGGCGAGAAGTTTGAAACACGGGGAAAAAATCGGCTTAAATAATAGGTAAATAGATGTTCGACCATTTCTTCATAAATCCAATTTAAGGGGCTCGTGGGGAGGGGGTGAAATTCTGGAGAGAAAAAAAAGTCCCCTAAGGAAAGATTTTTGGATATTCAGGTTCTAAAGCGGTGTTAAGGGGGTGAAACCTGCAATTCATTGACTAGCAATATCTCACGAGTGGTTTCATTCGGGGATGTGATACACGGTGTATAAACTAATCATTAAAAATGAGCAGTCACATGTTTAAGGGTTTTTGAATGTGGTGTATATTATGAGGTGAAAGGGAGAAAATGTTGGTGTAGAGGAATTTGATTTGTGTATTTTTATGATGTGTACTCTTTTTTCATAGGAATTAGGTAATTGGATATAGTGTTTACTCAGTGTGTTAAATATATCTCATTTATTTTATATTTACGTTTGTGGTCTGAAACCGTCTTAAGTCGAATTTTACCCATGTGATGTGACATGATGTTCGAGCAATATTGATATTTATATGCCATTGTTGAGTTATATTGTCTTCATTGTCTATTGTTTACGGTCTTTACCAAATTATCATTATTATTCAAACTTAAATGTTAAAAGCAGAATACAAGCAGTGGAAATGAAGTTTCAGAGAAGTCATATAGGTGTAACGAGAATGGACAGAGTCAGAAATGATAGTCAGAGAAATATTAAAGGAAGAACCCCTACAGGATAGGATTGAAAAATCAAGGCTATGGACACGTGAAAAGAATTGGAGAAGAGAGAATACCATGGAAAATATTGGAAATGGAGTGGAAGAAAAAGAGACCTAGAGGAAGACCAAGGGATAGGTGGATAAAGGGGGTGAAGAAAAGTGTCGAGAGAAAAGGAGTTAATTGGACAACAGTGACAGAAGAGAAGTGGTGGATGGAGAGGCTTGTGCTCCAAGCAGACCCAACCTGCGGTTGGAAACTGATCTAGTTGATGATGAAACGATAAATCAGTCATAGCATTCATGATTGAGACATTGCTAAGTGTACTATTTACAACTACAATATTCGCAGGCGAAGCCTCGACGGGCAATGCTAGTACAACATATTTTAATTTATTAAATGTTTGTTTTGCTTCTGTGAGGGTGCAGTGAAAGGAGCGAAGCACATCGATTAATCCACAAAACAGTCGATTGAATCGGTTGGAGCAGAAAAGCTTTAAGTCAGTTTACACTACTTTTCAGGAGACAGATAAAACGTCATTGATGGAACAGAATTGAACAAACACACTATATTAGTCATCTATGTTGTGAAGCAACTATTCAGGTTATATTTGTGTTAGCGGAATAGCAATTTTAATTTAATAAACAATTTTTTCTAATCAATTTTGCCTTTCAGCTCCGTGGTCAGTTTTGTGCGGCATAAAGCTATCCAGAATAAATATTTCACATGATATTTTATTTTAAAATGATTTGTAACATAAAAACCAAATGTAATTTACTATAGCACTGTAACACGCAGGAATCTTGCAGTGCGGCCAACATTAAGTAAGAAATACGGCACAGAAAGGGAGCAAGTCATTGACTTTATGCTTTTCTTCTCTGATCGCACTTCATATAACAGTGGTTTCTCTTAAACCCACCAAATTGCTTTGTGATGGATTTTGCCTTGCCAGTGAGCTTCCATGCTTTTTCTCCTGCTGGCAAGATGAAAATGTTTTGTGTGTAGCTTAATTCTTTCCTATGCCGTTCGAAGGACCTTGGTTCAATACTTCAGAATATAAAAAATAACCATTTTCGACTTAAGCCTAGAACTGCGTATTGTTTAACTGTGTGTTGTTTAATCAAGTCGGAATTCAAATATAGTACTACTGTTAACCATCAGATAGCACTAATTTGAAGTCATGCTGGGTCCCGATGCTTTTATCTTTGACAGTGAAAGTCTTTGGCAAACAAATGACAATATGCAGGCTATTATTTGGTTGCAGAAGTGGAAGTACTTTCAATTTGACATTGAGGTTGCATTGAGCAAAATGGCAGCCAACTATGTTGACGATTCACAAATTGAGCGCTTGATGTTTGATGATTCGTGTGATAGTACAGACGATTCGTATGAAAATGAAGATGGTGAAAGTAGTGGCAGTACAGGATGTCTTGCAAGTTATGGAAATCGCCATCAATACAAGTGATGTTGATCATGTTCCTGCAGACGATGTAAACATGTCTAATGTTAGCCGTGAACTGGACTGATATACAACCCGAAGTAAGTGACTTTCCAGTGTTGTTCATCATCCTGGGCCTGTGAACTTGCCTACCCGTAATTCCGTGCCAATTATGTACTTCTCATGTATGTGCAAAATCGAGAAATGTCATATTGTAAAAATAATTTTCTTTTTTAGTAAATAACAGGAAAAATTTAAAACTGGTTCTTGAAACAGTAACAAAAAACTGGGAACTTTTCATTTATGATGTCTCTGACACACATTTAACTTGTCAATACGGTTTTCTAGAGCAGAAAAGTCTTTTTACTTTTTTATGATTAATTCAAACTAATGACTGAATGATTCACCTCTATCAAAATAATATAAAACAGTCTTTCAGCTTTCTATTGATAAGTGATAAGTTATTTTTATGACTACAGTTTGCGTACAGATACCAAATTCCTGTAGTGTGTGCATTTTGGGAATTTACAGCAGCATTTGACAGATAAGCCTGCAGCAGTCCCAGGGTTAATGCTTTTCAGCTCCGACCCATTCAATTACTAAACCGATTAATTGATGAAACAACCAATAAATTAAATTCAGTCAATTAACCCTCTTAGTGCCAAGCCATTACTTGAAATACTTGCCAAGAATGCCAAGCCATTTTCAATGGTCATGCAGTCTATTCGAAAAAAAATCATACATTTTCAACGATAGAATCATTATTTTTGCTTTGCCTTATACTTCATTCTTTCATACATTATGTTCATAAAAGAAAATACGGCATCTAAACCTTTTTAATTGAGGTTATTCTGATAATTGTTCAATTTTTTTAAAAATCAGTTTTGAGCCTAAATTAAGGACACCTAAGAGTCATATTCGAAGAAACACTACGGTTCCAGCTGTAGAAAGTCTTTGATACATCTGTAGGCAGAAAACGTTGTTAATAAGAAAACGACTGCACCGCAATTTTGGCGGGAACGTGCGTAATTGGGGGAGTGCAAAGGGAGGGCGTGAATACAAACTCAAACTTATCGCGTAACGGACTTTGAAGGAAAAAAGTAAACACCGCACAGACAAGCTTGAAACCTCACCTTTCCAACAGTATGAAATAATCACGGACATATGCCTACAAAAATCTACAAATACAAGATAAACAGCACGCCGATTGGATCGGCTTTGGCACTTTTGGCGCGAGCAGCGAGAGCCAATCTAATTGGCGCGTGGCACTGAGAGGGTTAATCATTATTTGTAGCAATTCATTGATTTTCCAACTTCGATTATTCGATAATTCGATAATTGAAATTACTCGATTAAAAGTACCAGCTCTACATTTTATCCGCTGTTGCTCGTATCACAGAATATTAAGGATACCATCGACAGCAATGCGCAACTAGGGAAGATTAGAGCAATATCCTCGCTGTTCAGCACATCTTGCTACTGATTGCCAATGTTCTTGGTGGATGCAGTCAATACCTAGAGCAGGGCCATCCAGTCATGGCGCTCAGGGAGCACTGGGCATCAGACTAGCACTCCTTCCCCTACCACCACTACACTGGCAGCGAGGAGACCTGAGACAGACGGACGATGTTTGGACCACGCTGACTAGTACGTACAGTCGTGCGGCCGGTTCACATCATATTGATAGGGCTGTTTTGCCATAAAAATATACCGCTTATACAAATCGAATGGTACTTTGATGTATGAAATGTAAGTGTTAAATAAAGAATATTGTAATTTATCCCAAACTGAAATGTGAACACGTGAGGAAAATTCAACAACTCGCTCTTGAGTTAACATCCGTGGGGCTGGTTTGCAGCAACTTGCCAATCTTCTCTATTCTCCGCCATCCTCTTCAATTCACGATATGTCTGTCATTAACTGTGTGATGTATGCAAGTGGTGGTCTTCCTCTTGTGTTTTTCCCTTCTAACAGGTTATTATGTCTGAGAATATGTCCCAACATATTTTGCTCTTCTTGTTTTCAGACTCTTCATAAAGCTTCTACTCTCTCCTGCTCTTCTGAATACCTCTTCATTTGTCATATGTTGTATCCAACTGATCTTAAGCATTCTTCTCCAGCACCAAGCCTCAAAAGCCATCAACTTCTTCTCTTCTGACTTCCCTATTGTCCAGGTCTCACTACCATACAAAGCCACACTCCACACGTATGTCTTCAACAGTATTTTCCTTGTTTTTAGGTCTATACTTCTGAATGTGAAAAGATTCTTCTTTCTATAAAAGGCATTCTTTGCCTGAATAATTTTACTCCGAATTTCTCGCTTGCTGGTTCCATCATACGTTATCAAGCTTCCCAGATACTTATATTCCTTCACATGTTGTATTCTATCATTCTCGACAAATTGCTGGTGCTCTTCTATGATCTTCCTGGTTCGGACTGCATACGAGTATTTTTGTTTTATTTTTATTCATCTTCATGCTAAATTCGTTTTTAAGGATGTTATTCATTACATGAAGTATCTGTTTAATATCATCTCCATTATCTGTTGTTAAAGCAATGTCATCTGCGAATTGGAGCATGTCAATCTTTTCCCCATGTATATTTACTCCAACTTGAATCTCTTCTCTTATCCTATTTATGGCATCTTGGACATACAAATTAAATTAGTAAGGAGATAGCGAGCATCCTTGTCGTACTCCTTTTCTTATTTCAACCTCTTCCTGGTTATTGCCAGATCTTATTATTCCCCTTTCATTCTTATATAAACTATGTATTAATCTTCTATCTCTATAAGAGACTCCCACTTTCTTTAGCAACTTGAACAGGATGTTCCAATTCACGTCGTCAAAAGCTTTCTCCAGATCCACGAATGCTAGATATGTTGGTATTCCTTCTCTATTTCTCTTTTCAATTATTTGTCTTCGAGTTAATAATGCTCCTCTTGTTCCAATGCCCCTTCTGAATCCAAATTGGTCATCTGTAATGTGGTTATCAAGGTTGTTCTCTATTCTCCTAAGTATAAAGGTGCATATACACTTGCGCGCCGCGCCACTCGCGCGCATCAAGTTCGCTAGATTAGTACGGGGTTTCGAAGCTGCTCGCGCGCGGCGCACGACGATCCATCTCCTGTCGGTTTTTTCCACGCGCACTTTGAGTGTTCGCAGTTCAGATTTGGACGGGATTGTGAGAAGTTCCTTGTTTCTCGCGCGCATCTGATTGCAATATTTGTGCGTTTTGAGTGGTGATAATGGAGTGGTCAGACGAATCTGTGATAAAATTTTCGATGCTTATCGCCAAAAGCCTCTTCTGTGGGATCCTCAACATAAGGATCATTTTAAGAAACCAATAGACTAAAAGCAGATGCCTGGAGGGAAATAGGAGCTGAGATGGATATATCTGCGGACCATTGCAAGAGGAAGGTGATATCTCCGCTGTCTTCTTACCGGCGTAGGAAAAGTAAAATAAATCACAGGGCGGAAATACGTATCTTCTTTGGAAATGTGGGGTCCAATCTTCTGCAGCAGATTCTCAAAGTCAGAAGGTGACATTCGAGTAAAATTCTTATACTGGCCGCTTATTTCTTCTGACTTCTAGTCCATCATTAGCTCCGCACCATTCCTTTTTTTAAACATGTCAGTGTGCCACCAACGTCGTCGTCGTTTCTTTTTGCACAAACGTGCCATTAAAACAGCCGCACCACTCATCACCGCAATCGCTAGGTTTTCCTCGTGCGGCGGAGACATGATTATATTTACCACACTCCAAACTGACTAGTGAATGTTCGTGGGTTTCCTATGGATCGCGAGAGGTTCGTTTAAATAATAATTCTGGTCGAGCAACCCACGCGCCGCGCATGCACCGCGCGCAGTGAGCGGCGCGCAAGTGTATACCCACCTTAATACATGTAAGAATTTTAGATGCATATGTTGTCAGTCTTAATGTCCTAAATTGATCGCAATTTTATGCTCTGGTTTTCTTTGGAATTGGAATTATTATGCACTTACGAGGGGAAGTACCCCAGCTCGAACGGCGAAAACCGACTGAAAGTGGGTTTAAAGTTTACAGTTGTACTCTATGTCAATAGCTATCAATGCCATTCTTCTATAAAAGTACGTGTTCGGTCGCCAGCGCCATCTGAGTATGTGATGTGAACACCGTGGCATTTGAGTTTGGACTATTGCAATGCGGGAACATTGTAAACAGTGGAGTATGTGTACATGTTGACCTTGTTAAGTGTGCGTACTGTTCCATTCCGCTGTGTTTTAATCACTTCATTGAAACTCCACATTTACACTTCGACGTCGAATGAAGGACAACACAGTGTCTTCTATTGTGGGAAAGATGACTATGTCAACAAGGTACTGCATGTGTTAAGATTTCTTGTTGCAAGCAAGTGTTCAACCTTTAGCCAGATGATACTGCCCCACATCTGTTTTTTGTTAATATAATGGTCCGAATTGCCTGTTGCGCGGTACTTTCTGCTGCGAATTGTGTTTCTGCAATCTTTGGACGCCGTAACTTCCAAACATTAATTGTACACTAATGCGGGGTATTACAGATAAATGCCCGTGATGGGTAGTAGGGCAGACATATCTTCACATGTTAAGTGCACTGTCAGTCTGTTTTAGCCGTTCGAGCTGGGGTACTTCCCTCGTTAGTAAAGTCAGTTGGTACTATTCCTGTTTCATATATTTTGCATATCATTCCATACATTGCGTCTTCAGCTTTCTCTCTGCACTTATTTAATAGTTCTGCAGGGATTTTATCCTCACCTGGTGCTTTTTTGTTTTTTTAATTCTTTCAGTGCTCTTTGAAATTCGGATTTTAGTATTTGGTCACCTCTATTCTCTGCGTCTGTCTGGTCTTCTTCCTCTATTACTTCTTCATAACTTCCTCTCCATAAAGGCTCTCTAGATATTCTTTCCATCTCTTCCCAACCTTTCCCTCTTCATACAGGTATTGTCCATCCACTTTGCCTTCAACAACATTGAACCAATATGAACAGATAGTACAGACCTTGAGTGACTTTTGCTCCTTTATAAGCTGTACAGAAAAATGAAATTTCCCATTCTGCTTTAAAGGCTTCTGCTTCACCACTCTATCTGATTTTTAGGCTATTTTCAATTTTGAAAAAATAGGCTTATGAGATCACCTTTTGTCCGTGTGTGTGTCCCCCCCCTAATAAAATCTAAACGGCAGGAGCGATTTCAATGAAACTCGGAAAGTTCATAGCACTATTCCGGGCGACATCGACCGTGCCCTTCAAATTTTGTTACGACTCACCAATCCAACATGGTGGCTGTGCGAAATATTTCACCAGCATTCAATATATCCGAAACTATTACCGATATTACCCTGACATTTTCTATGGTGATAGAGGGAACTACTATAAGTTCTCTTATGTGACCTTTGAAAACCTGGTAACTACAAAACCAACATGGCGGCCAAGCGAATTTGCGACTTTTAAATTGACGTTTCTCCCGATTTGGCCAACCAAACGCAATGAAACTTGGTACAGTATATGTTTATATACATTTTAATGCACGGACATCTAACTTCGTTCAATTGTTTACATAATCACAAGATGGTGGATGTGCGAAATCTCTGAAACTATTAGCGGTATCTCCCTAAAATTTTGTACGGAGATAAAGGGCACTACTGGAAGTCCATCTATAAGACTTTCAAAAAACGGTTAACTACAAAACGAACATGGCGGCCAAGCGAATTTGAAAATTTTAAATAGACCTTTCTCGCGATTTAATGTTCCAAGCGCACTGAAACCTGGTACAGGAAATATTTATACACATTGTAATCCACTGGTATCCAATTTAGTTCAATGGTTTACATAACCTCAAGATGGCGGCAGTGCGAATTTTAAAATTAAGTTTTTATTTCTTGTGATGTAGTCATGCGATCGAAGTGAAAGTTTGAATAATGAACCTACGCAATAATTTTCCTTTAATGGTACATGACTCTATGGCCTATACATTTAACAATCCAACATGGCGACCATCCGAAATATTAAGACGATACTGAATATCTTCGAATCTATTTTAGCAATCAAACTGCATTTTTAATGTCCATAGGGGCTATGAACTTAAGTTCACCTATAGGACTTTAAATAACCTGGTGATCACAAATCCAACATGGCGGCGACGCGAATTATAAATATTCACATGGACGTTTCTCGCAATTTAACCATCCGCGTGCAGTGAAACTTGGTACAGTAAATCCTTATACGAATGTTAATCCACTGGCATCTAATTCATTTCAATTGTTTCCATAACCTCAAGATGGCAGCTGTGAAAAATTTTAAAATCTCCTTGTTACTTCTTGTGTCCTAAATATGCGATTGAAGTCTGAATACTACACGTTCACAATAATCTGCATGTAACAGTACATAACTCTAGGACCTACATATATAAAATCCAACATGGCGACCATCCGAAATATTTATTCGGTTCTCAATATCTACGAATCTATTACAACAATCAAACTGAAATTGTGTATGTTGATAGTGGCAATTAACATAAGTAGGATATATGAAAATAGGCTGTATAGTTCTTCATGGAACTACTTGTTTTGTATGATGTTTAGTCATAACCACTGTGAAACTGATTTACTTACACGCAGTCAACAAAGCACTCGGAGCACTGGCTTAGAGCGCGGCCGGAGCGCTATGTGGATGACCCTGGAGCATTGTGGCGGAAAGTTCGCTCATTCATCTCGAGAAGAAATGTACTAAGCGCGCAATATGTGTGCTCTTCCGCTTAGGGGCAAAGCGTGAGCTAGCTATCCTTACCGAATAGACTTCACGACATGGCGATGTTATGCGGTCGTCACCATTCGTGCTGTGACAACATTCCATTGTGCTGTAACGAGTCTCGGTCGCAGTGGGTATATGCTGGAAATGTTGGATATTCTAGGGGGAATACTGAATGAATATTATCATGAAAAGGCACATTTTCTTTTTTTCGAATGATGAATTACTGTAATGGGTTTCCGAAATAGAGCCGCACTTACCGTGGATAATTCAATATTTTTGGTTGTTTCTGTATGAAATTTTTAAAAGTAGAGATTCCTTTGATACCTTCGTACCAGCTTTAGGATTATCATGAGTAGGGCTAGGATTTGTATGTTAATACACATTGTTTCCCTTTGCCTGTGCGTAACTCCAGTATAATGATAATGCCCATGAATTAAACCTTACCTGTATATAATTACATTTCATTGTTACATATTTGATGGTTTTTACAAATCTTACTTTTTTAATATAAATTTTCATATCCTGTCTTTTAATGTAAAAAGAAAGTATTTCTTCGCAAGTGAAATATACGATAATTCAGAACAGTCTGTGTGTCAACATTTGTTCACTAGAAACTCAGGTACATGCAACTGATTTTCTAAGCTATTCATAAGCTGCGGAGAAAAATATTAGTGGAGATAAGGGGATGAACACCCTGCTGGAGACTCAGCTCAGTTGTCCAGAGAGTGCCAGAGACTCGGTTGTTGAGAAAGGCTGCTATATTTCCTCCCACCACGCATACAAAAAGTGCCCCTCACAGTCTTATTTGTCACCTCTAATCTTTGATGAATAGATGTCGCCCCAGGTGACATGCTTCTTAAAAACACACGTTGGCTAACCGCGACACCAAACAACCTTTACTGAATAGTGGTTTCGCTTAGTAGGTGGCGGTGGCGATACTCCCGGCGGCCCGCCCAGATGGAAACGGGTGGAAGGAGCACCGGTATTGCCTATTAGGCCAAAGGTGGAGGGAAGACTTAGTTTATAGGGTTGCCCCAGTCGCTACTGCTATGGAAGAGGGAGAAAAACAGGAAGAAAGAAAATAGGAAACAAGTTTCAAATAGACTTGGGGTGTATTTAACAATAAGATAAAATTTACAAGCACAACAAAACAAGGCAAACAAGAGATGTGGTTAGTACTGAAAGAAAATAAAAAAAACTCATGAACATACCAGGACTTGCTCCAAAGGAAAGGATAAACGCAGATATCAAGAGTTACAACCAAAACCTCTCACAATAATACAGGAAACGCGCGAGGCAGAACAAGATACACGCTTTCAAATTTAAAGAAAAACGCGTACACAAGGAAGCGTGGCAAATTTACAAGAAAAATTTAACTCGGCAGAACACAACTGGCAAGCACAAGGCACGCTACAAGCATGTAAGTTACGGGGGGGGGAACAATTTAAATTAAACTTGAACAGCAGAAAAATCGAAATCCCACAAGGTTATAACTAAGTACAAGTTTTTCGGGCTTGTAGGCCGTGGTCCAGACAGGATGTCTCCCCACAAGATTAATTTAAGAAAAGACCAAATAAATTTAAAAAAAAAAACTATAATTCACCAGTGAACAAAGCGCGCTGAAAAGTCGACCGCCATGGGATGATCCCAAAAACACTAAAGGATGCAAAAAATATGAAAGTCCATTTTAGCAACAATGCCACCAAAACAAAAGACAAACCGCCCCGATAAAGGACCGGCAACCATTAATAACAGAAAGAATCTAATAAGAAAAGAACAATAACAAATTAAATAAAATATAAAAGGGGACCCAACAAATTCTGCGCTTCGAGCAAAACCAGATAAACGCGTCAACTCTATTTAACCGTCAGGTCGAAAAACAACATGATCATTGCTGGCACCACACGATCTCGGAGACCGCTAAACTGTCGGAAAAAGGTCGCGCCGGCCCCGCAGAAAACGCCACAAGAGCAAAAAGTTAATAAACAATTCATAAAATGCGACAGAGCGAGGCGCGAAGTCCCCTCCCCAAACATCCATCGCCCCGATACGACCACGAGGTTACAAGCAATGACCAAGTGGACAACAAAAATATAAAGGAAAAGCTACCCCCGAAACAAAATAATCGAAAGAACGCTTTTAAAGTGTTTCCCCAAGCGCAGCACATAATGTTACATTAAATAGGAAAAATGCATGCCAGCCCACAAGATCCTCAAGTCCGACTTTACTCTTCAACGGATTTCTGGAGACTGATGAGGGATAAATGGTCACAATTCATTTCAACTAGAAAAACCAAAAGGGTGACAAGAAAACTCTTCAACAGAAATCTTCTTCCTCTTGATGTATTAGATCCAGTCCCGAAGTGTAGTCTTTGGCTTGTGCAAGTTGGTCATACTGTCGATTGGTCTCGCAATTTCCAGTCCGTACACGCGAACCACAGTATCGAGAGCGTGTCGCTATAATCGTTATTCATAGTGAACAGGATTTTGAGGTTAATTAGTACCACGTGTAGGGGTTGTAAGATATAAATGTCCGAGACAGGGAAATAGTTTTACTTTTGGCGACACCAGAAGTCCTTTGACGGCACAGTTTGTATGTCTTTTCCGTGATGGGAGAATTAGGTTATATTTTTAATACACTGGGTATTAAATTTTTGCGTCACAAGAGTGCCAGGTCATTTCTTCACCTAAGAGGGAGAGAAGGAAGGTTTTGAAGATAAACTTCGAACAGGAGAAACAGCGTCAGGTAACACGTTTTGGAAAGATAAATCACTGACAAGAACACAATTTAGGGAAGGGATCAATGTCATGTGACGTGCCAACGGCACATTATTCTTGAGTTCATACGCATTTTCTCAGACACGATAATGGAATTTATTTAAACTAGCGGACCCGTGCGAAAACTCTCGCATAATGAGTTGTGTGCAACCATGTGTACAGGCTACCCTCCCCCCAGCGGTAGTGATATGCGGGCTATACGCGATACTGATCAGTTTGTTTAAAAGCAAATAAATATATTTCCGTTGACTTTTCAAGAAATGCAAGTTTTTCCCTGTACTATTGAGAAGATTTGGAAGATTTTGGTACAAACCACACCTAACGCCCTCTGGTTGAGGAGCTTGAGTTTTGTGAAACATACACCTTAGCCGATTATAATAAGATTTGCTATAATATGGACATGCTTACAGAGGTGTGCAAATTATTAGACTTCATTCCAGTTTTTCAACATTTCATTTTTTACTTTTCACGACCTAATACAATAAATTTGTTTGCAAGGCGCTGAAATTATTTCAACTGTTTAACCAAGAGTCTTAATGGCATTTTCCTTGAATTATCTTACAGTAAAATTATATTTTAGAATTTCCACTAAAAGAAGGGGCTTGCTGATGCAATTTGCCACACATTTTGTTTTGATGCGTTATTCACTTTTCGTGTGAATTTAGAGCAGAGGGATTTGAAGTCTTTTACTGATGGTCCGCTCTTGAACTATTGAAAGATTCGTGGACCATGGATTGACACCGGTGATCGGATGCTTGAGCTTGTCACATACCCTGTGGACTGGACATTTTTCTACTGAGCATACTAGAGTGCACTTGATTATAAAAATGTACATAAATATTAAACTAGTCAAGATTTTATCTTCAAATTTGGTATGAGTACTCACCAATGCTCCTAGTAGCACTTGAGTGTGTGGTGACTGTTTATACTTGTGAATGTTTTGATCATGGTAGAGGTTAAATTGGTCTACGAGCAAGGCACATTAGGTAAATTACGGCGTGTAAGGTGTTGAATATCACATCCACTATCACTCTCACATTCACTTTCCACGAATTCAATATCACTATTTCCAATTGAACGATCGTAGGCATACAATTCTTCTAAAATATCGTCGTCAGCTAACACTGAATTACCCGAGCGCACCATCTTACCATTGACTGAACCGGCAGAAAGAAAGTCAACGTTCGAAACTAAATCAAAGAATAAAAGAAGGCCGTGAATAAAAGAAAAGTGGCAGATATACATCTACGATTTATTCTAATCAATGTGCAGTCCGAAATAGTTCAATACATGGTCAAGAGATGTCGCAGGAAGACCAAAAACAATGACGTGTATAAAACCGAGATTTTTCTGGGCCCGTCTTCCATGTGTTAAGAGGTTAAATTCCAATGTCATTGATAAAAGAGAAAACGGACTCAGCTCTGGTGTCTCTCAGAATACACGATTCCGAAAATTGAAGATGCAATTCCTTATGGGATATGTTGTAAGTCCATGGAGAAGAAACCTTTACTAAGAGGGTAATAAAGAAATTCATCAGTAAAATGATTTAGAACTAAAAAATGTAAGAGATTTAATTTCTTTATCTTATTCTAATAATATGCACACGTCTGTAATTAATTGTTTATTTTGCAAAGATATAATGAATAGAGTGAGGAATCTTCAAGTATATCATTTATGTACAAATTAAATTAATATTAGATACCATATTTTTTTTTTTTTATATAATATTAACTATTAATTTTCACCTAAAATATGTACAAATTTTACATGTTGATATTACCTCAAGTGTGAATCCCGCAGTTTACTCTACCGTTTTCTGCTGGCGGGTTCCGGATGCACACTCTGCAGAAATCAGTGGTGTAAACTGCTCAGTGGCTTGAAATAAAGCATGTGATGTGTGTGTCCGCAGGCCGGCCCTACCCGCCCTACGAGCCACTGTGGTTCCGCAAGGAGAAGGAGCCCTACACAGGGAACGTGTTCCACAAGTACAGCGGTGACTACTGGAAGTGCAAGGAGACGCAAGACTGGTCGCGCTGTCCCGACATCTTTTAGAGTCTGTACATGTATATATTGGGGTGCATGGCGATCCGGGATGCTTCTTGTACAGATATATATATATTATATATATGTTGTGCTATGTACAGTTGTTTTTGTTTTTGTATGATTAAATGTTTTAACGAGTTGCTCATGTTTGTTACTGAGCGCAGCACGGTTGCTCGTTACTTTATCCTGGTAGAGGGTGAACGAAACCAGCCCGAACTATAGAGTTCATACTAGTGCGTGTACTTGTTGCAGCTAGTGGCTAAGATTATGAAGGAATTAATCTACTTTGGGAAACCACGGAAAACCAAGAGTAGGATACAAACCCACCAATTATCCTCTAGAGACAGAGCCGGGAAT
The DNA here is from genome assembly GCA_946902985.2 of Meconema thalassinum. Classification (NCBI taxonomy): domain Eukaryota; kingdom Metazoa; phylum Arthropoda; class Insecta; order Orthoptera; family Tettigoniidae; genus Meconema; species Meconema thalassinum. Next base: position 187,514,359 of record OX336388.2, on the reverse strand, counting down.
CAAGCCTGGAAGTTATCCATTACCTGTTCATTGTGTCTTTCCATATTACTGGAATCCACTTCTTCTTAAGACGTAGTCTCCCAGCGGAGGTTGCCGATCATTCCACATTGCTGCATGAAAGACCTCTTCTGATGTGCAACAATGCCATCTTCTTATATCCTTCAGCCACGAGTTTCTTTGTCTTCCTATAGACCTTTTTCCCTTCAATCAGTGAAGGACTCTTCCCACTGCTCGTATTCATTAATTAGTTGTAGTAACTAGTTAGCCAACGGCCTGGCCATGTTGTAACACCGGATCCCATGAGAACTCCGCAGTTAAGCAGCATTGGGCGTGGTCGGAACTTATGGCGTGCAGGTTCTAGGTACTGCGTGCTGTTGGACAACATAAGGAGGAGTGGAAAGGCCCTGGCCACCCTACCGCATGCAAACTCCGGCTGAGGATAGCCTCTTCGGAGGCTCGGACCTGCCTTCGGGCAGAATACCAATTACATTTAGTAACATGTCCCAAGTATCTTGTTTACGTTGTTTTATTACAAGCAGTAGTTCTCATTCGTTTTCCATCTGACAAAGGACCTCGTTATTCGAAATTTTCAGTACCCATGATATACGTAGATTGCGTCAGCACAGATACATTTCAAATGCCTCAATTTGTTTCTCAGTATTCAGATTTTTTAAGAGCGTTAAAATCCTTTAGTATGACTTCCTGCGGAGGGGAAATAAAGCTGGCGGGCCCATGCCATAGATTTATGGTATGCAAAACCACCTTCCACTAATTAAAATTGTGTGAAGCTAAATTTGTAGGTTAGTTTTGATTAAAGCTCTAAGTTCCAACGTTTGTCTCCAGGTACTGGCTTGATGGCAACTAGTAGCCAAGTACACAGCTAGGTGTCGTTGACGGTAGCATTTGGTAGCAAAAGTAGGAACTACTTGAAATTGACTGTCAGCAGTCCTTACCTGAATTACAGATAACACACACTAATACAGTCATCACAATTATCAGACAGATTCTACACACACCCAGAGTACACGGGCTACATGACCGTGTTGTCGTAGCCCCTAAACTGAGAAACCAGCTAACCTATAGTTATTTGAAACTTAAAATAAAATTAAAAGGAGAAATTGCACAAGTTGAATGTTTTAAATACTGTTTACTGTAGGTCGCCAACCTTTCCGGTGGTTCACCTGATTGGCGTGTGTAGGGGAGTGCTCAGGGAAGGACGACTTCGGCTAAGAGGGTTGTGTCTACAAGGGCGTATGTGTGTTGGAGGAACGGGGATGGAAGTCAGTATGGCTGCTTATGGAGACTAGGTCGTGAAGGGATGTGCTGAGTTGGCAATACGGGGCTGGCAAAGACATTCCGGAACTCCAGCTGGTGGCCGTGCAGCACGTGTAGAGTTGCCGACTCTTCTGGAAGTGTTAAATGACAAGGTCGCTGATATTTGACTCATTCAGCAGAGAGCGGTGCGTTTACTGTAAATACAGTAAAAGAACAGATCACTTTGGGAATGCTGTCTGGTTTATTGGGAGGGGGGAGGAGGAGGGGGCGGGGGATTGGAAAGTGTGTAGGAAATTAGGAAAGCTTCGGGCGCACGAAGTCCCGTTGGGGCTACATCCTGCGTTGGTGGGTAGCACTCCCCGATGAACTGGTCTTGTGTTGTCGTCAAGGAATCGGCTGACTGTTTGTTGTATCTTATGTAATGCACTGGCAAGTGTTTCGACTTTTTGTATTTTTGTGGCGATGATTGCATTGCTTGGTTGAATCCTTCCGTAGCCTTGCGTCATGTGTTTGTATTTCCTGTTTGGGTCCTGCTTGTCTTCCATGGTTTTAGCATTAATTGGTATTTAGGGGTGTGTTATGATTGGGTTCTTAACAATACCTGGGATGTTGGGTTGTACAACACATGATATGCTCAAAAGAAATAAAAACAAGGGTTGCTTTAGCAAACTAAGTCGTTAATAGGAAAAGAACATTACTTTGTGGAGCAATGAATATAGATTTAAGAAAGAGATTAGTGAAGTGTGGCAATGTATGGAGCCGAAACCTGGACACTTAGAAAATAAGATGAGGGCAGAATAGGGGCTCTAGAAATGTGGGTTTGGAGGGAATAAGTTGGAAAGAAACAATGAGAAATGAAGAGGTATTGCAGAAAATAGGAGAAGAAAGAAATGTTAAAATAGATACGAAAGAGAAAAATGAATTGGATTGGACATTGCACAAGAGGAAATACTTTGGTGACAAGAGCATTGGAAGGGACAGTAAATGGTAAAATCATAAGAAGGTCTCAGCTGATTGATGACCTAATGAAATGTTGTGCAGAAGAACGGATACGATGAAGAGAAAGACCTGCCATTAGGTAGAAAAACTTACTCTTCTACGATTTGAAACCACTTGTAATATGGCAGAGAGCAGCGAAGTCTCTGGTAATCTGATTCACTGCCATATTAAAAGTGGTTCCAATTGTTAGAATAGAATAATAATAAAAGACATGCCGTGAAATAAAACATCGTAGAAGTTAATAATAATTTGATTATATTCTGCTCTTTATTTTAATTTTTTTATTTATTTTTACGAGGGAATGTGGAAAATCTTGCCCAAGTCACTTGTGAGGGTCCGCACTCCACATGTGTGCAGGATTCTAACACTAAAAACCACACACCCTTCTCCCACAAGGTATGTCTCCACCCCGGAACCACTCTTGCATTTCTTCAGGGCGGTATCGTGCGTGAAGCCTCTTGTGCTTCAATTCTCCTTTACTATCACTCGTAAGCATCTAGATCCCTCTTCTTTTGATGCATAGTGCTTTCCACATACACTGCTACCTGATCACGGGATTCTTCATTTTGCAGCATAATATGAACGACGTTGTCTGGAGTCAGTTCTCCCTGTTCAATGGCCACAAACAGTCATTGATGTCATCGCAGTAGATGCACACCAGACTACTCGCTCGCTCTATTCTGTGGAGGAATTTTCAAAAGTATCCATGGTCTGTCAAGAACTGTGTGAAATCAAATGTCCGTTTGAGCTAATATATTTTAAGAAAAATTTGATAAAATTTGCCAGTGTACCATTGGGCTGAAATGATGTAAAAGAGCTATTACTTACCAATAATGAGGTATGGAGCAGAAACTTGGCCGATGAAAGTAGAATACACGATTCCTGAGGAGTACGGTACAGAAGACTGGGAGAGAGAGAGTGAGCAGAACAGATTGAGATGGTATGGGCATGTGAAAAGGATGAAAGAATGCTGGAACAAGTGATGGAGATACGGAGGATGAGGAAGACCTAGAGTATGGTGAATATAGTGTGATAGGGAGTGGAGTTCAGTGGTTGAGGAAGGACGGTGGACACAGACGGAGTAAAGTGGAGGGCTGTCATATTTGCTCCGATCCGGCCCAGGCTGGAAAGCTGAAATTGATGATGATTATAACCAGAAAAATTCCCCACACACTCAAGTACACGGGATTACATGACCATGATGTCGCAAAGTCCCTAAATCAATCGAGCAACATCTCCTCTTCCCTAAACTTTGCCTGGGAATATATTTGTGATATGTCCTGTAAATTTGATTTCTCTTTTGTGGTAACATTGTCGCCTGCTGTGCTCAAAGGTTACGGGATCGAATCCTAACGCAGTCGGTTGGCATTTGATGGTTGCTTAGACCCTTGCTCCATGTTATAGGATACAAGCTAATGGTGTGACTTGTCACCAACCAATAAGGACACAGCCTGCTCTCTTCTAACAGTGAACAACTGTAACAAGTCGCCGTCCCACACGCAGAGCTAGTGCCAACAACAGCCATAGCTCGAGCTGCCGTGTCAGGAGGCTTACTGGGCACATTAAAGATCCACTTCAGGGTAAAATTCTGACAGCCTGGAATCTCTTAAGACACAGTAGTTAAACGGGTCGTAAAACCCAGGATTTTCTTTCCAAACATGACAAAAGTTCAGTCGAGCACATGAAATTTGGCAAATATTTTCTTACACATGGAAGACAGGTAAGTCTAAATCATATATTTCATTGAATGTTAAGTGTCCAGCCTCTGATGGTAATGGTTCGTCTGGAGCCACCCGATAACACTTGTAATTCAAAGTACGAGGGGGTGTCAATGAATAACCGGAATGATTTTATTACAGCAAAACACTGGCTACCTTTATTCAAATTCACTTACAGACCTTCCAAGTATTCTCCCTGAGACCCAATACAATGGTTCCAGCATGCAGTCCCTCCCCGAATCCCTTTCTTGATAGTCTGTTCAGTAAACCCGAAATTGCATTGTTTACGTCTTGATCACTTCGAAGATGACTGAAGGAAATAAAGAGGAAGTCACATGGTGCTAGGTCCGGTGAATAAGGTGGCTGTGGCATCACCTCAATTCCCAATTTGGTTATAATGTCTTGATTGCACAGGTGCGTTGTCCTGGTGCACGATCTATCCCATTGGAGCAAAGTTTGGTCTTCTTTCAGTTCATCATTCCAGCAATGTGTTCAATGGCGAATCGGCAGTCTTCTCGCAACTTTTTTTTTTACGAGGGAAGTGGAAAAATCTTCTATCAAGACGCTTGAAGAGGGTCCGCACTCTTCAAGTGTGTGGGATTCTTACCCACTAAAAAACCACACACTTTCCATCCTGATAGTCCGTCCTAGAACCGCTCTCGCATTACTTCAGGACGGTATCGAATTAGTGAGCCTTTTAAACTGCTCCTTCCTTATTCTGTTTATCACTGGCGCTCATAAGCATCCAGTTCCCTCTTTGTTGTCGATTTTGTTGAAGTACATAGAAAGTAACATCCTGATGATCACTTCCTGTGTAGTCCTCAATCACCCGCCATTCAGATATTCTTGACAAAAGATCGTCTGACGCAAAAGTCACATCTGGTATGGTTCCTTTGCAGCCAGGTCATCGAAAGGTAGGCATATTTCCAACATTTAATGTCGTCAATCCCAACCTTGCAGCCATTTCCAGTATATGACGTCCTCTGGAATCAACATCCGGCATACCCCATTCCAAGGCCTTGCCATTGAAATCACCAGCTACAGTAAGGTTATTTCCCATACCATGCAATTTTTCCTCAAGGCTATCCATCTTCTTCTGGAAATAATCAATAGACTCGTTCAGAGTGAAGTAACAGCTCACGTACGTAAGCATGCCAATCTCGATCGAGACGAAACCTTCCTTAGATTCTTGATCTGTCTTCCTGCAACATGACATCCATTGTATTCACATTGATGTCTGTTTTCGAAGTTGAGGGTCTTCCGGGGCGTGGAGCATCTTCGAAGCGTTTGTGCCACTCAGAAACTTGCGTCTTTCCCATGGTTTCCTCTCTGTAAGCTTCCACTTTGTGTTGGAGTTTAGTCTAGGACACAAAATCTAATTGCTGCATCTTGAGATCCATGTTGGGTACAGCGAAAACGGCCACTTCCTCAGCGGCTCCCCTGCAACTGAGCAGCCGGAGTGCTTCGACTCAAGGTCAGGTTTTTCCAGTATTACCACCTGCAAACTCTAGTGCAGGATTATTGAAACACAAAAAAATCATTTAGGTTATTTATTGACATCCCTTCCTAAGTAACATGACTGGAACACGAATGATTCAGTAATGTCAATACAAAGACTCGACTCAGATTGACAACCAGATGTCTGCGACTCCTATAAGCAAGTGTTCAGATAACGGAAAGAAGGCAATGGTTATCAGACATTTTATTCCTGTTTTGATGCACCGTATCACCTCATAAATAGTTTGCTATGGTGGGTGAGTGGTTATCGTGTCGGACTACCAAACCCAAACTTGCAGGTTCGCTCCTGGCCGTGGTAAGTGATTTATGAAAGGCGACAAAAATCTCGGCATACCACACATTGTTGGCATGTTAAAGAACCCATTTCAATTCAGTAGGACGTGTTCATAATGGCAAAATTAATCTAGAGATGTTCCGCCAACAGAAAGTTCCTTCTTTCTCTACTAGAAAGTGCTATAGTGACACGGACCTTGGATATCTAACCTCCATGACTTTCATAGCGTTCCAAGAAACAACAAAATTTGACATGCAAGCTGCCTTCTGGGCGTCAAATTACAAAGTTTCCACCCGACACCAGAGGCCATACGAAATTACTTAATTAACCTCATAATTTACTGCATACTTATTTTTTTTTAACACCCTGCAGAGTTTCTGTAACTTATACTTTAAGGGGATTTGTATGAAGTTTACAGTCATAAGGTTATAATTAATTTCAAGCCGTGGCACCACCGCCACAGGTCTGGTGTAAATCAACAAAACTTGCACTTTCCTGAAAATGTTGTGTGGCACAAATCCTTAAATGAGGTTTTGTAATATCCAACATATTTCATCACTTCCTGAGCTGGTGCATGTAGCTTGTTCACCATAAACTGGTCTTCAGTGAATGTATTTACAAACAAATAACATTTTCACTGCTGGGTCCCTACCAAATATGATAAGTACTTCACGTAGTGCCATTCAAATTGTCCATTTTTCTCTAAAATCTTCCAAGAAGTACCGTACAAAATTTCAGGTATTTTCAAAAGTTTGAGACGTGTACTTTTGGGACTTGGATGTACATGTTTTAAAAGGCTAGAAAGTTATGTCAGATATAATCTATAGCCTACCCTGTGTCCCTAAGGTCCTTGAAGGTCCTTGGCCGCCAATCTGCTCGATCTTGTGTACGACTCCTCCAAGATTTGATTCGAAGGACTCTGAAGATCCTCGCCCACGTCAACTTGCCACCGCCTTCGTGGTCTTCGAGGAAGCCGCCTCCCACTCACTCTTCCCTAGTGAAGTTGACGTACCTGTCTGCATTCAGTCATTCGTTGTACATGTCAAATACATATGATTTACTCTTTTTGATCTCTGCTACAATTGTTGCTTCTCCATTCTCACACACTGGACCATACATTTCCTTTAGCAGTTTCCTTTCCCATCTATTCAAGATATCCTCACTCCTTCTTGTCTACACCTCCATATGTTACAACCGGTTGAATCAGTGTCCTGTATATTACCTTTCCGGACACACTCGTGAGAACCTAAGTTCAATGTCCTGATCTTATTCTCTGCTTTATGTCTTCCAAATTATCATTTCCATCTGTAATAATAGATCCCAGATATTTAAAAGATCTAGTCTTATGGAGAATTCCGCAATGCTTTAAACAACATACAAGCCCCTTAAGCAGACACTGACATTTAAAAGAAAAAAGGTCAAATGAGGCATACAGTGTTCGAAATAACCCCATACATGTTCCTTCCAATTTTGCCCAGCTCTAGTGATAAAAAGAAACATGGTGGTAATACGTCCCTGATCGTCACGCACTCCTCCGTGACAATAACTGTACAGTCTGTGTATAATATATTTGTTGTATGGTGCTGTCCTCTCAGCGTGTCCTAGTTGTAAATAAAAATGCGCCTCTTCCACATAAAACAAGTTTGAGAGAAAGAAGATATTATTCTTTGTTATTGAATGTATTTTAGCACGATCCTGTTAATCGTACGCAATTCAAGTGGAACATAATCTCATTGGAATGGTAACGTTCAGTTGGCCAACTCAAATTAATTGTAAGGTAATTATACCATTAATTGCACGGATGACATGTTTTGTTTGTCAAGCGAACATCATCAGGTCCTGATATGACAACATTGGTATACGAAACACACAAAACGGATGTGGCTCTCCAACTCTAAGGTGCAGCTAGAAATAAAATAGAATGTTATATAAAGTTTTGGACATATTTCAAGCTATACAGTAGGACCTCGTTAACACGTTCCTCATTAGTACGTTTTATCGCATATCGCGTCGTAATTTTCAAGTCCCGATTCTTATCTGATGACAATAATGTAAAAGTACCTCGTTTATCACGTCGCACATTTTGCCGCGCATCACTTAGTACGATCGCATTTTTGTCGGCCATGAAAGCATTCTTTGTCCACCCCTAGTGGAATGTGAGACCGACCGCTCTGAGATAACATTTCTTGCCAACAAGCGGGCGAGGGTTGCGACATAACAGGTATAATACATACTTCTGAATAACGCGTTTTTTACATTTCCCTTACTGAAACAAATTAATGAGGTTTAAATATAATTTTCCATTAGTACGTTTTCCCGCTTTTTACGTTCAAATTTTTCAGTCCCTTGAAAAATGTACTAACGAGGTTCACTGTACATTATTTCAGTTCATCAGCTAATTATATTATTAATCTTAAAATATAAATAAACTAAAATGATACAAATGTAAATGTATTGTATCTGCTGATGAAGGTTATAATATAACCGAAACCGGTACAGTGTACCCAAATATTGGATGTTATTGACTTAAGGTATCTTTTGCTATCACAATTAAACTCTTTATCAATAAGGATTTGGTCCTTTTTATGTCATTTCGTATATGTCTTATCAACAGGCAGAACGAGAAAGGGAGGTGCGCAATACAAATATCTTGGGTGTATCATTTCAAGTGATACAGAATAAAGCATGCGATTAATAGTCAAACTCAAAAATCAGCTCGGTTTTATCAAGTTCGGAATCTTCTCTAGAACGAGCAAGTTCCCTTACGATCAAAACAGATCCTCTTTAATAACATATGGTTTAGAAACCTGTGCATCAACTAAACAAGTGGTTAGCAAGCTGCAGAAATGAAGTTCCTGCCAACTATGGTCCAGAAAACAAGGACTGAGTAAGGAATAAAGGAAGAAGGTGTGTCACACAGGTTCGTTTGAAATGGTTTGGCCAAAATGGTAGGACAGCAAAACATTGGCTTCAGACAGTGGTGGTTGGAAAAAGACCGGTGGGAAGACCTAGGAAGAGATGGCTGGACCAAGTGAAAGAGGATATAGGAACAACAGGGCTGTATTTCTAAATAGGCTAAGTAGGCTGCAGCCTAGAGCGGCAAATTTTCAGGGCCGGCAGTTTGGCAATTCATTCAAAAGCTGGAATCAAGTATTTCAGACGGTAATGATATTTTCCGTAACTTGCAAATTTAAGAATACATGTTACTTAAAACTATGATTTAGTCCTTATACAGTTTTTCCTGCCTTAGAAGAGTTAAGAACTATCTGCGATCTAGTATTTCTGAAATACGGTGAAACTCGCTTTCATTACTTTGTATTGAGGCAAATACAACAAAACCACTTTCATATGAGGACATTATTAACGAGTTTGCCATTAAGAAATCTTGCAAGAAAGCTATGTAAATTTGAAGACCAGTATTACGTAGGGTGAGTTGTTAGAGAAGTTCATATTTTTCAACAAATAAACCAGTAATTAACTACATTTTGTGTAATTTCATTTCACCGTGTAGGACAACTAGATTCAAATTGAACACAGTTCTTCAATTACGCAAAAGATAGTCATTAGCATTAAAATATAAAAATATGTGTAAAATAGTGATCACTGATCTCCAAGAACAAATTAAGTTCGAAACCTATTTCATATTTTAACGAATCTTAAAAGATGTAAGTAAAAAAAGACAAGTAGATAACTTATTTCAGTATAACATTTTTATGTAGCTATTAAAATTGTAGTTTTATCTAAACTAAATGAACTTTATTTTTAAAAAAGATGAAAACGCCAATGAAATCTATCCTTTTGTTGTATAAAACAAATGTATTAAGCAAATATAAACTATAGAGGGGGCGGCAAATGGACTCGAGCCTATAGGCGGCATACTCGTGAATCCAGCCCTGATACCACACCCGGGCATCTGGAGTGGATACATACAGTACCTGGGGAAAATAGGAGCAAGAAGGAAACATAATATCGAAAAAACTTATAACAAAAGAGTTGAACTAATTTCTTAAATATTTAACAGAAAAAATCAATTAAAGAAATCTATAACGAATGTTAAGTATAAAAGAAGCATTCAGATGAATTAATAAGAACGAGCTCTCATGGATTGGTGTTCCTTGCCTTAACCATTGCACTGCTGGCTAACTTACTCACTGTCTTGATCACCAATTTCATTTCATCCTTCATTTCATTAACAAACAATTCAATGTTGCACATTCGTATGTGTACATACTGAAAATCCACTGCCTGTTTCCAGTCGACCGACCTGGTAAGGGAAGGGAATGAATGAAGCCCACATCTAGCGGCGAGGATAGGAATTGTACCGGCTGCCGAAGCCTGTCGCACTCCTCTGAGGCAATGATTAAATGAATGACAGATGAAATGGTTGTGGAGAGTGTTGCTAGAATGAAAGTTTTAACAAGGAAAACTAAGAGTGCCCGGAGAAAAACCTGTCTGCCTCCACTTTGACCAGCACAAATCTCTCATGGAGTGACCTGGATTTGAACCACGGACCCAGCGGTGAGATGCCGGCATGCTGCCGCCTCAGACAAGGAGGCTATGTGTGCATACTGTTAACTGTAAGGACTTGGCTGGTGACAGTCTTCATATACACGGAAGTGGTATGAATGGGCGCATACAGTTACTTGTTGGGTAGTGGCTCGGCCAAGTTTGAATGGCAACACTCGAAGATGTATGCATGCGCGCAAGGCAAGTATTTATTCTTGAAAATAATATATTCCCGTTGACTTTTCAAGAAATTCAAGAATTTTCCTGTATTATAGAGGCGATTCAGAAGATTTTGGTACAAACCCGCACCTTCTAACTTCCTCTGGTTTAGGAGCTTGAGTTTTGTGAAACATGTAGTACACCTTAGCGTTTTATATAATACCAGCTTCGCCCGGGAACATTCATGAATGGATTACGTGATAAGCACTTTTTTCGATGTCAATAAACTATGACCTATATCTGTTTTACGTCTTGGCATGATGGGTTAAAATCACTGACAGGTCTATTAATTATATTATCGTGGTGAAGCATGTGCAACAAATTCTTGCCAGACGTAATTTAAGAATGTCGAGGAACATGAAGCACAAATCCCCCTTCCGTCCATTCTTGACTTGCGGAACAAAAATTTCACAGGCAAAATGAAGAAAAGCACTTCCAGGGAAACTCCAAACACAACCACTCTTCTCTGAAGTCTTAACTAAACACGACTCGACAGTTTGCTGCTGGCTGTATCTGGGATAATAGGCTCGCGCCTACTAGCTAGGCTGTAACTGGGGTGATAGGCTCGCCCCTAGCTAGCTCGTAAACTGTCACCTTAGTAATTGAATGGAGATTGTTGGAAGAAATGAAAACGTAAAAACCCTTATAGTGGGCGATGTATTAAAGATAGAGATATTATGCTCTCGCAGACTTTTTGTAGAACTTTTCATTCTGAACAATTCTTACGCTCATAGTATATTGATATTTGTAACGGTTTGCCCAGCGTAAGCTTAAACAGAGCACGGACTTTTTCACTGAAATCGTTACTGCTTGTCTTCCTTTGATCATAAATAATTTTCTACAGACACCTTCCTCGAGATATCCTTTACAGAATGGTGAAAACCGCATTAAAATCCATGCAGTGGTTCTCGAGATTACCCGTGACATCCAAGAATCGTGGACTGTTTCATACTAAGTAGAAATGGAGAACTTGTCCATTTGACATATTACAATATTGACTGACAACATTCTATTTTATTTCTGGTTTGTAAGTGAATACGGAAATTATCGTTATTAACCACTCTGATTAATATTCATCCTTATTATGAAGTACTGTTGTGAAATACTCAAGCGTAATCCCCCAAAAAAAGGACTACTTTAAGATCAAGAAAATAGATTGCAACTAATGCACAAGGTATGAGGAATTATGTGCAGAAATGCACCGATTGTGACATATATTCGTGTTGAAAGTTACCATTCAAATGTTTATAAGCCAAAGTTTTCTGTGCGATTACTTTCTGATGGCACAACACCTCTTGCAGGATTGTGCCGTCAGTGTTTGCATTTACAACACGAGCTTAAAGAGTTGACGTTATGTAATTATAAGTATTTATACTCTGCCATGTTTGCACATAACTTGTTTGTGCGTTCTTTTCGTAATAGACAGTGTCGTCCGATTAACAGTAATTAGAGATTATGCGGAAGGAGCATAATTAAAGTATTTATTGATTTTATCCACCACTGATGGAAGGAACAAGAATTGCTAAAAAGCACACCGAAATGGTTATGATTGGGAAAGACCTGTTGGAAGGCCAACTAGGAGATGGATCGATGTGGTTAAGAAGGAATCTCCGAAAGTGGTCTTCAGTGGGATAGAATCCAAGAGGAGGAGCTGTAGGATAGAGGCTCATCACCAGCACCCGGGGAACCGGAGCCGTTACTTGACGATTACCCACCAATCGATATAAAAACACACTTTAGTGGGACATGTTTCGATTAATATATAATTGTTCATCATCAGCCACATATCACATCGTTACCTTCACTGCCTTCAATAACGAAGTTAGATTCATGTAAGCAGTTTTTCTAGGTCTGTGCCGAGTCTCGTGTAGGGTTTTGCCTAGGACACCAAGCTGGCTCATCAGCGGGCTCTTGGTGTACCAGCCCGGATCCCCCCAGGAGTAACGAACTGTGCGCTACCTCCCTTTTTATGAAGCGCACCTGCGCCTCTTTACTTCGAGAACTAAAAGCTCAAGCAGCCATAACCTCCCTATGAAGGCTTCCAAAAAGATGGTACATTGGCTTTCATGGCCAGAGAATTAAAACTTGGCAATTTTTCTAGGTTTGTGCCATGTCTTGAGCTTTTAGTTGTCGCAGTGAAGAGGCGCAGGTGTGCTTCATAAAAAGGAAGGTAGGGTGCAGTTCGCTACTCCTGTGGAGGTCCGGGCGCTGATAAGCCAGCTTGGTGTTCCTAGGCGAAACCCTACACAAGTCACGGCATAAACCTAGAAAACTTGACGAGTTTTAATTCACTGGCCGTGAAAGCCAATATACCATCATTTTAGATTCATGTATTTTATGAAATACACATTATCGATGGGCTGAAATTACAATAAAAATTTTGCAAACACTTCAGTTTTGTTAAATCCTTGTCACAATACTTCTCAACCCGCCAGTGGGCGCTAGAACAAAAGTTACGCGAGTGGTCACACGTTGAGCAAAATGTTCACACAAAGTAGGTTTTTTTTTTTCTTTTCTTTTTTTTCCATTATCGTTTTACCCTCCAGGGTTGGTTTTTCCCACGGACGAAGCCAGGGATCCCACCTCTACCGCCACTGAGGGCAGTGTCCTGGAGCTTGACATTCGGAGTCAGGGATACAACTGGGGTGTGTGACCAGCACTACTCCCAGGCGGCCCCACCTGCAAAGCGAACAGGGGGGCCTGATGAAGGGATGGGAAGAGTGGGACCGTTAGGCAAGGAAGTGGGCAGGAGGCGGCCATGGCCTTATTGTAGGATCCATCGTGGCATTTGCGTGAAGACGAAGTGGGAAACCACGGAAAACCACTTCGAGGATGGCGGAGGTGGGAATTGAACCCCGTCTACTCATTTGGGCCACCCAAGGCTGAGTAGACCCCGTTCCAGTCCTCGTACCACTTTTCAAATCTCGTGGCAGAGCTGGGAATCGAACCCAGGACCTCTGGGGCGGCAGCTAACCATGCTGACCGCTACGCTACGGAGGCGACCCACACAATGATATGACTCGTAAATCTGTGAAATGGGTCTCTTTTGTCCGTATAGATTGTGTACGTCATCACCAACTAAAGGCTAATGCTTGTCGCTGCAGCTGCAGTTGTCTTCATCATGACGCAGGAAGCAAAACCCAGCTGAGTGATTGTGTTCCTAAGATATGAAAGACGTGGGGCGGTCTTCGTCTCGATTTCTTCCCTAGGATCTTCAATCGAAGACAATCCGGAGAAAGTTGTCATGCTGTAAGACATGTCCACCTCTGCTCTAATGAATAAAGTAAAGTCTGTTTCTCCTTAACATCGTCCAAGATTTGTTCATTAGTCTTCTTTTCCCTCCAACTCATCCTCGTCAGTCTTCTCCAGAAACACATTTCACTAGCTTCTAGTCTTGATTGTGCTTGTTTTCTCGCATCTGTAAGTTAGAGCATCCAAATAAAGGTTTTAACAAATTACTTCCTGGCTTCAATTCCTATGTGATTTTTATTTAACAACAGATTATTCCTGCTCTGAAATGCATGCTTTGCCATAGCAATTCTTCTTTTGACTTCTGTACGGCATTGATTGACACTGCCCATATAACGAAATTCTTTAACCTAATCTATTTTTGTACAGTCTAACTTAATGTTTGTTTTCAATTCAGTCTTCTTCTTTTTTAGCGGCTTCGGTGGCATAGTTGGTAGCACGCTGAGCTTCTATGCCCAAGATAGCGGGTTCAAACCCGGCCGAAGCCATCGGATTTTTTAACAGCGTTAAAAATCTCTCAGTATGCCTTCCTTCGGTGGGGAAGTAAAGCCGGCGGTCCCATGTCATAGATTTATGGCATGTTAAAAAAACCTTCCACTAATTACACCTGTGTGAAGCTAAATTGTATAGGTTAAGAATGTAAACAACGCTCTTAGGTCCCTACGTTCGTTGCCAAGAGCCGACTGTGGTGGCGCCTAGTAACTAAGTTCTGAACTAGACCTAGTATTCGTTGACGGTGGCGTTTGGCGGCAAAAGTAGAAACTATTTGATAAATTCAAAGTTGCAGTCCTTCCTTGAATAAAAAAAAAAGACAGATACACACACTAATACAGCCATCAAAATTAACACTGGTTATCCGACAGATTCTACACACACCCAAAGTACACGGGGCTACATGACAGCGTTGTCGCAGCCCCTAAACTAAGGAACAATGCAACCAACCTCTTTTTTTTTGAACGACCTCAAGTTTCGTTTTCTTTGTGTTTATTTTTAGCCTGAACTTCTCTAACGTGTTGTTTAGCATACCGACCATCGTAGTCATGTTGTGCTCCAAATCAGTTACTAAAGCAATATCATCCGCAAAGCGAATACTATGAATTTGTTTACCATTAAATTTAACTCCTTTAGTTTTTTCTTTTACTGTTCGAATTGTATATGGTGGTAAGAGACAGCCTTGTCGTGCTCCACTTCTTATTCTTGCTTCTCTTTTCGTTCTATTGATGTTTATTTCTGGGCTTTGGGCTTTATAGGGAAGGGGTATTGTAAGGAAATCAGCTGTGGACCTGATGAAAGGAATGGTCCCAGCATTTGCCTGGTGGCGAAAATGGGCAACCACGAAAACCATTTTCAGGATGGCCTTTTTTTTTTTTTTATTCATTCCTTCCGTTGACAAAGACAGCTACAAAAGAAAGGGGGGAAAAAAGAACAAAACACTAAGAATCAAAATAGCACAATGATGACCTCACGTATTGTTAGAATTTATATAAAAAGTTGCCAAAAGCAACACTTTCGCTGTTCAAGTTTCTATCGTTCTCGCCGGAGGTGATCCAGAAAACCAGGCAGGGTAGTCACCAGGGGTGTTCGGTGACCAGTAAGGTTGTAGTGGATGGCTACAGCTGCTAGCCATAAGATGGCATTCTTTTTCAGCTCACCAAGTACATCCCGTATTTCGAAGTCGAAGATTTCTTCCTCCCTGTTGCGTGTGGATCTTAGCCTGTTTAAGCTGTGAATAGGATTCATCGTCCAGCTCCACACGCCGTTCGCACTCCCACGGTAGTGATGCGGTGGATTAAGGTGGCAGTCCTGTTGCACACAGGACAGGCATCATCAGCCACTTGTTCGTGCCGCTTCAGTTTTTGACCAGTGGGGATGATTCCATTAATGCAGGCATATACAGACAGTCACCGTTCTAAGGGAAGCCATTTTTTGCGCACATTGCCCCAGATATGCTTCCAGGACTTGCTGGGGTATTTTAAATGCTCTCCCGATGGCAGCGAAGCGCTCTCGACCACTGAGGCAGTTGAGGTAAAATAGAACTTGGGTTTTAGATACGTGGCCGAAGATAATATTAACCAAAACCTGCCATCACTCTAAGAGTGTGTAGACGATCTTTGTATTGATTGGATAAAATCAATAAATAATTTAATTGGACACGCCAATATGGAAAAACTGCTACATTTGTAGGAGTGTATAACATTCTTCACTAATCACAAGAATTGGACAATCAGCAGCGACAATAGACAACACATAGGATAAATATGTGATGAATGTTTGTGAAGCTTTATTTTCTTCGACAAATACTCAGCAATGGGGAGCTGGAAGTCTGCAGATCAAACCCGGCGCTAACAGTGGACATCATCACTAGGATGGTGCCTTAATTTGTGGGGTGTCTACCCCAGTCCTAGATTCCAATGGCCAGAAACACTTCAACACATGAAGCTGTTGACCAAGTGGCGTCTGGTAATCCAGGACTTTAATCCGATTGTGAGGTTCCCTTAGCCTTGTGAAAGAGGGTTGGAGTCAAATATTAGCTATCATACAAGTGTCTGGAAGGATTTTAGGGTAGCCATTGTAATTACAAGCTGAAAGTGTTTAAAGGCAGCCATTTTGATTCTAAGCTGAAAGTGTTTAAACTGGCATTTTGATTCCAAAACTACAAGTGTTTGAAAGCAGCCATTGTGATTCCAAACTGAAAGTGTTTAAAGGCAGCCATTTTGATTCCAAAACTATAACTGTTTGAAAGCAGCCATTGTGATTCCAAGCTGAAAGTGTTTGAAAGCAGCCATTTTGATTCCAAAACTGTAAGTGGTTGAAGGCAGCCATTTTGATTCCAAACTGTAAGTGTTTTGAAGGTAGCCATTTTGATTCCAATCTGAAAGTGTTTAAAGGCAGCCATTTTGATTCCAAAACTAGAAGTACCGGTATTTGAAAGTAGCCATTGTGATATCAAACGGAAAATGTTTTGAAGGTAGCCATTTTGATTCCAAGCTGAAAGTGTTTAAAGGCTGTCATTTGTTTTAAAATAATCATTTTGATGAGGATAGAGCCATTTGAATCCCAAAGTTCATATTTAAAGCAGTATGTCTATACTTAATGAGTTGTTCTGATTAAAATCTTTGGCATTTGGCCCAAATTTGAACATTTTTAGAGATCTGCAAGATAACCTCAATCCGTATTAGTCATCGTGAGGTGACCAATGTTCTGTGATCCAGTTTAGTTCGGATAACACGTCTGAATTTCAAGTGATATTTTGTGAATCATGTTCCTTTCTGATTTGACATGAATTCTTTTTCTTGTATTTTTGTAAATTTAATGAATTATGTTTATTAGATTTTTGAGTGTTTATTTCTGTAGGCCTAATTGTATTTTGATACAGACATGAGAGAGTCACGAGTGGATATAAGCTGTATATTGAGGGGGCATCTCTGATGGCCATGTAACTACCAAGTGTAAACTTTCCCTATATGATAGATGGAATAGGACTTGTTCTTCTTGCTTTGCAATGTGATGCTGATGTTGTAAATACTTAGAATTGTGAAGTGCAATCCAGAGACACCTACCTTGTTTAGACACACCAGTTCACTTTCTTGTGATATTGGCTTAAAGTCACTGCAGGTGTGTCGATGCTGCTGAAGTAGTTGGAACCATACGCGGCTGATCCACACATCATGACGATCAGCAGCCGCCATATATGCACCCGGACCAGACTATCTTTGAAATCTGGCACGACTCTCTTTGAAGCCAAAATTGTCCCTATTCTCATACATGCAATAGAGATAACATCTGAAAAGCTCTGCTCTATAGAAAATGTCAAAGCTCGCTCTCAGAATCTCAAAGTTCATCCTGCTCGATTAGCAGGAGGATCCTTCCTAATACAGGATTTGAGATGGGAGTTTGACAGCTGGGAGAAATTGCTGGAAGACAGGGATCAGAAAAGGAAGGATATCTGGCCTGAATTTTACACATCTGAAGCTATGCTCGACCGATTATGGACTGGTACAAACCACGACCCAGCATCCGACTGTGTGTAAACTCTGTGATCAGTTCTGTGCCCGTTATCATGTTGTGACATGTGATAAACATGTTAAGTCGACTAACATTTATTCAGTCAAATATGTATAGTAATTTTGCGCAGTTTGTGCGCGTTTCATTAAACAATAAAGAGAAACTTTGTATCTATCGCAAATGCCAAGAAAATCACCGAGATTACTCACTGTTCCCTGTAACTGAACACTCGATGTAAAGTATTGTGCCAGGGCACGCCTGCAGTGATTTTTCAGTTTCACGTTGTAAACATGTGACTTCCGTGAAGTGGCCAATAACAAAACTTCAGGTTTTTCTGTCTGTATAAGAGGTACTGGTGTGTATAAACTTGACGCAGTCGGTGCGAGAGTCGATGTTGTATAAACAGAGTGTAATATTTTAAGATGGCAAGATAAAGTATTTTTTAGCTGTACATAGCTGGTGCTTTCTCCATGTATAACATGTATGTAAATATTGCAATGTAGACACATTTTGTAACGACGATGTGAATAACACCAAGTAACGATTCTCACCAGCCGTTGATCTTGTCGACTGTGACGTCAAAGAGCCTACAAATAATAACCAATTCTTTTGTTCTCTCTGGATTAGTTATTCGTTTCTAACGCCATCTTATTCCACATTGTGTCTGGCACGGTTGCTTTAATCACAAGAAGATTCCTATTCTCTCATGGGTTAACATTTTTTAAGCGCGTTAAAAATCCCTCCGAAAATTCCTTCGGAGGGGAAGTAAGCCGGTGGGCCATGTCATAGAGTTATGGCATGTAAAAGAACCTTCCACTAACTACAATTGTGTGAAGCAAAATTTGTAGGTTAGATTTGATTAATGCTCGATCATGTTCCAATGATCGGTGCCGGTTGCGGTGGCGTCTAGTAGCCAAGTTTGCAGCATTGACAGTAGCATTTGGTAGCAAAAGTAGGAACTACTTGAAATTGATCGTCTGCAGTCCTTCTGCCTGAATTACAGATAACACACACTAATACAGTTATCGCAATTATCAGACAGATTCTGCACACATCCAAAGTACACGGAGCTACATGACCGCGTTGTCGCAGCCTATAAACTGAGGAACCGAGCAACCATTGATTAACACTGCTGGGAACTACTTTAAGGCGGTTTTCACACCAAAGATGCACTCTGCACTCTGATGACGCCTACATTGCAGTTGCCACTTGCATCATCGTGCCTCCTCATTTTCTGACGTACTATTCCAGCCCTTCGAAGTGGACGGATGTTTTTCTTCCTCGGATCACTTCCAGAAGTACTCGTCTACTCGCAAGGCATAAAAGCTCTGAAAGTATTTACACTGTTCGCTTGCCTCGTGCCACCTGGACCCATGGAACCTGCCACTCGCAAATGCCTAACATTAAGATATGTTTTAAGCATTACAACCTTCTGTTATGATTATTGGCCACAGTTGAGTCTCGCCTAAGAATAAAGTTTAATTGTTTGAGTCTAGGACACTGGACATCTCGGAACATTTTGTGTTCATACTGCTATGTCCAGGAGGACATGGGATGAATTGTCAAATGTATAGCAGTCTCGGAGAAGTTTAAATGTTGTAGTTGATTTTTAACAAAGTAAATTGAGGTTGACAGCCCTGTATATGATCCTCTTGGTAGGAACTGAATAAAAGGAAAACTGCTGTGCCCAAGTTAGCGGGTTCAAACCCGGCCGAAGTTGTCAGATTTTTCAAGAGCGTTAAAATCCTTCAGTATGCCTTCCTTCAGAGGGGAAGCCAGTGGTCCCATGTCATAGATTTATGGCATGTAATAGATCCTTCCACAGACTAAACTTGTGTGAAGGTAAATTTCTAGGTTAGATTTCGTTGGAAGTAGGTTTCAGTGTCATCTGGTAGCGAAAGTTGGAACTGCTAGAAATTGAACAGAACTTGTAGCTCACCCTATGGGTGTCCGCTTGAAGCAGCTACAGCCTCCGGCTCGGACACTCCCGGCACTAAAAGCCATACGATAATTAAATAAAACTGCTGAGTAGGGATTATCAACCAATGAGAGAGTAGAAAACTTCTCCATTGGCAAAAAGGGGCTGGGATGGACTCAAATGTCTCTGGAAGTAAAGAAAAGAGGAATGAATCCAGAGAATTTGGTATTGCCTGTAGGCTGTTTGAACACTCGCCATGTCACAAGCTGCCATCCCAGAGGTACCAAGTTTTGGTGTGTCCAATGGGAATCGGGATGTCTGTCATAGTTTTGTGGATATACTATTGAATTTGGAGTGAAAGGAGCCTTTTTTTTTTTTTCAGTCCAATTAAGCACCCCCCTATTTTTTATATACAAGAGCATGTTATTTTGGCCTAAATATCTTACCGTATGTAATATTTATTTCAGGTCAGGGTGTATAAACACTTGTTCCCGCCAAATGTAACTGGCCACAATTTGTGTGGACCGACTGAAGAGCTTTCTTTATTAATATACTATTGAATGTTTAGGGTCGGCATTGTTCATGATTGGTCCGTATTGACGTATGATAGTTTAAAATTTGAAAATACACTTATGTTCTGTCTAGTCAATACTCTAATGCAGGACTGCCCAACCTACGGCCCGCGCCGTGTCTCCAAAACTTAGAAACAACTAAAGCCAACTGGACAAAGAAGTGCGCGCAGTTCCAGTCGGCGCTCTAAACTAAATTATCATGAACTTTATTTCATAATTTGATTAATAATTGTGTCAAATGAACATAAATACTCACTCTTTGTCATTCACGCTGTATGAGTGTATTATCATCGTACTTCTATTTTAAAGGGATTTATTAAAAACGTGTATTTTTAGTGGTTTTTTTTAAGCCGCTAGATAACGGCAACAATTCTAAGAAAACTAAGCTCAGACAGACACAAAACTCACCATATTGCACCTATATTTTTAAAGAATTTCCATAACCCTCAAACCCCCAGAGTGTTATTGGCCCGCAAGGTCCCCCAAGTATGTATAAGGTGCGTTCAAAAAGTAACGAGCCGGAGGCTGTAATGCGCAAACCGGTGACGACATGGGCTAATCGTGGCGTGTGTAACGAGGTGTGGTTCCGACCAGAGCGTGGAAGGTCACAGCCCATCGCTAGAGGGCACGCATGCACGTCACGTGACGATACAATGCGAGCATTAGCATGCATGTCTTCATAACCATGGTTTCCCATACCTTCTCTCTGGGGACACTATCATATGCCTTTTCTAGATCTATGATAGTCATGACCAAATCCTCTCCATATTCCCAGTTCTTTTCCATCACCTGCCTCAAGCTAAAGATTGGATCCTCTGTGGATCTTCCACTCCTAAAGCCATACTGTTCCTCTTGCAACTCTCCTTCCACCTTTCTTCTCATTCTTCTTTCTAATATCCTTTCCAGTATTTTTACTATCTGTGATATGAGGGTGATCCCTCTATAGTTATAACACACTTTCTTGTCCCCTTTCTTAAACACTGGTATTATTAGTCCTTTCTCCCAGTCTTCTGGTACACATTTCTGTTTCCACACACACTTTAGCAGTCGATACAGCCATTGCATACAAACAGGTCCAGCTGCCTTTATAATTTCTACACTGATTTCATCCACCCCTGTTGCTTTTCCCATCTTCTTTTTCTGTACTGCTAATTCCACCTCCAGCATTGTTATATCCTCTTCTGTTATAGAGTCGTCAGGCTGTGTCACTTCCATCTCACCAGTACAATTGCTCACATTCAATAGCTTATCGAAATACTCCTTCCATCGTCCCTTTATCTCTTCTGGGTGTGTTAACAACTCTCCATCTTCCTTTTTCACCAGCTTTGTGGTAACTCTTTCTTTCCTCTTACTTCTTAGAAGCCCATACAGCATCCTTTTACTGCCACTTACATCTGTTTCCATTCTTCGTGTATATTCTTCCCAACTTTTCTTCTTTTCTTCACCTACCACTTTCTTACACCTCCGTTTGCTGTCGTGATACTTCCTTTCGCTTTCTTCTGTTTGATCTCTGTTCCATTCTTTCCACGATTCCCGGTCAATGCATGTGAAATGCCATGCCCTGTGGTTCGGATTCCATGTAAAAAGGAGGTCCCGTGGCTCATGATCTCGAGATTAACGGTCACGTTAAACTACAAGCTTGCTTGCTTTGCATTCTTTCCATGCAGACTTCTTTTCTTTCACTGCTTTCCTCACTTCCTCATTCCACCACGGTGTCTCCTTCTCCTTCACTCTTGTTGACGTCCTACAACAAGCACTCTCTGCTGCTCCAGCAAATGCCTTTTTAAAGTGGGACCATTCCTCTTCTACGTTTTCCATTTCAGTAAGTGGGATTTGTTGCTTCAATCTCTCCTGAAAATCTTCCTGTACAGTTTTGTCTTTCAATTTCCATACTTTTATTTTACTTTCTTTGATCTCCTTTAGGTTTTCCAATTTTCCCCATCTAAATTTTGCCACCACAGCTCTATGGTCCCCATCAAATGCTTCTCCTGGTAAAGCTGTCACATCCATCAGCTTTTTGCGATTTGTCCTTTCCACCAGGAAGTAGTCAATTACTGATTTTGTTCTTCTATCACCCCACCCATATCTCGTAATTTTCCTGCTGTTTTTCTTCCGAAACCATAAATTACCCACTATCAGTCCATTCCTTTCACAAAAGTTTACAAGTTCCTCTCCTTCCCGGTTCTTTATCCCATATCCATATGGTCCAATGACTTCTTTCTGTCCTTGTCTCTCATTTCCGACTTGTGCATTCATATCTCCCATGATCACCACTTCTACATCTGAGATTACTCTTTCTACATCCTCCAGGAATACTTCAATATCTTCTTCTCTGTTTCCAGTCTGTGGTGCATATACTTGTATGAAGTCCATCATGTCATTCTTCATCTTCATTCTAATTTTCATTATTCTGTCACTCACACACTCTACCACTTCAACATACTCCTCCAGTTGTTTCGAGGTTATCAGTCCCACGCCATTTTTTGCCTCTTACTCCAGTATAATGTATATCCTTGCCTCAATTTCTTCCTTCCTTTACCTTTCCATTTCACTTCACTCAGCCCCATCATTCCAACCTTCTCCCTCTCCATGAAGTCTACCACCTCCTCCACCTTGCCTGTCAGGGTCATGACATTCATGATTCCCACTTTCATTTCGGTTACTGGTCGCCCATTTCTCACAGTTCCCCCAGTACCAAAGGAACTGCGCGTCGCCTGCAGGGTACGCCCTAACCTTTTCTGAATCAATGGAAGTGCCATTTCGCCATTTCCATTTTAGGCTATTAATACGATGGGGTCGCCACTCCCAAAGGCATTTTATGAAGCTACTGCCAGCTATTATTCAGGCCTCCCCTTACATGGAGAACAGACGCCCTTACAGCCGCCCCTAACATGGGAAACAGACGCTGCCGATTGATGCTGTACTCATACTATTCCCTGAGTACTGGGTTGCCTCTTCCGCAATCTCCACCGTTCTGAAGTCCATCTTCTCCGCTGCAGATTCCGTTGAGGTCTTCGCACGTAACCCTGTGCACGGGGCCTATGTTATACCCCATAGGACTGGGTCCTCACCAGAACTTAGCCGGTACTGTAGTTCCATGGTATATTACAGTACCGTTGCCCACCCCCGCGACGTGGACGCGCCTGGCAAGAATTATCCATGTAGCCAATCAGGATTGACTCGTGGACCGGGTTAAGGAGCTGTCTAAATCCAGCCTCCAAGGCTATATTCACATTAATAAACTAAATTACATATTTTTACTTTTTTGTCACATATTTCAGGTATTTTTAATACATAAAAAATAAATATTTTCCCGCTTTTTAGCACCTAAAAATCTGAGCCCTATTTATTATAATCTAATTTAGACATAAAGTAGCCTAATACTGTATTGGCTCGAAAATAAGCCTTACCCGTAATATTTGAAGAGGCAAAAGGAAAAAAAGTTTATGCCCGAAAATAAGCCGCATCCAGATTGAGGGAACACACATTTATTTTCTTGTACTAGCCGACATGTAAACATTTTTTCTGACAAGCGTATTTTCTTCCAGGCTCTTTGTTGATTGTGCATAACGCACAACTACAAGTTTGAAGGCTGCTTCATAAGCATGCCGAATTCCTTTGCTTGATGAAGCTTTTTGCTCTACCGGTAAATGATCGCTTTCTTACAGATCTTACTGAGACTGAGCTATTGTACAAACAATACCCTGTTAGGGAATAACAATGTCACCCCCAAAACAAAAGTTCTCATTGTTGTCATTAAATGCTAGTTTCTCTTACAGACTGGATTGTTGCTTTGTTCTTGATAAACACTACATGACATATAAAAGTGTAGGTAGTGAATATAAGTCGCACCCAGATCTTTTACCCAAATAATTTTAACAAAAACTGCGGCTTATCTTCAGGCCAAAACAGTATGTTCAGGGGAAATATGAGACTGCACTGAAGATTGGCATTAAACAAAGTGCCACAGTTCCAGTCAAGTTCAGTCTGATTTGCAGTTCTCTAATTGAGAAACATCGGACCAGTGATTCTTCATTAATATTCTGACTGAAGTGCAGTGAGATGACATAATAGTACATTATGCAACGAGCCTATAATGGCAATAATTACTACACGAGTATGTTTATAAAACGAGTATATGCGAGTTTTATAATTTCTATACGAGTGTCTTAATTACCATTATAGGCGAGTTGCATACGACTGTTTATGTTCGATGATAATTATTATAACTATTTTATGTTGGAACATAAATATTCATAAATATCTGTCGAGATTTCGCCAGTTTTATGTACTAAACAGAGCGCATGGGACGCAGAGAATACCTTATATTTGACCATGGCCTCCTCGATTACCCCACTATGACCCTAGGCCACGCAGTGAAATTTAAATTAAAAGGCCTTAGAACTCGGCGCAGGTGCGATGCTATTCTTACCTTTTGGTCAAACAACTGTTTCTTGAGCTCTGATTGGTGGGAGAAATTGTCCCATAATGAAAACTTGTACTATAATGAGCCTCATTATAGCACAGTTTTCTGACATATAGTATTTACATTTCGACATCGTCGAACATAAAGACAAATGTGTGATCCGGGTGTGGACGGGTACCTACCTTTGATTCACCAAGCTTGACTGGGCTCGATTTTTGCCCACACTGAAGGTGATACGGCTGGTGGAGAATTGAATTAGGGCCTATTGTGTTGGTTAATAAGCACATGTATTCATTGTTCTGTTAAAAACATATCCAGAGAATAAAAATTCTTATCCCTGAAACTTGTACTTGACTACATTGAACCCCATCTACTGCAGCAGTGCTGGAGTAAGTTTTTTGTATTTCTTGTAACTTCCCAACCACATTCAAATCCTGTGCATGGAAAATCTTCTTGCCTGGACCTACTCCTAGCTTTTACACTTCTACCTGACAGATTATGGAAAATATATGATTCACATACCTCACAGGGAGTCAAATCTGTGTCGAATTTTAGCCCATTGATTACTTGGATGTCTGTTACTTCCTTTATGTTATCGGTAAGTATAAAGTCGATTTTGTATTTTGTTCTGCCACTTGGGCCTCTCCATGTCCATCTGCTCTCTGTTTTTTCTTTTTCTTGAAGAATGTGTTCACGATTTTCATACTGTGCCCTTGAGCAAACTGTATCAGCCTATCCCCTCTCTCATTTTGGCTTCAGTATCCGAATGGTGCCATAGGTACTTCGTCTGTGTGTTCCTTTGACCCCACTTTACTGTTTAAGTCCCCCCATTACGAACGTCCTTTGTACTTTTTAGTTGTCGAGCGTGTCTTCTAGTAGATCGTGAAAGTTTTCAATTTCCTCCTCTGTGCTGTATTCTGTAGGGGCGTAGATATGTATTATTATAAGAGTACTCCCCTCTAGATTTAGGGACAGAAGAGCGATTCTCTCTGAGATTCCTCGTATCTTTTAGGTGCCTCTTGAGCATGAAGCCCACTCCCTAATGGCCTTTAGTTTCACCGATGTAGCTGAAGATGTCCCCATTCTGTTTTTCTCGAATTTTTTCACCGAGTTGTCTCGCTTCACTAAGTTCCAGTAT
This sequence comes from Meconema thalassinum, assembly GCA_946902985.2. NCBI lineage: Eukaryota > Metazoa > Arthropoda > Insecta > Orthoptera > Tettigoniidae > Meconema > Meconema thalassinum. The sequence continues at coordinate 187,488,542 of OX336388.2, read as the reverse complement.
ATCGTACTTCAGTTTTGAGAGAGCATTTTCCATTTCAAGCTCTTTGTCTTCTGTCCTTAGAGACCTCACGTTTATTGTAGCCAGTATTCATTCCTTTTTGGTTGCCGCCGGTTGTTTGGTAACAATGTGACGGTCAACTCCCCGTTTTTTAGATCCTCCCATTGACCGTTTATTAGGATCTTCAGATAGCCCACTTTCACCTCGCTGGTACCTTTGCATATCTGTATCCTATCCTGGCTCTCTGTCTTAGTTCAGCTTGTATTATCCTTTCTCACAATCTTCATTTTGTCTGCAAATTGTTTAAAAGTGAGTTTCATTGTTCCTTTGTTGTAGTTGTCTCTCCCTATCTATGTAACACTTTCTATCTTGACTCCAGTGTCTATTTTGTCCAATATTATTTTGACTTTACTTTCCAGGTCGCTTATTGTGATGTAGCAGCTCTTTACCTTAAACAACAATGTTGTTTTTCCTTTCCCATTTCATTCTTTGCTCCTCCTGTAGCTCTAGTGCCTTTGTTATCTCGGATAGCATGTCTAGTTTCTTAAATATATACAAATCCTTACGAGATGTGTAGGCAAGGTCTAATCTTGGTGTGGAAATACAAATATTTTAAAATATTTAAGCACAGGTCTAGGATATTTATTGCATAAATACTTCTTTGTTCGTCCAGAGTCATTTGACCCTATTGGAATCCCTACTATGTCTATGACAAGTTTATGTCTTTATTAATCGTCTTCACTGACTTTCCCCAACGCTGATAAAAAAATCCGTGTTTAAATACTGGTATGTTTGTCTTTATCCATCATTTCGTGTCTCTCAATCTTCATAATTATATCTGATATCAACCAACATAAATACAACCATCATGGCTTCTCCCTTTCAATCACAAGATAATCCAAAATGGCCATTATTTCCACTGCCTGTTTCACTTTTACCACTGCCAACTGGATCGCATCCCTCCTGGCTGCTTTAGACTGCCTGCCCATTTAACGATTACAGCATTGGTTTATGCGTACAACCTCGTCTCCAAATATAGACGCTAAGAGCAGCACCAACCCGCTGTGGTCGCCACATTTTCAAGTCACTGTTGCAGACATTTGTTTTGTATTGATGTTAATGGCGTCAATAATAATAGCCTGTTCTTTATTCGGTGTTAACTTTATTGCAGAAGCATAACTTTTCTGGGATTTCTTGGGCACATTGTGGGTAGAACTGTCGGTAAGGTTAGGTACGGTCTGACTTCCTTGGTAAGAAGCAATTGCTTTGAGTGTGAAAGGCTTTGGAGCCTCGCTGAATTACGATGTTGAACCGTTTGTTGTTTGTTTTCCGCGAAGTTGTGTTTCGGATTTTAGAATGCCGTACTGCTGCGTGCTCTTTTGTAAATCAGAAATGAAATCTGCAATTAATATATATCTTGTACGCCTCCAAGTGTTGAATGGGCAGGCAGTTTAAAGCAGCCAGGAGGGATGCGATGAAGCTGGCAGTGAAAAAGCCACGGTGATCACAGTGGGTTTGTGCTGCAACCTATCTTGTATGCCTCTGAGCGTTGAATGGGCAGCCAGTCTACAGCAGGTGGATAGAAAACACCGACGATCGCAATGGCCACGAACGCGATTATCTAGTTGTGGGAACAGGATTGGGATGATCCTGTTATTTGAAGGAAAGTTGATCACGATAATGTAATCCTGAATTGCGTTTAGACGTCGCGATCGCAACTGGCACGTCTAAACGGGCTATTATAGGCATGAAGATTTTGAACCTTGTGTTTTTGTCCTTCCTTTCCATTAACACCCTTACGACTGTTTATTTTCGGCATCCATTTCATATAATTCTTCTTTAATAACTGTTAACCACACTAGCACGTGATACGTGTTCGGAACGTTTTTTACTCCTCCCTTAGAAGTGGTGACTGGGTGACGAGTCGTACTCAGGCCCAAAAAATGAATAGAGGAAGAATTTGAAACTTTACTTAAAAGCCATCATTACTTCCGACTTGACGTTTGAGTGTTACCCTTGAGTTATCTAGCAGTCAGAAAGAAAACCACTTTAACTAGACAATCACAGGCAGCCATTCAAATCGATATATCACGACAAATTGAGTTTCGTACGCGATTTAGCGAACGAAACTCTAGCCTAGCACTGAAACGACACGTCGGAAGTAATAATGGCTTTTCTATACACGGTGCACCGTGACACGGTGTGAAACATAACCATAAAGGCCTTTTGAGCTCGATTGGTGCACTAATACTGAGGTAGGAAGGGACATTCAGAAACTACCAGAGCAATTCATCTTCTGTTAATTTGGGAGATCTCAGAACCAGTTTTGTAACTGCGCAATATGGTTGTATGTGTATCCAATCTTTAAAATATATTACGTCCTGTTCATCAAAATAGTGGGCACAATAACGTAATGTTGGAAACCAGTCTTTTCGTGGAATGGCATGAATAAAAGTCCATTTCTCACCTCATCTTTGGGGAAGGAAAACGTTAGTTGATAATACGTAATTCGCACGTAAAATCCAGTGGAACACACAAAATAAATCACGTGTAGCGCACAGTTATACATAAAATAATACTGTCAGTGTTTTAGGGATCACATTTACTGATTATAACAGTATAGTACTGTCCCCGAATTCGTATAAAGAGATACGAGGTATTGATATGAAAGGCAGCCTTAATAAAGGAGAGCATTTAATTAATATTGGAAGAATGAATTTTGGAATAGGTCCATTAGGCCTACACTAGCTTTATGTCCTGATGTATTGCTCAACAAGAGGCTTGTTGGCTGAATGTAATCTCCTCCTAGAAAGGGCGGATTTGATTGGATCATCCATTCGAGATAGACCATAGCCGGTTCTTGAAGAAAAGGAATGGGATTGGAATATTAGGTGAGCGAAGTTAGAAATGGAAGGTTTTATTTTGTCTAGTAGGCTATTTAATGCATTTGGAAGCATTGACCTTGGGAAATAAATGGAAGACATTAATTAAGTTATAATCAGGAACTGTCTTCTGTGGATAGTAATGCCTGAAGTATGTTTGAGGATATTCATGTCCGAGTTTCGGTAAGCAGCATTGAGTAAGGAACAGATGTTCGAGAAGGCGAGAGAAGGATGACGTCAGAGTATGTCAGGTGACGTGGGGGAGAGTCTACTTGGCCAGAGCGAGGGGAGCAGTGGGCTGCGGAAAGGCATTACGACAGTGGTTGTTGGTGTGTGATGTTTAAGGAAGTGATATGAACGTGTGAAACATCGTGTCTAAATATGCTAATGTATTTTGAAGCACGGAAGTCTGTGTGATTTTGAGTGAGTTTTGGATTACTCCACAGTAAAGATCGGTGGCATGGGGAGACAATAAATTGTCAGTCAGTACTGTGTAACGTAGTCGTGGAGAAAAGGGAAAATGTGAATATACTTTTTGAAAAGTATTGAACGTGCATGTTGTAAGGAAACGCCTTGAGACACGTTACTTCGGAACGATATGTTCAAGAAGGTAGTGGTCAGCAATAAAATGGAGAACATTATGGACACGTGGCCGGAAGGAGAATGTGATTTATCAGAGGAAGTTATGGTATTTTGTTAAATTATGCTGAGGGAAATGCGGCCTACATCATGAAAGTGAAAATTCCTTCGAGTGGACTCACTTAGAACGATATGCGGAAAAGCAAAGTTCACGCAGCCTCTTCAAAAATGCACAATCTACTAGAGAACATTATGAATTATGGCCAACGCAATTCTGGAAGGAGACTACACGATTTTCTGGAGGGACGAGAAGAAGAAAACGCCAGGACGGAGACCAGGGATCGAACGAGGTGTCGGTCAGGGGGCGATCCGATTGCCGTGGCAGTCAGCCCTTCTCAAGAATTCGGATGGCCGATGACAGGGAACGAGCAGCTTCTAGGCGGACCAGGGAAGAAGGATCGTGGTTTGAAGTGAGGCTACCCAGTTGTCAGCCGAGTGAAATGGAAACCAGCGCCTGTTCTGAACGTGAATGGATCTTCACTTTGTTCGTATCCGATTCAGCTGAATGTAAGACAAGTCTTTCAATATTTGTAGCCCCAGTTCGTAGTTCTATGTTCTCGTAGATGTTTTGCGTGATCATTTTATTTCAGTAGTAATTTTGTTAAGTAGTTGGTTTGGATCCTGTGGTCAGTATTTTTTACTCATCGAAGCAAGTTACGGAGTGCTTTGAGTGGGCTTGTAAGCCTCAGTTCCAGCCTGTCTGGGGATATTTGCAGGCGTGTTATCTGCTTGCTGACCGTGCTTGGGTTAGTGGTGTCCTCGTTTCGATGTTTATCGCTGGCTTTTTCAATTGTAAGATTTTCTTCCTCAGATTAGATATTTTTCGACCTCGTGGTTTCGCATTTAAATTATTTATTTTCGGATTTAAGAGTGTTCCGGGATGAACAGTTTCTTGCGCACTTTGCTTCTTTGCATTTTTCTTATTTCCGCTCTGTTGCCACTTCGCAGCTTCGGAGGAGCTAGTTTTTGAAAATTGCTTTTGAAAATTAGATTTTGAATTATTTTGAGATTTAGCTATTTGATCTTCGATGATTATTTTCACATTGTGTTGTTGCACTATTATCTGACTATACCATTTGAATTATTTTCGGAATTTTGAATTATTTTGGATTTTGAAATTTTCACTCTGAGAATTTATTTCATTTTGATATTGGAATTTGAATCAAATCATTCCTCGGATTTCCAGAAAATCCCGATCAATTTTGATTTTGAGAAATGTCTTTGAATTACATAACTTGAGGGAGAGATGGTCATTTTTGATAGCATAGTGTGGGATGGTGGTGTTCACCATTGAAGAGGTGTGCGAAAATACCAATTTTTTTTTGTTGGTATTTCGAAGGTCGACCCCTGTAAGGGACGTTATGTCCTGGGAACCTTTCCTCTGTCATTGGTTGTTGTTGTTATTTGGGCTGCGTGGTGTAGATGATTAGGATTGCAGTTTTGTTGAGTCAGCTGTTAGCTGTGTTTGCCGTTCGTTGGAACGTCGTATTTATTAGGGTTGGTGGAGTTTATTTCGACTGCTGTTAGATTTCTTTTACTGTGTTTGAAGACAGTATTGCTTTATATTCGTATTGTTAGGACCATTTTGGTTGCGTTTGTTGTCTGTTTGGCAGACTGTCGCGTTCTTGTAGATCAGCTGGGTTGGTGATACCGGGGGCTCCACAAGTTTGGTATTCAAGACGTTGCTGCTAATTCAGTTATATGATTATTGTTATTGTTTTGAAGGCTGGATAGAACAGGGGCTCAGTGGATAGCATTCTCACCTTTATCGTTCGGAACGCTAGACCATTATCTGCTCGTTAACCTCGATGTTGATCACCGTCAGTGAATATTGATGAATAATAGGTCTATGTAGATTAGTGGAGGAACATTGGTGTAGATACTGTCCTAGAATGACACATATATGATTATAATTAGGTATTTCTTAAATTTTTGTAATTAGAATTAAAAAATATTTCGGTAATCCAATGAAGAATAAAAATCAAGATCTATGTATAGAGTAATATTTTGATACTGTAAATAGTGAGAGGCCGTCACTATTTAATTCTATTAAGGGGTTGGTTTTATTTTTTTTCTTCGCTCTTTATAATTTTTATTTATTTATTAATCCTGATAGAAAAGGCATTGCGATAAGTTGCCAATTTGTTGTTGATCTTTAAGTTGTTTTTTTTTGTGTGTAATTTAGCTGACGTTATGTCAGAGTGTGTGCCATAAGCATCAATTGTAATAACATTCAGTTATGGATTCTCGATTTTATTATATCCATTTTTGCGGTGTCTTCTCTTTTCTGAATAAAATTTGGGCACGCATTTGCGTATGCTCATACCATTTTCAATTTACTCTTGCGTTGTTTTATAGATAGTGTGGAGGATAGGAACATGCCATGGTTATTATAGCGGCTTGAATCATTTTATCTATTCCTTTGTTCCTGTTACGCCCGAGTGAATGAGAGTCTTGCGCTCATGTGTGTGTGTGTGTGTGTGTGTGTGTTGTCGCTGATCCTGTGGAGGATTTTCCATTGCATGTTATAATATATATCACCTGATATGTGTCCACGATTTCCGAGTGTGTGATGCCGGATATTACGGTATGTATTTTTAGCCGGGGTACTGCCGTTGATACTTGATCCGCTGTTTTCTTGGATTATGGCATTCACGACACTGCTGAAATCGGGTACAGTACCAAATTCACCGGTGGCCGAGATCGCTAACGCGCTACCTCGTTGGCATCGGGAGAGCGTGGGTTCGAATCCCACCTCAGCCGTCCTGAAAATTGTTTTCGTGGTTTCCCATTTTCACCACCAGGCATATGCCGGGACGGTTCCTTCCAATATCCCTTCCCTGACCCATCCTGAAAAGAAAAGTACATGCCTTTGGCTGCATTAATAAAATAAAAGTATAGTACAAAATTCATGTGTTTTTGTGATATACAATCACTTGTTTCGCAATACATGGATTCGATTTCAAGCTCTGTAAACTGAAAGGATATCATGAGCCAGCATAGAGTGCATTAACAAATTGTGTGGAGGTCTTGTGAAAGGTATCATGCCAATACGTGCAGTCAAAGAGTGGAGTCACTGACTAAATATTGTCAATGAGAATTTAATGTTATCTTTAGATATTTTGGGTTTTCTCCAAAACGCACAGTCATTGGCTGCAATAAATACCTTAAATTAATCCTACTTATAGCGGCCATGTTGAACCGACGGCAACGACCCAAGCATCGCCGTCTATAATTCTCAATCCGTGCTGTTGGTAGAATTGGCAACGTTTAGTAGAGTCCAAAAGTTCTATAAACACGTAAGATCACATGCTAAGTTTTATTCATAAATATCGATTATTTTGATATGACAGCATCTAAAAGCAGTTCGTACTAACTATTTCAACGCCCGTGAAATTCCTCGTGGTAAACCAGACCTGCTGGAAATTGTAGAAGTGAGTATTTACCGTATTAAGTTGCATGTGTAACCAATACCTATTATTGAATTTAGCCATCAAATTCTTCACTAATAATATAATAATAATAAAATTAGTCTATAGACATCCCGTAAGGGCAAAGGCCTCCTGTTTGCACAGGGACGTGCTCGTGATTAGACTCCAAAGGTGAGCATCCTTGGGAACTTTTGTGTTATTGCACTCACTGTCATTGTCTTTCTGTCCTGTTTGGTGCGTGTTGATTCCTGTTTGACTCCAGCTGTCTCCATGCTTCCCTGTTTCTTGCCACTCTCGACCATTGGTTTCCCGCTCTAGCTCTAAAGTAGTCTGCCCATCTGGTTTTTTGGCGTCGCACGTTTCTTCGTCCTTCTCTCTGGTCCCACATTTTGGTGCCATGCGTCTATTAGGAAGTATTGTGTGCCTGATTGTAAATCAAATTATGGCAGCACTATTAAAATAACTGGTTATATGACTACGTTTTGATCACTACAGAGAGGTGGACTATCAGTGCCTAGTAATTTTGTTTTGGTATATATCTTCATGTGGCCTCTGTGTAACAGTACAGGCACGGCTGATGATTAAAGGCTCTAATGCGGAGCCTCTCTTGGAAGATTCTGGTAATTAGAAACAATTATAAATTCACTCAATCCTTTCAGTCACGAGTCAATATATTTGGAACTGTTGATAAAGTATGTTCTTCAGATGGGTAGTAGCGCCGCTAGGCTGTGCCTCAACTGTCCCATTCCTTCGGGGTGGGGCGTGGTTATGAAAGCTTCATTCATCTCCGTCTATAATTATTCTTAAGTAGTGATGTAAAATACCCAGGTATTTATAAATCGGGGGTAAATACCCAGGGTATATACTCGGGTAAATACCCAATTTGGGCAAATACCCGGGTATTTTATATTTTCATAAAAAATCCGTGCCGTGGTAAGTTGAACCTTAAAAAAGGGTACCGGTATGCAAACTATTCTACATTAACTTTTTAGAATTGTAACAACATTAGATAGTTAATCAAATTAAATATTATTAGAATTGGGACTTAAATCAGAATTAGAATTGGGAATTTGATCGGGAGATATAAACTAACAACTCCACTACACTGAAAAGGTTAGGTTAAGTACAGAAGGCATCAAACAAAGAAAAGAAAATGGGAGGGAAGTACAGTGCCAGTTTAAATTCTGCGAAGGATGAGCGGAGCAATGTTGCCAACCCATATGCTTGCTGGCATACATCTTCACCCTTTTAGGTCCCACATACTACAATAACTTCCTGACATGCATTTATATTATTTAGAGTAGCCTATGATTTTAAAAATTAATATTTTTTATACTTAAATTTAATAAAAAATAACTTAAAGCACTTTTACTAAGCTTTTTTTTTTTCAAATGTGCTTTCTATTGAATATATTTTATTACCTTTTGAGTTTTGGCATACACATTTCAATTAATATGCATATAGCCTACTCATATTACTACAAAAGTAGCTTTTCCCTCCCACATCTTTGTTGCTCATTTCCAGTAACCTTCTTCTTCTTCTTCTGCTTCTTCTAATTCTACCTTATCCGATACGGACGTTGGCTACCACCATGGCTAACACCTTCTTATCCTGTGCAATCCTGAAGAGTTCCGTGGAAGACAGCCCAAACCACGTTCTTAAATTATCCATCCAAGTTATTCGTCTCCTTCCCGGTCCACGCTGACCTTCAATTTTACCCTGAAGTATAACTTGAAGCAGACGGTATTTTGGACTCCTCATCATGTGTCCCAAGTATTCCAATTTCCTCTTCTTAATTGTGTTTAACAGCTCAGGTTGGCTGCTCACACGCTGAAGAACCTCGGCATTACTCACATGTTCTGTCCACGAAATTTTAAGAATCCGCCGGTATATCCACATTTCAAAAGCTCGAATCTTCTTTTCTGTAGCTACGGACAAGGTCCAAGCTTCAACACCATAAAGAAGGGTGGAGACAACATAACACTTCACAATTCTTTTCTTAAGCGTCATACTGAGATCTCGACAGCATAGTAGTTGTTTCATTGTCATAAAGATGGATCTAGCCTTCTCTATACGGCATCTTATTTCAACCGAAGGATCCCAATTCTCATTAATATTCTGTCCTAAATAAACCAAACTCTTGACTCGCTCAATCTGATGTCCATCGACTAAAAGGACTTGTGACAATGCTGGTTTTCGCGATATTATCATATATTTTGTTTTCTTAATGTTGAGGTCAAGGTCATATTGTTTTTTCTTTTGATACACCATAGTAACAATCTCTTTAAGTCCTTCGAAACTATTTGCAATCAATACAGTATCATCTGCGTACCGTATATTATTAATATAATTACCATTGACCTTAATACCTTGTCGAATGCCATCAAGTGCCTCAGAGAAAATCTGTTCTGCATAGATATTATAAAGAAGCGGTGAAAGAATGCATCCTTGTCTCACACCACGCATTATTTCCACTGATCTCGATATATGTCCATCAATTCTGATACTAGCCTTTTGACCCCAGTATAAGTTAATGATGATCCGAATGTCTTTCTCATCTATTCCTGAGTTCTTGAGTGCATTATACAACTAGTCATGCTGACAACGTTCAAAGGCTTTTGCATAGTCCAGAAAACATGCATATACATACTGATTTACCTCACGGCATCTCTGGAAAAGAACTTGAAGCGCTAATAATGCCTCACGAGTTCCTAGACCGTTGCGGAACCCAAACTGCGTGTCACTGATATTCATCTCGCATTTCCTGTATACGCGGTTATGGATAACTTTGAGAAATATCTTGAGCACATGACTCATAAGACTGATTGTCCTGAAGTCACTACATGACTTAGCCATCGGTTTCTTCGGAAGAGCAATAAATGTAGACAAGAGCCAGTCTTCTGGTAATATGCCCGTGTCGTATATCTTGTTATATAAATTAGTGAGCGTCACAATGCTATCATCATCCAAGATCTTCAATAATTCCACTGGAATGTCATCTTGACCAGGAGCCTTACCATTTTTCGCTATCCTAATCGCATATTTCACTTCATCCATGGTGATCATAGATCCAACAACTGAAGGAATTTCGGGTCGGGAAGTACGATGATCATCATAAAAAAAGCTCTTGTATATAGTTCTCCCAAACCTGTAATTTTTCTTCAACTTCAAATACCGTGTTACCTTGACTATCAACTAAGTTGACTGTGTTTCTTTTCCTGTGTCTACCTGAAACTTCTTTGTATTTTTTATGGACCTGGAAAGTATCATATTTACTATTAAGTTCTTCAATTTCTTTGCACCTATCTGACATCCAAGCTTCCTTGGCTTGTCTGATCTTATTCTTTATCAATCTATGAATAAACCAATATTCTTCATTATCTCTTCCTTTAATCTCTCTTCGTTTATCCATTAGATTCAATATTTCATCCGTCATCCATACCTTCCTTTTTTATGTTGTCTCTTGTTCGTAAGAAAATGATCTCCAACCCTCTTCAATGAGGTTTTAAAAGTGTCCCAAAGTTCCAAGGGCTGCATGTCATTTGAATTCAACGTCTTAAGATCAGTGGCAAGAGCAGCAGCCACCTGTGACCTTGTATTTATTTCCCGAAGGGCATCAGTATCATATTTCTTTTGTGTTGTTTTTATCGGAATCTTGTTAAGCCGGACACAAATTTTGCTAATGAGAGGATTGTGGTCAGAAGGAACATCTGCTCCTGGATAGGTTTTTGCAAAAATCACGCTGTTTCTAAATCTGTTTTTAATTAGAATGAAATCAATTTGATTTCTTATTATGTTGTCTGGACTATCAGCAGGTGCTTTCCACGTATAGTTGTGCTGATGCGGGGTGGATGCGGATAATAGTTGTGCTGATGCGGGGTGGATGCGGATAATAGTTGTGCTGATGCGGGGTGGATGCGGATAGTAGTTGTGCTGATGCGGGGTGGGTGCGGATAATAGTTGTGCTGATGCGGGGTGGATGCGGATAATAGTTGTGCTGATGCGGGGTGGATGCGGATAGTAGTTGTGCTGATGCGGGGTGGATGCGGATAATAGTTGTGCTGATGCGGGGTGGATGCGGATAATAGTTGTGCTGATGCGGGGTGGATGAGGATAATAGTTGTGCTGATGCGGGGTGGATGCGGATAATAGTTGTGCTGATGCGGTGTGGATGCGGATAATAGTTGTGCTGATGCGGGGTGGATGCGCATAATAGTTGTGCTGATGTGGGGTGGATTCGGATAATAGTTGTGCTGATGTGGGGTGTATGCGGATAATAGTTGTGCTGATGCGGGGTGGATGCGGATAATAGTTTTGCTGATGCGGGGTGGATGCGGATAATAGTCGGCGGATGCGGATAAGCAGGGTGTCTACCGGTAACGAAAGTAACGAAAAAGTAACGAATTTTACAAACGGGTAACGAAAGTAACGAATTTTACATACGGGTAACGAAAATTTTCTGAAGGCGGATTGAATCATTTAAACTCGCGCCTCTAGGCTCGAGATTGTGATGGGGCGAGTTTCACGGAAGCGGCGCCGATTGCATAAGCTATATTTCCCCGTGCCCGACCTCGAGGAAATGCATACTGAGGACACCCTGAGTTGTATACATTGTTCAGCGTATATTTTTGGCATCAAGAATACTTTTTAGTTTTGTGTGAAACATTTTTCTGTGTTATTAGGAAACCTGACTTTTCGCGAGACGTTTATTCGCAAAAACTTCTGAAACTAATCAGGAACCTCGCATTTCTGTTATTGACCTCTAAATTTGGAGACTATGTCAAATTGAAGTCAGAAATAACGTGAAATAATTTAATGTCCCAATCTTGCGAAATGTTACCGTTTCGAAAAATAATATGAAAAAGCTTCGAAATACGTAGGCTATAACTTATTTTAAAAATCTGTCTCGTAAGTTTGCGACATCCAGTAAGGATAATTCGAAATTCCGTTATATGTCGACTTTTCCTTCGAAGTTTGGTTCCATCGGATATATTATAATCCAACCGGTTATTTCGAAAACTTGTATAACTTGTATAATTCGTGCTTCGCATTCGAAAGAAAACGTGTCCTCTTGTATTATTCGTGCAATCCTCGCAGAATAATTATTAATATTTGATACCTACTTCGAACATTGATACTCAAGACGGCCGGTTGACCGCACGCCTTGTCTGCGGGAATCTCGTCAAATGTACCGAGATCGACGTCAGTTGCGTAAAATCATAAAACCCGTCCCCTATCGTGAACTTGTGACCACGAGAACTGCGGGATTCCCGTCAAAGGTGATTGGCCACCAATCACGACATATTCCGAAACCTACTCGTTACTTTTCCCATGACCGTATACTTAAAAGCGTATGGGGAGCGAGAAGTGCATCACTTAGAAATGATACTAATTTCTCCTCGAGATCGACCCTAAACTGATGAACTCCCAACCACAGCATAGGGACAGCGGGAATCGCAGCGCCGGCCATACAACATGTCCAGAATCACTAGTGAATTTTAACCATGCCCAACCTTAAGATTGCCTCCACCATTCTGTCAGGAAAGATGGACAATCGTTCAACGGTCGGGTGCGGCGCGGATAGCATACTATAATATCGCGAGGACAACGTGAATCTCGTAAAACGGCCGAGAGCGGCAGCGATTGCGATACATCGCGATATTTCTCCGCATTCAATGACGAGGACAACTAGATTCTTGGTCAAACGGACAGCAAGTGGCGCAGATTGCGTAATAATGCTATATTTGCTCGTGCCCGACCTCAAGGACAATGGAAATCTCGTCGAACGACTAAAAGTGACACCGATTATCTAAATCGCGATATTTATCAGTGATCTATCGTGAAAACTACGGGAATCTCGACAAACGGGTGAGACCAGCGCCGATCGTGTAACATCTCGATATTTCTCCGTACTTGACTGCGAAGACAGAATTCGGTTACAATCACGTAACGTCCCAAAAATGTATTCGTGATCTACCACGGGGACAAAGGAAATCTCGCCAAACGGTCAAGTGCAGAGCAACCTCTTGGCAATTATAAAAAACGCCTTGTGAACAAGACGACATATTAGCTGAAACAACTCATTTGATAATAAATATCTACTATTTATTTCTTATTTTTAAAAATTTTATAACACCGTAAGTGAATTTTATTTACCGCTTTAAACACAGTTCATTGTTGTTTTTCTTCGCCGCGTGATGAGCCCCTTTGCTTGCAGACCACAGACGTATCTTGAATTCAAAGGTAACTAAAATTAACTTAAAGGTAACTAAAAGGTAACTAAAAAGTAACTAATTTTTACTTCATCCTTACAGTAGACACCCTGTAAAGTCTCCTGGCAGGAAGCTTAAACCAAGTATTAGCAATGACAAAGTTCTCCTCTCTACAAAACTGCACTAAACGATCTCCTCGGTTGTTTCTTTGTCCGAGACCCCACTGGCCCACAATGTGTTCTTCAGAACCTTTCCCAACCTTTGCATTAAAATCTCCCATAACAAGGGTTACATCATGTTCTTTGGTGTCTTTGAGGACGGTCTGAATTTGGGCATAGAATTCCTCAACATCTTCATCGCTTTTGTCACTAGTAGGGGCATACACTTGAATGAGATTAATGTGGAAAGGTTTACCACGTAACTTTAACATAATTATTCTACTGGAGAATGGTATACAACTGATAACAGCAGACTGCAAACTTTTGTCCACTATAAAACCCACTCCATGCAAATGCCTGGCATCATTATTACCACTGTAATATACCATGCAATCCTCCACATTACAATCTCCTGTCCCCGGCCATCTCATCTCACTTATACCCATTATGGACACATTCATCCTCTTCATCTCATGAATTGTATTGTGAATCTTTCCTGTTTCAAACATACTCCGTACATTCCACGTTCCTATCTTCAGGGCTGACCGGGAGATTCTTCGCACCCTCTGACCACTTAAGGTCTGCCCGGGACTAAGGGCCAATGTAATTGGGTTTTCAGCCATGAAGATTATCCTGGGGAAAAATAATTGAGGTGGTTTCCCGTTGCCTTCCTCAATGCGCAGTAACCACATCACATCCCAACATCCAAGGAAGCCAAGATATGATGCAGCTGTTTGCTGATGCAAGGTCGACAGATCGGTCTTGTATCAACAATAATGATATAGCTGCTGCCACTATATCATGTCCTCAGTTGATCCGCGGGTGCAAGCACTACTCTCAACAAGAGCCCCTATCAGCCATTGGGACGCGCCGTGTCGGGGTTGAGGACTTCCCCGCCCAGATCCGTCTTCCACAAAGTACAGAAAAGCCCTTACTCAGTTCAGAGCTCCTCCCCCATGGAAGCTGCACCTTGCAGTAACCTACCGTAATAAAACTCGACCTTCTCAATATCATGGTATTTATTAAAAAATTAAAACACAAAACAACCGAGAGGTTTTATCCAATATTTTACTTTAATTTAAGGGAAAAAAAAAACCACTTAAAGACAAGGTTACAGTGCCAAAACATATAAATACCCGGTCATCCATTTTCCTTTTCTTTTAGTTTTGAAGGATCAATATTGTTCCTGATTTCAATTTAAGGCATGAAATACCTGTTTCAGTCCTTGTTTGTCCAACACTTCATCAGCACATCAAAAAGTGTTGTATAAAGCCCAAAAAACTGAAAATACCCTCATTTTGGGTATTTAAATGACCACTGGGTATATACCCGGGTAAATACCCAATTTATATTTACCTTCCCACTGGGTATTTACCCGGCCCACATCACTATTCTTAAGTAGTGTTGTCGGTAGAAATTGCAACGTTTAGTAGAAGAGTTCGTAAGTTCTATAAACACGTAAGACCACATGCTAAGTTTTATTCATAAATATCGTTCCTATTGATATGACAGCATCTAAAAGCAGTTCGTACTAACTATTTCAACACCCATGAAAATCCTCGTGGTAAATCAGACCTGCTGAAAGTTGTAGAATTGAGTATTTCCCGTATTAAGTTGCATCTGTAACGAATACCTACCAATGAATTTAACCAACAAATTCTTCACTAATATTTCATTAAACTATTTGAGATGCCTAGGAAGTGTTGTGTGCCTGACTGTAAATCAAATTATGCCAGCACTATGAAAATAACTGGTTATATCACCATGGGCGCCCATAGGATTGTTTCCAGGGGGGGGGGGCAAGTAAATATTTTCGTTTCATTAACTATCTGTCACCCCCCCCTCCCCTCCCCCATCCCCCACATCCCCCCCCCCCCTCCACACACACACACAAAACGTCGTAATGTTCAGTTCTTAAAAACAGGAAAAAACTAGTGGTATCGACAAAAATAAAAATAAAGATCTTTAGTTCATTAAAGTGGTATCGTTAATCCAGTTCACCAACTTGCTAAATAACTGGACATATTTTACACATGATCCCAAATCACTAAGTTTAACTGTGGACATATCCCAACATCTGAATCAGCCCAATTATTTAAATAGCACTGTTTCCAAATACGGTAGGCTACGGTATCTAGTTTGTACTGGCCATTACAGCAGATCGTCACGTCTTTCCTCTTCGAAACAACCAATCGGAAATACTTCGCATTGCTCTTATTAGAATCATGAAACACTTGTAGCCTGCGACCTGATAAACTCGAGCCTATGGTTTTAGTAAAAATTAGTTTTGTCAATAAAAATATTTATCCTGATTATTACTAACCACTAAGTAAAACGGATAAAAACCACTATATCACGTACTCCTTACTACCATTATTCGCATTCTCGACTGAAACAAGAGGAATGGTGATACATGAATGGTGATATGAACGTAAACAAACCACTTCTTTCAATGTGTAATTGAGCCTTATGCTCAAGCGTTTCTCTGTTTATGAAAATAATAGACGATAAAATAAAACTAACAGATATCGTACAATTCCGTGGAGTTTTATAAAATTAACAAGTGATATATTTCGCCGTATTATTGTACCTGTGATGTAAATAATATACTGTCTAACCAATCTAATACAAATACTTTTTGAGTTTTTTAAATTTATGTGTGTTAAGGCTACCCTTAAAGAGGAGAAAATTAACCTTTTTATATTCAATAAATGGCATTGTTGTAAATGTTGTTGCTTTATTTGTAAACAGGTTTAAACCTCTTCCCTTGTACTTGACTCTGAGTGAAATTCCGGTTTATGCAATAACGTGTCATTAGGCGAGTGTGTATAAGTAATGTTATTTCGGAATACCGATACCGTAATTTTGAGACGAGTGCTCCGGAACATGAAACATGATACGTACGTGGTATTTCCCTGAAGGTAGTGTTGAAAATATCGTAGGCCTACTAGAGATGGCTGCTGTCAGCGTCGGCAATCAAATTTCGAATATTTAGGTAACCAGTCGTCATCGTCGAGCTTAAATTGAGGTACTCAACTACACAGATGGGCTTAAAGATCAAATTAATACATTCTGTCCTTTCTTACAATGCATGCCACGTATGGATTTACGTTGCTGCCCCCGACTTGGAATATGCAGATTTATTCAAGTTGTAACCTTCCCAGGTCACAAGGGATCGAACTTTCGGGACGTACGATTTTCATAATCGCCCACATATTTTTATTTGATGCCTTTTTATGTTTTATAATTATGTAATGAATTGTATAATATCATGTGATTTATTTCCGATTAATTTGTTTAGGTTTTAAGGGATTGTAATTAGCAGGATCTGAGTCTAGTTATATGAGAATATTTTAACATTGGAATAATCTTCAGTCAGAGAGTCTGGAATTGTGTGCAAGAACCAGGAAGTAGGCTTGTTGTCGCCTGGGTTTTTCTCTCACAAGCTTAAGCGCATGATGCCTCATGCAGGTAGGAGGCTTGGCATCCCTGTGCTAGGGGTGTGTCTAGGGTATTTTGAAGACCAAGAAGGCACTCCTTTTATAGTAATGTTTTGTTTTGATTGGCTGAACCCGTGAGGGAAGCCAAGCAGACCAGTGATTTGTGAAGGGGAGATGAATGTTATTAGGACTTGACGAAGCTGTGAGGGCGACTCATTCTTAGGACTCCGTGGGAAGTAGTACTCATTCTTTGGACCGCGTGTAGGGCGGTGTACTCATCCTTTGAACTCCGTGTGGAGTGGTTCGTATTCTTGGTAAGACTCCGTGAGGGAGTGGAATTTGTATTTTGGACTTGTGTGTTTTTGGTGGAGAAGGAAGATATTTCAGACGATCACAAGTTGGTGTTCGATGTGCAATTACTGAGTTGCTGGCTATACATTCTCAAGGGAATTATGAGCCTAGTTTCAAACAAATAGTCTAGATTGTTTGTCTCGAATCGCATGAAGTAATGTAAACTAACGTCTGTATACCGAAATTATGAGACCATAGCGGTAAATTGTTATACGACAAATACTAGTAAAGTATGCTATGTATTAGTAAACTGAGGAGCGAACTAGATGTGATAATCCAACACACGGATTTAAAGCATCTTTGTATAATCAGATCCACGAAACTAGATAAATCGTTGGATGCTGACCATCTAAGTAAGAATGTACATAATGTTCATAGTTGAGAGGCTTGCGTGTGAAATATATAGTAATTGTGTTGCGAGTAAGTAGGAGTGATTCCCTGGGAGCAACTAACCCCCGAATCAGTAGAGTTAAGTCGTCACAGCTGAAGTCAATGCCTGTACGTACCAGTCACCATTATTTCCGAGGGTCATCAATATGTCATAAGTGTGCCTGTGTGAATATGATAGTGAGAGTTAGATAGTATGTACGACGAGGATCCTGCAAAGTGTATTGCATGTCTGCTATCAGAATATATTGTAAATTTTACCAGATCTATAGTGCTTTTATGTATGAGGTAACCAGTAGGTTAAGAGTGAATGTATATTGCTGTTGCTCATACCGTACAGGTATTTAACCCTCACGCAACCCGTGAAGCCGAGCAGTTACAAAGTTTCCATAACATATGAGGCTGTTTCTTCGCCTGAGTGTGTATTTAACTATGAGTGGCATACACTATAAATATGCGTTTGCTAAAATTACAAATTAAAAAAAATATACAAAGAATGTACATTAAAGTTTAACAGATATCATACACAACCAATGTGCAAAAACAATTATTTAAATACCGGTAACAAGTTTGGAATTTCCTCATTGGTACAATTTCACATTCAAGTCAGATCAACAGCAAGAACACCAAGGTGACTAAGACGATCCTTTTATTTATGTCCTTAAATAATCAACAATGCCAAAGTATATTCTCTTGTGGAGGGCTTAAACTTAATCAACTTGACGTTTAATGACCAAGCAGTTTTGTACAGTTTTCCAGAAATTTTCCGCCCTAAAACCTGCCGCCTTGTCAGTTGCAAGTTTGTCCCCCCGTCAATACGGGTCTGAATATAGTAAATTATCCAATATTGTAAGCACGACCTTACAGGACCAGTGTTTTACTAGTCAGCATAGAAAAGCTTATTTTAGGGGTTGAGATACGCTAGCGATGTTGCAATGTCTAAAAATATCTCCAGAAAGTGCTTTTCATATCGACACTGCCGAAGTGAGGTGGCAAAAGTAGTAGCCACTCAAGATAGTGATGGGGAAACATACGGTACGGTATTTAACACTAGGCATAACCGTATTGAAATTTGTTACCTAGATGTTAGGCCCCTTTAAACATCAATTATCATCATCATCATCATCCATTGGTGGCAGAGTGCATAGCATCATTAGAACCATATTTTTTATTTAAAAATTGTAAATACATATTACGTCAGCAACATAACAGATTTTTGTTGTTGTAACAGTTGCCAGTTGAATATCTGTGGCTTCCATTTATGAAATAAACTGGTGTGACAATGAACAATCTTATTTCAACATTCTCAGAAATCCAGTCCCCCTAAGGGCGCCCACGATATTAACCCATGCATGAGTACCAAATGGCCGAACAGACCCACTTAAAGCTTGAATATTCTAAGAACAATTCTTAGTGAGCACCCACAAACTGAGAATAATCAACATTCAAAATTTCAGTTTCATAGCCCTTGTGGTTACAAAGATACGATGATTAACGAGTGAGTACCTCCTTTTTGGATTATATATACCTAAAGATAAGATTGCATTACTTATCTTTAAATGAAATATAAATCCATTCGTAGACGAAGCACACAAAATTAATAAATAATACTGTAAGCACACAGAGACAGTCTAGGCGGCCGTTCATAGTGAACACAATACACACGAATGGAATGTAGGCTACGCGCATATAAATTACAATATTCCTTTGTAATATTACTCAAGTGTATAATTTAAAGCGAAAGCACACCAGCACTATTGCATAACTGACATAATATGTAGGATGATTTTAACCTTCCGGTGGGTGCTACTGATCTTGTCTCATATTCGTCAGCATATTCGTCAACTACCTTTCAGTAGTTACGTCTTTCCACATGGCATTCAATTCCATATCGGCCAGTTTGTCAATGACCCTTCTACACATTTGCTGTTGTTGCGAAAGTAATATGCGAGGCAGATTGCGCCTGGTCGAGCACCATTACGTAATAGACTATGTAGAGAACGAATTAGTGTATTCACTAATTGAAGCAAAACTATTCTTCAGCAAATATTGTAATTTTAAAAAATCTGATTTCTGAGGTGTGCCAGACAGGCTTAATGCGCCCACTGCCACTATACAGTATTTAATGTTTGGCCTGTCGGAATGTTAAATATCTGAAGTATTTATATTTAGTACAAATTAATAGAATACTGTAAGCACTTTTGCACACAAAAAAGTTTGTTCTCAGACCGATTTTCATATCGTTTTATATTTTGAGGATCCAGGGGCCGCCCCCCCCCCCCCCCGTATGGGCACCCATGTATATCACTACGTTTTGATCACTACAGCGAGGTGAACTTTCAGTGCCTAGTAATTTAGTTTTGGTATATATCTTCATGTGGCCTATCAGTACATTATGAACTGTACTCAGTTGGCGAGTGCCTTTAGGTAGATTTCATTAGAAAGCTACCTATTTTTAAATTAAGTGACCAGTGGAGGAGCATTATTGCCAGACTTTCAACATTAAGCTTGGAGGCCTATTGTGACTATGATGAGTGCATGTGCGGATAAAAAGCGAAGAATGTATTACCAAAGGCAGTCTCTAAATTTGTAAGAATAGTCATAAATATTTTTCTGTGCGCGTCAATGACGGCAGTGAGCTTAGCAGCAATAAAAGGAAACTTCAGACATTGGGGCATTGTGTGACGTTCTCTACCTCAAAAGGCGCCTCCATGTGTCTTAATTATTCATTTCCTTTTTTCTGTTGTGTTTTTTTCAGGCAAGGAGAAGATGAACTATAAACAAAAGAAAAAAGGCTGTGAATGTTTGATTTGTTATGCTGTATCATTAGCAATACCTTGTCTGTGATAAAGAAAGCCAATATTTTGACGAATATAGTAAGTCTGGTAGATTTTCTAGTTCGATTCAACATTAGTGGCGACCGTGACAGGATATTTTTGACGTGAATATACCCGTAAGTACGATTAAATATGGATAAAGTCGTAAAATCGAGAAAGCCGATACGGTCCATGTTCACCAAGACATACGATACACTGATGGCTGAAGCAGATCCTGACAAGGTAAGATTGCTATTTACGAAATTAGAACGCCTTGGCACAGAAATGAAAGACGTGGATGAGAAAAATTGGAATTCCTTCTCGATAACAACGACGAGTCGGAATACGCAACTGAATACGAGAAAGTACAAGAATGCCGCGATAAACTCGACGAGGCCCATTATAAGACCGATTTTTCTTGTTGAATTCCATGTACGCCTACTACTAGGATTGGTGATTCAGAATGTCACTTCATCGCAGAGACTTGCTCCATTGCAGTTATATGACCGCTTATAATCTCACCTCCAGTCTCTTGAGTCGTTAGGGATGACTAGTGACAGGTATGCTACCTTTTTGTTCCCGTTAGTGGAGTCATCTCTTCCAGAAGAACTACTGAGAGTCTTGCTGAGAACTTCTGTCCAACGTCCCTTAAGCGATTCAGTAGAAAACGTGTACTGTGAGAAACTTGAAGAGTTGTCTCTATTCTTGAAGAATGAAGGAGAACAGAGAATCACTATTGCTGAAGGGGGATTCCAGGCTTCACAATGGACGGTGAACAAACCAAGGAAGAGACTGGAAGATGCAACGAATATTCCAACAGCCACTACTATCCGGGGATTCAAGAAGTCTAAGCCTTAATTATGTGTTCTGCAGCAAATCACATGACAGCAAGGAATGCTTTAAGACACAAAAGATGACTTTAACTGAAAGGAAGAATGTTCTGATGAAAGCGGGATGTTGCTTTCAATGCTTGAAACGAGGTCATATGGCAAAGTCCTGTAAATGTAGTGTCATGTGTCATGTCTGTGGGAAAAGGCATAGTGTGCTAATGTGCCCTGAGCTCCAGCAGAAGACTCGAGAAGAGAATCAAAAGGAAGAGACAGATAAGGCAGACCCCAGCACTACATTGAGTAACCAGACATGCAGGAATGACGTACTTCTACAAACCCTGTTGGTTAGAATTACAGGAAACAAAGAGGAGCGCATCGTGAGAGCCCTAATCGACACTGAATCGCAACGATCATACTTGCTGAAGAAGACCGCAGATGTTTTAGGACTGAAACCCTCAGGTTCTGAGAAAATGGCGCATGCTCTATTTGGAGGGACTGAGACAACAAAGAAAATGCACTCCAGTTATCAACTAAGACACGTATGAGGTACCAGTTCTAGATCAAGCCATAATTTGTGGTACAATCCCTCGAGTTCAGAAGGAACCTTGGATGAAAGAACTTAGAGAAAATAAAATATTTATCTCTGACTGTGGTGATGACAGGCCAGAGATCGAACTGCTATTAGGTGCCGACACCTGTGGACCTCTGCTCACAGGAAGAGTGTGAAACCTGACGTGTGGACATGTGGCTGTCGAAACTAGGCTTGGTTGGGTCATTATGGGGAGACTATCAACGGATAGGTTTTCGAGATCTTCTAGTGCACTCGGGATTTCAGTGTCGACCTTGAACTCTTCAGTGACTGATATTTGGAAGTTGGACACACTAGGAATAAGAGATCCAGCTGAGAAACAATCTACAGAAGAATTAGAAGCGACCACACTTGAACATTTCAAGGAGACGGTGCATATAAATGAGGAGGGGCGTTATGAAGTTCATATCCCCTGTAATGTTAGATTTGAAGTAATTTCAGAGAATCGTGACATTGCTGAAAGGAGATGTGCATCTACAACGATAAAACTGATTCGTAGTGGCAGATATATGGACTACAATGATGTCTATAATGAATGGAAGAAGGAAGGCGTGATCGAAGAGGTGCCTTCTCAAGAAATAGATAAGAAAAGTCACGACTTACCGCACCGAGGTGTATTCAAGGAAAACTCCACGACAGCTGATAGACCAGTGTTTGATACCTCATGTAAGGGGAAAGGAAATCTGTCCCTGAATGACTGTCTAAAGAAGGGACCAAATCCGCTTGAACAGATTCCAACGATTTTGAATAGGTTTCGCACAGGGAAGATTGGTGTAATTGCCGACATAAGGAAGGCTTTTCTCCAGATATCCATTGCTCCCTGTGATAGGGATTATATGAGGTTCCTATGGTGGGAGGACTTTACGGGGAGAGAACTCCAAGTACTCAGACATAAACGGGTAGTATTTGGCCTGAACTGCAGTTCCTTCTGCTGGCAGCAGTATTTGATCTTCATCTAGAGAAGAGCCCACCTGAATTCCATAATACAGCAAAATTACTTCAGAGCTCCTTTTATGTGGACAATTGCGTCACATCACTTGGGTCAGAAGAAGAAATAAATAAATTCATCACTGAATCCACAGAACTGTTGTCGACTGCGAAATTTGAACTTCGTGGATGGGAACATACCTCACTGAGTAGAGAGAGTGGTTGTCAACAGGTTTCTTCTGTTCTCGGGTTGATGTGGGACAAAGACAATTATGTTATCTTTTGTAATATATCTGAGAGTGAATCTGGTGACATCACTCTTAGAAGAATTTTGTCTGCAGCCCAGAGGGTTTTTGACCCTATAGGATTTACTTGTCCTTTTACCTTGCTGCCAAAACTTCTCATCCAGAGCAGCTGGAACCTGAAGATGGGCTGGGATGACCCATTACCGGATGATGTGGAGCGGAAGTTCAAGAAGTGGGAATCAGAAGTTCCCCGACTTTCAGAGGTGAAGATACCAAGACATTTCGCTGACGGCGGGTCTGAAGAATTGTGGAATCTTCATACGTTTTGTGATGCCAGTCGAAGTGCCTATGCAGCTGCTGTTTATTTAATGAGTGGAACCCCAGGATCTGTTTCGATACAAATTGTGATGGCCAAGGGTTACGCCCTTGAAGGATATTTCGATACAAAGACTGGAACTTCTGGCATGTTGCATTGGCAGTCATCTGACTGCCTGTGAGAAAGTCTAAATTTGCAAGTTCCTGAATTCTATTGGACTGACCCCTCTACTGCTTTACAATGGATAAAAAAGGACGAGCCCTGGGGCGTGTTCGTCAACAATCGAGTCAAGGAAATAAGATCACTGACTAGCCTAGAAGATTGGAGACACGTACTGTGCCCGTTTAAACCATTAAAGCTGCTTGTCGAATCCGAAGATCAGCTGGATTGCAGAATCTTGAGGTTCCCGGTTAAATAACCCTGAAAATCCTACCAACAAGAGCTAAATGGGGGTGCACAAGTCCTACGATTATGTTTTGGTAAATTAAAAAAGTCCTCTCGGCACGCCGGAAGGCGGAGGTAAATTTCACCGGACAAACTTGGGGATAGGCGAAAATAGGCAGAATATGCAGGTTTTCGTAGAAGTATCAGACCTCATTTATTGCTAGAAAGTATTTTATAATTGGAGATTAATTAACTTTGTTTTTCGTCATTTTATGCATATTTCAAACATTTTATTGTCTTATGATGACGGTAACCTTCTTGTCATTTGGAGTCCATTTTTATACTTGTGGTCACACTGTCCTTATGCAAGGTTTCGACACTGATGTGTAACTATGTAACGGTCTGTTACTTCTTCACGAAAAATTATATCTCTCGCAGAGATTTTGGTTGGTTCCTCAGTTTAGGGGCTGCGACAACGCGGTCATGTAACCCCATGTACTTTGGGTGAGTGTAGAATCTGTCTGATAAACGGTGTGAATTGTGATGGCTGTATTAGTCTGTAATTCAGGTAAGGACTGCAGACGGTCAATTTCAAGCAGTAGTTCCTAATGTTGCTACCAGATACTACCGTCAACGACACCTAGCTGTGAACATGGCTACTAGATGCCACAGCAACTCGCAACGAACGTTGGAACTTCAGTAGGGGGGTAAGGCGGGTTCTAACGCACAGTCTGTTCCAAAAGTAAGTACACACTTTTTGTTTATTAATATTTCTCGAACGCATGGTCCGATTTTGACAAATGAGGTGTCATTGGACTCGAGCTGACGTTCTCTTTCCTATGAACCACTTGTTATATTTTTGATTTTTTTTGATTTTTTTGTTTTCGAAAATAGGTAATAGTTTGAAAACCAAACATGATAGAACGTTGTGCCATGGCTCAAACGAATGGTCTTTATGACCTTTATTTTTTGTAAAAAACTTTTTTATTTTTTATGTTTTTTTGAAAACACTCAAATTTTGAAATTCCTATATTTTGGAAACTAGGAAGTTTACAAAAAAGTTTGTTTGACGTAAATCAATGATCCCTACCCCCTCTACCCCCAAAATAAATTTCAAGTCTCTAGGATGAAAACCTGTAGTAGTGGGATGACACGGGAGCTGTCTCACTTAGCAAGTTGTGAGCCCCTGCGACCTTGGAATGGAAGGAGCCATGCTAGGAGGGTGTGCTTGGATTCGTTTTTTTCGTCTCGTCGTGCTCTTTACGGGAATGTAGGTGTCGAAAAGTTGAAAATCTGGAAACACGGTTTTCTGGGGGGAAAAACGTGATTTTAAACTTTTAGCTATATCTCGCGAACCAATCATGCTAGAGGCATGTACGACGGGTCCAAGGACTCGGGGTGACGTCCTATCTGCTATGGACTACTCGTTATAATTTTTTTTAAATTGGAAACTCGATTTTCGGGTAAACACGTGTTTTTTAAACTTTTTGCTATATCTCGCGAACCAATTATGCTAGAGGTGTGTACGACGGGTCCAAGGACTCGGGGTGACGTCCTATCTGCTATGGACTACTCGTTATAATTTTTTAAAAATTTTGGTAACTCGATTTTGGGGTAAACACGTGTTTTTTGTGATTTTTGCCGATATATCACAGACCAATAACGCTAGAGACGTGTACGAGGTGTCCTAGGACTCAGGCTAACGCCCCCTTTCAAATGTGATAGATGTTTTCCAAAAAATAATTCACAAAGGGCCTAACGCCATACATGTTGAAAAAACCTGTTTTTTTCTTTACCTGTTTATAATGTCCGTGAAGCGCGGTGGTTGAGAGAGACGATACGGCTGGGTGTGTGTGTGTTTCAACGAACCTGTCGCTAACCACAAGGACCATGCTTAATAGAACAATCGCTATTTCGGCGGGTCGGTGTATGACAGAGCGAGCGTGCGTTTTCTGATATTTTACCTTTAACGTGTAAACGGTGATGAGAACTTGGTTCTATGTTGGTCGAAGCGAGTACAGAAAACAAACTTGCAGAGGAGCAGGATGTGAATGTCATTTGAGCTTATTGGAATACGCTGATCTGACTTGACAACAGGTGCAATGGAAAATGACAAAGACGCAGAGGACACTTGAAGGTGAAATAATCTGACCATCGTGGTGGCAGGGATGAGCGAATACACGTGTGAGATGATATGTACGCTAAACAAGTTACATCCTGTTTGCTTCGTACGTGACAAAATGCAAGTTCATGTGAAATTTGATCCGGCACAGGTGTTCACTTTGGGCGTTAGCTGTCCACGTGGCCGATAACAGGATGTTCAAAGCGTGGGAAAAATGATTATACATGCAATGTAACATATATAAAGACATGTCGTTATCATTTCCACTCTCACTTAGGTGACTACCTTTGAACACATTGCGTTCCGTGAAACCCCTGGTCTTGTTTAACAGTTTTGGTGTTGGTGGAAAATACTTAACCTTGTTGTGGGGTAGGTATTTATTTATATATTTATTCATTTATACATTTATTGATTTATATATATATATATTTACAAGCAATTATTTATTGATTAGGTAATTAATGATTTTATTTATTTATTTATTTGTTTGCAGATAACCGGTATACCTTACATGTCTGAGAGAGAAGAAACCATTGCACTTTTGAGCTCACTAGAAGGAAACAGTAACAAGCCACTGCAAGTAAAGGTGAGATGATTTTTTTTAAACTATCTTGTTTCATTTTTTTGTTTTATGTTTTATTTTATGATTTTAGGTATTTATAGCGGTTTATTTTATTTATTTTTAGAAACTTGGAAAGAATAGCCTTACCGCCGTAGCAGTCGCTGAAAAAAACCCGAAACGCACTAAAGCGAAACCACTGCCAAAGAGTGAACTGTTTAAAACTCAGGTAAGTCCAACTTAAAAATGCTATTCCATTTTACCACTACTGAAAACTCGTAGACAAAAAAATCATTACCTGTACATGACTGGGACAATGATTGCTTTCTCGATTAATGGCTATGTTGTTGTTGTTGACTGGGAAAAGTACAAGGCCATGTTGAATTTTCTAAAAATAAAAATAATAAATTTAATTTATGGGTGGTTCCCTATGGACTCAACGAATATACACAGGTTTGAACATGATAATGTGAACAAAATGACATGACATTCATTTTTTTTATATATTGGTTAAAGCGGGGGGGGGGGGGGTAAATGACTGTAGCTTTATAAAAAGAAAATAAGTACATGGGTTACTGTTAGTGCCAACATACAGTTTATTTTTAATGGTGTTTTGATATATTAATGCCAATTAACGTTAACTTTTTATTTACAAGTATTGGTTGATTGATTGATTGATTGAGTGAGTGATGGGTTATTTTGTTAGCTTTAAGGTGCCGTCATGTGCCATTAACGTAATGAACAGACAGTGAACAAGCATGCATTATGCTTTAAAGTACTCTGTGCTCTTGTGCAAGGTTAATAACTTACAATAAGAAAAAGTTTTATTATAACACATGGCGTTAGTACCAAATACAACAAGTGAGCAAGTTGGTTTATCACGTGGGTTAAATTTAAAATCAGAACATGACCGTTGGTTAACATTTGAATCCTGGCCTGTAGGATTTTTGTCTACACATGAACTTGCAAAAGCCGTTTTTTTTACTTGAACCGAGAAGATGTGGTGCGCTGTGTGTTTTGTTGTATTGAACTTTCACACTGGGAAGAAGGGGATGATCCCTTTAGAGACCATTTGCGATGGTCTCCTTGTTGTCCTTACATGCTTGGAAAACAAGTGGGTAACATACCTGTGTATTCATTTTACCGAACCACAAGACAATTGGCCGCTACTTACGTTGCTGAATCACAAATAAATAATAATAATGTATTACCAGCCCACAACGGTAGTGTCGATATATGTGGTCCATATGCCATAGACAGTGTTGAATTGGCATGTGCTTTTGAAAAATTGGGAGTTTGCAAGACTAAAGCACTAGCACACCCAGAGTATAGCTCTGTTGAAAAACGTTTAGAATCTTATAAAAATGTTTGGCCATTAATATTAAAACACTTTACCAAACAGCTAAGTGAAGCTGGATTTTTTTATACTGGTGAAGGGGATAAAACAATATGTTTTTATTGTGGAATTGTTTAAAGGACTGGCAAATGACTGATGACCCTTTTGTGCAACACGCTCGTTGGTTACCAAACTGTAAATACATGGTGTTGCTTAAAGGTCAGGAATTTGTGAACACTATTCGTAAATAAAAAGTGATTGCAGCACAAGACTTAAAAGTGCCTTTAGAGTTAGAACACGCGGAGCAAATACACGAGGCTGAAAGAAAAGACTTGTCTCACGAACAGATACAAAAGTGTGACCAACAATTATGTAAAATTTGTTATCAAGATGAACTAGGTGTTGTATTTTTGCCTTGTGGACACATGATAGCCTGTGTCAAGTGTGCATTAGAACTTAACACTTGTGCTATATGCAGAAAAGTAGTATCTGCTACAGTTAGGGCATTTCTTGCATAACTAGTATAATTTATTCACCATGCATAGTGCAAAATCCCTAATTGCACAATATTATTAAAGCTGTTTTGTTTATAGACTACTACAATGAATGTTTTGAATGCTGTGGGACAATCATGTGGCTTAGAGACAAAGAAGCTCAGCGAATTGCCAACGCATATTCCATTCCGCATTATCAAGATTCGGAAATTGAAAACAGCATATGGTGATCGTGTACTTTGTGTATGTGAAAACTTTGAGACATTTCTGCCTATACGGTTTAATGATATGTCGGAAAGTGTTTTTGATGAAGTCAATAATGCTGTGCAACCTGTACACTTAATTTATGAAGGTTTTAAAAACAATCGGTGCATGATTCGTTTTAATTAAATAAAAAAAAGTCAAATAATAATGGAAGATATAAGTCATGACAATGGACTGAAAGAAAAATATGTGTATAGAATAATAATGTCTTAGTGTTTAGTATAGTCTTAAAAAATATTATCATGAAACCAAAAAAAATGTATATAAAGTTTGTAAATAAATGAAAATAATGGTACAATGTTGTTTTATTTTCTATAGAAGTCAGAATATTTAACATTGCTGAGTATACATGATTATGACAATAAAAAGCACACTTAATACAAGTCTTTGCCTATACGATAGTGTGTTATAGTTTTAAAAACAAAGCTTGTTGTAGATCTTTTTTCTTCCACGGTAAACAATAGGCATGAAAACGTTATTGTCCTGTTTTGGATCATTATCACTATCATAATCATAAGCAGCATGATCTATATCACTATTATTATAATCACTATAATTATCCTCAACATTATCCTCAACATTACTAAAACCAGTTAAATATTCCTGGTCCTCTTCCTGTTCCTCTTCCTCTTCCTCTACAGTGTCCTCATGTAGAGTCTGCGTGGCTTTTGATAATGTTAAGGGTTTTTTGAACATTGAATTATTTTCAATAGTAGTATTGTTTTGTAGCATTTGCTTTTTAACATTTTCATGATTTTCTGTTGACAGAAATAGTGTTTCATGCATTACACTACATTGATGATCACTGACACTTAAAACCACACTATTTTTGCTTTTTAGCTCACTGCGACATTGTTTTGAACGTTGTTTTGTACAACGCCAAATAACAGTTCCATTTTTATTGGTTCGTTTCACAATATATGAATATCCTTTATAGAATGTGTGAGGCTTACCATACCTAGTCACAGATACTTACATATCAACTGTCATGCTTAGACTAAGCTCTAGTAAAGACAACTTGGTAATAAGAACAATAGTTTAATGTGCGAGCATATATGGGTGCAAATGTGGGAGCAAAAATTGGGAGCAAAAAGTGGGAGCAAAAAGCGGGAGCAAAAAGTGGGAGCAAAAATTGGGAGCAAAAAGTGGGAGCAAAAATTGGGAGCAAAAAGTGGGAGCAAAAATTGAGAGCAAAAAGTGGGAGCAAAAAAAAGTAGGAGCAAGTATGGGAGCAAATGTGAAAGCAAAAGTGGGAGCAAGTATGGGAGCATATGTGAAAGCAAAAGTGGGAGCAAAAAGTGGGAGAAAAAATTGGGAGCAAAAAGTGGGAGCAAAAATTGGGAGCAAAAAGTTGGAGCAAAAATTGGGAGTAAAAAGTGGGAGCAAAAATTGGGAGCAAGAAGTGGGAGCAAAAAGTGGGAGCAAAAAGTTTGAGCAAAAAGTGGGAGCAAAATTTGGGAGCAAAAAGTGGGAGCAAAAAATGGGAGCAAAAAGTGCGAGCAAAAAAAGTAGGAGCAAGTATGGGAGCAAATGTGAAAGCAAAAGTGGGAGCAAGTATGGGAGCATATGTGAAAGCAAAAGTGGGAGCAAAAATGTGAGAAAATAAGTGGGAGCAAAAAGTGTAAGCAAAAGTGGGAGCAAATATGAGAGCAAAAAAGTAGGAGCAAGTATGGTAGCAAATGTGAAAGCAAAAGTGAGAGAAAAAAAGTGGGACCAAAAAGTGTAAGCAAAAGTGGGAGCAAATATGAGAGCAAAAAAAAAGTGGAAGCAAAAATGTGAGAGCAAAAAGTGGGAGCAAAACGTGTAAGCAGAAGTGGGAGCAAACAAGTGTGAGCAAATATGGGAGCAGAAATTGGGAGCAAATGTGAAAGCAAAAGTGGGAGCAAAAAGAGCGAGCAAAAGTGAGTGCACAAAGTGGGAGCAAAATGTGTGAGTAAAAAGTGGGGGCAAATGTGGTGTTTTACTAAAACAATCTCCCCTAACCTAACCTAACCTAACTTCACCCAACCTAATTTCACCTAACCTAACTTCACCTAACCTAACCTTCCAACTCTCAGATCAAAAATGAAATTCTGGCCATAGTCGAGTTGGAACCCAAAACCTCTGGGATAACACCCAAGTATACTAGTCACTACACCGCGAAATGGGCAAATTATCATGCAGCACAACACAAAAATAAAAAGTTTTCTGTAGTGTAACTCATTGGCTGACAATCATAGTTGAGAATTCAAACCCAAGACCTCAGGACTTTTGTTTTGAACATTATCAGAAATATTATTCCATTTACATTTTGCTGTTGCTTATAGTTATAAGAGTTGGCATTAATATGGGAGCAAAAGTGAAAGCAAAAAGTGTGTGCAAGCATGGCTGGTTGTAGAGACTTTCATATCAACTAATACACATAAATTAAATTTTAGTAAAGTGACTTGGCTAATAATAATAATAATATTAACAGTTTTAAAAAAATTCAAGGGGATTGATATTTTTCAGGGTGTAATTTCCAAAGCACTGTCAAGAATAATAATTACATGAACAGATTCCAAGATCTCTAGAGTGCTCTTAAGGTTAATGATTGGCTAGGAGTGAGATAGAGCTAGCTAACCTAAGTTAACCTCAGCTCAGTAAACCTAACCTTGTCACATGGCATGTTCTACAAGTATAGACTTGCTTTGAGACTGGCTATGACGTCACAGATGAATGGCGGTGGGAGGCTAGCAAAAAGGAAAATGTTTTTGTGTAATAAAAAGTCATGCCCAGCCTCCCACCGCCATTCATCTGTGACGTCATAGCCAGTCTCAAAGCAAGTCTATACTTGAAGAACATGCCATGTGACAAGGTTAGGTTTACTGAGCTGAGGTTAACTTAGGTTAGCTAGCTCTATCTCACTCCTAGCCAATCATTAACCTTAAAAGCACTCTAGAGATCTTGGAATCTGTTCATGTAATTATTACTCTTGACAGTACTTTGGAAATTACACCCTGAAAAATATCAATCCCCTTGAATTTTTGTTAAACTGTTAATATTATTATTATTATTATTATTAGCCAAGTCACTTTACTAAAATTTAATTTATGTGTATTAGTTGATATGAAATTCTCTACAACCAGCCAAGCTTGCACACACTTTTTGCTTTCACTTTTGCTCCCATATTAATGCCAACTCTTATAACTATAAGCAACAGCAAAATGTAAATGGAATAATATTTCTGATAATGTTCAAAACAAAAGTCCTGAGGTCTTGGGTTTGAATTCTCAACTATGATTGTCAGCCAATGAGTTACACTACAGAAAACTTTTTATTTTTGTGTTGTGCTGCATGATAATTTGCCCATTTCGCGGTGTAGTGGCTAGTATACTTGGGTGTTATCCCAGAGGTTTTGGGTTCCAACTCGACTATGGCCAGAATTTCATTTTTGATCTGAGAGTTGGAAGGTTAGGTTAGGTGAAGTTAGGTTAGGTGAAATTAGGTTGGGTGAAGTCAGGTTAGGTTAGGGGAGATTGTTTTAGTAAAACACCACATTTGCCCCCACTTTTTACTCACACATTTTGCTCCCACTTTGTGCACTCACTTTTGCTCGCTCTTTTTACTCCTACTTTTGCTTTCACATTTTCTCCCACTTTCTGCTCCCATATTTGCTCACACTTGTTTGCTCCCACTTCTGCTTACAGGTTTTGCTCCCACTTTTTGCTCTCACATTTTTGCTTCCACTTCTTTTTGCTCTCATATTTGCTCCCACTTTTGCTTACACTTTTTGGTCCCACTTTTTTTCTCTCACTTTTTGCTCCCACTTTTGCTTTCACATTTGCTCCCATACTTGCTCCTACTTTTTTTCTCTCATATTTGCTCCCACTTTTGCTTACACTTTTTGCTCCCACTTTTTTCTCACTTTTTTGCTCCCACTTTTGCTTTCACATATGCTCCCATACTTGCTCCCACGTTTGCTTTCACATTAGCTCCCATACTTGCTCCTACTTTTTTTGCTCGCACTTTTTGCTCCCATTTTTGCTCCCACTTTTTGCTCCCAATTTTTGCTCCCACTTCTTGCTCCCAATTTTTGCTCCCACTTTTTGCTCCCAATTTTTGCTCCCAATTTTTGTTCCCACTTTTTGCTCCCAAATTTTTCTCCCACTTTTTGCTCCCACTCTTTTGCTCCCACTTTTGCTTTCACATATGCTCCCATACTTGCTCCCTCTTTTGCTTTCACATTTGCTCCCATACTTGCTCCTATTTTTTTTGCTCCCACTTTTTGCTCTCAATTTTTGCTTCCACTTTTTGCTCCCACTTTTTGCTCCCACTTTTTGCTCCCACTTTTTGCTCCTACATTTTTGCTCCTACTTTTTACTCCCAATTTTTGCTCCCACTTTTTTTGCTCCCACATTTGCACCCATATATGCTCGCACATTAAACTATTGTTCTTATTACCAAGTTGTCTTTACTAGAGCTTAGTCTAAGCTTGACAGTTGATATGGAAGTATCTGTGACTAGGTATGGAAAGCCTCATGCATTCTATAAAGGATATTCATATATTGTGAAACGAACCAATAAAAATGGAACTGTTATTTGGCGTTGTACAAAACAACGTTCAAAACAATGTCGCAGGGAGCTAAAAAGCAAAAATAGTGTGGTTTTAAGTGTCAGTGATCATCAATGTAGTGTAATGCATGAAACATTATTTCTGTCAACAGAAAATCATGAAAATGTTAAAAAGCAAGTGCTACAAAACAATACTACTATTGAAAATAATTCAATGTTCAAAAAACCCTTAACATTATCAAAAGCCACGCAGACTCTACATGAGGACACTGGAGAGGAAGAGGAAGAGAAAGAGGAACAGGAAGAGGACCAGGAATATTTAACTGGTTTTAGTAATGTTGAGGATAATGTTGAGGATAATTATAGTGATTATAATAATAGTGATATAGATCATGCTGCTTATGATTATGATAGTGATGAGGAGGCGTGCAGGTTTCGAGGACGCGGACCTGAGACCTAAATCGAGACCTTTAACACATGGTGAACTAGATGGAGTACCGACCATCCAATGACTACACTTTTCGAGTAGAGGTTGTAAAATAAAATAAAATTTAATATCAAAAAACAAGACATTGCAAAAGGGGACGTGAGGGGTGCATGAAATGGTAAGATGAGGGATGATGGGCCTGTAATAAAATATGTGCATGGTATTATAAAACAGTAAAACAATAAAACGTAAAACACACAATAAAGATCTATAAAAGGAGAATGTCGACGACGAGGAGAATGCCTAAGTCGCTGGAGATCGTTCAGTAGAGGAACAGAAATTAACAATAGTGTTAATAGTGCGTTTCGTTCCACCACAGGCAGACTACAAGAAGGTAGTCAGAAGCATCATTCTTAGAAGTACATGAAATGGTGTCTCCCACGAACTGTCTATCCGACCACCCTTACATTAAACTGTATGTCACGCCAAGCTACCCAAAGAAAAACCAACAACAGCAACGACCCTTAAATGACACGTCAATAAACACAGAATAATTACACAACTTCACAAGGCGCTACACTTCACATGACATGCCGTGACATACAAACACAGCAAATAAACATAGATCAGTTCAGTAAAATTAAAACAAGCAAATCCCAAATGAAGATAAAACCAAACGATTTCATGAACTGGTAGAATAAAACTTCTTTCGAACGAAAGCACAAGGTTCAGTTACCTTGCGGGATGCCAAATAAGTGTCAATTGCAGTCCCGGGCACGTACAACGAACACACATTCCATCATCTCGGAAGAGTAACCAATACACCTGATTTAATAACGTAATGGGATCACGCATTGCTTGCTGACTGAAGGCCACAACAAAACAGAATAACACTAAACATGACCCTCGACCTTCAGTCAAATTCCCACTTAAACAAACGACATAAACCCAACCCTTAATATCAAGACTAGAACCGTGATTGTAAATGAAACATATTTCTGAAACATACAAAGATAATGCTTGCCCAGTCTCCAAGGATAAAAATAAAACCTAATCGACCATCCTTGGAGTGCACGAATGACAAGCATAAAAAAACAAACCCATAATTAAAATCGCGAACTAACCTCAAGAATACCAGTCCCTAAAGGTCCCTGAAAGATCCCATACTCTTGCAAGGGGTTAGGAACTGGTAAGAAACATCTCTCATAAATACAATCACGTTTCACAACATAAAACAAACGCAAGTAACACGCACTAAAATAAAACTCGACTAGATACGGAAAAGAAACAACAACAACAAGCACCCATTTAAATTAATAAACCCCAAAACAAGCAATTTGATTCTCCACTACGTGCATATATAAACAAACTGAGGACAAAATAAACGCCAAATGACTTCATAGAAAAACACGAACGGTCTCCAGTTTAACCCTACATTAGCAGGTTGAATTAAGGAACTTTTAACACTGAAACTTGGGGAAAATGCATTGAATAATGATCTTCTTCAAAACACGATTATACTGAGCTACAAAGGCAACATTTCACTTAGCTGAGACTCCGAGACGTTCTGGAAGATCTCTGATGATATTTCATTTAATAATTATCTCATATGACAAGAAATCTCCACTGCTAGGCAGATGCCTGAATCCCGCCATGTTTCCTCAGCGTTAATAACCTCGAAGATCAATAGGAATTAATTAACACGTAACATTTTTAATAGAATAGTCGGCAGTAGGCATTATGTCGGCTCAACATCTTATCCGTCTCCTTGTCATAACAATTTAGTCGCGATAACAATCGCCGAAGGCGTGTTTCTTAGACAAGGATTAGTTCTCCAACGCGGGCGCATTCCTTTTTCAGACGTGCGGAAATTACGATCTCTTAGATGAATTACTAGAGACCGCTAGATGGAAATAACGTCGAACAGATCTTAAAATTGTACCGGCTCAATAATGATCCAAAACAGGACAATAACGTTTTCATGCCTATTGTTTACCGTGGAAGAAAAAAGATCTACAACAAGCTTTGTTTTTAAAACTATAACACATTATCGTATAGGCAAAGACTTGTATTAAGTGTGCTTTTTATTGTCATAATCATATATACTCTGCAATGTTAAATATTCTGACTTCTATTGAAAATAAAACAACATTGTACCATTATTTTCATTTATTTACAAACTTTATATACATTTTTTTTGGTTTCATGATAATATTTTTTAAGACTATACTAAACACTGACATTATTATTCTATACACATATTTTTCTTTCAGTCCATTGTCATGACTTATATCTTCCATTATTATTTGACTTTTTTTATTTAATTAAAACGAATCATGCACCTATTGTTTTTAAAACCTTCATAAATTAAGTGTACAGGTTGCACAGCATTATTGACTTCATCAAAAACACTTTCCAACATATCATTAAACCGTATAGGCAGAAATGTCTCAAAGTTTTCACATACACAAAGTACACGGATCACCATATGCTGTTTTCGATTTCCGAATCTTGATAATGCGGAATGGAATATGCGTTGGCAATTTGCTGAGCTTCTTTGTCTCTAAGCCACATGATTGTCCCACAGCATTCAAAACATTCATTGTAGTAGTCTATAAACAAAACAAAAGCATACCTATTACACTCTAAAACAGCTTTAATAATATTGTGCAATTAGGGATTTTGCACTATGCATGGTGAATAAATTATACTAGTTATGCAAGAAATGCCCTAACTGTAGCAGATACTACTTTTCTGCATATAGCACAAGTGTTAAGTTCTAATGCACACTTGACACAGGCTATCATGTGTCCACAAGGCAAAAATACAACACCTAGTTCATCTTGATAACAAATTTTACATAATTGTTGGTCACACTTTTGTATCTGTTCGTGAGACAAGTCTTTTCTTTCAGCCTCGTGTATTTGCTCCGCGTGTTCTAACTCTAAAGGCACTTTTAAGTCTTGTGCTGCAATCACTTTTTATTTACGAATAGTGTTCACAAATTCCTGACCTTTAAGCAACACCATGTATTTACAGTTTGGTAACCAACGAGCGTGTTGCACAAAAGGGTCATCAGTCATTTGCCAGTCCTTTAAACAATTCCACAATAAAAACATATTGTTTTATCCCCTTCACCAGTATAAAAAAATCCAGCTTCACTTAGCTGTTTGGTAAAGTGTTTTAATATTAATGGCCAAACATTTTTATAAGATTCTAAACGTTTTTCAACAGAGCTATACTCTGGGTGTGCTAGTGCTTTAGTCTTGCAAACTCCCAATTTTTCAAAAGCACATGCCAATTCAACACTGTCTATGGCATATGGACCACATATATCGACACTACCGTTGTGGGCTGGTAATACATTATTATTATTTATTTGTGATTCAGCAACGTAAGTAGCGGCCAATTGTCTTGTGGTTCGGTAAAATGAATACACAGGTATGTTACCCACTTGTTTTCCAAGCATGTAAGGACAACAAGGAGACCATCGCAAATGGTCTCTAAAGGGATCATCCCCTTCTTCCCAGTGTGAAAGTTCAATACAACAAAACACACAGCGCACCACATCTTCTCGGTTCAAGTAAAAAAAACGGCTTTTGCAAGTTCATGTGTAGACAAAAATCCTACAGGCCAGGATTCAAATGTTAACCAACGGTCATGTTCTGATTTTAAATTTAACCCACGTGATAAACCAACTTGCTCACTTGTTGTATTTGGTACTAACGCCATGTGTTATAATAAAACTTTTTCTTATTGTAAGTTATTAACCTTGCACAAGAGCACAGAGTACTTTAAAGCATAATGCATGCTTGTTCACTGTCTGTTCATTACGTTAATGGCACATGACGGCACCTTAAAGCTAACAAAATAACCCATCACTCACTCAATCAATCAATCAATCAACCAATACTTGTAAATAAAAAGTTAACGTTAATTGGCATTAATATATCAAAACACCATTAAAAATAAACTGTATGTTGGCACTAACAGTAACCCATGTACTTATTTTCTTTTTATAAAGCTACAGTCATTTACCCCCCCCCCCCCCCCCCGCTTTAACCAATATATAAAAAAAATGAATGTCATGTCATTTTGTTCACATTATCATGTTCAAACCTGTGTATATTCGTTGAGTCCATAGGGAACCACCCATAAATTAAATTTATTATTTTTATTTTTAGAAAATTCAACATGGCCTTGTACTTTTCCCAGTCAACAACAACAACATAGCCATTAATCGAGAAAGCAATCATTGTCCCAGTCATGTACAGGTAATGATTTTTTTGTCTACGAGTTTTCAGTAGTGGTAAAATGGAATAGCATTTTTAAGTTGGACTTACCTGAGTTTTAAACAGTTCACTCTTTGGCAGTGGTTTCGCTTTAGTGCGTTTCGGGTTTTTTTCAGCGACTGCTACGGCGGTAAGGCTATTCTTTCCAAGTTTCTAAAAATAAATAAAATAAACCGCTATAAATACCTAAAATCATAAAATAAAACATAAAACAAAAAAATGAAACAAGATAGTTTAAAAAAAATCATCTCACCTTTACTTGCAGTGGCTTGTTACTGTTTCCTTCTAGTGAGCTCAAAAGTGCAATGGTTTCTTCTCTCTCAGACATGTAAGGTATACCGGTTATCTGCAAACAAATAAATAAATAAATAAATAAAATCATTAATTACCTAATCAATAAATAATTGCTTGTAAATATATATATATATATATAAATCAATAAATGTATAAATGAATAAATATATAAATAAATACCTACCCCACAACAAGGTTAAGTATTTTCCACCAACACCAAAACTGTTAAACAAGACCAGGGGTTTCACGCAACGCAATGTGTTCAAAGGTAGTCACCTAAGTGAGAGTGGAAATGATAACGACATGTCTTTATATATGTTACATTGCATGTATAATCATTTTTCCCACGCTTTGAACATCCTGTTATCGGTCACGTGGACAGCTAACGCCCAAAGTGAACACCTGTGCCGGATCAAATTTCACATGAACTTGCATTTTGTCACGTACGAAGCAAACAGGATGTAACTTGTTTAGCGTACATGTCATCTCACACGTGTATTCGCTCTTCCCTGCCACCACGATGGTCAGATTATTTCACCTTCAAGTGTCCTCTGCGTCTTTGTCATTTTCCATTGCACCTGTTGTCAAGTCAGATCAGCGCATTCCAATAAGCTCAAATGACATTCACATCCTGCTCCTCTGCAAGTTTGTTTTCTGTACTCGCTTCGACCAACATAGAACCAAGTTCTCATCACCGTTTAAACGTTAAAGGTAAAATATCAGAAAACGCACGCTCGCTCTGTCATACACCGACCCGCCGAAATAGCGATTGTTCTATTAAGCATGGTCCTTGTGGTTAGCGACAGGTTCGTTGAAACACACACACACCCAGCCGTATCGTCTCTCTCAACCACCGCGCTTCACGGACATTATAAACAGGTAAAGAAAAAAAACAGGCTTTTTCAACATGTATGGCGTTAGGCCCTTTGTGAATTATTTTTTGGAAAAAATCTATCACATTTGAAAGGGGGCGTTAGCCTGAGTCCTAGGACACCTCGTACACGTCTCTAGCGTTATTGGTCTGTGATATATCGGCAAAAATCACAAAAAACACGTGTTTACCCCAAAATCGAGTTACCAAAATTTTTTAAAAATTATAACGAGTGATCCATAGCAAAGAGGACGTCATCCCGAGTCCTTGGACCTGTCGTACACACCTCTAGCATAATTGGTTCGCGAGATATAGCAAAAAGTTTAAAAAACACGTGTTTACCCCAAAATCGAGTTTCCAATTTTAAAAAATATAACGAGTAGTCCATAGCAGATAGGACGTCACCCCGAGTCCTTGGACCCGTCGTACGTGCCTCTAGCATGATTGGTTCGCGAGATATAGCAAAAAGTTTAAAATCACGTTTTTCGCCCAAAAATCCGTGTTTCCAGATTTTCACCTTTTCGACACCTACATTCCCTTAAAGAGCATGACGAGACGAAAAAAACGAATCCAAGCACACCCTCCTAGCATGGCTCCTTCCATTCCAAGGTCGCAGGGGCTCACAACTTGCTAAGTGAGACAGCACCCGTGTCATACCACTACTACAGGTTTTCATCCTAGAGACTTGAAATTTAATTTGGGGGTAGAGGGGGTAGGGATCATTGATTTACGTCAAACAAACTTTTTTGTAAACTTCCTAGTTTCCAAAATATAGGAATTTCAAAATTTGAGTGTTTTCAAAAAAACATAAAAAATAAAAAAGTTTTATTACAAAAAATAAAGGTCATAAAGAACATTCGTTTGAACCATGGCACAACGTTCTATAATGTTTTGTTTTCAAACTATTACCTATTTTCGAAAACAAATAATTTCAAAAAAAATTCAAAAATATAACAAGTGGTCCATAGGAAAGAGAACGTCAGCTCGAGTCCAATGACACCTCATTTGTCAACATCCGACCATTCGTTTGAGAGATATCGACAAATATTACATGGCTGAGGCTTAGTAGTAACGACATGTATGTTCTGAAGTGGGGCAGAAGCACCACCATCCCCTACTAACTTCCCCTCCAAAAGGAAAGCATACTGGGGGATTTTTAGCGCTCTTAGAAAATCCGACGACTTTGGCCGGCTTTGAACCCGCGACCTTGGGCATAGTAGTTAAGCATGCTACAAGTTACGTCACTGAAGCCACTTCACACTTAGTCAGATGGAAATCTGAATCTGATCTCGTGCAAGTGCGTTGTCATGGCAACGTCTAATGGCTCATCCCTCATCAATTTAGTAGTGTTGCCATGGCAACTACTGATAGCTCTTGGCACTTTCTTATAATTCTGAAATCATTTTTCTCATCCCTTGGCGTAATGGTGGGTCATATCAAAAATTCTTTCAGACAAAAGTTTTAGGTAATTATTAGGGGAATATTGTCCATTTTGTACGGTTTTGATATTGTGCCTATTAAGAGAGATATGATTAATGTTTCCCGAAAAACCCACTTTTTCCCAGCCCTTTGGTCAATGGTTGGTGCTATAAAAAAACTCTTCAAACATAAATTTTTGGGCTTTATCCGTCACATAGTATGAACTTTGAACGGATTCGATATTTCACATATTAAGAGAGTTATAGCAATATTTCACTTTTTCGAAAAAAAAAGCCCCCCATTTTCACCC
Organism: Meconema thalassinum; assembly: GCA_946902985.2. Classification (NCBI taxonomy): domain Eukaryota; kingdom Metazoa; phylum Arthropoda; class Insecta; order Orthoptera; family Tettigoniidae; genus Meconema; species Meconema thalassinum. The sequence goes on along the minus strand of OX336388.2, from coordinate 187,448,017 downwards.
CCTTCGACCGATTTAGCCCAGTAACGAACTCGACCGAGATTTTATAGGTATACATATTCGGTAAAAAAAAATCAAAGTGATTGGTGCAAAATTACGGCAGTTATCGTGTCCACAAGAAACTGATATACATATATATACATAAATTATATATAAAATTTTGAACTGACGGTGGTTTTGGGGTCTGGGGGATGTGAAACGCGAAGATATGTCGACATTTTCCGGAAGTCGAAGCATGGTACCCATTGCAATAGTTAGCTTTCTAATGAAATCTACCTAAAAGTGGGAGGATAAACTGAATAAAAGGAGAGTACGAGAAACTTACCATTCTCGGTCAAATGGGCGTAACTAGTGATTCAACTAAGCCTCAAATGCACCAAAACATAACCTCTTTTCATAATCTAAATAAATTATTCAAGACGCATTTATAAAAAACAAATAAATTATCGTACATTTATTAAGGAAAATTTTTAAATATAAAAAATATAAATTCCTCATGTGATCCGTAAAATGATTGTTGAATTAATAATAGGGGAAAAAATAATCAACGTCCAACCGACGTTGGAAATACACAACTTCTCAAGTATGAACACACATCAGCTGTGTCCACAATCACACTTAAATCATTGTTAATTTGAAATTATAAATTCTGAACAGATACTACTTTCGACTCAATAAGTGCCTTCAATAAACACTCCTTCTTTCAATAAACATATGTTTCCAACAATACTGCAAATAATTAAACGCTGATCTATCACAAGATCACTTCTCAATATTGTTTAACATCCTCGATGTTAACAACGAACAACGTCATGTTCCTCGAACATCTCCCTCTCTCATCTTTAAGTTGTTTAAATATTACATATAATTATTATAAAAATATTCAAATGTTAAATAAAAAATAACAATCCCTGTAATAATATTAAATAATAATAGAAATCATTATTATTATTGTTAAATAATAATGAGTATTAATATCTTTCAGACATTATTCAAATTCACGGATTATTTATTATCAACATAATTATTGATTATTTAAATAGTTTAATGCACATATTTTTTCGAAAAATAATTAAATAAAATTATCATTATTCATTATAGTCGGCTATTCATTTGGTTAACTCCGTTAAGTTATTTATTTATGTTAAGTTTCATATTTAAATATTATTTTACATATTATTTACAACGTTTATAGCAATTATCAGTCCTATTGCTTCCTCAATTCCACTTCTCCACAATTCTTACTCTCATTACAAAGCGTCAATTTATACCATATTACCCCATAACTCTTATTATAATGTATTTATCATTTATCAGGTCAAAATATGGCTTATATGGCCGAACGATTAAGTTGAGCTCATACGCTTCTGCCATAATCTTGTATAATAATATAATAATCATTAACAGACTTATTATCTTCAATCTTTTCCCAAGTATTTTCCGCCAGTTAACTTTAAATTCAACTGTAAGCCGTTTTACATTAATGTACACCGATGATCTCTCTTAGATCCATACTGTAATATTAATACATTTCTGTTGTGCGTTCACAATGCATATACTGTAATAACTTTCTATTAACTTCAATGCCTTAAAAACATCCACTTCGTTATCTTCAAACTAATTATTCTTTCAATAATACGTGTAAATAGCGTATCATGTCTTCAAAACATGCTATTAAATAATTATAGCTTCAATATTCCTTTCCTTCCTAAAAGTGAACAACATTCTTCTTTATCATATAATTGAACTTCATTACATAACTTGCCTTCTTTAAATTACAACTCATTCGATGTTTACAGTGTATTTACTTCATTTGTTGTTAAAATATTTCGTAATAAACGACTTCCTTAAACAGTGATGATATCTTGGTTTACTAAGACTCGTTTCTTTAATTTACAATAATAGTCGTTAATATTTAATAAGAATAAACATTTATCACTCCGCTCTGATCGTTATTTAATTGTTGCTAATGTTGCAATCTTAAGTCAACATGTTGCAAAGGGTTTTATAGAATTCTCAATAATTCTGATATGTCGTGATAATGAATAAAATCCTTCTAAATTCAATAATTTATCCATCGATAAATTATTTAAATTATTTTAGTCAATGTTTGAATGTCTCATTTATGAACAAAGCTAAATAGTTCAATTGGGTAATGTTTATAGTTGCCACAATCTTAACTTGAATTAAATCAATTTAACTGCACTCTATTATATCGTGGTTATTCTTGAAAGATCGTCGGTAAATAAAATGAAACATCAAGTAAATGTTTCATTCATGATGAAAATATTTTCCCCTGATATAAATTGCGATAAAATTCCCAAAATTATTAATAAGTCGAAATAATTCTAAAAAATAATAATTAAAATCTTAAATTCCAAAATACTGAAAATCATCGTTCTAAATGGAAAATATCCAACTCTAGGATTTAAAATCCTTTAAAGAAATTGTAAATAAATAAATTAATCCATAATAAAAATATTCGAAAGTTTCCGCAAAAAAAATCCACTGAAATATCAATTACTGAAAATGTTGAAATGGTGCCATTGCTCTACGATAATATAATTACAGCAAACAACAGAACCAACATTACGAACGAAGATCACTCTCTACCTGTTGTTAAAATCTTGTAGAATAAGTGTGGTGGAAATTACTTTCGACACCAGTAATTCCACAAGCAGAATACCTCTTCTTCTTCCTCTGGAAAACTGCATCGCTGTAATTCGAACCTGGGCCTCCAGCCTCAAATTGCCTCGCCTGGTCATGAACTAACACGCCATTGATCCCCCCTACGCTGTCGAATGAAAGTTCCCACTTCGAAATAAGATCTTCAATTCCGCTCCACACTGGGTGAATGGTTCTCATGATGGAACAGTCTAGTTCCGAATCATAAATGTGGATAATAGCATTGCCGTAATTATTCTTCATAGTGATGGTTAAATTACACATTGGATTGCTCGATAATCTAGCCTATCAATGCACATCATATTCCTTACGCATACTGGTTTAAGCAGCCATAGCAATCACTTCACGTCATATCTTCCCCTTAACATCAAAGTATAAATCATCTTGACAAAGAACTTGTAACAAGAATGATAACTGTACATAGTTTGCCTTCAATATTGTTCGAGTGCACACGCTCCGTCTCGCTTGTAGCCTTGGCTGCTAACGCGCACTGTACTGGCTTGCTACGCTTCGCTAAAGTGAATGTTCTGTTTAAAAGAAACGTTTTCCTTCGACGTTGCTTCCACTTCGAAAACTACTAGAAATATTCACAATTCCACCGTAATACTTATATAGAATGCGTAAATAATGTATATCCTTAATATTGTTTAACTTTAGTAGCGCTATCTTGAACGTAGACTGAAATATAAGCAAGTTTGTATTCTCGTTCTATCAACGGACATTTCTCTAAGTGCTTGGCCCATACTCCTCGCCTGGTCGCGGTCAAGGGCTTCTCTCACTTCCCCGCTATTAATCACGCACTACTTTCTTGGACCAACTTGTCGCAGGTCCGCACTCAACCACTGCCCGTAACCAAAGACCATGATTCCCGCGGTGACACCACGCAAATCAGAACTCTGACTATGGCGCCTCATCAATTCACGTGGTAATCCACGAGATTGCATCTTAACGTATATCTTTCTCCAAAGTCTTCAAGCTTCCTTCCGAGTATGACTAACATGGATTTCATAAATTTAGATACATTTGCATAGTTTTAATTATGCGGTTTCTCTCTTCTTTACCGAAATAGCAGTATTAATCTCTAATCAAGCTTCTCATTAGGCGAAATCAGTTTCTCCTTCTCTCGTGCCTTCAGTAATTCAATTAGCCAATCAGCGCATTTCTTCTTCATAGCTTCATGTTGCTATGAGCGGACGAGCAAAAATACGACACGGGACTGTCTAATAATGGCTTCGGTCGCCATTTTGCTGTCGTCATTTGCAATCTGAAGCTTCCCTTTGTACAATAAAAAAAATATCATTTCATAATCCTTCAAAATACTGCTTTCTTCACCAAATTTCATCAAAACATCCGATAACATTCTCTTCATCCTGAGCAACTTAAAATTCAAGTTCAGTACCTGGGGAGTTTAACCCAGCTGACCTCCCTTCGCGAGGTTGCTCTACAGAATCCCTCATAAATTTCAGATGGTGGGAGGGGCCAGCTTGGCTGAGAGCAGAAGAAAAGGACTGGCCTATGTCAGGTGTGGTTGCAGACGAGGAAGAAGTTGATCAAGAAAAATGGAAGGTGACGTCAACCCTATCCAGTTTAATCGAAGAGGTAGACCCTTGGTACCTGAGACAGTTTTCGAGGATTTCACAGATTGTGAGGCTTGTGGCTTGGATATTGCACTTCTTCAGGAAGGCATCAAAATTTGAAGGTTGCGAGTCTGGTGAGCTTTCTGTTTTGGAAATCGAAGAGGCCGAAAGAAGGTTATAGCGCCTGGCTCAACTGGGAGTGACGGAAGAGACAGACAAGAAACGATTAACATCATACTGCACAGTTGTTGGTTCAGATGGTCTTCAGAGGTTGAAGACAAAGATTTTGCAGCGAGATGATGTTGAGAGCTTCAGATATCCCATTCTGCTACCGCCAAGTCATAAATTGGTGGAGATCCTAATTAGAGACTATCATCTGAAGTACTCTAATGCTGGTGTCCAAATGTTACTTTGAAAATTGAGGGAGGACTATTGGATTCTAAGAGGGAGGAGGACAGTGCGGAGAGTGGTTTATAAATATGCCAGATGTCGAAGATTTGAAGCAAAGAGAATTGAGACTGATCCTGTACTTCTACCAGGAGATAGAGTGGAGGATGCATCTGTTTTTGAAGTGGGGTTGATTTTGCGGGACCTTTGCACCTCAGAAATGGTGAAAAGGCCTGGATCCTGTTGTTCTCCTGTGCAGTTTATCGTGCTGTTCATTTGAAACTTGTGCAAAGTTTGTCTGCAGAAGCCTTCCTCCAAGGAATTAGGAAATTCATCGCCAGGTGGGGTAGACCCCGAGTATTGTACAGTTACAATAGGACGAATTTCACTGGGGCTAACAATTCCTTTGCATCACTGGACTGCGCTGAGATTGAAAGAACGTCTTCCACCAAGAGAATTCATTGGAAGTTCATTCCACCCACTGCTGCACGGTGGGGAAGGGTGCTGCAGATGGTCAAGAAGCTGTTGAGGAGAACATTGGGGGAAAGCTTGTCTCAAGTATGAGGAGCTTACAACCATTCTTCGTGATGTTGAAGCCCTGATCAACTCCAGGCCCTTGACCTAGCTCTAGGAGGATCCAGATGACTTGATGTTATTGACACCGGCCACGTTCCTGCAAGACGTTCGTTCTACCGGAGTTCCTGATCTTGACCACTTGGATGGAACAGACATCAGAAGGCGAGCCAACTATCTCCACCGCTTGCGTGAAGACTTGTGAAAAAGATTCCGGGATGAATACCTGAGCCTCCTGGTGCAATCGCATGTTGACATGACCCCCCCCCCCCCATAGAACAGTGAAGGTCGGTGATGTGTTGGTGGGGTCGGATGACAGGAAGAGGTTGGAGTGGCCAGTGGGAAAGGTCACAGAAATGTTCCCTGGCAAGGACAACAATGTCAGGGTGGTTCGTGTTAAGGCAGCGGGGATTTAGTATGACCAGACCAATCCAGCGGATATACCTTCTGGAAATATCGTTGTCGCAGGATGCTCCCTTGGGTGAAGACGAACAGTGATGATGAGTGTGAAGTCTGTGAGTTTGCATTCACAAATTCTCATAGTGTGTTTCTTTTGTTTTTGTATTTCTCAGTGTACTTTTGTTTTTGTATACCGTACAAGTCAAATGTACTTTTTTGAATATAACTGTCTGTTTCCGGTTGTGACCAATGGATGTCGGTGTTTGTTTCTTCTTCCATCAATTTGGAGTTTAGGACTGAATTTAGTAAACATTTTTACTAATTATTTTATGACAGGTTATGAGCCCAGTTAACCGCTTATTGCTGTTAATGTGTGGACTTTGTGATGGGAGAATGTCGGTCGTTAAAAGGTGTTGATATGTGCGGCGCACATGTGGACGGCAGTTAAGTGTGCATTCAAGATAGTTTTTGGTGAATTTTGTGGACGATTTTCTATTGTGAGGACTATTTGTACGTTTTATTTTAAGTATACATACTAACATGGATGCAGCTACGGGAAGCAGCGAGCGAGTAGTTGCAATAGTGAGGTTACAAGACGACAATTGGGAAGCGTGGAGCACCCGAACAAAGGCATTGCTTCAAACAAGGCGTCTGTGGGACGCGGTTCAAGGTTTCCCACGAAAGACCGATACAGGAGAGGTAGAAGATACACCCGTTGAAGAGTACTCCGAGGCCCAACTGGGCAAAGATCAAGACGCGAAAAACTTGCTCATAGGTTTGGTCACCGACCCTTTCCTAGGTGATATCAAAGAAGCGGAGACAGCTAAGGAAGCATGGCAGAATCTTCTGACTTCATGTTACGATACCTGAGTCCTTCAAATTGTGACGATGTTAGAAGAATTGTGTCTTTTTACGAAAACTAGTGACATTAGCATGCGTACATGTGTTGATAAAGTGCTCACTTGGTGTGCACGGTTGGACGATGTAGGTATAAAATTTACGGATAAGGCCAAAGCTGCTTTTATTCTCAGAGGACTGGAAAAGCGGGAGTACGAAAATTTGTTACGTTCATTGGAAAGCAATGAAGAAAACTTAAGTGTAAATGTAGTGCGAGCCAAACTATTGTTGGAGGAGAGAAAGAACAAGTTGGACAAACTAAAGATGGAGCGAGAACAGGAGACTTATGCGAGGCTGAAGAAGGAAGAATCTGAGGGTGAAAGCGTGAAGGCAATGGTGGCAGCCATGCGCTTAAATTCCAAGGGGGTCGTCAACAGCAGCAAAAGTGTCAACAAGCCAACTGGTAGTGGTGGATTCATGTGCTACAAGTGCCAAGAACAGGGGCATATTGCGAAGTTCTGTGATTTAGTTCATGAAGCAAGAAAGAAAGGTTCAGTTTTGTGTTTTAATTGGGCCAAGATAGGTCATACTTCCCGGAATTGTAGTAATGGACGCAAGGAAAATGTTAAGGTTAAGAATCATGAGGTTATTGCCACGGTAAAGGACGATGAGGCGGCAAACGAATGTGTTCAGGTTAATGCTAGTAGTGTTAAGGTAAAGGCTTATGTGGCAACTGAAAGCAAGGATGATGCATCTGATTGTGTACACAGGTGGAATGTAGATTCAGGAGCCACTGAGCACCTGACACCTTAAGTAAGGATATTCTGTATGATTACACCCCAAAGGTTTCTGGTAGTGTAGACACAGCTGATGGATCAGTAGTTAGTGTATGTGGTATGGGAAGTGTGCTTATGAAGCTATCTGACAAGTGTGGAGGTTCTTTTCTGAAACTGAAAAGAGTGTTGTATGTCCCAGGTCTTCAAGACAATTTAATATCTGTAGGTCAATTTGACAGGAAAGGTGCAGTTGTAACCATTAAAGATAGCAAAGTTGTATTGTCAGATCATGAGGGTATATTCCTTAAGGGTGAGGCCGTTGGAAATATGTATGAGGTAAATTGTGATTATTTTATGGTAGAACAATGGAAAGAATTTGCTTGTAATGACGAGGTGGAGGTTGTGTATGCTAAGAACAACAAAGCTGTAACTAGCGGAATATGGCATCAACGTTTTGGCCATGCTCTGAACATTCCAGATCGTGATTTTATACCCAAAGGAAAGAATCTTGATTGTGATACTTGTAAACAAGGTAAAATGAAAAGACTTAAATTTAATGAAAGAGTTCATTTATCTCAGAAGCCATTAGATGTTGTGTTCTCTGATGTATGCCAGCCAGAGCACCCATCGATTGGAGGTAGCAAATATTTTATTACATTTTACTGATGATTGTACCAGATTCTCATATGTAAGGTTTCTTAAGCATAAGAGTGATGCATTTAATGAGTTTCTCAAGGTTAAGGCCCTAATGGAGACAGCACAAGGGACCAAGTTGAAATCTTTCCATTCAGACAATGGTGGAGAGTATTTAAGTACAGAGTTTTGTAACTATCTTGAAAAGGAAGGTATTGTTCGTAGGTTAACAATGGCTTACTCTCCCCAACAGAATGGCGTTGCTGAACGCCTCAACCAGCAACTTCTCACCACTAGTAGGTGCATGCTCATTCAGTCAGGCATGCCAGTTCAATTTTGGGGGGAAGCCATCAGCACAGCCTGCTATATTAAGAATAGGTGTGTGTCATCAACTGTAAAGAACATCCCATGTGAACTGTGGACGAGTAGAAAGTTGTCAGACCAGGAATTGCTTATGTTAAAATCATTTGGTTGTAAAGTTTGGATCCATAAACGTAATGTGGAAAAGTTAGTGCCAAGGGCAAATGTTGGTGCAATGCTAGGGTACCCCGATGACTCGAGGGGCTACCGTGTATGGGACATCGAAAAGAAATGTGTCATTAAATCCAGGAATGTAGAATTTGTTGAAGATGTATTTCCGTTTTCTGTAAAAGCCTAGGGAAAACCTGTAACTCAGATAGATTGTGAACCTAGAACAGTTGGAGAAGTGTTTGTCGAGCAGAAAGATTGTGGAGGAGACGTGTTTGAACACGAAGTATCCGAATCAGGAAATGACAATTCTGTAACAAGTGATAGTTATGCCACTTTGTCAGATTCTGATGTCGTAATAGACGCTCCATTACAGCCTGAACACACAGTATTACGCAGGTCGAGTAGAGAGAGTAAACTTCCCAGAAAGTGTGTGTGTTGTAATGTCAAGGTCAAATGTCGCATTGTCATGTTAAGGTCAGAATATAACGATCCGGTGTCTTTTCAAGAAGCCACCTCACGAGATGACACCTAAATGGTTTGAGGCAATGAATCAAGAGATTGCCCTCTTGGAAAAAACATAATGTGTGGACACTTGCAGATGATTCAGGTGGCAAGACTGTCATAGGCACCAAATGGGTGTATAAAACTAAACGAAACCAAGAAGGTGAAGTACTTAGGTATAGAGCACGTTCAGTAGCTCAAGGTTTCAGTCAGATAAAGGGTACTGATTTCCTTGAATCCTACAGTCCTGTGGTAAAAAGGAAAACTATTAGGACCCTTACGCCAACGGCCTAGCCGTGTTGAAACACCGGATCCCATGAGAACTCCGCAGTTAAGCAACATTGGGCGTAGTCGGAACTTGGATGGTGTGCCGGTTCTAGGCACTGCGCGCTGTTGGCCAACATAAGGAGGAGCGGAAAGGCCCTGGCCACCCTACCGCAAGTAAACTCCGGCTGGGGGAAGCCTCTTCGGAGGCTCGGACCTGCCTTCGGGCAGAATACCGATTAATTTAATTAATTAGGACCCTTATAGCCATAGGAGTAGAGCGTGAATGGGATAATTGTCACTTGGACATTGTATCGGCATACCTTAATAGCAAAATTAGGGAAACTGTATTTGTAAATCAACCAGAAGGTTTTCGCAGTGTAGAATACCCAGAATATGTGCTAAAACTCAACAAGAGTTTTTACGGTTTATGTCAAGCTGGTAAAGATTGGCACAATTGTATCACTGCACAACTTGTCAAGCTTGGCTTAAATCAAAGCAAATGTGATCCATGTCTGTATTTTAGCCCAGATCATGACCTGTATGTTGCCCTTTATGTTGATGATCTAGGTGTGTGGGGATTACAAGCTAAAATAGATTGGTTTGTAAAAAGATTGAAGTCAAAGTTTGAAGTGCGTAATTTGGGAAATATCTCAGATTTTTTGTCGATTAAAGTCACTCAAGGGTCTAAGAAAAATGTATGTTTAAGTCAAAACATGTACATAAGGACAAATGTTCTTAAATCACTAGAAGAACCCTACCCAAAAGGTTTTGGTACCCCTTTACCTTCAACTGTACCAAACAATGTCACAGAGGAGTTAAAACCCCCAAATGTTATAGAAAAATTGTAGGTAAGATCCAGTACAACTAGACCAGATTTAAGTTTCCCAGTATGTAAGGTTAGCCAGGCTAATTCAAATCCTAAAATGCAAAATTGGAAGGAAGCTCAACACCTCCTTCATTACCTCAAGGAGACCCAAGATTTGTCATTGTGTTATGAAAAATCAGGAGAAAAACTGAAGGTGTTTGTTGATGCTGCTTATGGAAATGATGTAAGTGGAAGGTCATATGAGGGGTATGTTTTTGTGCTGGCCAAGGGTGCCATTAGTTGGAAAACCACACTCCAAAGACGCATTGTACGATCAACTGTGGCAGCTGAATACGTATCAATGGCGGATGTGGTAGATGAGGTGAAATGGATGTGCAATTTGTTTAAAGAGATAGGACAGTCAACTTTTGACGACAAGCCCTGTGTTGTTTTTGCTGACAACCAAGGAGCCATTTCACTATCTAAAAACCCAATAGTGTCTGAGAAAACTAAACAACTTCTGTTAGATTTATACTACTTGCGAGAGTGTGTGCAAGAGGGTGAGATAGCATTTGAATATGTCAACACAGAATCAAACCTTGCTGATATATTTACCAAGGTGTTACCAAGGATAAAATTACGTAAAATCTACCCTCAATTGGGATTGTTACCATACAAGGATTGATGTACAAATGTTTGTTGTTAGTGTAAGGCTAGTTATGTTTTTTTTTTTTTTTTGCGATTTGTGAATGGGGGGAAGTGTGAGTTTGCATTCACAAATTCTCATAATGTGTTTCTTTTGTTTTTGTACACAGTACAAGTCAAATGTACTTTTTTGAATATAACTGTCTGTTTCCGGTTGTGACCAATGGATGTCGGTGTTTGTTTCTTCTCCCATCAATTTGGAGTTTAGGACTGTATTTAGTAAACCTTTTTACTAATTATTTTATGACAAAGCCCCCAGTGGTCAACAAGTGATGAGAACAAGAAGGGGACGTGAAGTGAAACTGCTGCTCTATACAGGTCGTAGTTTGTGTCGATTGTATATTTGTAAATAAGTTGTTTTGATGTTGTGTTTGAAATCAAAAGGAGGTATGTATATGTGACGTTCTCTAACTCAAAAGGCGCCTCCATGTGTCTTAGTAATTCCTTTCCTTTTTTCTGTTGTGATTTTTCAGCAAGGAGAAGTTGAACTATAAACAAAAGAATGAAGGCTGTGGATGTTTGATTTGTTATGTTGTATCATTAGCAATACCTTGTCTGTGATAAATAAACCAATATTTTGACGAATATAGAAAGTCGGGTAGATTTTCTAGTTCGATTCAACACATTGAGGTACAGTACGGCCCTTTATTATTACCTTATCGGGAATCGACAGCATATAGCATGATAATATGTAGCCTTTATTTGTTATATTTGTGTATATACTTAGCGGACGCTATGTTCTGTTGTATATTCGGAAACATTTGGCGTCAAAATCTATGTGTTTACGCAGTGTTAGCAATTACCATGTGCTTGCGCTAGGCCTCCCAGATGACAGATGGGTGGTATTGCCAAACCTTATGCCACGGCTTAAAGAATTGTAGACGACGATGACCCAAGGGATAGGTTTGGTCCACGCACTATTATAGCGTTTCGCATCAATTGCTACTGGATGTAGAGCGCATGCAGAGTCAAACAAATGATGGCGGAAGTTCCGGCGCTATTTCACTGCTGAAATTAAGATTTGACCGTGATGTATGACAGCTGGTGATGTTATCACTTTAAACGATTATAAATTAATGCTTTACTAATTACGGTATTTATTGAGGACTACAGATATATTAAAGAAATTATTAAAACATGAGTAAGGAGGACTTCGATTTATTCCGCGACACTCCCGTTAGACTTTTTGGTAATTTAAAATTACAAGATGCGGTACTTGTATAAATACTGATGTATATTCCGTCCGATAATTGATTTGTTTGTTAAGGATGCCACTTCGTTTAGAAATACTGTAGCTGAACTTGATTTTTTTGATTACTTTCAGGTTATGTAGAAGACGTGGGCGAGGCGTTTTGGCCGCTAATACATGTGTACTGGGTCCGTTTTTGCTATGGTATAGTAAGTGCTTATGTCGTAGCTGATACGATACATAAATCTGTTAAGATGAATCAGGTATTTGATCCATTGTTTCTATGCAATTAGAACCAGTCTTGTTGAATATCAATATTTATATACACGTCTCTTTCAGCAAGAGTTTCCAAATAAGAAGGCGAGACGATTTGGCGTCTTCTATGCTGCAGCAGACACACTACTTTGGCAAGAATTTGCCTCTGTAATCATTCCAGGATTTACCATAAACCGCATTGTTGCTGGATCATTGTACGTTCTTAAAAGAACCACAAAACTACCAAAAACAACGCGCAAATGGGTGACAACCATGATAGGTCTGTCGTGTATTCCACTGATCGACGGACCTATTGATACTTTTGTGGACTATGCAATGGATATTTTTTTCGAAAGCTAACACCAGGTAGTTAACCAGTCTAAATTCTGTAGTATAAAAATTAAATATCTAGAATTGGGTCGATTTGTTCATCTTTATAGTCAACTTGTACAATCGTTGATTTATCGACTTCAACAGTATTAGACTATATCTTCCAAATTTAAATGTATCTACTTACAGAAGTAGGGGAGGGTGGGCCACAGTGAGACAGAAAAAAATAATTTAGTATACTGTCTTATTTTTCAATACGGTATATGAAAATGTCTTTATACACACATCAAAAAAAGTTTTGCATCACCTCGGTTCCCAGATCTCCGGCATATAGACGTTGACTGTGTATATTGTATCCAAGATACAGTCCCTTTGACTGTTCATAGATGTCACTAAAACTGCTCAAAGATGTAAACAACCATGCATGAGCAGGGCCTATTAGACGGAGGGGGTACGACAGCCGATCAGTTCCAGTCATTCCACCAGGACGAAGGTACGCTGCTCATGTTGTCTGTAGTTCTACCATGCCTAGAAGGTCAATACCGCAGTTCGATCGCGTCCGCATTGTTACTTTGTATCAAGAAGGGCTCTCAACAAGGGAAGTTTCCAGGCGTCTCAGAGTGAACCAAAGCGATGTTGTTCGGACATGGAGGAGGTACAGAGATACAGGAACTGTCGATGACAGGCCTCGCTCAGGCCGCCCAAGGGCTACTACTGTAGTGGATGACCGCTACTTACGGATTGCCGCTCGGAGGAACCCTGACAGCAATGCCACCATGTTGAATAATGCGTTTCGTTCAGCCACAGGACGTCGTGTTTCAACTCAAACTGTGCGCAATAGGCTGCATGATGCGCAACTTCACTCCCGACGTCCATGGCGAGGTCCAGCTTTGCAGCCCCGACACCATGCAGCGCGGTACAGATGGGCCCAACAACATGCTGAATGGACCCCACGGAATTGGCATCACGTTCTCTTCACCGATGAGTGTCGCATATGCCTTCAACCAGACAATCGTCGGAGACGTGTTTGGAGGCACCCTGGTCAGGCTGAACGTCTTAGACACACTGTCCAGCGAGTGCAGCAAGGTGGTGGTTCCCTGATGTTTTGGGGTGGCATTATGTGGGGCCGACGTACGCCACTGGTGGTCATGGAAGGCTCCGAAACGGCTTTACGATACCTGAATGACATCCTCCGACCCATAGTGCACCCATATCGGCAGAATATTGGAGAGGCATTTGTCTTCATGGACGACAATTCTCGACCTCATCGTGCACATCTTGTGAATGCGTTCCTTCAAGATAACGACATCGCTCGACTACAGTGGCCAGCATGTTCGCCAGAAATGAACCCTATCGAACATGCCTGGGATATGTTGAAAAGGGCTGTTTATGGACGTCTTGACCCACCAACCACTCTGAGAGATTTACGCCGAATTGTCGTTGAGGAGTGGGACAATTTGGACCAACAGTGTCTTGATGAACTTGTGGATAGTATGCCACGGCGAATACAGGCATGCATCAATGCAAGAGGACGTGCTACTGGGTATTAGAGGTAGTGGTGTGTACTGCAATCTGGACCACAAATGCTGAAAGTCTAGCTGTATGATGGTACAACATGCAATGTGTGGGTCTCATGAGCAATAAAACGAGCTGAAATGTTGTTTGTGTTGATCTCTATTCCCTTTGTATTTAACGGTTCCGGAACTCTTGGAACCGAGGTGATGCAAAACTTTTTTTGATGTGTGTATATTGAAATATAAGTTGATTGATGCTCATCAATTTCATACCCTTAGAATTTCTAAAGCATCCACACTTTTCTGTAAAAATAATAAATTGTGAACATGTTGCAGCCGTCTCACTGTAGTCCACCCGTGGGCCACACTGGGACAGATGATGGTCCACACTGAGACATAATGAAAAGAATGTATTTTAACTGGTTAAATACATAGATAAACACTAAAACAAAGAATAAATGCCAGAGAACACTACATCACATTCAGATTCCCAAAATTTGCAGAAAAATTGAGATATGACTTTTGCCTTTTGGTTTTGCCATATGCACAGGGAACCGGCAACAGTGATCTGTTGTCTTTCGCGGGGACTGAAGCAATATCTGCCCAACATTTTTGCACTTTTTCGTAAGAATTTTACTTCATAATTTCATCATCTAAATATGTGTTGAGCAAGTAAAGCAATTCGGACCTGTTTATTTATTTCTTGGCGGTACACAACAGGGCTCAGTGTGCGCCCCAATAACAGTGCACCTACACAGTAAAATACACTTTCTGATATTTCTACATTAAGTATTAATATCTAAATGTAATTATTAAAACTAGGAAGTTAACACAGTTTGAAATGCATAGTAGTAAAAAGCTAAATCTAAAGGTAATATAAAAACTAAATCTAAATTTTACCTAATGTCAAATATATAAAAAACAGGGCTTGAAATTATTACATCGTAAACTAAAAGTTAACATTGATAACTAGGGTACAGGCCTATCCACATATATACATTGTTGATTGTGTTTTGTGTGATAATTTTATTTCAAGAATGAATTAGAGTGACTGTGTTATTATTTCCAAGAACTGTCTAATTGAGAGACAGAAATCTAGTTTCCAGTTTACACGAACCGCATCGTTGTAAATACTGCAAAGCCTCCATACAGGTGAATTATTATGTGAAGTAGTATTGGTTATATCATTTTTGAATGTTATAGTTGATCTTGTAGTAAAGCGAGGGATGTTGAAATTTAGGAGCGATAGGAAAAATGAGTTATCAATTTGACCGTTAATAACTTTATAAAGGAATTTCATATCATTCACTTGCCTTCGAGACTCCAAACTAGTCATGCCGAAATTCAACAAAAGTTCACCGTATGATACCATGTGTGGGTAATTGCCCGTTATTTTGAGGTGTAAATATCTGAGGAATTTCTTTTGAACTTTCTCAATGGATTTAATGCATGTTTTCTGCCAGGGACTCCATACTTGGCTGGCGTACTCGAGCTTGGATCTCACCATGGCAATATAAAGGTTTATGCAGGTACTGGTCCTAATGAATGGCTTAGTGTTTCTTATTATAAACCCTAACATGCGGTACGCATCCCCGACTGTCTTTTGCACATGACAAGTGAAAGCAAGCTCTCGGTCAAACAAGATTCCTAGATCTTTCTTCTCGCTTACTGTTTGCAATGACTGAGGTCCAATTCCATAAACAAATGTGGTTGGGTTCTTCTTGCGTGTAAACAATGGTTATTAGAATTGTACAATAACTGCATAAGCACCTGCAAGTTACCACGTGTGTGGAGGAAAGCTAGAGTAATTGCAATTCTCAAACCAGAAAAAGATCCAAACGATCCGAAAAATTACAGACCTATCTCACTTTTGTGTCATCTATTCAAGATCCTAGAACGGATGATCCTTGAAAGATTTACAGCGATCATAGAACCTCTCCTCATTCCAGAGCAAGAAGGATTTCGTAAAGGGAAATGTTGTACCCCATAGATCCTCCATCTGACACAATATTTGAAGATGGGTTTGAAAATCATAAAATCACAGGGGTGGCTTTCATCGATTTGTCTGCTGCGTATGATACAGTTAATCATCGTATACTGTTGCGCAAATTATATAACATGACAAAGGACGACAAGATGACTCAAGTCATTAGCAATCTTCTTCAAAATCGTAGGTTCTTTGTCGAATTTCAAGATCAGAATAGTCGATGGAGGAAACAAAAGAATGGCTTGCCACAAGGCAGTGTTCTTGCCCCAATGCTCTTCAATATTTATATGAATGACCAACCTCTTCCAGTTGATACCAAAAGCTTCATATACGCGGATGATCAAGCTATTGCTGCTCAAGCAACAGCTTTGAGACTATAGAAGGTAAGCTATCAGAGGCTCTTTCTGAACCAATTGAAGCCTAATCCATCTAAAACTCAGGTATGTGCCTTCCATCTAAAAAACAGACAGGCGTCAAGGAAATTACAGGTAGCATGGGAAGACACTCAACTAGATCACTGCCCAACACCTAAATATTTAGGTGTAACATTGGATCGTGCTCTCATCTATAAACAGCATTGCATAAACGTCAAGCAGAAACAACATCCTTCGCAAACTGTCTGGAACCAATTGGGGTACACAGCCAAAGATGATGCGAACTACAGCACTGGCTCTGTGTTACTCCGCTGCAGAGTACGCTTGTCCTGTTTGGTACAGTTCCAGTCGAGCTAAACAAGTTGACACTTCTCTTAATGAAACATGCCGACTTATCACGAGATAGAATCTACTGTTTGGCTGGAATCGCCCCACCAGATATTAGAAGAGAAGTTGCTGCCAGGACTGAGAAAACCAAAGCAATTACTTCATGCGCACACCCATTGTACGGATATGAATCTGCCCATCGACGACTGAGGTCTAGGAGGAGTTTCCTGAGTACAACAGAAGATCGACATGAATCTGCTAAGTCCACAAGGTTAAGATTATGGAGATCTAGAAATACTCAACTTGATGGCTGGATGCTACCAATTAAACATCTCCCTCCAGAACATGAGGAACACTGGTCTACGTGGAAGTCATTGAACAGGCTTCGCACTGGTGTTGGTTGATCAAGAACCAATATGTTAAAGCGGGGTTTTCCTGGCACATCCAGGCTATGTGATTGTGGTGAAGTCCAAAGCACAGTTCATTTCTTGAACTGCATTAAATGTCCTTTAAGTTGCACAATGGAGGACTTGATGGCTGCGACACCTAATGCCAGTGACTTGGCAAAATTTTGAACAGAAACGATTTGATATGTGCATTGTTAAGTACCATATTTTAAATGTAAAATGTATACTTCTGATACGAATAAATAAATCATCTAAATCTCGTTTCACTTCCCCGATGTCAAATCTAGAGTGTTTCACTGAAAACTCAACCAGAACGAAGTCGCCTTCCTTAGGTTTGCGAGCAACTTGATAAAATGTTAGGAGCTCGATTTCTTCATTATCTGATGAGCTGTCTGAATTAGCAGAATCATCAACATCATCATCCATGGAAACGTCTGTAGCTAGGGTGCCTTCTTGGATTTCAAGTTACTTTGGCTGAACAAACTCTTCTTGCAGCTCTTTTTATTTATTTTTTATTTGTGGACTTACGAGCAAGTTTTTTTTCTGGGGTGTCAGTTGGAATGAAAGATGTTCCCTTCTCTCTCCTAGAAGTTGACTCTGCCCTCTCCTCAGCTTTGGGGTAGCTCCGTATATCTTTCTCACTGTAGCCGACCCTACGGTGTCTCACTGTGGCCCACCTGCGACATGTAAAGACAATTATGTTTACTATCTAACCTACAATACTTAACAAGCTGACAATTCCAGTAATTCTTTAGTACAGGTCGGACGTTTGTTTTAGACGATTGCCCTTGACCTTGAAGCCTGCGACTGAGCCTGTACACAGTCACTCTCTCACCCTAACGCTTCACATTTGTCACCACCGATCTGATGTAATGGAATTCCAGACTTGAGCACGTGGCGACATCGACTTGCAGACAGTACAGTCAACGTCGAAGTATTGTGTGACGCGGAAATACACGTTACGTAGTTACGAACAGAACGTCATTATATTTGACAATGACTGTACTTCATCGGCAGTGTGAGACGGCTTCGTCAATCATCGGACCGCTTGGGGAAGCTGATAACAACACAGGTACTGTAGTAACTCGCCTCCAGGCTTCCATTAAGATTTTTCACTCATCTAAAACAAACGTCCGGCCTGTAATATGTGTATATTTCGACCATTTCATATTCATTAATATACATTGATACACATAAATATAAAAAACAAAGGAAGAAAATTTTACTGTTCTTATCTCAAAAACGACGATGTTCTTTTTTCAAAGAGTAAACAGGATCAAAATGTCTGCTACCAGGAGAGCCAATCTCTAAGAAATATAACAAATTCCTTCCTTCTAAAAATAGATTTAAGATTGTCTCACTGTGGCCCATGTCTCACTGTGGCCCACCTTCCCCTATGTAAAGCAATGTACCGACCACACGCTTATTACATATTTCTGAACAAATTATTTTCTTCTCGGCAACTGGTGACTGAATTTCATTTTGAGTCTGGTGAGGTCATCATCATCATCTTGCACAGTCTTGCCGGATCTGTTCGGAACACAAGCCTCTCCAACGTCTTCTGTCTTCCCACCATCTCTCTGCCTCTACCCTTGTCCAGTCTTGTTTTCTCTTCTTCACGCTTTCTTCCACCCCCTTCAGCCACCTGTCTCTCGGTCTTCCTCTCGGTCTCTTTCCTTCCCACTTCGTCTCGTGTATCCTCCTGGGTATCCTCTTCTCCTCCATTCGTTTTACATGTCCATACCATATAAGTCTAGATTTCTCTATACCATCCCGTAATGGTTCCTCCTTCATTAACTCTCTGGTCCTCTCATTTCTTATTCTATCCATCTTCGTAGCTCCAATACTGCTTCTCAAGAACCTCATCTCACTGGCCTGTATTTTGCTCTTCTCCCTTCCTTTCATAACCCAGGTCTCCGAGGCATACGTCAGGATAGGGACATAGTACGTCCGATATATGATCTTTTTGCTGTTCTGAGGGACATCCTTGCTCCATAACATACTTCTCACACTCCTCCGGAATGCTTCTGCCTGTCTCCCCCGCTCATTAATTTCTCTATCGTTTCTTCCATTATCTTGCATCAGGCTTCCCAGATACTTGAAACTCTCCACTTTCTTCAGCTGTTCACCACCAATAGTTATTCCCGTTGTGGTTTTTTCCTTCTCTCTTGTTGTGATCACCATCTCACTCTTATTTATGCTAAATTTCATCCCATATCCTTGTATTATTCCTTCCCACACATCCAACTGTTCCTGTACCTCCTCCTCCTTGTTTCCCCAAATCATCAAATCATCTGCAAACACCATTGCTTTCATCTTTCCTTCCCCAATTACTTGTGCCACTTGGGTCATTATGTCATCCACCACCACAATGAAAATTAACGGTGACAGTGCACTTCCTTGTTTCAGGCCGTTTCTCTGTTCCAACCAGTCCGATTTCTCTCTTCCCACTTTCACACATCTCACGCTTCCCTTGTGCATCTCCTTTATCCTCCTTTTTTCTACTCCTCTATCCTCCAAGGACTTCCATACTTTGTTTCTGCATAAACTGTCATATGCTTTCTCAATGTCCAGGAAGGCTATCAGTAGATCTGTCCATATTCATAGTGCTTGCATATTCTTCGTTTACTCGCCAAGGTTATGTTTATTCTATGTGTAGTTTCTATGTGTATTCTTTGTAATCTCTATGTGTAATCTTTGTATGCTCCAAGATTAATTTATCCTTGGATTGGCAGCAATTGCCTTCATTGTCATTATTATTGTGTTATGCTGTTATCTAGTCAACATGGCTGAACATTCAAATAATCGGAGCATTAGCTCAATTACATTCTATGGTAATTACAATAATTATTAGAGTGTACATAAGGAAATACAGTCCACTATATCATTCAGTCGTATAATTTCTCCCCTGATACTTCATCTGTGGGCACAATGATGCGCAAGAGCTTACATTTGTTTTGGTCCTCCGGGCCGGATTACATTTGTTTTGGTCCTACACGGTTTATGTTCGCTTCGTCAACTGAAGCTATGTGGTCAAGATAATAAGATTACAAAGGTATTCATTGCAATTTTTTCCCTTTCCCAACATTCCTTTCTGTGTATAGTCCATGTTAATTATGTCTATTGAATGTGATGTTAAGTTATTGACCAAACGCAGAGGTGTTCTCCGAGTATCTCTTACGAGACTTCATAACCAAATTAATGGGTTTGATAATGAGACTCCCATTGAATTAGTAAATGTGAAGAATGAACGTTTGTTAGCTTTATTGCCAGAATTTAATGAAATTCAAACCAAGTTGGAGGATTCTGATGAATCAAATTCTCATGAGCAGGTCTGATACGATTTCGAAGATGAATATGATGAAATTAGGGTTATGCTTCAACAGCTGTCAAATAACCATTACACGTGCCTCGTCCGTATGTAGCGATGGTAGAGATTCTACAAGTGCTGATACAGGTTCGTACAGTTTGCCAAAGATATGGTTGCCCGAATTTTCAGTTGACGTTACACAATTTATGCATTCCATTACCTATTTTATTCATTAATACTGAAGAATCAGACTTTGGGTAATGTTGAAAGATTCCACTACTTGATGTCAGCACTGCGTGGTAATGCTCACCAACTCATTCAGAATATTCCGGTTACTGCAGGTAACTTTGATATTGCTTGGGAAACGGTTTGTAAGCGATACCGTAATTCGAAGATAATTGTAAATACACTTATCAAATTATTGTTATCTACAGATATTGTCCAAAAGGAGCCATCTTCTAGTTTACGCACACTGTTAAGTCAAGTACAGTCTAATTTAAAAGCTGTTGAGTTTTTGAAGTTGGATATTCCATTACATGAAATCATAATTAGTCAAATTATACTTGACAAATTACCTGAGACTACACGTAAACAATGGGAAATGAGTAACAAATCAAAGGAATTGTCTTCGCTTACAGAATTGTTAGATTATCTTGAAAGTCGAGCTCAAACCCTTGAATTAATTGATTTTTCACCTTCTAAGGGCCACATTGACAAGAGTAGCAAATTAGCTCAAGATAGAACTTCTAAGCACGGTGTCAAGCATGAGAAACAATCATATACAAGTAATTCATACCTTGCAATTAACAATAATTGTGAAATCTGCAAGGGGCAACATCCCATCTTCAGATGTGATACATTTTTAGGTTACGATGTCCATCGTAGATACAATCTGGTTAAGCAGCATAAACTTTGCTACAATTGTTGGCATAAATCACACGGAATAAGTTCTTGTCCTTCGAAGTCTACATGCAAAACTTGCAACGGTCGTCACAACTCACTGTTGCATTTTAATTCTGGGAATCATCAAGTCAATGGTAACTCGTCTAAACAGTCTCATCAGGGAGCTATCAGCACATGCTCAAATTCAGAGTCTAACCAGGCACACAATGCTCAAGCTCGTGATAACTCGTCAAGTTATTGCACTCTGAAACACAAACCACAAACTCAAGACCTACTTTCTACAGCATTAGTCAAGGTAAAGGATAGTGCTGGTAGGCTACACTTATCTTGTTGCTTATTAGACAGTGGCATCAAAGCAATTTTGTAACAGAAAATTTGGTTCAAATTTGGGCTTAAGGAAGACCAAAAATCTCACACCCATCGAAGGTATTTCTCAGTTCATATCTGAAGCCAAGTATAGTATGAACATTGAAGTTCAATCTTCCATAAGCAACATACATCACAATGTTGAATGTCTGGTCCTATCCAAGATTACAAGCAATATGCCTAGTCAGCAGGTACCATATGAAGAGTGGGAGCTCCCTAGTGACATTCAATTAGCATATCCGAAGTTTTATGCTTCAGCCAAGATAGACATGCTTCTTGGTGCTGACTTATTCTTCAGAATTCTTCAGAAGGGACACAGGTCGAGACCAGGGATGTTTCCAGTCCTACAAAACACAGATTTTGGTTGGATTGTGTCAGGTTCATATGAATCTACATCAAGAAAGAGAAACAATACTGCATGAACGTTTTTCCTTCGTAATGATGTTCACCTTCATAACCATGTACAACGTTTTTGGGAGATCGAAGAACTTCACGAGCCAGTTAAGTCACAAGAAGAGATGGAATGTGAACAACATTTTTCTGATCATGTATCAAGAGATGGATCTTGAAAATACATAGTCAGACTACCATTTAAGCAGAATCCAAGCATATTAGGCAATTCTTTACAAACAGCAATTAGCAGATTCCAATACCTTGAACGTAGGCTTAACAATGATGCGCAATTGAAGGTAGACTATGACCGGTTTCTCACTGAATACAAGGAAATAGGTCACATGGATATTGTTAATTCTAGCATGTCGACATCAGTAACATACTACATGCCGCACCTCCGGTATTTAAGAAATCCAGCACTACGACAAAAACTAGAGTTGTCTTCGACGCTTCTTGCAAATCAAAGTCAGAAAAGTCACTTAATTACATTTTGATGACGGGTCCTACTATCCAACAAGACATATGTTCGATTGTTGCTAGATTTAGAACTCACGCCATAGGCTTTACAGCTGATATCGAAAAGATGTACAGACAAGTTAAGGTTGATTCCAGAGACAGCAGCCTTCAACGCATCGTTTGGAAAGCTTCTCCTAATGAGCCTATCAAACAGTACCAACTTCAGACGGTCACATATGGCACATCATCAGCTCCATTTTTAGCTATAAGATGTTTAAGGCAATTGGCATATGATGAGGGGCAACAGTATCCACAAGCAGCATCTGTCCTTCTTCGTGATTTTTATGTAAATGACTGCATTTCAGGAGCAAGTAAAGTCGACAATGCATTAATCCTACAACGAGAACTAATCCAATTGTTATCCAAGGGAGGCTTCAACCTCCATAAGTGGTGTTCTAACCACCCAGCATTGTTAGAGGCGGTTCCAAAGGACTGCAGAGAGACGCAGCTTCCTTTTCAGATTGATTCGGGTGAAAATATTAAGATTTTAGGTCTACTTTGGCATCCAGCGACAGACAGATTACAGGTCTCCACTGGTGTTCAGAAAGAACAAGGAATAGGATCTCCAGTTACCAAACGCAAGGTGTTATCGATTGTATCGTCAATTTATGACCCTATTGGATTAATCAGTCCTATTGTTATCGCATTCAAGATGTTTCTGCAGCAATTATGGCAAGAGAATATAGGATGGGATGATGAACTTCCAACAGAATTTCTTACAAGATGGCATACTCTGCACTCTAAAATACCCTTGATTGACAATATCTGTATCAACAGATTTGTGCTTCAAGAAAATTGTACTCAGGTGCAGCTGCATGGCTTTGCTGATGCATTCTTAAAGGGCTACGGTGCATGTTTGATCCTACGCTCATCAACAGATGAAGGTCACGTAACCACGCGTTTCCTGTGCTCCAAGTCCAGAGTAGCTCCTATCAAACAAATTACGCTACCCAGATTAGAGCTATGTGCAGCAGTATTATTATCACAATTGGTTTGAAAGATGTGTCAGGTTCTCAATATCGAATTCCACAGTATTCATCTGTGGACAGATTCAAAGATCGTTCTTGCATGGTTAGCAGGATCGCCTTCGAAATGGAAAACTTTTGTTACGCACAGTATGGCCGAAGAGCAAGGCAATACTTCAGTCAAAGATTGGAAGCACATTGCATCTGCAGATAATCCTGCTGATCTAATTTCTCGTGGGACTGATCCTACAAACCTTGTAAATAATTATCTTTGGTGGATTGTTCCTTGGTGGTTACAGTGTTCAGAACAGAACTGGCCCACTTCCAGTGAACAATATGTATCGGAGATTGCTGAGCAACGCAAGATAGTGCTTAGTTGTTCAATTCACTCCAATCCTTCAGAATTATTCACCAGATTCTCATAACACCTCAAGCTACAAGGGGTGTTGGCATACTGTTTAAGATTTATACACAATATTAAATTCAGCAAACTAACATGACATGTGTCAGACTAGTTCAGTCAATAGCATTCCGCGAGGAAATAGCTGATCTTTTGAAACACAATTCAGTGTCAAGACGTAGCAAACTTCAAAGTTTAGTACCATTTTTAGGCAAGTATCAAATCCTGAAAGTTGGAGGAAGACTAGAGAACTCCAACCAAGACTACGACTTCAAACATCACATGATTTTGCCCGCTAAACATCAGTTTACTGATTTAATAATCAAGAGGGAACACGAAAGACTCCTACATTCAGGTAATTAGTTGACTTAAGCATCCGTCAGACAATGCTACTGGATCATCAATGGAAAGTCGGTGGTTCGAAGAGTTATTTACACTTGTGCAAAATGCTTCAGGTTCAAAGCCAAAACCACACAGCAATTAATGGGACAGTTGCCTTCAGTTCGTATGTCTCGAGCAAGACCATTCCGCAACACCGGCACAGACTTCACGGGTCCTTTCTACTTGAAGATTGTCAATCCACGTAGCAAGACCATTGTCAAGGGTTACATATGCATTTTCATATGTATGTGCACCAAGGCCATTCATTTAGAAATAGTTTCCGACCTAAACACTCTCAAGCTTTACTCGCAGCACTCAGGAGATTCATTGCAAGAAGAGGATTATGCAGTAACATGTACTCCGACAATGGTACAAATTTCCAAGGTGCTAGTAGAGAGCTCAAGGAGCTCAAGAAATTGTTCACTCAAGAACGGACTAGGGAGGAGATCAGTAACTTCGCCAGTAGTTGTGGAGTTAAGTGGCATTTTATACCTCCTCATGCCCCTAATTTTGGAGGGCTTTGGGAAGCCGGAGTAAAATCCCTCAAACATCATCTAAGAAGAGTTCTCGGGACGCTTCATGTCACATATGAAGAATTGGCTACATTAATTGCACAAATTGAGGCTTGTTTAAACTCACGTCCCCTTCTAACCCTGTCAAACGATCCTTCAGATGCATCTACCTTGACACCAGGGCACTTCCTTATAGGCGAACCCATCACTACTCTTCCGAAACCTGATTTCACATTATGTAAACTGCCTTTGTTAACTAGATATAAGGTTCTTCAACAAAGACTCCAAACCTTTTGGAAGAGATGGTCAACAGATTACCTTACTCATCTGCAGCAGCGCAGCAAATGGACGACCTCCTCCTGCAACGTATCACCAGGCACTGTGGTACTGATACGGGAAGACAATGTTCCCCCACTCCAGTGGCCCCTTGGTGTCATCACTGAAGTGCATGGTGGTAAAGACAATGTGGTAAGAGTGGTTTCAGTGAAGTGCAACAGTGGTATTTTTAAACGACCAGTTTCCAAGGTAGCTCCGCTACCAATTGAGCAGACACATAATTTTGACTGTTAACATGTCAGTGTTTGTAAGTTAGTGAATATTTTAGTGTTTCATGTCTTTGTCATTGGAACATTTCAGTGTTTCCATTTCAGATTATTGAAATCCATGTATTTCAAGGTGGGGAGTATGTATATTCTTCGTTTACTCGCCAAGGTTATGTTTATTCTTTGTGTAGTTTCTATGTGTATTCTTTGTAATCTCTATGTGTAATCTTTGCATGCTCCAAGATTCATTCATCCTTGGATTGGCAGCAATTGCCTTCATTGTCATTATTATTGTGTTATGCTGTTATCTAGTCAACATGGCTGAACATTCAAATAATCGGAGCATTAGCTCAATTACATTCTATGGTAATTACAATAATTATTAGAGTGTACATAAGGAAATACAGTCCACTATATCATTCAGTCGTATAATTTCTCCCCTGATGCTTCATCTGTGGGCACAATGATGCGCAAGAGCATACAGTGCTGTTCTTGTAACTGCCTAAATCTAATCCACTGTGGACCTTCCTATTCTGAAGCCATGTTGTTCTTCCCTCATCCCTCTTTCTATCCTTGTCCTAATTCTCCTTTCCAAAATTTTCTCAAACATCTTTGCACAATGACTCATCAGTGTTATTCCCCGATAGTTTCTGCATTCTGTTCTACTACCTTTCTTGAAGATCGGGACAATTATTCCCTTTTTGCAGTCCTCTGGGGTCTTCCTTTCCTTCCATGCTGTCTTCATCACTCGGTACAACCATTGGATCCCCACCTCTCCTGCTGCTCTCATCATCTCCACACACAACTCATCCACACCTGGTGCCTTCCCTCCTTTCATCTTCCTCACTGCATCTTCCACTCCTTTCCATGTTAAGTCCTTTTCTGTTTGAAGTCCATCTTCTTCTTCCCCGATTTCTTCTTCCTCCTCGCCGTGGTTTCCATTTGGGATCAGAAGTTCTTCAAAATATTCTTTCCACATTTTCTTCAGTTCTTCCCTAATTTCTATCTCTTGTCCCCTTTTGTTCACCATTCTAATATAATCCGTAGGATCCTTCCACCTCTTATTTTTTATTATCCCATACAGGACCGTTTTTGTACCTTCACTATCCTCCTTCATCATCTTTGTCCACTCTTCCATCCACTTTCTTCTCTGGTGAGGTACTCTTTTCAAATTACTAGTTTGTGAGCATAAAGCTTTGAGTCTCATAAAATCTTCTGTTTCTAGCACTTTATTGCACAGAATTATGTGTTTGGCATCTAAAATTGCCTGTCCTTCAACAAGAGCCCGCCTAGAATTGCCAACAACATTAAACACATAATTATATGAAGTCTATCACCCTTGCGTCCACCAATTTATCGTGACCGACCTGCCACCTACATTCGTTTGAGTTCGCGAATACTTCTGAGCTCAATTGGTGCAGTAACCCTGAGGTAGGAAGGGACATTCGGAAACTACAAGAGCAATTCATCTTCTGTTAATTTAGGAGTCTCAGAACCAGTTTTGTAACTGTGCCATATGGTTGTATCCAATCTTTAAAATAGATTACGTCCTTTTCATCAAATTAGTGGGCACAAACCCGTAATGTTGGTGTTGTGTATTTACCTGAGATAACACGAACATTCTAGTCACTATGCCCAGAACATTCCAATCTGGAACCTTCCATATACTATGTATATATGCACCCGCAGACTGTAGACGACAGTTCCGCGCTAGTTTCGATCTGGACTGTTCAAGTTAAACCACCATGTGTATCGTTGTGTATCAACTAGTGTTAAATAAACCGTTGTTTTATATTAACGAGTATGTGATATTTATCTCGTGTCTCCCACGACATAACAGTGGTGTCAGAAGTGGGATAAGATAAGTAACGTTGTCAAACCGAGTGACTTTCTAACCTCAACGCAAGTGTTGCACCGAACGACGTTCATCGCAGTGCGTGTTGGAAATACTAAACCGTGTGAACTTTCTAACCTCAACGCAAGTGTGTGCACCGAACTAAGTTCATCGCAATTGCGTCTGATAAATACTATTCTCCACTCATCTTCACCGTGCCGGACTTAACCTCTGAGCAACTCCAACAATTCTCAGCAATGATCGCTGACGCCATCCGACAGACAATAGGGTCAACAACGTCATCAGAGCCTCGACCGCCAAAGTTCACAATGCAACCGTATCGTGCTAACGACAGGACGACTGTAGCCGACTATTTTACTCGCTTTACCTGGGCGCTCAACCTGAACAAGGTACCCGCGGATCAGCATGCACACTTCGCACGTGTTTGCATGGGTTCTGAACTCAATGATGCCCTGAAGATCCTGGAGAGTCCTAATGATCCGGAAACTCTGTCATACAACGAGATTCAATCTAAGCTGAAAGGCCACTTCGACGCCACACGCAATAAGTTTGCTGAGAGCATCAAGTTTCGGAGTGTAATGCAGAAGCAAGGAGAAACCATCGCTACCTTTCCCTTAAGACTGCGGCAGGCTGCAACGTTTTGTGAGTATGGCCCATTTCTTGATCTCATGTTAATTGAACAAATGCTCGCCGGTTTTGAATCACGAGAGATGTGCGACGAGATTATCGCAAAGAAACCAGAGAACTTCACAGCGGCATATGAAATCGCGCACGCACTCGAAGCTACTCGCATCACCACCGACGAGGTCAAAACAGCTGCCGCTAAGTCTGAATCAACCAATCGTATTGGATACGAGAAGCCTCTGTCCAGGAAGCACAGCAACCAGACAGCACCAAGGGCCACACCAGGCAAACCGAAGTGCATCCCAGGACAACCAATCAACATGTGCAGGGTGCGGTAAAGCTCATCCTCGCAGTCAGTGCAGGTTCCTGAACGCCGAGTGCCTGAAGTGTGGCAAGAAAGGTCACATCAGAAAAGTTTGCCGATAGAAATCGAGGAAACATCGAACAACAAATCACGTGACCGAAGAAGAGTTTCCAGCAGAGAACCTGGATGTCGTGGAGTACTTGAGCAAAATCGAGGTCATCGGATCGGTCAACGCAGCACCTAAGCCACTGGTTGATGTCAGCATAGAGGGAACCGCCGTCAAAATGGATCTCGACACCGGCGCCCCCTGCTCAACCATGAGCAAATCAAAGCTAAGTATGCTCAAATCAGGTTTTGTGTTGCAGAAAAAACATAATAACTTCGTCAGTTAGACTGGCCATCCGATCAAATGCATTGGCAAAACGGCAGTGTGTTTCTCCATCGGAACCACAATCAGGAACCTGAATCTCTACGTGGTTGACGATGAAGTTCGAATCGCTCTTTGGCCGTGAGTGGATTTCGGAGTTTGTACGGGAGATCGACTTTGGTCACCTCTTCAGAAAATCCGACCCAATCCACAAGCTCTCAGACAAGCAGGCTCTGACCTTGGAATAACAGAAGCAGCTCGACAACACTCTATCTCGCTACCAGGATGTGTTAAGCGACACCCCCGGGAAGGTCTCAGGTCGCCCAGCAAAGATGCACCTGAAGGCTGGAGCCACACCTGTCTTCGCCCGAGCTCGAGATGTACAAGTTGCCCTCCGCGATGCCTACGCCAAGGAAATCGACAAGAAAATTGCATCTGGCTTCTACAAAAGAGTGGACTACTCTGAGTGGGCATCGACAACGCACGTCGTCACCAAGAAGAACGGCAAACTGAGGATCACAGGCAACTACAAGCGTACTCTCAACCCACGGATCATCATCGATGAACATCCGATTCCCAAGGTGGAACATCTGTTCAACCGAATGCGCGGCGCCACTCTCTTCTGCCACCTGGACATCACCGACGCATACACTCATCTCGAGGTCGACGATGAGTTCAGCCATGCTCTCACGCAGTGGCGGATCCAGGCCTTGCGGGGCCCTGGGCGATATTTTAAGGTGGGGCCCACAACAATAGGACAACTATCTATCGTATAGCTTTTAGTGCCGGGAGTGTCCGAGGACATGTTCGGCTCACCTGAGTCTGTAGGAAATAAAAAAAAAAAATCAAATGGAAAATAGTTCGGTAATATTAATAAAATAAACAAAAGTTACAATATTTTGAATACACTACAGTACATTCTTTTAATAATATGAAAGAAACCCTTAAGTCCCCTTGAAGAAGATTATGTAAACTATAAAATATTAAAATATTACTTTGCGACTTTTTTCCCCGCTGAAGTCCTCTATTATTTCACTGAAATCTAAACTTGCTAAAAGGTCACGGGAAGTCATAACTGCACTGAAGAAAGGAATATGAATCATAAATTAGTTCGAAAAGTGTAATTAATTAATTAAATTTTAAAAAATCCATGGCGCGGGGGTAACCAGACCGCGGGGCCCTTGCCGGTCGCCGTCCTCGCCCTACCCTAGATCCGCCCCTGCTCTCACCTCTCACGCTTAACACGCCAACTCACGGTCTGATACGCCCAACACGAGCAGTATATGGAGCAGCTAACATCCCCGCTATCTGGCAGCGGCGAATGGACACAGTCCTGCAAGGCCTCCCAAACGTCGTAAGTTTTCTACATGACAGTATAGTTTTTGCTGATAGCTTTGAAAATCTGATGCAGGATGCAGGCCCTCAGCACCACTCTGGAACGGTTTCGGCAACACAACCTCAAGCTCAACCGAGCCAAATGAGTTTTCGCTCAAACATCCCTGGAAGCCCTTAGCCACAAAATCGATGCATCAGGCATCCACAAGTCTGATGCACCGAAACCGACTGCACCAGAAGAACTCCAACTGTTACTCGGTAAATGAACCTACTACAGTTCGTTCATCCCCGATTTGTCCACCAGACACAGACCACTTAGGGACATGCTGTTCAAGGACCCCCTTATCTGGACACTAGAAGATGACAGAGCATACAAAGCCATCAAGAACGCCATAACCTCGCCCCAGGTACTCGTGCAGTATGACTCAGCGTTACCACTCCTGTTGGCCACGGACGCCAGCAAGACCGGCCTGGGCGCAGTACTGTCACACAGGCTCAGCAACGGGCAAGAACGTCCAATCGCTTATGCCAGTCGAACGATGTCAGCAACGGAGAAAAGGTACCCTCATCTCGCACGAGACTCAACTTGACCAGGCCACATCGAAGCCACCACGCAACCAAGCAAGTCACCGCGCAACCGACGAGGCGACCGTACAACCGACGAGGTCACCGCGCAACCGACCAGGTCACCGCGCAACCGACCAAGTCACCGCGCAACCAACCAGGCCACCGCGCAACCGAGCCTGAGACGAGTTCGCTTTACCGAGACTCCAGCAACAGTCCAAACACCACCAGCCACACCAGCTACACCTGTAAACAGGACACCACCTATTTCCCAGACCACTTTTATTCGACAGAATCGAGTGTTAGACTGTGGTAAGAGCATAAAGAGTTCTCATAATTTAGGGTCTGGGTACTCGGGACTCGCATATCTTTTACTGCCCGATAGGTTTCTTATAACATTCCAGATTTGGGTAAGTGGTGTCAAGTGATGAATGTTGGTGACAGACTTTCCAGGCGTTGCGACGTTTTTCATTAAATGTACGTTGTAACTTCGCGACAAATTTTTTGTATTAAAAATAAGTACACGGCATATTATATGTACGAAGGAGGTGAAGTAACACTTTTCTTCTTTTCACTAACCGAACACATTTGGCATCCCACCATGGTATGTGATACAATTTCTGCCTATTGTGTGCTGGGCAAGGAATAAGGGGATGGTATGTATCGTAATATTGATTAATAACCTTGATTAAATGCACGTAAGAGGTTCGTACTGGCGGCGCAGCTTGACAAAAATATTGTTGTATATAATCGGAAAACATTAGTAAATCTTTTTTTTTAAATTGCGTGGATATCGAGGGGGATTAAAGGGTGGAGTTTTCGGAGGCGGGGAAGTACTATTAATTATTATTGAGCGATGGTCATTTAAATATAGATCGGAAATCGTGTGCCAAAAATCTTATGAGCGATATTAAGGGAAACAAAAGTTAAATCTACAGCGCCAGGAGCTTGGGAGGGTGCTCAAATACGGGTGGGAGAGCCATCGTTTAGGAGATGAAACTGGGCTTCTTGGGATGCTGTCCAGGTATGACGATATTTTTGTGTTATTCGGGTACTACCCCATTCCACGTGGTGGGCGATGTAATCCCCGCCAAGAATATGGGAAGGAACTGACTGACTATAGTCAAAAAAGAAGTGTCATTGACGTAAGTTGCCCTTTATATCTGGAGGAATGTAGACATTGGAGATATATAAAGGGCCAATTTTATGGCGGGGGAGAGTAAAGAGGAAGGGGATTAATGTTAGCACACCACCGTATTGCGGTACGTCTTGTGTACTGTGGTACTGTGCCCAACTCTAGGAATGGGTATTCCAAGATTCAGACACCTAGATATCAAGGGAAAGGCTGTAGCCGCTTTTGAAAGTTGAGATATTTGAATATCGCGCTACATTGCTTCTCGAAGCATTTGGAAATAATTTACCGATAGTTGGATGTCAAGTGACGTAGCGAGTAATAGCAGAGGTGGAGGCTATTTATTGATTAAATAGTTAACCATGGAGTAGAGACTTGAGACTGGGATCAGATTACTGGCACGGCCAAATGAAAGAGAATGCAATTAGTATCAAGTAAATCGGACCAGGGATTCAAGAGATATGAGGATTTCTAGATATCAGGTGATGACGCGTGACCCTGACAGTTTTGAATAAAAGCCAGCTGGCCGAAGCATGGTCAGCTCATTCTAACACAAGCACTTGGCGAGCAAGTTGCATCTACGCTGAGCCAAGGCACATGGTTGCCGGATCTACGCAGAAGTTCTTTTCAAAGTCGTGATAGTCACGAAAAGTGCTGCGTTGGAACTTAGTAAGTTTCTGGCGAGGAGAATCACTGAGGTGATTGATTTTTCTACAGACATTGGTGGAAATATTTATATTTCTACAAGGACATATGCTAGACTTTGTCTAGAATTTAATACTTTGACCCAGTCCAGTAGTAACATAATACTTGGATGATTAAATCCATTTCAAGTCAGTTTTCATATTTGTAACTAGTTAACCACTTCGATCTGTCAGTACACTGAAGACTAGTCTATAACGGTAGTGTTCATTAGTCTACGCAAGGGAAACTACAAGTTGCCTAGCGCATGGTAGATGGTGATATTAATAAACCATGCCCAGGGAACGATCTTCAGAACAGCCGTTAATTGCTTAGACTGTCAGTGTTTTTCTTGTACTGATAAGATTACCGTGAGTTATGTTACAACTGACATATCTAAGAAGAGATCACTTAGATCTGACCCTATTTAAACAAACTGTTATGGCTTTGATAGAAGCCCATATTAAAATGGAACCACAGTTTATTCAAACGTCAAAAGATACTACCACTATGTCTGACTAGACGAATTGTGGGTATATGATGGCGGCCGATACAAGGATTATACGTGCTTGTCCGATAGGGCATGTCTATGGATAAATCTGGTACAGACCAGGTTTACTACACTTCAAGACCATCAAGAAATGTAAGCCACATTTGAATTATATTATGCCTAGCTAATTGGAACAAACTATTTTTCTGCAGATGACCAACACATTTTTTTTCTTCGTATTTACAGCTTGCAATGATTTACGCAAGACTTATTAGAGTTATTCTGAGCATTTTCAGCACTCAGGACAGTTTAGGATCGATGACCGAGCATAACGAAGTTTATTTGAATATTTCATATTTTAAGGAAACCACGGAAAACAACCGATGTAACTGTAAAAGTTAAATTTATTTTTGTTGAGGAATGGATATTTTTTCCATATTCGAAGGTTCGAACATGTGGATTCTCACATAATGAGATGATAATTAAACACATTTAAAATGATATAATTAATAATAATAATAATAAAAATCCACTAATAATAATAATAATAATTTTCATAATTTTTCTAAATAATTCTTGGATATTATATTTTATAATAATCATATGTATTGAGAGAGAGCCTATGAAGTAGTTTAATCATTTCTAGTTTGGAACAGGAGATTTTCCGAAGGAGAGTGGTTAGCGCAAGCCCGCATTCAACCAACATTTCAGTTCTGGTTGAACAGTTGATATTTGCAATGAGCAAAGTACATTTTTCAGATAACACGGAGAGGCATGAAACGGGAAGCAAATGATATTTGTATCAAATAGGATATTTTTGTATTTATATAAAATCATGACGTAAATACACTCGAAAGTGAAATAAAGATTTTCATATGTATGGTAAATTCACGGGTTGAACTGAATGGTAAAATAAAATAAACTTGTAAGTTTATTAATCTTCCAGTGTTGATAACAAGCAGAGGCTTGATTTATTGTATAAATTTTGGGAAGATAATTTATGTGTGGAGTAGTTGAAATGCCATTCCCAGGTGCACATGTTTAAGTCGCAGGAATGAGGAGGTTGTTTCGAGCATCAATCAAATAGCAGGTTCGATGGCTCAGGTTTATAGTAGGAGTATTGGAGCCACACATTTCGTCGTATGAATGACCCGAAGGTTATTTCTTTGAAACCATCAGTTCTTATTTCAACCTTGTTTACGAATTCCTTTTAGACTTTGATTTTGCTAGAACCCGGATTTGTCATGATAGTAGTTTATTCTTCTTCAGAGGAAGACCTTTGCCGTTGTTGTGGTTGTAATATTGTGTTCTTACACAAATAATAGAATGGGCCACTGCCAATTAAAAATAATTCTTTAACCACGAATAATTTGAAGGATATTTTCAAATCCTAGTGCCATGAACTAAATGAATTCATTATAAAACTACAATTCTAATTTCCGCATTCTGTCGAAGAATTGCAAGTTGTGAAAGTTGCTAAAAATGGCCATGAATATAAATATTTTTTATGATAATGATTCCAAGTGGAAAATTGAATAGTTGAATGGTTCAACCATTTATTGATCAAGTTGATGATTCAGAAATCATGTATTTTGTTAGGAACTTGAAGTTCATAATCGAGTCACTTCTCGAATGTTAAATGTCAGAAGAACAATTAATTGTTGTTGTGCTTCGCACAGTTCTTCGATGCTATGCTCAAGGTCAAATACTTTTCAGATGTTATTAATATATGTAAATAATTTGTATTGCTTCGATGATGATAATATTTTTCGACGATGTATTTTTGAAACTGGAAAAATAAGTGAAAGTTTAGAATTCTATGAACATTTATTCTACGAGTGTTAATATCATGTAAATATTCAAACAGTGATCTACGATATTTCCAGTAGAGACAATTAACTTTGAACTGGAATTAAATATTAATAATTTTGGAACACAGTCCACAGGACTATTAATCGGACTTAGTGTTTCCAAAAAGATTGTCAAATGTGTTTGGAAAATTTCTGTATATTGTGTAAATAGGAGTGTGGGTCGCCACACGTGAGTGATGCTACTTTGAGCATTCTTGCAGTCAATTTTAACTTCAAAATAAACTGAGATAATTTTACAGGATGCGTTACTCCCAATTAAATCTCCTTCTATCCTTATTGTTGCATTGAGCCAAAAATCAGCAAAGCATTTTTTTAATTTGATGTCGTTTTTGCGATTTGCTTTAACCCATCTGGCGCTCCGGGATATTTTGACTCTCGTGCTGACTGATTATTGGTAAAATGCATATGTGGTCGTGCGAACTCCGGTCTAAACGGGCACAGTACTGTATCCGTATTACCTACCAATACCTGTTGAATCCCTGGATAACAGCTGGATCGTAGAACCTGAAAATCTCCGGCTAAAAAAAAAACAAGTTCTACCAACAGACACAGGGATAATAGGGCCACTCGAATACCTAACAGGATGTATTAAGACTGACCAAGGCTCAGAGAAAGAAAAGACTAGCTCAAAACACAACAATTCTTCAAAAGGAAGAAAGAATCTCAAAGGTGTGGTAAACCCTAAAATACCTAGCGATGGCCCCCTTAATACACCCTTCCATCACCTCTATAAAGCATCACGCAATAATTAAAACCAAATAATAAATTAGTTTATTGCAAGAATAAACATGACAAGAAATATAAATTTTGTCGATACCACGACCAATCAAAATTATCATTAATTATACTGGATTGTCTT
Organism: Meconema thalassinum; assembly: GCA_946902985.2. Classification (NCBI taxonomy): domain Eukaryota; kingdom Metazoa; phylum Arthropoda; class Insecta; order Orthoptera; family Tettigoniidae; genus Meconema; species Meconema thalassinum. The sequence continues at coordinate 187,412,651 of OX336388.2, read as the reverse complement.
TCAGCTATGGAATATGGGAAAGGCTTCCAAAATGAATTACCCATTATCTCAACTAACTTTTAGTTCTTTCAAAAATAAGGTATAATGATAATAATAATTTTCGATCCCATAGGATAAGCACACACACAAAAAAATATATGAATTGAATAAATTGGATTCGTTTCGGTTCATTAACTTAATGAACATCTTACACAAAAATATCCTGATTATAACCAATAATCTTACACGACATTTTCAATAGCATTATATGGTCTTGTTATTTAACGATGAAATTAATATGGCATATTTACAGAATATACAAATTTATACAAAATTCTAGAATAATTTCGATTTTTCTCCTCCCACTGACTTAATGTCACGACATACACTTCAACTTAAAATTGTTTAATTGTTTCATTTCTAATTTCAGGGTATTTCTGCCGAACAGTTAAGTTAAGCAAAAATTAATCATAGATTCAGCATTAAATAGTTATCGGTGATCCTTGTTAAACATACATGCTATGGCAAAGTCGTTATAATTTTACTGGAAATATTGAACTGGATATCCACTCAAGAGTTTTAATAATAATGCTCAGAAAAATACTAATCTTCACACAGGCATTACTTCACGATAATAACAGCGATAAAATCACCTATGACAAAATATTAACCATACTAGGTTAAGTACAACGCCTCTCTGGGTTGAAACCTCATTAAATCTATTCTTGATTGGCACACGTTGCTCAATCTTCAACAAGAAAATTTGCTTCGCAAAGCACTGTATCAAAATACTTAAACACAAGAGCATTATTCCTAATGCATGCCTCTTAAATTCTAACATGCACCTATAATTGGAGCCTTACTGTTTTAAATCCACAATTATGAAAATCAGCTGTTTGTAATAAAAGCCTGAACTCGTGCTCAGAAAAATAATTTGATTCTGTAACAGGTTATTAATAAAGCCTAGTGGATTCCAGAAATACTCCACCTATTTTAGAAAACTTGCCTTACATTGATGTATTACAATATTCATAGTTCTTAAACGTATGACTTATAGTAAGTCATCCCTGGGATTATCCTCGCAAATTTGGATGTCGTTCAAATACCCTCTTAATAGAGAAAAACTATTGCACCAGAGGCAATGATATCAATTTAATCCAGTGTTAACTTCATAAGAGAAGAAAAGTATAACATTCACAACCACTCAAAACTGAGGTTGTAAAAACGATTTAAAAATCCAATCTCGAAATAAAATCTTCCCTTGAACTTCCCGAACGCGAAAATGACGGTGGATTAATCCTACAGCATGGATCTAGGTTAACTACAGAGGCTAAGCGACTAATGACCCATTAGTCAATCCACTCCGAAAATAACGCTCAGGAAATACAAGTTAAATCTGATAATAAACTGAAGAAAAATAGTCTAAAGACTCGAAGTAACAATCAGAATAACAGGATCCGAAAACTTCCTAATATCGTTATAATAATAAGGAAAGAAAAATTCTCCTCAAAGAATTTGATAATCCAAGCGAAAGTGCTTCAAGAACAATGCACTAGAATATGTAAAATTCAGTCAGAGTTCTCAACGCCGCTTTAAAAAAATTGCGTTACTAAAATATTCTTACACAACAATCTGGAGATCTTCCTCCTACAGTGACTTCTCGACAAATAAGAATGAGCATATCAGTTTAAATACTGTAAAATACTACTGACATTTTAAATTTATCAATCAAAATACACAAAGGATGCACTCATTTTTATGAGTCAAAATCCCGGCATCATAGAAGGTCAGCTTCGAAATAGGCATCGAACCTGCACTTTCTATTCAACCATTTAATCTACAAAAATCAAAATATGGCAATTTGTGATTGTTCAAATGTCCACGCTACACTACAGTAACACGTTGAAGTGATCTGTACCTTTGGCGAATCTGGATGTGGAAAAAAAGGATATCGTTGGCCATACTATGCTCCAGACCAACACAAAACATGCCGGACTCCAACTGGGTCTCCAGAGAACAAACCATAGTCCTCCTAGGCTCGAACAACTCCAGACCGGTCGAAATGCCCCAATATATCCGGGCGACATCTTTCCACACGCATTAGAATACCGATGGCTGAACCGCAAACAGTTTATCAACTCGTCACGAAGCGAGAGTGAATTCGAACAGCTGCTAAATAGTTCCAATATAAAGATGCGAATGTGACCAAGTTCACACCAGTTCACGCGGTCCATTGCATTACGAAACTCGCTTGTACACTTCATAGTAAATGAACATTGTTGCAAACTGTTCCCGCTACCACTCTGCTAATGCAGTGTTCCTATTGTACTCTAGCCTACCATCGTAATTGATATAGGCTTCATTGTATTCCTTCCCTCTGACACCTTGCTTAAGAATGTGCTTTTTTAAAAGAAGTATTGCAACTGTGAAAAGTTTTGATCAACTCTAGGCTGCATTTCCATGAAGTTTTACAAGCAGAGTGTTACGACATAATACGCCCGAGCTGGCGGCCGGGATTATGAATGTATTCTTCCGCATAGTCCGTTAGTGGCGGTGGACATACAGTCGCAAAGATAAACACATTACATGTTTAAAACCATGTCTGATCCCCATTAAGCAAGTCTCTACTCCACGTAGAATGCCGAACGAACTCACTTATATCCATTGGCACACTCACACGTTTTGAAAATCCCGTTAACTGGCGATTTCACTTTCACTATTGCCAGGATTATTACTGCACGCTGTCAGTTTCACAAGTCCCTGCTCTCCACACGAGGTCGCTTGAGGGAGGCATCCACTACCCCCACTCCTCTATACGCCACGAGTCGATATATATATATATATATCGCAGTCGTAGTATAATCACTAGTGACAACAGATCTTCTTCTGTTTTTCCTACTTGCTTTGTAATAGCTTTCTGCCATGGAAATATGCATACAGACATAAATAACTGCTTACATATAGCGCTAAATATACTTTAATTCGTATTAATCATTCTCAGGTGAATCGATCGATATAATGTTAGACAATGTCAATATGATTATTATCGATGACCTTCGGGCTTCTCGTCGGAAATACGAGCTCTACCGATCCATTCTTGATAGCAGGACTTTTGCTTGCTGTAGACCAGCTGTTATGATAGACTTCAGTGGCTAGCTAGAAAGTTACAGGGCGTTCCAAAATATTGTATCCATATCTGTACTTAAGACCTTTAGGAATAATGGTGCAGTACATGAAATGTTAATGTATGTTTTAACCAAGTTTCATGCAAAAGGATTACTGGTATTCTTGTATTAAAATAATTAATTCGTGACGCTCATTTTGAATACTATGAGTATTCCACTGGAGGATTTTTATGATTAAGGAGTGGAATTGGCAACCGGGGGTCTCAAGAGGTGTGTTGAGGCGAGGTAAGGTGTGGAAAGGAAGATGGGCTATTTTATCGTATATATTTTTTAAGAGATGGGCCCATTGGGCTTTTGTTTCCAACAGTTCCATGAGATGTAAAACATCTCGAGTTATTTCCGGGAACACACCCGATTTGGGTGACACTTAAGTGGGAGATGGGGAAATAGATGATGTCGTGGACGTTGAAGGACTGGGATTAATAGATACTGGACAATGAGTATTGTCTCCATGGACAATAGAGAGGTGGGCCTTACGGTCATACCCCATAGGTGCATTAACATGGGGGGTTACAATAGACGTGAATTTTCGTTTTTTGGGGATAGTAGGTTGTAAGGGGGTAATATTTTGTGAAAGTGGTGGAAATTGTTGGGGGACGGATAAAGGTTGAAAGGGGTTACCAGAGTTGTTCACAATTTCTTATATGTCTTATTTTCTGTACACATTCGAGTTTTTATTTCTACCTGTTTTTGGTGGCAAGAACAATTGGGTGATCCACCAATGAGATTTTCATCACAGGACACAAGAACTTGGGTGCATGTGTTGGTTTCATGGCCTTGAGCACAACGACCGCGACGAGGAGCTCTGGCTCGGCAATTTTGGCCGGTAAGGCCATACCTCTGACATCTGTTACATAGTATGGGTCGAAATATAAAGACTTGGACTTCGAGTATTACGTGGAATATTGATACAAATTGAGGTAAGGCCTGCGATTCGAAAACGATTTTTACAGTCCCTGCTGGGAGCATTTCGACATTTTCCATCAATTGCCTTCTGGCGATTCATTCTTTGAATTTAAGGATTGGACAGGGGGACTCTATGTAATTCATGAGATCGTCGGGCGATAAGGATAAATCGACACCTCGTATTAATCCAATCCGCTGAATATTTGTTCCTCAAAACAATTCTGCTTTAATGTTTACGCAGCGACGTAACTACAGCCGTTCCCTGATTCTGTATCAACAAGGTTCCATTCCCATTACTCACCAAACTAAATATTTCGGACTCCTTCTTGATGATAAGTTGACTTGGGCACCTCAACTTTCACACTTAACGTCACATGTAACAAAAAAAAACATTTACTTCGTTCGTTAACTTGCCGAAATTGGGGAGCCGATCCTCAAACATTACTACTTTTATATCGAAATATAATACGATCCATGCTTTATTATGGTTGCCATCATTATGACATTATGCCAAAGTCCCGCCTTTACGTCTTAGATAGATTACAATACGCCGCTGTGAGAATAATACTGGGTGCTCCCTATTCCACCCCCACCCAGGCTCTATTATTTGAAGTCGCCGAACAACCTCTCTCGCTCAAAAGGAAGTATTTTTCCCATAGATATCTTCTACGCAAAATGGCTCTTCACTCGTCTCCCATTCTTCCAAAGCTCCAATTACTTTATGAGTATCATCAACAAAACTTACTCAAACGGTATTCCCCACCTTCCCATCTCCAGTCTTACATTGGACTTATAAGTATACGCCCTCATATTCTACAAACACGCAAAGCTATCTGTTAAAATTTATCCCCACCACTGCTCATGTTTAAACCTGATGTTATTCATCACTCACCCTACATTTCACGTGATTGTTCACTCCTTCATCCACCCTCCGCACGACGATACCGTACATATATAACCTTGAAGTACATTATCAACAATGCATAACTATTTACACCGACGGGTCAAAATGAGCATCCCCTTCAGGAGTAGGTGCTGCCTTCTATATCCCCGCCACACAGCATCGTGCTGCATTTACCTTACCGAACACTTTTTACAGGGGCGTATATAAGGGGGGGTGCTGAGGGGGCTCCACCCCCCCCCCCTGGAAAAAGCCAACTTGGGTACAAAATACAATGTATTTCACAGTACTTTTAAGAAATGCTTATCAAATTGTAAAATTTGCTGAATAAATTAACAAGTAATCCATTTAGATACTTGCCCATTCATACACCACAAGCTATAATAGATCATTCATTAAGTACTCACAATTTTCCAGGATAGTCACCCCCCCCCCCCCCACTCGAAAAAAATTGTATATACGCCCCTGCTTTTTTATCCATTATTTCCTCACAAGCGTTTGCAATTCGGCAAGCCCTCATATATAGCAAACGGAATAGCATCACTTGGTCCCTAATTTTATCCGATTCGCAGAGTGTCCTACAGGCCCTACAAAATATTTCCCATACGGATAATTGGTTTATTCTTAATATCCTAAGTCTGACGTATGAAATGTCGTATTTTGGATACAAGATTGTCTTTTTATGGATCCCCGGTCATACGAATATTTCGGGGAACGAATGTGTAGATAAAGCCACCAAAAATGCTGCGAGTGGTAATGGCACGACACCGACCAGCATCGCTAATCACGCCTCCGATTTTATTCCTATTCTTAAAGGTCAACTGGTTGCCAAAAGGTCACGACAATGGCAGGAATATACCCGCCCCGAGAGAAAGCAAAGTTCTATGATAGTATATAACCTACGATCCCCCGTCTTCCTTGGTTTTACAATGGTATCTACACCCACCGTCATATATTACAAATATACGTTTACGTTTTAACCATGCCCGTACCCCGGTATATATGGCAATGTGTAATGTTCAACCGCCCGAGGTTTGAACATGTAACACGGAACGCAGTACAGGTAATCATCTAGTGTTTCAGTGTCCTCTTTATATAAATCAACGTACTAAACTACTCAATTCATTACGTTATCTCGGTTTTCAATTTCCTCTATCTCTGTGCTCCTTTATTCCCCTACATCCTCCGTTAATAACGCTTTATTACATTACCTTCATGACTGTCAATTAACTTTTTACCCCCCCCCCCCCCTTCCCTTATGTGTGACTATTTCAACACCCGTGAAATTCCTCGTGGTAAATCAAACCTGCTGAAAGTTGTAGAAGTGAGTATTTCCCTTATTGAGTTGCATGTGTAACTAATACCTACTAATGAATTTAACCAACAATTTCTTCACTAATATTTCATTAAAGTATTTCAGAAGCCTAGGATGGGTTGTGTGCCTGACTTTAAGTCTGGACTTTCAGTGCCTAGTAATTTAGTTTTGGTAAATATCTTCATGTGGCCTCTATATTCCAGTACATTATGAACTGTACCTAGTTGGCAAGTGCCTTTAGGTAGATTTCATTAGAAAGCTACCTATTTTTAAATTAAGTGACCAGTGGAGCATTATTGCCAGACTTTCAGCATTAAGCTTGGAGGCCTATTGTGACTATGATGAGTGCATCTGTGGACAAAAAGTGAAGAATTTATTATCAAAGTCAGTCTCTAAGTTCGTAAGGACAGTCTTAATTATTTTTTCTGAGCGCGTCAATGACGGCAGTGAGCATAGCAGCAAGAAAAGGAAACTTCAGACATTGGGACATTGAGGTACAGTATAGCCTTTTATTATTACCTTATCGGGAAGAAAATTGGAGAAAAGTTTAATGTGGGAGTGAAGATTCAAGGAGAAATAATTTCAACTCTGAGATTTGCCGATGACATAGTCATCTTGGCCGACACGCCTGAGGATTTGAATGGGTTTTTGAATGGTATGGACTCCGTCTTGAGAAAAGAATTTATGATGAAAATTAATAAATATAAAATAAAAATACTGGAATGCAGCCGAAATAAATCAGAAACCTCTATGGACACCAAATTGGCAGGTGAGAAAGTAAAGGAAGTAGGAGACTTCTGTTACTTGAGAAGCAAAATAACCACTCATGGACGAAGCAAAGAGGATATAAAAAGTAGGTTAGCTCAGGGAAGGAAAGCATTTCTACAGAAAAGGAATCTGTTGACATCGAATATAGATTTAGGTGTAAGGAAGTCATTTTTGAAGGCCTTTGTCTGGAACGTGGCTTTATATGGAAGTGAAACTTGGACTATTGGTGCAGCCGAAAAGAGGAGAATTGAAGCATTTGAAATGCGGTGTTACAGGAGAGTGATGAATATCAGATGGGTACATAGGGTTACGAACGAAGAGGCATTAAGACTAGTGGGAGAGGAGAGATGTTTCTGGCGACTGTTATATTGAAGAGAAGAGATAGGTGAGTAGGACACATACTAAAAGACACCCAGGAATAGCAAGCCTAGTTATGGAAGGAAGGGTCGAGGGCAAGAACTGTAGGGGTAGACCAAGGTTAGAATATGTTAAACAGATTGCCTCAGATGTAGGGTGTGGTAGCTATGTAGAGATGAAGCGATTAGCTCAGGACAGGGAGGTGTGGAAAGTTGCATCAAACCAGTCAAAAGACTGAAGACTCAAACACACATCGGGAATCGATAGTGCATAGCATGATAATATGTATCCTTTATTTGTGATATTTGTGTGTATATTTACGGAAGTTATGTTCTGTTGTATTTTCGGAAACATTTGTCTTCAAAATCTATATATTGTCGCAGTGTTAGCAATTAGAGCAGACGCAAGAAAAGCTTGCCGAAACTCAACGATGCGCAGATACCATATATCAATCGGCGTATTTTAATGCTCATTGCGGGGCTCCTGTAATGCTCATTACCGGGCTCACTGCTCACTCAACTCTTCAAGAACTCAGCTCACTCCGAGACGGTCTACAGCTGAGATCTCACTTGAACCCCAGTCACAGTCAGCCTGCCAAGCCTGGGCAGACGATCCGTTCAGAACTGCTGCTAGCCAGCTACTGCCGGGAAGTGGGAGGGGCGTTGTATGCCACTACCGAACACTCACGTACACCCGAACATGGCCGAAGATCTGCGCACCTTTTTTCGGCAAGCTCTTCTTGCGTCTGCTCTACCATGCGCTTGCGCTAGCCTCCCAATGTCAGATCAAGACCGACTCCAATACTCAGACCGTAACATAGAAAAAACATGGCGGCCGCAGAAGCCCCACTTCTCCTATTGGGTAACACGAAATCAAGACGTACACGGCGGTAATTTGAAGTAGGGAAAACGACACAATTGGGAAAATCACTGTTCCATGCATGAAAAAGCTTCGCGAACAACTAACTTACATATCACATAATATTACTAGAAGAAATGGCTGTCCCACAGTAAAAGAAAACAAGTTGATTTATTAGAAATTTCACGTAACTATATAATAACATTCTCTCTTCGATTTTACTTCACTGCATGGATGAAAATAATTTTATATTAAAAAAAAGGTTTAAATATAAGTGTATGTGAAAAAAATCTCAATTTATTCACTCTCGCGAAAACTATGACAGCATTACTTGAGTTCTTTTTACCCTGAGACGGTCAAATATTATAACAGAGTACAGATCAGAGTCAATTGGTAAGTAGGGGGGGGGGAGGCTCCAATATTCCAGGAATAAGTCAGGTTAAGGTTTGAAGGTGGATGGAGATCATCAAGCTGGACCCAGCTGCAGCCAATGGAAATTGCTGCAAATGTTACAGAACAATAAATAAATGTAAAATATTATTCACCTTACTTGCTGCCGAGTTTCAACTCCTTGCGCTTGTTTACTTTAACTCCAAGCTCCTCAGTGGGTCTTCTTTTTTGTGCCTGGTTTGCAAACTTCTTGCACAATTCCCTGGACACATTTTTATCGTGCAACACTTTGGAGTAGTTGTTAACAAATATGTTCGCAAACACTTTAACACATTTTTTAACAATCTTGATCAAGGGCACACCACAACTACATTCATCATTTATATTGCTTATAGAACTCTCTATAAGTTGAGTCCCTAATGCAATAACAGCGTCCCTCTGATTTTCGAGTTTCAAAAATTCAGATTCAAAGCTGCTGCTTATGAGTACCTGAACAAGTCTATATATATCACAACATAAACCCATCAAAAACTAGGAAGGACACTTCAGCCCACCCCTGTTAAGTTCACTGAAGTAAGACAGAAGCTTCTTGTCACAATCAAGGATTAAATCTTCTTCGGATTGTAGCACTTCTTTACACCGAATGCACTTTCCACTCTTTACCAACTTGGCCAAAACTTTCATGCTCGTGTAACTAGCAATGCATACAATTATCTTCTTTGCTTCAAGCGGAATCGACACTAATGGTGTTTCATCCAGGGCAGACTGAAATTTATCAAGGTTCTCGACTACTTTTTCTTGGTTGAAAGTAACTGTCAGGTCCTTGAGAGTAAATTCTCCTAACTTTGCCGACTGAAGTTTTAGCAAACTTAATACCTTGAGTCTCCGTTCAGATTCTAGCACTTGTTCTACTGAGACATTATATGTGCAGCCACTTAATCTTCTGTATGCTCCGAACCTGCTTTCTAAGCCATCTGTCTGCAGCTTAGCTGTCAGGATGTAGGACCACTTATATGTATTAAAAATATATTTACATAGCTGGACAACTGCAGTCAGTGTGTGAGTGAATGCTAAGAACGTTTCATTACTCAATTTTCCATCATTGTGTGAGGTGTTGCTATGCCATATGTCAACATATGTTTTCAAAGTTTCCAAAAAGACAAGCTTGGTATCATTGGGGCCACTAATTGGGTTTGCATCATCATTTCGGGTGTACTTTCCTTTCATTGGGTGCTGAACGTTTGAAATTGTCCACCACTTTGAAATTAATTTCAAAAACTGGACAGTCCCATCAGAAATAGCAACACCCTCACTTTTAAGCATATCCAATGCCACTATATTTTTGGCATCAAATATGCTCATAGCTAGAGCAACATTCTGTCTCTCTATAGCAGTGGGATATAAAGCCTTTCTTGACAAATTTGGAGCCAGTTTTAGAATCATACTCTTTTCAGAATGGAATAGATCTCTAATATCTGATAACATAGCCTCGACATTTGTGTACTGAAAAGTTGATTCATTTTCAGTAACATGTAGCATGCTTTCTATTTTGGGAATTGTCTGCTGGGTGTTGGGAATGACAAACGTTTGACTGGGTCGATTTAACCAATTGTTCCTTACACATTTCAGCAAATGTACACTGTCGAACAGAAGAAATAGTGACTTGGAGGTATTAGCTGGATTTGTAATGCAGGGTTTTAGAGTACCACCACCCAAGAGCTCAAACATCTTCCTATTCATGCTGTGGTTATCTGATACCAAACAGACTACATGAAATTGAAGCTCGTCCATCAAGGTTAGGACGTCAATGGTTAGAGTCAGTAGAGTTTTTGCATTTAGGTTTCTCACTGGGAAAATACCTATTATATCTTTACTGTCTGAACGTAATGAGGAAAACATGAAAGCTTGTATGGTGGTGGCCGAGTCGGCTCCTGAGCTATTTTCAGCCATCCCGATTATTTTCCCTCCTTTATACGTGAGTTTGGAATTAACATATATCTCATCCAGCAAAACAGTAACAACCTTCTCTTCATCATTCAGGAGCTTGCTTTTTTCTTTCAAAAAGGATTTTTGCAAAGGCCCAACACCTGAGCTGTTTGGACCTATTTTGGACAAGAATTGCCTGAGATAAACATGGTGAGGTAGTGTCATTATGTTTGTCCTTCTTAAAGATTGGTAAGCTCCAGGGTGTGAGTAAGAGAGACTTGCGGCCCATATTAGGAGGTCTGATGAATATTTAATCTGACAAGCAAAAGCAAGCTCCAACTGTTCTAATGCAAATTTTACCTTGCCAGCCCTCTCTACATTCACATCAGCATCAAGTTGCAGGCCCTCCTTTGTAACATTTATCAATGAAGTTACCCTTTCAGAGAGATATACTGATTCATTATTATAGTTAGCAAGAGAACTCACCAAATTATCCAACTTGCTCCATCTATCACATTTATATGCCTTGCTTCCGTTGCACTCCAAGATCCAGTTAAACTTCTCCGCAGGTAAGCACAGATTCTTGTAAAACACATTTACATCTAAATCACTCGACACTTTGAAACACATTGACACTGATGGAACATCACAATAAGCATTATCATCTATTTTAATAAAAAGGACATAGTCTTCCTTCACAATTGTTATAAATGGATTTACCGGCCTATTCTTAACTTCACTTGTGAAAGATTCGAAATTTGCAATGGTATCCTGTTCACACCATTCATTAAAGTTATCCAAATCTCTCTGTAATATCTGCTGCACACGTTCTTCAGGATCTTTCCTTTCTTTACTAAGCCTAACAGTTAGATAAGAGGGTTGATTGTGAAAAATTGTGGGGTAAGCATCATCGCTTAGTTTTGGAACTTTCCGAGGAACACGAATAGGTTCACTATTTACAACAGGGAACACGTCTTCCCTAACCACAAACTTATCTTCAAAATGGTGTATGCATACTACTGCTTTATCACTGACCACAAAATTGTCACGATGTATACTTCTAATCCATTTTTCTCTTAATGTTTTTTCCTTGGGAAACTTAAAAATAGTTGTATGAGAAGCTTTGCCGTAATTACTCTTACAACCCGGTACACAACAAGAGCGACCCATTACATAACTTCAAAACAAACATTCATATGTCACTGCGTATAATTACAGCTGCTAAATATCAACTGACTCACAAATTCACTCTCACGCACCACTATTCTCCATAGGAAACACTACTTATCGCCAACTTTCATCGGTAGCAAACTGAAACAACGTATGTAAACAAACCCACGTTTTGAACAGGCTAGGGCTTCTCGAATCGCCATCTTGAAGCAATCGAGAGTAGCATTAAGGTCTGAGTATTGGAGTCGGTCTTGGTCAGATGCTCCTTGGTCAGATGGACGGTGTTGCCAGGCGTAATGACACGGCTTGAAAATGGTAGACTGCGATGCCTATATCAAGGAGTAATAAGGAGAGGCCCTAACGGCAAGGAAGTGAAGCCAGAAGTTACTCCTTCACATATGCTCAAAACATTGCGGTAGTCCCATAAGAAAACCATGTAATGGTGTGACGTACGTACTTAAAAGTGATGATATTTCGCGTGTGCGACGAAATGTCGACGTGTGGGGCATTTGTTTGCACAAACAGAACTCCCACCTGCCAAAGTAATGTCATTTCACAAGTAAATGCACTATATTTGCCATTTATTGTGTGAAGTTTTCATCCTTAGAGTAGCCACCTTACGGTACTGTTCTAGTATCATTCGTTAAATGATCAAATATTGGCATATGTGTCCACCAATATAAGTATTTTGATTGCTAGGAATTAATTACGGATATTTTCCTTCGTTTCTTACTGGAAATAGTTTCTGCTTGCCAATTAATGAACGGTATTACTGTAATCTAATTACCCCAATCTATTTTTAACGTGGCTTGAGCTCTAGATTTATTGCTCGTGGGTGTTAGAAGATTTATATGCCATTATTTGCATATTTTAGCGTGTTAATCTCAAACCTCAGCCTTGAACTTGTTTAGTTTGTTGCCGGAACTGGACTGGCCTATTTAAAAAAAACATCGCGCAATAAAAACAATAACGCCACCACCCAATTAGTTCACATGCCTTAATATTTTAAATTTATTTGAAAATCCACAGCCTGCTTCCAGTCTCTGACCGGGTCAGGAATGGAATGAATGAAGCCCCTATCTAGCGGCGAGGATATGAACTGTGCCGGCTGCCGAGGCCTGACGCACTCCTCTGGGGCAATGATTGAATGAATGACAGATGAAATGAAATGATAGTGGAGAGTGTTGCTGGAATGAAATTTTGACAGGGAAAACCGGAGTACCCGGAGAAAAACCTGTCTGCCTCCGTTTTGTCCAGCACAGATCTCACTTTAAATTTATTTAATTTATTTAATACACATTCGTGAATATAATGGCAGGCCTACTGGTACCGTGTCTCGATAATTATTTGCCTATTATTTGGTAAGTTATAAGTTAAGAACAGTGGTGGCTGCCTGGTTGCCTGAAATCCCACAATAATACAGGATATAAAAGCTGCATTTATTTCCCAAGTACTATACTTTATTTTAGATCGGTGTATTGCTCTAGTTTATGTTGTAAAATTAAACGTTTTGCGGCAGTTTACATAATTTTCGAGTGCGGCGCAAAGTATTGTGGCTGCCGTACACTTCACGCTAGCCAGCAAAGATCAACATATATTCCTTGATTTCCTTCGTCATATAGGCCTACCTTACAACTTCGTATTATACATGCACACGAATCTTTTACTGATGCTGCTGCTTGAGTCTCCAGTCTCTTGACTGGTTTGATGCAGCGCTCCATGCCTCCCTGTCCTGAGCTAATCGTTTCATCTCTACATAGCTACCACACCCTACATCCGAGGCAATCTGTTTAACATATTCTAACCTTGGTCTACCCCTACAGTTCTTGTCCTCGACCCTTCCTTCCATAACTAAGCTTACTATTCCTGGGTGTCTTAGTATGTGTCCTACCAACCTATCTCTTCTCTTCATTAGCAGTCGCCAGAAACATCTCTCCTCTCACACTCGTCTTAATACCTCTTTGTTTGTAACCCTATCTAGCCATCTGATCTTCATCATTCTCCTGTAACACCACATTTCAAATGCTTCAATTCTCCTCTTTTCTGCTGCACCAATAGTCCAAGTTTCACTTCCATAGAGCGCCACGCTCCAGTCAAAGGGTTTCAAAAATGACTTCCTAATACCTAAATCTATATTCGATGTCAGCAGATTCCTTTTCTGTAGAAATGCTTTCTTTCCCTGAGCTAACCTACTTTTTACATCCTCTTTGCTTCGTCCATCACTGGTTATTCTGCTTCCTAAGTAACAGAAGTCTCCTACTTCCTTCAGCTTTTCACCTGTCAATTTGATCTCCATAGAGGTTTCTGATTTATTTCGGCTGCATTCCAGTATTTTTGTTTTACATTTATTAATTTTCATCATGAATTCTTTCCGTAAGACGGAGTCCATACCATTCAAAAACTCATTCAAATCCTCAGGCTTGTCGGCCAAGATGACGATGTCATCAGCAAATCTCAGAGTTGAAATTATTTCTCCTTGAATCTTCACTCCCACTTTAAATTTTTCTCTAATTTCCTTCATTGCGTGTTCAATGTAAAGATAGAAAAGTATGGGTGATAAGTTGCAGCCTTGCCTTACACCTTTCTGAATACCTGCTTCTCTCTCATGTCCTTCAACTCGAATGGCTGCTGTCTGGTTTCTGTATAGATTGTATATCACCCTCCTATCCCTGTACTTTATTCCAATCGATTTCAAAATGTCAAACAATTTAGTCCAATCAACGTTATCAAAAGCCTTTTCTAAGTCTACAAAAGCCATGAACGTTCTCTTATCTTTCCTTATTCTACCTTCCAAAATCAGCCTAAGACTTAGTACAGCTTCCCTTGTTCCTACATTTCTCCTGAAACCAAACTGGTCTTCACCCAACTCCGTTTCTATCTGGCTTTCAATCCTCTTGTAAATTATTCTAGACAGGATCTTTGAAGCATGAGTAATCAAGCTGATTGTACGGTAATCTTCACATCTGTCAGCTCCCACTTTCTTTGGAATAGGGATGATTACATTCTTTTTGAAACAGGGGGTACGTCACCTGTCTCATAAATCCTACACACCAAGTGAAATAACCTGATCAGACCTTCATCTCCTATGCAGCGTAGCAACTCAATCGGTATATCATCTATGCCTGGTGCTTTGTTCCTGCTTAAGTCTTTCAATACTCTGTCAAATTCTGATCTCAATATTACATCTCCTTTCGTATCCTCATCAATTTCCTCCTCCCTTTCCATTACATGATTCTCAATCTCCTTTCCCTTATACAAACTCTCTATGTAAGCTTTCCATCTCTCAACCTTTTCTTCCCTATCTGTTAGAGGCTTTCCATTTGTGTCCTTAATATTACAGCACTTAGTCTTCTTTTCCCCCAAAGTATTCTTAATCCTTCGATAAGCTGTGTCTACTTTTCCTAATTTCAGACAATTTTCTATACCTGCACATTTATCTTTCAACCATTCTTCTTTCGCTTCCTTGCACTTCTTGTTAACCTCATTTCTCAGACGTCTGTATTCTGCTTTCCCCTTTTCATCTCTTACATTCTTGTGTTTCCACCTTTCATCCATCAATTCTAGTATATCCTGAGTGATCCACGGTTTTCTACCTATTCTTTCTTTCCTACCAATGTTTTCTTCTGCGAATTTTGTTATTTCATTCTTCAAAAGTGCCCATTCGTCTGCAATTGAAGTTTGTTTAAGGGTTTTCATTAGTCCTTCCTTTATACTCTTCTTGAACCTTTCGTTTACATCCTTCTCTTTCAGTCTGTCTATTGCCCA
The DNA here is from genome assembly GCA_946902985.2 of Meconema thalassinum. Lineage (NCBI taxonomy): Eukaryota > Metazoa > Arthropoda > Insecta > Orthoptera > Tettigoniidae > Meconema > Meconema thalassinum. The sequence goes on along the minus strand of OX336388.2, from coordinate 187,397,131 downwards.
CCTTTTTGGCTTTTGACTTTTCTTCAGTTTCTTCAACTTTAATCTGCAGTTCATTACAACCAGATTGTGGTCAGAGTTTATGTCAGCACCAGGATATGTTTTACAATCCAAAACCTGGTTTCGAAACCTCTGCTTGACCATAATGAAGTCGATTTGGTAACGCCCTGTATCTCCTGGTCTCATCCATGTGTATATTCTTCTATTGTGGTTATTGAATAAGGTGTTAGCTATGACCAACTCATGCTCGGTGCAGAATTCTACCAGCCTGCTTCCTCGATCATTCCTTTCACCTAATCCGAAATCTCCTACTATCTTCCCTTCTCTCCCTTTTCCTACCACAGCATTCCAATCTCCCATTACTATAACATTTTCATCACCCTTGATATACCTCAGAATTTTGTCTATTTCTTCGTAGACCTTTTCAACATCCTCATCATCAGCTTGACTGGTAGGCATATAGACTTGTACCACTGTGGTGCAGGTAGGTTTAGTATTGATTTTTGCTACAATAATCCGTTCACTATATTGTTCATAATATTCCACCCGCTGTCCAAGTTTCCTACTCAATATGAGGCCAACCCCTGCTTGGCCATTGTTTGATTTAGTGCAAATGACCCTATAGTCTCCTGACCAAAAGTCCTGTTCTTCCTGCCAGCGCATTTCACTAATCCCAACCAAATCCAACCTCAACCTATCCATTTTCCTTTCTAAGTTTTCTAACCTTCCACTTCCTAGCAGACTTCTAACATTCCACGCTCCGATCCGTAGAATGTCAGATATCCTCTTTGTCACTTCTGTGATGTTAACCCCCTCCCGAGTAGTCCCCACCCGGAGATCCGAACGGGGGACTAGTTTACCTCCAGATTGAAATTTTACAAGGGAGGAGGCCATCATCACATGTAATTATGCATAGAGAGGTGCATATCCTCGGGAAGAGCATTACGGCTGTAGTTTCCCGTTGCTTTCAGCCGTGCAGCAGGACGCAGTGTAGCCATTATTTGGCTTATATTATCAATATCTTAACCGTCTATAAGACTAGTAAAGAATTGATTTATTCTGAAAGGCTGCTACTCCCTTTCATAATAAGTAAAGAGCAATTCTACTAACAAAAATACTAACCTTCTACCGTACTAACAATTAAATACCAAAATTCTACTAACGAAAAGAATACTGATAATCATACTTAAATCCCACTAATAAATACGTCTACGGCCGTAGGCTCCATTTACCTCTCGAGCCGGGCAAGTATGGGGGCGTGGTCAGTGCTTCAACTCTCCGCATGCTATAGCGCTGGCAGGGCGTTTCCTTATTACTCCTTGGCCTATATCCTTTGGTACAATCTGAAATAAGAATTTATTGCAGCAGAAAGGCCAAACGAAGAGAATTTACATCTTACTGTACTCAGTCAATGATAATGTTCTTTTGGAGCACTTTGATAGGTGGTACCTGTCACATTTCTGGTTACACAGCTCACATACACAGCTTTCGCTTGGGTTATGGTACGATTTTGTTGCACACACTCTGTGATGAAAACCGTGGATGGCGTGTCTCGTCACGACATGCCTCAGTTCCTGGTTTTTCTTCATCCAGTTCCTGTCCACCATGGCGCTTGTAGCGTAGAAGTCCGGATCTATATATTCGCTTTTGGCTTTCCTCCTCTCCAGATGTTTAGAGTAATGCTCTGTAGCTGGTAGAAGCAGTTGGGTCCTTAGGTCTTCTGCGTAGTAGGTCTCCTTGGTTAGTCTATATACCATTCTTGTTGGTGCTGCTTTTCCCACTCTCAGTGCATTTTTGAGCGGGATTTGACTCGTTCTATTTTTCAAAAGTCACTGAGTTTTAGACGTTCCCAGATCAGTTCTAATCCGTACGTTACTATAGGGGATATGGCGGCGTTAAAAAGTCTCATTGCTGTAACTAGGGACAGAGCTGGAAGGTTCTTTATGGCTGAGATTGCTCTTGTGGCTGCTGCAGTTCTCTCCTGAATATGGCATCTAAACGACTTTGTAGTAGTTTGCAAGGTAATTCCAAGATACCTAAATTGATTGACAATTTTCAGATGTTCTCCATTAAGAGTAAGGGAGTCACTACCTGCAATTTTTCCTCCTTTCCGATATGTCATTTGGACTGTCTTCTCCAAATTAATGGTGAGGCGGTTTTCCAGTACCCATTTCTCCAGCTCTATTAGGGCTCGTTGCAGGTCATTTCTATTTGGTGATCCCAACACCATGTCATCCGCGTATACGATAAGTTTTGTATTCGATGTGCGCTGAAGGATGTCTGTAATGTCTGCTGTGGCGATGTTGAACAACAAGGGGCTCATTGGATCTCCCTGCAGGACTCCATTTGTTTGTTCGAACGTGTCTGATACGTCGACTGTATCCTCAATCTGTACAAAATTGACTTTTAAAATGTTTTCAATTGCTCTGACAAGAGGATGTGTTGTCCCAATCATGTCTTTCAACTTTGTCATCAGTATTTCCCTGTTTAGGAGGTCGAACGCCTTCGTATAGTCAATAAAGACAGCGTAGTATTTTCCGTTCGGATGTCTCAAAGCATCTTCTATTTCTTCCAGGAGGTATCTGACTGCTTGTGTTGTGTTTCTACCTCGTATGAAACCAAACTGGCATTCAGGAATATTTGCTAATGTTTCCAGTTTTGACGCTAGGATTTTTGTATATATCTTAAAGATATTATTTTCCAGTGCGATTCCCCTGTATGAGTTAGGGTCGTTCGTATCTCCTTTCCCTTTGTATAGAGTCCTGATGGATGATATTCTCCAACAGTCCAGGATTGTTCCAGACTTTAGGCATTCATTGAATAATTTTGTCCAAATTGGTACCAAGGTCTCTCGTGATTGTTTTAGGTGTTCCATGTGTATTTGATCTGGGCCTGAGGCCTTTTTGTTTTTCGTTTCATGTATCGCCTGTGTTACTTCTGCTGGTGTTATTTGCATGGTTTGCTCCGTTTGTTCCTGGATGTCTTGTTTTTCTTGCTCTTTTGAGGATATCGCGTCCACTTTGAAGGCGCATGTTTTGTTCTCCTGGTTCAGTAGTTTTTTGAAGTGTGTCTCCCACCTTTCCATTGGAATTTCTTTCGGTCTGGTTGCGATTTTCCTTCTGAGGGGCAGCAAGGGGTCTGATTTCGCGTTCTCCGCTAATTTTTGTGCCTCCGTTTCCATATAGTTGGATTTCTTCAGAATCAAGAGTTTTTTTTTATAGTCTTTCCTGTGCTTGGCGTATTCCTGTAGCTCTCTTTTCGTGTCCTTTGACCTTGCCTCGTGTAACAACTTCAAAGTTTCCTTTCTTTTGTCGTAGCATTCACTGTCGAACCATGGCTGTGATTTTCTCTCCTTTGCTGACATGATCGCCTCCCTAATTAGATCAGTAGCGATTTGAGTTGCTTCGTTTAATTGTCCTTCTTGTATTAGTTGTTCTGTTAAGGTGATCATTTCTTTTTGCTGTAATTTTCCAGTGTCCAATCTTCTTGATATTTTCTTCTCTCGGTATGTATGCTTGACATTTGATATGGCTGTCATAACTGTGAAGTCGGTCGCCACCAGTATGTGTTTCCTTATTGGAGCTGCACCTGAGTTCCAGAGGACTTCCTGCTTCTGTATGGTAATTGCTGTTCCTCAATAGAAGATTAGATCTATAGTACTAGATCCGTTGCCTGCAAAGTACGTTTTGTATTCTATCTTATTTACTAGGGTGAAGCCCTCTTCTGATAACATCTCTAGGATCAATTTTGACTTTTGGTTAGGTTTGTCAATTCTGCAATTGATGTCTCCTGCAATAATGACATTTGTATAACTGCTTACTTTCTCGATGGCTTTAGATAACAACTCTATCACGTCTTCTTTTGAATTGTCTGGTTTGCTATATAGGCAGATTAGTGTTATTAATGACGTAGTAGCTATTACCATATTTCTTTCTTTGTATGTTGCTTTCAACTTGCCTGCTGTTGCTTTCAGGAAGCATGAAACTCCTCCCTCCGGTCGTCCCGCTGTGGGTTTTGCGTATGTATGAATGCCATAGTATCCTGGTAGATCGAAGTCTTCAAGTATAAAAGTTTCTGTTGCTATCAATATATCTGTTTCTTTCATGATCGTTTGGGGAATGTGAGGAAGTGCATTTTTCATTCCTTCTGTGTTCCATAATAGTATCTTAATCGAGCTGGTTTTACTTGAGAGATGCTCCTTCGTGTCTTCTTTGTGAGAAGCGAAATCGAAATCTTCTCACTAGGACGTCTTTGGGCCAGAATTCTGGGTCCGCTGTAATCGTGAGGTATTTGTAAGGGATTCCTATTTTGAATGCCTTCCCTTGCCCTCTCGTTGAGAGTTCCTCGCACTCTGTTTGTCCTTGGATTCCATGTTTGTGAAGAAATGACTTCACTCTTTCTGTTGTCATGCCTGCCTTTACCCTCCCTACATAAAGCCAGGCTCTTTTCTCTGCGGCTTGTAGTTCGTCTTCGTCCCTGAGCACGGCCTCTTCCGTTTTCTTTCCCATTATCACAAGATTCTTTGGTTCCTGTTTCTGTGTCCTTCCATTACGTGTTACCTTTGCCCATGTATCATCGTTGGTTGGGGTCTCTTCTGTTCCCTCTGCTTGGTCAGTGTTGAGGTTATTCTCTACTATAACGTCGCATTGTTGTCTGTAGTTTTACTATTTTGTAAGCTTTTTGTTATTTTCTCGTCTATTAATACGCTCAGTTGGTTGGTTAAAAATTCCATTATATTTTCTACTTTCTCCGTTAAGATATCTGTGTTTTCTTTTCCAGTCATTTTCTCTTCGGGTTTGGTATTCACGTTCAAAGACTCTCTGCAGTTATCGCAAATCCAACATAGTTTTCTGTTTCTTCTCTTGAGAATGTCGAATTCTCCTTGAGTTAGTCCAGTACATTCTTTGTGATATTTTTCTTTACAAGCGCCGTCACACTTTAGCGAGATTTCCTCGTCCTCCTTGATACCTCTGTTGCAAGTGCTGCATATCGTCGTGCTCTCCTGTGTATAGGTGTATTTTCCAGAGTTTGAATCTGACAGTTCGGCGGAGAACCATTGAACTAAAGGCAGCGTTGCCACGTATGCTACTAGCCACCATGTGCGTACTTCCACCCTCCCGTTCTTTTCCTCATGCTCATAATATCATTAGCATCGTTATTACATATATTATATTTTTACTCAGATGGTTTTCAAAAATCTTAAACAAAGCAATGCTTAAAACTGTTCATTGCACACTGTAAAATAAAATAATAGCCCGTCGAATTGAGAAGAGGCCTAAAATATAGTAATGAATATCAATATTACCGGTACGAATACCGGTAGCCTACAATCATAAAGCAAAAATGTTCAAAGCGAAACGACAGAACGTGAGTGTTTCCGTGTTATTTAGCAATTTATATCTCCTGTAGAATAAGTTTCATGGCACAAGAAACATATAAATGTATTACAAAATATACGTTCATTGTATAGGCTATTAACTCACCCTTTACAAGACAGAAGCTAATCACTGGGAAAAAGCTCTATCCCATCCATATCATCATTATCATCTCGGTCCTCTCCATCACTGGATCCCGCACTGGTGGGAGAGGAATCGCCGAGGGAAATTATGAGGTCGTCCACAGCTGTGTCAATAACACCTTCACGTTCCCGCGCTTCACTTACTACTCTTTCCACATGCGACACCACCTTCGCCCAGTTTTCAGCTATCAACACCCTCATCCTAATCGCAACCTATGCTGCCAAGACCTGTACCATGGAAAAAGTTGTCCAAACCATCGCGTCACCACTCGCAAACAAAAAGAAAGCTACGGGTAACCTTTATCTAATTCACACGAACCTAAGCTTAAACTTACACTAACACTATATAAATAAATAACGGACACTGATGAATTATAAATATAAGTATAAAGTATAAATCCTACACGAGAAAGTAATTAATTCAATACAATTATAACGCAGCATGGTCATTGTGCACTCGGGAGGCAACCAAACAAGGGACTGGTCAAGTGACAAGCACTTGGCCAAATTAGCGTCATTCAAATTGGCAGCGCTGAATGGTTTCCATGGCAACAAGCCTTGCATGGGATCTAGTCGTCAACTGTTTTTGCCCACTGGCGTCGAAATGTCAGATTCCAACTCTGGATAATACAACTGTAGTGGTAGTCTGTAGGTAGTTGCAATATTCTATGCTTCACCAGTGGTGGTATCTCGCGGCGAAAGTTAGTAACTCACACGACGTAGGTCGATAGATGATACATGCACTCTCAGAAATCTGAAATCTTTAATAGTGACTGGGTTAAGTGTTTGCTATGCCCAAAACCACTCCACTGGGGAGAGGAAGAAGAATACCGAACAATACCGTGATGTACGACAGCCGGTGATGTTATCACTTTCAACGATTATAAATTAATGCTTTACTAATTACGGTATTTATTGAGGACTACAGATATCTTAAAGAAATTATTAAAACATGAGTAAGGAGCAGTCCGATTTATTCCGCGACACTCCCGTTAGACTTTTAGGTAATTTAAAATTACAAGATGCGGTACTTGTATAAATACTGATGTATATTCCGTCCGATGCTTGATTTGTTTGTATTAAATTTAATTAAGGGTGCCACTTCGTTTAGAAATACTGTAGCTGAACTTAAATTTTTGATTACTTTCAGGTTATGCAAACGAAGTGGGCGAGTCGTTTCGGCCGCTAATACACGAGAACTGGGTCCGTTTTAGCTATGGCATAGCAGGTGCTTATGTCGTAGCTGATACGATACATAAATCTGTAAAGATGAATCAGGTATTTGATCCATTGTTTCTATGCAATTAGAACCAGTCTTGATGAATATCACTATTTATATACATGTCTCTTTCAGCAAGAGTTTCCAAATAAGAAGGCGAGACGATTTGGCGTCTTCTATGCAGCAGCAGACACACTACTTTGGCAAACATTTGCCTCTGTAATCATTCCAGGATTTACCATAAACCGCGTTGTTGCTGGATCCTTGTACGTTCTTAAACGAACCACAAAACTTCCAAAAACAACGCGCAAATGGGTGACAACCGTCTTAGGTCTGTCGTGTATTCCACTGATCTTCAGACCTATTGATACGTTTGTGGACTATGCAATGGATAACAGTTTTAGAAAGCTAATACCAGGTAGTTAGCCAGTCTAAATTCTGTAGTATAAAAATTAAATATCTAGAATTGGGTCGTATTGTTGTAAAGAATGAAGCTTGAAGTAATTTCATAACCTACAATTGTGTTCAGTCAATGCACCAATAGTCATCGTTAGCAATAAACAGTCATCTTGTTCGGGATGAATCTACTAGTCATACGTCTAGGCCTTGATAGTTGTCTGAACTGACAGATGTGATTTGTGGTAGGCTATTGCTTATACCAGACCAAACTACACTATATTAGATAGATATTAGATAGTAAGTCAACTGCTTATTGATGGGCTCAGCTACCATGGCACAGATCTTTTGATTTGCCAGTGGAAACTAGAACTCAAGTGAGAGGTGTGTGGCCAAGATTTAATTTACGAGCCGACATGGTACGACTTGGAATGCAATGAATGTTTTGTCACCCTTCAAAATTTTACTTCCTTGCCTCGGGATCGAACTTTTGATCATGAGTAAGACACTACAACTGACCCACCAAGCAAGCATTCTGTTGGTTATTGCCAGCCGAAAACTTTATATATTTCCATTTCTACTGCTGTTTTTCACATCAGCAATAATGAACCATATACAAGCTTACTTTTAAGCCATTAATTTTTAATAGTTTCAGTTGCTCATGGAATTTGAACCAGTTGTCTCGCTGTAATTTGGTCCAGTTCAGCAAGGAAGCAGTCGTGGTCTGTTAGAAGGGTAAATGGGGAGTGCCCGATGGTGGGACTCGAACCTCGCCAACTCATTAATTGTTCAGAAGAGGTACTTATCCGTTTGCACAACTTTTACAAGGCAGATTACTGTAAATGTATTATTTATGATTTACATAACTTTCTGGGAGTTGTTAGAAGTTCATTTCAATTTGAATTGTCACTGCTGCACCGGAAATATTTCTTTTATTACGTAAATGAATCATTTGACGATCACCGCCATGACACATTGAAGTCCTACACTACGTCATACCCGTTGCCAACATGTCCGATGCAAAATACACCACATGGCACGTGAATAATGAAATAAAAGGCAAAATCATTGGCCTGGATAAAGGTTATTGATGCGTGACTACCCCCACTGTGGGTGACAAAAGCTAGGGGTGTTTATATTAGCTAATGCGGCCCATGCTACCTAACTATTATTGGTCTGCCGGATGCGATATAGTACCGAATGTGTTGGGTTGGCAATACGGTACATGATGCTAAAATGGTTGAAACAGCTGGACTTTCACCTATATAAGTCATGTTCATATTTGGGATGGCTGGGTGGGTCACAGACAGCGGAGGAGGAAACATCCATTTAAACTTCCATTCTCTGATTTATTTCTAGTAGTTTGATAAGGTATTATAGCTAATTACGGGCAAAATTCCAGCTGTGGCCTCCATTGTTCACATCAATCATCATCAAAACAGTACTGCCAATCTTGCCCTTACGGTATTATGCCGAACAATACCTGACCATTCTAACCTCCGTTTTGTCCAATCCAGTGGTGTTTGACAATGGTTACAGCCTAACGCGTCCCCATTAATGTTTTATTTTTAATCAACAGTGATTTTGTATCCCACTTTTTTTTATCAACAGTGATTTTGTATCCCACATGTTGGCAACAATTTGTGCACCTTGGTGTGTGCCATTAGAGTGCGCCTTGTTGACAGTTGAACGAGATGGCAGCCGGAAGAGCAATAAATAAAAGCACATATTTACATATTTTGGCACATATATGAGGTCCAGTAGTGACCAGGGTTCCTAATTTCAATACGTAATATCGCCCAGAAGATGAAACAAGGACACAAGGTATGTAAGAGTCACATTCATGTTTGATCCAAGTGTTTAAGCTGCGTTCTACTTTCATTCAGAATTAATAATGATTATATATAATTTTCATACCTTTTCAGGGTTTCCAGGGAATAATACCAATTGAAATTTCTGTTCATTATTCCTCGCGTACTGGATATATGCGCTAAATAACGTAAATATGCGTTTCTTTCTTGTTCATTTTGAATGACGGCAGCGATGTTGCTCACTCGGAAGGCATTCGTCAAGAGACATGATATCACATTGATGTCACGGCAGTGTTCCCAACATGTAAGATATAAAATATACCACCACTAGGCAAAACCCATTGGTTTGGATGAAAATATTGGGCTAGACAAAAACCATTGGTTTGGATGAAAATGGGACTGATGCTTTATGATATTCTTGATTGAAATTGGATATCGTTCATTTGCATCTCGCACAATCCATGTCCAACTTAAGACTGAAACTTGGTGCACTTTCTCATTAACTTGATGGCGCACTTTTGTTTTACGATATAGGATATGAAATAGTATCGAATTTTTGTACTTGGGCATAATTAACGCCGATAATGGCTGACACAGCTGGAATTTTTACTAAATAAGTCGTGTTACAATTTGGGATGGTGCGTTGGTTATAGACAGCGGAGGAGTGAACTACAAAATTCCCAGATCAATTTTGAATCATTATAATTGGCATTTCTCACTAATTTCAGTAGTTAAGAAAATATTTTCCTAAGTTTTTGTCTCCACTGTTACAATTACTTTTAGTTACTCAATTGGAAATGGGACGAAGGGACGGAAGTCCACAGCTTTGACAATGCGCATGCGCAGGAAGTTGCATTCTCTTGCAGATGTGTTGAGAAGACAAGACTATTTACTATGGAGAGCTGAGATATGTATGTTGCGAGAGCGGAATATACAAGAGGGAATACAGTGTCAGTCGCCATCAACATACGGAAAATTTTCTATAGGAATAGGTAATGTGACTAAGATACAGGAGTTAATTTTATTGCTAGAGGGTGTTGTTGCATTTTTTCAGCAGTGCCAATATTATTATTTGACGCTAGTTTTGCCACTTACTGTAGTTCGAAAGTGGTAAACGCGGAATAAGGCTTTATATACAATCACGAACCTAACCTCGGGCTTATGCTCCAGACCACCTTGCTTGTAGTCCAAGCAGTGAAGCAGTCTGGTTGGTTCCTTAGTTTAGGGATTGCGACAATGCGGTCATGTAACCCCGTGTACGTTGGGTGTGTGCAGAATCTCTCTGACAACCTTCGTTTGTGTTATCTATAATTCAAGTAAGGATTGCAGACGATCAATTTCAAGTTTAGTTCCTAGGGACGTGGTGGCACAGCAGTCAAGCTGTTTGCCTCTCACCGCGGCAGACTGGGTTCGATCCTCGGCCAATGCATGTGAGATTTTCAAAGTGAAATGCCATGTTCTGTGGTTCGGATTCCACGTAAAAAAGAGGTCCCGTGGCTTATGATCTGAAGATTAACGGTCACATAAAACTAAAATGTTCCCTTCTTCTTCAAGTTTAGTTGCTACTTTTGCTACCAAATGCTACCGTCCACGACACCTTGCCAAAAAATTCGCTACTAGATGCCATCGCAAGCAATACCCGGTGGCAAGCGTTGGAACTTAATAGAGCATTAATCAAATCTAACCTACAAATTTTAGCTTCACATTAAGTGCAGTTAGTGGAAGGTTCTTTAGCATGCCATAAATCTATGACATGGGTCCGCCTGCTTTACTTCCCCTCCAATCAAAGGCATACTGAGGGATTTTTACCGCTCTTAAAAATCCGACGACTTTGGCCGGGTTTGACCCCGCTATCTTGGGCATAGAAGCCCAGCATGCTACCAACTACGCCACCCAAGCCGCTAGTGATGCAGTCTGTCGAGAGCTAAGAGATGTTGGTATTCTCTGAAATTTTGAATCTGTGACATATGCGCTGTGTTTTACAGACTTGTGATATAGTTTGGTCATGCATCTCTTCTGGGAAAGAAGAGCCATTCATTTTAATCGGAAAGTTGCACTGCACTCTTTTAAAGCCAAGCCATTGGTCGCTAAGAGGTTCATTAAAACATTATAGGTACTGTGCATGTTTCGAGAGCCCTCATCAGCCAGGTTCCTAAATACTGTATGATTATCGGACAGTTTTCTTCCTGTAGATTTATGGCTCGCCAATTAATTCCTTTGGGACAAAATACAGGGTGTGTCAAAATAAATATCGGAGTTTTAAGGCTTTGTAGTATTTATTACAGGTAACTTACAATTATACATAATACATCAGAAAGAACAACTCAAACAGTTTGTCCTACAAGTGTTCAATGTGAGCACCATTCGTCACACGGCACACATCTGCTTCAATCCTGTTCCTTGAGTCGGTTAGGTCAGCTGGTAGCAGAGGCACATACATATAATCCCGGAACTGCTAATTCACGACTAGCCCTCCGAATTGATTTCTTACGGTTACGCGTGAAAGACTCTCTCACTCGTTCAACATGTTCTTCAAACTGATGATACCATCTACGGATGTTATTATCACTGGTAGGATTACATCATCTTCTTGTACAGTTTCCAGCCCCAGGCTGGGTCTGTTTGGAACATAAGCCTCGCCACTTAGTCCTTTCTTCAACTGTAATAAATGCTACAAAGCCTTAAAACCCCGATATTCATTTTGATACACCTTGTGGTTTACCTTGACTTTCCTGGTAACCTATGACCACTTCCTTCTTGAATCCTTGTTTAACCTTATTCCATTGTCAGTCCAAAGTTAAGAGTGTACTACAGGTTCTTATGGGCCTTTACATTTAGCAGACTCCCCCAGAATTGATGGCTTCAAGGTCTTTAAGAACTGTATTTTCCCTGTCTTATGTAATAGCTTATTGGTCATAAGTGGACAATTCATGACCATAGACACTAGTACTACTATCCCAATTTGGAAGGGTATAGGAGATGTTGGCGAATGCTTCAATTATCGTCCAATTCGATTGCTCTGCCACACAATGAAAGTCTTTGAGCGTATTCTTGACAGTCGTCTGCGCTGCATGATCCAGATATCTCCTAACCAATGTGGCTTTGTCAAAGGGGTTGGTACGCCCGACGCAATCCATGCTGTACGCCTACTTGTGGAAAAACATAGAGAAAAGAACCAACCTTCACATCTCGCATTCTTGGATCTCGAGAAGGCTTTTGACAGGGTGCCACATGAGCTCATCTGGAGATCAATTCGAGCTCACAAAATCCCAGAAGTTTACGTCCGATGTATTCAGTCCCTCTACTGCAACGTCACAAGTATGGTACGCTGTCCAGCTGGAATTTCACCTGCCTTCCCTATCACTGTTGGAGTTCATCAGGGATCAGCACTCTCGCCGCTTCTGTTCATTCTGTGCATGGATACGGTGACAGCTGACATTCAGGCACCTCATCCATGGACGATCTTATATGCTGATGTTGTGTTTCTCACAAATCAAACTCGCGAAAATCTAGAAAATCGAACTCTGTGCTGGAAGGAATGTCTGAGCAAAAATGGCTTGAAACTCAACATAGGGAAAACTGAATACCTACAATGTGGTACACAGACCAACGGTACCATCAGCATTGAAGAGCATCATCTCACTAAAACTACACACTTTAAATATCTCGGTTCCCTTATCACTTCAGATGGCGAAACGCTTCTCGATGCTCGAGCACGAGTTAACACTGCGTGGATGAAGTGGCGCCAAGTCACAGGAGTGCTGTGCGATAAGAAAGTACCTATCCCTTTGAAAGGGAAAGTTTACAAGTCCATGATACGACCAGTGGCACTTCATGGCACAGAATGTTGGCCAGCTTCAACCAAGCATGAACAAGCCCTACATGGCATGGAGATGAAAATGTTACGTTGGTCCATGGGTGTTATACGGCTCGATCGAGTCAGGAATGAACATATCCGGAAACAGATGGGAGTTGCAGCCATTACCGATAAAATGAGAGAAGCACGGCTTCAGTGGTATGGGCATATCACTAGAAGTGATGAGAACTCTGTGGCAAGAACAGCTCTCCAATACGATCTAGGAGGGAATCGACACCGTGGACGTCCAAAGAAAAGATTGCTGGACAGAATCAAGGAAGACTTGGTGATGTGTGGACTTAAACCTGAATATGCCCTTGACAGGAAGAAGTAGCGAACAGCAACCAAACAAGCGGATCCTGCACCATCGCGGGATACACGCTAGGAAAGAAGAAGACACTAATTTTGTGATAAGTAATTCATACATTCTCAGTTCACAACATGACTTTATAGGTGTTAACAACCCATGAAATTCTCTTGGGATTTGAAACCAAATTGGTTCAGCTGGAACATTTTAAATACCTGAAAATGTATTTATGAAGAAAGAAAAAAAAAAAAACATGGTTGAAGGCTAAAGTAATAATACGTCAATTATATAAATAAAACTGAACACAGAAGAAACACGTTACGTAATTGGCATTTCTATAGTTACCGTAGTATTGTTACCTTGTCAACTCACTAGATAGTAGCTCTGGGGGCAGTTTGAAGATGGGCATTGTTGCGTTGAAGCACTCAACCGGACATTTAAATGTCACTCTAGTACTTTAAATGGCCGAACCAGAAAAATACCACCGCCAAATGATCCGCAGGAGTCCGGCATACAATAATATGCACAAATTGAAAAATCGATAATTACTTTTCTCACCAAAAACACAGTCCCAGCCTCCCTTAAGAAATTCGAGAGTAGCGAGTTCTTGGCATGTTAACCCTTCCAGTGTCACTGAAATATGCTGTACTATTCTTTGGGTGATTATATTTTTAAAGAAAATTTTACCTTTCTATATTGTTTAGAAAGACATTTAAATAGAGGAAAACCATACAAGTAACCATTAACACTTGATAAATCCTCAATCTTTTCAACGCTGTCTTCAAAATCATTGTAATCACTGTCCGATTCGTCCAAATACCTTGAATTTGTAGCCAGATTTTTATCGTACGAGCCCACCATTACAAAAATTCCTCAGCTCATACTGATATTGGAGCATCTATCTAACCAAACCTGTAAAATGTAAATTAAATTATTCTCGTACCGTAGTCATTTCCAGTCCCAAGTGCGTTCGTAAAGGTTGTGTAATACTTTCCTGCCACTCATCGTAATTAAATGTAAACTGATGATAGCCTGCGGAATATTCCATACACGGCCCGGTAGGGCGGGAATTAAGTTGCGGATTATATCGTAAACGACACGCAAGGCAAAGGTATTAACGTGGAGTATTCTGGAAAAGACATGGTAAAGGTTAAGACATTATAGTGACTTACATAGAGCTACATGGAATTTATGGTAACACTGAATGAGACATCACTGTGCGATAAAATTTTCTCAAGTATAGAAATTGGCCAAAAACCTTTTCAATCGCGAGTTCAACACCGGCCAAAGTCATTGGATTTTTTAAGAGTGTTAAAAAATCCCTCAGTATGCCTTCCTTTGGAGGGGAAGTAAAGCCGGCAGGCTAGTCATAGATTTATGGTATGAAAAAGAACCTTTCACTAACTACACTTGTGGAAGCTAAAATTTGTAGGTTAGTTTTATAACACTATATTAGTTCCAACGTTCGCCGCCAGGTGCTGACTGTGATGGTGTTTAGTAGCCACGTCTGAAGCTAGGTGTCATGGATGGTAGCATTTGGTAGCAAAAGTACTTGAAAAAATTAATCGTCTGCAGTCCTTCTACCTGAATTACAGATAACACACACTAATACAGCCATCACAATTAACAGATTCTACACACACACAAAGTACACGGGGCTACATGACCGCATTGTCGCAGTCCCTAAACTAAGGAACCAACCAACTACCTTTTCAACGACGAAAAAGAAATGAGGAAATGATGTAGTATTAGAGGTTTGCTTCTCCGCAGTCCTTAACCCACCCACCATCCCTTATTTAGATCACGACATATAGTAAAATTGTACGCCTCATTGCTAGCATTCTTGGCAGTCACTTTGGAAAATGAGAACTTCGCCACACATATTCCAAAGTTTTTCTCTAGAATACCTGGGAAATATACATAACCTAACATATTCAACATCATAGAGTTCATACAAATCTCCTCATTTCTTTGCTGTTTTTCAAGAAATTTTTTATGCTTTATTAACAAAATTATTGTAACAGATCTGGTTTTTAAAATTTTACCCTGTGAACTTTTGGTATGGTACTACTCAGTTACTCATCATATACCACGTTGAAAAAAGTCGCAATGTGACCCTGTACCAAATGTTGACTTTTGGTAAAAATAATAGTTTATTATAACAATTTAATCTCGAAGGGATTGTCGCTTGGTCAACGCGTCGGTCTACTAACCCCAAGATTGCAGGTTCGCTCCTGGCCGTGGTAAGTGTTTTTTTTTTTTTTTTTGAAAGGCAGCAAAAATTGCGACACCATGTCATACGGTGTTGGCATGTCAAAGAACCCATTTGAATTCAGTAGGTCTTGTTCATAATGGCAAAATGAATCTCTGGAGTTTCCGCCATAACGAAGTTCCTCATTTCTCTACTAGAAAGCGCTATAGTGTTCAAGGAGCTTAGATAACTAATCTCCTTGACTTTCATAGTGCTTCAAGGAACAACGAAATTCGACATGCAAGCTACCCGTTGGGTGTCAAATAACAAAGCTTGCACCCGGCACCCGAGGCCATACGATATTATTATTATTATTATTAAAAAAAAAAAAAAGACGGCCATATTTAAATCAGTCATTTTCAGGTCTGAAACATCCGAGCCCTAATGATCACAAAGCCCTGCATGAAACTACAATAAATCGGTGGCCGCCATTGTTTAAAGGTTATTCACCACTGTTCTGTCGAGTAAACATGAGTGTCCATTCTCTGCATCCAGGATAATTCACAAATTAAAATGAGGAAAACCAGTGACATTGTTTGCTCCGTGTTGAGAAAATAACATTTAACATTGAAGGAGACTAGTACCTGCCTTAGACACTCACAACTTGTTAATACGAATGATTTTCACACCTTCCTAGGGAACAATACTAATTGATATTGCCGTCCGTTATCACTGGTGCACTGGAAATGTGTATGTTTGTTTCTTGCTCATTGAACGGCACGCGGCAGCCATGTTCCGACAGTACATGAGCTTTCTCCAATTGTTACTTAGGCGAACACATTGACATAGTGTTTCCAACATGTAAGATATAAAATATACCACCACATGAGGCCGGTCATATGCGTGACTATTTCCACTGTGCGTGAGCCGAGCTACGTAGTAATTATTGGTCTAGGAAAATGTAACTTTTACAAAAACAACACTAGTAGGCTACCATTTGCGTGGCATTGGCAATACTGCACCTGTGTATAATTCACGTGGGTAATAGGCCGACACAGCTGGAATTTTACTATATAAGTCGTGATATAAAAAGGGATGGTGGGCGGGTTATAGACAGCGGAGGAGAAAACTTTGTCATTTCCAGATCTATTTAGAATCATTGCAGAAGGTATTTATGTAGTCTCCGTGGCTTAGGCGGCATCACGCCGGCCTCTCACCGCTGAGGTCCTGGTTCAAAACCCGGTCACTCCTTGTGAGATTTGTGCTGGATAAAGCGGAGGCAGACAGGTTTTTCTCCGGGTTCTTCGGTTTTCCCTGTCAATATTTTATTCCATCTCTTGATGAATACAGTACATTTGCATTTGTCAGTTGGCACAGGCTAGAGTAAAAGGTGGCTTTTCACCAATGTCTCAGTCTCACTCATGGCTGTGATTATATGGAAGCTACTGAGGTATGGGTGGTGCTTAGTAATGGCATTCGGGGCACAGTCAGATGCTGTGAAAGGTTCTACTCATAGGGTTAGGACTACTGTTCTGACTCAGTGAGGAAAGCAATGGCAAACTACCTCACTCCTCTTCTTGCCTAGAACGCCTCAATATAGCACTGCCGTGGGTTTTTGTGGGTATCTACTCACATAACGTAACGGCGGTGCTTTTGAGGATCCAACCAGCCTTAGGGCTGACTACCTAACAGACAGATTTTATTCCAGCAACACTCTCCACTGTCATTTCATCTCATCTGTCATTCATTTAATCATTTCCCCAGAGGAGTGGGACAGGCTTCAGCAACCGCAAAATTCATATCCTCGTCGCTAGATCGGGGCTTCATTCATTCCATTCCCTGACCCGGTCGGTCGACTGGAAGCAGGCTGTGGATTTTCATTTACAGAAGGTATTTATGGGTAATTTCAATACCGTAGAGTCTTGAAAATTCGATATGGACAGGACCGAGATTTCTTCTAACTATAGAAAAACTTGGACTTACGAAATTACACTTTTGTGAATAAAATCAAAATATTAACTGCCACGCACACAAACAAGACTGGACTATTTTATATTTATAACATGAGGGCGATATATAGTTCTCTAATTTGTCTCATTAACAACCGGCTTGCTTTTGAAACCAAGCTGAGCAGCCATGTTTACATTGGATGTCTACGTGGAGTCGGGGCTTACCCAGCTCGAGGCACAGTGTTGTCAACTCTCCACGGTAGCCACTGATAGCAAGCAGTGAGACTGGGCAGAACTGCGTGCAACTGTGCAACACTGGACACCTGCCAAGCAGGTTGGACTCGGGACTCCACGTGGGGTGACAGAGGTCAACAACATACAGTCATAAATATGGAGGTACTGCGTACCGTTTGAGTCACAGGTCATTACCGAGGAATTTGAGGGAAATGTGAAGGACGGAGGGGCACGATCGGGGAACTGCCGGAAGACATTCAAGATCAGTGTCATCAAGCACGTCGGCCATGTTCAACTTTCGCGCACTGAAACTGACGATTTGTTAGTTCTAATTTTTCAACTCTGATTTATGGGAAAATTGAAATATCGAAACTCTACTGTACAGTTGTCGACTCCTTCACTGTTACCAAAGTAACAAGCATTTTCGTCTCTTTGTTGGTGTTACATTGGCGGTCCTTCGTTGTGATCTCAATCACATTATTTATGCAAAACCATTTATAAAGAAACAAATCAACCGGTGATTTCAGAGTTTTCTACGTCATATTTTTATTTTAGATGATCTAATAGTACTGTAAATGTGGTGCAACGATACTGGTCCCCGGATCATTTTAAATGATTAATCTTAGTTTTGTATTTGTCCGTACTTTGTTTGCTCAAGTGATGGAAACAGTCATTATATATGTATGCAGATATATTTTGAACCTACGTGCAATGAAACTGGGAAGATGTTCCCGCTGCTGTTTTTCAAGTACAAATTATCTGCCTTATGAGACTGACTTTTTTTTGTTCTTGTTGTTGTTGTTGATTAAGACAATAATATAGATCTTTTATGTGTATTGTTGAAATGTATGGAAAAATAATAAAAATATACATATTTTGTTTCTACATGTGGTTAATCTTTTTTTACTGTGTGTTTGGAAAGCTTCCAGTTCCTAGGCTTGGAGGTAAGGATACATTATTAAATGTGTTTTTTTATTCTGACTCAAAACTATACCTTATCCCAGCGGTTCCCAAACTGGGGGGTCGCGGGCCGTTCGGAAAGGGGTCGCGAG
Source organism: Meconema thalassinum (assembly GCA_946902985.2). NCBI lineage: Eukaryota > Metazoa > Arthropoda > Insecta > Orthoptera > Tettigoniidae > Meconema > Meconema thalassinum. The sequence goes on along the minus strand of OX336388.2, from coordinate 187,378,601 downwards.
ATGTATACAAATAATGGTGAACTATGTACTTAAACTTAGATGGCCATCGGGAGTTTTAAATTAAATAACTTTGTACATTTACAAAATATCAATATATTTTACAGATTTTGTCAAAACAAAACAGAAACATTTAATAATTTTGATATGTAATTGTTAATACATTTCTAAGTAAAAACGACTTCTTTAGTGAGAAACATGGGCCTGTTTTTTGTCAACAAGTTTCTTAAAATTCGGCTTAGTTTTAGATACACATACAATAAGGTCGTCTTCTACGTCCAGTCTATTTCTTGCCTTGGTTTTAATGTTGACCAATGTAGAAAATCCGAGTTCGCAGAGGTAGGATGTTGCAAAGGGCATGATGATTCTCAGAGCCACTGATGTTAAGCTTGGATACTCAGCTCTTCTTTGTAGCCAGAACTTGTCAACATTTTGGGTGCTGAAGGACAGTTGCAAAGTCATGTCACAGGATAGCTCGATGAGTTTGTCATGAATCAGTGGGTTTAAGTCTGCCTCGTTCACAGCCTGCTCGTTGAAGGGGTTAAGCACCCAGATCCAACCGGTGTGTTGATCCTCGGGAATGTAGCTAAGGATCTGTTCTTGTAGACCTTGCAAGTGAGTAGTAACCAGTTTGGACAGGTTGTCAATGTCGGGATAATATTCATCTCTTCGATCAAGGGATGTGATAAGCTCATTTGTCAGTTCAAAGTTTTCAAATGTATTCTTCTCAACCCTGGTTGACCAAGTGGCTAATTTCTTTAAAAACGAATTGACTTTGTCTTGTGCAAAAAGTATGGTTTTGTCTCTTCCCTGCAAGGAAACGTTGAGACCGTTCAGATGATGAAATATGTCCGCTAAATAAGCAAGTTTTAACAGCCATTCATTGTCACTCAAAAAACCGGCAAGATCTTTGTTTGCAACTTGAAAAAATGTCTTAAGCTCAGAGCGCAAAGCGAACACTCAAGAAAACACCTTCCCTCGTGACAGCCACCTTGCCTCTGTGTGAAGGCCTCCATTTCTTCGCATAACTGTGATAACAGTCGACACTGTAATGGCCGGCTTTTTACAAAATTAACCAACTTAACAGTTTCGTTCAACACTGTTTTCAGCTCAGTTGGCATGACCTTGGTAGCTAATGCCTGGCGATGCAGAAAACAATGAACCCACGTGGCATTAGGCATGACATTTTTCATCCGTCTCACGAAACCGCTGTCTTTCCCAGTCATTGCTTTGGCACCATCACTGCAGATTGAAATGCACTTTTGAAAGTCAATTTGAAGCGAATCGGTTGCAGACATGAACATTTTAAACATTTCCTCACCTGTTGCGTGGTCAGGCAAAGGTTTGCAAAATAAAATGTCTTCTTCCACACTACCGTCACCCTCAAAACGAACAAAGCACATAAACTGCGCCAAACTCGACACGTCCGTAGACTCGTCAACTTGAATGGAAAAGTACTCACTTTTCTGCAACTTTGTTTTCAACTGATCCTTTATATCTTGAGCCATCTCGGTAATGCGCCTCCCCACCGAGTTGTTCGACAGAGGAATGGTGGAAAGCTTCTTAGCTGCATCTGGGCTGATCATAGTTGAAACCATATCCTGAGCAGCAGGTAGAATGAGCTCTTCAGCAATCGTGTGTGGTTTACCTTTCTTTGCTATTCGTAAAGCCACTTGATACGATGCTAGCAAAGCACTTTTGCTCATATTATTTCCACTTAACTGTACTACTGCATTTTTCTGGTAATCTAAAGCAGTTAACTTACGTTCAAAAAAATCTGCCGGCTTATCTTTAAAACTGGGATGTTTACTTTCTAAATGGCGAATCATCTTGGAAGGTTTCATACTCTCGGCCGATAACAACTTGCTGCAAATAACACACTGTGGCCGATTTCCGAGCACCGTAAATCCATACTTAATATAACTGTCACTATACTTTCTCACCTTTACTCTCTTCTGTTCATGATCATCATGAGAAGTCGAAGGTCCTGCACGCTTAACAAACTTATCCATAGTTAGAACAAAATCAAACAATACGCGAGCGAACAAAACACAAGAGACGTACAGTACAAGCCAGGCAGCTTGAAGCCCGGCTGACGCATGCGCATACGATCCCTTCTCCCTCCACACGTCACTAACGTCACAACTACAGTCAAGTCAAGACAGTCGAGCTACTAGGTTCCTTAGTGACTATTTAAAAGCATTTATAAAAGTTAATAGCAGGTTATAGGCGCTACTACTTTTCGTTTTTAAAATAATACCCTGGTAGTCTAAAAAGAATTACTACCATTTATTTAAATATCATTATACTATTGAACCGCCAAATATTATTTTTTGTGTCATATTATTTTACATTTAAGTTTCTCAGTAAACATCAAACAGGTCAGTAACATCAGAATAAGATTAAAATTTTAAAATCTGAACAAAGTAAATAAATAAACATTTAAACGAATAGCCTACCGGTCACATAAGTTAAATTCCAAAGTAATTTTATCCCTCCACTTTGTCCCCCCTCACAGACACCTGCGCTAAAACGGGGGTCGCGGCTAAAACGTATGGGCTAAAATGGGTCACGGAAAGAAAAAGTTTGGGAACCGCTGCCTTATCCTATATAAGTTGAGAGTCAATGACAACTTGCCAGAGCCGTGAAGAAGAGCTCTTACCTATATGAGCTCACTACCTTCGATTGGAATATTACAGACACCGTATCAATTGTTGTAAACTGGCTTTAACTTCACGACAGTAAGCTCTGGCGTGTTGTCATTGACTCTCAACTTATATGGGATAGGGTTCTTTATAGCCTATATAGACAAACTGGATGAGAAGGTGAAAATCAAAATTAAGGTTGGTATTGACACTTTTCAGTCGGTCATCGTAATATAATCCCAATTGCTGGGAAATGTGATAAACAACCTGGAAAAAACCTATATTTCACTCTTTTTGATTGTTTTGATATTTGGTGAATAGAAAATCATAAAGTGAGATACCATTTCCCATTGTCACAATTTGATGCAGTTGATTCAAATAGAATTCATGACCAACACTCATTATTATCGCTTCAATACCTAACGTTCTGTGTTGTCAACCCCTGATTTGGACGAAGGAAGGCTGTCTGGACTCGCCTCAGCGGTGACGCACCTTAACAATTAAAAATCAGCACTGGGTCACTTACATGGTGACCAAGTGAACCAGTGGCCGGGAATGGTGGCAAAAGGTCACCAATACTGGAAGGTCTAAATCAGTGGTCCGCGAGTGCCTCGGGAGAAAAGGGTCCACCAATACGTATAAAAAGTGGCCAATAAATGGGGATTTCGAAAACGATGTGCGCTGAAGGAGAATAGTCTGAATGTATTCGCGGCGATGACTACCAGATTTTGAATTGAAATATCTTTAAAATAAGGGTTATTGAGAAATGGTTACACCTGATTAGGTGTACTTGGGGAGAGAGTGGAAGGGGTGTGGTCCGTACATGATTCAATTTCAGGCTAAGTGGTCCGCAGACTTCTATGGTAATCAGAACCACTGGTCTAAATTGACTTGATCCGCTACTGAAAGGACAGCTATTTGCCATTTGGGGGCGTCGAGGCATAGACATTAACTTAAACTATGTGCAAGAAGCTACAAGCATTTGAAAGGTGGACGTACCGAAGGATGCTGAAGATACCTTGGACAGCCAAAATTACCAATGTAGAAGTTTTTGCAGCGTATGAACAAGAAACCTGAAATTCTCAATACCATCAAGAGAAGAAAGCTAGAATACTTTGGTCATATGATGCGAAACAGTAATACCAACACCTCCGAGAGAAAATTAATGGAAGACGTGGTCCAGGGCGCAAAAAGAAATCAAGGCTCAACAACTTGAGCCAGTGGTTTGGGGAGACAAGACTCGAACTGTTCAGAAGAGCTATGGACAAAGGACAGATTATGCCACTGATCGCCAACGTCCTGAGAGGACTCGCCACTTGAAGAAGAAGATAAATTATAATCTGTGCAAATCATAATTAATCACGAGTCTTACACTTCCCACCTAAAGTAATGTAAGAGTGTAAGACCAATGAGACTGAAGTTCTAATTCTATATAATATAGATCATAGCATGCTCCTCGTGTCACAGCATCCGGCAGGTTCCCATTTACATTGCGAGGCTCTTAGACCTCGCACCAGACTATACCAAGACTTATAAATTCTCAACAGCACCGAGAATGGAACCTGGGACCTCAGAGGAGGCAGCCAACCATGCTAACCACTATGCCACAAGGTGGTCTGCTTAATATAACTGGGCATAACTACTTGCTGTGCAGGTCCCATGGTGTTGGGGTAACACGCCTGCTTGTCACCTGGAGGTTTGATTCTCGGCTCTGTCAGAAATTTTATAAACTAAAGGAAGGCTTGGAGCTGGGTGCACTGAGCCTCGTGAGGACAATGAGGCACAAAAACCAAGTTTAACAGTCAAGGGGATCAGACGTATCAGGCTTGCAATCTGTAAGCCAAATGGCTGGACATTGGTCACTTGAAAGGCCAGGGGCCACCAAGGGCTCTGGACTCTGGTGCCACAGGAGGGGTTTATAAATACATATTGACGAAAGAAACAAATTATCAGTTGATTCTCATAGATAAATGGATATAAGAAAGCCAAACTATTTCACTTCTATGTGGGAACCTTGGATTCAAATATTGAAGAGAGAAGGATTTAAGTTGGTGCAAATAAATTAAAAACAGAATTTTTAAGAAGGAATGAGAAAGCAAGACTAGTGAAGGAAAGAAAACATCAAAATTAATAACACTGCTGGGAAATATATCAAAATAACCATACAGGCCTAGAACAGGGGAGATAGATAAATACGGTCCAAATTTCAATTGTATAAACATGAAAACTAATAAGCTTGAATACATTATAAGAAACTGGCTTTCTAAATTATTAAAAAATAAATAGAGATATAATATATTAAGTGGAAAAACAATATTATTTCTTAATCAGCTCTTTTGTATGGGAAAGTGAAGTCAACCTATGTGCATTATTACTCAAAGTTAAGCACAAGAACCAAATTCTCATGTTGAGGTGGAACCACTGAAATTTAATTTAATTGAATATTTAAATAATAAATTTATTACAGCCAATGGCCGTACGACATTTAAGATACTAAATGTAGCCATACAAGATGCTGCAAGATATAATCCTACTAGTAAACGTGGTTATATTTTAGCGCTAATTTTTTGCATTTCTGCTTTTATTTTTCGCGCTCTCTCAGAATTCCGATGCTAGTTCTATCTGTAGAGCGAATGTGGAATAATCTCCAGGTCTTCCACTCAAGACAAACTATAACTGAATTGGTGTGTTGTGATTAATCATATTATTTAAAATTTCATGCATGTGCGAATGTTTTTACTGTTAATTATTCGTGTGTAAATAACTTTACATATATTAGATGGCTTCCTTGAATTACATATTAGAGTAAAATGTACATCTTTTAGTATAAACTGAGGAAATATGTTGGTCAAGCTGTTAATTTGTGCGACATCTATTGGTGTGAAAGGAAAGTAGGTTGTAATTTTCTGATTGGACAACTGTTATCAGCTGGAGGGGGCAATGTTGACGAATGGAGTGGTATGTGGTGGGGATTGAATTGATGTAGTCGTGTCGCGTTCTGTCATGTTTTTCTTTTGGAGTGATTGATAATAAGTAAAATTTGTGTCGTGCGTGTGATACTGGTGTTGCTAAAAGTGGCTGTCTGAGCAATGTGTAGGAGTGAATGAAAATATTACAAGGATACCTCTATTTAAAGTTATTGTCGCCTTGTTTACGTCTCTCGAGAACCAATCTGGATACTGTGTTTACACCATTCTGGAGAAGGAAACAATGTTCTTTCAATAATATCAGGTAAATGACACTCATTGGTTGAAACCAAAGTTTTACGTATTGTAGCATAATTCTTTGATATGTAACCACGTAAGACTGATCTGGTAACCTTGATACAAATTTCCCCTCCCACTTTTTCTTTTATTTTGTTAAGGTTTAAACGATGATGCTGCTTGGGCGGTGAGGTAATTTGCAAGAGTGACGTAACAATTTGGCTTTCTGCCGGCTGTGATACTTGGCTTAGTTGACTATAACGTCACCTTTATTAACCCCCTTTCTTAGCATTAGCCTTAATCTAGTGTTATGATGATGTCTTACTTCCTCCTGACGTTTAAGGTTATGCTATATTCTCTCTGTCTCTTTCTTCCTTGACGTCTCTCTGGTTTCATTTTTAATTATTACCGGATTTGTTTCCATTATTGTTAACAATGAATGACTTATCCAGTCTATTTTAGTTATTGTTGTTTTAAGGGGCGAAACTACGAGGTCATCTGCCCCTACAGTCTATTTTGATTGAAGATAATAGTTAGTATTAGAAGGTATGTTATAAGAGAAATACCATTACGTGGGTAGTGTGATATTTAAAGGCTAGTCCACACCAAAGTTAATGAACAATGTTCATGAAAACATTTTTCAACATGTTTACTAAACTTCTTCAACATTATGTCCACATCAAATAAACTTTTGTTAACAAACACCTTCAACATTAAATAAACTGTTTGTGAGGTTATAATGGATAGGGTCAGGAAGAAGAAAGTACTTACAGCTGCAGCTTTCATTATTTTAGTGAGAACAATTAGAGAAAAGCACAGACGCAAGGTGTGGCAAAGAAAAATATTGGAAAGGCGTTAAGAATTAAGTTTGGAGAGAACACTTATGTCAGAACTATTAATTCATCATGCAGCAGGCTTTCAAAACTTTCTGAGAATGTCTCCACATGACTTTCAGTTCTTGTTGACAGTAATTGGGCCTGAAATTGCAAGAAATGACACAAATTATCGGCAAGCCATCTCCATTAATGGCAGGCTAGGTATAACATTAAGATTCCTAGCAACTGGTATGGTGCACAAGATTCAATTAAGGGGATTTTTAAGTGCTACGCAAAATATTCTATTTATTGCTCACTTTAGACCATCCTCCCTTTTCATCATTTTAACAACTTTTAACACCTTAGCTTATAGAAAATATATCATTTATGATATGCATACCTTTCGGGGAGTTGTTGGGAATCGTTTCACTGCTGCACCGCAATAATTGTTATTTCACGGAAAGAATGCAATTTTTCTTCACTTTCTTCACTTACGGACGCCACCTTTGACAGTCATGTGACACCCGAAAGTCGATCATGTGACTAAGTTACCAACTTGAATAAAGAAATTCGATGTGAAATGCCATGTCCTGTGGTTCGGATTCCACGTAAAACGGAGGCTTGTGATCGCGAGATTAACGGTCACGTTAAACTACAAGCTTCCTTCCTTTTTTGAATAAAGAAATTCACCACACGCCTTCGCTACTAAGTTAGGCACTGTCTGGTGGAAAATTACTGCTAGTACTACAAGCAAGGGGGTCTGGGGCGTAAGCCCCAGGTTAGGTCTGTTTTTGTATGTAAAACATTAATAACATACAATTTATGTCCGCTACTAGGCTAGGTACTACCTGGTCGAAAATTATTGCTAGTACCACAAGCAAGGGGGTCTGGGCCGTAAGCCCCAGGTTAGGTGTGTTTTTGTATGTAAAACATTATAAATACATAAATAAGTTCACTTAGTGATTTCATACATCACGTGCGAAATAGTACCAAACGTGTGGGGTTGGCAATACTGACTCTATGAGAAAGATGGGGGTGAGAACTTAGATTTCAACTATACAAGTCGTGTCGCTATTTGGGCGGGATGGTGGGTCTATGACAGCGGAGCAGCGAACATCTAATACTCAATCCTCTCCTGATATCCTCCCGACTATTAAATCAGGTAATTTCAGTTTTTAAAAATATTTATACCAAGGATGGTCTAAAGTGAACCTCTACCATTAGTTTATCAATACGGAACCAGTATGAACCTTGTCTAGAGTATCAAAACAAGCAATTTCAGTTATGGTGCATTAATTGCGTCTTTGCGCATGCGCGAACCAAAATGTTAACGAAAGCACGAAAAGTTAATGAAAAGTTTCATTCACAAAAGTTAAAAGAGATTTTGTTCATGAACATGCTCGAAAACATCTTGGTGTGGACTAGCCTTAAGTTAAATGGCCCAAGATCGGTTTTGGAGGCAGGAGCCATGATTAGCTTATCACCATTCCCCCCATACTGTACAAATAAAGTCTTGCCAGTTAGTGGACACAAATTTTCCTTTTCTCTTAATCAGAAATTTCAGAAAAATAATTAATAACCTAATTGACAGTTTTATAAATTCCAGAAAAATAATTAATAAGTTAAGTTTAATAGTTTTATAAAGGAGGGATTGGGAGAAAAACAGTAGGCTGTACCCTAGGCCAGACATAATTTGTTAAGAACTTAGGAGTTTTAACCACAATATAAGTTATATAATACCTGTTGTTGTTTGAGTCTTTTGACTGGTTTGATGCAGTACTCCATTCTTCCCTGTCCTGAGCTAATTGTTTCACCTCTACATAGCTACTTACATCTGAGACAATCTGTTTAACGTATTCTAACTTGGTCTACCCCTACAGTTCTTGTCCTCGACCCTTCCTTCCATAACTAAGTTTGCTATTCCAGGGTATCATAGTAGCCTTGCCTGCTCCAACTCCGCCTACTTTTTATATCTTTGCTTCGTCCATCACTGGTTATTTTGCTTCCTAAATAGGAGAAGTCTTCTTTCCTTAGCTTTTCACCTGCTAATTGGATGTCGGTAGGGGTTTCTGATTTCTGTCAGCTGCATTCCATAATTTTTTGTTTTACATTTAACTTATTGATTGTCATCATCAGCACTGTCACCGTTACTTTTCATTGTGGTGATGGATGACATAATGACCCGAGTGGCACAAGTAATTGGGGAAGGAAAGATGAAAGCAATGGTGTTTGCAGATGATTTGGGGAAACAAGGAGGAGGTACAGGAACAGTTGGACGTGTGGGAAGGAATAATACAAGATATGGGGTGAAATTTAGCATAAATAAGAGTGAGATGGTGATCACAACAAGGAAGAAGGAAAGAATCACAACTGGAATAACAATTGGTGGGTAACAGCTGAAGAAAGTGGAGAGTTTCAAGTATCTGGGAAGCCTGATACAAGATAATGGAAGAAACGATAGAGAAATAAATGAACGGGGGAGACAGGCAGAAGCATTCCGGAGGAGTGTGAGAAGTATGTTATGGGGCAAGGATGTCCCTCAGAACAGCAAAAAGATCATATATCGGACGTACTATGTCCCTATCCTGACGTATGCCTCGGAGACCTGGGTTCTGAAAGGAAGGGAGAAGAGCAAAATACAGGCTAGTGAGATGAGGTTCTTGAGAAGCAGTATTGGAGCTACAAAGATGGACAGAATAAGAAATGAGAAGACCAGAGAATTAATGAAGGAGGAACCATTACAGGATGGTATAGAGAAATCTAGACTTAGATGGTATGGACATGTAAAACAAATGGAGGAGAAGAGGATACCCAGGAGGATACACGAGACGATGGGTGAAGGAAAGAGACAGAGAGACAGGTGGCTGAACGGGGTGGAAGAAAGCATGAAGAAGAGAGGAGAAGGCTGGACAAGGGTGGACGCTGAGAAATGGTGGGAAGACAGAAGATGTTGGGGAGGCTTGTGTTCCAAACAGACCCGGCCCGTGGTTGGAAACTGTGCAAGATGATGATGATTTTCATCATGAATTCCTTCCTCAAGACTGATTCCATACCATTTAAAAACTCATTCAAATCCTCGGGTGTGTCTGCCAAGATGACGGATGTCATCAGCAAATCTCAAAAGTTGAGATTATTTCTCCTTGAATCTAGCCTATCCTACTCCTACTTTAAATGTTTCTCGTCATTTCCTTCATCGCTTGTTCAACATACAAATTGTAAAGTATGGGTGATAGCTGTAGTCTTGCCTCACACCTTTTTGAATGTCAGCAGACAATATTTTCAAAGAAAAAAAGAACAACACGAGAAAACTGCTGAACACATAAATCACTTTTGTGGCTAATCCTATAAGATAATGACTTTGCATTGCAGTACATATTTTTAGGGCTTAGCTCCTGAGAGAGAAAGGTCAAGGAAGATCAAGAAAAATCTTGAGAGATGTAGCACAGGCATGTAGCCACAGTTAGCCTATTAAGAAATGATGCCTAGATGTTTCAAGTCGTCATTATCAGTTAGTCTATAAATCCCCAACCTGTGACCTCCTATAGCTCATGTCCCCATTATCTACCTAGCTCAGTTGATGTGTCATTTTGCATTACATCTATCTGGGCCATGTGCTAATACTTCAATACTGACTGGTCAAGTAAATATCCCAATAACTTAAGCTTACATGTTACTTTTTACATAGCAACAGTAACCAAAACAAAAGTTTGGTGCTTTTCAGTCGGTCAACACGAGTGTACCCAAAAAGAGCTGGGTTGTGCCCTAATCCTGAAATAAATTACATGAGATTAATAAATACACTAGAATGACCAGTTTCAATCGTCAAGCGATCATCATCAGATCCATTACACTTAGGCTATAACTTAACATCTATGTTTGAGAATACAGGTGAAAAATATATACAATATGTACAATTATTTAGTTGCAGTGTTGGTAATGCAACTGTCGGTGTATGCTAAATGTAGTATATCTAATGTTAGGTGAACTTCTAAAATGGTGATAAAAATCCGGAATTTGTCTTTTTGGGGTGATTACATATGGTTATATAAAAACAAGTGTCCTGACTGACTGACTGACTGATTCAATGACTCACTGACTCATCATCGCCCAGCCAAAACTATTAAAGTTAGAAACATGAAATTTTTGGGATATGTTCGTGGTAAGTCGAAAACGTGCACTAAGGAAGGATTTTTGGATATTCAGGTTCTAAAGGGGTGTTAAGGGGGTAGACCTGCATTTCATTGAATAACAATATCTCCCGATTGGTTTCATTGGGGCATGTGATACTGGGCATGTAAACACATCATTAAAAATAAGAAGACACGTGTCTGAGGGTTTTTCGATGTCGTGTATATTATGAGGTGAAAAGGGTGAAAAGTGGGGGTTGAGGGATTCCTAACGGAGCGTGTATCTCTTAAACGACATATGCGAGTAGTTTGAAACTCAGCGGGAAAAAATCAGCTTAAAGATAAGTAAATAGGTGTTTGACCCGTTTTTTTTTTTCATAAATCCAATTTAAGGGGCCCATGGTAAGGGTGAAATTCTGGGGGGGGAAAAACAGGTAATATGTAAAATTATACATGGCCTATGTTGTAGGCAATAACACATTACATCTTTTTTGTCTCTTACTATTTCATCATACGACGAATACTTAGGGAGTTATTAATCATTTTGTACTTTTTGGCCGGAATTTTCTAAGTCTCAGGAATGACAAAAAAATTGATTCGAATGAAATTTCAAAAAGTAGCTTTTTTAATACTTTTATTATATTTTTCACGTTTTTAGGGTCCGAAACCAACATGATATTTTGATGTTCTTTTTCGTCCCATGCATTTTTGGTTTCAGGTGATATATAAAAACAAGTGTCCTGACTGACTGACTGACTGATTCAATGACTCACTGACTCATCTTCGCCCAGCCAAAACTATTAAGGTTAGAAACATGAAATTTTGGGGATATGTTCGTGGTAAGTCGAAAATGCGCACTAAGGAAGGATTTTTGGATATTCAGGTTCTAAAGGGGTGTTAAGGGGGTAGACCTGCATTTCATTGAATAACAATATCTCCCGATTGGTTTCATTGGGGCATGTGATACTGGGCATATAAACTCATTAAAAATAAGAAGACACCTGTCTAGGAGGGTTTTTCGATGTGGTGTATATTATGAGATGAAAGGGGTGAAAAGTGGGGGTTGAGGGATTCCTAACGGAGCGTGTATCTCTTAAACGACATAGGCGAGGAGTTTGAAACTCAGCGGAAAAAAATCAGCTTGAAAATAAGTAAATAGGTGTTTGACCGTTTTTTTCATAAATCCAATTTAAGGGGCCCATGGGGAGGGTGAAATTCTGGGGGGGGGGGGGGGGGAACAACAGGTAATATGTAAAATTATACATGGCCTATGTTGTAGGCAATAACACATTACATCTTTTTTGTCTCTTGCTATTTCATCATACGACGAATACTTAGGGAGTTATTAATCATTTTGTACTTTTTGGCCGGAATTTTCTAAGTCTCAGGAATGACAAAAAAAATTGATTCGAATGAAATTTCAAAAAGTAGCTTTTTTAATACTTTTATTATATTTTTCACGTCTTTTAGGGTCCGAAACCAACATGATATTTTGATGTTTTTTTTCGTCCCATGCATTTTTGGTTTCAGGTGATAGAATTATTTTCCACTAGGACCCATGCTTATCTATTATATAAAACAAAGTGTCCTGACTGACTCATCATCCCCCAGCCAAAACTACTAAAGTTAGAAACATGAAATTTTGTGGATATGTTCGTTGTATGTTGAAAGCGTCCACTAAGGAAGGATTTTTGGATATTCACTCTCATCGACCAACCAAAACTATTAAGGTTAGAAGAATGATATTTTGGGGATATGTTTGTTGTGTGTCGAAAATGGCCAATAAGGGGGGATTTTTGGAGATTCAGGTTATAAAGGAATGTTAACGGGGTAAAACCTGCATTTCATTGAATAAAAATATGAAACGACTATGACGCGAGCGAAGCCGCGGGTACCTGCTATAGAGCATCCAGCGTTTAGAAAAGACTGTGGGTCTTATGGGCTTTTACTTTTAACGAAAATCCCCCCTACACTGGTTTTGTTGTCTCACCTTTTATCATGAAGGAACTCTGAACATACATATTTTTCGTCATAATAGCTTCCTACAATTATCTGCCAACTGATTACCTTTGTTATTGCGTACAAGTATCGCTTATATTACGTCTTAGTAATTTAAAAATTTTCGAGGTTAGCACGCTGGAAAGAAGAGCCTCGTCCAGTGCTGCATGCTCGCCCGGAGTGGAGCACGTGCTCAGTTCCATCGACAACATAAGTTCTGAAGCACTATCCGTCATTGGTGTTACTGTTTTGTGTCTGTTTTATTTTCTCTTCGATCGAATCATGGCTGCCGACAGTTGGGTTCCAACCCACTATCTCCCGAATGCAAGCTCACAGCTGCGCGCCCCTAACCGCAAGGCTAACTCACTACAATATTACAAATATTAATCTAAACAAAACAACAAGAGTAAAATTGAAAGAAACTAAATTACCGCCTAACTAATAACTAAAGAGGTGATGATCAACAGTATTGCTGACATAAAAATTGTTAACATCGTCTGCATACATCCGAGAAGGAAGGAAGGGTTGTGCTCTCGACATCTGTCAATCAGTAATGCGTCATATCACAACGAAATGAATGTCGTTATTGGTTCTCTTCGCATACAGTATCCTTAATACTGGTCCAATCCGTTAACACCTGCAAAACTGCTCCTTCCTGGGCGTGTTCTATTTCAGGTAGCTGCTGGGGTTGTGGTTGTCTCGCTAACTTATGAAAGCGCAGTACTCGAAGCGGGTGAACATAACGTATGACGTCAGCGCTACCTCTGCCTAGAGTTAGCAACACTGTCGCCATAAGGCTCCACAGTCTTTTCTAAACGCTGGATGCTCTATATAGTTTGGTTATACAAAATAAACTATGGTTATACCGTAATAATGCAGGCTGATACTTATTCGGTTGTCTCCCTAACTGGAACTTCAAGCAGTTTCGTGTTCACTCTGGCACCAGTTATGGGCAACTAACCCGGGTGTTACTGGTTTTTCCCTTTCTCCCCGTTTTGTTCCTACGTTCTTTCTGAGGTCAGTGCCATGTTTATTTGTGTGACGTTGCCAAATCTAGATAAGAATGTATGTTATTGAATACAGGAAGATAGCAACAGTAATAAAATTACTGTTGCAATTACTGTTGCTATGTAAAAAAAATAGCATAGGCTATCACGAATTTAAAAATTTCTCAGTAAGCCTTCCTTCGGAGGGAAATTAAAGCCAGCGGGCCCATGTCATAGATTTATGGCATAAAAGAGAACCTTCCACTAAGTTTAACTACATTTGTGTGAAGACCAAATTTGTAGGTTAGTTCCAACGTTCGCCGCCAGGTGCTGACTGCGATGCCATCTAGTAGTCAAGTCTGCAAGCTGTGTCGGCATACATTGCAACACTGCTCGCTGTTGCTATGGAGACCGTTACCCCTCTCGTCTCCACTCCTCACCTCACCCTTTCACCGTTCATATTTTGTAAATCATAGTAAACTTATACATCGTCTCCTATTTTTTCCCCCAACTATTAATTCAGGTATTTTGGCTAATTTCAGTAAAGAATTCTTTCCTATTAAGTAACTTAACTTAGTTGTCGTCAAGTTGTACCGTACATACAAAAATAAGCCTAGCCTGGAGCTCACGCCCCAGACCCTCTTGCTTGTATTACAACCAGTAAGTTAATTGCTGTGCAGACAGCAGTCTATGGTTCACTCCTCTGTTTTCTGCCGCTGGGTTGTGGATGCCCATCTGCTAGCCTCAAATACTGGAACATGAGCATGTGTCAGTCGTGCAGATAGCTGAGTGCCCAGTGCTTCCTGTGGGCTATTACCAGACTACTACGCTTGTTTCAGAGCATGAGGTCGCTAGTACACCGGCAGAAATTGGTCGAGTCCACTGTAACTCAACGGGGACCACTGGTTTCATCGTGACATTGGTTTTGTAGAAGAACAGTGTGCAACCTTCAATTACATTGTCAACTAAGTGTAATATATAAACATTTGTTACTTAAAGATGGTATTGGCTTTCACGGCCTGTGAATTATAACTCGGCAATTTGTCTAGGTTTGTGCCGTGTCCTGTGTGGAGTTTCGCCTAGCTGGGTCATCAGCGGGCTCGTGGTATCCCCGCCCAGACTCCCACAGGAGTAGCGAACTGTGCGCTACCTCCCTTTTTATGAAGCGCACCTGCACCTCTTGACTGTGAGACCTAGCAGCTCAAGCAGCCATAATATGAAGGCTTCCAAAAAAGATGGTATATTGGCTCTCACGGAGCCCGCTGATGAGCCAGCTTGGTGTCCTAGGCGAAACCCCACACAAGACATGGCACAAACCTAGAAGAATTGCTGAGTTTTAATTCACCGTCCCTGAAAGCCAATATACCATCTTTTTGGAAGCCTTCATAGGGAAGTTGAGGCTGCTTGAGCGTTTGGTTCTCGCAGTCAAGGAGTGCAGTTGCACTCTATATAAAGGGAGGTATCGCGTAGTTCGATACTCCTGTGGGGGTCCGGGCGGGGACACCAAGAGCCCGCCGATGAGCCAGCTTGGTGTCCTAGGCGAAACCCCACACAAGACACGGCACAAACCTAGAAGAATTGCTGAGTTTTAATTATTTTGAATTTCAAATGCACTTTGTGAGTATTTTGAGTCTGAAATGGCCTTTTTTCAATCTAAATTGCATTGTGCAATTTCAATTGCATTTTATAAGTTACTTATTGTGAACTTCAATTGCATTTTGTAAGTATTTCGAATCTACATTGCATTTTGTTCGTATTTTGAACCTCAACCTACATTTTGTGCGTATTTTTCAAACTATTCCTTTTGTGAGTATTTTCCTTCTAAATTACCTTTTGTAAATTAGGCCTAAGTATTTCCACTCTACTTATGTGAGTCATTTCAATCTGAGTTCCATTTTGTAAGTATTTTCAGTCTCACTTTAATTTTCGTAATGGTTTCCATTTCATTGTCATTTTCGCTATCACCCAGACCATTAGGGGCCGATGACCTAGATGTTAGGCCCCTCAAAACAACAATTATGATCATCGTACCTAAATAGCCACTCAGAGCAAGCAGTGAGACTGGAAAGAACTGTGTGCAACACTGGAGACCTCACATGCGAGCCGGCAGCCAGAGCAAGAACTGTCACTTATTATTGGTCAACAGCGAACAGTCATGAATAGGGTTATTGGCGAAGCATAAAAGAATACGTTGCTGAAAACCCACAATTTTACTCTAGTCTGTGTCAACAGACCAATTGGGAAGAATTAGCTGCTTTTATCAAGATACGGCTGCCAACTTTCCCGATTTTGCATAGTTTTCCCCGCCTTATGATTACTCAAGCTATCCTCCCGAGTTTTGTAAATAATTGGCCAACTTGAAACATTTTCGAGTATTTTTTGAAGTGTTAGTAGTGGGCAGGTTATTTGGGTGCCTGAATTCGTAAATGGGTTTTGTTTCAGTGTAAGTGGTTGTTTATTGACTTTGCTGCAACATTTTTCGCCCCGATAAACACGGCAAGCTAAGCCGCTTGTGACTGGCGCAGATCGCGGGCGCGCGTACCCGGTTTAGCCGGTGGTTGGCGCGTACTTTCACACTTTTACCAAACATGTTCAATAATGTGTGCTTACAGTGCTCATAGCACCTCCCTCTCTTGTAACCCACACCTGACATCTTCTGATGAAAGAATGTCTGTCAACTCTTTTATTATTTACGGAGCCTGTTTCCTTGAATCGTTTAGCGAGCCTGCTAATTGTACTGGCATTAGGCACAGGTCTTCCTGGAAACTTGATTCGAAATTTTTGTCTCGTTTCAGAACAAGATTTTCTGCTTTTCATATACGAATTATGGATATAAACACGTTCGCGCAGTGTGAATTGGTGTCTAGGCATGACCAACAATCACAGTAATCACAATACTCACTAAACGTGCAACAATAACGTCCAAGCTTTGCAGATACACGTCCATATGAATGGCAAAACACGTGTGAACTAACGATATGAGTCACCGGAGCGCGCCTACCACCGGTTGAACCGCGTCCGCGATCTGCGCCAGTCACAGCCGGCTTAGCTTGCCATGTTTACTCGCGTGCACATATATAATGATTCTGTTTTATTGAAACAGTTTTCGGAACATTTCCGTGCATGATTGAATCCAACAAAGGCCAATTATTTTCCTTCCTGTAGGCTACTCTTTATCAATGTAAGGTTTTATATCACATGGTGGAAAAAATGATATTTCGAAACACAGGGGAACAACGAAGCACCAAAAGATGTAAATTGGAGCAAAATAATCAAAATAAATAAAGATATAAAAAAGATTTTGGTGTTGAATGTGAAAGTGATGGGATAGTAAATGCCGAATGCTTATTTACATAATTAATTATGAAGCATAGTTTGCCAATTAATTCAGCTGATATGGACTGTTTGTATCTCCTGAATTTTCCTGATTTTCATATCAAAAATCTCCTGATATTTGATTTTGTAAGGTTGGCAGGTTTGCGACGGGCTAGAGCTAGAAAAGGAAGCATCATTATCGCACGGAGGAGGGGTGGAACATCGACATCATTTGCCCCAAATTAAGGCACTGACAAGAAGAAATCGTGGCCCTCTCTAGAAAAGCTCAACATTAATTTCGTACGCTTCCAAATGAATATTCCAAGCAAATTATATATCAGAGTTAATCAGTGCTTTCCACAGTAGCCTATTGTTGATTGAAATTATAACATTTCCGTCGGTCAACACGAGTACAATTGGGGAAAAAGATTGTATGTGATTATAAGTTATTTGCGCGGATTACAAGAGGAGAGGAATTAAAAGATGACATGTTTCGCTCGTCAAGAGAGCATCGTCAAATCTGGAAAGCGATCAACACCGCAATGTCAATCATGAACGGACGCGGCCCTCCAAGGCGTGGCTAGTACTGCTGCGAAATACTCAAGTGTATTCATTGGGGCTAAATGTCCCCACACTTTGGTAAGAATATATTTCAACAGATGGCAGCACAAGCAAAGCTGAATTTATTTATTTATTTATTTATTTATTTTTGTATCGAAGGGGAGCTCCGATCTGTGATCTGAGAACTGCTATGCACTCTGTCTAGTAGCAGAATTGATATTAATTCATTGCTTACTTTTTAATTTAAAAAACAGAAAACTTTTCTGTTTGTTTTTCAAATATCTGATTAAAATTCGAAAGAAAACGGGTAATACGAAAGTTGAGTTTTACTCACTGATTCCAAAGCCGCATCGAAAACCTAAATCGGTTGAATAGAACCGTCGGGATCACTTTGGGAAGTTCGTGAATAAAAGTGTTCCTGTATTTGCAACAAGGCCCGGCAGTAGAACAAGGTCATGGTGAGCGGGTTGGTGGAGGGTTGGGGGGAGGGGAGTGGATTATAGTGATTTGAGAGAGCGACAAACTTGCCAGACAGTATAGAATTCCCGAGCATCTAATCCAATATTGCGATTGACTGTGCTGGTTAGTTCTGAATTATTGTCAAGGTCTGGATATTTCTGAGTGTTCCTTTGATATTTTACCGGTTCCTAGTTATGACTTCTTGTTTTTAGTTCATCGATCTCATTAATTACTTTTTAATTTATTTTACCTGCAACAGTATTATTTTTTAATGCCCGTTAGGTGTTCTATTCACGGCACTTTATTTTTTGGACAGTATTTCTGGTAGAATAGATTTTTTCTTTTAGTCAATTTTACCCTCCAGGTTGGTGGTTCCCACGGACTCAGCGAGGGAACTCACCACTACCTCCTTTCCAGGCAGTGTCCTAGAGCTGGGAACCCTTGGTCGGATACCACATTTCAAATTTCGTGGCAGAGCCAGGAATCGCACCCAGGACCTCCGGGGCGGCAGCGAACCATGCTGACCGCTACGCTACGGAGGTTGAATAGATACATGTACATATAGGTAGGCTACGACTGGTGGAGAGCATTACGGTCATCACGTGGAGTAATTTTTTCGTTTTTGTTGAAAAATGGAGCACCACGAAAACCGATTCAAGGGCGTTACACTAAATCCCAGACGAGATTGCGACTGAGTACCAAGAAAAGAAAGCCAGGCCAAGAAAAAAAAAAAAATACACCGCTTCACACCCGTAAGTTTTTTTTTCCTAGTTCATATTTGAAATTATATAATTCTTTACGCTTGCTTTAGAGAATCTGTAATGCTCTGAGCAGTTATGATTTCACTTATATTTTACCTGTAGCCTACAAGTTGGATGACTAAACGTCACCCCGAAATCTGCAGGCTACATGGCTGAACAGTGCAGCGGTTGCTTGGTAGGCCTAGGCCTTCATGGGCTGTCGCGCCACGGGTGTAGTTTGTTTTTTACTTCTAATAAGATCACGAACTATTCAGTGTCAACTATTTTCAGAGAAGCAAGTTCGACTTCAAAGGAAAACAATGCGTTGTGTGGAAAAATAAAGGCGTAGCGAATGTGAAAAAGGAAAATTGGTTTCCGGAAATACTGGATTGGATTGGGATCAATAAAGACTGCAAACAGTACTTTTGAACTACCAGTGGACAAGGTGAAAACAAACAGCTAACTACAACCAAACTTATGCGTTATTGCTTGCAGCCCCTAATTGCAAAAAGTTCCCAAACACCACCAGCAATGCTGCCGAAAATAATATGTCCCTTGTTGCAAAATTCACGGGAGGTAAGCAGATCAATCGAGGGAAACGAGGTTCCTTCACTCATAGAACCAAAGCTGCCGGACTGGTCTTTTCAGTTTGGGCCATCCTGGCACTATAAATCAATGAAATCCGTTTAGAAAAAAAAAACTGCCACAATAGTGAAGGACACTGCACTCAGCAGAAAGAGCAGCTTTCCGAAAAAGTTTAATTGCGTCGCGAGAAGGGAAAAGAATGTCCCGACAACAGTCTCATGAAATGAAACGTACTGTCTCACGTGATTATAAAAACCGATCAATGCAGTTGGATTTCGATGAGGTACTGTTGAGAGAGTTTAGTGATGAGAAGATCAAGCAACTAACTCTTAGTGAAGGCGATATACAAAAACTGGAAAAGGAAACAAGGGGCCAAAGGGAAAATGAAAAGTGGCACACAGCTAGAAAGGACAGACTTACGGCATCCAATTTTGGATATGTATGCAAGAGGAAACCTACTTCGAAATGGGCTCCATTAGCAAAACACATTCTGTACGGCGAATTTCACTCAAAAGCATTGCAGTATGTCTGTGATAATGAGTGAATTGCAAAACGAAATTTAGAGGAGAAATCGGTAGAAAAGTCGAAGAATGTGGTATTTTCGTACATAAAACTCATG
Source organism: Meconema thalassinum (assembly GCA_946902985.2). Classification (NCBI taxonomy): domain Eukaryota; kingdom Metazoa; phylum Arthropoda; class Insecta; order Orthoptera; family Tettigoniidae; genus Meconema; species Meconema thalassinum. The sequence goes on along the minus strand of OX336388.2, from coordinate 187,358,551 downwards.
GGTATTTAGGTGCCTCCCCAGACGGATTAATAGGAGATGACGCTGTAGTCTAAGTCAAGTGCCCTTATTCTGCACGGAATATGACCATACTGGAAGCCTGCAAAAAGCTAAAGGGATTTTGTTTGGCAGAAAGTAAGCGAAAAAGAAAGCCAGAGAATGTCAAGAACAGTGCCTTTCAGAAGAGAACAGATGATAACTCTCTAACACTCACATGGTTTTTATTTCCACAACCAGGGCCAGTTGGAAAATATTAACATAGCGGGAAATATGTTATTTTGTGGTATGAACGCCTAAGGACATTCCCATAGAAACAATAAAGAGGGACGAAAATTTCTGCAGACAAAGAATGCTTGTGTAACTGACATGCTGCTGCGAGAAAACCTTGTTGCCTGAGATCATTGATCCCAGGATGACCAGATCAATGGATATAAGAGAACCTGAGGTGAAGTAAAATACTGAGTGTGTGTAAATCATGAAACGCTATCTTTGATATGGAAAAAATTGAAGCATTTATTTCAAATACCGGAAATAATTAGGTATAATATTTTTGTTTGTTTATAGTACGCAGTACTAGTGCCTGTGCTAACAATAGGCAGATGAGAATATCTTAGGGGCAGATGACCTCGTAGTACCGCCCCTTAAAACAACAATAACTAACTAACTAGAATATCTTAGGAACTTTAATTCTATTATGTACATAATAATTTTGCTCTTCTTATGCATTTTCATAATTTGTTTATATTGTAATAAAATGTCCTACATAAATGAACTTTTATTATTACCTCCATGAAAATTGAAGTATGTTATAGTGATTGGCCACATGGAGTCGTTTCAGATCACACTAAAAAATAAGAACCAAAGAACCATACGAATCACCAAAATAAATGTATGTATGTACTTATATGTAGGTCTATGTGCATGCGCATTTGGCCTCTTATAAATCGATAATAGCTGGCTCCATTGATTAGAATATTTCACGGTTTGTGGTCTTGTTTGTTATGTCTAGAAGACGATACCTGGAGTAGGACGTCCGCATCGGATGGTTTTTAGAATAGATTTTCCCAATAAACCTGAACACGAACATATCTTGTCCATCGTTTTTCTAAAATATCGAGAACGTGCTAACTACAAACCAGTCATATCTTTCTATACAGTATTCAATTTCGCATCGAGTGAAACCAGTCGCTGATCTGTGCGGTAAGAATTATGCCCTACAAAGTATTACTAATGTCGGAACAATATGTTTTTGTTCGGGAGTTTATCCTCAAACAACTCTAAAACAGTTACCTAGAAGGGAATCCAACGCTGTCAGCTATCCTGAGTGTGTTTTCACCGGTTTTTCTACAATCCTTCCAGGTAAATGCCGAGATAGTACCGTACGTGTAGTTTCAGGGCACCTGCCGCATCCCTGACTGTAATACAGTTACACACATAATCAACTACACGGGACTGATGATGATAATAATAATAATAATAATAACGTTATTGGTTTTACGTCCCTTTTAACTAGTGCGGGCTTTTAGAGACGCCGGGGTGCCGGAATGTTGCCCCGAAGGGGATCTTTAACGTGTCAGTAAATCTAATGACACGCTCCCTCTCATTCGCGCACCCACAAATGCCAACTGGCTGCACCAGGATTCGATCCTGCAACCTTGGGCACAGCAAGTGAGAACGTTACCGCTGAGCCACGCAGCCGGCCAAAGGTACTGATGACCAAGATGTCCCAAGCCCCTACAATGTGTTATTATCAACAAGAATGTTAGAGGAAGTAAGAAAGGCATCTGTACGAACGCATTGTGTCAACGTTACATATTGTGACACTACTCCAGTATAATTGTATTGCTCCGATATTTTCCCACGCCTAGTACATGTAACTCGTCGAACTATAATATTTGTGACAAGAGGAAGACAACTCCTTCCTGTCGTCAAATTGTTCCCTTCTCCCTCCGCCCTGTCACCGTGTTCATCATTTTCCTTGCGCAAGAGATCTTGTGGAGCCGCGCCGCCTACCACCCCTTTCAAAACAATTCCCAAACTAATGCTGTCGTTTCCATTCACCCGATTTTAATTCTGAAAAATGCATTGGAAACAGGAAATAAATCTCCATTTTCGTATTACCAGGTTTTTCATATTTTAAGCAGAGATATAAAAAACTGTTAGTAACTTTTTTGTTTTTCACATTTTGGAAAATGCATCGAATTAATATCAATTTAATTGCAGTCTAGTATACATAGTGGTTTTCAGATCGCAAATACGAGCTTTCGTTCAAGAGAAAACTGAAAAAAGAAATTGACTCACTTTGGTGCTGCTACGTGGTGTCAGAATTACAAACTAACAAACGGGACATTTAGCCTTAAGACGAGTGGGAGAGGAGTGATGTTTCTGGACACTGCTAATGAAGAGAAGGTATAGATTGGTAGGACACATACTAAGCCACCCAGGAATAGCAAGCTTAGTTATGGAAGGAAGGGCCGAGGACAAGAACTGTAGGGGTAGACTAACGGTAGAATGTGTTTAAACAGATTGCCTCGGATGTAGGGTGTGGTAGCTGAGATATTGAGTGCTGCATCAAACCAGTCAAAAGACTGAAGACACAAACAACAAGCCCCCTATAAAAATAATATTTCCATCAGGTTGAAAATGACAAAGCCACCCAATAAACAGTCGCTCTCCACCAATTGATCCACGAGGGATACACTTTCAGTGATAAGCCCACGAACTACAGTGAGAGCCTTCCCTATAGAACGGAGCTTAGCTTGCCCGCGGGGCGGGCGGAGACTGATTAGTCAGCACCACTAGACTAGCATTTAACGATAACACAAGGGAAGGACGGGAAGTCCCTAATTCTTGCATTGCATTTATTAGATACCTTACTTGTGGTGAAGTACAGTGAGATTCTTTTGCCGGGCGCGCGGTTTCCGCCGGCCAACCGAGCCTGAGCCACAGTGTTGCGTGAGGCGGGCTGAGCTAACCAGGGTCATTTAAGTCATTAAGTCACTAAACTTTCATCAATGAGGGTGTGTAGTGTCAGCGCACAGATAAGAAGGTAGCATAAACAACAGCTGCAATATTTAATTAAAGTAGCAGAGATGTTTTATTTTATTTCTTGTGAATCTGGATGACCTCACGTCACCGGTTAAAGGTTAGAACTTATCTTTTCACAGAATATACTAAAAATGTTCTCCTTCAGCTGACAGACAGTAACTTTGGAAGTTAAATCGTTACATTATGTAGCTACTCCTGCACCCTTCCCCATGCGTGTTTACTGTAATTAATCGAAGCACGGAACTAAGCCCGTTTGATGTTCTATTGTGGGTTAATTTAAAATACAAAGTGTACAGATCAATTACCCGCCCTCTAGTGGAGCTGGATAACAATATACGGCAGCAGATATCCCTCACACCCGAAGGGAATCACAACGTGTAAACGCTAATTTAATTACACGGTACGACGCCTGTCTGTCAGCCGAAGGAGAACACTCGCAGCTTCTCCTGTGGATAGGTAAGTTATTTAATCATGATTTGCTGGTAAATTTACCATTAATTAATGTACTTTGTTATGGTGTCCACCTTCGCGCAATCAGCGGTGCGAGCTCAGCTGGCTAGCGGAAAGCGCGCGCACTCGCCCGGCAGCCGGCCGCCGTCCCCGCTCCAGCAAAAGAATCACCCTGTACTATCTCGTATCCCGTGAACATTGTTAGGTATGGAACAAAACGACGTATTTTCCAGCTGGAAACTTATCTTCTAACTTAAGAAGTCTTACTGTAAATGTGTTCGTACGTTTTACTTGTGGATTAATCGCAAACAAAAGGTATACATAAACAATCTGCATTCTCTGGAGACTCTTGAGAACTAAATAAATGCACTGATACGAAATATCAGTGAGAATGAATTACAGCGACTGTAGCAAAACTTCCTACGTTGGTGCAATGTGTGTTGAGAAAATGAAAGACAGCATTTCCAGCAACTTTGGTGGCGTAGTTGGTAGCATGCTGAACTGCTGTTCTCAAGATCGCGGGTTCAAACCCGGCTGAAGTCGTCGGATTTTTAAGAGCGTTAAAATCCCTCCGTATGCCTTCCTTCGGAGAGGAAGTAAAGCTCGTGGGCCCATTTCATAGATTTATGGCATGTAAAACATCCTTCCATTAACTAAACTTGTGTGAAGCTAAATTTCTAGGTTAGATTTCGGTGAAACGCTCTATCAAAGCTTCAAAGTTCACCACTAGGTGTCAGTGCCATCTGGAAGCGAAAGTTGGAACTACTGGAAATTGAACGGAACTTGTAGCTCACCCCATGGGTGTCCGCTTGAAGCAGCTACAAACTATGGCGAGCCGAACATGTCCTTGGACGCTCCCGGCACCAAAAGCCATACGCTAAATAAATAATACTGTGAAATTCATGTAAGTAACTTAATGATTATTATATACGTTAAAAAGTATAAATGTGTTAAACTGGTTGGGCGCTACGCTGCTGCTAGCTCCAATGCTTTGCTCGACAGGCGGCTACACACAGTAGCCCGGCCGTTACACGGCGCAGTTCTTATCCCTCGGTCTGTGGCCAACATAAGGTCTTCCTGGCTGCAGGTTTCATTAAGATCTTTGCACGTGAGCAGGTGTTGTGGAGTCTGGATTTCTCCACAGGCACATCGTGGATCTTCTGCATAACCCCACTTCACAAGGTTGCTACGACACTTAGGAACTCCTGTTCTCATCCGGTTTAAGGACCTCCAGGTGGTATAAGGCAAATGACTACCACTGCTCAGTTCTTCTTTAGGGGTAAACCCCTCTGGTACTATTTGTTTCCAGAGTGACACACGCCGGACGTCTGGCTTGGTATGGAGGGGTACTGTTCTCTTAATAAAACTCTTCCTGGATCTTAGGCGAGGAGTGGTCATCTTGTGGTTGAACATAGAATGTCTGGGATTTGTTTCAAGCTTTTCTCTCTCTTTCTCTGCTGCCACCCTGCGTCGAATAACTGGAGGTGCAATGCCAGCGAGAGGGTAGATCTTCTGCACTGGAGTAGGTCTCAGACATCCAGTGACAATACGTGTGGACTCGTTAAGAGCTATGTCCACTTGCTTGGTATGGGCAGATGCTCGCCACACTGATGATCCGTACTCTCCTGCTGCGAAGCAAAGTCCCAATGCTGTTGAACGTAGAACCTGAGGGTTCGCTCCCCATGTTGAACCTATCAACTTCCACATTATGCTATTTCTTGAGCCGATCTTACACTTCAATTCTCTACAATGTTTCCTGAAGCTGAGGGTACGATCAAGCTTGATTCCCAAATATCGAGGCGTTTCACAGCTTTCGAGTGTCACTCCTTTCCAGACAACATTCAACTTTCTCCGGGCCTCTTTGTTGCGAAGATGAAATGCGCATACTTGTGTCTTTCCAGGGTTAGGTTTCAGGTGATTCTGGGTGTAATAATTGTCTAATCTCTCAAGAGCATTGGACAGTTTTCCCTCCACCTCCTCGAAGTTCCTACCCTGTACAGCAATAGCGGTGTCATCCGCATAAATAAATCGCCTGGCCTCTAAATATTCTGGCTGGTCATTTGTATAAATGTTGAATAGTAATGGGGATAACACACTGCCTTGAGGTAACCCGTTTTTCTGGTTCCTCCATCGACTTTTATTCCCTTGAAGTGTAACATAAAACCTTCTGTTCTGGAGCATCCCACGTATGACATTTGTTAGATTCATGTCCTTAGTGATGTTGTACAGCTTGGCTATGAGCTTCTTATGGTTCACTGTATCATATGCAGCACTGAGATCTATAAAGGCGACACCAGTGATACGTTTATTCTCATAGCCATCCTCGATATGCTGTGTCAGGTTCAGAATTTGGCTGGAACATGATTTCCCTGGTCTAAATCCAGCTTGATCTTGAATTAGCCGGTTATCAATGAATGTTGCAATTCTTTCTAGGATCAACCTTTCAAATGCCTTGTATAGGTGGCAAAGAAGAGAGACAGGACGGAAGATCTTTGCATCCGTTGGTTCCTTGCCTGGTTTTAGCAGTGCGACCACATGAGCTTTCCTCCACAGCTTTGGTAAGTGCAGGGTCTCGATACATCTATTCATCATATTCACCAGCCACTGGATTGTTCCTGGTCCAAAGTTCTTGATTTGTTCTGTCCTGATGTCATCCGGGCCCGCAGCTTTGTTGACTTTCATCAGCTTGATGGCATGTTCTAATTCTGCTGATGTGAAAGGACGACCGAGAAAATTATTCTCATCTTCACTAGGCTTCAGCTTCACAGGCTGAGTCTTCGTGATGGTTTTCCCGTTACGGAGCAGCTGATAAGCTATTTGATTTGGTGTAACCTTGGTGAGATCCACTGGTGGACTCTTAGGATCGTTGCTCAAGTTTTTGACCAGCTTCCATGCTCTTCTACTGTTCTGGGCCATGTCAAGGTTTGCTAGTAAGTTCATCCATCTTTCCTTTCTTCCGTCAGCGATGCTCCTCATGAGTTCTTCACCCGTCTGAATGGTGTCATCTGCAAAAGGGTCTGCCTCGTACTTCTCCTGGTAATCTTTTAACAGATCCTTAGAATCAGCATTGAGGCCAGAAATGAACTGGGTACGGCAGCCTCGAGGAATATGTCTACGAGAGATCTTCTTCACAAGGTCAACAAAGTCTTCATAATGACTTGGCTCTGGTTGTAAATTGGACAGTTCCTCATCCAGCTCAATGGAAAACCCCGCCCAGTTTGCCTTTTTAAAATTGAAACGTCGTTTAAAAGGTACTTCCTCAGGGCTGACCACTCCCCGAACTGAACATGTGATAGGGCTATGTTGTGTCCTAGGGATGGGTTCCTCCACCGCTTTAACTACATGTTTTGTCACTTGCTCGCTTATGAAAATGTTGTCAGGGTTGTAACCTCTATGCCATCTACCGCTGTTGAAAGATGGTCTCAGTTTGGGGTTGTGAATCAATCTCAATCCTTCCCTCTCTGCCCATTGCTCGAGTTCCTCTCCATTCTTGTCTGTGATATTATATCCCCAACTGATGCTCTTACAATTAAAATCCCCCAGGACAATTTTGATATTCTGCTTGTCAAAGTTACTTGGCCTTTCAAAGAAGAAGAGTTCATTGGGTGGTTTGTAAATGGATGTTACAGAGCAGGATTCCAATTCTACAGTTAAGATTTCTATATTGTTCCTGAACGTCATTTGAGATGACTTGACATTAATCTCTGGTCTGACAAAAACAGCACTGCCGTATTGTTCATGGGGTCGTTCGACAACCAGTCGCATTCCTTCTATTTTGGGTCGGTTGTTGTTGATCCCTCTGTGAGTTTCTTGCATCACTAGGATGTCGATCTTTAGTCGGTTGCACATGTCAGCGAGTAAGAGTGCTTTATCTCGGGATAAGCCTTCGATGTTTATTGATGTTATTGAAAGTCTTGAAAAAGACTGGTCGAAAACGTAATATCTCCCGGTGGTTGAATGCTTTGCTCCAATGCTTTTCTCGACAGGCGGCTACACACAGTAGCCCGGCCGTCACACGGCGCAGTTCTGTAGTGATATATATTGTCTACGAGTGTGTTGAAAAGTTTATGTAATACAACATACTTGGCCGAAAGAGGACTCGCCTCTTTAGTTGGCCGCTGGGTTGACACGTCGAGTAGCGCCGAGATTGTTCGGTTTCTAGAAAGGGCTGGGATGAGCAGACGGCAGACAGTTCAGGACACAATTTCGTCACCCAGTACCTCGGGGGGTGGGCCAGGTACTAGAAGACCAGCGGGACGAGGGACGGGCAGCATTTCAGTCTAGAGTAGAGCTGAGAGAAGTTCAGAATGTGGAGTGACGATGTGTGCAACAGGAGAAGGGGTACCAGTACGCATGCGTATGCTGAAGGCCCTGGGATCGACGCAGCGCGTGGACGGATGCGGGACTGTGGACTTAGAATTGTGTACAGTAGTCATTAATAGACTAGATTTAGTGTTTAGTAATGCACGCTACCAGTTGTGTTCTTATTCAGTGAGTGAATCCTGATGTGATACCTCAAACCACTCTATTAAGGATTGCTGTTATTCCTTCTCTGACGTCAAATCGGCAGATGAAAAGCTAAAGGAAGTAGGATTCTTCTGCTACTTAGGAAGTAAAATAACCAGTGATGGACGAAGTTAGTTATTGGAGTTTTAAGGGACGGACCAGTGAGGTCATCTGCCCCTTATGATGGACGAAGCAAGAAGGATATAACAAGTAGATTGGGTCAGGTAAGGAAAGCATTTGTACAGAAAATAAATCTGTTGACATCGAATAGATTTACGTATTAAGAAGTTATTCTTGAAAGTCTTTGTCTGGAACGTGGCGCTGTATGGAAATGAAACGTGCACTGTTTGTGCAGCAGGAAGGAGGAGAATAGAAGCGTTTGAAATGTGGTGCTACAGGAGAATGATGGGCAGATAGAGTAACAAAACAAGAGGTATTAAGACGAGAGGGAGAAGAGATAGGTTGGTAGGACACATACTAAGACAACCAGGTGTAGGAAACAGTTATGGACGGAAGGGTTGAGACAAGAACTGTAGGGGTAGACCAAGGTTGGAATATGTTACACAGATTGCCTCGGATGTATGGTGTGGTAGCTATGTAGAGATGAAACGATTAGCTCAGGAAGGGAGGCATGGAAAGCTGCATCAAATCAGTCAAAAGACTGATGATTCAAACACACACCACGCACTGTAAAATACTGCTATTGCAGCTTTTGAGTCGGTCAACACGATATAATCCCAATTAAGTTACTGGAACATGCGGGAATGCAACTTGAAAGAAATTTGGCCTATGTATGATTAAAAAAATATGTGTGTTCATACAGTATATTTGTTATGGATTACAGAAGAGCTAATGATGATGAAATGTTTCGCTCGTCAAGTGAGCATCTTCAGATCCATATATACAAGGCAAAAATAGCTCTACAAAACCCACAGTCTCTGGCATCTAAAGCACGGCAAGAACTTGGAAAGTGTGGCAACTGTTACTAAATCATTGTATGTCTACTCATTACTTCCGTTTTCCATCAGGGTTGGGGATGAGATGCGTTGAAAGTGTTTGTGGCAGATGGTTTTTACGATCGGATGCTCTTCCTGGCGCAAACATCACGAGAGGAGTTATGAGAGATGAAATGAATGAAACTGGGCGAGGATGTGGAAGGAGGCGGCCGTGGTCTGTCAGAAGGCACCGTTCCAGCAATTCCTTGGAGTTGAAAATGGGGAAACCTCGGAAAACCATTTTAAGGACAGCCCACGACTACAGAGTCCGCAGAGAGCTTGGCCTCATGGCCAAGCGCTGCGCGTTAGCGAGCTTAGCTACAGCTGTCGGGTGATACATACGAAAGTATTAAACAGCGGGATGAAAAAGAACTATTTTTTAATATGACGATCGCCTCTACCAAGTAATCTATTGCTGTGAGAAGTCCTAAACTACTGTACAATTGTAAACTACTGATAACTGGTGTTAATTGTCATGGCTGTGTGTTATCTGTAATTTAGGTAAGGACTGCATACGATATTTTTTTCAAGTAGTTCCTACTTTTGCTACCGTCCACGACACCTAGCTCCGGAACTAATATAGCGTTATCAAACTAACCTACAAATTTTAGCTTCACACAATTTTAGTTAGTGGAAGGTTCTTTTTCATGCCATAAATCTATGACCTGGGACCGTCGGCTTTACTTCCCCTCCCAAGGAAGGCATACTGAGGGCATACCTGCCAACCCTTCCGGTTTATTCGGAAACTTTCCGAATTTTCACCTCGTCTTCCGATCTTCTTAATTACTATTATTTCTTCCGAATTTTGGGCCCCAGTGATATATTGTAAAAGAAAAAGGAACTGCAAATAATTTCCATTCTCAACAGGGTGACTACCAGTAACGAAAGTAACGAAAAAGTAACGAATTTTACATACGGGTAACGAAAAATTTTTGCAGGTGGATTGAATCGTTCAAACTCGCACCTCGAGGCTCAGAGATTGCGATGGAGCTAGTTTCACGCAAGCGGTGCCATTTGCATAAGCTATATTTCCCCGTGCCTGAGCTCAAAGAAATGCATACTGAGGATACCTTGAGTGGTATACATCGTTCAGCGTATATTTTCGGCATCAAGAAGACGTTTTAGTTTTGTGTGAAATATTTATCTGTGTTATTAGGAAACCTGACTTTTCGCGAGACTATTCGCGAAAACTTCTGAAACTAATCAGAAACCTCGCATTTCTCGCATTTATTTGGAGACTATGTCAAATTGAAGTCCAGAAATAACGAAAAACAATTTAATGTCGCAATCTTGCGAAATGTTACCGTTTCGAAAAAGAATTATGAAAAAGCTTCGAATTACGTGGGCTATAACTTATTTTAAGAATCTGTCTCGTAAATTTGCGACATCCAGTATGGTTAATTCGAAATTCCGTTATATGTCGATTTTTCCTTCGAACTTGGGTTCCATCGGATATATTATAATCTAACCGGTTATTTCGAAAACTTGTATAATTCGTGATTCGCATTCGAAAGAAAACGTGTCCTCTAGTCGTATCATTCGTGCAATCCTCTCAGAATAATTCTTAATATTTGATATCTACTTCGAACATTCATACTCAAGACGGCCGGCTGACCGCACGACTTGTCTGCGGGAATCTCGTCAAATGGACCGAAATCGACGTCAGTTACGTAAAATCATAAAACCCGTACCCTAGCGTGAACTTGATCACGAGGACTGCGGGAATCCCGTCAAAGGTGATCGGGCACCAATCACGAAACATTCCGAAACCTACTCGCTACTTTTCCCATGTCCGTATACTCAAAAGCGTACGGGGAGCGAGAAGTGCATTAACCCACTTAGATATGACAGCCTACGTAGCGTCGCGATACTAATTTCTCCTCGTGATCCACCCTGAACTGATGAACTCCCAACCACAGCATAGGGACAGCGGGAATCACGGCGCCGGCCATACAACTCGTGAATTTCAACCATATCCAACCTTGAGCTTGCCTCCACCATTCTGTCAGGACGAATAGACAATCGTTCAACGGCCGGGTGCGGCGCGGTATGCACAATATCGCAAGGACAACGTGAATCTCGTAAAACGGCCGAGAGCGGCAGCGTTTGCGGTACATCGCGATATTTATCCGCATTCAATGACGAGGACAACTGGATTATTGTCAAACGGACAGCAAGTGTCGCCGATTGCGTAATAATGCTTTATTTTCTCGTGCCCGACCTCAAGGACAGTGGAAATCTCGTCAACGACTAAAAGTGACACCGATGATCTAAATCGCGATATTTATCCGTGTTCTATCGCGAAAACTACGGGAATCTCGACAAACGGGTGAGACCAGCGCCGATCGTGTAACATCTCGAAATTTCTCCGTACCTGACTGCGAAGACAGAATTCGGTTACAATCACGTAACGTCCCATAAATTTCTTCGTGATCTACCGCGGTGTCAAAGGAAATCTCGCCAAACGGTCAAGAGCAGAGCAACCTCTTGGCAATTATAAAAACGCCTTGTGCACAAGACGACTTATTATCTGAAACAACTCATTTGATAATAAATATCTAGTATTTATTTATTATTTTTAATTTTTTATAACTCCCTAAGTGAATTGTATTTACCGCTTTAAACACAGTTTATTGTTGTTTTTCTTCACCGCGTGATGAGCCCCTTTACTTGCAGACCGCAGACGTATCTTGAATTCAAAGGTAACTAAAATTAACTAAAAGGTAACTAAGAGGTAGCTAAAAAGTAACTAATTTTTACTTCATCCTTACAGTAGACACCCTGCTCAAGGAGATTCTGTCGTAAGTCGTAATTTCTTTTGTGATTTGCGTAACCTTGTTTTTTTTTTTGTGCAAGTTTAAGTTCCTCGCTTGGCTGTGAGCTCCATAGCTGCGATTTCGGAATCGTGAGTCAGCTGATCGCCGTACCGCATACTGATTGGTGGTATATTACTGACAAACAGTTGTCAAGCCTACGTGAATATGTGGTAATAAACCAATATAGTACAATATATTTCCGTTTGGTATTGATTGACTGAAATATATTGTATTATATTGGTTTATAATCTCTTGTCAATACGGACCATGGCGGAATCTAAAGTAGAATGAATATGTGGTAGCGAATTCGATGTGTAATCCATACGAATGATTGTATGCATTTTCTTTAAACACACAATTATGTTCTCTTACGTTTAAATATTGGCCAAACATACTACTCGATGATTGATGATTGATGATTGTTTACATTTTTGTGAATTTTATGCTGAATTCATACTTTGCCAATAAAGACACGCAGGTCTTTTGTGTACCCTCATTCGCCCTCGCCACGGTATACTGCGCATGATGAAATCTATAATTTAAAAAATCTTCCTATTTTTGACTTCCGAAGGTTGGCAGGTATGTGAGGGATTTTAACGCTCTTAAAATATCCGACGACTTCGGCCGGGTTTGAACCCGCGACCTTGGGCATAGAAGCTCAGCACGCCACTGAAGCCGCTACCAGCAGAAATGACCTACGAGTACTCTGCTGAGATGTTTGTAAAATTCTAGAAGTGCAACAGTGTTAGACTACAGTTACATATTTTTAAGAAGTAACTTCATTACCGAAAAGGTCTGTTCGCCGAGTCGAGATAGTGGAAGTAAACACAGTTGTACACGTGATCGCAGGGCTGCCCGCAAGAGGTGCATGCTACAGCACGGTTTATTTATTTTTCGGTTATGTAATTAATTAATAAGTTCTTAACTGCTTATGACAGGCAACAGTATACAGTGCCAGGGTGTCTACTATCCTTTTTGACTTTTAAAGTCGCACATTTTTCCGTATTGACAGAATGTAATAAACAAAGTTTTTTATGGTTCCGCCTAGTCAATACTAGTTTTATTAAAGATTTTATCGTGACATAATCACTTGTCTTTAAGTATGTTGGTTCATGTTTCGGTGTCTTATAGCACGGTTTTGGTAGCACTCAATGACATCATCCATTACTAGTCCATAAAAGTACTTATTAAAAATAACACATTCAAAAGTTTGTTAAAACACTGTCATAATAAAAGTTCGTTAAAAGCCTTAGAAGTGGCTTGATGCACTGTTTTGGTTTCCGATGTCCTGCTTCCGATAATAGCCCCCGAAAACCAGCAAGAGGTGACCATTCATAAGGAGTGGTTGCGGCAGCGAGAAATCGGGCCGTGCTGAGGCATACGTAGACAGTGCAGTACTGATGTGGAATGACAGTGTTTTAACAAACTTTTGAATGTGTTATTTTAATCATCCGTGTGTTAAGTTATTTTTAATAAGTACTTTTATGGACTGGTAATGAATGTCATTGAGTGCTACCAAACCCGTAGGCTGATGAAGGTGTCAATGCTATAAGACACCGAAACATGTACCAACATACTTAAAGACAAGTGATTATGTCACGATAAAATCTTAAATAAAACTAGTGTTGACCAGGCGGAACCATAAAAAACTTTGTTTATTATGTCTACTACTATTATTTAAACTAGCCTAGTTTCCATGATGGTTCCGTATTGACGTACTAAATAGTTTTAACAACAAATTGTATATCCGCCGTATTGACTAAGGCGGATATACAATTTGTTGTTAAAACTATGTCTACTACCCTGGTAAACAGGGAATTCTCAGGGAACTTTCAAAACCGGGAAAATTCAGGGAATTATCAGGGTATTTTAATAGAAGCCTCCGTGGCTTAGGCGGCAGCACGCCGGCCTCTCACCGCTGGGTCCGTGGTTCAAATCCCGGTCACTCCATGTGAGATCTGTGCTGGACAAAGCGGAGGTAGACAGGTTTTTCTCCGGGTACTCCGGTTTTCCCTGTCAAAATTTCATTCCAGCAACACTCTCCACTATCATTTCATTTCATCTGTCATTCATTTAATCATTGCCCCAGAGGAGTGCGTCAGGCCTCGGCAGCCTGCACAGTTCATATCCTCGCCGCTAGATGGGGGCTTCATTCATTCCATTCCTGACCCGGTCGGAGACTGGAAGCAGGCTGTGGATTTTCATTTTCATCAGGGTATTTTAATGTCACTCAGGGAATTTTAGTTTAACCTTGAATGACTGGAAATTACTCATTCAAGTACAGTCTGGTGATTATTGTTCTCACTGACATTTTAAATCAGTAAGCTCTCATTTCTTGCGAGATTGAGCACACTGTGTACTTTCTTCGGCTTTTTCCCAATTAATTGGGGTCGCCGCAGCCAACCAGGATTTAAGACTGGATGCCCTTTCTGACGCCACGTGATTTTTCAGTTGAAAATTCCACCCTGCTATCACCGGGATTCGAATCCCGGCCGTCTGGGTGAACGACGAGCAGCTAAGCCACTGAGCCATCACGCTCCCCCTTGAGCACACTGTGTATTTGTATATAAATGTGCAACTGTATTATTTTTGAGAGCATGAATATTGACGAGCTACTTTCAATACTCGCAAGTACAATAGATTTCTGGATGAAAAATTTCGAAATTGGCTAAATATAGAAAAATATATTTTCTGTTTTTTCTTTTCCAACTTTGTTATGCTACCGTTTATTGTTCGAGCACTTTTTGAAATGCTCTTTAAGTACAAACTCTGTGTTATATATTTATTATGGCCGCTACTGTTACACAGGGAATTTTCTGATCTATCCTGGAAAAATCAGGGAAATCTGTTAGTTGGTTGGTTTTGGTAGACACTCTGCGTGCAGCACAGCACTAAGTGCAGCAAGTCTTGTCTTTTCTAATGCTGCTGAGCCCAAGGTTGCAGGTTCGAAACCTGGCGCAGTCAGCTGGCATTTGAGGGTGCTCAAATGCGAGGGAGCCGTGTCAGTAGATTTGCTGGCACGTTAAAGATCCCCTTCGGGGCAAAAATCCGGCACCCCGGCGTCTCTAAAAGCCAGTGTAGTTAAAAGGGACGGAAAACCAATAATATTATTATTATTATTACTTTTCTAATGCTACGGCATGACTAATGATCTCTGAGCTTCTTGCCTACCCCTGTCCGGCAGAGTCGATGACGTGAACTGGGCGTGTTTCCCTGTCCAGGCAGTCAAGTAACCACGCGCACTATCTCGACTCGACGAACAGACTTTAGTGACGGCGCGGCGTTACCCGCCCAACCCTTCTTAAACCGATTGTTTACTGCCAGGCCATGTATTGTTAGTGGAGCGTGGCTTACGAGAAAACAGGAGCGACGTGATGAACTGTTTTTGTGTGTAAACAGCTGTGAGTAACATAGCAGTTCCGCCCCATAAATCAACAATAACTGGTATTCAGGTGAAGGCCGGTGTCCAACCTTGGTTACCTCTACAATCTGCTTTTCTTAAGAACTAATTTCCATAACAATATTCTTTCTCAAATTAGCTTTTACAACTCTGATGAAGATCTCTGATTTTCAGTCAATTGCAGCTATACTTTGAGATACTTCATTAACACAGTGCTAGCAGCTTGATGACAATACGCTTTCAGATAGCTTTTCATTTCAATTCATTTAGAATGGTACGGACTCCGTCTTGAAAATAGAATTCATGATGAAAATCAATAAATGTAAAAAAAAATAAAAATATAGGAATGCAGCTGCAATAAGGAGACTTCTGTTACTTAGGAAGCAAAATAATCAGTGATGGACGAAGCAAAGAGGATATGAAAAGTAGGTTGGCTCAGGCAAGGAAAGCATTTCTACAGAATGAATTACAGCAACTGTAGCGAAACTTCCTAGGTTGGTGCAATGTGTGTTGAGAAAATGAAAGACAGCATTTCCAGCAACTTTGGTGGCGTAGTTGGTAGCATGCTGAACCGCTGTGCCCAAGATCGCGGGTTCAAACCCGGCCGAAGCCGTCGGAATTTGTAAGAGCGTTAAAAATCCCTCAGTATGCCTTCCTTCGGAGGGGAAGTAAAGCTGGCGGTCCCATGTCATAGATTTATGGCATGTTAAAGAACCTTCCACTAATTACACCTGTGTGAATCTAAATTGTATAGGCTAGGAATGTAAACAACGCTCTTAGGTTTCTACGTTCGTTGCCAAGAGCCGACTGCGGTGGCGTCTAGTAGCTAAGTTCTGAACTAGGTCTAGTAGTCGTTGACGGTGGCGTTTGGCGGCAAAAGTAGGAACTATTTGAAAAATTCAAAGTTGCAGTCCTTACTTTAATTAAAAAACAGATAACACACACTAATACAGCCATCACAATTAACACCGGTTATCAGACACATTCTACACACACCCAAAGTACACGGGGGCTACATGACCGCGTTGTCGCAGCCCCTAAACTGAGGAACCAACTAACCACGAAAGTACCAAAGCAAAATGTATTAACTATGAATGGCGTTCGATGTAGACTGTCAGAATAGATGCATTTAATAATAGACTCAACACAAAATGTTCTGTTTGTTGACTTGTGTTGTCCTTCAAGATGAAACAAGAGTGTGGGTGAAGGTCATGGTAACACCAAGCATGCTCACTCACTCAATAGCGACTCTTTACGATTGCTTTCGTGATTCTTCTTCTACTTCTTCTTCTGCCTTATCCGATACGGACGTTGGCTACCATCTTCTTATCCTGTGCAATCCTGAAGAGTTCCGTGGAAGACAGCCCAAACGACGTAATTACACAAACGAAATGTTAAGGTGTGTTTAAACGCGCTAATCTCTGGAACTACTAGTTGGATTCGAACAATTCTTTTTGTATATTATAGCCTGATTTAAGAGGAATAGTTTAGGCTATGTGGCATTAGACCACACCTCTCAGGTAACCTTAAAGATTGATTTTTGTTCAGTAAGTTGGAAGAACAAGCGCTCCCGAACAGCTTCAATAATACGAGTACCTAAGTCTATTGTTGCCTGGCAATGAGGGCTGCATCACGTCGCACCTACCAGTGTTCTGGTGAAGAATTGCAAGCAGCTTATAAATTGCAGTCACGGGGAGTAACTTAATTGTTGCAAAAAGGTTTCTTTGTCCCCTTAAAACAGTTATCATCATGATAATAATGGCGATCGTGTTGGTGCAGTGTACTGAGGTTATCAGCTGCAATAAGCGTTGGTGCTTTCCGATCCTTATCCTTGAGCGCTCCAGTTCTGTAGTAGTATTCATTATCAATCCATAAAACAAATAAATCCATCGGGCGAAGCCGAGCACTACTGCTAGTGCGTGATAGAAGACATTTCTCAGCGTTGCCTAGTTCTAATAAAGAAATGTTTGTGCCCAGCAGCTCTCGTTTTAGGCAACATCTACCTGCTTTGCTGTGGTGACTTGACACTTGAAACATCAGGGTGTCTTCTACTCTGGAATACTCAGGTAACTTAATTATTAAATCCTGGAAAACTCAGAGTATTATCAGCGTATTTTAATGGCACTCAGGGAATATTAGTTTTACAAGCTGCAACCTTGAATAATTGGAAATTAAGCATTTAAATTTTGATGGGGGAAAAGTATATTCTGGTGATGATTGTTGTAGATGTATGTTTGGTAAGCTCTCATTTCTTGTAAGATAGAGCACACAAATTGCGTGTGGACTGTGTGTTTGTATATAAATGTGTAACTGTATGAGAGCATTACTATTGACGACCTACTTTCAATAGTCGCAAGTACAATATATTTTTTTGGATGAAAAATTTAGTGATTGGCAAAATATAGAATAATATATACACTAAGTTTACTGTTTGTAGGAAGTGAAACACCAAGAACAAGAGATGTGACCACATTGCACTTTATATCACCGATTAGGGACATGTCAATACATTACTGATTAGAAAGACAGTCAGGTACATGCACGTTGACGGTCAATCTTCAGTACGGCGTCGTGCCACCACGTGCTGCACTCAGAGCCGCTAGACGTCGTGGCATGGAATCATACAGCGCTTGAATACGCTACTGGGGAATACCGTCCCACCCGGTTTGCAGGCGCGTCCACAAAGCATCAACAGTGGCGGCAGGACCTGAACGAACAAGTTGCCAACCGACCGTATCCCAGACATGTTCGATGGGCGACATGTCAGGCGAACGGGCAAGCGAGGGAAGCAGAGGTATCCGTCGTTCTGCGAAGAAGGCTTGCACATTCCTCGCCTCATGCGGGCGGGCATTGTTCTGCTGAATTATTGCCTGTGGAACGGCCTGCAGGAAGTGCAGTGCCGCGGCCTGTAAAACTTCCCTGTTCAGATTGCCCGCAAGACGTACGAGGCGCGATCGCGCAATTGCACTCCAAACTGTTACACCTGGTGTTTGTCCGCTATGCCGCTCAACAATCCAGTCTGCCTGATTGCGTTCTCCACGGCAGCGTCGAACGCGTATGCGGCCATCACTGTAGGACAGGTTGAAGCGGGACTCGTCCGAAAGCACTACATTTCGCCACTCAGCCTGCCAGTGTGGACGTGCACGTGCCCATTGTATATAGTCGGAGGCGTCGGTAGTTCCCAGTCAATGGAAGCCGACGCAGTGGCATGCGTGCTACCAGTACAGCCCTCAAAAGACGGCGCCGCACCGTCAACGCAGACATGTTCACCCCCGTTGCAGTGCTCCAACGTCCAGCCAACACCGAGGACGACGCTGTTCTGTCCGATACCGCCATGCGGAGAAGATGCCGGTCGTCTCGCGCTGTGGTCACATTGCGTCGTCCTGTACCCTGTCGTCGCTGTGTACGGACCTCCTCTCTCCACTGGGTCGACATACGCCTTACTGTTGACGCAGCGTGCTCTGTACGAGCCGCAATGTCCCGGAACGACAGACCCACCTCCCGGAGCCCAAGCAGTCTGCCCCGTTCAACTGCACTCACATGCTGATAGTCCACCCTGTGATGTCGGCGAGGTATCGTTGCACTTGTTTACACGTTTTCACTTAGTATTACGGCCCCACGCCGACAGAGCTGTGCGGAACACTGCCCTGTTCGGTCCCACGAGAGAGGGACTGGTGGGCCAATGTGCACGCCATCTCTCTGCGATTTCTATCAGTTAGTATGGTACCGCAGGCCTACACGACCCCTGTTCTGGGAGTGTCTCCGACCATTTCTTCTGGGTGTTTCACTTTGTACAAACAGTGCTGTATGTATATTTTTTGCCTTTTAAACTTTGTCATGCTACCCTTTAATGTGCGAGCACTTTTTTGAAATGCTTTTTAAGTACAAACTCTGTTTTATATATATTTTATGGCCGCTACTGTTGCTCAGGGAATTTTCGGATTTATCCTGGAAAAATCATGGAATTGTCGGGGAAATCTGTTAGTTGGTTTTGGTAGACATCCTGATAGCTGTAACGTAGTATCTTTTCAGCCAAAATAATTCTAACGGTAACTTTGTTATTGGTTTTTGTAAGACGAAGCCATTCGTCAAGCCCGACGAGAGGGGGCTACAGCCCTGGGGCCCGGCCGTGTTGAAGGGCCTAAACGACACAAAACCATCATTTAAATTTTGCGTTAGCCGAATTCACTCTTAACAAATTTGCAAATACTGAAAAATATGTGCAGAATGCTAAAGCAAGAAATGCTGTTGAATTTTGGAAATGAAGCAGTACACGCTCTGCTACCAGATGTCCTAGCAGCAGTGGAAACGAGTGCCTTAGTCCCGCGCTGGGCCATGTAACAGGACCAGGGGGAGATAAGGCCACAATAGCGAGAGATTGAAAGGGGGAGAAAGTTGCAGTCTGTACTTAAATTAAAAAAAAAAAAACAGATACACACACTAATACAGCCATCACAATTAACACCGGTTATCAGACAGATTCTACACACACCCAAAGTACACGGGGCTACATGACCGCGTTGTCGCAGCCCCTACACTGAGGAACCAACCAACCAAGCTAAATTATAGGTTAGATTTGACTCTTAGGTTCCAACGTTCGTCGCCGGGAGCCGACTGTGGTGGCAACTAGTAACCAAATTCAGAACTAGCTGGTCGTTGACGGTGGCAAAATGAATAGAGTAAATACAGCGGACAAAGCAGCCTTACCAATGTTGTTTCATAATATTTGGAGATACAGTAGTTGAAACGTTGAAACGCGGCGATCTTCTAATGTTATCCTTCCTATGTTATTTTTTATTTTTCAGAATTCCAAAAAGCATTTCCTTCCCCAAGTTCATCGGGACGCTAATTGTAAAGCGTTAAAATGCTTAAGACTAAATCTAAAATGGAGACAAGCCACAAACTCGAAAAAGTGAGTAATTCACAAATAATAAAACAAAGAACAACGAGTGCGCAAAATAATGAATACCTGAAATTCAAAAAGTTTTAAATTATACTTTTCTCGAAGGTTTTTCTTATTTATTTATTTATTTATTTATTTTTAATTTAAGGGTTATAAAAGGAGGAAGATACAAACGTGATGATGTCACCGAAGAAACATATTAATTTACACACCATTTTTGGAAATATCAAGATTTGCATCTGTTCTGACTTCTAACACCTTCCGGACTCAGTACTGGCTAACACCTTCCGGACTCAGTACTGGGTAATCCTCCACCCATGCGCCTGAAATCCATGAATCCTATTTGGGGTGATGACATTATTAAGCAGCCAGGGCCTTCCAACATCAACAAAATCTGGAAGGAAAGGTGGAGAGATTTCTCTTCACCTCACCAAATCCACTTATAGATGATCCTTCCCAGCATATACCAGGAACTTATATTATTATTATTAAGCGTATGGAATTTTACATAATGGACAAGTATATACAATATTATACAAAAACCTGCAAAGAATACATGGCACTAAGTTGTGAACAATTACACATGAATATCTAAATTATTTATCCATTACACTAGGGATACTGAGACATCAGCAAGGTCTTTCTGGTCTCCACCATAAGTACGCAGAGGACATTCGCCCATTATGTGATGCATAGTCTGGACCAATGCACCACAATCACATGCTGGAGAGTCTCTGAAGCCCCACTGGTGAAGGGAGAATGCAGATCTTCCACAATTAGTGCGAAACCTGTTTAGTGATAACCACGCTCTTCTTGGCAAACTGAAACCAACTGGGCATGGTTTGGATTAAAAAGGCTTAGCCACTCCGGTGCAGTACGAAACCATTGCTCTTTCCATTTCTCTTTTAAATTGAAACCAGCATCCATTAGAGTCTTAGCTGTTTTCATTGGTGGCTTACGGGATTTCAGCCTTTGTCTCCAGAGATCTGCAACATCCTGTTAAGCCATGCTGAAGAGCAGTATTCAGCTGCAGAGTATACGAGGATCCTGTGAATGGGTCGAGTTGGGTTGGACATGATCTTTTCATATTCTTGAACAAGGACTCTTGATCGTCGCAGGTTTCGTGGAGCAATGTGAGACAGGACTGGCAGTCAGTGTGTTGCAGTAGGCTTCAG
This sequence comes from Meconema thalassinum, assembly GCA_946902985.2. Classification (NCBI taxonomy): domain Eukaryota; kingdom Metazoa; phylum Arthropoda; class Insecta; order Orthoptera; family Tettigoniidae; genus Meconema; species Meconema thalassinum. The sequence goes on along the minus strand of OX336388.2, from coordinate 187,337,261 downwards.
AGTACCGGAGATGATACGCATGGTGGTGTTAAGTTGTACATCGACTTTCTTTACATGGCAACTGTTAAGCCATGCTGAAGAGCAGTATTCAGCTGCAAAGTATACGAGGCCAAGCGCAGTACGTCGTAGTGTGTCCGCTGAAGCACCCCATGAAGTTTCACACAATTTAAATAGAATATTGTTACGCGATCTCAGCTTAGATCCCAGATTTTCAAGATGCTTTCTGTAAGATAGAGTTCGGTCAAGCGTTACCCGAGGTACGTTTGATTAGGATTGTGCTCTAGTACTGAGCCATTGCAGCATACTTCGAGTTTGATATTAGCCAGCTTGTTGTGGAGATGGAAGCAAGCAGATTCTGTCTTATTCATGCTGGGTTTTAGTCTCCAGTTTCGAAAGTGAGAACTGAGTGTATTCAGGTCAGACGTCAGGATGGCCTAGGCATGGATGAAATCTGGGTGTTGAAAGGCAATGGCAAAGTCGTCTGCATAAGAGAATTTTACTGATTTTGTCTCAGGAATATCCGATATGTAGAGATTGAATAGAAGAGGTGCCAATACTGATCCCTGGGGAAGGCCATATTTTAGTTTCCTAAGACGACAAATGTCATCATTCATGACGACACGAAAAAGCCTTTCGGTTAGTATATTGTTGATCAGTGTGGTTACTGTTTTGCAAGGGATTACTCGCTGCAGCTTCAACATCAATCCTAGTTTCCATACAGTATCATAGGCGGCCTTTAGATCTACAAAGACTGCAGATGTTTAGTACCCCTTTGAAAACCGGCCTCAATGTGAGTTGTTGGTGCTAGCACCTGATCGACACAGCTACGGTTCTGCCTGAATCCTGCTTGCTCTACCGGGATCACTTCATTAAGGGCTGAACTAATCCTATTGTATACAAGTCTCTCAAGGAGTTTATACTGCTTGGTTCCAAGCTCTGTGAACTTGCGGGATGAAGGGCAAAGGCAGGGTAGGAGCAGGCGAGAATTGAGAAGCCTGTCGACAGCCCGCCGTGTTACCTGACATTCTCGTCTATTCCAATACTGTTAACATGGGTCTTTTATGAAACCAGTGTGGCGTAGGAAATGAGTGACTGAGTCACCGACTGATGTATTTGCTTCTGTTACTACGCAAGGGCCGAGAAACCGCATCACTCGTCACCACCACTATTAATAGTCTGCAATGCAAATTCCTCTCAGGTCCACGCAGCTTAGACTCGAGCAGTAGCAGACACTCAGCAATGCTATTGGTCGGTAGCTATCGACTTGGTATTCCGGTTTACCGGGTTTCAGAATCGCAAAGATCTTGCTTACCCGGAATTTATATGGCAAATGTCCAGACGATAAGATATTGGAGTAGAATTTAGCCAACCAGAGCCTTGTGTTCGGACCCCTATGTGTCAGAAACTCAGGAAATATCCCATCAAAGCCTGCAGCTGTACCAGGGTTGAGGCTTTTAATAGCAGTATCTACTTCCAGATGTGAAAATGGTTCCGAGTATGTAGAGTTCTCCTGCAATTTGCGTTTCTGTTGTTTGAGCAACTTCTTTACTTGGACGGTATGTTTCTTATCAGAGGGCGCTCGGGACATATTAACAATATGTTCAGCAACTTATGTGCCAAGAGCTACGTGGTGCCAACTAAATCGTGCTCGAATTGGTCATGGAAGGTGTAAAGCAATGCTACACAGATAGGGGTGGCTTGTGACTGCGGAGCTCAAGAACAGACGATGAACCGCATCATTCGAGAGTGCCCACAGCGTATCTTTGCAGGCGATTGGGAAGAGTTCATGAAAGTATCAGCTCAGCGCTTTCCTGGTTGAAGAGCCTTGTTGTTCATTTCTGATTATTATGTACATATTTGTATATATATATGTACAGTAGATAATTTGTATCATACGTAAATAAATTGGAAATTAAGCATTTTTTATATTTTGACGGGGGAAAAGTATATTATGGTGATGATTGTTATAGATGTATGTTCGGTAAGCTCTCATTTCTTGCAAGATAGAGCACACAAATTACATGTGGAGGGTCCAATAAATAAAATCCCTAAGTCCATTTTTTGACAAATGGAGTTAATGCATGTATCCAGACCAAAATTTCCCGCTCTTTTCAAATCTCCAATCAGTTTCAATGATAAATAACTCTAAGTCTCTGTAACTTGCATATGTATCATTCGTACTTTCTAGTAATTAAATTTAAGAAATCCCTAAGTCCATAGAAATCACTAAGTCCAATCAATGCAGCAAAATAAATCCCCAAGTCCACTCAATGTAGAAAAATAAATCCCCAAGTCCACTCAATGTAGCAAAATAAATCCCTTAAGTCCGCTCAAGGCAACGAAAGAAATCCCTAAGTCCACTGGTATATTTTGATGTTGTGTTTGTGCAAAAATCCCTCACAGGTAGTTCTAAAGATCCTAGGAAAGAGGAAATAATCATTCCTGTCCTACACTATCAGTAAATGTACACGGGCATATTAAAGCAGAGTTGGCCAGGTATATCGAACTGTCGACGGGTCGTTTTCCAAGCAGGGGGAAAGACGCAATTATCTGAAGAGACCAACGGAACAGGCTTTAAGGAGGTGTCACTGTATAGATATGGTGTATCTAAGAATAGCCTGCTGAATTCGAGACCCAAGCAGAAGTACAGAACGTACTTGCCATTGAAGGAGAGAAAGGTGAAGGACTTAAAACACATGCTCCAGTCTTGATAGTTCTGATGAAATGGGTGATGTGGATGAATACGAGTGACATTTGAAGCCCAAAAATTAACAGGAAAACATTATACAAACCAAAAAATCACTATGTCCATGAGTGTATTTTGCATTTTATAAACTACATTTCACTACTAATAAGAGCTTTTAGTTATTTTAAATAATAGTTGATATGTATATTTCCATGTAACAGAAAATTGGATTACAGAAGTGAAAAATATAGATTTTGTGTAAGTTTGAAACTTTGTATTTCATTTCCTGAAAAGTTGAAAAAACGGACTTAGGGATTTTATTTATTGGACCCTCCATGTGTAGGCTGTGTATTTGTGCAACTGTGATTTTTGAGAGCATTACTATCAACAAGTTACTTTCAATATTCGCAAGTACAATAGTTTTCCTGGATGAAAAATTTAGAAATTGGCAAAATATAGAAAAATATATGTTTCTGTACTTTTTATTTTTGTCTTATCAACTTTGTCTTGTTACCCTTTATTGTTCTAGCACTTTCTGAAATGCTGCTTAAGTACAAACTCTGTTTTATATATTTATTATGGCCGCTAATGTTACTCAGGGAATTTTCTGATTTATCCTGGAAAAAAATCAGGGAATTGTCAGGGAAATCTGTTGGTTGGTTTTGGTGGACATCCTGAATAATAATAATTTAAGATTAATTTTACTCATTTCCAGGCAACTCGGTTAACGAATTTATTGATATTCTGCACTTGTTGTTTCTGGTATTCAAGTATTGATTGGCGTATCGTTTAAATTTTAGAAAACATTGCGAGCCTCCGTGGCTCAGGCGGCAGCACGCCGGCCTCTCACCGCTGGGTCCGTGGTTCAAATCTCGGTCACTCCATGTGAGATCTGTGCTGGACAAAACGGAGGCAGACAGGTTTTTCTCCGGGTACTCCGGTTTTCCCTGTCAAAATTTCATCCCAGCAACACTCTCCACTATCATTTCATTTGTCATTCATTTAATCATTGCCCCCAGAGGAGTGCGACAGGCTTCGGCAGCCGGCACAGTTCATATCCTCGCCGCTAGATGGGGGCTTCATTCATTCCATTCCTGACCCGGTCGGAGACTGGAAGCAGGCTGTGGATTTTCATATTTCATTAATAATGCGGCCCGGCGGTTTTCTTCCAGGGCCCGTGATAGCTCTTGCATTGCACAATGGTTCAAAATCGAAATCTAGGTGGACAAAATTATTTATTTTCATAATTAAAATATCAAAATGTATTACTTCTACCGCATTCTCATATAATTGCCGCTCACTATTCTGGGATATAAACGCATCTTAGTGTAAATCTGTCACCACTGTTCGAGCAGTCTGAATTGGAGGGTGAATTTAAGTGGCCGTGGTTCGGTTGTCTTTGTGTTTAGTGTGATGCTTTAAGATGGAACATGCAGCTGAATGTATGATCTTTGTAACGTGTTTCAGTTATTAATGGGCGTAATTGTTACGTAATTTTAGCTATATTTGCATTTTATAATATTTAACTATTATTTTTAAAATTATATTTTCACTTAGATTTTTAGTATGTCGCGCCACTCTGCGTCACTTTCTACTTAATGTTAAAATGTAGATAAAGTCTTGTAGTTTACGCCTGTTATAAGATTTTTTGCATCTTTTTGCAATTTACTTAGTTATTTTACGTTTTAGTAGATGCCGCGCAACCAATTCTCACACGTTTACAACTGTTTGAAGCACTGGGTTCGACGATTATGTCAAAAGTGGAACTTTGTGACTTTGTTAGAAGTAAATTAGGGGTAGAAAATTGTTCTGAAGAGATAACTGAATGCTCTATTCCACTCCTAGTCTTAGATAATTTCTTGCATGTGTAGACGTAGCTTAAAAAGGTCTTAACTGATGTTTATTATGAATTTAACAAATTATATACGTTGCTTTCACTCTAAATTCATGATTTAAACGTTCAAATAATTTTGTCCCCCTAGATTTTGATTTTGACCCACTGTGCATTGGTGTATCCTTGTTGCCATGGTAACGCTGGGAACATTTTGTTTCAGGATGTGAAGGAAGATGGCCTCCTACCAGGACCAGCCCCAGGACGATGACGACGACACGTGTTCCGAGGCGAGTAGCGCCATCCACAATGGCTCCGTCATCTCCACCGTCCCCGACAGACACGGCTTCCTGGGCGGCTCCCAGTACACTCCAGAACCGTGAGTACTCTTCTCTCTCAATTTGCACGGAATTTAGCGGAATTTTTTACGCGTTTCAGGCTGAATAATGACGAATGCGTGTGCCTTTATGTTTTGCACGCTTATAACTCGAGAGTGGCTGGGTGTATCAACATGGTGCCCATCACAGGCCACCAATTGTATAGGCCTATTCTCAAGATACCATACGTCTGCGCATGCGGATAATATCCGTCTGTTGTAGGAATTGACTAGCTTTCACCACTCGTAGTTGTAGAATAAGCCGGCGCCGTGTGTTATTTACTTATTGCTCATATATTACATACATTATACCCGCCCAGTCGTGTTGACCGACTGAAGAACTACAACTGGAGCGGCTTCGGTGGCGTAGTCGGTAGCATGCTGAGCTACTATGCCCAAGATCGCGGGTTCAAATCCGGCCGAAGTCGTCGGATTTTTTAAGAGCGTTACAAATCCCTCAGTATGCCTTCTTTCGGAGGGGAAGTAAAGCCGACGGTCCCATGTCATAGAGCATGTTAAAGAACCTTCCACTAATTATACCTGTGTGAAGCTAAATTGTATAGGTTAAGAATGTAAACAACGCTCTTAGGTTCCTACGTTCGTTGCCAGGAGCCGACTGCAGTGGCGTCTGGTAGCTAAGTTCTCAACTAATAGTCGTTGACGGGTGGCGTTTGGCGGCAAAAGTAGGAACTATTTGAAAAATTCAAAAGTCTGCAGTGAAAATGCACAGCCTGCTTCCAGTCTCCGACCGGGTCAGGAATTGAATGAATGAAGCATCACAGTTAACACAGGTTATCAGACAGATTCTACACACACCCAAAGTACACGGGGCTACATGACCGCGTTGTCGCAGCCCCTAAACTTAAGAACCAACCAACCAACTACAACCGACGGCTCGGAACATATTTCATACGTTGCAAGAAGTGTGACCGGCTATTGCTATCTTGTGGTGTGAATAATACGCGTACGTGCTTACAACTGTTAGTGAGATGTGACGAATCATCATCACTGATTATCACGGAACGCATTTATGTGGGAAGAAACAGAGGTGCAGGAGAAACTAAACTTTTGCAATGACAAGTTTAAAAATCAGTCAAACAAAAACAGTTGAAATGGCTATCAACAGGAACGGCTCATGTTCCAACATCTTTCTAGAGGGAACTCGGCTGCAATCTGTTTCTAACTTCAAGTACCTTGGAAGTGTTGTCTCAAAGCGAGAGATCCTTAACAGGACCCAAAGAGCTTCTTTTTTTATTGTCAAGTAAGAAATCTACTCCATCATCATCTTCATTTCCCCTTTTCCAGCAGACACCGGTGAGAGCAAATATGGTTCCTCTCCACTTTGTTCTGTCGTTCCACCATTACTCTTCCGACAGCGAGATTTCAATTTCTAGTTCACTTTTAGCATTGGAGAAGGACACAGCTTCCTGATTGGCTATTCTGACGAAACACGTCTGCAGCAAAGGATGTGATTAGTTAGCGTAGTTATAGGGTGGAACCTATCAGCGATGTCTTTCCAAGCTTGAAAAAAGTATCTAGAACTCCCCCTGTTTTAACTTCGTAATTTCTTGGTACCCGTATACATTGTAATACCCCTTGAAATATTTGCATGATCATTGTTCCATATCTTCTTAAATCAAGAAGAATGATTATCAGAATGTTCTTCATCGATTAACACCCCATTGTAGCCTACCATTTGGGTGATTCTACATATAAAGGCCATTTTATGGTCCTATTGCTGTATTGAGTTAATAATATTATTCTAACAACACACTTCTATGAAAAATGTATCATTGTTGACATGAATAGACTAGATTTTGATAAAATTTTGAGAATTGAACAATACAACAAAATATACGCAATTTGTCATTACTGATAGGATGAATGTCCCTAGTCATCACTTCCTACGCGTTTGCTATTGCATTTATTGAAGTATGAGGTTTCGTTTCATTATGAATGCATAAATTTGACTTAATGTAACAAGTAACGACATCGCAGATAGATTCCACGCTATATCTACGCTGACTAATCACATCCTTTGTTGCAGTCGTGTTCCGTCAAAATAGCCAATCAGGAAGCCTTATCGCTCTTCAATGCTAAAAGTGAACAAGAAATTGCAATCTCGCCTTCCGACACGGTGTTCCAATCCAACTTCCGTTTTCTAATGTTATTCTCTACCGAGGCCATCCAACGCATTCTTGGTCTTCCTCGTCCCCTCTTCCCTGTCATTCGTCGTTCCACTGCTCGTCTTGGTTGCATTACTTCATTCATCCGTTTAACATGTCCAAACCTTCTCAATCTGTTTTGCTCCAGTTTGTCATTTAGTTTCTGTACTCCCAGTTACTATGACTACTATGGGATGACAAAATACCCCCAGAAAGCAAAGTTTTTTAATAAAGCATGTTTCACAACTGCCTCATTCCAATTCTCACCTATGGACTCACCCTACTCAACAAGGCTAATAGTAAAGTCCAGACAACAGAAATGAAATTCATCAGAACAATGAACTAGAGCACCAGGAAAGATAAGATTAGGAATGGAATTAACAGGCAGGAAGTTGGTATCAAAATACCTGTCGCTCAACTCCTAGGAAGAAACAGGTTACAGTGGTGAGAATGGACAGAAATAGAACACCAAGAAATTATTTAGACAGCGATGTGAGAGGGAAGAGACCGATAGGAAGGCCAAGACACAGTGAAGTCTTAGGTTAACAAACTGAATGTGAAATGGGAAGATGTAGAAGAACAGCAACTCTACTCTGACCGAAAGAAATGGTGAGCGCTTGTATACCACACCCGGGAAACTGGAACTGGAAGATAATGATGATGAATAATTCATGAAATATGTACATATATATTTAGTTATTTTTATAGAAATATGGAATTATATTTGGACTTAAAATTACAAGAACCACAACACACATTATATATTTTTATTTTAATATTCAAAGAGGCTAAACAAAGAGGCAATGGTAATTGTCTTAGTGCATTGGGATTGTCTGAAGACCAAATTCGTGAATTTTGGGAGGATAAATGAAGCCATGCTTCATCTGGAAAAATAGAACGTTTTATTTAAAACCTCAAGTCCAAGTCGATTTATGAATCTTTGGAACCATTCACAGTACATCACTCTTTTTTCCGTTATCAGTTTGTTTTAATTCATGAACCACGGTAACTTTATAAGGGAATTACTGAAGCTTGTCTCTTACAGCTTTATGTGCTGTCGACTTAGAGATTTCTGTTGAGCTAATTTTCGTGTTCATTTACTTGGACTACGCAGCATTATATCGGAGAATTCATCAAGTTTTTCGTCTGTTAAAAGCGTAGGCCTGTCCGTTCCCGGTACATCGTGAACTGAGCCGGTCACACGAAATTTACTTATCAAATTCCGAACGGTATCACGATTTGTACACTTTGAATTAGGAAACCGTGCCTGAAATCTTAATTTTACATTTTCTGTAAAATGTTACATACTGAGATTACTGGAAAGAGACCTGTTGGAAGACCTAGGAGGAGATGGCTGGACCAAGTGAAGGAAGATATCACATCCAAGGGAATCAACTGGGATGAAGTCTTGAAGGAGCAGTGGTACATGAATCGACCAAAATGGAGAGCGCTCGTAAACCACACCCGGGAAACTGGAGTGGAAACTTAATGATGATGATGACATTTTCTGTAAACCGATCGCCTTCGCGAAAAACGTAGGCTATTCCACTAAAAAGAAATCTGTTCGGTAGTAAACATTACCGCCTTCATACTGTTGCACTCTTCCAATAAACTATCTGAATGCTCGCTTACTGCAATACACACTGACGATTTCGACAGCCTACAGCCCAAATTCGCGGGAGTCCCCCCTTAAAGGACACAGTGCTGCCAACTAAACTGATGACGCAACCACTCGCAGCTGCACGTAGCCACTGCGGAGAACATTCTCGGGCGCCCTGTATTTCTTAATGTGTTATTTTGTTTTTGTAAATATGTAGGCCTATACGAAAGTTTGATGCTTTTCAGTCGGTCAACACGATTGTACCCTGGAGTTACCTGAGATTAATAAATACACTTGGATGACCAGTTTCGAATCATCATCAGATCCCTTCCACTTAGGCTGTAAAATCTATGTTTGTAAATACGGGTGAAAATATATACAATATGTACATTTATTTAGTTGCAGTATTGGTAGTGCAACTTGTCCGTGTATGATGTTAGGTGGAATGCTAAAATGGTGATAGAAATCCGGAATTTGTCTGTTTGGTGTAACTATATGGTTGTAAAAGTCAACTATGGTTGTACTATATAGTGCAGGCTATTACTTATCTGGTTGGATGTCTTCCGTGCTGTAGCTGCGAGTAGTATCAACTTCCCTCTTGAAGCACTGACGGTCCACTGAATTGGAATGTTGTCTCACTGAGCTGGTTTTTCCCTCCCCGTGTTCCTATGTGCTGTCTGTAGTCAATGCATGTGTAATTGTGACCTGTTGCCAAGTCTAAATAAGATGTATGTTATTGAATTCAGCAAGGTCTTAAACTATTAAAGACCGTGGAACATTCCTCGCCACGCGTAGACTATTAGCCATTCATACTAACCGCACCCGGTCTTTGAAGATGTCCCGGCACCTTTAATACTGCCGCGAATGCCGGCCTTGGTTTATTGAAGAAAAAAGTACATCGTACTCCTGATCCAGATAACATTTAACTTACCTATTAAAAACAATCAGAATAAGGTTACAAAACATAAAAGATTTGTCAACGTCTAGTAAAAGTCCCGACCACTGTCTGCCGTTTACAAACTGTTGAGCATGGCGCTTGTCGACCATTTCCGAGTTTTCCATGGTGGGTGAGTGGTTATCGTGTCGGACTACCAACCCCAAGTTTGCAGGTTGCTCCTGGCCGTGGTAAGTAATTTTTGAAATGCGACAAAAATCACCACACGCATGTCATACGTTGTTGGCATGTTAAAGAACCCATTTGAATCCAGTAGGCCGTGTTCATAGTGGCAAAATTAATCTCGGAATTTCCCGCCAACAGAAAGTTCCTCCATTCTCTACTAGAAAGCACTGTAGTGTCAAAAAGAGGTTAAATATCCAACCTCCTTGACTTTCATAGAGTTCCAAGGAACCACAAAATTCGACGTGTAAGCTGCCTGCTGGGCGTCAAATAACAAAGCTTGCACCCCAGGTCGTACGATATTATTATTGTTCACCATTTCCGAGCAGGTGGCATTAGACAACAATGATTCAGTCTAATTTGTCCTACCGTAGATCGGAGGTGGTCTTCAACCCTTCTCATCAGCGAAAATCGTCTCTCGGCAGAACACCTTGAAGCAGGTACGACGATAGATTGACGGTTGTAGTTGGCAGCATGCTGAGCTTCTATGCCCAAGATCGCGTGTTCAAAACTGACCGAAGTCATCGGACATTTTAGAGCGTTAAAATCCCTCAGTATGCCTTCCTTCGTAGGGGAAGTAAAGCCGGCGTTCCCCTGTCATATATCTATAGCATGTAAAAGAACCTTCCACTAATTACACTTGTGTGACGTTAAATTATAGGTCAGATTTGACTAACGTTCTTAGGTTCCAACGTTCGTCGCCAGGAGCCGACTGCGGTGGCATCTAGTAACCACGTTCAGAATTAGTAGTCGTTGATGGTGGCGTTTGGTAGCAAATGCAGGAACTACTATGCCCAAGATCGCGGGTTCAAACCCGGCCGAAGTCGTCGGATATTTTAAGAGCGTTAAAAATCCCTCAGTATGCCTTCCTTCGGAGGGGAAGTAAAGCCCATGTCATAGATTTGTCATGTAAAAGAACCTACCACTACAATATTGGTAGTGTCTAGCCAAATTTGTAGGTTATATTTGGGTAGAAAGGAGCCTCCGTGGCTTAGGCGGCAGCACGCCGGCCTCTCACCGCTGGGTCTGTGGTTCAAATCCCAGTCACTCCATGTGATATTTGTGCTGGGCAAAGAAGAGGCAGACAGGTTTTCCTCCGGGTACTCCGGTTTTCCCTGTCAAAAATTACGTTCCAGCAACCCTCTCCACTATCAATTTATTTCATCTGTCATTCCTTCAGTCAATGCCTCAGAGGAGTGGGACAGGCTTCGGCAGCCGGCACAGATCATATCCTCATCGCTAGATGACCCGGTCGGTCGACTGTAAGGAGGCTGTGGATTTTCATTTTCATTTGGGTAGGAACGCTCTATCAAGATCCAACGTTTGCCGCTAGGTGTCAATGACAGTGGCATCTGGTAGCCAAAGTCGGAACAACTTGAAATCGAACTTTCATTCATTTTCATTCATCACGTCTCTCATTAACTCCTATCGTGAGGTTGTCATCAGGAAGGGCATCCGGCCGTAGAAACTATCAGCCACGTGGTTCATCGCATATCATCCCCGACCTCGTTGGATCGCGACTAATAAGGGGTAGACACAGACTTGATGTCTTGAAGGAAATATTGTCCTCGGCCTTTCGTCCCTGTGATTCTTTCGTCCGGGAGATCAGTTAGGAAAGCGTTATGTCGCCTGTGAATTTAGCATTTCTTTTATGGATCGTTGGTCTTAGTTCTCTCTTCCCTTGAATTTTCTGCAGGATGCTGATGTTAGTCCTCTTTTCAATCTAGTTAACCCGTAACATTCTCCGCCAGACCCACATTTCTAGTCGCTTCCAATCCTGACATCTGATCGTCCAAGATTCACATCCATACAGAAGCACACTTCATACAAAGGACATGGACAAATTCGTTTTTAATTTCAATATGCTGGGAGCCTACGACTTAGGAAGCAAAATAACCAGCGATGGACGAAGCAAAGACGATATAGAAAGTAGGTTGGCTCAGGCAAGGAAAGCATTTCTACTAAAAAGGAATCTGTTGACATCGAATCTAGATTCAGGTATTAGGAAGTCATTTTTGAAAGCCTTTGTCTGGAGCGTGGCGCTCTATGGATGTGAAACTTGGACTGTTGGAGCAGAAGAAAAGAGGAGAATTGAAGCGTTTGAAATGTGGTGTTACAGGAGATTGATGAAGATCAGATGGGTGGATAGGGTTACAAATTAAGAGGTATTAAGACGAGTGGGAGAGGACAGATGTTTCTGGCGACTGCTAATGAAGAGAAGAGATAGGTTGGTGGGACACATACTAAGACAGCCAGGAATAGCAAGCTTAGTTATGGAAGGAAGTGTCGAGGACAAGAACTGTAGGGGTAAACCAAGGTTAGGGCCAGATGACATCGTAGTTCCACCCCTTAAAACCTTAATAACTAACTAACTAGACCAAGGTTAGAATATGTTAAACTAATTGCCTCAGATGTACGGTGGGGTAGCTATGTAGAGATGAAATGATTAGCTCACGACAGGGAGGAATGGAGATCTGCATCAAACCAGTCAATAGACTGAAAGCTCCAACACAGGGAGCCTACGGGTATTCAATTAAAAATACCCTGCTCTTGCCATTGGCTGCAATTCATATACAATATTTTCAAGTTGTTTGCGGCCTCCTTATACAAACTGTGCCACTAGGTTATGTTTTCCTTATTCTACTGTCACATGGACCGGCCATAATAGAGAAGGCAACACAAGCAACCACACCTAGCTCTATCTTCGCCTATGACCGCATGCGAGACTGATGGCCGGATGTGTTGATATTAATGTACCGGCACTTACTTCAATAGCTCTTGTAGCCGGCGATGCGATGACGGCTTCGTACAGTAAAGGTCACGTCCCCGACACCCGAAATATAATAAAGTATTTATTGCGGCCAATGGCCATAGAGTGAAACGAATATAACACTGTAAATTAGATGGTATATTCATACCTGCCAACTTTTACGGTTTGTCCGTAAAATTTACGGAAAGGCAGTGTGTTTTACGGTTTTACGGATAAACTATTAAATTTTACGGATTTACGTACTGTACCAATTTTTTTTTAAATTCGCGCCAGAACAAGCTTCCGCATGCCGCCGATACATTCCTGAGTGACCAGCGCACATTCAATACATCGCTCTGAACATTCATCCGATCGTTATCAGGGCGTCTACCGGTAACGGAAAGTAGCGAAAAGTAGTTACTTTTTGTCTGGCTATTTGGAGGTAACAACAATTCGCTGAGGTCAGTTTAAATCATTTAAAATCGCGCCGGTAGGCTTACAGATTGCGATGGAGCAAATTTCACGCAAGCGGCGCCGATTGCGTAAGCTATATTTCCTCGTGCCCGCCTTTAAGAAAATGCATACTGACTACAGAGGATACCTTCAATGGTATCCTACCGTATACATCGGTTTAACGTATATTTTCGGCATCAAGAAAAGTTTTTAGTTTTGTGTGAAGTATTTTTCTTTGTTATTAGAAAACCTGACTTTTCGCGGCACGTTTATTCGCGAAAGCTTTCGAAACAATACAGAAACCTCTCATTTCTGTTAGTGGCCTCTAAATTTGGAGACTATGTCAAATATAAATCCAGAAATGACGCGAAATAAGTTAATGTCGCAATCTTGCGAAATGATACCGTTTCAAAAATAAATATCACAAAGGATTCAAAATATATTTATTTTAAAAATCTAACCGTCTCGTAAATTCGACATCCAGTAACTTATGGTTAATTCGAAATTCCGTTAAATGTCGCTGTTTTCTTCGAATTCGAAAGAAAATGTGCCCTCTTGTATTATTCGTGCAATCCTCTCGCAGATTAATTCGTAAAATTAGATACCTACTTCGAACGTTCATTCTCCAAAATCACATTTTCAAGATGGCCGCCTGACCACACGACTTGCTTGCGGGAATCTCTTCAAACGGACCGAGATCGAAACAAGTTGCGTAAAATCATAAAACCCGTGCCCGATCGCGAACTTGTGATCACGAGGACGGCTGGGTGCGGCGACGATTGCATATTAACCATATTAACGCGTTCTCGGTGGCCAGCCGCGAGGACACGTGAATCTCGTAAAACGGTCGAGAGCGGCAGCGATTGCGATACATCGCGATATTTCGCCGGATTCGATGACGAGGTCAACTGGATTCTTGTCAAACGGACAGCAAGCGGCGCCGATTGCGCAATAATGCAATATTTTCCCTTGCCCGCTCTCAAGGACAATGGAAATCTCGTCGTACGACTAAAAGTGACACCGATTATATAAATCACGGTTTGCGATTTTTCTCAGTGTTCTATCGTGAAAACTACGGGAATCTCGTCCAACGGGTGAGACCAGCGCCGATCGTGTAACATCTCGATATTTCTCCGTACTTGACTGCGAAGACAGAATGTGAACGAATTTTTAGCCTGATAAAGATGAACAGGATACTGTTAAAGTTATTGATCTCCAATGGAACTCTGGAAGCCATTTCCATTTTGAAGACCAGTAGTTCAGAAGCAATACAAACACATATAATATTGACTTTCTGAAGAGAGCAAAGCAACACACACCTTTAACTATTAAATCAGACCCTTATAATGTCATCGGTTACTGTAGTGTTTTATATGAATTCTGTTGAACTCGTAATTTTTTGAAGTGAAGAAAATACATGAATTTTGTCCTGAATGAATCTCTGAAGGCTATTTCTAGTTAGAAGACCAGGGAGTTCTGGTCCCTGTTATGCCAACACTTATTTCTCCAGACGTTTTGCAGGAAGCTAAAAAAAAGCCACGGCTATGCATTTAAAAGTGCAAGTAATTTCCAGTGAGTGATAAGTGTATTACCTAGGTATATTATTTCAAGGAAGTCCTCTTATATCTATGCTCCAAACAAAAATTCACCACACCTGCTTCTTGAGAGTCTACAAATAATGGGCGTATGATGTAAGTAGATAAGGTTTCATTGAAATATCCTGTTCAAAGCATGAATTACTCTATTTTGTTGCCCAGGAGGATTATTGTTTCAAACCGGGGTATGTAGAAATTCGTTAGATTTTTTTGGCAAAAGCGAGTTTTACTGAAAGTCCTTTTTGAAAGTTGGCAGGTATGTATATTGACTTTCACGGCCAGTGAATTAAAACTCGGCAATTATTCTAGGTTTGTGCCGTGTCTTGTGTGGGGTTTCGCCTAGGACACCAAGCTGGCTCATCGGCGGGCTCTTGGTGTCCCCGCCCGGACCCCCACAGGAGTGACGAACTGCGCGCCACCTCCCTTTATATAGGTGCAACTGTACCACTTGTCTGCGAGAACTAAAAGCTCATGCAGCCTTAACCTCCCTATGAAGGCTTCCAAAAAGATGGTATATTGGCTTTCACGGCCAGTGAATTAAAAATCAGCAATTCTTCTAGGTTTGTGGCGTGTCTTGTGTGGGGTTTCGCCTAGGACACCAAGCTGGCTCATCGGCGGGCTCTTGGTTTCCCCGCCCGGAACCCCACAGGAGCGACGAACTGTGCGATACCTCCGTTATATAAAATGCAAATGCACCTCTGTAAATTAGATGGTATATTGACTTTCACGGCCGGTGAATTAAAACTCAGCAATTCTTCTAGGTTTGTGCCGTGTCTTGTGTGGGGGCTTCGCCTAGGACACCAAGCTGGCTCATCGGCGGGCTCTTGGGGTCCCCGCCCGGACCCCCACAGGGGTGACGAACTGCGCGCCACCTCCCTTTATATTAGGTGCAACTGTACCACTTGTCTGCGAGAACTAAAAGCTCAAGCAGCCTTAACCTCCCTATGAAGACTTCCAAAAAGATGGTATATTGGCTTTCACGGCCAGTGAATTAAAACTCAGCAATTCTTCTAGGTTTGTGGCGTGTCTGGTGTGGGGTTTCGCCTAGGACACCAAGCTGGCTCATCGGCGGGCTCTTGGTGTCCCCGCCCGGACCCCCACAGGGGTGACGAACTGCGCGCCACCTCCCTTTATATTAGGTGCAACTGTACCACTTGTCTGCGAGAACTAAAAGCTCAAGCAGCCATAACCTCCCTATGAACGCTTCCAAAAAGATGGTATATTGGCTTTCACGGCCGGTGAATTAAAACTCAGCAATTCTTCTAGGTTTGAGCCGTGTCTTGTGTGGGGTTTCGCCTAGGACACCAAGCTGGCTCATCGGCGGGCTCTTGGTTTCCCCGCCCGGACCCCCACAGGAGCGACGAACTGTGCGATACCTCCGTTATATAAAATGCAAATGCACCTCTTTACTGCGAGAACTAAAAGCTCAAGCAGCCATAACCTCCCTATGAAGGCTTCCAAAAAGATGGTACATTGGCTTTCACGGCAAGTGAATTAAAACTCAGTTATGTTTCTAGGTTTATGTCGTGTCTTGTGTGGGATTTCGCCTAGGCACACCAAGCTGGCTCATCGGCGGAGACCAAGATCCCGGCATAAAGCTAGAAAAAATGCTGAGTTGTAATGTAGATTCATTCATATAACACCAGAGACTTGTGTTCAGAGGGTCTGTTCTCATTTTGATCGTTACATCTTGTACACAAAACTAAGTGAGTGACACTAGTCTCCTATCACACTCCATTGTTGCACAATAGACATCCACACTCCTGGCTGCACTGAGGGAAGGACGTCCTAGGGAAAATGCGTTAGTGGAAGCCATGGATCGGCTCGTACTCTCGTCGCATCCATTCTTTATTTATCATTGCATCTGTGATGTAGAAACTTTCTGAGATGGGGTCTCTCTTCGTTTGAAGTTCTCTTTGCCTATGTGGATGGCAAGTGTATTTGCAGTCTAAGGTGTTCTATCAAAATTTTTCACTGGCTAATGCATACACATATCGCGAGAGGGCGAATTTTGAGACGTTCAATACCCTCTTCAGATATCTTGATTTCTGACTTTCAATGTCTTTTAATAATTGTCTGGTTGGTGTGTAATTCCATATGACCTCTATTAGTAGCGCCATCGTTACTTCCGACTTGATGTTTCAGTGCTATCTAGCGGTGAGAAGTGAAACCACTTTAACTAGCCAATCACAGACGGCCATTCAAATCGAGTGTCGCGCTCTGTCGCGATTTGGCGAATTACACTCGCTTTGTGGTGATATATCGATTTGAACAACTGCCTGTGATTGGCTAGTTAAAGTGGTTTCACTTCCGACCGCTAGATAGCTGTAGTGTAGCACTGAAACTTCAAGTCGGAAGTAACGATGGCTTAACTATTGCCCATATGTGATTGAATTAACTCTGAAAAGTTCCATGGCTGATTTTACTGACATGATGTCGTTTTTGTATGGCTACAAGTCTCTCCTTTATTTGGACCATGAAGTAAGTCCCTGTGACTGACACCACTTTTCAGTCAGTGAATGCAATATAATCCGGACTTACTGGGACAAGCGTAGTAGGCACACAGCTTTTTAAATTTAGTTTGTTGGCATCTAGTCTATAATTACGAACCAAGATTTTTCTAGATAATCCATACTTCCATTAGAAGGGTTTCGTCCTCCATAATTAATGCAAAATGAGGTTCGTTTGTGTAACTGAAGTCATAAACCAGTTTTCCCTTTCAGTGATTATTTCATGTTGTGTAGAGATTCGAAGCCATTATTTTTCAGAGTTGCCTATACAAATTGACCTTTTGTAACTTTTCAGTCGGTCAACACGATTGTGCCCGATGAATGGGCGGGGTACACGATATAAATACACTGACCGGTAAGAAAAACCGGTCAATTGAAAAATTCAACATTACTGTCATTTAAATCATAAATATGAACGCTCTAGGCCCAGTAGGCCTACATAAGTTACTGTTTATAACATGGAAGTAAGGTTATTTATTTTGCTGGATGGATTATCATTCTTCAGGTCATTGTTTCACTTAACAATAGCAATTCTTTGACATGATGCTGTTTCCCGCGGGAAAATGTGCGCGCCACCATTTTCGATCAGAGCCACTGCCCTGGCCAGATCCGCCCCTTAAAACAACAATAACTAAGTAACTTAACACTTTCACTGAAAGTTTCTTTGATTTAATTATACTCATGTCACTGCTAATGTCCACATAGCTTACTCACAACGAAGGTCACAGGCTCTACAACTCAACTTACTGTACTCGTTGCAGCTATTAAAGGCACAGCAAATCCTTGAATCCTAGTTCGAGTGGATTTTTGTAACGATTAACTTCGGTTGGTTGGTTGGTTCTTAAGTTTAGGGGCTGCGACAACGTGGTCATGTAGCCCCGAGTACTTTGGGTGTGTGTAGAATCTGTCTGATAACCGGTGTTAATTGTGATGACTGTATTAGTGTGTGTTATCTGTTTTTTTAATTTAAGTACTGCAACTTAGAATATTTCAAATAGTTCCTACTTTTGCCGCCAAGGGCCACTGTCAACGACTACTAGGTCAAGTTCAGAACTTAGCTACTAGACGCCACCGCAGTCGGCTCTTGGCAACGAACGTAGAAACCTAATAGCGTTGTTTACATTCTTAACCTATCCAATTTAGCTTCACACAGGTGCAATTAGTGGAAGGTTCTTTAACATGCCATAAATTTATGACATGGGACCGCCGGCTTTACTTCCCCTCCGAAGGAAGGCATACTGAGGGATTTTTAACGCTCTTAAAAATCCGACGGCTTCGTCCGGGTTTGAACCCGTTATCTTGGGCATAGAAGCTCAGCATGCTACCGACTACGCCACCGAAGCCGCCACGATTAACTTCAACATGTAAATAGGTTATCTATAGCTGGCGAAGTTTTGTAAACCTATACTGTATAATTTATCGTGCTTGAAAACACACGCAACATCTAAACTGGCTCCAATTCAAGAACATTGGGGAGAGGCAAGCAGATTGACCACTGCAGAAGTTGACGCTGATGTTGCTCTTGTTCATTAGAGCAACTTCGACATCGTGGTCATTCAGCCCCACCTACTTGTAAATAAATAAATTTATCTGATAACCTGTGTTATTGTGTGTCTGTACTATTGTGAGTATTTGATATTCAGGTGAGGATTAGCAAGGAGACGGTAGTGGCTTTGTTATGATCACTTTCGGCATTTGTCTGGAGTAGAAGTGGAAAACTATGGAAAATCACTTACAAGATGGCTGAGATGGGAATCGAACCCTCCTCTACTCTGTTTTGGCTAACGAAGCTGAGTGTACCCCGTTGCAGCCCTCACACCAGAATTGAAATTTCTCGGCAGAGCTGGGAATCGAACCTGGACCTGTGGGGAGTCGGCCAGGAACGCTAGCCGCGTTGAATAGTAAGTAGAGAAATATAATTTCAAGTGAGAAAAGGTGAACAATTCCGCCTAACAATGTTTATTATTTCAATTACCTTCGCAGATAAGTTCAATAAAACAAGACAGATAACATGCATTAAGAGGTAGGGAGGATAATATAACATAATTGAATAGGAGTAAGAATTTATGCCCTAGGGCAGTCTTGAACCCGAGACATAAAATGACAAAACAAGCATGTTACGATTCGTGCACATGTGTGCTCGGAAGTGGTGCTTATTATCATAGGTGGTTAAATGTCGAATGATTTCAGTTAGACCTTAAATGTTGATTAGAACTCATTCATTTGCTGCGTGGGATGTCGTAAACCTGACATAAAGTAAGTTTCATGCTTGTTTTACGTTAATAATGCAATTCAACATCGAATATTATCCTCATTTCGCCCGAAAACCTTCCTCTATGTTTGAAGGGAAGTGAACCTCTGCTAACATCTACCGTCTCAATTGGGAACTAGGAGAATGGCACGACAGAACAGCCAATACAGCCAATAAGAAGCTCGGAAATACCTACCGTGGCTAGGCTCGGGCTGAAAAAGAAAATATGCGTCCCGCGCGGGACATTTACAAAACACCTATGCTGCACTTCAGCACATAAGATGCAGCAGCCCCTGCCTTCAAGTGCCCATCATCAGATCCTGATCACTGTGTTCAAGTATAATGTAAATTCACTATTGTGGTGCAATAGTATCGTTAGAAGTATAATGATTCGCTTGAGGCTCTTCGTACGTTAGGTTTTCGCGAATTACGTGAGTGACGGTGTATATGCACGTAGGCTATATACAGTTTAGAATAATACACTGTAACAATAATAGACTATAATTAAGTTAACAGATTTTGGCATGCACTAGAAATATGATTATAACGTTAACTCATCTTGGTCGTGTTTTTTCGCAGATGCGATAAAGGGCGAAATGCTCATCAAGGTTTGTAATCTTGTATTTTCATTTTTCGCGGCCTGTAAACCACTTCTTAATGTGTTTTAAGAAAGCGACAAAATGCGGAAATTATACCAAAATGTTACATAAATGCGAAATCCACGTGTTTTTTTTTTTTCCTTTCAAATATAACTTGTTTTTTTAATCTTCCTTTTCTTGTGGTAACTTCCGAGTGGTTATCGTTTCGGACCACCAACTCCTAGCTTGCAGGTTCGCTCCTGGCCGTGGTAAGTGTTTTTTTTTTAATGGCGACGAAAATCTCGGCACGCATGGCATACGTTGTTGGCATGTTAAAGAACGCATTGAATTCAGTAGGCCGTGTTCATAATTGCAAAATTAGTCTCGGGATTTTCCGCCAACACAAAAGTTCCTCCTTTCTCCACAAGAAAGCGCTGTAGTGTCAAAGAGCTTAGATATCTAACCTCCTTGACTTTCATAGCGCTCCAAGGAACGACAAAATTGGCATGGAAGCTACCCTCTGGGCGCAAATAATAAAGCTTGCACCCGAGGCCATACGATGTTATTATTTTTATCTCACTTTTAACCTTCCGATTTTAATTTCACATGAATATTCTTTCAAAATACTTTTGTCACATTTAACACAAATTATATGTTTTTTTTCCAAAATGCTATAAAATGCTAAATTTCTGATTTCAAAACGCTAAAAATTACCACCCCTAACTTCCTTTATATCTTGTCATTTCCTCTGCTGATTTTCATTATTTCACTTTTTGTTAAGCTTATAAGATGACCATTGATTAAATTAGAATTTACTAAGAAAAGTTGAGTTATTGGTAAATGTTGCCCAACTTTACGGTTACGTTTCAGTATTTAGATGGGTCAATGTAATGCACCCGTAGCGTCTGTACTCCAGAGGAGCGGCTACAAAAGGCGTCTGTTCTCCATGTTAGGAGCGGCCTAGTTCATACCTGGCAGTAGGTCATAAAATGCATTTGGGAGTGGCGACCCCATCTTAATAATAGCCTAAAATGAAAGCAAATATTGTTCAGCCTCGGAAAATGCTAGGGCGTCCCCTGCAGGCGACGCGCAGTTCTTCAGATGCTGGGGGAGCTGTGAGAAATGGGCGACCAGCATCACAATAAATCCGAATAGGGACAGTCAACATCTTAACCCTGACGGACAAGACTGAGGACCTAGTGGATTTCATGATGGAGAAGGATATGGCCATCCTCGGTCTCAGTGGAACGAAATGGAAAGTAAAATGCGAAAGAAAACTAAAGGAAGGATACAGACTGTTTTGCAGTGAAGGATAGGAGGCAAGAAATGGAGTAGGAATGATTATAAGAAAGGATGTCCTAGAGTATGTGGAGGAGGTAGAGAAGATAAGTGACAGGATGATCATAGGAAGGATACAGTTCCAGGCAGGGACAAAAGATCTGTTCCATGTATATGCTCCACAAACGGGGAATAAAGAAGAGAATTTAGAAGACTTAGAAAAATATATAGAGGATAAGGAAATAATGGTAATGGGTGATTTGAATGCACAAGTGGGAAGAGACAGACAAGGAAGGGAGGAGATTTTGGGACCATATGGTTATGACAGTAAGCATCCAGAAGGGGATTTCTTAATGGACTTCCGTCTGCGGAACCAATTAATTTTAGGGAATACGTGGTTTAGAAAGAAAAATAGTCAGAAGATAACAAGGTATGGATGGGGAGATAGAAGAACGAAAACTCTGTTAGACTATGTATTAGTCGAAAAAGGACATCGGAAAGAGCTAATGGATGTCACAGCCATGCCAGAGGAAGCCTTCGGAGGAGACCGTAGGGCTGGAGGACGCGACAAGAACAATAGAGGAAATCCTACAAAAGGCCGCCATTCCGCGGGCCACAAGAAGAGCAAAGATATAGTTTGATAGTGAGAGTTATAGGCTGAGGAGGGAGACCCTAGAAAAATTACAACAGTTAAGGCAGAACTTGAATAACCAAAGTCTACTACACATGTACAACGTCAAGAGAAATCTCCTCGAGAGAACGTTGAAAGAAAAGAAGCGCGCCTACTTAGAAGTAGAGGGCAGGGAGCTAGCAGAGGAAGCCAAGAAAAACCCGTTCATAGCCCTACGTCCAAAGAAACATTTACAGACACACTACATAGACATAGACAATTGGGAATCACACTTCAGCAAGATTCTCAATATCGAGGGTCTAGCGCATTCCAGAAAAGATCCACATATCATCTCTCCACAAATACCAATAGACTGGGTACCCCTGGCCATTGAGGAAACTAGAATCGCCATAGACAACACCAAAAATAATAATGCCGCAGGACCGGACGGGAACTATAATGGATATGTAAAAGACACTGCACACCTGCTAGCTCCAATATAGACAAAGTTATATAACAAATGTATAGAAACAGCTTCCATACCTGACCAGTGGAGAAAGTCAATTGTAAAAGTTTTATATAAAGGGAAAGGAGATCCAAGAGATCCCAATAAGTAGCGAGGTATAGCACTGGAAAACTGCCCCTTCAAAATCTTCACCAAAATTATAACAGGAAAAATAAATGAGGAAATAAACGAGCTTCTGCCAGAGAACCAGTTTGGGTTTAGAAAGGGACGATCCACCCTAAACGCTATTGAACTCCTGCTAAACCAAATATGGGATGCCTTAGAGGACAACAGAAAATATTACACCATTTTCATAGATTTCACAAAGGCTTTCGACCTGATAAATAGAAGGCTAGTGACAGAAAATCTGAAGGGGATGTTAGGCATAAACAATATATGGGCCAATCTCATCACATCAATACTGCAATGGAACGAAGTACGAATTTCGGACAACCTCACTCTATCAGAACCGATAGCCCAATCAAACGGGGACCTACAGGGAGACACGCTGAGCCCCTTGCTGTTTATATCAACAACAGATATCCTAAAAATAGCCCAAAAAGTGGGAGTATTCTCTTGCGCATATGCTGATGACATTGTAATTGGCTCCAGAGATTTAACAAAACACCAGGAAACTGTAAATGGCGTGCAAAGGTGGTGCTCCGAACACAAGCTGGACATCAACATCTCAAAAACAGACACCATGATCTTCCGGAAAGGAGGGAGAATACCCGCCTCAGCAGAGATTTTCATTCGGGATAAAAAATTAAAGATAGTTCCAGACTTTAAATATTTAGGCATCACACTGCAATCGAGCGCAAATTGTTTCACAAAACATGTCACAGATAAGGTAACCCAAGCAATGATGGCAATGCACGAAATAAAAATCAGATCACTCAGCCTGGAGACAGCAATGTTGCTATTCAGAGTAAAAATTCTTCTAATAATGACCTATGGCATTGAAATCATCTGGACACATTTAACACGAGGAACCTATCCACCTTGGAAAGGGTAAAAGCGAACTACATAAAGAAGGTGATAGGAGTATCAACAAGATGTTCAGTAAAGAACATATAGCCTACTTTCTCCTAAATGCATGGGTATTGTTATAACTCTTTGTCCTTTTCAAGGAGTATGATTGAATGTTGGTTGTAGTAGCTTGTTGAAATACAACGTGCTATAGGGATATTGAACATGAATATGAAGTGCCCTTTGCTAGTGCTACCTCAGTAAGAAATTTCGTTCAATTCGGTTTCACCGTGTTTGAATTGATAGGGGGAATCGATTTGCACACATACATGGCCACCATCTGCAAACTATTGGGCTGATGTTCTTGCAGTTTGGTCAGAATATGTTTCCCTCATAAAGATATGGTGTTGCAAAATTTGGTAGAGACTAGATTATTAGGTTGGTCGTAATTACATTTTAGCTTTTAACATTTGGGTGGCCGCGATTACGTTTCCGTCAAGATAGCGGTGATATAAAACATGACACTGAGGTGCCCTTTGCTAGTGCTACCTCTGTACCAAATTTCGTTCATTCGGTTCCACCGTGTTCGAATTAATAGGGGGAATCAATTTTGACATAAAGATGGCCGCCATCCGCAAACTATTAGGCTAATGACCTATTAGATTGGTCAAAGGATGCTCCCTCCATAAAGGTATGTTGTTGCAAAGTTTGGTAGAGATCGGATGGTTATGTTAGTCGTAATTTAACTTAAGCTTTGAACATTTGTGTGGCCGCCATTACGTTTCTGTCAATATGGCGGCGATATTAATCATGACACTGAGATGCCCTTTGCTAGTGCTACCTCTGTACCAAATTTCGTTCCATTCGGTTCCACCGTGTTCGAATTAATAGGGGGAATCAATTTTGACATAAAGATGGCCGCCATCCGCAAACTATTAGGCTAATGACCTATTAGATTGGTCAAAGGATGCTCCCTCCATAAAGGTATGTTGTTGCAAAGTTTGGTAGAGATCGGATGGTTATGTTAGTCGTAATTTGATTTAAGCTTTAAACATTTGTGTGGCCGCCATTACGTTTCTGTCAATATGGCGGCGATATTAATCATGACACTGAGATGCCCTTTGCTAGTGCTACCTCTGTACCAAATTTCGTTCCATTCGGTTCCACCGTGTTCGAATTAATAGGGGGAATCAATTTTGACATAAAGATGGCCGCCATCCGCAAACTATTAGGCTAATAACCTATTAGATTGGTCAAAGGATGCTCCCTCCATAAAGGTATGTAGTTGCTAAATATGGTAGAGATCGGATGATTAGGTTAATCGTAATTTGATTTAAGCTTTGAACATTCGTGTGGCCGCCATTACGTTTCAGTCAAGATGGCGGCGATATAAAACATGACACTGAGGTGCCCTATGCTAGTGCTACCTCTGTACCAAATTTCGTTCCATTCGGTTCCACCGTGTTCGAATTAATAGGGGGAATCAATTTTGACATAAAGATGGCCGCCATCCGCAAACTATTAGGCTAATAACCTATTAGATTGGTCAAAGGATGCTCCCTCCATAAAGGTATGTTGTTGCAAAGTTTGGTAGAGATCGGATGGTTATGTTAGTCGTAATTTAACTTAAGCTTTGAACATTTGTGTGGCCGCCATTACGTTTCTGTCAATATGGCGGCGATATAAAACATGACACTGAGATGCCCTTTGCTAGTGCTACCTCTGTACCAAATTTCGTTCCATTCGGTTTCACCGTGTTTGATTTAATAGGGGGAATTGATTGTCACACAAAGATGGCCGCCATCCGCAAACTATTAGGCTAATGACCTATTCATTTGGTCAAAGGATGCTTCCTCTATAAGGGTATGTTGTTGCAAAATTTGGTAGAGATCGGATGATTAGGTTAATCGTAATTTGATTTAAGCTTTGAACATTTGTGTGGCCGCCATTACGTTTCCGCCAAGATGGCGGCGATATAAAACATGACACTGAGGTGCCATTTGTTAGTACTACCTCTGTACCAAATTTCGTTCCATTCGGTTGCACCGTGTTCGAATTAATAGGGGGAATCGATTTTCACACAAAGATGGCCGCCATCCGCAAACTATTACGCTGATGACCTATTAGTTTTGTCAAAGGATGCTCCCCCCATAAAGGTATGTTGTTGCAAAATTTGGTAGAGATCGGATGATTAGGTTAGTCGTAATTTGATTTAAGCTTTGAATATTTGTGTGGCCGCCATTACGTTTCCGTCAAGATGGCGGCGATATAAAACATGACACTGAGGTGTCTTTTGTTAGTACTACCTCTGTACCAAATTTCGTTCCATTCGGTTGCACCATGTTCGAATTAATAGGGGGAATCGATTTTCACACAAAGATGGCCGCCATCCGCAAACTATTACGCTGATGACCTAATGGTTTGGTCAAAGGATGCTCCGCCCATACAGGTATGTTGTTGCAAAATTTGGTAGAGATCGGATGATTAGGTTAGTCGTAATTTGATTTAAGCTTTGAACATTTGTGTGGCCGCCATTACGTTTCCGTCAAGATGGCGGCGATATAAAACATGACACTGAGGTTCCTTTTGTTAGTACTACCTCTGTACCAAATTTCGTTCCATTCGGTGCACCATGTTCGAATTAACAGGGGGAATCGATTTTCACACAAAGATGGCCGCCATCCGCAAACTATTACGCTGATGACCTATTAGTTTGGTCAAAGGATGCTCCCCCCATAAAGGTATGTTGTTGCAAAATTTGGTAGAGATCGGATGATTAGGTTAGTCGTAATTTGATTTAAGCTTTGAACATTTGTGTGGCCGCCATTACGTGTCCGTCAAGATGGCGGCGATATAAAACATAACACTGAGGTGTCCTTTGCTAGTGCTACCTTTGTACCAAATTTCGTTCAATTCGCATTCACCGTGTTCGAATTGATAGGGGGGGACAGACATTCAGAGTACAAACACACACACACAGACTCACACACACACATACACACACACAGACAGACACACTTTTTTCGCCCTGTGTTGATCTCATAAGTCTACTTTCATTTTTTGCAAAAATCGAAAGTAGGCTAAAAACGACACGATCGAGACTTGTATATCGCCTGGCAAAGGAATCTTTCCTCGTAGATGACCTCAGGACAAGTATACCCTTACCGAGCACCAGTGCATCAGAGAAACTGCTGGCAACTTGAACGGAGAAGAGAGAAGAAGTACAACCAGACTTCTTTGGCACAGAGGCCATGATAGACCGCTCGTGGACAAAAGCTAATTTTGAACTAAGACATGTCATTACAAGATTAGCAGTTCACGGTTTTCACCACCTACTCCGCAAATCAAAACACTTCC
Source organism: Meconema thalassinum (assembly GCA_946902985.2). Classification (NCBI taxonomy): domain Eukaryota; kingdom Metazoa; phylum Arthropoda; class Insecta; order Orthoptera; family Tettigoniidae; genus Meconema; species Meconema thalassinum. The sequence continues at coordinate 187,310,631 of OX336388.2, read as the reverse complement.
ATGACAAGTATAGACTGTGAGTGCACACTATGTGTTAAAATGTGTGAACGGTACCACATAGAATTCTGTACAAGAAGAACAATGTCTATAAGTGATTATGCAAATATGTAACCCATCAATGTAACCTATGTATTTTCATTTATGGCTATTTGGCTGCGCTAAATATATTATTATTGTAGGCCAGTGGTAGCAAAACTAAAAGTAGGAAAGGTCATGAGATTACCAGAAAAAAAGGAAAGAAAGATTAAGGTCTGGAGACTAAAGGAAAAGGAGGTTGCAGAAGAGTTTCAGAAAGAATTACAAGAACAGATACCAAGGACGGATATTACCCATATGGAACAAGAATGGGAAAAGTTGAAGCGTGCATTTGCAAACAGTGCAGTGAAAACATGTCGTAGAACATCAGGAAAGGTACGGGAAAATGCGACAAAATGGTGGAATGGTAGAGTGAAAGAAAAGGTAAGAGAGAAGAAGAAAACACCTAAAAACAAAACCACTATCCGAAAAATATTAAAAAAATAATAACGGACGATTAATTGCCAATGGAAATCAGAGTAGACTCGGGGACCGAAAATTCGTCGTGCATACATTTTGGTGCCATTTTGAACGGCAGAAGTAGGGCTCGTACTTTAGTAGATTTAATCGAATAATCAGTTAATCGAAACAGAAGAATACTGCAAATAATGATTAATCAATCGGTGGTTTAATCGGTTGTTCAATTAATTAATTGATGAATTGCTTTGTCGATTAATCCATGTATTTCGCTCCTTTGACTACGCTGTCACAGAAGCAAAACATACATTTAATTAATTTAAATATATTGTATCATGTTTTTATCATATTTTTACTAGAGCTGTCGATCGATTAAAAATTTTGATCGGTTAGCCGAAGTTCCTTAATCGGTTAATTGCTTGATTAATCGAATTTTAGCCGGTTTCACACAGTATCAGTTTGAGAAAAAGAACTAATAATAATATATTTTAAAATGTTTACAATTCCATTTGCTATGAGGAAGATATAACTTAATTTTATAATTTATTAGTATTGGTGGCGTGCAAGTTTGGTCGGCCTTAGCCCGTCATGGGCTGTATAGTGCCAGGGGGTGGGGGGCGTGCAAGTAAAAAATAAATAATTTCAAAAGCTTTTAAGTTAACAATATTATTTAAAATATGTTTCAATATTGATTATTTAATGACACTAGAGTTCACAGTTTCTTACAGTCACACTTCTTTGCTGCAGGACTTCAGACACCCTCACAACTAAGGGCTGCCCTTCTCGTATAGTATAGTACATTATGCAACGAGCCTATAATGGCTATAATTAAGACACGAGTGTCTTAATTACCATTATAGGCGAGTTGCATACGACTGTTTATGTTCGACGATAATTATAACTTTATTATATGTTTTAACATAAATATTCATAAATATCTGTTGAGAGTCAGCTACTGGAATTTTGTGATCGCAGAGCGAGCGTTGGGTGTTATATCTTTGTCTTTCAAGAGCTTTGAACAACCGACGCATGCGCTCTGTGTATTTGCAATGCCATATGCAACCATATGTTTACATCAGCCGTCCCTCAGTAATATTGTCACCGCAGTCATTTGAAGACAATGCGCTGTGTAGAAATTAGTGTTGGTGATTTTAAGGTACAGTGCTATTTCTTGTCTCATATTCGCCAGTTTATTTACGCGAACATATGGACGGTGGGTATTCCATGTCGGTAATTTATTATAGTTCGATGTTGTGTTTATGTCCGACATGTTGGATTTTGAGCGCATGCGCGAAGTTATCGTTACCTAATTGGTCAATGAACGAGCTCTGATTGGCTGGAGAAACTGTATCATAATGGAAAACGGTGTTATAATGACCATCATTATGATACAGTTATCTGACACATAATAGTGAGGGTCGAACATAAACAATATTCCAGCTTCAATGAACACACTCTCACACCGAACTGAAGTAGCTGGGATACAAAGCAATTGATTCGCTACGCGCTGGAGATGTGGAAGTTGGACTGAATATTTTTTTCACCATTGTGGAGGGTTTATCGCTTTTATCTTTCTGAAGCAAAGGCATGAGCGATCTTACAATAGCTGATGGTAACACGACAAATGGCAAATAGTAATACAATACACAGGTTTAGTGCTACGCAAAACAATAATATTAAATAATGTCACAAATAGTAAAAAAAAAATGTTTGCTGAAAACTCTTCGTTTTCGTTTTCCGAAACCCTTCCCAATTTGATTGGTGTTTGTCCTTCCACTGTCACTGACTCGTGTTAACATAAACTAGGAAGGACACTTTAAGTCCAGTCAAATTAGACCAAAAATGATGCGTTTGTTGCATTAAATCATGTAGTTCCAAATGTTTGGGAATGTGTAGGGGGAGGTCCCCTGAACAACACCTAATAAAGTCCCGTTAATTTCAGGTGCCGCGAGAGGGTGGGGGTTAGAGGGGGGGCCTCGAATCCCCCGTTTTTGAGTTTTTGGGCGCATAACTTTAATACGGTGAGTCGCACAGAAAGTTTTATACTGTTTAAACTTAAAGGAAATTAAATGCCCTGCGAAATGGTATAATCATTTGTATCTTTATGTGTTACTGTCACCGCGATATGAGCCGGTGAACATGGAACATTTGAAAAAAATATCTAGCGTCTCACGTTTCTCGTCTAACTTGCCCTTCCAATCCGTTTGCCTTCCATTTAAAAAAAAACAGTTGGGGAAGGAAGTTGTAGAGAATTAAATTTCCTTCAAGAATATATATACTTATGCTAATTTAATCTTCGATCTGTCGATCGTTAGAGCGTTTTGACGTATGTGGGTCGATTTCGAGATTTTGCTAGTGAACTGCTCATTATTTTACTTCCGTTTTCAAGGGCTTTAACACTTTGTATTACGTTATTTATTGATTATGCAAACATAAATGGTATGTATTAACCATATTACTAATACATATATATATATATATATATATATATATATATATGTGAAAGTATGTGTGTCAACTGCTAATTTGGAACACTAATACACACTAAAAATCTAGCTTAGGCCTTTCAGACGGCGATAATTTCTTTCACATCCTTTTAATATGCATGTATAAGACCCCTCCCCATCTGAAATAGAATGTACTTAATACACTGTGTACATAATATTAAGATACGTAGGCCTAAGTTTATTATGATATTATATCCTATGATATCCCACCAATAAGAATATAAGAGAGAAGTATATGAAAGAATTGATACTGGGAGATAGTAAAGACAGAGAGAGACGGCGAAACATGGAATTAAAAACCGTCAAGCGTGGACAACAGACGACCTAAACGGAAGGAATAATAATATTCCGGGATATCTGATGACCCAGGAAAGGAAATAATCTTCTGGAATATGAGATACTATGGGATAGGCCTAAATGACTAATCCCTTTCCCAATCCGGTACGGTTGAAAACTCCAGAGATTTTCATAGATCGTGGCTATTTCAACTGATACACCAATGGCTAAGGTGTGGTCAAATATGGCGATTGAAGTGACACTGATGTGTGATGTGAAAAGTGAAGGGGGACTAACACGAGGGAGAGGCATGAGTGATTCTGTGTTGGCGAAATGTGTTGGAGGGGCTCGTACAGGTACAGCTTAGAGCAGTTTGCCGTCGTCCATTCTGTAAGTGGGGAACAGCATGTCAACTTTTGAGCATCACGAATGAGCAGAGATGACCAAGACAGAAGAAAGCTTGAACAGTAGTTGGCTGATCACCCGCCTTTTGCTGTACGTGATTCTTTGATGTCCCTTTCAACCGGAGTAATAGGACCCACCAACATCAACTGTTACCAAGCATTAGAAATCGGAACCCCTAGAAAGGGGACTTATGTTGGAAGTAACTTTGCAGAAATTTAGCAGTGTAAGATAAACGCAGTAGTCCCTTTGGCTGCTATGAGCAACTCTATCAAACTGGACAATGAAGTAGTGGTGGTCGAGCCTTTAATGATTTTCCAGAGAACCGTAATTAACAAGAAAACTGAAGGGGATGTAGAGGAGCTGTTGAAGTGTGAGTTAGCCCCATATCCCACGTCTCTTTTTGACGAAGGGATCATGAGAGAAACGAAAAAGTCCGCTTTCTACGATGCCTTTCCTTCATGCAGTCAAATAACCACCCTGAAGAACTGTTTCGCGGTAATCGATGGTGGCTTTCTTCTTCATAGGGTAAAGTGGAACAACGACACTAAGTTCGCCTCCATCTGCAAACAATATGTGTCTTACGTTATCAACCATTACTGTTACAACTCTGCTGCTGTGTTTGACGTTGATGAAGACACAAGTTCCACGAAAAGAGGCGAACAACATCGGAGAGCATCAAGTAAAACATCAGTGGATACAGACTTTGATGAGAACATGGTGGCTACTGTTCAGCAGGAAAACTTCCTTTCCAACGAATGGAACAAAATTAAGCTGATAACTATGTTAGCGCAGGCCTGGGGTGCAAAAGGTTTACAATTCACCATAGCCAAAGTAGACGCTGACTGCAGCATTGTCAGGTGTGGATTACAAAATACCCCTCATTCAACTGTGGTGGTAGTTGTCGAGGACGTTGACATGCTCGTCTTACTCATGGCACTCACACCATGAGACACGAATGTCCTTTTCATGAAGCCTGGACGAGGTAACACAGATGACAGACTGTACTCCTCCCAACAACTTCAGGCCTTGCCATTCTGCCAGTACATTCTATTACTCCATGGCTTCACTGGATGTGATACCACTTCTGCTATTTTTGGGAAAAGTAAAGCAAATAAATTGTTTGGAGCTGTATCCTAACGAAACTAAAAGCATCGCTGAAGTTTTTATGGCTCCGCGTCCACGCTAGAAGACATCGATGAAGCTAGGGGACAAAATATGTTCCTACTGATGTATCCGACACCACTCCACGAGCATGACCTCAATTATCACTGGTACATTTCATTTTGTGTTGCATGTACTAACTTCGTTGAAGCATGCTGTTTGATAAATAAATATTGTATTCTCTTATGTTCTGTTAACACGTACATGTGCTTCGTCAAATCGTCAGCCACGATGAAAGCAAACTTGGCTTCATTGCCACCTACCTGCTCTATATAACTCGTGCAGTGCTTTTTCTTCAGGTTCAACACAGCAAATTGTAATTGAACATCAAATTTGTCCAGCAAGTACTTTTATTTTTATTTTATGAGGGTAACAGTGGTGTTAATTTAAAAAAAAAATGTCACTTATAACTTATAATTTTTTAAAAGAATATAAACAACCAAATATAACGAACTTTTCGTGACATATTTATACTCGGATGGGATGGACTGTACATTATTAGATCTTGATCATGTATTCATTCCTCTAAAAACGAAATTGTTTTCCAAAATGTTGGTCTCCCCTAAATATAATCCTATATACGCCACTGCGTTCATAATTATACTCTCTAGGTATACATTATTAGTTATATGGTTGATAATACCATCTATGTTTACATAATCAATAAATAACGTGATACAGAGAGTTAAAGCCGTTGAAAACGGAAGTAAAATAATGAGCAGTTCACTAGCAAAATCTCGAAACCGACCCCGTTAAGTCAAAACGCTCTAACGTTTGACTGGTCGAAGATAAATTAGCATAAGTACATATATTCTGGAAGGACATTTAATGCTCTACGACTTCCTTCCCCACGAGTTTCCTGTAAAATGGAAGGCAAACGGATTGGATGGGCAAGTTTGACGAGAAACGTGAGGCGCTTAACATTTTTCTGCAAAATTTTATGTTCACCGGCTTATATCTCGGAGACAGTAACATCTCTCTATATATAAGAATGAAAGTTTGTCTGTTTTTACTGAATTTCTGCGGAAATTTGCGTTATTAACGCGTTTCAGACTGTTTTATGATGGATTCGCGCAAAAATATTTTTTTTGTCTGTCTGTCTGTCTGTCTGTCTGTGGACAACTTTGTTCCCTTATAACTCGAGAATGGCCTGTTGGATCAACGTAAAATTTGGTACTGATATCCGTCAGAGGCACGACTCCCAACATTGATGTATCTCTTCTCCGTACCTCACTTAAAAGAGGGCCAACCCCCTTAAAATTCATGCTGAAATGGGCGTAGAAAAACGAGACAAAGTTCATTTTCAGCGTCTCAATGTGAGAAACAAAACTCGGGAGCCCTACGGCCCCGAAAACCACATTTTAAGGTCCTAAAACCAACAGTTTTTGAGATATATCCAGAAAACTAATTTCATTTATTAAGCTATTGAAAGAATGCAAGCCGGTAACCATGGCAACACAATCTCAGAAGTCCATCTATTTCCGTAAGACGCAATGCCATTCCATTTATTACATTACTGTGTGAACGTTTGCAAACGGCTATAAGGTTATCGCGGATCGGACTTAAGCCGTAAAATTCATCAATACGTATGTAATGCGCTTAAGGGGGTCAAGGGGTACTAAAGGTCTATTATATCCCTATCCCCATATTATTAAATTATTATTATGATTATTATTATATTATGGCGTACAAGGACGAGCAAAACTCATTTTCAGCCCCTCAGTGGCTCGGAGGCTACTACGTTTTAAGGCTCTAAAACCACGTTTCTGAGATATTCCCAGAAAACTAATTTCATTTAATAAACTAATAAAGACTACCTCGTGGCGCAGTGGCTAGCATTGTTGGCTGTCACCCCCGATGTACCGGGTTCGATCCCCGGCTCTGCCAAGAATGTAAATGTCTTGGTATTGTCTGGTACGGGGTCTCCCAGCCTCGTGATGCAAAATGGGAACCTGCCGCATGCTATGGTAGGAGGAGGAGTGGAAAGGAACTGGCCACCCTACGACACGCTAACTCCGGCTCGGGATGCCTGGTTAGTGATCCCTAGACTTAGTCAAAGGCTCTTATTCAGGTCGCCTACGTCCCTGGAGGGGATATGGCACTCTTTTATTTTATAAACCAAGAAATATAGAGTACAGAAGAAGACCAAATCAGGATCTATATAGATATACTGAGAAAATCACAGATGTGGCCAGGAAGAGACGTCTGGCTTTCTATGGACATGTCTCATGGATGAACCCAACAAGACTAACCAACCGGCTTATCAACTACTGGGGGAAGAGAAAGAGCCTGACACCGTCGCTAACAGTAGTTAACAAGGATATCCAAGAAATGAAGATAATGAAAAGTGATATTAGAAGCCGATCACATCTCAGAAAGATACTTAAACAGAAAAGTTTTCAGGACAGATCACCCTGTAAGAAAACCGGCATCATCTGGACAAAAGTGAGGAAGGAGAAACATAGCCAGAGAATGCGCGAATATTGGGAAAACATCAAGTCCCTCGCTAAGCTGAAAAGTTGAACGTCGAGGTCCTTAGCTGGCCCATCCGAAAGAAGAAGAATAACAAAAAGAAACTAATGAAGTAATGCAAGCCGGTAACCATGACAACAGTGCCACAAGAGGTGACATCCAACTTTCCATCTATTTCTGTAAGAAACAATGCCACTCAATTTATTAAATTTCTGTTAAAGTTTGCAAATGGCTATAAGGTTATCGTGGATTCAAACATAGACTTTAAAATTCAACAATGCGATTAAGGGGTCAAGGGGTACCCTAGAATTTTTAAACGTGACTTATACTTACGATATGTGATATGTTGTACAGAAGGTCTATTATTTCTCCCAACAGCAACATTATTTTCAAAAATTTCTGAATTGGAATAGTGTATTTGCAGCTTTTGGGAATTTGGGCCATTGGAGGCTAAAAATCCCGGACTTTCATGCACCACGAGCCTTTATAATTTATTAAAGGAGTCTTCCTGGGGATAGGGACTTTCCACAACGGTGAGGGTCAGTTTTCATTTGACATATATTGCGTTTCGCCTACGAGGTTTTCAATATTATTTTCACGTCAGGAAGTACACGTTAGGTGAATTTAGTTTGAGAGCACATTTTAATCATTTTTTTTTTGTCGACAAACGGGTTCATCGTAAAGATGATTTTGTTTGATACTGTGTGGTTGATATATCTTTATGTTTATGTACGCCTATAATTCATGTTCGGGTGCTTGGAGCATCGTAAAATTAGGTATTGTAACCATGAGTCAATACACCAATCATTTATAAAACGCTTCAACTTACTTCTCATAGAAGGGTGGGTATAAGGAACAACTTTTCAAAATACATGCTAAAATAGCGAAAAATAAAAATTATCATAGAAGGACGACCAAAGCATATGTTGCGCTTCTCAATGTGTGACACAAAACTAGGGAGCCCATAAAGGGTCTCCGGAAACCACATTTTACGGCCCTTAAATTAGCAGTGTCTGCGATATACCCAGAAAACTAACTTCGTTCTGATAAACGTATGAAGGAATGACGTGCCCCTAACCATTGGAACAGTATCTCAATTGATAAACTCTGGTTATTAATACCGAAGACCGTTCGAAGAGCGGGTACTTCTGCTAGTACAGAGATAAATATGAATACACCATTTCGTAGGCATTTAATTACCTTTAAGTTTAAAAAGTATGAATATTTCTGTGCGATGCACCGTTTTAAAGTTATGCGTCAAAGTCTAAAAAAGGGGGGCTCAAAGCCCCCTCCCTCCCCTCTGCCCCCCCCCCCCCCCCGCGTCACCTGAAATTAACGGGACTTTATTAGGTGTTGTTCAGGGGACCTCCCCCTACACATTCCTGAAACATTTGGAACTACATGATTTAATGCAGCAAAAAAAAACTAATTTGACTGGACTATTTGTATATTTAGGCAAAAAGCAACTTTTATAGATTTCTATAAGCGTAACTCAACTTAAGCGATTATCTCTCATCTTATCTCGTGTCTACTAATTCATTAATCGATTCTTCGGTTTGCCGATTAATCTATTAAGTTATTGAACCAATCTATTTTATTGTTTTTCGATTAATTAGTCATATAGCTTATTACCAGCTCTAATTGGAAGAGGAAGTTTGCTTTTGCTGCCATCTACCGTCACAATACAGTAATTAGCAACCAGGAAGCCGGCGCGGTGAGGCACAGCGGCCGGTATGAAGTACGGAAATACTAACTTGTTATGACTCGAGGCATGATTTTCGCATGAACGATAAACGCGACAAAAAATATTTTGAAGCGATTTTCCGATGTCTCTACGAAACACATGTTTCTGGTTAAGAATGTTCGCGAATTAAAGCGATAAGGCAATTTTAAAGTGAAATTCAATTATTTCGCGATAAGCGCGTTATTACAGCGAAATCTGTGGTGAATAACGAGCTTGGGATTTTGTTTCAAGATTATGCATGAAAAGAAAGAGAAGGGCGTTAAAAGATTCAACAAGTTGAAATAATTCAGTCACTGCTAGCATTAAAATTAATGCAAAATCAGGAATAAAATAATTCAGGACCACAATAATGAAACCTATAATGAATAATTTCAGAATTTCATTACAGCAAAATTAAAGCGATATAGCAATATCTATTTCGCGAAAATTATTATCCTTCTCGCGAAATCGTTCAAAAATTGTGAGAAAAAAATCATGCCTCTAATTAAGGCTAAACTTCAGCGTTCAGCGAAGGTTCGTCTGTTGGTGGAAGAGGGTGCTTATACCAACCTGGAGGGAGTGTAGAGACCCCTCTTACTGTGCCACTGGGGTTCGAATCTCCAGACTTCCTTCCATGTATCTCTGGGGTATTAGACGCTGGATGTTGTATCCACAACACTTGGCACGTTCGCTGCATTTTTGCGGGCCCATGTCCCTAGCTTGGCACGGACAGGCTGTACTATTGTGACGTCACGTGAGGTGTAGCCTTAATTCTAGAGTATTTAATTACTCGCGGCTGACCCAGTGTATGGTGGCAGGAAGTGGGTTTAGCGTCGCTTCGCCTTGTTCGGTCCTGTCTGAGTCACGTCCAACTATGGCGTCTCTGTGACACGCATTCGCAATCATTTCATTATCCAATAGGCAAAAAGGTCACCGCGGTGTCTTCCTTCCTGTTCATTGTTGTTGGCTACCTCGGGTCTCTCTGCCAAGATATTGATCGGGATCGGGATCGTGAGGCATGGCTGAGAAGAGAGTCATCCTAGAAGTGGTATTTCGTGGTTTCCACTCCAGGCAAATGCTGGGATGGATCCTAAATTAACTGACAATCGGTATTGTAGCTTTCAGTCGGTCAACACAAAATCATTCCAATTACACAAGAACCTCGATTATCCGGATCGCAAATAATAACAAGAAGTTCCGTGACGAACTAAAGAGCCTACTTTTCTTAAAATTAAGTTTCATGCCAATGATTAATCTACAGTAACTTATATGGACCTATCTAGAATAATGACGAAATTAAGTTGGTAATATCGAAATGTCTAATTAGTTCGAAATATACCTGGTATAATGTAGCCTAATAGAGCATTACAGTTGGCAGCCCTGGTGACTGAATATATTCTTAGTTCCATCTCTTAAGGTACAGAATAAAAAATTGGTTGAAGTCCAATGGACGTTACATGCAGTTAGACATTGGATCTATCAGCACGCGTAAAAGCATGTTGGCAACAATGTCATGCGTGTGCTGGCCAGAAATAGTCTAATCTGAAATATGATATCTTGTTGTGCCAATTTTGGACGAAATCCATTTGTTAGTATGGAAGTTACATGCATTTTAAAATTGGACCTATCAGCAGGCATAGAATCACGTTGGCAGCACTGACTTATATTAATTATTCCAATTTAATCTAGAATGTCAGGTGCTATACGTGTGCAAAGTATAGGGCTGTTGGCTTGCATACTTCCTGATATATTGATATTAGGTTTAAAAAAATATAGACAGCATTTATTAACAGTTGGCTGCCCTGATTGCTCTTAAGAATACTTAGTCATATCTGTTATGTTACACATAGCACATACGAAATTTGGTTGAAATCCAACTGATAATATAGAAGTTACATGTATTTAAAAATTGGCCCTATCAGCAGGCTTGTATATAAGTTACTCCAAAATTAATCTAAAATGTCAGGTACTATACGTGTGCATAGTTTAAAGCTGTCGGCTTGCATACTTTCTGATGTATTGGTATTTGGATAAAAGAATAGAGAGAGCAATTATTAACAGTTGGCAGCCCTGGTGGCTCTTAAGAATACGCTCAGTCATATTTGTTTATGTACACATATTACATACAAGATTTGGTTGAAATCCAATTGATAGTGTAGAAGTTATAGGCATTTAAAAATTGGACCTATCAGAAGGCTTAAAATTATTTTGGCAACACTGTCATGTATGGCCTCCTGGAAATTAAACTGAAATAGTGTTATCTACATGTGTGCCAATTTTGGAATAGCTCCCATGCATACCTTCCAAGATATCCAACATGGAGCTCAAATTTCTAGTGCATTTTTTCAGCAGTTGGTAGCACTGACATCATTTTCTAGTATGGGCGTGATATATTCCGGTATACATCTTTACTCATACTAAATTAAGTTTCGATTTCTGCAGCCGTTTAGGAGTTGATAGGGCGGGGGGGGGGGGGGACACACACACACACACACACACAGACAGACAGACAGAGAGACATTTTCCCGGATCGATCTCGTCTTTTTCCTCTTTTTTGCAAAATGTGAAAAGTAGGCTAAAAATGTATTTTTACTGTACAGTATTTCCTTAACGGGGTCGACTCTAGTTGAATTTCTTTTCGGCCAAGGATAGTTAAGGACAGGAATTGGAAGTGATTCGGCCACGGTCTATCGAAGGTACCGTCCCGGCATTCGCCTGGAAGTGAGAACTGTAAAACAGAAAAAAAAACTCACACATTATTTTAGTTCGCAAAACAAGAGTCTTAAATGTAAGAAAAGTGTTCTTATATTTTTTGTACAATATATTGAAAAAAGATATTACAACTTATGTTAATAGATTATATAACATGTATTTGTTTCTTTCGGATTATCCAGATTTTCGATAATCCGGTCCAGTTCTGGTCCCATTTAATCCGGATGAACGAGGTTCTTGTGTACTGGAGTATGTGAAAAAAAAATAACCTGAAATAAATAACATGTGATTAAGATACGAAGGCAAGTCAGTAAGTATCTGCAATTGTGCTCTAAGTTGGCTGTATGGCGTTGTGTGCTCACCAGCCGCTAGATGGCACCGTTGTCCACGTCTGTGGTAGGTTTCAGCGTTATCAGATCAGTACACCTTGCGTTAAGATGGCCGCGCCACTCTCTGTTTGCACCAAGGAAGAATCTCGTACCATAATCCGTATTTTGTGGTCTTAAGGACGTACCAGGAGCGGAAATTCATAGACGACATATTTTGCCCAGCGAAGTGTTTACAATGGGTTCACCACTTCGAACCAGAGAGCAAACGTCAGAGCATGGAATGGAAGCATCCCGGATCCTCCGTGAGAATAAAATATTCAAAAGTCAGCCTTCTGCTCGCAGTGTTTTGTGACTCTCAGGACCAATCCTGGAACATTACCAGGAAAAGGGGGAAATAGTAAATGTTACGGTGACATGCTGGTAAACAAGCAGAAACCTGCAGTTCGCAACAAACTCAGAGGTCGATTATCGCAAGGAGTTATTTTGTTGCATGACAATGCGCGTCCACATACCGCCGCCCATTCCGCTCAAACTGTTCGGACGTTGCGTTTTGAGGTGTTGAAGCATCCTGCAGTCCCGATCTCGCACCGTCGGATTACCATCTGTTTAGTCCACTTAAAAATGCTCACTTCAGCTCCGATGAACAGGTGAAGGACGTGGTGCATACGTGGCTTGCTGCGCAACCAGAGGGTATCAGCAAGCTTGCGAAACGGTGGACCATGTGCATTGAAAAGCAAGGGGAGTATGTTGAAAAATGATATCAATATACAGTCTGTACTCTTTTTTGTAATCTTGGTTGGTTGGTTTGTCAGTTTAGGGGCTGCGACAACGCGGGCATGTAGCCCCGTGTACTTCGTGTGTGTGTAGAATCTGTCTGATAACCGGTGTTAATTGTGATGACTGTATTAGTGTGAGTATCTGTTTTTAATTCAAGTAAGGACTGCAGACATTGAATTTCAAGTAGTTCCTACTTTTGCCGCCAAACGCCACCGTCAACGACTACCAAGTTCAGAACTTGGTAACTAGACGCCACCGCAGTCGGCTCATGGCGACGAACGTTGGAACCTCAGAGCGTTGTTCACATTTTAACCTATAATTTAGCTTCACAGAGGTCTAATTAGTGGAAGATTTTTTAACATGCCGAAATCTATGACATGGGACCGCCGGCTTTACTTCCTTTCCGAAGGAAGGTATACTCAAGGATTTTTAACGCTCTTAAAAAATCCGACGACTTCGGTCGGGTTTCAACCCGCGATATTTTTGTAATCTCTACATAGTATGAAACGAAGTCGCCGATTCTTGGATGTCACGGGTAATCTTGAGAACCACTGGATGGATTTTGATGCGGTTTTCACCATTATGTAAAGGATGTCTCGAGGAAGGTTTCTGTGGAAAATAATTTATTTATGATATAAGTAAGCCAAGCAGAAACGATTTTAGTGAAAAAGTCGAAAACAATACCTGGCGTCCGTGCGCTTTTTAAGCTTACGAAAGTCCGCGAGAACATATCTCTATCTTCAATACATCGCCCATTATAAGTGTTTTTACGTTTTCATTTCTTTCAACAATCTCCATTCAATTACTGAGAAGCTAATAAATTATAAAAAATGATTGCAGATACTTATTGACTTGCCCTCTTAGCCTATATGGACTATTGATGAAGGAGAAAACTAAGCGATGACATGTTTCGCTCGTGAAGCGAGCATCATCAGATCTAAACCAAAGCTATCTTTCCTAAATTGAGGCCACGACCGTGTCCTACCCAAATTGTAGCCCTTATACAGACATTACATTGGGACAGGCTATCTGACAGATTTTAGGTCCAAAGCCCCGGAATGATTAATCAGGGATCATGTCGTCGTTGTTGTCAAGGCGGCAGTAGAAAGTATTTTAACAAAAACAACAAATAAACATATTGCTTAAGAGTGTAAAAGCCTCTGCAAGTCTTTATTGATTTCATGAGAAAGCTACTTATTGCAATGGGCAACACTTCCGGAACATTCGACATATCTCCCACGATAACTACCGTCATTTACCATCAAGCACTTTCAAATTTATACATAAAACTTCGCTCGGAAACTGAAGTATCATTATTTTATAAAATTTGTGGAGGAGGAACTTGAAAAAATGGGACTAAAGATTAGCAAATCCAAGTCAGTTGGCTTGGTAATTAGTAAAGATACTGGAAGAGTCAATCTTAAAATTAAGAATGAAGAAGTGGATATTGTTGACAACTTCAAATATTTCGGCAGTTTTGTTTCTTCTGATAACACCATGAAGCAAGAAATCAACAACAGACTACAAGAAGCTTCAAAATGTTATCACTCTGTGCGTTCACTACTTAGGGATCCAACATTCCCGCTAGATTACCTACTTCGTACCAATTCTAACACACAGACAGACTTGAAGCAGCAACACTGACAGGACCAGCAAACAGCCGTCGACAGGCTGCTGAAATGAAGTTCCTCCGTTCCTGCTTACAAAAGACAGCAAGGATAAAATAAGGAATGTTAATATCCGAGAAGAGCTTGGATTAGAAAGAAGTCTTTTGTAATTAATGGAACTCTACAGACTACGGTGATATGGCCATATGAAAAGGATTGTTCCAGAAAGAACTCCGAGAGCTTATTTTGAAAGGGTAGTTCCTGGCAAAAGACCCCGAGGACTACCTCGAGACTTAACGATGTATAGAAGAGAGGTGTAAACTGGCATACACTATCCGAAGAACAGCTATCGAAGGATAAAACAAATTGGAAAATACTTTTACACTACCGCACCCGGCTTGCTGGAGCGAACACCTGATGATGATGATGAGGAGGAGGAGGAGAAGGAATCATAATTCATAGCAGAATTCTCTTTATGGGAACACAAATCATGAACATTTCTTCCCTGTGTCAAAGGAACTTTGGGGATGACTCCATTCGTCTATGTGAATTCTTTCTATATTTCTCTTGTGCCAATCGAGAAATTATTTGTTGCTCAGTTTCATTGTTACGTGATAAGCGCTTTTATTTTCGATGTCGATGGATTACGACCTATATCCGTTTTACGTCTCGGCATGACGGGCTAAAATCACTGACCGGACTATTAGGCTAATTATATTATCATGGAGATGCATGTGCAACGAATAAAGGCCAAAAACGTATTTCAGTAAATGTTTTTGATAACACCAACCATTGGACAAAGGAGTGGAAAGAAATGGAGTTATTAGAGAAAAAAAAATATAGGTACAATATAAAAACCGTAATGCAGAGATTTGAAGCCATCCTTTCAGTGTTGCCAATACAAAATTGTGTCAATATCAAAAAAGTTTATAATGGTCAATAGTCCTCTAAATATTACCTGAAACTTTTGTCTGAAAGACTTTCTGATACGGCCCGCCTTTACGGTGAGGGGAGAGCGAATTATTTCCGGAATTATAAGAAAATAGGGCTTCTCGTGTGTAGAACGTTGCCTGGTGGAATCTACCTCCGACTTTCGGCGTGCCGACAGGGATTTTTATTAGATTTTAAATTGGTACGGTATCTGTTGGTAACTTTTTAATTTTTCTACGATAAGTACATTAACTGCGAGATGTGAGGGAAGTGGAGTCAAAGACAGTTGATAAAGTGTGAGGCGGTGCCTGCAATCCCAGTGAGTGGGGCGGGACAATAATTACCGTCACTTGGCCCGAGTTCACCTCTGGTAATGCGACACGTAACGTGGCTAGCACGGCAGTAGAGAGAGCTTCTTCACTGTTGGCTTATTGACGATTGATATTGCAAGGTTAGGTAACCTAACCTAATCTCATTTCACCTAACCTACTGTAAAATAACCTCACCTAACCTAACCTAACCTGATCTCACTTTACCTAAAATAACCCCACCTCTCACCTAACCTAACGTCACATCATATAACATCTCAACTTAGGCTACCTAAAATAACCTCACCCAAACCAACGTCACCTCACCTAACCTTACCTTACATAAAATAACCTAACCTAATGTTACCTAACCTAAAATAGCCTAACCTAACGTCTCCTAACCTAACCAATCTCAGCTTACCTAAAATAGCCTCACCTAACCAATCTCAACTTACCTAACCTAAAATAACCTTACCTAATTGAAACAGTTCTGCCAGGTGTGTATAAACATCAGTGAGACGTCACGTGAATGAACGTGGACTGTTGACAAACACGAGACGAGACATCCGGTCTATAAACATTTAGGCTAAGATTCCATTGAACATGACAGTCAATGTCATCCCGTGTAGTGTAACATTATCTCCTGCTCCTGCTATAGTGGGCGCCGCTGCTTATCGCCTGCACTTCCGGTCGAGCGCTAGTGCATTCAACTTGTACAACATCCGCCAGCTGTGACGCGCCGGTACTTCAGTGGGGACACTTTCAGCACATGTGTTATCATTTCAGGGACATCTTGGTTATCATCCTTGTACTTGTATTTCAGAGCTCTTAACACGAGTGGGAGAGGAGAGATGTATCTGGCGACTGGACTCATACTAAGACATCCGTCCGCTTCGTGGCGTAGTGGCTAGCATGCTTGGCTGTCACCGCTGAGGCCGAGGTTCAATTCCCGGCTTTGCCAAGAAATTCTAATTCTGGTCTGAGGGCTGGTACGGGGTACACTTGGCCTTGTGTGGCAAAACTGAGAAGAGGCGGGTTCGATTTCCACCTCAGCCATCCTGGAAGTGGTGTTCCGTGGTTTTTCAATTTCTACTCCAGGCGGATGTCGGGATGGATCCTAAATTAAGGCCATAGCCGCCTCCTTTCCAATCCTCATCTGCATTACAACTACACACACTAAAACACGGTGTCTATTACTCTGGAAAACAGGGAATACTCAGGGGATTTTTAAATCCTTGAAAACTCAGGGAATTATTAGGGTATTTTAAAGCCACTCAGGGAATTTTTGTTTTACAAGGTGCAACGTTGAATAATTGGAAATTAAGCATTTAAATTTTGATGGGGGGAAAGTGATGATGGTGATGATTGTTGTGTATGTATGTTTGGTAAACTCTCATTTCTTGCAAGATTGACCACACAGATTGCTGTGTATTTGTATATAAATGTGTAACTGTATGAGAGCATTACTATTGACAAGCTACTTTCAATATTCATAAGTACAATAGTGTTCGTGGATGAAAAATGTAGAAATTGGCAAAATATAGGAAAATATATGTTTCTGTTTTGTTTTCTTTCTTTTCTTTATTGTTCGAGCACTTTTTGAAATGCTCTTTAAGTACAAACTCTGTTTTATATATTTATTATGGCCACTACTGTTACTCTGGGAATTTTCTGATTTATCCTGGAAAAATCAGGGAATTGTCAGGGAAATCTCGGGGCTACATGGCCATGCTGTCGATAAGTCCCTTTTTTTAGCGTATGGATTTTAGTGCCGGGAGTGTCCGAGAACATGTTCGGTTCGCCAGTTTTGTAGCAGCTTCGAGACGGACACCCAATGGGTGAGCTACAAGTACCGTTAGGGAGGAAAGTTGGAATGTAAGGTCGAGGAGTTGGAAGGTAGCGGCTATGGCCTATAGTTAGGGACCAACCCCGGTATTTGCCTGGAAGGAAGATGGGAAACCACAGAAGACCATCTTCAAGGTTGCCGGCGGGGGGATTCGAACCTCCTCGCCTCCCGGATGTGAGCGACTGCCAGCAGTCATGCCGTAACGACCACGGCTAACTCACCCGGTGATAAGTCCCTTAATGATTCGTCAACAATAACAACTAAGATACCCAGGAATAGCAAATTTAGTTATGGGAGGAAGGGTCGAGGATAAGAACTGTAGGGGTAGAGCAAGGTTAGATTTCCTCGGATGTAAGGTGTGGTAGCTACGATTAACTGAGGACGGGGAGTAATGGAGAGCTGCAAACCAGTCAAAAGACACACACACACACTTGTAGCAGTAATTCTATGTAGATTTCATTAGAAAGCTAACTAGCTATTGCAATGGGCACCATGTTGCGACTTCCGGAACATTTCTACATATCTTCGCGTTCCACATCCCCCAGACCACAAAACCACCGTCAGTTCAAAACTGTAGGCTATATATTACTTTCTTATAATCACGACAACTACCGCCATTTTGCACCAATCACATTACATTTTATACATAAAATATAACCAATCAAAATCTCGGTCGAGTTCGTTAATGGGCAAAATCGAATCAAGGGGGTGGAAATGAGGGGTCTTTTTTTTTCTTTCGAAAAAGGTAAATTATTATCGCTGACGATCTCGCTCTTGCTACACAGTGTAAGGATTTTGAATCAGTGGAGAACAACCTCACGAGTGCCCTTAAGGATCTGTCCAAATATTATATCGTAAATCAACTGAAACCAAATCCCTCCAAGACACAAGTATGTGCCTTTCACTTGAGAAACAGGGAAGCCTTTCGTAAACTGAAGGTAATATGGTCAGGAGTTGAACTGGAACACTGTTACACCCCAAAATTTCTAGGAGTGACACTGGACAGAGCTCTTATCTACAAGAAACACTGTTTGAACACCAAGTCAAAAGTTCACACCAGGAATATTCTTCTGAGGAAATTGGCCGGATCACAATGGGGTAGCCAACCTGACACTATTCGAACATCTGCAATGGCATTGTGTTATTCCGCTGCAGAGTACGCCTGCCCGGTTTGGTATAACTCAATTCATGCTAAACAGGTAGACGTAGCTCTCAATGAAACCTGTAAAACTATAACTGGATGCTTAAGATCAACACCAACAGAATGCCTTGACCAGCTCGCAGGAATAGCACCACCCTCTATTCGACGAGAAGTACCTGCAAACAAGGAAAGGAAGAAAGTTGTACTGGAAGCAACCCATCCTCTACATGGGCATGAACTACATGCTCTGAGGCTGAAGTCTAGGAAGAGTTTCCTAAGAACATCCAAACAATTGAAGACTACATGTGAAAAAGCCAGGCTAGAATTATGGAAAGCTAAGAAATCTCCTCTCCTGGGCTGGAAAAGGATACCCGAAACTTTACCTCTTGGTCATGATCAAGATTGGGTAACATGGAAATCCTTGAATAGATTAAGATCAGGAGTGGGCAGATCTAAGATCAATCTTGCAAAGTGGGGCTACATTAAGGAAGATGACATACAGTGTGACTGTGTAGAAGATCAGACTGTGAAACATATGCTTCAGTGTAGACTGTGCCCGACCTCCTGCACAGAAGATGAACTTTATGAAGCATCACAGAATGCAGTGGAAGTGGCCAAGTTTTGGTTAAATATTATATAATATTTGTAGTCATAGTATTTGTATCTGTGTTTATTTGATGTTTTCTGACTCGAGAATAATAATAATCGCTATAGTTTTCTTAATATGTGAAAATTCGAATCCATTCAAAGTTCATACAATTCTTCGGAAAAGCGCCAAAAACTTATATTGGGAAAGGATAGCACCAACCATTGACCAAAGAGGTGTGAAAAGTGGAGTTTTAGAGGAGAAAAAATTCATACCACCCCTAATAGGCACAAAGTCAAAACCGTTTTAAGTGGTCAATACAGTAGAACCCGTCTCGTACGCCCTCGGCTCGTCCGCCGCTCCGGTTGATCCGAGCATGCTCGAGCCGAACTTGTCCCGACTCGTAGCAATGACTCGCTACCCGTCGCACCATTGTTGTTATTACTTGTGCGTGTTTAGTGCTCCGTCATCTCTCGTATCGTTTCTGTTGTCCATGTTTTGTACAGTGAAGTTTTAGTGCTCACTGTTCGTTGTTTTACGACATTATTCTTCTGTGTTCGTTACAGTACCGTAGAGTTGTGTGTGTTTTTTCAACATGCCAGGAGTGAAACGTAAAGACGTTACTCTTTCATTAAATGAAAAATTAGCAGTGTTACGAAGACTGGACAA
Source organism: Meconema thalassinum (assembly GCA_946902985.2). NCBI lineage: Eukaryota > Metazoa > Arthropoda > Insecta > Orthoptera > Tettigoniidae > Meconema > Meconema thalassinum. Next base: position 187,290,690 of record OX336388.2, on the reverse strand, counting down.
AGGGGAATCACACCAAGAAATCGCCAAGGAACTCAATGTAGGCGTTACGACAGTAAAAGATAAGAGAAGAAATCGGAAAGACATTGAATCATGTACAGCGACGTTAGATGGTGAAAACGCTCTTAAGAATCACAATACATTGAAATACCCTAAACTTGAACTGCTTAACAACGCATTGTGGATGTGGCTCCACCAAGAAACAAGGTAAGGAACCCGAATATCTTGAGTTCAGATATTGTTTATTCTAATGTAAATCCGTATTTTTCTGTACTTCCTGATAATCCGACCTTTTTTGTATTCCGACCTTAACCTCAGTCACAAAGGTCAGGGATTACAGGGGTTGTACTGTAGTCCTCTCAAAATTACCTAAAACTTTGTCTGGAAGATAGTTTGATATGACCCACCCTTGCGCCAAGGGATGAGCAAAATGTTTGGGGAATTGTAGCAAGATGGGGCTATTTTTGTAGGTACACAACAATTGGAAAAATTACTGAACTCGAAATATTGTTGTCTGCCCAGTGAAATCTACCTCCGACTTCCGGCGTGCTGAGAGGGATATTTTTTTTAGGTCGCGATGGGGTAGGTGCCCCGGGACTTGAAGTAAGGTACGATCCCAGCATTTTCCTAGAGGGAATGTGGTAGAACACCATACTCAGCGTAACCTCCTGTTGTTCTGCTTGGCCGCTTGCTCTATTACCAAGGATGAAATGTCGCCAAGGTGTTATCGCTAGCACCAGTCAAGCTTCAAGCAGAACAATGGAGCATATCAACTGCAAGAAGCCCATTGGACCGAGCCACACTTTCTCTGTTTCATTCTTCTACCTTGGCAAGTTTTCACCACTTTAACGGTACATTTAGATTCTTACCGTTTGCAGGTTTGCTTTTAGAGTTATCGTCAAGTTTCCTGTGATGCTGTAATTGTCGTGCACGAAAGGCGGAAATTCGTACAAACATTCCGGAATATTCGACGCCTCAACCCGAACGAATTGAGCTTCAATTGTTGGCGTTGTTGTCTATTATCAAGTAGGCTCGAAGGAAGTGAAATCAAAAGACATTTCAACTTGAACAACTCGCAAAAGGCTACACATGTTACAGCAAAGGAGAAAAAGAAGAGCTACTTCTTACGCGTGTAAAACGGAAGCGTCCACTTTCAGTCGATCTTTGTAAGGCTTTAGTATGCAGCAATATTTCGTGGAATAAAATAAACAATCCATTTCTACAACCATTCGGAAGAAATATTGTGTAAAACAAAATATCCCAGATGAGACACCTCTTAGAAAAGATTATCTACCGCCTCTGTATGAATCTACCGTGGACTCATTCTGAGGATGAAACAACCGATAAATGAGGACGGTACATAGCGATTTTCATAGTTGGTAAGCTAAATAGGGACGAACCCGGCAAACTTCATCTTCTTGCATGCAAAGTGCTGGAGAAAACTAACAATGGTACAATGGCAAGATTTGTAAACGATTCTCCGTTACTGCTGTCAGGATGTCTTCCAAAACCTACCAACAGATCTCCCTGATATTTCTAGGATAAATCAGAAAATTCCCTGTGCAACAGTAGCGGCCGTAATAAATATATAAAACACAGTTTGTACTTAAACAGCACTTCAAAAAGTCCTGCGAACTAGCTCAGTGGTATGAAATTATTAGTAACAAAAATCTTGCGCTGGCTCTGATTCGAACCTCTACCAAATGACTCGTTTCAAGGAACACGCCGCGCCGTGCACGATACCAAATCGCGGCAATACTCCGCGGCTGGTATGGAACGGAAACATTAGAACAAGTCGCACTTTCTCGGCGCGGTGTTACCGATTTGCCTCGTTAAAAGTTTAACGTCGCACAGATTTTTAACGGTTCGTTTCCGGCCACAAGTGTCCTATCTCAAGTTGCTTCAGATAAGGGCCGGAACCTCTGCTTTCAATTTGTCGACGGAATTTGGGACACCCTGTATAGAAGAAGAAGATAGATTTGAAAGTGTGGTAGTCATCGTGTCCACAAGAATGTGATATATGTTTATAAACTTTTGAACTGACGGTGGTTTAGGAGTTTAGGGGATGTGAAACGCAAAGCTAAAATCAGCAGCCCGTGTCCAGTTCTACGTACAGAGATTGTCTGCCTGAAGCTGTTCTGTCACTGGAATGTGGTTATCTGCAGTTTCATTTTATCAGGAGAATTCCAATCAAGTAAAAGAAGTCATTACAAAGCTTGAAGATGATAGTGCATGTGTCCGTGAAGCGAAAGTGGTATTTGAAAGTGATTCTGTCTATCAAGATGTGAATTTCATCCATACGCATTTTTCTTCACTTCCGAGAATCACTGAGAGCTTAGAATCTACTGGAGCACTCCTCCATGACTCGACTGGACTCTATCAGAAAGAAACTTCTCAATCCGTTGCAGGTGAAATTAAATGCAAGTTAGAGAAAGTGATAAACTCGAGCCCAGGACTAAAGAAGATTCAAACAATTAGTCAGTACTTGATAAGAATCCTGCGTGGCTCAGCGGTAACGTTCTTGCATGCTGCATCCAAGGTTGCAGGATTGAATCCTGGCGCAAATACTAGGGAACCGTGTCAGTAGATTTACTGGCACGTTAAAGATCCCCTTCGGGGCAAAATTCCGGCACCCCGCAGCGTGGTGTCTCTAAAAGCCGCAGTAGTTAAGAGGGACGTAAAACCAATCTTGTTTTGTGTTTGAGTCTTCAGTCTTTTGACTTGTTTGATGCGGCTCTCCATGCTCCCTGTCCTGAGCTAATGGTTTCATCTCTACATAGCTACCACGCCCTACGTCCGAGGCAATCTGTTTAACATATTCTAACCTTGGTCTACCCCTACAGTTCTTGTCCTCGACCCTTCCTTCCAGAACTAAGCTTGCTATTCCTGGGTGTCTTAGTATGTGTTCTACCAACCTATCTCTTCTCTTCATTAGCAGTTGCCAGAAACATCTCTCCTCTCCCACTCGTCTTAGTACATCTTCGTTTGTAACCCTATCTACCCATCTGTTCTTCATCATTCTCCTGCAACACCACATTTCAAACGCTTCAATTCTCCTCTTTTCTGCTGCACCAATAGTCCAAGTTTCACTTCCATATAGCGCCACGCTCAACACAAAGGCTTTCAAAAATGACTTCCTACCACCTAAATCTATATTCGGTGTCAACAGATTCCTTTTCTGTAGAAATGCCTTGCCTGAGCTAACCTACTTTTTATATCCTCTTTGCTTCGTCCATCACTGGTTATTTTGCTTCCTAAGTAACAGAAGTCTCCTACTTCCTTTAGTTTTTCACCTGTCAATTTGATGTCCATAGAGGATTCTGATTTATTTCGGCTGAATTCCAATATTTTTGTTTTACATTTATTAATTTTCATCATGAATTCTTTCCTCAAGACGGAGTCCATACCGTTCAAAAACTCATTAAAATCCTCAGGCGTGTCAGCCAAGATGACCATGTCATCGGCAAATCTCAGAGTTGAAATGATTTCTCCTTGAATCTTCACTCCCACTTTAAATTTTTCTACAATTTCGTTGATTGCTTGTACAATGTAAAGATTAAAAAGCATGGGTGATAAGTTGCAGCCTTTTGCCTTACACCTTTCTGAATACCAGCTTCTCTCTCATGTCCTTCAGCTCGAATGACTGCTGTCTGGTTTCTGTGTAGATTGTAGATCACCCTCCTATCCCTGTACTTTATTCCAATCGTTTTCGAAATGTCAAACAATTTAGTCCAATCAACGTTATCAAAAGCCTTTTCTAAGTCTACAAATGCCATGAACGTTCTCTTATCTTCCCTTATTCTACCTTCCAAAATCAGCCTAAGACTTAGTACAGCTTCCCTTGTTCCTACGTTTCTCCTGAAACCAAACTGGTCTTCACCCAACTCCGTTTCTATCTGGCTTTCCATCCTCTTGTAAATTATTCTTTGAAGCATGAGTAATCAAGCTGTTTGTACGGTAATCTTCAATCTATCAGATCCTACTTTCTTCGGTATAGGGATGATAACATTCTTCTTGAAATCAGGGGTACCTCACCTGTCTCATAAATCCTACACAGCAAGTGAAATAACCTGATCAGACTTTCATCTCCTATGCAGCGTAGCAACTCAATCGGTATATCATGTATGCTGGTGCTTTGTTCCTGCTTACGTCTTCCAGTGCTCTGTCAAATTCTGATCTCAATATTAAATCTCCCTTTGCATCCTCATCAATTTCCTCCTCTCTTTCCATTACATGATTCTCTATCTCCTTCCCCTTATACAAACACTCTATGTAAGCTTTCCATCTCTTAACCTTTTCTTCCCTATCTGTTAGTCTTTCCATTCGTGTCCTTAATATCACAGCACTTAGTCTTCTCTTCCCCAAAAGTATTCTTAATCCTTCGATAAGCTGGGTCTATTTTTCCTAATTTCAGACAATTTTATATACCTGCACATTTCTCTTTGAACCATTCTTCTTTCGCTTCCTTTCAATTCTTGTTAACCTCTTTAAATGTATTTGGTTTGATTTAAGTACTCCAATGAGGGCGTAAACTATGTGAATAAATAAATAAATAAATAAATCAATCAATGCTCATAATAATTATTTAAGGGGAGATTTGCTGATGACGTCATCTTAAAACACCCGAGGATTTGAATGCGTTTTTAAAGGGGTTGACCCCGTCTTGAGGAACGAATTCATGATGAAACACACTTGAATCAGTGTTTTTGAGAGGGCGAAGGTGATTACATTATTTTAATGACTCATGGTGGTTCATTTTCTAAATGTAACATTGTCCTAACCTCATACACCATATGCTTTGAACTAACCTCTCTTTACCAAGAGATCACATTCCATCACGTCATATTTCTTAAAGCCGCTTTGTTTTGAAGATGCTAAAATTGGATCTTTAAGCATACAGGCTCTTCATTAGTTATAGACCTACACGGATTGGTGAAGTATTGGTGTTACATATCTACCATTTCAAGCTTCAATACGGAACTACTATTTGTCATAAGCACCTGCAAGCTGATCTCCGTCACCTATTTCATTTCATTTTATTCTGTTCTTATAACCTAAATTTGATGGTGCATCATATTAGGTTTAAATACGTATCTTATTACTGTGCTGCGCTTTGTTTTGCTTTTTTCAATAGCTGATGAAGGGGATAAAATGTAATTAATCCTCGAAACATTTACTGAAAACAAGTTAAATCATTATGTTTTTCTTTATAGTATTGATTCAGGCGGATGTACCTTTCTTGTTAATAACTATTTTAGGGCGTAGGTGAACGAAAGGAAATGGTTGGGAAACTAAATTAAACTTCCCCAAGGGATCAGTTTTTATTTGAATTCTTATTTTAATGGATTTTGTGACTAACATGCTTTTATGGAACATATTCTGTTGTTGTTTGAGTCTTCAGTCTTTTGACTGGTTTGATGCAGCTCTCCATGCCTCCCTGTCATGAGCTAATCGTTTCATCTCTACATAGCTACCACATCCTACATCCGAGGCAATCTGTTTAACATATTCTAACCTTGGTCTACCCCTACAGCTCTTGTCCTCGACCCTTCCTTCCATAACTAAGCTTGCTATTCCTGGGTGTCGTAGTATGTGTCCTACTAACCTATCTCTTCTCTTCATTAGCAGTCGCCAGAAACATCTCCCCTCTCCCACTCGTCTTAATACCTCTTCGTTTGTAACCCTATCTACCCATCAGATCTTCATCATTCTCCTGTAACACCACATTTCAAATGCTTCAATTCTCCTTTTTTCTGCTGCACCAATAGTCCAAGTTTCACTTCCATAGAGCGCCACGCTCCAGACAAAGGCTTTCAAAAATGACTTCCTAATACCTAAATCTATATTCGATGTCAACAGATTCCTTTTTTGTAGAAATGCTTTCCTTGGCTGAGCCAACCTACTTTTTATATCCTCTTTGCTTCGTCCATCACTGGTTATTTTGCTTCCTAAGTAACAGAAGTTTCCTACTTCCTTCAGCTTTTCACATATTCTACTCTCTATAATAATTTTATAAATTTTTGTCCGGAAGATATGCGCAAAAGAAAATCGTGCAACAACGCCCTTTCAAAAAAAAAAACGACTAATTAGACACAAAAATGTTTACACAAAGATGGACACAAAATATAATGGATCATAGTTAAATATCAGTTTAGGACTTTTTTTTTTTTTGCAATACTAAGAAATTAGTGCAAATCTAAAGCACAGACATTGTGTTCAGATGGAATGGCTTTGTTACACACAAAAATTGTAACAAATCTGAAGCACAGGGAAGTATTTACAACATAAGAAAGTCATTGTTGGTTGGTTCCTTAGTTAAGGGGCTGCGACAACGCGGTCATGTAGTCCGGTGTACTTTGGGTGTGACGCACGTCCGCCCTTAAAAAAAAACTCAATATTTATACGGGAAGAACGCTTGCACAAGCGTCCTTTCAAAGGAAACGGATGGCTCTATCCCAAAGGAAAACAGAATGCTAAAAAAGTGAAAATGTCAAAAAATGTCGATTACGCCCTTTCAAAAAAAAACACCGATTCAGTTACTGTAAAACAAAAATAATGGACTGCAGAAACCCCTACTGGCGTCAGATTGGCAGGTGGAAAGCTAAAGGAAGTAGGAGACTGTACTAAGAAGGGAAGTGTTACGTAAGACAGGTCGAAACCTATTTTGTAACTTTGTGGACACAAATCGTTTTACTATAAGAGGACAACGTGCGGACAATCCGCCGCCAGATTGAACTGCAAGGCTCCGAAATCATGTGGCGATTCTCTCATATATAAGGTGCGTTCAAAAAGTAACGAGCCGGAGGCTGGAATGCGCAAGCCGGTGACGACATCAGCTAATCGGGGCGTGTGTAACGAGGTGTGGTTCCGACCAGAGCGTGGAACGTCACAGCCCGTCGCTAGAGGGCACGCGTGCACGTCACGTGACGATACAAAGCGAGCAGCATCAATCGTCCAACGCTGCCAGTCGCATTGCAAACAGTGACATGGAGGCGTCAACCGAAGAGCAAAGAGGTGTTGTTCGGTTTCTGACAGCGGAAGGAGTAGGGGGAACGGACATTCATCGCTGAATGTCACAAGTGTACGGCGAACACTGCATGTCCCTTGCAAGGGTCAAGGCGTGGCACAAGCGCTGCAGGGAAGGACGGGTGTTGTTAGCCGATGATGCCCGGTCTGGGGCACCCCCCTGCATTACCGATGACAACGTCCAGCTGGTTGATGCACTCATTACCCAGGACCGCCGAGTGACAGTGAACGCATAGCCGCCGTGGTCGCTCCACGACAATGCACTACCTCATACGGCCAACACAGTCGCGGCACTCCTGCAGAAATTCAAATGGAAGTTTTTCGGTCACCCTCCATACAGTCCAGACCTCTCTCCCTGTGATTACGCCATGTTTGGTTCCCTGAAAAGGGCTCTGCGGGGCCAACGATTCACCTCGGACGCCGACGTCCAGCTGTACGTGCGGAACTGGTTCACATCGCAGCCCAGGGAATTTTATGAGACAGCCATTCACCGCCTCGTGTCACAGTGGGACAAGTGCCTCAACAGCCAGTGCCAATACTTCAAACATACTGGTACTGGTTTCTGTAATTATGCCTCCGGCTCGTTAATTTTTGAACGCACCTTATACATCAATGGGAGGTAGCAAGTACCGTACATGTTGGAACGGACAGCCCTGATTGCCCCGGCACTCAAGGCCGGTGGGAAGCAGCCAGCATGTACGCCCCGCCACGTGACTACTCTTGAGTGCCACGGGGATGTCCAGCTACGACAGCCGTCATGCCTGCGTACCAGAATGACAGATACGATTTCGGAGCCTTGCAGTTCAATCTGGCGGCTTATTTTCCACACGTTGTCCTCTCACAGCACAACGATTGCGTTCACAAAGTTTCAAGATAGGTTCGGACCTGTCTTGCCTGATACTTGCTTTGTTAGGAAGCAAAATAACCAGTGATGGACGAAGCGAAGATGTTATAAAATGTAGGTTGTCTCAGGCAAGGAAAGCATTTCTACAAATGAACCCGCGCAACGAATAAGGGACTCCGCGCCACTTCGGTCTGTTTTGAGATTATGATGGAAATAGGTACCTGGTCGCATGTAGCATGAAATGACGTGTCAAACGTGCACACAAGTGTCACCTATGGGTAGATATTTGCAATTGAAATTCCACGTGCGTGGAAGAAGGACCCTGGTATTCCAAGATGGAGGACGTCAGGGAGTTGGAAATCTCTCCGTCAGCTAGCAAACGTGACAATATCGGCCTTAGACGTAAACGGAACATGCAAAAGTGGAAGGATTTCAATAGAAAGATTTGAAAGATGCTAGGGAAGCAAATGAAAATCGTCATGGTCGAAAAATTCCAGAAAAAATGCAACCAAAAGAGGTGAGTGGGAAAAGGACCTCCGTGTTTTCACCTGGGTGTCTACATGCCAGAATTGGTTATTAATAGGTCTCAATTTGGGAATTAGACATTTGAATATATCCTTGTTGATAATGTAGAGATTAAGTTGTTTTATTTAGGGAGTTGGGGGCATCGTTGTCATCAGCACCGTGTACTTGCGTGTGTGAGCTGTCTTATAACCTGCGTTATTATGGTAATAATATCGTGTGGCCTCGGGTGCCCGGTGCAAGCTTTGTTATTGTGGTGATTGCTAGGGTGTGTACGTGTTTCCGGGGCTAGAATTTGTAGGAATGTGAATTTGGCATGTTAGGTAGGCTATCATCCCGATATTTGTTTGGAGTAAAAATGGGAAACTATGGACGACCATTTTTAGGATAGACAAGGGAGGTACCTGGAATCTACTCCTCGGTTATCCTCACAATTTTAAGTGTACTTTGTTCCAACACTCATACCAAGATTTAAATTCTCCATGGCAAAACCAGGTATCTAACCCAAGCCTTCTAAAAAAGGGCAAATACTACACTTGCCCCTAAACCGCTCACAGCTACTGTAGAGAATAAGTGGCTCGTAATGTCTTAGTATGATAAATTCTACGATAATCGATGTCCCCTTTGCCATAAGGATGAATCCAGAAATAACTAAACTTTTCAGGGGGAAGACACCATATTACAACCTTGTACGTGACGTCCTAATTTATATAAATTTAATTTAATATCCTCAATTCTGTGAGACCTGCACCGTACGTTCCAGGTTCGATCCCCAGCTCTGCGATGGAGGATCTTTAATGATGGTATGAGAGTTGGTGCGCATGGACGCAGGAGCCAAGGGGTGCTAAAAGGTGCTAGTGGACACGCATCCATCACCTCCTCACCTTTCAGCGCACTCTCAATGTTGTGGGAGAATAATCAATATATATATATATATATATATATATATATATATATATATATATATATATATTTTAAAATATTCGAAACACATGTTCTTTTAGAGATCCAAGTCTGTGTTTGCAGCCCAGTAACGTTATGTATGTAGACGTGTGAATGAGACCCTCTGCAAGATGTATCTTTTCTCATCATTCGGTGATGGCATCGGTTTCATTATCGCCACGCTTATAAGGAAGACGTCATTTGAATGTGATAACCCGTTGCAATCCCCCCTAGCTCGTCATCTGATGTACAAATGATTAACTTTGTCAATCTTCACTCTTCCTAAATCATGTCAGTAATATGATTGTGTTTCTTCCCACCCAAAAGAGAAAAACCACTATAGGAGTGTTACAATAGGTCTGGAAAAGGAAGAGAACTACATTTTAGTTGTTCCCCTAGAGTAACTTGAGGGTCCTCTCCGCACCCCTTGGTAGCATCCTGAGCTTCTATGCCCAAGATTGCGGGTTCGAAGTCATCGGATTTTTTAAGAGCGATAACATTCCCTCAGTATGCCCTCCTTCGGAGGGGAAGTTAAGCCGCGGTCTCATGTCATAGATTTATGGCATGTAAAAGAACCTTCCACTAACTATAATTGTGAAGTCAGGTTTGTAGGTAATTTATGATTAACGGTCTGTAGTTCCAACGTTCGTAGCCAGGTGCTGGTTGCAGTGGCATCTAATTGCCAAGTTCGGGGCTAGGTGTTGGCGATAGCATTTTGTAGCAAAAGTAGGAACTACATGAAATTGATCGTCTGTAGTCCTAATACAGCCATCACAATTAACGCCGGTTATCAGACAGATTCTACACATACCCAAAGTATACGGGGCAACATAACTGCGTTGTCGCAGCCCCTAAACTGAGGAACCATCCAAGCAGTGTTTTGTCCACCTCGTTCCATAGTGGCTAGCATTTATGGCTGTCACGGTTGAGGTCCGAGTTCGATTCCAGGCTCTGTCAAGAAATTTAATTCTGGTCTGAGGGCTGAAACGGAGTACACTCAAAATCTTGAGGCAGAATTGAAAAGAGACGGGTTCAATTCCCATCCCAGTCATCCTGGACGTGGTTTTCCGTGACTTCCCTCTTCTACTCCAGGAAAATGCCAGAATGGTACCTAACTTAAGGCCACGGTCGCTTCCTATCCACATCGTACCTCAGTTACAGATACACACACTTGTACAGACATCGCAGTGACACAGGTTATCAGACAAATTTTACACATACCCCAATACATGGGGCTACATGACCGCAATGTCACAAAGCCTCTAAAACAATCAACAACTACAACAACAAAGAACTAAGATCAGCTATTACCATCCGTTCAGTGGAATAAGGACTCCAGTCCCAAGAAATGCATGTCATGCTATTAGCGAGTGGGCTCTGATACAACAAAACCTGTTACGGGGGTCCTTCTCCCTATTTTATAGACAAAATATGCTTATATCTATGTTCAGTGATCACTGAAGCACCACACAAGTAAAACTACAATGTTTATATGATATTAGGGAACACTCCTATAAAATTTGGACGAAATTCACGCAATAACGCGCTTTCAAACAACAAAAACGTACTTTACACAAAACTACAAAAATAGCGCGGAGTCCCTTATTCTTTGCGCGGGTTCAAATAAGGAATTCGTTGGCATCAAATATAGATTTAGCCTTTGTCTGATTACCCCAGGGGCTCACATCTTGTGGGACGTGGGTTGGCGACCACGGGACCCCAGCTGAGTCCGGCATTGCTTCCACTTACTTGTGCCGGGCTCCTCTCTGTCTTCTTTCCTGTCGACCTCACTTGGTCAACTCTTGTTCTCTTTCGACCCCGACGGTATTAGGGTATCCGAGGCCTAGGGAGTCTCTTCATTTCCCGCCTTAATTGGCCCTTGTCTCATCTTTTCAGATACCCTCCTTCTGCGAGGGGTCAGCCTTCTTTTTCTTTTCATGTTATCTCCTGCCTTGTGCTCAAGGCCCTCAAGGAGGCAGGGTGTATGTAGCCCCACCACTTCTGGTGCACCCTGGATATTGCTACACCCTCAGGGGCTCACGGCTGGTGAGTTCGGGAGTTGGCGACCCCGAGGGATTCCTGAGCTGGGTCCGGTTTTCCCCCCTTTTATCCATTACCTTTGGGGCGGACCCTCTCCTCTTTCACTTTCCTATCTGCCTTTCATGTCTTTCCTTCCTTCCGCATTCTTCGTGGGTTGAGGGCATTTCTTTTCCTCCTGTCCTTTATTTGCCTTATTCTCCTTTTGTTTTCCATTTCTTTTTCTAGTATATAAGTTAGTAGTTAGTGTTAGATTTGGTTTACATTTCATTATCATCTTTACGATCACCCAAACCATTAGGGGCCGATAACCTAGATGTTAAGCCCCTTAAAACAACAATTATCATCATCATCATCCTTTGTCTGGAGCGTGGCGCTCTATGGAAGTGAAACTTGCACTGTTGGTGCAGCAGAAAAGAGGAGAGTAGAAGCGTTTGAAATGTGGTGCTACAGGAGAATGATGGGTAGATGGATTAACAAATGAGGTATTAGGGCGAGTGGGAGAGGAGAGATGTTTCTGGCGGCTGCTAATGAAGAGAAGAGATAGGTTGGTAGGACACATACTAAGACACCCAGGATTAACAAACTCAGTTTTGAAAGGAAGGGTCGGGGGTAAGAACTGTAGGAGTAGACGAAGGTTAGAATATGTAAAAACAGATTGTGGTAGCTATGTAGAGATGAAACGATTAGCTCAGGCCAGGAAGTCATCAAACCAGTCAAAAGACTGACTGAATAATCAAAGACGCATAATTATCAAAATGAAATGAGAAACAAGAGTGCCACTGATTGCTCCATGTAGCGGCGTTACAGTCGCTGATGATAATAGAGCGTTTAGTCTCCTAGCACGTGCTGGGCCCAAGGCTGGCGGGGATCAGCGCACCTGACACGAACAGCGTTGCGTCATGTGTTTACCTGTGGCTCGCCTCAAACCCAGATCGTTTCTGTCTGAACAATGACTTCAGTTTAAGGTTTCTTATGGGCTGACGTCAAAACTACTGGGGTGAATGGAAACGATCAAATAAAACATACATTGGGTTGGTTGGTTTCTCAGTTTAGGGTCTGCGACAATGCGTAGCCCCGTGCACTTTGGGTGTGTGTAGAATCTGTCTGATAATCTGTGATGGCTGTATTAGTATCTGTAATGCAAGTAGTTCTTACTTTCACTACCAAATGCTACCGTCCACGATGCAAACTTGGCTACTAGTTGCTGCCGCAATCGGCACCTGGCGACGACCGTTGGAACGTAATACAGCGTTAATCAACTCTAGCTTACAAATCTAGCTTCATAAGATTGTAGTTAGTGCAAGGTTCTTCAACATGCCATAAATCTATGACATGGGCCCGCCGGCTTTACTTCCCATCCGAAGGAAAGCATACTGAGGGATTTTTAACGCTCTTAAAAAATCCGACGACTTCGGTCAGGTTTGAACCCGCGATCTTGGGCATAGAAGCTCAGCATACTACCACTACGCCACCGAAGCCGCCTTAAATTATCTCCCTTTCGAAGTAGGCTTTGGGTGGGCATCCTCATCTAACACTAAAAAATGAAAAAGGATGTTGTTTTTGTTTGAGACTTCAGTCTTTTGACTGATTTAATGCAGCCCGCCATGCCTCCCTGTCCTGAGCTAATCATAACTACGACACCTTACATCCTCTGTTTAACATATTCTAACCTTGGTCTACCCCTACAGTTCTTGTCCTCGACTCTTCCTTCCATAAATAACTTCGGCATTCATGGGTGCCATGTGTCCTACCAACCTATCTCTTCTCTTAGCTTGCCACGGTGGGTGAGTGGATAGCATGTCGGTCTACTAACCCCAAGATTGCAGGTTCGCTCCTGGCCGTGGTAAGTGAATTTTGAAAGGCGGCAAAAATACGACACGCATGTCATACGATGTTGGCATGTCAAAGAACCCATTTGAATTCAGTAGGCCGTGTTCATAATGGCAGAATTAATCTCGGCAGTTTCCGCCAACACAACGTTCCTCATTTCTCTACTAGAAAGCGCTATAGTGTTCAAGGAGCTTAGATATCTAACCTCCTTGACTTTCATAGTGCTTCAAGGAACAACGAAATTCGACATGCAAGCTACCATCTGGGTGTCAAATTACAAAGCCTTCACCCGGCACCCGAGGCCATACGATATTATTATTATTATTATTAATATTATTATTATTATTATTATTATCATCTCTTCTCTTCATTAGCAGTCGCCAGAAACATCTCTCCTCTCCCACTCGGCTTAATGCCCCTTCATTTGTTACCCTATCTACCCATAATTCTCCTGTAACACCAAATTTCTCTTCTTTTCTGCTGCACCAATAGTCCCAAGTTTCACTTCCATTGAGTGCCACGCTCCAGACAAAGGCTTTCAAAAATGACTTCCTCATACCTAAATCTATATTTAACGTCAACAGATTCCTTTTCTGTAGAAGTGCTTTCTTCGCCTGAGCCAAACTACTTTTTATATCCTCTTTGCTTCGTCCATCACTGGTTATTTTGCCTCCTAAGTAACAGAAGTCTCCTACTTCCTTTAGTTTTTCACCTGACAGTTGACGTCCATAGAGGTTTCCAATTTATTTCGGCTGCATTCCAATATTTTTGTTTTAAATTTGTTGATTTTTATCATGAATTCTTTCCTCAAGACGGAGTCAACAGTATTTAAAAACTCATTGAAATCCTCAGGCGTGTCGGCCAAGATGACGATGTCATCAGCAAACAACAACAAAAAAGATTCAAAGGGAAGCTTGCTATTGTTACTTTAGGAGTCTTTCTTTGCTCAAAAATAATTTACGGTCATAACTGTAAACTTGTCCCGTGTTGCCATATTTTCTGTCACTGAAAACGTCAATTCTATATGTTTTTTACTCCTAAGAATAAAATAACCAGTGATGGACGAAGCGAAGAGGATGTAAAAAGTAGCTTAGCTCAGGCAAGAGAAGCATTTCCACAGAGAATGAATCTGTTTTCGTTAAATATAGATGTAGGTATTAGGAAGTAATTTTTGAAAGACTTTGTCTGGAGCGTGGCGCTCTATGGAAGTGAAACTTGGACTGTTGGTGCAGCAGAAAAGAGGAGAATAGAAGCGTTTGAAATGCGGTGTTACAGGAGAGTGATGGGTAGATAGAGTAACAAAACAAGAGGTATTAAGACGAGAGGGAGAAGAGATAGGTTGGTAGGACACATACTAAGACACCCAGGAATATACCCCAGGGGCTCACATCTAGTGCGACGTGGGTTGGCGACCACGGGACCCCAGCTGAGTCCGGCATTGCTTCCACTTACTTGTGCCGGGCTCCTCTCAGTCTTCTTTCCTGCCGACCTCTCTTGGTCAACTCTTGTTCTTTTCTGACCCCGACGGTATTAGGGTATCCGAGGTCTAGGGAGTTTTTCACTTTCTCGCCTTAATTGGCCCTTGTCTCCTCTTTCCTGATCCCTCCTTCTTCGAGGGATCAGACCGCTTGTTTTCTTTTCATTATCTCTCCTTTTTCTCTTTAAGATTCTTGCATTGTTTTTTGTTAATTGGCTCCCCGTCTCTCTAAATTCCATTTAGCGATTTTTTTTTGCATCTTCACTCCATTTTGTAGGTATTTTCAGTCTACGTTGCATTTTGTAAGTCTTTTTCGATCTACAGTAAATTGCATTTTGGGAGTGTTTTCAACCTCAATTGCATTTTGTACGTATTTTGAACCTAACCTACATGTTGTGCGTTTTTTCAATCTCTTCCTTTTGTGAGTGTTTTCGTTCTAAATTCCCTTTTGTAAGTATTACCGCTCTCCATTTTGTGAACAGTTTCAATCTGAGTTCCTTTTTGTAAGTATTTTCCTTCTCACTTAATTTTCGTTCTGGTTTCCACTTCATTGTCATTTTCTCTATCACCCAGATCATTAGGGGCCGATAACCTAGATGTTAGGCCCCTTAAAACAATAATTATCATCATCATCACACCTAGGAATAGCAAAGTTAGTTATGGAAGGAAGGGTCGAGAATAAGAACTGTAGTGGTAGACCAAGGTTAGAATATGTTGAACAGATTGCCTCGGATGTAGGGTGTGTTAGCTATGTAGAGATGAAACGATTAGCTCAGGACAGGGAAGCGTGAAAAGCTGCATCAAACCAGTCAAGAGACTGAAGACTCAAACAACAACAACAACCAGTGCTTATAAAAATAGACCTGGACCTTGAGATGCGCAATTTTTTAGGAAATTTGTAATGTAAAACTAGAATCAGATATATCGGTGTATTTTAAATATGCTCGTTTGAGGTAGAGCAAAGCTTCAGCCAATACAAATCTATTTTGCGAGACAACAGGAGAAGCTTCAAGGTTGAAAATGTAAAGCAACATTTTGTGGCAAACTGTACTGGGAGCGGAAATAACCAATGAATGTAGGCTATAACACAATAAGTGAACTGAAAAGAGAAATTGAATAATTTAATTTATGATTCCAGTATTTTTGTATGCTCTAAAAGTAACAAAATGTAGTGTTAATTAGGTGATAATATAATAATAATATCGCATGGCCTCGGGTACTGGGTGCAAACTTTGTTAATGAACGCGCAGAGGGCAGCTTGTTGTTCCTTGGAGCGCTATGAAAATTAAGGAGGTTAGATAGGCTATCTAAGCTCTTGTACAGTATAGCGCTTATCGTGTTGGACTACCAACCCCAAGCTTGCAGGTTCGCTCCTGGCCGTCGTAAGTGTTTTTTTTTTGAAAGGCGACAAAATACAGCACACGCATGTCATACGTTGTTGGCATGTTAAAGAACCCATTTGAATTCAGTAGGCCGTGTTCATAATGGCAGAATTAATCTCGGGATTTTCCGTCAACACAAAATTCCTCCATTCTCTACTAGAAAGTGCTATCGTGTCAAGGAGCTTAGATATCATACCTCCTTTACTTTCATAGCGCTCCAAGGAACAACAAAATTCGACATGCAAGCTGCCCTCTGGGCGTTAAAAACAAAGCCGGCACCCGGGGCCATACAATATTATTATTAGTAGTAGTACTAGTAGTATTAGTATTATCAAAGAAAATCCACAAATTGCTCCATTTTCGTTAGTCGTTCCTGTTTACTGCCCATCCAGTGTCCATGACAGACGCGAGAGCTGAGTTCTCAATTACAGGCCCGTGGAAACCAGCACGTGCTGCAAACATCGGCCGCCCGCTCGCTCTTCCTGCTTGTCTCTCACCTATATTCGATTCCCGGTTAATACATGTGAGGCTTTCCAAGTGAAATGTCGTTCCCCCCTCAGGCGCTCACATCTAGTGGGACGTGGGTTGGCGACCACGGGACCCCAGCTGAGTCCGGCATTGATTCCACATACTTGTGGCGGGCTCCTCTCCGTCTTCTTTCCTGCTGATCTCTCTTGGTCATCTCCTGTTCTCTTCCGACCCTGACGGTATTAGGGTATCCGAAGCCTAGGGAGTCTTTTCCTTTCTCGCCTTCATTGGCCCTTGTCTCATCTTTCCTGATCCCTCCTTCTTCTGGGGATCAGCCTTCTTTTTCTTTTCATTATAGTTCCTTTTCTCTTTAAGATTCCCGCCCTGTTTTTCTGAATTGGCTCCCCGTGTCTCCAAATTAAATTTTGTAAGCATTTACAATCTCAATTGCATTTTGTATTTTGAATTCCAATTGCTCTTTGTGAGTTTTTTTAAAATCTGAACCGGCCTTTTTCAATCTCACTTGCAAAGTGTATTTTCAATTTCCATTGCATTTTGTAAGTATTTTGAACCTCAATTGCATTTTGTACGTATTTTGAATTTCAAATGCATTTTGTAAATATTTTGAATTCCAATTACATTTTGAGAGTATTTCGAATCTACATCGCATTTTGTAAGTATTTTGAACCTAAACTACACTTTTTGCGTATTTTTCAATCTAAATTCCTTTTATGAGTATTTTGCTTCTAAATTACCTTTTGTAAGTTTTTCCACTCTACATTTTGTGAGTAATTTCAATCTGAGTTCCATTTTGTGAGTATTTTCAGTCCAGCTTAATTTTCGTAATGGTTTCCATTTCATTGTCATTTTCGCTATCACCCAGACCATTAGGGGCCGATAACCTAGATGTTAGGCCCCTTAAAAACATTATCATCATCATCAAATGTCACGTCCTGTAATTCAGATTCCTCGTTAAATAAAGCTGGTCTCGTGGCTCACGATCGCCAGATTAATGGTCACGTAAAACTACAAGCCTCCATCCCTCCCGAGCTACGGCAAATGAATTAACCACACGAACTTAAAATCCCTCGACCTGGCATTGAATTACAGTTGGATCGAACATTATTCGAGAGGCACCATATTATTGGAAATACTCCACAATACGTCGTATTATCACAGATTGCGTTATTACTAGAGCTAGGATATCAACATGCAAAATGTGTGCATTATTAGGTATCTAATATTGCATTTAAAAATTTTTAAATAATTATGTCATAATAATCTCTACTTAGTATAAAACAAAGTCCCCGATTCTTGGATGTAACGAGTAATCTCGAGAACCATTGGATGGATTATGTGGTTTTCACCAGTGAAGGGTTTCTCGAAGAAGGTTTCTGTAGAGAAACATTCATTTATGACCAGGCGAAGCTGAGCAGTAACGATTTCAGTGAATCGAGTCGAAGAAACACCTGCCGTCCGTGCACCTTTTAAGCTTACGCTGGGTAAACCTTTAAGAATGTATGTTTACTATGAGTGTAAGAATTGTTCAGTATGAAAAGTTCTACCAAAAATTCAGCGACAGCATATCTCTATTTTCAATACATCGCCCACTATAAGTGTTTTTACGTTTTCATTTCTTCCAACAATCTCCATTCAGTGGAAATTTAAATTACTAGCTTCAGAACGAGCGAACCTATCACCCCAGCTTCGGCCAGCATCAAACTGTCGAGTCGTGTCGAGTCGAGTTAAGACTTGAGAGAAGAGTATACTGTATGTGGTACATTGGCTTTCAAGGCCAGTGAATTAAAACTCAGCAATTTTGGTAGGTTTGTGCCGTGTCTTGTGTGGGGTTTCACCCAGGAACACCAGGCTGGCTCATCTGCGGGCTCTTGGTGTTCCGTACCCGAACGCCCACAGCAGTAACGAACTGTGCACTACCTCCCTTCTTATGAAGCGCACGTGCGCCTCTTAACTGCGAGAGCTAAAAGCTCAAGCAACCTTTCACCTCCCTATAGAGGCTTCCAAAAAAAGATGGTATATTTGCTTTATAGGGAGGTGAAAGGTGTCTTGAGCTTTTAGCTCTCGCAGTTAAGAGGCGCACGTGCGCTTCATAAGAAGGGAGGTAGTGCACAGTTCGTTACTCCTTTGGGGGTCCGCGTTCGGAACACCAAGAACCCGCTGATGAGCCAGCTTGGTGTTCCTGAGTGAAACCCCACACAAGACACGGCATAAACCTACAAAAAATGCTGTGTTTTAAGAGTTTTGCTAGTTTGTGTATAAATGATATATTACACATTATACACTGAAGAAAATGGAAATTGCAACTCCCAAAGGGAGTGGTGCTACATTGCTGCAATTGAACATGCAGGACGAGTGTTCGGTTGTGATTCGATGATTACACTTTCAGGTCCCTCTGACTGCAAGTTTGGACAACAATCAATACAGGATGTGCCCACCACGAGCTGCAATACATTGATGAATTCGGCGAGGCATGGAGTCAATAAGGCCCTGGATCGCTTCCTGAGGAATTGTGGCCAATGCTTGCTGCACTGCATGGGTCAGTTGTTCCAGAGTTGTGGGTGGCTGAGGACGGTTGGCCAGTTGTCGACCCATCATGTCCCACACATGCTCAATAGGAGTGATGTCGTGGAGAGCTTCTCTGGAGATGCGTGCAGTGTGAACCCGGGCATTGTCCTGCTGAAACATCCCATTAGCAATGTTCGCCATCATAGGGACAACCACTGGATTGAGTACCCTATCAACGTACTGTCGAGCAGTCATAGTGCCCTCAACAAGCACTAATTGTGATTTCACATTAAAGCCAATAGCTCCCCAGACCATAATGCTTGGTGTTGGCCCCGTGTGCCTCTCGACAATAAGGTCTGGGCGGCCCCTCTCCCCGGTACGTCGGCGCACACGATTCCGGGGATCACTGCGGGCAAGACAGAAGCGCGATTCATCACTAAAGACGACCCTATGCCATTCGTCGACCCACGTCGATCGTTCTCGACACCAGGCCAGCCTTACACTTCGCTGTTGTGGTGTCAATGGAACACCTTCTCCCGGGACACGGGATCGTAAGCCAGCTGCACGCAGGCGATTACCGACTGTTTGCTGTGTAACGTGGGGTGCCACAGCTGCTCGAATTTGCGCTGCTGTTGCATGGGGTTCCATCCGGGCCATCCGAATGATGCGGCGATCCTCTCTCACAGTTGTCTGTCGCGCTGGGCCTGTGGCAAGTCTACGAGTGTGGGTACCTTCATTTGACCACTGCTGCCATACACATTGTAACGTAGATGCCTGTCGGCCAACACTTGCAGCGACAGTCCTTAGCGATAATCCAGCCTCACACAGCCGAATTATCCGAGCCCTCTCAAACGGCGACAGTTGTTGATAGCGTGCTCTTCTCTGTCGTCGAGGCATGTTTGACGGGGAACACTTCAGTGCACAGATTGCAAGTCAACTACGCTTCACCTGAGTCCGTATACTGGTGTTGATTCCTCCGCGACCAATCACGTGGAGAGACCTGTAACAACAATCCAATGGGTCTGAAACTTGATCGTTTACATACCTACATGGCATCGTTCCATATCTTGAAAATCAACACAAACGACCAATGCCTTCATGGTGTTGCAATTTCCATTTTCTTCAGTTATTTCTGCAAAAGAAATTGTGGTATGGTATTTAATTAAATCACGTCCATATTAGAGCAAATTTAAATAAATTCCATTATTATGTCTGAGAAAATGCGTACGAACTCCAGAATAAGTATTGTGAGGATTTGTGGGGTGGGAGAAAATACAGCAACCTCAAGCACTGAGTCTCCGGCAGGGTGTCCATCCCCTTATGTCATTATTATCCCCAGGCCCTTTCTCGGCAGCTTGTGAATAGCTTGGGAAATACATTTCATGTACCTGAGTTTCTAGTGAACAAATATTGTCATACAGAATGTTCTGAATTACGGAATAGCGAAAAAAAACTCTTTCTTTTTACAGTAAGAGGCCGGATCTATAATTTTACATAAAAAAACTAAAATTTTGCAAAAGGAAATGTCATTATGATCCAATATGTAACAATAAAATGCAATCCTATGATAGCTAAGGTTCTAATTCATGGACATTGATCATTTGTTATGTATAAGAATGTGTTAACGCACAAATCCTAGCCCTAGTTATTAGTAGACAAATATGCTAACCGTATTGGTGTGAGGATAATTACCGTGCTGACTTACAACAATATAATGTCAAATGAAACAAAACAATCTTAGTTTCGAGCCCCATTGGGGTTTTCATCGACAACTATACAATATTTAAATCCACAATATTTAATCCAACAAATTGAACACCGGGAAGAGACGAGTATCCTGAGAAACAATGACGTGAGACTTTTACACACAAACAATACACCATCATGGACGAAGAACGGGCCGGGCCGCCCCGCCAGGTCAGACAGAATGAAACAGTTCAGAGAGGAGAAGAAACATAAGCCAAATCTGTAACTAATATTCCTAAGACTTGACTGTATATAGATTGATTATTGTGCTCCAATGTGGGCGTAAAATATATGATAATTTTAATCTTAAAAACTAAGAAGCAATAAAACTAGGAGTGGGATACGTGAATAATGTTAGAAAATTAAATTATACAGTGCTGTCTAAAAAATGATTCTGAAAATGTTTAAAGAATGCTGCAATAATTGTTAAGTTTGAGATTTGTAACAAAATTAAATAATACACTGCCTGCAAAAAATATATATATTGGGTGTGTGCAACTACGATGCGCGATGATATTTGAGCGTGACAACGTCTTCTCGGACTGATTTCTTTAAACTGTCGCTCTTGCGAAATTTCAGTTTCGTATATTTTTTAAATTATGTATTTTGCGGAACGGAAAGTTCACAGGCGAAATGAAGAAAAGCCGAGTTGCGCTTCCAGGGAAACTCGAAACACAACCACTCTTCTCTGAAGTCTTAACTCAACACGACTCGACAGTTTGCTGCTGGCTGTATCTGGGGTAATAGGCTCGCCCGCTAGCTAGGCTGTAACTGGGGTGATAGGCTCGCCTCAGCAATTGGAGATTGTTAGAACAAATGAAAACGTAAAAACACTTATATTGGGCGATGCATTGGAGATAGATATATGCTCTCTTTGTAGAACTTTTCATGCTGAACAATTCTTACACTCGTAGTGTATAGATAGTGTTAACGGTTTGGCCAGCATAAGCTAGAAAGCGCACGGACGCCAGGTTTTTTTTTCCGACCTTTTCACTGAAATCGTTACTGCTCAGCTTCCTTTGGTCATAAATAAATTATTTTCTACAGAAACCTTCCTCGAGATATCCTTTACAGAATGGTGGAAACCGCATCAAAATCCATCCAGAGGTTCTCGAGATTACCCGTGACATCCCAAAACGACAGTAGCAACACTTGAACGCAGCAACAGAAGAGAGAGAGAGAGAGAGCGTTGCAGCAGACGAGAGATAAAACGATATCAACACCTTTCACTGTAACACTTTTTCACGAAAGTCACTGCATTCCAACAATGTATTTGACCTTCTCACGTCAAAAAAAAAAAAACCGTAACACTAGGAAAATGAAAGTTGTTGATAACTATTTCACAAATATTAATCATCCTGGTTTTGTTTGAAGTCTCGGGGCAAAGGATCATGTTTTGTACATTTGGGAACGTGATTATGAATGCCTAGGGTTGGATTAACTTGACAGCCTTGCGCTTCCGTCATTATTGTGATATGTGAGAATGGTGGGTTGTTTGGGCTTATTCTGTACTTCCTAGAGCATCAAAAAGTTTGGTTACACTAAAGATGAGTGAAGACTGAATGTGTTGTGACGTTTAAGTGGCACTGATTTTGGTTGAAGCACAAAATATTGGAAATAAAGTAGCGACGTCTGTTCATGAACATTTGTCATTCTCATCTGAAAGTAAACTTTTAAGTGAAAACAGATCTTTCCCTTAAAATGAAATTGCTGTTTATCTTTCTTGCATTTAAGTTTCAAAATAATGCAAGTACAATAATTTTGTGTTCGTTCTCTGGAAATATCCAAGTGGTACGCTTTGTTTGGCCGGCAGTGTAGGGTTAGTGAGCGGCAAACAATAGATAACACAAATGTTGAGTTAACGAAACAGTAGTAGTGACTATCCTGCTTTATATCGCAAGGATTACTTATAGCCCAGGCATATTAAGTTTTAACCTAAAAAAAAAAATATGTAAAGCTGAAATTTGGTATAGATGTTCCCTAGTACCCCAGTAACAAATCCTGAAAAGTCCCCATCTCTGCGGCGTCCGCGTCATAGTTTTTGGAGAGTTCAAAAGGGCTTAAATGGTGCCTAAGTGCCTAAAACAGCATTTTTGCTTCCTGCGTTCAAAATATTGATCCAAAATCAGTTCTAATGAGCTTTGATAGTAATAAGAGAAGGACTGCTTCATATATAACGCTCTTATTGGTCGTAATTATTGACATACATTTAAACAGATGAGTAATAAAACATTTTTAGCTCAACTTTTCTCACGAAAATTTAGCTAATTTGTCATTAGCTGGGACTTATCGTGTAAACAGCTGCTGATAGTGACTAAAGACCCGAAGTAAAAGTTGTAAATCACACTTGTAGCTTTAAAACGATCCATTGCCCATGTTCATCCGACAAACAGCAGCAGAGATACAGTTACAAATATTAAAAAAGTGGAAGTGTGGCAGTCGCTTTTCCGAACGAACGCCCAATTACTCTGGTGGGCTCCTCTATTCACCTTTGCCGACACCATTTTGTATCTTTGCTCAAGAGCTTTTAGGATGGTATTCCTTTGAATCCAGGTAAAATAGCAGAAACAGTTTCCATAGAACAAAACGAGTTTAATGCAGTTAGCAGTTAAACGTACATTCATAATATGCATAATGCAAATAATAACAAAACAAAGCTTAAAAAGCTTTCTTCAGACAAAGAACACTTGCAAAACAAAGCTTACATCGGACTCAATCGTCCTCCTCATCGTCTGAGCCATCAAATGTGACGTTGCCACGTGCTTTTCCACTGCAGTGCCCACACATTAAGGAGCATGGGCAATGTATCGTTTTAAAGCTACAAGTGTGCTTTACAACTTTTACTTCGGGTTTTTAGTCGCTATCAGCAGCACTCACACCGACTGCCACAAGAGCTCTTGCAGTTGCAGGACACCAAATTGAGGAGATGATCTGGAGCAGCTGGAAGATGAGTTGTCACTGGTACTAAAGCTGAGTGTTGGAATTTCCATCCCCATTGGGTCGGGGCCAAAGAAAATCCTAACCATTCCTGAACTTGCAAATATACCCGCAAGTGAATTTTGTTTGCATGCCGCCGAAGTCTGCGGAAGTGAAGCCAGCTGAAATGACGCTGTGACCGGTTGTTTGGCAATCTTTTGGCTGTATTTCACTACCCGAAGTTCGTCGAGGCTTTTGAACTCCGATTTGGCATTATCATAGAGACAAATGGCGAACTTCTCTCCAGCTGATAGTATGACATTTTCATCTGGAGTCGTAGAGACGAATACCTTCATTTCCTTGCGTAAAGATGCGGAATCCTTCAATATTTTCCAGGCTTGCTGTTTGATGTACTCTACACACAGCTTCCCTGTGCGAGATGTGTCATGAAGCGACTCTTTGAGACGTTGAAGGCAAGGATATGATAGCAAGTCGTTGGCGGTGCCTTCTTGGAATGCGGTAAAAAAAGCGCCTGTATTTCGTCCTTGTCATTCTTCAGCCCGTCGTTCATGTTGAGTAACATTGTCCCGACAGCCTTTTTTGTCAGAAAATGCGCTCTGAGGGCCCTAGAACATGCACATTTTCACGTTATTGATACATTTGAAATTGAAGGCATAACGTAATCATTTTTAAGAGCGAGCTAATTGCAAGCCTACCTAGAATATGCGTGTCCAGACATCATGTGAGTCACTGACGATTTAGCGTATATTTCCGCCCAGAGCTCCTCCAAACCGCTTCCATTCATTGCGTAGCCGATTGCCCCAAGAAACGAGATTAGAATGTGAAATCCGCCTAGACGAACAGCCACGTTTTTGAGTTCCTCTGAAGTGTCCAATGCGACTATCTCTGCAGCTTTCACGTATAGGGGCAGGTCAAAGGTCCCGAAACAAGTGCTTTCTTAAAGTTCCACGCACTCTCTTGCGGCAAACTTCAACGCGGAATGTATAGTTGATGGATTGCTCGGTTCCAAGTTAATGAACGGCAGGGTATCAACTGATGTCGTCTGGGAAGCTGGTTGAGCATGAGCAAACAGTGACGTCTTCATAAAGCCGTTCCACGAGGCGGGTAAATTAATACCTGACCACCGTCCAGATAACAACAAAGAGTCCATCATCGACGCAATAGCCACAGAGTTTGGGGCTTCCACAGTAAACTCCTTAATCTTGACGTCCTTTGAACCACGGGAAGAGGGCTTCCGATACCACGAAATGTTGAACTTTCCCATCGCCGCAATCACACCAGCATTAGGAACTTCTCGTGTACTTTTCAGTGGAGATATTTCACTGTCAGGCGCTGGACCTGTGCACTTGATGCCTCCCATGCAGTGAAATGTGTTTCGCTCGTCCAATGCCCTTATGTTAAAGTCAGCGTTGTCAAAGCAAAACTGCGTGAACGCTCCAGTATTCGGGATTGGACGTTCTTCACGAAGCGCTGAAACTTCGTACCTGTGGACTTCTGCCAAATTTACTGAAAATCCAAGACTGTTTAGAAGCTGAACTAATTGTTTGGAGTATTGTTGGCCTGCTCCGACAGGTCGAGTGCTGTCACCTAGAAACGCGATCGGGTGCCTTGTCAACAGCGGTTATGCTTTGGGACCGTAACTCGGTAACCGTTTCTCGCATAGACATGGGTAATGTGCCTATGTAAAGCTAAAAGTATGCTTTATAACTTTTATTCTGGGTCTTTAGTCAATATCAGCAGTTGTTTAAAAAATAATGACCTGCTAATCACAAATTAACCAAATTGTCGTGTAAAATAGTGCAAAAAATGTTTAATTAGTCGTTTTTTTTCCCTTCGTCAATAGCAATAATTAGGCCTGATAAGTCCGTTATCCTACTGGTACATTTTTATTAATTGCTAAAGCTCGCGAGAACTAAATTTGGATCAATATTTTTAACGCAGGAAGCAAAAATGCTATTTTTGGCACTTAGGCCCTTTTGAACCCTCCAAAAACTATGACGCGGACACCGCAGAGATGGGGACTTTTCAGGATTTGTTTATAGGGTACTAGGGAACATCTATGTCAAATTTCAGCTTTACATTATTTTTTTTAGGTTGGCCATGATTTTTGCATATAATGCCTGGGGTATTATTATAAAAACAAAGAATTCGTAAACGGTGATGTGGCGGTGGTCTTATTGCTAGATGTCAAGCAGTGACGTAACTAGCATTTGCTTCTCGAGCCCCATCAGCGGTATCAAATCTCAACTGAGTTAATTGCGTTTTTGGTTTTGTGTTTGTGTGTTGTATCCTACATTTGCTTTTGTTTTCGAGTTTTGCTTTTTGCTTTGTGTTGGTTTTGTGCTTTTGTTTTCGAATTTTGCTTTGTGTTTTGTGCTTTTGTTTTCGAATTTTGCTTATTGCTTTTGTTTTCGAGTTTTGCTTTCTGCTTTGTGTTTGTTTTGTGCTTTTGTTTTCGAATTTTGCTTTTATTTTCGAATTTTGCTTTTTGCTTTGTGGGTTTTGTTTTTGTTTTCTGCTTTTGCTTTTTGCTTTTGGTTTTGGTTTTGTGTTTTCTTTCTACTTTGGCCATGTGTTTGTTTATGGTTTTTGCTTGGTGCGGGAGGGGGGGGGGGGGGAAGACAATGAAAGCAAACCAACACGTTTTCATGTTTGATCTCGATAGTCTAGTATTTAACACGTTTTATTTGCACCTCTTAATGTGCAAAAAGCCAACGGGCATGAAACACCGGATCCCATGAGAAGTCTGCAGTTAAACAGCATTGAGCGTGGTTGGACCTTGGATGGAATGCCGGTTCAGTGGGACCACGCACTGTTGGTGGAGGAGCGGAAAAGCCCTGGCCACCCTACCGCACGTAAACTGCCTTCGGACAGAATAATAATGTGAAAAGGCTCGGAAATGAATAGTTTTGTTAGGCCTAAGTATAAACCTTCATATTCCAGTGGTTTGTCATCAATCCGAAAATTGTTTTTTTTTTTTTTTTTCAAAAGAAGAATGTCATCTAATTACGTTTTTTTCTTAAATTATTTGGCTCTGGGGAGATTGATCCCCCTGATCACACACCCTCCCCCCCCCCCCCCGTAGTTACGCCACTGGAAACGAGGAATATGAGTACCGTATGAGGAATTACAGTGTAAGGAAGAGGAACATTTAACAAACAATATAATATAAACCCTCTGTTCCGTTGGGAACAACCATCATCTGATACATGTGATTAGTTACAGCGATTCCCTAACAGCCTGATACAAAATCCTTCTCCGTAAGATTAATAAATCGCAACATATATTTAAACATAAGTCACAAATCTACAACTAATTTACATTGTATTAAATATTATAAACAACTAGGGAACCCGTGCGAGAACTCTCGCATGTGTATAAACCACCCCTCTGGTTTTACTGTTATGCGGGATTCTATAAATATGTTTATTTGTTTAAATGCACTTTTTAAACAAATAAATATATTTCCGTTAACTTTTCAAGAAATGAAAGATTTTTCCTGTACTATTGAGACGATTCGGAAGGTTCTGGTACAAACCACACCTTCTAACTCCCTCTGGTTTATATATTATTATTATTATTAAAACACTAATTTTGGCTATTAATTATGTACTAACTTATCCTAATTGATACATAAAGGCTATCCTAGACTTTTACCCCACAATACTAATATACGTAAAAAATATGTGTATGAATAATTTAACTGCTTAGAATTCCCTCTATATCTGTCCCCACCCTAACATCTTCCAGCAGTGCTTCTACTGGTGATGTCAATGCTTTTGTTATTAATGCCAATCAGTTCTAGAGGCATAATCATGGGGCAAGGAATTGTCTGGAAACTATCCTTGAATTTAACAACATATTGGTTCTCCGTGGCAATAACAATGAGGTGGAGAATTTGATGTAGATATGTCACATCACTTCAGGGGGATTATAAAAACAACCTTATAAAACCAGAGACAGTATAAGAGGCTGGAGAGATTGCGTACTATTTACGTCAGAGTAAACGACTTCTGTATTTGTTGTATTTAAAGGGTATTAAGCTTTAAAGACCACAGGGGAATCAGTTTATATAAATAGTGTTACATACGAAATATATATTAATTTCAACCATTTAACTAATTGGTGCCTTAGCACATACAGTGAAACCTCTATTATGAGACCAGTGACGGTTCCATGGAAAACTGGTCTTTTAGAGGGGTGGTCTCTTAATAGGGGTAGGCAATAAAAATAATTGTATACTGCATTATTAATAAAGTACAGGTGGAACACATACTTGATTACAATTTATCTACATTGGTTCACATTTAGTACAAGTTGATTACAATTATTTTCTGAGCTCTGTCATTTAAAAAGTCACGAATTGGTCTCTGTTTCAGATTAGCACATCCTTTTTTTTAACAATTTCACTTTCTAGAATATCTCTGAGTGAGTTCCAAAGTCCATTAATTTGTTCTTGGTTCGTACAATCTTCTGGGAGAGCCGTGTTTTGTATTGTTTATAGTTACATAACACTTTTTCTAATGACTTATGCTAATGCAATTCTGTGATAAAAGAACCATTGTTTACATCATCACCCTCATCACCATCTCCAATGGGAAGGCAGACTAGAAGTGGTCTTTTGAAAGAGGTCAGACTGAGAAAATGCCCTGGTCTTTGGTCGAGGAGAGGGGTGGTCCTTAGAGGTAAGAAATACATTGCCCTTATGAGGTTTTAAATCGGTTCCAAGAAAAATCGGTCTTTAAGAGGGGTGGTCTTTTAATAGGGGTGATCTTTTAGAGAGGTTTCACTGTAGTTCGTAATGTACGTAAATGTAAGGTATCATTAGTATTAAGCATCAATTGAATAATGTTAGTATTGTAGGTTTAACTAAGTTTTATAGTTTACGATACCATCTCCTGTAACCGTGTTTCACATGCATCATTTGACAAACAATAATAACCTTGTAAAAGCCTCTGTTGTTGACATACTGTACTTGGTTTCCATCAATCAATCTGCCTCTTAATTGTAGTAAGTCATAATCCACACAGACACCTGAGTTGTCGTCTAGCCTCAACATTTGTACAAAAAGAATTATGGCATTTTCAAAAGCAAAGTATAGCATGGTAACTGAAGACAAAGGCGTGTTAGCATAGGAACAGTTGTGTGGGGAATGTTTTTGGCTTGGCTCCGTGCATGGTCATGTGGAGTATCGCAGCCATATGAAGCTTAAAATAGCCACCCACTCCCCTTTCCCTCCCACTGAGCCAGAACAGACGCCTTCAATCACAGAGGGTGGCTGTGGGCTGGACGCTGGAGAATTAAGTACCTAGGAGAGTGAACAGCATGCGACTGATCAGTCCGTCAATACAATATGATCCCAATTACTAAGACGTGCGAAACAAGTAGTTCCGTGAAGAACTAAATATGATATTTTCATATATCCTACTTATGTTAATTGCCTCTATCAACATACAAAATGTCAGTTTCATTGCTGTAATACATTCGTAGATATTGAGAACCGTCTAAATATTTCCGATGGTCGCCATGTACTATTAGATGAGGATTATTGTGTACGTTCATTATTCAAACGTTTATTTCAATCGCATGATTAGAACACAAGAAATAAAATCTTAATTTTAAAATTTCGTACAGCCGCCATAATGAGGTTATGTAAACAATTGAACTAAATTAGATGACAGTGCATTGCAATTTGTATACTCATTTGCTGTACCAAGTTTCACTGCGTTCGGATGGTAAAATCGCGAGAAAAGTCTATTTAAATGTCTCAACTCCGCTTGGCCGCCATGTTCGTTTTGTAGTTAACAGGTTTTTGAAAGTCACATAGATGAACGGTTAGTAGTGCCCTTTAACACCATACAAAATTTCAGGGTGATATCAGTAATAGTTTCGGAGATATAGAATGGCGGTGAAATATTTCGCACAGCCGCCATGTTGGATTGGTGAGACGTAATACAATTTGAAGGGCACGGTCAGGGTCGGCCGAAATAGTACTATGGCCTTACCGAGTTTCATTGAAATTGCTCCAGCCGTTTATAAGTTATTAGGGGTGGGGTGGGGGCACACACACGGACGCACACGTACACACACACACGCGGACAAAAGGTGATCTCATAAGGCTTTTTTCTTCTTCATAATTGAAAATAGGCTAGAAATAACCTGGAAAATTTACAAGTGCTTAAAAATATATATATAATTGTTATGGAGTACAGAAGAGTTAGAGTGATATGTTTCGTTTGTCAAGCAAGCATCATCAGATACGAATATATGCAAGACAAAATAGCTCTACTAAACACTACCAAACCCACAAACGATCTCGGTCCTCCAAAAACAAGAAGCTTAAAAAGTGTGACAGCTGATAAATGGTGACCTTTTGGGGTCCCACAACATAGGTGGGGACACCATGAAAAAAATCCCTCTCGGCACACCGCGCCTGAAGGCGGAGAGATTCCATCGGGCAAAGAACAATATTTCGAATTCACTACATTTGCCAATTGTTGTAGGCTATACCAGCAGATTGAGGAGTGAAACCTAATGATAGAATGAGCGCACGCTTGGTAATTTAGGATAGGACTATTTTTAGCCTATTTTCATTTATGAAAAATAAAAATTAAAAATAGGCTTATGAGATCACTTTTGTCCGTGTGTGTGTGTATCCCTCCTAATAACTTCTAAACGGCTGGAGTGATTTCAATGAAACTCAGTGAGGTCATAACACCATTTTGGCCGACCCCGACCGTGCACTTCAAATTGTATTACGTCTCACCAATCCAACATGGCGGCTGTGCGAAATATTCCACCGGCATTCTATATCTCCGAAACTATTATTCATACCACCCTGAAATTTTATACGGTGATAAAGGGCACTACTAGAAGTTTACCTATATGACTTTCAAAAACCTGTTAACTACAAAACGAACATGGCGGCCAAGCGAAGTTGAAACATTTAAATAGACTTTTCTCGCGATTTAACCATCCGAGCGCAGTGAAACGTCGTACGGTATATGCTTGTATAAATTTCCATAACCACAAGATGGCGTCTGAGCGAAATTTTAAAATCTCGTTTTTATTTGTTGTGTCCTAATCATGCGATTGAAGTTTGAATAAAACTCTTACACAATAATCTTCATGT
Source organism: Meconema thalassinum (assembly GCA_946902985.2). Classification (NCBI taxonomy): domain Eukaryota; kingdom Metazoa; phylum Arthropoda; class Insecta; order Orthoptera; family Tettigoniidae; genus Meconema; species Meconema thalassinum. Next base: position 187,259,821 of record OX336388.2, on the reverse strand, counting down.
AATAGTAAATAACTATAAGCCCTCCTATATAAAAATCCAAGATGGCGACCATCCGAAATATTTAGACGATTCTGAATATCTACGAATCTATTACAGCAATCAAACTGATTTTTTTTATATCGATCGAGGCAATTAACATACGTTTATATGAACATAGGCTATATAGTTCTTCACGAAACTACTTGTTATAAACAAAATTAGGTGTACTGGATGTTTGAGGAATTGATATTTAAATCGTTAAGAGCAGATAAAGTCAAAAGTGCTGCTGCTGTCTCCTTAGGACCGGGCCATGCTGACCAAACGAGAATAATGTCGTTGTGGATAGCAGATTATCGATAATACCAGTTACCGTTGAGGGAAAGGGTTTGGTTCATTATCATTCTGCGCGTATCTGGACGAATACAGGTCAATTAAAAGACCCGTATGGAATAGTGAAAGTGAAGCGACAGTACCAGCATCCCAATGCACTACATTACATTACCGTACTACAGTTTGACAACCCCTCAGGGTCTCACAAGATTCCTCTCCTATCGGCGATATAGTCCGCGTCACCTTATTTATATAAGTTACGCCACGTCAAGTCCTGAGGAGAATATCCCTTCGCACATCTCCTCTCTTTGTCCCTTGTTGTGTTCTCGGCATGGAAACTCTAGATCAGGGGTGTCCAAACTCTTTAGCCTATCGGCCACACTCATCCACTAAGTCCAAGGGCCGAGACCTAGCTAGCTCATCTTACCAACATACTGCAGTTTTGAATTAAGCGCAAATTTTGGTTTCCTGGCTAGCCGGCGAGTGAGTTATCTGTGACGCGAGAGTAGAGGGGTTGGTTCCTTAGTTTGGGGGGCTGCGACAACGCGGTCATGTAGCCCCGTGTACTTTGGGTGTGTGTAGAATCTGTCTGTTAATTGTGATGACTGCATTAGTGTGTGTTATCCGTGATTCAGGTAAGGACTGCAGACGAACAATTTCAAGTAGTTCCTATTTTTGCTACCAATTGCTACCGTCAACAACACCTAGCAGCGAACTTGGCTAGTAGGTGCCACTGCAACCAGCAGCACTTGGCGACGAACGTTGGAACTTAATAGAGTGTTAATCAAATCTAACCTAAAAAATTTAGCTTCACACAATTGTAGTTAGCGGAAGGTTCTTTTACATGCCATAAATCTATGACATGGGACCGCCAGGTTTACTTCCTCTCCCAAGGAAGTCACACTGAGGGATTTTTGACGCTCTTAAAAAATCCGACGACTTCGGCCGGGATTAAACTCGCGATCTTGGGCATAGAAGCTCAGCATGCTACCAGTTTCGCCACCGAAGCCCTCCCCTCCCCGGGGGGAGACTACTTATCTGTGTGGAAATAATATTCTCGAAAATTGATCCACAACTGCAAGTTGGTGTCAGTGGAAAGTTACAGCCTCATAAATCTCATTAATTATAATGTTCAATTTCCTGTCAGTTATTGTGTTTTTTTAAATTGATCGCTAAATAAAAAACATCTGATTACTATTTTGGATGATTTACTTAACATTGTGGGGTTTGAAGCTATTTTTTCAGTGTTGCCTAAGTAAACAAAAGTTAGGTGCTTTTCAGTCGGTCAACACGAATGTACCCAAAAAGAGCTGGGTTATGCCCTAATCCTGAAATAAATTACATGGCATTAATAAATACACCAGTTGTGGTGCTAGAGTGAACACGAAACTGCTCGAAGCTCCAGCCAGGAAGACAACCAGATAAGTAGCAGCCTGTATTATTACAGTATAACCATAGTTGATTTTTTACAACCATATAGTCACCCCAAACAGACAAACTCCGGATTTCTATCACCATTTTAGCATTTCACTTAACATTAGATATACTACATTTAGCATACACCGACAGTTGCATTACCAACACTGCAACTAAATAATTGTACATATTGTAAATATTTTTCACCTGTATCCTCAAACATAGATGTTATAGCCTAAGTGTAATGGATCTGATGATGATCGCTTGACGATCGAAACTGGTCATCCTAATGTATTTATTAATCTCATGTAATTTATTTCAGGATTACGGCATAACTCAGCTCTTTTTGGGTACATTCGTGTTGACCGACTGAAAAGCACCAAACTTTTGTTTTGATTTATTTAATGTAATCAAAATAAATTATGGCGGGTCAGATTGGTGTTGGCCCGCGGGCCACAGTTTGCAGACCCCTCGACCTGTTATTTACATTTAAAATCATTGGTTTACACTTTTTACTCAAATTCTCTCCACTTTTATTAACTTGAAGTATTTTATCGGGGATGTCCCGAGCCAGAATGTTAGGATCTGTCGGACCACACCTCAGGATGTTGCGATACAAGAGCTCTTTGTTCACTGCGCGACAGGAACACGTGTGAGACGGTTCGTGTTACACACCGAGAAACACAAGTGCTATTTGTTCAAATGATTTATGTATTCATTTATGCATTTATATAGGGTTGGTACCACTGCAAGGTGAAACCTACTTATTGCGATGGTTACCATGTTGGCGACTTCTGGAAAATTTCAACATATCTTCGCGTTTCACATTCTCCAGACCCCAAAACCATCGTCAGTTCAAAAGTTTATAATATATAATTTACTAGCAACCCGCCCTGGCTTTGCCCGGGAACAGTTATGATTACATTACGTGATAAGCGCTAATGAACTACGACCTATATCTGTTAAAATCACTGGCTGGACTATTAATTATATTATCATGGAGATGCATGTGCAACGAATTCTCGTCAGACGTAATTTAAGAATGGTGAGGTGCATGAAACACAAATCCTCCTTCCGTCTAATCTTAACTTGACTGTGTATTTTGCGGAACGTGAAGTTCACAGGCGAAATGAAGAAAAGCCGAGTTGCACTTCCAGGGAAACTCCAAACACAACCACTCTTCTCTGAAGTCTTACCTCAACACGACTCGACAGTTTGCTGCTGGTTGTATCTGGGGTGATAGGCTCGCCCCTAGCTAACTCGTAAACTCTCTCAGTAATTGAATGGAGATTGTTGGAAGAAATGAGAACGTAAAAAAATACTTAGAGTGGGCGATGTATTGAATATAGAGATATGCTCTCCGGACTTTTTATTTTAGAACTTTTCAGCTGAACAATTCTTCCACTCATAGTATATTGATTATTTTAACGGTTTACTCAGCGTAAGCTTAAAAAGCGCACGGACGCCAGGTTTTTTTTTCAACTTTTTCACTGTAATCGTTACTGCTCCGCTTCCTTTGATCATCTTCTACAGAAACCTTCCTCGAGATATCCTTTACAGAATGGTGAAAATCGCATCAAAATCCATCCAATGGTTCTCGAGATTACCCGTGACATCCAAGAATCGGGGACTTTGTTTTATATTAAGCAGATATTATATTAGAATTAATTAAATATATCTTTTGCTTCTGTGAGAGCGTAGCGAAAAGAGCGACGTACATAGATTTATCGACAATACAATTAATCGTTTAAACAACCAATCGATTAATCGTTGGCAATTAATCTATTTTCTTTTTGGATTTTTTGAAAACTGAAGTGAATCGATTAAAAGTACGAGCCGCAGTAAATAGCTACAAATGCAACGTACAATCAGAGTGTTTGTGTACTGTGTGTGTTCGTTTCGACTGGGTTGCTGGATGCCCTTCCTGACAGCAAGCTCGAGAGGGAATGAAGTCGGGCACGCAGTTGGTGTATCACATCCTCGAGTGAGAACTTGCCTTCTGTGCGAGTTGAATGTACGGTACCGGATGGTGTTGTGTTGACTGATATTAACCCAGATCGCGTGTGGGTCAGTTGGCGACACACTTGGGCAGCTGTCAGCATGCGGCAACTGGAGTGGTGGTATTATCATCATATCTATTATTTCAGTAGTATAGATTCCTCATGCGGCACTCACAAGCGACCGATCGGGACAAATGAGCATTCAAATGATAGAGAATAGACATTAGCAGTGACGAATTGCACTATAATTTCATAAATATCTATAATTTCTTTTATAAATCACTTTAAAAAATGTACGAAGTGTGCGATTTGCAGTTACTGTTGCTGTAGTAAAATACGCTCCATAATTGCTGTCCACGGGCCGCTGTGATGACTGTTTCATGTAATGTTAACAATCTGAGGTCTTTCATTTATCCTGAAATGTAAATAGTGTTCTATAATCATTTGGATGAAATAAAAACATAACATAACCTTTCTCCTTAAGTCTCTCATTATAAACCTATTGGGGAAAGTGTGGTTTATGAGCTCGCGAGATTTCTCGCACGGGTCCGCCAGTATATATTATTTCAGTAGTATAGATCCCTCCTGCGGCTCAAAAGCGACCAATCGTAACAAATGAGCATTCAAATGAAAGAGAATAGACATTAGCAGTGACGAATTGCACTATTATTTCATACATATCTATAACTTCTTTAAAAAATGACTTTAAAAATAATGTACGAAGTGTGCGATTTGCAGACACTGTTGCTGTATGAAAATTCGCTCCGTAATTGTTGTCCACTTCACATTTTGGCCGCTGTGACGCCTGTTTCATGTCATTTTAACATTCTGAGGTCTTTCTTTTATCATTTTGCATGGATTTCAAAAACAGTAAATCAAAGCAATGAGTACTTCAATCGTATCTCTTATAGAAAAACAAGTGTCCTGACTGACTGACTGACTGACTGACTGACTGATTCAATGACTCACTGACTCATCATCGCCCAGCCAAAACTATTAAAGTTAGAAACATGAAATTTTGGGGATATGTTCGTGGTAAGTCGAAAACGCGCACTAAGGAAGGATTTTTGGATATTCAGGTTCTAAAGGGGTGTAAAGGGGGTAGACCTGCATTTCATTGAATAACAATATCTCCCGAATGGTTTCATTGGGGCATGTGATACTGGGCATATAAACTCATCATTAAAAATAAGAAGACATGTGTCTGAGGGTTTTTCGATGTGGTGTATATTATGAGGTGAAAGGGGTGAAAAGTGGGGGTTGAGGGATTCCTAACGGAGCGTGTATCTCTTAAACGACATAGGCGAGGAGTTTGAAACTCAGCGGGAAAAAAATCGGCTTAAAAATAAGTAAGGTACATGCTATTTCTTGTCTCATATTTGCCAGTTTATTTACGCGAACATATGGACGGTGCACTTTCCATGTCGGTGATTTATATAGACGGATGCTGTGTTGCTAACTTCCGGGCGTAGATTCATAAATTTCTTGCATATGTCATAGTATTTTCTTGTTACCGTAAAGATTCGTGCTGATTTTGTCTTTGTGTTTGGGATTGTAACTACAATGGTTGATCCGATATCCAATTTGAACTTTCAAATCATGTAATTCATGTCCGACATGTTCGATTTTGAGCGTATGCGTGAAGCTATCCTTAGCTAATTGGTCACACAACTGTTTCTTGAGCTCTAATTGGTGGGAGAAACTGTATCATAATGAATACTTGTACTATAATGAGCCTCATTATAGTACAGTTTTCTGACATATAATATTTACATTTCGACATAAATATAATTTTTGTAAGAAGTGTGCGATTTGCAAATACTGTTGTTGTAGGAAAATACGCACCATCATTGCTGTTCAGTTCGTATTTTGGCCGTAGGGACGCCGGGGAAATTGTGGTTTATGAACATGCGAGATTTCTCGCATGAGTTCGCTAGTGTTACCTTATTTCGAGTCTCCGGGTACACCCTCATCGCCACAGAACCGCAGCACTGAATTCTCTGAGGGGTGGACGAGTTGCATAATCCGTAATACCTCGTTTAGACTGCACGTTCGTAATCTGGATTGTCTGGAGAATGTCCAATGTCCAAGTAAAACAACACACTATCACTGTATGCTATTTGATTAGGTTGTGCATATTACTGTGTATCAGAATGCTATGAATGCAATCAGCGTCCCATATGGCCGTGCTATGGATTAAATGGATGCTCTGATGACGTCTTCACGGTTTATTGCACCTCGAAAGCAACTTAACTGCCTTGTGATATAACTAGCGGATCTGTACGAGAAATCTCGCTTGTTCATAAACCACATTTTCCCCAATAGGTTTATAGTGGTTGTTATGTTTTTATTTCAACCAAATGATTATAGAGCACTATTTACATTTCTGTTAGAATTCCAACTTCTACGTTCCCTAGCTTAAGAAGGCAATCACTGAAAATTGGATCATCATAACACTCACCGGTTATTCGATATTTATGAAATTATACGATTTGAGTACTGAGAACTGGGCATGGGCGCTGTAATTTCTTGCGCCATAAGTGGGGCTGGATGGAGTCTCCAATGTGTGAATGCAGTGAAGAGGAGCAGACTATGGACCATGTCATCCTGCGCTGCCCTCTCCATGCCTACTCCGGAAACCTCAGCGACCTGTTTCATCTTTCCGAAAGTGCTGTTGTGCGGTTGAAGAACTTGGACTTGTACTTATGAATTCCTTGTTGTACTCACCATACGATTAAATAAATCCATGCAAAATGATAAAAGAATGACCTCAGAATGTTAAAATGTCATGAAACAGTCGGCACAGCGGCTAAAATGTGAAGTGGACAGCAATTATGGGGCGTATTTTCCTACTGGAACAGTATCTGCAAATTGCACACTTCGTACATTTTTAAACAAATTATAGAACTTATGAAATTAGAGTGCAATTAGTCACTGCTAATGTATATTCTCTTTCATTTGTATGCTCATTTTTCACGATCGGTCGCTTGTGAGCGCCGCAGGGGGGATCTATACTACTGAAATAATATATTCTAGCGGACCCGTGCGAAAAATCTCGCATAATGGGTTGTGTGCGCCCCTTGTGTACAGACTACCCGCCTGGCGCTTGTGCTATGCGGGCTGTACGCGATGCCAGGGGCTATCGTCTTGTTTATTTGTTTAAAAGCACAAAATAAACAAATAAATATATTTCCGCTGACTTTTCTAGGAATGCAAGTTTTTTCCTGTACTATTGAGGCGATTTGGAAGATCCTGGTAAAAACCACACCTTCTAACTCCCTCTGGTTTAGGAGCTTGAGGTTTGTGAAACATACCCCTTAGCTTTAGCGTATTATAATAAGACGATTCTATGGTTGTCTACCCCTTATTAATCCCATTTCCAACGGGGTCGAGGATGAGATGCGATGAACCACGTGGCTGATGGTTTCTACGGCCGGATGCCCTTCCTGACGCCAACCTCATGAGAGGAGTTAATGAGAGATGAAATGAAGATGAATGAAAGTTCAATTTCAAGTAGTTCCAACTTTGGCTACTAGACGCCACTGTTACTAACACCTAGTGGCGAACATTGGAACTTGATAGAATTTTTTCTAACCAAATAACCTACAAATTTAGCTACACACTACCAATTGTAGTGGAAGGTTCTTTATCATGCCATAAATTTATGACATGGGACCGCCGGCTTTATTTCCCCTCCGAAGGAAGGCATACTGAGGAATTTTAACGCTCTTAAAAACACGACGACTTCGGCCGGGTTTGAACCCGAGATCTTGGGCATAATCCCCCAGGGGCTCACATCTAGTGGGGCGTGGGTTGGCGACCACAGGACCCCAGCTGAGTCCGGCATTGCTTCCACTTCTTGTGCCGGGCTCCTCTCCGTCTCCTTTCCCGTCGACCTCCCTTGGTCAACTCTTGTTCTTTTCCGACCCCGACGGTATTAGGGTATGCGAGGCTAGGGAGTCTCTTCCTTTCACGCCTTAATTGGCTTTTCTCTCATCTTTCCTGATCCCTCATTCTTCTAGGGATCAGCCTTCTTTTTCTTTTCATTATAGTTCCTCTTCTCTTTAAGATTCCCGCACTTGTTTTTGTCAAATGGCTCCCCGTGTATCTAAATTCCATTTTGTGAATATTTTGAATCTACACTAAATTTTCTAGGCATTTTCAATCTAAGTTGCATTTTGTAGGTCTTTTCTATCTAAATTGCATTTTGCGAGTATTTTCAACCTAAACCGCATTTTTTAAGTATTTTCAATCTACATTGATTTTTGTAAGTATTATCAATCCAACTAAGTAGTTTGAATCTACCATACATTTTGTAAGCATTTTCAATTTAATTTGTATTTTGTGAGCATTTTGAATCTGAAATAGGCCTTTTCAATCTAAATTGCATTGTGCAATTTCAATTGCATTTTGTAAGTATTTTGAACCTCAATTGCATTTTGTAGGTATTTTTAGTCTCATTTGCATTTTGTAAGTATTTTGAATTTCAATTGCATTTTGTAAGTATTTTGACTCTACATTTAATTTTGTACGTATTTTAAACCTAACCTACATTTTGTGCGTGTTTTCAATCTAAATTCCTTTTGTGGGTATTTCCACTCTACATTTTGTATGTCGTTTCAATCTGAGTTCCATTTTGTAAGTATTTTCAGTCTCACTTAGTTTTCGTTATGATTTTCACTTTTTGTCATTTTTGCTAACCATTAAGGGCCGATAACCTAGATGTTAGGCCCCTTAAAACAACCATCATCATCATCTTGGGCATAAGCAGTTCAGCATGCTACCAACTACGCCACCAAAGCCGACAATCACCTTATGACTAGCGGACCCGTGCGAGAAATCTCGCTTGTTCATAAACCGCACTTTCCCCAATAGGTTTTGCAAATCGAACACTTCTTACAAAAATTGGATATTTAAGAAATTAGAATGCAATTTGTCACTAATAATGTCATTTGTGTGCTGAGTGTGCCGTAACAATCACCGGTTATTCGTTATTTATGAAATTGTACGATTTGAGTACTCATTGCTTTGATTTATTGTTTCTGAAATCCATGCAAAATGATAAAGGAAAGACCTCATAATGTTAAAATTACATTAAACGGGCGTCACAGTGACCAAAATGTGAAGTAGACAGAAATTATGGAGCGTATTTTCATACATCAACTGTATCTGCAAATCGCACACTTCGTACATTTTTTTAAAGTCATTTTTTATAGAAATTATAGATATTCATGGAATTAGAGTGCAATTCGTCACTGCTAATGTCTATTCTCTTTCATTTGAATGCTCATTTTCACGATCGGTGGCTTCTGGGTGCCTACTAAAATAATATATATGATATTGTTCCCAAATATACATATAAAGCAATGCAAAAACAAGAAACAAGCCCTACGGATGATCTTGACAAGATGGTTGGATCGCAGTGGTATGAACTTTGGAGGTTATGGTATCACGATGTTCCGAATAGGAGCAATAGTTCATATTTTATTGTTAAACCAATTGGGGCATTCCAAAGAACGATTCTCCAGTACTTCCACACTCTCTATAACTTAAAAATGGGCAATAAAAATCGCGACTTACAAGCCATCTAAATTAGCAATCTCACCGACATTGTGGAACAAAACTAGTGAACCGATCTTAATTTCCGCACTTTGCCTCCTACCATTACAAATACACCAAAACATACCCCGTGGCACTACAGCCTATGAAGGGCCTGGGCCTACCGCTGGCCTGCAGATTATGCGGTGGCGCGTGGTGAGCGCGTTGGGTCCCCTCGGCCGTAATTCTTGGTCTCAATGACCGGGGCGCTGCCTCACTGTCAGACAGCCACTCAATATATTGTCCTCACGAGGCTGATTGTGAGTGAACCCCTTTCAAACCCTCACGCCAGTTTCTAAAATCCCTGACGGACCCGGGAATCGAACCCGGGACTTCCGGGTGCGAGGCAGGCGTACTACCCCAACACCACGGGTCCGGCCTCCTAACATTACAGATTTTGTAATTTTTCATTGTTACATACAATCAGTAATTATCTACGTTCGTGATAACTCGCGTCTATGAGTTCTGTTTCATTGCATAAGTTGGCACATATGGTCGGCAAAACCCTCCTAGATTCTTCAAACAGTTACATTCCTTGCTTCCATGTACAGTCAGTTCTTACATCTAGGTGCGCGGTATTCGTACCCAAACAATACGTCATCACCTTCTCATCCACGGCCGTGCTTTTCATCTAAGAATTACGCAAATTACGTAGGCCTTACCCTTTGTTTATGCTCCTTGGTAGTCAGGTAATGGAAGCGACGGGAACTGTTTACTACTTTTTCTTGCATGTAACTGAGTAAATTGCTATTAGGAAAAATTAAAGTTTAAAATGCACCGAAAGTGAAATGATCTTCAGCTGTGTGCAATGAGAAAGCTCTGCATGTGTTCATTCCTTATGCATTCATGATGCGAAATAGTAACCCCTGCGGCACTCACTTGGCTGGAAGGACTAGACATCAGCTTGTGATGAAATCTGAGATATCCATGAATATAAATATATATTAATTTTTATTTTTCTAATAGCAATTATATGTAGGCTAATACATTTCAAACGATTGTCATGAAGCATCATACGCTAAATAAAAAAATAATGCGAAATGCCAGGTAACGTTGTGCCGCATACAACACTCGTAGTCTCTAAATGAATGTTGCACAATTACCCGTCAATTTATGTTTAAAGGAAAGTGCTTTTCCAAATGGGAAATTGTTTTCAACACTATGCACTTATTATAATCTTGTCAAGTTTTTTTTTTTCACAGATCACCTTTAAACCGTAGTTGGCACGCAGCCTTTTGTATTTAGTTTTCTGTCAACTTGTCTTAAAATTATTGACCAAAATTTTTCTAAAGAAATGCAATCCAAACCTCCATTAGAAAAAAATAATTCAATGCTGGTTTGGACTAAACGGCGGATGGTCCGAAACTTCCCACTTGAATTCTTTGAGAAAGTATATCGTAACTTTGGCACAGTGCGGTCGTGAATGATTTTCACCTTTTTCGAGAATTTAAGGTATGGTTGGGCGGAAATGCCTCGCCAAAGAGGAAAAACTTCAGGAGACTGTCCAAACGTACCCACCTCAGTGGCGGCAGAATTCTTTGCAGCGGGCATTGGAAAGCCGGTGAAACGATACGACAAATGTTTCAATCGTTTTAGTGATTGTGTTGAAACGTACGTACAAAACAAGCAAACATTTAGTAATAAAATTAGTTTGGTATGTCAATCTGTTATTTTTATACAGTCCATAGGACGTTGGAAAAAGCAGCCCTCGTATAATGATAAAATGGGTGAGTTATTGGTAAATGTTACCGGTACGGCTTATAGCCTATGACTCGTAGCCTTCGACCACGGTCTCATTTTAGTACTGCATTTAAACGGGTCTGAGCCTCCGTGGCTTAGGCGGCAGCATGCCGGCCTCTCACCGCTGGGTCCGTGGTTCAAATCCCGGTCACTCCATGTGTGATTTGTGCTGGACAAAGCGGAGGCAGACAGGTTTTTCTCCGGGTACTCCGGTTTTCCCTGATACGATTTCATTCCAGCAACTGCCATTTCATTTCATCTGTCATTCATTTAATCATTGCCCCAGTGAAGTGCTACAGGCTTCGGCAGCCGGCACAGTTCATATCCTCGCCGCTAGAAGGGGTCTTCATTCATTCAATTCCCTGACCCGCTCGGTCGACTGGAAGCAGGCTGTGGATTTTCATGTTTTCATTTAAACGGGTCAAGTTAATGCATAATATAGCCTACCAATGAAATGACCGGATAGCAACTAATTATAATATTCTTAATCTCACATATAATCTTATTATATAATACGCTAAGGTGTATCACAAAACTCAAGCTCCTAAACCAGAGGGAGTTAGGTGTGGTTTGTACCAAAATCTTCCAAATCGTCTCAATAGTACAGGAAAAATCTTCCATTTCTTGAAAAGTCAACGGAAATAATTTATTTGTTTATAAAGTGCTTTTAAACAAATAAACAAGACGATAGCCCCTGCGAGAACTCTGTCGCCTACAGCCCGCAGAGCACTAAACCGAGCGGGTAGTCTGTACACATGGGGCGCACACAATCCATTATGCGAGAAATCTCGCATGTTCATAAGCCACACTTTCCCCAATAGGTTTATAATGAGACACTTAAGGAGAAAGGTTATGTTTTCATTTCAACCAAATGATTATAGAACACTGTTTACATTTCAGGATAAAGGAAAAACCTCAGAATGTGAATATGACATGAAACAGGCGTCACAGCGGCCCGTGGACAGCAATTATGGAGCGTATTTTCCAACATCAACGGTGTTTGCAAATCGCACACTTCGTACAATTTTTTTAAAGTAATTTTTTAAAGAAAGTATTGATATGTATGAAATTATAGTGCAATAAGTCACTGCTAATGTCTATTCTCTTTCATTTGAATGCTAATTTTTCACGATCAGTTTCTTGTGAGCGCTGCAGGAGGGATGCATACTACTGAAATAATATATATGATTGACACCAACTTATGTTAGATAGCCTACAGTATGTTAGACCAGTGACGTTTGCAGTATGGAAATCGCACACTTTGCAGGCAAGAAAGTTCTTATTTCGTAAGTTGAACACCTTAAATATATCACGGCAAAATGTTGCCTGCTAAATCGTGAACGAAACTCGATTTGTCGTGATAAATCGATTTGAATGGCTGCCTGTGATTGGCAATTAAGTGTGATTTCACTTCTGACCGCTTGCGCTGAAGTTAAGTCGGAAGTAAGAATGGCATCACCATATGGCCTACATCAGTAAATGTGTAACGAGTCAGTAGCGGTATTTCTGAACCAATTATGTTTTATTCCGTACTTAATACACTTCTGTTGGTACTTTTTATGTGTTTAAGTATCGTTCCGTATTGTTCCTACTCCTCGCCCCAATACACTCGTGATGACCAACTGAATAGCGTCTGATAACCTGTGCTGTTGTTGCAGGAAGCAGAGTGTCCCGGCCAGTGTGGTGCTCCGCCGGGAGCAGAAGTGGCTGCACATGCTCAGCAGCTGGGAGAAGTACATGACCAAGAACTACAAGAAGGTGACTATTCATCAGGCGCTGTCTTAATTCAATAAAATAGCGGTAACGTTCTCGCTTGCTGGGCCCGAGGTTGCGCAGTCAGCTGGCATTTGAGTAGATTTATTGGCACGTTGAAGAGCCTCTTCTGGAAAAATTCCGGCACCACGGCGTCTCTAAAAGCCGTAGTTGTTAAAAGGGACGTAAAACCAATAAGATTATTATGTATATCTGGGATTAGCATGCGACAAATTCCGGGCATATCTTTCGATTATTCAGTTAATTCGCTGTCTATAAACCGGGTTGTATGGAACTGCGCCCAACCTTCACTAATGACCCTGGTCATTAGCATCAACCTTTAAAAGTGGCAGTGGAACTGCGCCCATTGAGAGCGGTCAGGTAGGGTCCCTCCCTCCTCCCCTCGACCGAATTATGTTGTGTCGAGTGATGTGAATTTGAAGTGACTCATTTCAAATCGGTTGTGCCTTGATTGCGAACAAGTCAAAAACCGTCCAGATTGCGAACAACTAAATAAACCCTGTCCAGATTGCGGACAAGAGATTAGTGTTGGCCTGGGATACATAAAACAGGTACAGTTTTCAAAACAGACTAATATTTAATTTTCGATCTAGCAATATTAGCATTAACTGGTACATTGGGATGTTTTCGACAACCTAAACATATTTTAAAAATAGTTTTGTTATTGCAAATGTTTAATAATCTAGTTTGAGGTAATCTTACCATTTAGAAGATTATTATAATTTTAGAGGGGTAGTTATTTATGGTGGATTAGAGAGAGTTGTAGTATTATTATTATTAGTGTAGCCTCCGTGGCTTAGGCAGCAACGCGCCGGCCTCTCACCGCTGGGTTCCGTGCTTCAAATCCTTGTCACTCCATGTGAGATTTGTGCTGGGCAAAGGGGAGGTGGGACAGGTTTTTCTCCGGGTACTCCGGTTTTCCCTGTCATCTTTTATTCCAGCAACACTCTCCTATATCACTTCATTTCATCTGTCATTCATTAATCATTGTCCCAGAGGAGTGCGACAGGCTTCGGAAGCCGGCACAATGCCTATCCTCGCCGCTAGATGGGGGCTTCATTCATTCCAACCCTGACCCGGTCCAATGACTGGAAAAAAGCTGTGATTGTCATTATTATTATTATTATTATTATTATTATTATTATTCGCCTCTGTGGTGTAGTGGTTAGTGTGATTAGCTGCAACCCCCGGAGGCCCGTAGTACAGCTGCTTATCGGGACGGGGGACTACCTCTTATTATAAGCAGTGCAGAAGCTAGTGGTGGGAGACAGTCCGTCACTTCCCCTTAAACCGAACTTGGGCTAACGGCCGACTTGACTATGGGCGCAGTTCAATCGGCCTAATTAAAAGGATCTGCAAATACCACTGATTTTGGGCGCAGTTCCATATCTCCCTATAAACCACCCACCATCTCCTAGCTGTGTCCACCATTATCCGGGTGAATTGGGGCTGCCAACCCCGCGCATACAATACTGCAGCCCGCACTTGCAACAAAGAAACGCGGGCTTTGGCTAGGCCAATAATTACTATGTAGACTTCCTGGGTTTTGCCATGCACAGTGGGAGTACTCGCGCATCAGTAATGTTTATCCAGATCAATCGTTTGTATCCCAGACGTTGGTAACAGTAATGTGACGTCAATGTGTGCGCTTCGGGAACAGTTGAAGAAACCTCATCCGCTTCTTCAGTAGCAGTTGAGCAACGAAAGGCGATGACGATTGCCGTCGTTGAATGATTACGAAATAAAGCCTACAGACACATATTTACGTACGAGGGCTATTCCAAAACTAAGGTCCGGTTAAAAAAGAAAACCATCCAAATTAAAAATTGTTTCCAAAACAATTGTTTTATTGACTTTACTTACGTCTTTCTCTGTTTTTCTACATAATTTCCATACTTATTTACATATTTGTCACATCGTTCCACAAGATTTTGAATGCCTAAGTCGTAGAACTCGGCCGCCTGGGAACCCAACGGGAATACAATTTTCGAAAATGCAAATGTTCAGACACAATTCTGTACAAAGTTGTCCTACTCACATTCGGGAACTTCACCTCTAAATCTGAAATAGTGAATCGTCGATCTTCACGAATTTTGTCGTCAACCGCATGAACCAACTCGTCTGAAATCACTGATGGTCTGCCAGAGCGGGGTTCATCGTGCACATTTTCCCGTCCTTCATTAAAGGCTCGCACCCACTTGCGCACTTTACTCTCACTCATTATGTTAGGACCGTACACTTCAGTAATCTGCCGATGAATTTCTGCCGCAGAAATGTTTCTTGCAGACAGAAACCGTATCACTGCCCTTACTTCACAATCGGCGGGCTGATTAATTGTCATAAACATTGTGAACTGATACTACAGCGAGTCCGGGAATATTCTCCACAGCGCCTACATGCGTCTGCGAGAGCTAGCTACAGCAGTTACGTTGGTAGCACGGCTGCCGCTTGCATCATCTCTACTTAGTATAAAACGAAGTCCCCATTTCTTGGATGTTACTGGTAAACTCAAGAACCACTGGATAGATTTTGATGCGGTTTTCACCATTCTGTAAAGGATATATCGAGTATGATTTCTGTAGAAAATAATTTATTTATGGTAAAAGGAAGCCGAGCAGTAACGATTTTAGTGAAATAGTCGATAAAAAAACCTGTCGTCCGAGCGTTTTGTAACCTTACGCTGGTCAATCCGTTAAAAATATCTAAATACTATGAGTGTAAGAATTGTTCAGCATGAAAAGTTCTACAAAAAAGTCCGCGAGAGCATATGTCTATCTTCAATACATCGCCCACTATAAGGGAACAACTGAAGCTTGTCTCTTACAGCTTTATGTGCTGTCGACTTAGAGATTCCTGTTTGTTGAGCTAATTTTCGTGTTGATGTACTTGGACTACGCAGCATTATATCGGAGATTTCATCAAGTTTTTCGTCTGTTAAAAGCGTAGGCCTGCCTGTTCCCGGTACATCGTGAACTGAGGCAGTCACACGAAATTTACTTACCAAATCCCGAATGGTATCACGGTTTGGACACTTTGAATTAGAAAACCGCGCCTGAAATCTTAATTTTACATTTTCTGTAAACCGATCGCCTTCGCGAAAAACGTATTCCACCAAACAAAAACTCTCTCTTCAGTAGTAAACATTACCGCCTGTATACTGTTGCACTCTTCGAATAATAATCTATCCGAACGCTCGCTGACTGTAATACATGCTGAAGACCTGCAGGCTCGCGCGCTTATCGCGATGCACATCGACAGCTCACACGGGGAAGTCCCGCTTTGAAGGACACAGTGCAGTGCAGCCAACTAAAACTCATGACTCAACCACTCACAGCTGCACGTACCCACTGCGGAGAACGTTCTCGGGCGCCCTGTAGCTCACACTCAACAGTATCAACGCTACTGGCTGCTTTTGCCGCGCAAGGCATGCCAGGAGTCGGCGCGCATGCGTGTTTTGCCCTCGGCGCCGCTTTCAAATATTTACGGCGAATCGGACCTTACTTTTGGAACTACCTTCACAATTCCCATCACAGCAGTGATAATGGACAGTAATTTCAATTGGTAATGAGTCCCACAATATGAAATAAGGTGTGGAAATCATATATTACCCAAGGGCAAGTGTAGAATCCAGGTTGTCGTCTCCTTTAGTTTTACCGAATGTAGACTGTCAGGTGGGAGGAACTAAATTGGAGCAGGTGGCCCATTGGGCTGTGTATTCTCTCAGGATGGTCTCAGAATGTGGAAGGAAATAGAGTCGATGTGTAGAAAAGACCATACAGTGAGTTCTCAGTTATGATCTACTAACAGTATTCTGCAAGAAAGAAGTTAGTGTAGCCACGAAACTCATACATCGCTCAGTATTTAGACCGACCCTGCTGTATGGAAGTGATGATGATAATTGTTGTTTTAAGGGGCCTAACATCTAGGTTATCGGCCCCTAATGGTTTGAGTGATCGTGAAGATTAAAATGAAATGCAAACTATAACTAAAAAAGAAATACTAACCTATATTCTAGAAGAAGATATGGAAAACAAAAGGAGAATAAGGCAAATAAAGGACAGGAGGAAAAGAAATGCCCTCACCCCTCGAAGAATAAGGATTGAGGGACTTGGAAGGAAGGAGAGCCATGAAAGGCAGATAGGAAAGTGAAAGAGGAGAGGGTCCGTCCCACAGTTAAGGGACAAAAGGGGGAAACCGGACCCAGCTCAGGAATCCCTCGGGGTCGCCAACTCCCGAACTCACCAGCCGTGAGCCCCTGAGGGTGTAGCATTATCTAGGGTGCTCCAGAAGTGGTGGGGCTACATACACCCTGCCTCCTTGAGAGCCTTGAGCAGAAAGCAGGAGATTACATGAAGAAAAAAAAAAGAAGGCTGACCCCTCGCAGAAGGAGGGTATCAGAAAAGATGAGACAAGGGCCAATTAAGGCGGGAAAGGAATAGACTCCCTAGGCCTCGGATACCCTAATACCGTCGAGGTCGGAAGAGAACAAGAGTTGACTAAGTGAGGTCGACAGGAAAGAAGACGGAGAGGAGCCCGGCACAAGTAAGTGTAAGCAATGCCGAACTCAGCTGGGGCCCCGTGGTCGCCAACCCACGTCCCACTAGATGTGAGCCCCAGGGGGGGGGGGGGGGTATCTGATTAGCTGATATAAGGATAGATGGGTGCAATGGTAGGAAGGTGCTTTTAATGAGATAAAGGCTAAGTTAGAGTTAGAGATGAAGCTGTTTGTATGAGCCGAAGTGAAGAGAATGGTTACAGAGTTCTGCTATAAAGGGCACGAGAAGCAGAGGAGGCGATAGTTAGGTTCAGTGTTGAACGTATTTTCGAGTTAATTTGCATTTTGAATTTCAAATTGCATTTTGTGAGTATTTCGAATCTACATTGCAGTTTGTAAGTATGTTGAACTTAAACTACATGTTGTGCATATTTTTCAATCTAAATTCCTTTTGTGAGTATTTTGCTTCTAAATTACCATTTTGTAAGTATTTCCACTCTACATTTTGTGAGTAATTTCAATCCAGCTTAATTTTCGTTCTGGTTTCCATTTGATTGTCATTTTCGCTATCACCCAGACCATTAGGGGCCGATGTTAGGCCTCTTAAAACAACAATTATCATCATCATGAGTGTTGAGGTTATGTCGACATTGCAGGTGAGGGAGCGTTGTCGGAAAGGCATCCCCCCGTCGATACGACCGCGAGCCTGGCTCTACCTGTGCGGGGGCAAGCTGGTGTTGGAGCAGCGTCGCAACATGTTCAGCCAGCTGGTGGCTCAGGATGGAGATCCTCGCTGGGTGGACGACATCCGTAAGGACCTGCATCGCCAGTTCCCGTACCACGAGATGTTCGCCAAACAGGAGGGTCACGGGTGAGCATTGCTGTTAGGGACCTACGCCTACCCGGTGTAGGTATAACCAATAAAACAAATTGAATGAAACGCTCAAGACTTCTCATAAGTAAACTTCATATTCTAGTAACCGCCATTACAACATTTTCACTGCCTTGTGTATCAAAGCTCTCAACAACAAGAAACACAAAAGTCATGGAGTAAAGAGTAATCGTCCGTGACATCCTCCCACCTTTGATGCAAATCAAACACAATGTTCATAAACAGAGACGGGAAGGCGTGTTTACTCTTCTTCCACTCCTGGTGAAGTTGCGACTTCTGAGACTTACTGCCTCTGGAACTGCACCACTAAGTAAGGGCACCTCCTCACTCCCACCTCCAGCCTCCAAAGGATATAGGTGTCTCGTAGGTCGGATGAGTTCTCCTGAGGATATCTTTACCCTAACTACTCGGGACTTTGTCTTTACCTGGAAGTGTAGCTGTCACTCTCCCCAGGGGCCAGTCTATCCTTCTCTTGTCATCACTACCAATGATGACTACATCTCCTACCTTCCACTGATGGTCAGACTCCTTGCCCGATGAACTGCATAGAAGGCTACCCAGATACTCCAGTCGGAATCTCCTCCTCAGCTCACCCCTTAGCTGTTGAAGATATTGAAACCTTCTGGTGAGATTAACTTGATCTAGCATATAGGTTATGAATATTCCCAAATGAGAATATGATGTAATTTCCGCAGTACATTTGCATTTGTCTGTTGGCACAGGCTAGAGTAAAAGGTGGCTTTTCACCGATGTCTCAGTCTCACTCATGGCTGTTATTTATTTATTTATTTATTTATTTATCGTATGGCTTTTAGTGCCGGGAGTGTCCGAGGACATGTTCGGCTCGCCTGAGTCTGTAGCTGCTTCCAGCGGATACCCTAAAGGGTGAGCTACAAGTTCCGTTTAATTTCAAGTAGT
The DNA here is from genome assembly GCA_946902985.2 of Meconema thalassinum. NCBI lineage: Eukaryota > Metazoa > Arthropoda > Insecta > Orthoptera > Tettigoniidae > Meconema > Meconema thalassinum. Next base: position 187,240,680 of record OX336388.2, on the reverse strand, counting down.
TCCAACTTTCGCCACCAGATATCAATGATACCTAGTGGTGAACGTTGGAACTTTGATAGAGCGTTCTGACGAAATCTAACCTAACAAATTTTGCTTTACACAAGTTTAGTCTGTGAAAGGATCTTTTACATGCCATAAATCTATGACATGGGACCGCCGGCTTTACTTCCCCTCCGAAGGAAGGCATACTGAAGGATTTTTAACGCTCTTAAAAAATCCGACGACTTTGGCCGGGTTTGAACCCGCTATCTTGGGCACAGCAGTTCAGCATGCTACCGACTACGCCACCGAAGCCGCTACTCATGGCTGTGATTATATGGAAGCTACTGAGGTATGGGTGGTGCTTAGTAATGACATTCAGGGCACAGTCAGTGCCTGTGGATGCTCTGAAAGGTTCTACTCATAGGGTTTGTACTGACAGTGAGGAAAGCAATGACAAACTACCTCACTCCTCTTCTTACCTAGTACGCCTCAATATAGCGCTGCCTTGGGTTTTTGTGGGAATCTACCCACATAGACTAACGGTGGTGCTTTTTGAGGATCCAACCAGCCTTCGGGCTGACTACCTAACAGACAGACAGACATGATAAAATTGGTCCGGCCAGATCAAACATAAAATGCCGGTGTTTTGCCCCAGTGTGCCGTTGGGCTCGTCAGTTGGTACAGACACGCCATCACAAGACACAAAATACAAGTAGTATTGACGTCACGAGTGATGCCAAAGTGCTACGGAAGTCAAGCTCCCTTTCATAAAACAAAAACCTTACCTTGGCAATCCAAATAGGTTATGAATATTCCCAAATGAGAATATGATGTAATTTCCGTTTGATCAGATACATTATCAATTAATATGAAAGGGAGCTTGACTTCCGTAGCACATTGGCATCACTCGTGACGTCAATACTACTTGTACTTTGTGTCTTGTGATGGCCTTCTCAGTATGTGCTAGCCATGCGTATTGGTGAGGTGTGTCTGTACCAACTGACTAGCCCAACGGCACACTGGGGCGAAACGCTGGCATTTTATGTTTGATCTGGCCGGACCAATTTTATCATATTAATTGATAATTGATCTAGCGTGTCTAAATCAGGAGTGCCGACCACGGGAATGTCCTGAAGAAACATTGATGGAGTCAGAGGTACCAATTCATCACAGTCTTCTGAAATGTAGGTAAGGGGCCTCGAGTTGATTACCGATTCACTATCAGCAATCACAGTCAATAGTTCTTCATATGTCAAGATAGCTTTGCCTAAAACACACCTTAATAATTTCTTGACCATTTGCACAATACGTTCCCAGAATCCACCCCACCATGGGGCTGAAGGAGGACTAAATTTCCACTTGATTCTATCAACTGATACTTCCGCACACAATTTTTTCCAGTCAATGAAGCCAAACAAATTGTTGGTGCCAACAAAGTTTGTCCCGTTGTCACTATAAATCACACGAGGCCTTCCTCGTCGGGCTATGAAACGCCTAAGAGCTAACAGAAACCCTGCAGTGGACAAAGTCATGACTAATTCAAAATGGACCGCTCTCACTACAGCACATGTAAAAATCACAATCCAAGCCTTGTTCTTGCATTTTAAGTATAGCGGCCCAGCAAGGTCCACTCCCACTACCTCAAATACACCTGCATCTCTCACGCGATCTTCTGGAAGGGCTGGCGTTTCCGGAATTGTCTTTTCCATTTCGAATCTCCTGCACTGGGTACACTTCCTGATGACTTTGCGAATGGTTCTTCTTCCCTTTGGTATCCAGTAGTGCTCCCTGAGTATAGCGAGTAAAATCTGAACACCAGCATGAGAGGCCTTCAAATGATGATCTCTGATTATCATCTCAGTCAAAGGGTCCTTTGATGGCAATAACACCGGCGCACGGAAATCGTATTCATCCTTTCTGTTGGTAATTTTTGTCTTAATCCTGAAGAGACCCATCTGGTCTTTAAAAAAGCAGAATGTTTTCTGGTTGTCCCTTTCGGTAAACTTCTCTTCCTGAACTAATTTCAGCAGCCGTTTCTCTGCCATTGAAATTTCAAGACAATCTAATTCGGAAGCAACATTTTTCACTACGTCCTTCCTGGCATTGTTGACGAACCGTAACATCCAGGCCACCATTCTGAAGATTCTTGAGTACTTGGAAAAATACCTCAAATACCAGTGTTTTTCCTGGGAGACAAGCATAGTATTGGTAACATGGCCTTTTCTTCTTTCTTCATCGACCTCCTCTTCATTAACTTTTACAATGCGCGTTGGCCAGCTGTTTTTTTCCAACTTTAACCAAGCGGGTCCCTCCGACCAACGAGAAGAAATCGGCTGCAACGTAGAGCAACCTCTCGAAGGTAGATGGCTGGGTTGTCCGTCCCTGGTAGATGAAACCAACGCTTTGGGTTAGTTAATGTTCTAATTTCTTTAACTCTGTTAGTGACGAACACTCCCCAAGCTTCCTCTCTTCGTATTCAACATAAAACAGAAGACGAGTCACTCCAGTAGTACTCCGGGACGTTCGTTAGATTCAAGCTTTCCTTTACTGTAAAGGCAAGACGTGAGCCTATAGTGCAAGCTAATAGCTCCAGTCTCGGTATGGTCACCTTCTTGAGTGGTGCTACCCTGGATTTTGCTGCGACCAGTTGCACTTCAAATTCTTTCCCATTGAATGATCTCAAGAAAATAACAACCACTTAAGCCACTTGACTAGCATCACAAAATACATGCAAACTCCAAGAGGATCTGTCCTCACAATTAGAAAATCTTCTAGGCACTTTAATCTCAGCAATGTAACCATTTATTGAATTTGCTTTGGGCGTCTTCACTCAGTGGACTATCCCAACTTATTTTCTCTCTCCAACTTTCCAGAAGCAAAACCTTTGGCACAATGGAAACCGGACAAGTAAATCCAATTGGATCAAAGATACTTTGAGCTACCGACAAAACTGTCCTCCTTGTGAGAACATCAGATTCATTTAATTTTGCTACTTTACAAGCCAATGTATCAGCTACTGGGTCCCACCACAAACCCAAAACGGGTGTCACTTCGGGAACTTCATCCTCCAGACTCAATCTGGTGTGCTCCCATCCTCGGAGGTCAAATTTTCCTTGCGACAGTAACTCTCTAGACTCATCCACAAATTGTTTGAGTTCTTCCTCTGTGTTCAAAGAAGTGATGCAGTTGTGTACATATAGTGAGGTTCTTAGTTTATCTGCTGTCTCAGTGAAGCATGTACTGTTTTTCATATGACTGTCCAATACGGCTCCAAGTAGAAATGGACTACAGTTCACTCCAAAAACGACCCGTTTGTGGCGGTAGATTTTAAGAGTCCCCTCAGTGAAGTTCTCCCACCACAGGAATTTCAGAAAGTTTTGATCATTCTCAGAGACTGAAATTTGAAGAAACGCCTTCTTAATGTCTGCGATCACACCTATCCTGTTTAAACGGAACCGGTTCAAAATAGAAGGAATTACTTCCAACAAATTAGGACCGTTTTCCAGACAGTCATTGAGTGAAAGTCCTCCTTTCGATTTACATGAAGCATCAAACACCGGCCTCACCGCTGTACTCGATCCTTCCTTGAAAACTCCTCGGTGTGGTAAATAATACCCAACATCCTGAGAGCCCTCCTGACCAACTTCTTCGATTATCCCTTCCTGGTCCCAGTCCTGAAGCACCTGCTGGTACTTCTCAAATTTGTCTTCCTTGATCAAACGGTGTGTTACAGAAACCAGTCTTTTTAACGCAACTTCCTTGTTGCCTGACAATAACTGCTCATCTTCTTTCCACAGAAGTGCGACTTCATATCTTCCTTCCTCATTGATCTTAACGTTTTCTTGGAAATGTTTCAATGTTGCAATTTCAATTTTCTTCTTCGATAGTGTTTCAGCAGGATCACCAATTCCAATGGTTTCCAGGTTCCACAGTTCACCCAAAGAAGCAGTTCTCACAAACAGAGAGTTCACCATGGACACTGTGCTATCGTTTTCAGCTGTCTTCCAAAGCTGACCCATCACTGTCCAACCAAATGTAGTCCTAACAGCAACCAATCCAGACTTCAACTTGATTCTGTCCCCAGTCAATAAACTACCCACAGTGTCTGCGCCGATTAGTAGTCCAATCTCCGATGGCTCTGGGCCAAAATCAGAGAGCCAGATTTTCTTTTCTCTGATCTCAGCCATCCAAGGGCCCCGGTTTAACCGTGGGATTACACCACAAATTTCCTTTTGTCCCAACACCTTTATTTTTCAAGAAATTGAATGACGTAGGTCGTCTATATCTATCTCATATAGGTTATGATCATTGGCACTGATTGAAGCACCCCCAAAAAGCCTGTGTTCAATTTTTTCAGTCTTTGATGGAATATACCCCATTTCCACAGCAATCTTCTCTAACAGATAGGATCTCTGCGAGCCTGTATCTAACAACGCCCGTACAGTTTTTTCTCTCCCTTGATGAACCAACCTAACTACAAGAGTTTGCAGTAGTACTTCAGAAACATCACTAGTTTGTGTATTAAGGGTTGTAGTTGGGACACCAGGCAATTTTGAGCCCCTTCCCTGGTGCTTCTCCTCACCTTTATAATCCCCCCTATTTACATCTAATTTTGGGCACATAATAGCTTCATGTTTACTACTACACAGAAGACACTTCAGTTTCGTAATACAATTTGCAGCCCTATGTCCAACCTTCAGACACAAAAAACAAGCCTTGTTTTCAGACAGCCTTTAACGTTTGTCCCCAAGTTCATTTCTTGAGCAAAATAACACCCCTTACTGTTATGTGTTTTTTTTACAGAAGACGCACGTTAAACTGTTTCCTTCGCCTTTACCAGCAAAGAGAACACTAGCAGTTGCTAAACTACTCTCTTTCCATTCTTTAACTTTAGCACTCCTTGATTCACTAGAAACTCCAAAACCAGCTTGAGCAAATGTAATCCTCTCTTCACTTTCTACTTAACCCTTCAGAAAACCAAGTAATGCAGTCAGTTTGTCGGCATGTCCATTGTCTTGATCCCTCATAGCCGTTGACGAACTCCTCATCCAGACACGTAACACTTCCTCAGGCAAGCAGGATTCTACTAGAGGGAAAAGCATTGACCCGTACTTATCTCGGGTAATACCTATAGACTCCAAAGCTCTCAGTTGTGCTTCCAACTTGTCATATAGACTAGCAGCAAGTTGAGTCTTCTTTCTTGTTTGAGAAACATTTTTCACTACGAGACTTATGAGTTCCCTTACATAGAACTCGGTCAATAAATCCTCCCTTCCAAATCTACCCTGGAGAGATTCCACTGCTTTAGGGTAATTTTCAGCAGTAGGGGGGAAACTGGCAACTAATTCTCTAGCGCGACTATCAACTTTCATGGATTGGATCAAGTATTGGAATTTGTCTTCGTCCTCAATTTCAGAGTCCTCATGAATGCGCCGAAATTGTCCCCAAAATTCCAACCAATTTTTAATCTCCCCATCGAATTTCATGAGTTCTATTTTAGGTAGTTTCAACTGCCTTTTGGTTTTATTCCCATCTGATAGGACCGATCTTTCTGACACCACTGCCAATACATTGGAATTAGCCTGCAACCGTAGAGCATACTTCTGTCTTGCATCATCCAATCTGTCTCTAAACCTGTCTACATATTCGTACTCAAGGTCATACTCGTGCCCTTCCTTTTTCAGCAACATACTTAAAACTTTCTCGTCCAACGGTGCCAGCTCCGTTCCTAACCTCTCCAATTTGGTTAGCAAGGACTGTAAGGTGTCGTCGTCCACGCAGTCTTGCATTTCTTGATTTAAGTTTTGCAAAAGCGCATTGTACGTCTTCGTAAAAGTCGCTCTTACAGGCTTCCGCGCTTTCATTAACTTCTCCATTTCCAATACGAACACAGAACAGGAACACGCGGTCTTTAAATCAACACAATCTTCAAGTTGTTTGAATTAATACGCCATCCTGGCAAGGTCGCCAATATTTTGTTAGGGACCTACGCCTACCCGGTATAGGTATAACCAATAAAACGAATTGAATGAAACGCTGAAGACTTCCCATAAGTAAACTTTATATTCTAGTAACCACCATTACAACATTTTCACTGCCTTGTGTATCAAAGCTCTCAACAACAAGAAACACAAAAGTCATGGAGTAAAGAGTAATCGTCCGTGACAATTGCTATCATCTGCCTTCAGCACAAGGCTGACGGCTGGTGAGCGATCTTGAGGACGAACCTCCTACTGCTCCTCATCCTCCTCTTCCTATTGCTCCTCTTCCCATTTATCCTCTTCCTCTTCCTCTTATCCCTCCTCTTCCACCCCTTCCTCGTCTTCTTCTTCCTCTTCCTCTTTCTCCTCTTATCCCTCCTCTTCCTCCCCTTCCTCCTCTTCTTCTTCCTCTTCATCCTCTGCCTCCCCTTCCTCTTTCCCCTCTTATCCCTCCTCTTCCTCACCTTCCCCCTCTTCTTCTTCCTCATCCTCCTCTTATTCCCCTTCCTCCTCTTCCTCTTGCTCCTCTTCCCCTTTATCCTCTTCCTCCCCTTCCTCCTCTTCTTCCTTCTCTTCCTCTTGCTCCTCTTCCCCTTTATCCTCTTCCTCCCATTCCTCCTCTTCTTCCTCTTCCTCTTTCTTCTCTTCCTCTTCTTCCTCCTCTTCCTCTTCTTCCTCCTCCTTCTCTTCCTCTTCCTCCTTTTTCACCTTTTTTCTTACGTAGTTTACGCCCAAATTTAAGCACTTGAATCAGTCCATATACATTGATGTCTAATAGTGTTAATTAGAGATTCGGCTTTTCAGCTTCTTCTTCTGCTCTCAAAATGTCTTCGGTCGGTTGGTTCCTTAGTTTAGGGGCTGCGTAACACCATGTACTTTGGGCGTGTATAGAATCTGTCCGATTGTGATGGCAGTATTAGTGTGTGTTAACTGTAATTCAGGTGAGGTCTGCAGACGATCAATTTCAAGTAGTTTCTACTTTTGCTAAGAAATGTTACCGTCAACGATACCTAGCCGCGAACTTGGCTACTAGATGCCACCCCAGAATCCAATCCTCTTCTCTGTCTAGGGATGCGGTGGTCAAGTTGTTGGCCTCTGATGACGGAGGACCAAGTTCGATTCCCGGTCAATGCATGTGAGATTATCAAAGTGAAATGCCTTGTCCTGTGGTTCGGATTCCATGTTAAAAGGAGGTCTTGTGGCTTATGATTGCGAGATTAACGGTCACGTAAAACTCCAAGCTTCCTTCCTTCTTCTCTGCCTTCAATTTGGAGCAGTGTTAAATTTAACTCTTCTTTGAACCAATTGTTGCTCGTTTAATTCTTCCAGAAGCTGTTTCGCTAGCCTGGTTTCTCAAAGTCTCGATACATGGCAATTCTCCTTTTCTGCATTGTATCTGTTATTGATTCACTTCCTCGATACACCAATAACCTCCATTGGCCATCTACTTGGTGATGATACAGTGGTTCTGTCTGCTTTCTGCAGTTTAGCAGGTGTTGATTTGGTGTTCAACATGAAGAGTGTTTCACTAGCATAATTTCACAAAATTATTTTATATTATCATCGGTATAAAATAATTTTGTGAAATAATGCTTGCATCATCATCAGTTGATCTGGCTGATGCCAGGTTTCCTCATGGTCGGTCTTCAGCAGCTCATACAATTTATCAATCTTGATGGAATCCAGCATCTGAAACCTTCTTCTTCCTGTTCGGATTTTCCCTTGGACTGTCCCTTCTAATGCACTTTTCACCAAACCATCTCCTCTTAGGCAGTGTCCAATCCAATTCATTTTAATTTTCTTATCTTCTTTAGCATCATCCTTTCTTCCTCATTTCTCACTTTATCCTTCCAACTTATTCTCTCCATAGCCACATTCCGAAGTCTTAGAGATCTGTATTTTTTTTTTCACTAGGCCTATTTTGATATATTTTGTATTAATTTTCCAGAGAAAAAGTTCCAAGTATAATATTATTTGAAAACTTAGCTCACAATTACAATAGTTTCTTTAAAAAGAATTGCTGAAGACCATAATATGGCAGAAACTGGTATAATTAATGTTAATTCAATTCTATTGACTAAGGTGTGATAATTGGTATTTCATTTCAGATTAAACGTCAATAAGAAAGCTGTTGAGACTGATGAAGTTCATATTACTATGAAACATGTGTCAACCAAACCATCATCATCATCATCATCATTTCCCCTTATCCAGCTCCTGCCGGGTCAGGGTATTTATGGTACTTCTCCACTTTCCTCTTTCCTTCCACCATTCTTCTTCCACGATCTTGTCCCAGTCCAGATTTCTTTTTCTTATGCTGTTCTTCACTGAATCAATCCACCTTGTTCTAGGTCTTCCTCTTGCTCTCTTACCCTTGCACTTGGCCTCTAGCATCTGCCTTGGTATTCTATTTTCCTCCATCCTCTTTACATGTCCAAACCACCTTAGTTTATTCTTCTCAATTCTCTCATTTAGTTTTCCCATCCCAACTTCCTTCCTAACATCTTCATTCCTCACTCTGTCTTTCATTGTCTTTCCTATCATAATGTCAACCAAATATCACTTTATAATATCATTCAATTGAGCAAAATATGACAAATGGCTAAAATCGGCATTTATTAACCAACTGATTATTGTGTTAATTTACAGACAGCAGGACCTGTTCCAAGTGTTGAAGGCCTACTCCATTCTGAACACGAGCGTGGGCTATTGCCAGGCGCAGGCACCTATAGCCGCCTTCCTCCTCATGCACATGCCGGCCGAGCAGGCCTTCTGGTGCCTCGTGTCCATTTGCGACAAGTACCTGGCCGGCTACTACAGCCAGGGCATGGTGAGTCCTTTTTCCTGTTCACGCACACCCGCCAGAAACCAGCGACACTTACAAAGACCTCTAAGTTCCATACGTATGGTGTCTGCCTTGCCAGATCTGGCTTCAAAACATGCTAACTGGTACGAGAACTACCAATATTCCACCCACACAACTCTTTTACAGTTCATCACATTTCAAAGGGATATTTTTATTTTCAGGATTTGGTTTCGCTGCACTGTCGATAAAGCATAATACGCAACGGACACGCTGCCAAGATAGGCTGTCTTGTCGATACATGACGGTTAAAGGCACAGCTGATCAACAGGTGGTTTCTTGTTTGTGGGCATTTCAAGCTAGGAAAATGAGTGATATTGTGGTTTTAATTGAAGCAGTTATTGCATTTCTGGTCGGTAATAATATTGTGGAAGTTCCAGATATGAAGGAAAGCTGGGAAACTGAAATTTATTCTGTGAAAATGATGCTGAACAAGCTAACAAATAATTTTCTATCGTATCCATATATTTCTTGTGCATCTTGATTATTTGCTGGTTAATTTGACCTCCATTGGGGTTTCATTTTACAAAATAATTGCTTTGTTTGTTCATTCATTTAACTAACCTTCTATGCATTTTCTATTTCTTAAAAAAATAATTTTGTCCTAATAAACAACCTTGAAACTAAAATATTTCTGTATATTCAAAATCTCCAAGTTCTATCCGAATGCTATTCATGATTCCGTTTTGCTACCAGAGTTTCATTAACGACTCTCAGCGTGACGAGTGCAAAAGTCGCTAACTGCACAAAACGTGTGCAAAAACCACTAAGTCAATGTTCGAATTTATGTTTTGAAACAAGAGACCACATCGTAGATTTCACAGATTTTAACCGAATAATAAATGAATTTTTTAATCCCTCAATATGCCTTCCTACGGAGGGGAAGTAAATCCCGCAGGCCCATGCCATAGGTTTATGGCATGTAAAAGAACCTAACACTGCAATTGGTAGTGTGTAGCCAAATTTGTAGGTTATTTGGTTAAAAACGCTCTATGAACTTCCAATGTTCACCACTAGGTGTCAGTGTTGGCGTCTGGTAGCCAAAGTTGGAACTACTTGAAATTGAACTTATTGGGGAGTGTACAAGCCCTGCTGTGGCCATTGGCTGCAATTGAAATACTGTATAATATTTTTGTTGTTGTTTTTGTTGATTTTTAAGGGTAAAAAAGTGGCATTAGCCCAGCCTTTGCTAACAGACTACTCAATTGGTCTTTTAAGACTGGGTAAATTGTTCATTTCTGCTGAGCATATGGACAACACACGACACCCAGTCTGGCCTAGATGTTGTTATAACTAGGGCTCGGATTTTTAGGTAAATAAATATTTTTTAATGTAAATACAGATTTTAAGCATTTTTCTATAAATACATAAATACCTGTTTTTCACTTATTAGCACATAAAAAGACATATCACATATTTTTTAAATCGGATCTTTCAGTTTATTGAATATTTGTTCTGTGTTACTTCAACAGGGAAGAACCTGTGAGCTATCTAATCTTCATGCAGAGAGTATGTCAGCAACTGTGTTATTCTTAACCTGTCGCCCCGTGCCACTCACTGTGGAAGCCGGGGATTTCCTTGTCCTTTTCTGACACTGTGAAGTGTAAGACCTAAAGTAAAAGAAACTAAAAGTTATCGTCTGCAGCAATATGTTGCAGAATTTAAAGATAATAATTTTACTTCTGATGGGGGCATTCTGTTCTGCCAATCACGTGGGAAAGCAATCAAGGCTGAACAGCGATCTCAAGTTGCACAACACCTCAAGGGCAGTTTCGCGCCTTCAGAAGAAGTGTTTCGCGATAATCATCGGTCATTTGTGACGGACAAGCTGAAGATGTATCTCGTTGTGTATTGTAATTCTTCAGTAGTCAGTGGGCATAGCATAAATTGCAATCGTGAGTGCTGCATTTTGTTTATATTCACATTAATAAGCTAAATTATAATTAAATATTTTTACTTTTTTGTCACATATTTCAGGTATTTTTAATACATAAAAAATAAATATATTCCCGATTTTTAGCACCTAAAAATCCGAGCCCTAGTTATAACTTTATTTCATTGGAACCCACTTGCATTGCGAGTGTGTAGCGTGGGTCTATTTGCAAATATTAATAGAACGGTGGATTATTGCTTGCTGCAGGAAACTCTTCAGGTGGACGGTGACATCTTGTTCGGGCTGCTCAAGAAAGTCTCCCCCAGCGTCTACAAACATCTGGTGAGTACAGACTCGGCATGTTCCAGCGCAACAAGTACCATCAAGGGCTGTTTGTGTGTCGCTGCACGGTGTGTTGCTTTGGGGAAGATGTTTCTCGACAGGAAAATGAATTGTCAGTTCCTGTCTTGCTGCACAATACAATTACACATTTGACCTTCAAATGAGGTCAATTAAATAATGATTACGGTTTGACTATGATGATGATCATCATTGTTCTTTTTCCATTAGGGTCTTCTAAGATCCTCGTAGCAATTTCTATGTCCAATGCTGTATCATTAACATGTATAAGGTGCGTTCAAAAAGTAACGAGCCGGAGGCTGTAATGCGCAAACCGGTGACGATATCGGCTAATCGTAGGGTGTGTAACGAGGTGTGGTTCCGACCAGAGCGTGGAAGGTCACAGCCCATCGCTAGGCGGCACATGTGCACGTCACGTGACAATACAAAACGAGTAGCAGCATGCATCAATCGTCCAACCAAGACCAAGACAGTAGGCCATTCGACATGCTTCCTGGTGTGGTTGAAGACTGTGGAGCACCCATTGGGCACACACTTTGTGCAAGTGCAGTCGTTCCTTCATGATGGTGTGCACATTTCCGACCACGGCGGCTATGGCGTTCACTGTCACTCGGCGGTCCTGGGTAATGAGTGCATCAACCAGCTGATAATGCAGGGGGTGACCCAGACCGGGCATAATCGGCTAACGACACCCGTCCTTCCCTGAAGCGCTTGTGCCACACGCCTTGACCCTTGCAGGGGACATGCAGTGTTCGCCGTACACTTATGACATTTGCTGATGAATGTCCGTTCCCCCTACTCCTTTCGCTGTCAGAAACCGAACAACACCTCTTTGCTCTTCGTTTGACGCCTCCATGTCACTGTTTGCAATGCGACTGGCAGCGTTGGACGATTGATGCATGCTGCTGCTCGCTTTGTATCGTCATGTGACGTGCACGTGTGCTCTCTAGCGACGGGCTGTGACCTGGTCAGAACCAGACCTCGTTACACACGCCACGATTAGCCGATATCGTCACCGGTTTGCGCATTCCAACCTCCAGCTCGTTACTTTTTGAACGCACCTTATACAAAAGGTGACGAACACTTCGTGCGAAAAGGATTGTTTTCTATGGCCACACTGTTCTGTAAGGTTTATCAATAGGGTCTGCTTTTTTTCTTAACAAAAATAAACACGAGGTGTGGTTCACCGAAAGACCTACAAGACGTGGGGATAACACGGGCCGATATCCAGAAATGTGTTCTACTCATGATGAAACTCCCTCTACACCATATTTTCCAAGAAAAGCCAAAACTAAAAACTGATCTGAGGATTGCTGGGACAATTAGATGAGAGCAATGGCAGGAAAGTAATGAAGAGATAAAGGCTAAGTTAGAAATGAACACGCTAAGAAATTAATGACCTCAGCTGTAGAGGGTAAGAGAAGCAGAGGCGATGGTCAGATTCAGTGTTGTTGTTGTTGTTGTTGTTATTCGGGTCGTCAGTCTTTTGACTGGTTGGATGCAGCGCTCCATGTCTTCCTGTTCCTTGCTAATCGTTTCATCTTTACATAGCTATGACACCTTACGTCCGAGGCAATCTGTTTAACATATTCTAACCTTGGTCTACCCCTACAGTTCTTGTCCTCGACCCTTCCTTCCATAACTATGTTTGCTATTCCTGGGTGTCTTAGTTTGTGTCCTACCAACCTATCTCTTCTCTTCATTACCACTCGCCAGAAACATCTCTTCTCTCCCACTCGTCTTAATACCTCTTCATTAGTAACCTTATCTACCCATCTGATCTTCATCATTCTCCTGTAACACCACATTTCAAATGCTTCAATTCTCCTCTCTTCTGCTGCACCAGCAGTCCAAGTTTCACTTCCATAGAGCACCATGCCCCAAACAAAGCCTTCCAAAAATTACTTCCTAATATCTATATCTGATGTCAACAGATTCCTTTATTGTTGAAATGCTTTCCTTGCCTGACCCAACCTACTTTTTATGTCCTCTTTGCTTCGTCCATCACTGGTTATTTTGCTTCCTAAGTAACAGAAGTCGCCTGCTTCCTTTAGTTTTTCACCTGCCAATTTGATGTCCATAGAGGTTTCTGCATTCCAATATTTTTGTTTTACATTTTTCAAATTGAGAAGTGTAAAAGCAGAGGAGGCCTACTGAGTAGACTGGATGCAATATATTGGTACAAAGTACTGTATTGTCTATGACGTGCTATTTTATTGCCCCGTGTGTTTGTGTGTGCAGAAGAAGCAGAAGGTAGAGCCCATCCTGTACATGACGGAGTGGTTCCTGTGTGTCTTCACGCGGACGCTACCCTGGGACACCATCCTGCGCGTCTGGGACATGTTCCTCTGTGAAGGTAACCCAATTGTTTATTCACATGCAAAGTTTCCAGTACAATAAAGTTCTTTAAAAATTTGCAATTACATAAAGTGCAAAGAGACAGGCAACAAAGGAAGCATACACAGGTACAAGAATGAAGATAATCCTCTTTGCTGATGATGATCTGATTTCGGGAGAGATTGAGAATGTGGTCCAAGAACTGCTGGATGTCATCATGATCATCAGGATATCCTTCCAGCGTCCATTTAGTCCTGTGCTGGTATAGCTTTCCTCTCTCCACAGCATCCCATGTTACTCCTCTCGTCTGTCCATCTCTTTCCTAGGACATCCAATTGGTCTTCTTCCTGGCACCTGCATCTCCAAATACTGGTGCATTCCCTTCACATGACCTAACCACTTTAATCTCACCACACTCATCCTTTCCCCCGGGGTCAAGTTCACCGGTATGATCCTGTCTCTTCTGGTTTTCTGTAGGGCTGATCTAAGGAACTTCATTTCACATACTTGTAATTGACTTTCTTCTCTCTTATTTATGACACTGGTCTCCAGACTATACGTTATGGTTGGCAGGAGGTAGGTTTTATACATAGAGGTACTCCGTTGTCCCAGATGAGGTTTCGTATTTGGTTGAAGAAGCTGCATCCTTTCGCAACTCTGTTTAAAACTTCTAGTTTGGCACTTCCATCACATGATATGCCACTACCCAGCTGGATGTACTGAAGGAAAATATTGACAAATGGGAAATGAAAAGTCAGACAATGGTAATGACAAGAGGAAAGAAAGAAGGAAAAGGGTTTGATCTGGAAGTAGCAGAGCACTTCAAATATTGGATGTGGAGATCAACAAGAGTGGGAGTGTTTGCTATCATCAGCTTCAGAGTTTAATTTGGGATCAAGACACAAGACCTATTACTTACCAATAATGATGTATGGAGAGATGAAAGTACAGAGTTATTCTGTGTGTGCGTGCCAGTAAAGACGGCAAGCTAAGCCGGCTGTGACTAGCGCAGATCAACCGGTGCAATAACTCGCTCCTCTGACTCATATCGTTAGTTCACACGTGTTTTGTCATTCATATGGGCGTGTATCTGCAAAGCTTAGACGTTAGTGTTGCACGTTTAGTGAGTATTGTGGGTCATGCCTAGACACCAATTCACATTGCGCGAACGTGTGTATATCCATAGCCTAATGCCAGTACAATTAGGAGGCTCGCTAAACGATTTAAGGAAACAGGCTCCGTAAATAATAAAAGAGTTGACAGACATTCTTTCATCAAAAGATGTCAGGTGTGTGTTACAAGAAAGGGAGCTATGAGCACTGTAAGTACACATTATTGAACATGTTTGGTAAAAGTGTGATAGTGCGCGCTGACCGCCGGCTGAAACTGGTATGTGCGGCCGTGATCTGCGCTATCACAGCCGGCCTGAGGAGTATGGTACAGAAGCGGGAGCAGAACAGATTGAGATGGTACGGACAGGATGAATGATGAAAGAATGCCGAAACGAGTGATGGAAAGACGGATGACTGGAAAGAGAGGAAGAGGAAGACTTAGAGAACGATGGGTGAAGGACAGAGTGAGAGTGGAGGGGACAGACATACTGATTAGCGTATAATTTAAACTTTTCATTCATCTAAAAACATTTGTGCTATCAATGGCAAATGTATTTCCATTCTATGGACTGACAGAGTAAAGTGGAGGGGGTCGTATTTGCTCCAACCCGGCTTACGCTGGAAAACGGATATTGATGACTATGATGAATCAGTTTACGGAGATAGCTGAGAAAGTAGGGTTACAGGTTTCCTTTCAACAGACAAAACATATGACAATCATCAGTGAAGGACCAGAATGGACAATCACAAACCAAGGGAAGATTAAACATGTAATGAAATTTAGATACGGTACCCACAAGTCCAACCCCTCCACCACGTGGTGGGAGACGGGCAACGGCATGAAGTAGGGGATTGCCTGTAGGGGTGAAGTACAGTGGGGACTTCGTGTGCCCCGGGACCGCTACGGTAGCTGTGAAGGCCCTTTAGGAACCCTGAAAAGTGACGGCTGACGGGGCTCTGGTGAAGCTACGATAGGCCTAGCAAGCCAGTAGTGGATATCATATTTGCTTTCAAACCAGGAACAGGCCTCGGAAAGGACGGATGCAAACGACGACGACCCGGATATGCTAATGGACTACGAGTTGGAACATTAAACATACAGACACTGACAGGAAAAGTGGAGGAGATTGTAGATGTGATGGAGAGACGAAATCTGGATGTACTGGGCTTGGCAGAAACAAGATGGAAAGGAGAAGGTCGCAGAGAACTGAGGAAAGGGTACCGGTTGTACTGGAGTGGGAACAGTTAAGGAAGGAGCAGCGGAGTAGGAGTAGTTGTGAGAGATGGAATGAAGGAAGAGGTAAAGGGAATAAGTGACAGGATCATGAAGATCAGAGTAACTGTAAAGGGAAGAAGCCTGGAGATAGCCCAGGTATATGCCCCTCAAGTTGGATGTACAGCTCAAGAGAAGGAAGACTTTGAGGAGGAGCTACAACAGCAGTTGATTGGGCAGAGCATCATTGTCATGGGAGTTTTGAATGCACATGTAGGAAGTGAAAGGCAAGGATATGAAAATGTATTGGGAGCAGAAGGATGGGGTAGCAGGAATGAAGAAGGGAGAAAGTTGCTGGATTTTTGCAAGAGAAACGGTTTAGTGGTAGGCAACTCCTGGTTCCGGAAGAAAGAAAGCCACAAGGTAACGTGGTACAGCAGTGATTTAACAAAGAAATCTTTGGTAGATTACATGCTGTACTACTGGGAAATGAAGAGAAGTGTCAGAGATATAAAGGTAATACCATCAGAGGCCTTAGATAGCGACCACAGAATACTTGTAATGAACCTGGGAGTTGTTAAGGATAGCAAGAGGACAGAGTACCAGGAAAGGAGAATCAAAGTATGGAAACTCAAGGAAAAGGAAGTCAAGGAAGAATTCCAGAAGATAATAAGGGAAAGGATGCCAAAAGACAATCCTAAAACAGGGGAAGAGGAATGGAAGCAATTCAAAAACACAATGGTGGAAGCTGCAGTGGCAGTATGTGGAAGAACAAGCAACAGAAAGCGGTGTAAAGAGACACCATGGTGGAATGAGAGAGTAAAAGAAGCTGTGGGAAGGAAGAACAAGGCTTTCAGAGTGTGGTTCCAGGAAAGAACTGATCTGACAAGGGAAGATTATAAGATAAAGAAGAAAGAAGCAAACAAGATTGTCGCAGAGGAGAGGAAGAAGTGGATGGTAAAGTGGACAGAGATGATGGAGGAAGACAGCAGAGGAAATAAGAAAGTACTTTATGGGATGGTCAAAAGTAAGAGAAGAGGTCTGCGAGAGGATGTGGTAATGATGGACAAAAACGGAAATGAGGTACACAACAAAGAGACACTCAAGACAGTGAGGAAAGAGTACTTTGAGGATTTGCTGAATCCAAATGGTCATAGGGAGGAAGACAATGTATTGGAAGATGGAGAAGACAACACAGGAATGGAAAAGGACCTGACTTGGAGAGAACTGGAAATGGCTATAGACAAGATGAAAGGAGGAAGGGCACCAGGTGTGGATGAAGTGAGTGTTGAAATGGTGAAGGCAGCAGGGGAGGTTGGGAAACAGTGGCTGTACCGTGTGATGAGGGTGATATGGAAGGAGAAAAAGACCCCAGAAGATTGGAAGAAAGGATTAATTGTCCCAATATTTAAGAAAGGAAGCAGAAAGGAGTGCAGAAATTACAGGGGAGTCACACTCATACCTCACTGTGCCAAGATATATGAAAAGATATTAGAAAGTAGAATACGAGCCAAAGTGGAGAGAAAATTGAGAGAGGAGCAGTATGGATTCAGACCTGGGAGATCAACAGTGGATCTCATATTTTCAGTAAGACAGCTCCAGGAACACCACTACGAATTTGGAGAGGATCTGCTGATGGCCTTCCTGGACATCGAAAAGGCCTATGATAGTGTGTGTAGGGAGAAGGTTTGGAAAGCAATGGAAAACATGGGAGTGGAAAAAGAGACTGTAGGCAGAGCGAAGGAGATGTATTGTGGAAGTGTGAGTTGTGTGAAAGTTGGAGGGGAAAGAACAGACTGGTTCAGACAAATGAGTGGCCTGAAACAGGGTAGTGCGCTGTCACCCCTTCTCTTTATTGTGGTTATGGACGAGGTAATGACACGGGTAGCAGGAAAGATAGGAGAAGATAAGATGAAAGCAATGGTGTTTGCAGATGATCTCATGGTCTGGGGAAACAAGGAGGAGGATATTCAGGAGCAACTGAAGGCTTGGGAAGAAACAGTGGGAGAGTACGGATGGAAGTTGAACATCAGTAAATGTGAGATCCTGTTAACGACCAGGAAAAAGGACAGACCAATGAGTGGGATAACACTTGGAGGTGGACAGCTGAAGAAGGTGGAAAGTCTCAAGTACTTGGGAAGTATAGTGGAGGAAAATGGGAGAAATGACAAAGAGATTACGGAATGTGGCAGACAGGCAGAAGCATTTCTGAGAAGCATTAGGAGCTTAGTGTGGAATAAAGATGTCCCACAAAAAAGCAAGGAAGTGTTATACAGAAGCTACTACATCCCGATACTGACCTATGCTTCAGAAACATGGACAATGAAGAACAGAGACATAAGCAGAATACAGGCAGGTGAAATGAAGTTCCTGCGAAGTAGGATCGGAGTAACAAGAAGAGACAGGTTGAGGAATGAAAAGGTCAGGGAAATGGTGAAAGAGGAGCCCTTGCAAGTTAGGATTGGGACATCAAGACTGAGGTGGTATGGACACTTAAAGAGAATGGATGAGAAGAAGATTCCCAAGAGGATACATGAGATGCAGATGCAGAAGAAACGACCAAGGGGAAGACCAAGAGATAGATGGCTGAAAGGAGTGGAGGAATGTGTCAAGAAGAGAGGCGAGGACTGGACCAGAGTGACAGCGGAGAGGTGGTGGGAAGAAAGGACTAAGTGGCGAGGCTTATGTTCCAAACAGACCCAGCCTGGGGCTGGAAACTGTACAAGATGATGATGATGATGACCAAGGAGAGGTTTTTATTTATTTATCGTATGGCTTTTAGTGCCAGGAGTGACCGAGGACATGTTCGGCTTGCCTGACTCTGCTTCCAGGGGACACCCTTAGGGTGAGCTACAAGTTCCGTTCAATTTCAAATAGTTCCAACTTTCACTACCAGATATCAATGATACCTAGTGGTGAACGTTGGAACTTTGATAGAGTGTTCCGACGAAATCTAACCTAACAATTTAGCTGCACACAAGTTCAGTCTGTGGAAGGATCTTTAACATGCCATAAATCTATGACATGGGACAACCGGGTTTACTTCCCCTCGAAGGAAGGCATACTAAAGGATTTTTAACGCTCTTAAAAAATCCGACGACTTCGGCCGGGTTTGGAGCCGCTATCTTGGGCACAGCAGTTCAACTACGCCACCGAAGCCAACAAGATGGCCTTCAACAGCAAGCAATTTAAGTTTTGGATCTGGAAATCAGACCGAGCATATCACCTGACGAAATATCACTATAATAAGTTAAGACAAGTTAGGACACTATAGCAAGATTGTATTTCGTATGTTGCATGTTGAGTAGTTATATGTGTCATTTTCAGGTGAGTTTATGTGAGTGTGTTGTCGGTGCGATAGCAAGTTTGTATGAACTGGGATATTCGAGAATGTACTGTTTGAGTAATGGATTGTTGGTTAACGTGTAGTAACCGTGCGGTGTGTGTGTGTGGCAGGAGTGAAGATCGTGTTCAAGGTGGCGCTCGTGCTGCTCAAGTTCAGCCTGGGTCGGCCGGGCGTGCTCAAGAAGTGTCCCACCATGTACGAGACCCTGGAGGTGCTCCGCAACCCGCCGCACCACATCATGGAGGAGGAGTTCATCGTTCGACAGGTGAGCTTGCTTTGCTGGGATCATTATTTATCCAATGTTCCGATTCTTACACAAGTACTTGTTGCAATGCCATGAGTGTGGCTATGCTGAGCTGTTCCGCCCCTCAAAACAACAATAACTAATATGTTGTGCTTCAATGATGCAAGTATTCAGCTCTTGTGTTCTTCTCGTTTTCTTGTTTGGGCTAATTAATTAATTGTGTTTTGAGTATGGGCAATTTATTTACACGAATACTACAGGGTGGCGCACGAGTAGTTGAAATTTAATTTTAGAATAACAACTTTACTAGTGGAACCGTGGGAGAAATCTCGCATGTTCATAAACCACACTTTCCCCAATAGGTTTATAATGAGAGACTTAAGGAGAAAGTTTGTTATGTTTTTATTTCAACCAAATGATTATAGAACACTATTTACATTTCAGAAGCCTCCGTGGCTTAGGCGGCAGCACGCCGGCCTCTCACCGCTGGGTCCGTGGTTCAAATCCCGGTCACTCCACATGAGATCTGTGCTGGACAAAACGGAGGCAGACAGGTTTTTCTCCGGGTACTCCGGTTTTCCCTGTCAAATTTAATTCCAGCAACACTCTCCACTATCATTTCATCTGTCATTCATTTAATCATTGCCCCAGAGGAGTGCGTCAGGCCTCGGCAGCCGACACAGTTCATATCCTCGCCGCTAGATGGGGGCTTCATTCATTCCATTCCTGACCCGGTCGGAGACTGGAAGCATGCTGTGGATTTTCATTTTTTCATTTACATTTCAGTTAGAATTCCAAGTCCTACGTTCCCTAACTTAAGAAGGCAATCACTGAAAATTGGATCATCATAACATTCACTGGTTATTCGATATTTATGAAATTATACGATTTGAGTAGTCATTCCTTTGATTTACTGTTTCTGAAATCCATGCAAAATGATAAAGGAAAGACCTCAGAATGTTAAAATGACATGAAACAGGTGTCACAGCGGCCAAAATGTGAAGTGGACAGCAATTATGGAGCATATTTTCCTACAGCAACAATATCTGCTAATCGCACACTTCATACGTTTTGTTAAAAGTCATTCTTTAAAGAAATTATAGATATTTATGAAGTTAGAGTGCAATTCGTCACTGCTAATGTCTATTTTCTTTCATTTGAATGGTCATTAGTCACGATCGGTCGCTTGTGAGCGCCACAGGAGGGATCTATACTACTGAAATATGATTTTTTACAGAACACTAATTAAATTTTAGACACGGGTAGCTTGGTCCCTGGAAAGACATTTCACTAGACCACATGTTCAATGTGGCCTCCATTACGGCGGACGAGTATGCATCTTTATCCAGCGTCCATAAGGCGTACTGCAATCTTTTCTGCCTGTGAACATCCGTTAGCTTGTGTAGTACAGTCATTTTGTACGGGTACAATTTAAGGTCACCCTGTAACATTCTTTGAACTGAACAGCGCAATATTCTGCTTTATGTTGAAGCTCGCCGTGTTGACTTGCGTGGGCTGAGCTGCATGGCGACCCTCAGCACAGCTGAGCGAACTGCTGGTGCACGTGGTCGCTTTTCTTCCTTCACACTGCCTTGTTCTTCAAAGTTTCTGTATAAGCGAAAGATGGTGTTCCTTGCTGGTGCCCACATAGTCTGAAATACAGCTCGAAATTCCCCTTGAATCACCGTAACACTTTTTGATTCACAATAAAAGATAGGTGAATGGAGAGTTGGCCATGGCAGAAAGCTCACTGGAATGTAACAGGGTGTCTACTACTCTGGAAAACATGGAAAACAGGGAATACTCAGAAAATTTTTCATTTCTGGAAAACTTGGGGAATTATCAGGGTATTTTAATGACACTCAAGGAATTATAGTTTTACAAGGTCCAACGTTGAATAATTGAAAATTAAGCATTTACATTTTGATGGGGGAAAAGTATATTATTCTGGTGATGATTGTTGTAGATGTATGTTCGTACTGACGTTAAATCAGTAAGCTCTCATTTCTTGCAAGATTACATGTGTAGACTGTGTATTTGTATATAAATGTGTAACTGTATTATTTTTGAGAGCATTACTATTGACGAGCTACTTTCAACACTCGCAAGTGCAATAGTTTTTCTGGATGAAAAATTTAGAAATTGGCAAAATATAGGAAAATATATTTTTCTGTACTTCTTTGTCTTTTCAACTTTGTCTTGTTACCCTTTATTGTTCGAGCACTTTTTGAAATGCTCTTTAAGTACAAACTCTGTGTTATATATTTATTATGGCCACTACTGTTCCTCGGGGAATTTTCTGATTTATCCTGGCAAAATCAGGGAATTGTCAGGGAAATCTTACAGTTGGTTTTGGTAGACTTCCTGTGTAAGCAATCGGAGACAAAGCAGCAGTGTCACCTCTACAGTGATTTCCATTCGACAGGGAAGGTGTGCACGAAATTTGAACAACATTGACCATAAGATGCATTTTATATTCGCTTTTCAAATGTGTCAACTATTCGTGTGCCACCCTGTACTGCACTTAATTCTCAAACCTTGGGTGCAGGCATTATTTGAGTTAAGGTTGGTACTCGTCTCCTCCCATCATGGAGGAAAGAACGGAAGGAGATGCCTTCGCTGCGCTGCCTAGTGCAAGCTGCTGAAGCCAAACGGCATGCCCACTTTGGGTAGCAAGAAAATGGCTGTTCCTATGCTTAAATTCATAAACCACCAACTATACTCTGTATTTCAAAAGAATGAACTTGAAGGAAATGGCGGGACCTTGGAACAGCTGAGCTGTGTTGCCAAGTTTTTATTGTTGATGTAGAACAGCTGATTCGAATAATACACAGGGCTACACTTCTGATAGTATTTCGGTACTATTATGCGCAATATAATGCAAATTTCGATCCTGAGTCAGCGCCGAGGACATTCAAATAGAGAAATACAGTATAAAATGAATAAATAACACTCCGAAGCTATGCTACCTTTGTCACCGTTATTCAATAAATACGAGTAAGAGGCCAAACACTCGACAGCTATACAAATATAATACAAAATACAAACACAAAGTAATATGATGATGAATATATCAACACTCACCATGCAATGATTATATCCTTCAAGATGAAACAAGAGTTTGGGTGAAGGTCATTCACAGTTTACAGCAGTTAACACAGAACGCAGAAATAACATCATGACAATACCAAGCACACTCACTCGCTGTATCGCGACTCTGTACGGTTAATAATAGCCTCCACATACGTAATGTTAAGGTAAAGTATTTAGCACCAAGCACACAAACAAGCTGTTCTGCGGCGATATTATTGCTGTGATTATACATTGTCGATTTGTAGGTTATTGAATGACAAGCGTTAATTTGAACACTACGGTATGCAATGAAACATTACTGGATACGTAAACATTATGACTAAATGTACATAGCCTATTTTGTACGTCACGCATGTATTCTAAATTAACTATATTTAAATTTGAATTGAACAAACAAGGCTAACCATGAAAATAGTTTGATGTCAAAATGAACGATAGCCGGCCGTTACAGGTTGGCGCGCGCGGTCTCCAGCTATATTTCCAGCATTTTCCCACGTTCTTCCTGCGGTACTATTTACAACTTATTGACTCGATGCTTAAAGTAAACGAAACTATGGCAATGAAACAAACTCTGACACAGTTAACAGGCGACTGAATGAATGACAATAAGCTGGCAACGTATGGTATTAGTTGTTAAAATCCAGCCAATAGGAGCCCGCGGCGGTCAGCTGTTCCAAGCTCCCGCCATTTCCTTCACGTTCATTCTTTTGAAATACAGAGTATAGTCTTGGATTTTAGTGACATAAAACTGCAATGACAAGTCAAGATTTTTTTCTTGGATATGCAGAATACACTCTGTACATCACGGTACTTGGCACAAATAAGCTGCGTTATCGTTTTAAAAGCCAATTTAAATAGAAATATGAGAGCACCTATGGAAGGCTAGTTGTGTAAGAAAGACGCGGCAAAACATAATAATACGCTGAAACACTGATGAAATTGAATACAGGTGTCTGAAGATGAGAGTTTTACCAAAGAAGTAACATCTTGGGAACTAATGATGCCAAACTAATTACGGAATCTACACCAAATTGAGTCTTAAGTTCTTATTGGTGTAGAGGCATTCATCAGTTTTTAGGCCTATTTTCGAGCACAGCCATTTTCACTCATTGTTCGTACACATTTTGATATTAAAAAATACGAAACTTAAAATTAATAAACAGAACACTTATTCGATTCGTACAACCACATGCACGTCACGGAACACCGAATACAAGTTAAGGTTACGCCCACTTTGGACGCAGCGCTTGGCTTCACTCAAACGAGCTCAGGGCATCTCCTCCATGCCTCCCATTGGCCTGCCAGCCACAATATACAGTGCAAAGACGTTGTCTGCAGCTTTGAGCATGTGCCCACAATAGATGCTGTAAACTATGTCTTCTTGCAAACTTGAATGATTAGTGAAGTTGAGATTTAGAAAACATGTGCACACTGTAATACCGGGATACCAACTCTACGGATGCTAAAACTGTGCCAAATGTTTGCTAATCTTACCGTGGACTCAATAGTTCAGTGCTGGGGCCTGTTCCACAAATTAACTTTGCAACTTTTCACTTTTCACTTTGCACTTTTCAGTTCTTGCAAAGTGCAAAGTCTTTCTGTTCCAACATGATCTATGTATTACTTTTCAATTTCTTTGCAAAGTGAAAAGTCTTTGCGTATGAGTGATCCGATCATGTTTATTCCATGAACAAATAGAATGCTTTATTTTTCGTGGTGAACTTGAGAACTTTAGTAACAGTTCTGCAAATAGTTGATTTTGATGTCCCATGCATTGCTGCTGGGCACCATTTCCAAACTTTTGTTGCAGGTTTCAATAAATGGCCAATTATTTCAAGAATATAGTCAGCTTGTATTGGGGTAATACGAAAACACTCATGAAATTCTGTCGAAGTGAGGTTATGAAAATTCATCCTGTCTTTGTACGTCCTCTTGTTGGATTCTTCATCACTATCCTCACTTGATGATAACAAAAGCTCTCGTCGTAACATATTTATAACACTAACCAAATTCTGCGTCGAGAAACTAGTGTAGAGACTTGTTCATTAACAGCTGAATAGGAAATCGTCTCTTTGCAAAGATTACTGAAAACTTTTCACTTCATTCCTTTGCACTTTGCATTTCTGCACCAATGGAGAAACATAACAAACTTCAAAAGTGAAAAGATTCCTAACTTTTCACTTTGCAAGACAAATCTGAACTGAAAAGTGCAAAGTGCAAGGTGAAAAGTAGCAAAGTTCATTCGAGGAACAGCCCCTCGTAAGAATCGCTATCAGCTTTGTAATGATGCTGACCATTTTTTGTTTTCCAATTTCCTTCCTAAAAATATGGGTGTAGGGATTATTCCATAGCAGGTAGAGGCCCCAAGTTCAATCCCTGGTTTAGACAGAAATTTGAAAGCTATAATGTTGGGGCTGGAACAATGGAGTAGCTGCTCGTCTCGCCAACCACGCCTTGCAGTGTTGTTCCCTGGGTTGACGTCCTTATACTAACATTAACCTCTCATCTTTGTGTTAACTCAAATGTTTGTGCGGCAGATCTTCCGGTTGGACCTGACGGAGGAGGATTTCGAGTACGAGCATCAACGGCAGTTGGCGAAGAGACGGGCCGCGCAAGAGAACGGGAAACGCAACCGAAGATAACGAAGAGCCGAGAGTGTCTTCGTCTACCTGAGACCTGCATTTCACTTCCTATACTGCATTTGTGTTTGTGTACATAACGCTTCTTGTAGCCGTGCAATATTGTAATCCTAGGTTCGAGCTCTCGAAGGGAAGTTCATGCAATGTTCACTTAGTGTGTTGACACCTGCCTTTCTCAAAGTCTTACCTCTCAGCACGGAATGTTAGCTTGTCCAGCATCATCCTGGGTATTCGTGCAAACTCTTCCGGACCTCAACGTATCCATCTCGAACACCAAATTAGAACATTCCTTAGAAGTATAAGGTGCGTTCAAAAAGTAACGAGCCGGAGGCAGAATTACAGAAACCAGTACCTGTATGTTACAAGTATTGGCCCTGGCTGTTGAGGCACTTGTCCCACTGTGACACGAGGCAGTCAATAGCTGTCTCATAAAATTCCCTGGGCTGTGATGTGAACCAGTTCCGCGCGTGCAGCTGGACGTCGACGTCCGAGGTGAATCGTTGGCCCCGCAGAGCCCTTTTCAGGGGACCAAACATACGTAATCACAGGGAGAGAGGTCTGGACTGTATGGAGGGTGGCTGAGAACCTCACAATTGAATTTCTGCAGGCGTGCCGCAACTGTGTTGGCTGTATGAGGTTGTGCATTGTCGTGGAGCAGAATGACCCCTCAGGTGAGATTGCCTGGTCGTTTTGTTTTGATCGCTTGGCGAAGGGTGGTCAAGGTTTGCGAGTAACGCTGGGCATTCACTGTTGTGCCGTGCGGCATGAAGTGTATCAGAAAGGGGCCATCTTGGTCAAAGAAGGTCAGCATTACCTTTCCTGCACTCGTGTGGATGGCCTTGCCTTTTTTGGGTGGTGGTGACCCTGGATGCTTCCACTGGAAGCTTTGTCGTTTGGATTCTGGTTTGAAGTGATGACACCATGACTCATCTCCAGCCACCACTCGTGCCACGAACCCATTCCCTTCCCTCGCATAGCGCTGCAGATGACCAAGACAGTGGGCCATTCGACATGCTTCCTGGTGTGGTTGAAGACTGGGGGGCACCCATTGGGCTCACACTTTCCGCAAGTGCAGTCGTTCCTTCATGATGGTGTGCACACTTCCGACGCTTAATCCGACCACGGCGGCTATGGCGTTCACTGTCACTCGGCGGTCCTGGGTAATGAGTGCATCAACCAGCTGGACGTTGTCATCGGTAATGCAGGGGGGTGCTCCAGACCGGGCATCATCGGGTAACGACACCCGTCCTTCCCTGAAGCGCTTGTGCCACGCCTTGACCCTTGCAAGGGACATGCAGTGTTCGCCGTACACTTGTGACATTCGACGATGAATGTCCGTTTCCCCTACTCCTTTCGCTGTCAGTAACCGAACAACACCTCTTTGCTCTTCGTTTGACGCCTCCATGTCACTGTTTGCAATGCGACTGGCAGCGTTGGACGATTGATGCATGCTGCTGCTCGCTTTGTATCGTCACGTGACGTGCACGCGTGCCCTCTAGCAACGGGCTGTGACCTTCCACGCTCTGGTTGAAACCACGACTTGTTACACACGCCACGATGTCGTCACCGGGTTGCGCATTCCAGCCTCCGGCTCGTTAATTTTTGAACGCACCTTATACATTATCCAAACCCTGTCATTGTGATAAGGATGTGGAGACCAGAGTTTGGTCTTTGGCCCGTCACACCGAGTCTTCCTGACGGTATCTACCGAGCTGTTGTTAACTCTATGCGTGAGAAACGTGGACACTCGATCGTCATGACACATAACAAGAGCTCAGATCAAGTAGGAGGAATACGCTGCCAATCAGAGAGAGCTCATGTTAATGGCGTAGAAGCTTACATCATAAAACATGGGTGACTGGACGTTTTTCTGCTGAGAATATTCCAGTGCACTAGATTATAAAAACGCATATAAATGTTGAAGTTGGTATGAGTATACACTAATACCCCTAGTGTATGATGTACAATGTCCAGTGGCGGCTTACAGAAAGAGCAGATGCGGTATATTGGTCGACAATCAAATTACGGTATATGCGGCGCTTAGAGGGTTGAATGTCACTCTTACATTCAGTTTCTGTCGTCTCCATGGTGTAATGGTCAGCGTGCTTAGCTGCCACCCTGGAGGTCTGAGGTTCAATTCCCAGCTCTGCCACAAAATTTGAAAAGTGGTATGAGAACTGGAACGGGGTCTACTCAGCCTCGGTTGGTCCAACTGAGTAGAGGGGGCTCAATTCCCACCTAAGCCAACCTCGAAGTGGCAAATGCCGGGATGATACCTGCCGTAAGGTCTCGGCTGACTCCTTCCCTCTTCTTTGTCTATTTCTCACAATCTTCCCATCCCTCATGAGGCCCCTGTTCACTTTGCAGGTGAGGCTGCCTGGACCAGGTACTGGTCCCACCTCCCCAGTTGTATCCCCCGAACAGGTGTCTCATGCTCCAGGACACTGCCCTGGCAGTGGAATCCCTCGCTGAGTCCGAGGGAAAAGCCAACCTGGAGGGTAAACCGACATTAAAAAAAAAAAAAAATACTAATTCACTATAACTTGAACCATTTGAAGGATAATATCTCAACATCTCATTATGCAAGCCTTCCATCTTTTGATTGACTGAACCCGCAGAAAGAAAGTCGATGTTTTGAAACTAAATGAAGAATAAACAGAAAGTGGCACATATACAGTACATCTACAAATATTCTACTCAATGTGCTCAAGAGATGTCGCAGAATTACGGACTAATGTCGTGAATAAAACCGTGATTGCTCGGGGTTCGTCACCCATGTCTTAAGGCTTCTTCGTCAAATCATCTACGGCGAACTTAACACTGGATCAAGACCGCTTGGGCCGTTATAAAGGCCAATTGAAACAAGCCTTGAAGGCGACTCTCACTAACCTAAGAAACAGCGAGGCCCGTGATATTGTAACCCTTCTCGAAGAAGAGCATCGCAGACATGAAGAAACCAAACGTCAGCGGCATAAGCTTCGTCCAAGTCAGCCTCCCCCTCCCCCATCCATTCGATGATACGTCTGCGGACACGTTTCATCCGAGGTCACCTCAAACACATTCACATTTGAGATAAGATTGGAGAGGAACATCTCAACAACACACATTCCACTTCACTTTGTGTTGAAGGCAGATGACCTCACTGTTCCGCCCCTTAAAACAACAATATATAACTAACAATGTCCCCTTAAACATATATTAAAATGGGAAAATACTTCTTTTTGGTTTGTGACTTCTAACGTGTTTGATAGACAAGCCCTTGAGAAAGGTGGAACACGCGCTGGGTGATTAGCAGCAGTCGTTACGGTGGTGCGTTATTTAGTTCTTGGTGCTGAACGTTTCAAGACGTAGCCTTTAGCTTCCCTACTGGAGTCTGACGCAAGGAACCTTGGATGTTTATGAACAAAACAAAGTGCAAAATATGCGTATATTTGTACATTAATATGCAAAATAAACTGTTTGCCAGTGAACATAACTCCTGAAGTCTAGTGATGTGACAAGGCAGCAACATTACAGGACCATTTATCTGTGTTCGTGCTGCATCGCATATCAGAGATGTTGCATTAACTTCCCTTGCAGCTGAATCGAGAGCTTTTTATGTTTGTGAATGTTCGTTGTTGAGCTGTAACGTGGAGCGTATGAACTACCAGAGTGTGACAGTCCCGCCAACACTATAAACATGTTGATTTATTACTGCACTGTTGCCACTCATGACACTCAAACTGGCACTTACGAGGGTGGACCCGAAAGAAACCAGACTGAGAGCGCGCTGCCATTCGTTGACGTAGTAGAGAGCTCTCCCGCTAGATGGGGTTAGTAGAGACCTTTACGAAACAACTCTGCAGACAGCGTCAGTTTGTATTTGACCGTTTGATTGTAGTGTTGTTTGTCTCTTGCGGTTCTCGTATTCCGCCAGCAAAGTCGTTATGGCATATTTAAAAGAATGGCGTGGTGATAGGGAACCTCTTTAACATGCCTGCCATAATGACTGCATTATGGTAGGTGTGTTTATCGTCGCATTGCTCATGTGTTGAGGAGGTTGACCATCACCACGTCGTTCAACTTTGGACCAAGTCATCTCACTACGTTTAAAGCCCCCAAACCACTGGAATACTTGTGTGCGGCTCATAGCATCCTTCTTGAAAGCCTGTTGAAGCATTCGATAAGCTTCTGTTGACGATATTTCAAGCAGGAAACACAATTTCAAACGCACTCTTTGTTCTTTTAAATCTGCCAAACGACTTCGCAGGCAGAGCATGAGAACAGTAAGAGACAAACAACATTATGATCAAACGGTCACATACAGACTGATGCTGTCTGGGCAGGTCTCTATTAATCCCATCTAGCGGGAGAACTCTGTACTACGTCCACGAATGGCAGCGCGATCTCAGTCTGGTTTCTTTTGGGTGCTCCCTCGTACAATGTCATCTTTAAGTTGGTAGCATGAGTCGTCTGTGTAGTGTGCCTTAACTCAGGGTCGCAAACCTTCAGATAGCAACTCTTAGCGTTAGCGATAACATGTAGATTATGATTTATTATTATTATTATTAGTTGAATTTAAAAATAGAAATTTTGGATTCTGAATGTAGCATTTATGATTTTCAGATTTAGATCTTTGTAATATTTTGGTTAGAAATAAGGTTTTTGATTGATATTAAAATGTAACAATTAGGACTAAAGTAATATATGTAGATTAAGGCTTTCACGGCCCGGATTATTAATATTATCCATATTTTTGGGATTATGACGTGTGAAATAATAAAAGATTAAAATTCCTCTACGTTTTGAATTAGTTCGCTTTCCTCTATGGCTCCAGGGCCATGACTTGATCTCCTTTGTTCGTCACTGGACGAGTTTCCACCTAATTTTAACCGAGGCATGTGTGACATTGGGCACCGTACATATACACTTCCCTTTTGTTCTGCTTCCTTAGATCCATCCACTTCCTCTTATTTGGACTTCCTCATTCTTCGAGGAGTCGCAATTTTTCTCCCGCCCCCTTTTCCTTCTCATTCCTTTCTACTCTTCCCGCCGTTCGACTTAATATGGCGCGTTGTTCTAGCAAGGTCCACACAGTAGCTTCTGGCAGCTCTCTGGTGACGAACAGAGGAACTTCTCTAGTTTTTTGTAAGCTCATTGTTGGCACGCATTCTTTGGCCACATTGTTTTGATCTATTGAAGAAGGAGGC
Source organism: Meconema thalassinum (assembly GCA_946902985.2). Taxonomy (NCBI): domain Eukaryota; kingdom Metazoa; phylum Arthropoda; class Insecta; order Orthoptera; family Tettigoniidae; genus Meconema; species Meconema thalassinum. The sequence continues at coordinate 187,210,448 of OX336388.2, read as the reverse complement.
AAGGTCCCTCATGAAACGTATAGGCATTGTAATTTTTTGTTATTTCACAATTCATAATCCCAAAACTACGGATACCGTATTGGCCCGAAAATAAACAGTATTTTTTGTTACAATCATTTGGTAAAAAAAATCTGGGTGCGGCTTATTTTCGCTATCTACCCTTTTATATGTAATGCTTATGGGGCCGTATTTTTTGGTAATAGCGATACGCGCAAACTTTTTTCATATCTTCTTTTTTTTGCCTATATATGACCTTCTAGTACTTAAAAGTACCGTATTTCAGCAAAATGAACTCGCGAAAAATGACGAAATCTGATTTATTGCGATAATAGTGGAAATAATCACGAAATATACTCCACTTGGTACGAAAAATGCTAAATATTATCGAAAGAGCTCTCCTATAAATGTTTAAATACTTCTGAGCAATTGAACGTCGTGGTTCCTTCTCATTTGATTGATAGTGGTGCATATTCTCTTCACAAAAGCCCACAAAGCCAGAAGTATGTGTATTCAGTTCCGCGATCTCTAAGGCTATCGATGAAAAGCGATATCTGCTATCGATTACATCAAATGGCGTTGTGGTCGTAGATAGGCTACGGCAGTACGAGTTCGTGACTGATAAAATTTTAGCGGCAAACATCCAGCATTTAAGTTTAAATGCCGAAAACTTAAGTCACAACAGTTTTCTCGAGGGTCGACGAATACAACAGTGAGCGGTTCTATGTATTTGACGCTGCAATCACATTAATTTGTTAGGTTACCCCATACTATAAGGAAGATTTCAGAAGAAACTTCAATCATTATGACAATTTATATCGCGAAATACCCACCGAAATAGTGTCAGTTTTAACACCGAAATCAACAGTTTTATTTCACCAAAAAATAAGGCCCTTAGTAATGCTCATTAGCAAGAATACAGTCTGTAGCTGCATTTAATGACAAGAATGCGAACTTTTGTTTTGGTGGTGACATTGTTATTCGGTATTGAATAATCTACAGTAGCTCAGTCTCAGTAAGATCTGCAAGAAAGCCTGTTTAACTCAAAAATGAACGATCATTTACCGGTAGAGCGAAAAGCTTCATCAAGCAAAGGAATTCGGCATGGTTAATGAAGCAGCCTTCAAACTTGCAGTTGTGTGTTATGCACAACCAACAGAGAGGCTGGAAAAATGTCAGAAATAATGGTGTACATGTCGGTAAGTACAAGAAAATGTGTCTTCCCTAAAACCGGATGCGGCTTATTTTCGGGAATAAACTTTTTTTTTCCTCTTCGAGTATTACGGGTGAGGCTTATTTTCAGGCCAATAAGGTAATATTAATAAAATAATGTAGTTCCTTCTTCCTGCCAATTGGATGCCAGTTATGAGTATCTGATTTCTTCCGTGTGCATTCTGTTATTTTCGTTTTGTGTTTGCTTTATGAAGTGACGTATTGCACTCTGGTAGTTGACACGCTCCACTACCGTCACCACCACCTCCATGTCCCGACTGGTGCCTGTCTGTGCCTTCGTAGAGAGGTGCAGCCAACATATCAGTGTCTACACTAGAAACTATGCTATTTTTGATAATGTAATATTACTGTGACATATCAGCCGTGTCGTCTCTTGTCACCCACAGGCAGTGAGGGCCAAATCACAAAATACGAGTTTTATCGTTTCTCGTGACAGCTCGCCCCGTTGGTCGAAGGTGGTTCAAGCATATGGAAACATGTGAAGGTTTGTGCGAGAATAACAGAGGATAGAGGCCAACATGACAACACTGTGCCACAGGATATTGTGAGGATAACCCCTACTCTTCCTCGAGCAACTCCCCGGTTGGTCCTGCCAGTCTCCAAGATTAGGCCATGCATGTCTCGGTGCAAGCCAAATTAATGGCTCCTTAGATCTTATCACATTACTTGGATAAGTGTGGTAATTCTCGAGCTAGTGTCCCGACCACAAGTGGGAGGTTGCGGTTGGCTCGTCCGGTGTCTTTGCCTTGGCGACTCTATATAACTTTGGGCTGATCGCACAATCCTGGAACTGTCTTCCTTATCTGCTGTCGATGGTAGATTCTGCGCCCACCATGCTTGTAACAGAATCAGGGTTCGATTCCTTAGAAACCACACTTTGTAACCACTGCAACTTAGAATGTTTCAATTCCTATGTAACAGCTAATAACTGGTCTTTCCTGAATCAAAATATATTATGCAACATATTAAAATCGACCATTAAACTACTACAGTATCCAAATAAAGCACAGTTCAGATGCATATTGGTCAATGTAACGACACAAGAATCCTAAAGGCTCGACATATGCGGTTACGCCAACGGCTGGGAAACGTATGCGTGGAAAGCAATAAATGATACCGCGCTGCGTCTTGTTGTCATAAAAGTTACTAACGGCCAGTTTCCTAGGGTTTGTCTTAAAGTAAACAGATCTGTACAACACTGAAGTTTGAACCAGTGTGGAAAAAGACTCTTTGTGTTGTCAGGCTAGCCAACAGAACTTCACATATAATCCTGTTTACCACAACAACACTTCTCCCAGTCGTGCATCCATCAGTGGAAAAGGGCGCCTGCTACCTGACCAACCTATTTACCGAGAGTCCCCAGTTCTGATCGGACTTGTAGGCGAGGATCTGCTACTCCCGGTAATGTCTTTTTCAGAAACTATCATTATCAACGTGATCGTACACTGCCGTGTAAGGATACAATCTGGTCATTTTGGTCCCAATTAGATAATGATTTAAAAATAACTTCCGCTGGCTCATCGGGAAGCTCTTGTTCTATCACTAGCTGTGTTTTCTAATAATCTCAGACTAGTGAGAGAGGTTTGATATTCGTGGGCTTTGACTTGACACGTGCAGCGGCAGAGAACAAGACTTTAGATTGTTACTTGAGATGGTACCGGCCATACTGAGCCCCCACTTCTTGATGTTCACAGTCCAGTACGAGAGACGACACGGCCACACGCACAGTGCAATACACGAGAGTTGGCCAAGACTGAGAAACTCGGCTCCCGTTTCCACGGAACTTCATTAAGAATCAGAAAACCCCCTCAAATATCCCTGAAACATGTTAAGTATTGAGATGATGAATTTCAGAAACTACTAAATCAAGTCTCTTGTGGTAAGCAAGGTTTCTTAATAAGATCTTTATTGAATTCGGATGAGAAATTCTTGCAAAACCTTCTAAAGTCATAGAAAGTAGCAAGTGCAATATTACCGTAGTTGTTTCCAAATATACAATTAAGATATTTGTAGGAAATTTCTAGAGTTTGTGGTTTTTTGCAATGATACTGTATCGTCATTCCGTACGAGCGCGATACAATGCATAATTACTGTAATTATTATGGGGCTGATTTCTATGACCTAAAAATGTATGAAATATGTATGCATTTATGACCTAAAAACCATAAAAATATGACCTATAAAATTCAAAATATGACTTAATGAATAGCATCTACGTTGCATAGAAACACTTTTATTACTCTATCCGTACTGAATATGTTTTCACCTAACTCCTGAACAAAACTTCGCAACTTCCCACAAATTGAGACTTTCGTTTTAGGCATATTGAAAGGAACCGAATGACTGAAGGTCCCTAATGAGTGACCAAGGTCATTCAGTGTGTTGAAGGTGAAAGAGGGAAGGGGGAAGAAGAGAGATAAGAACGATGACAAATAACTGCAGAATTACCTCTGCTTCCATGTAAACAATAGCCCGGTTTCCAGGAATTGACCCAGCTAGCAATCAATAGCTCCTACCTGTTAGAAACATTCCATACACAACTTTAGAATGGTTCTTCAGTAGTATATTCCAGTCTATCCTGAACAATAATTTCTAGAGCTTATTCTGATTTTTATAAAACGAAATTCAAATGAAAATTACCAAAATATGCCGTTTATAATGATATTTTGTTTAAAATATGCCATAAAACTTAAGAAAGCCTAAATATGCATTTATATGCCCAATAAAACCTGTTTAATTTTGGTTATCATCGTGTTGAAAATACAAGACAATATGATATAATGTTAAGGGAAAAAATATGACTTCTCTTAGAAATCCGCCCCCCTAGTAATTATATTATTTTAGTCGTAACAAGTCCAGTAAACGAAGACACAAATATTCTAGTCATTGACCACGAAATAAATGTTTGCCGTGGAATATACAGTGGTGTGTAAGAATGCTTGAAATGTTTGTTTGGGCCGACTCTGTTTGGAGGTTTGCAAAACGAAACTTCAAAATTATGGATTTTTAAATGTTTAAAATCACCTATTCTAATAATATTTAAAATAGAATGTTCAAGGCAATAAACTTTGTTGTTGCTGGTTTAGTGTCTCTGGAGATCGTCATCTCAGTTCAAATTGCCACAAACTGACAGACATGTGTTTTATTTCCCTGAAAGTAGTGAAGCACACAGAAATAGAAATAGAATTTGGTGCACTGAAGGACAATATGATGAGAGCTAAGCGGCTCGATTCTCTCTGTGGAGCCTTGACGGAGGGGGGAGGGGCGTCCAAACATCAAGGATGACGTCATCAATATCTCGATATTTTCAGTACTTTGCCAGGTAGAAATGTAAAAGCCTGGATTTGGTCTCGTCCAGAATTCATTTTGTAACTAGCTTAAACACAAGCGACTTGATCCACTTCCATTACGAATTTATCTACGATATACAGTATTTGATGGCCCAAGTATATACACTAGTTTCCTATCGTGTGTGATCATCCTTGTCGCAACCCGAGACGCTGAAATGATTAAAAAGGAACTCCCTTCAAAATTCAGCGTGGGTCAAGTAAACTCTTCCCCCATCTGGTGAAACTGGAAAGTCTTGAACCCCAGGGAACACTTTGTGGTGAAATGAGGGAACGGTCAAGGCTGCATGGAAAGGGGCGAATCGGCAGTGGCCCTGGTCTATGTTGAGTGCATTGTCACAGACATTTATATATTTGTAGAGAGATATGTTGTTATAAGTTGGTTTAGTACAACTTTATGTATATTGTGTGTTATTTTTTTGTATGTTCTCTCTGTTTAATACATCCTCCCGCAGTTTCTATTCATTATAGTGTATGTTGCGTTGTTTGTCAACTGATTGGAATATACTAGACATACGTTAAGAGAATGACGGCCAAAGCTTGGGCACTTGTTTCTACCACCTTAGCTAACTAAGAAGGGATATCTACGTAACCTGCTATTGAAGTACAGTTGGTGCAACTATTATTCAAGACACCTAATATTATTGGAGATAAGGCGCAATACGACGTAAAAAAGTATCAGACTTTTTTTTTTTTTTTCCGAAAACCTGATGGGTTTGAATCAAGCACGCTTGCATGAGCCGACATTGTACCTTCGTGCGCATGTGTGAATTTTTTTCCCGCCTGTCGATAGCGTCTGTTGCTGGCAAGCAGCATTCGAGTGATGTAGGGTGTAGTGCTTTCGTCGGGTTTTCCTTGCAAGGATTGGGATTTGGTTTCCGGGTCGTACCCATACATCCAGGACTGGTCACCAGTCATTACAGTGTTCCACTGTTTGTGGAGTCCAGCATGTCCTGCGAGGCTTGGACAGGAAATTCGTGCCGAAGCTGCTGACGGCGGAGCAAAAGCAAAAAACTTCACGTATGCGCACGAAGGTTGACGGTCGGTTCATACTAGTGTCCTCGATTCAAATCTATCAGGTTTTCGCAAAATCAAGATAAGGTTGGATACTTTTCTAACAGACCTGGTGTATATACAGGGTCTTTATATTTGCTTGGCAAGGACATTCTCGCTTACGAGCTCCGCCAGTGACGGCTCCATATGTATAGTGCTTAAAATCAGTATTATGCATTTTTACCTCACCATGCTTACAGTAGATGCTAAAAATGCTCCCCATCCGCTGCCAAACATAATTGGCATCTCCTTATGAAGTTTCCAGTTTAGCTTCAGTAAGGAAATAACTACCTTTATGTGTATTTTTATGATTTACTGAACCTGTACGTTTGAATCTCTTAGCCAGTTATTTTATTGTGATTGTGCATAGAGACCCTGATTTATGGTATTATAAAAGGCTTCAAAGCGGTTAAATAAAATGTTCAAAGTGGTGAAATAAAATATCCATAGCAGTGAAATAAATAAAAGTGAGATGGGAGTGTGCGGTTCATGGATTTGGTTAAATAATGAACACTATAAAAGCATTTGGGGGAATAAAAAACAATTTATTCTAGTTTCTTTTTCGAAAGAACTAAAATCAAATGAATTACGGTAGGCTATATTTTCTGTGATTAATACCTAACCTAACTTTTACCTCAACAAATAATTTCTATGACTACCATAGTCATTATCTCACTAACTCATGAAACTTATGTTGTCCCCAACCATAAGTAGAGCTTTGTTTCCAAGATTTGAGGACTTAAACCAACTTCGTTATCTTATGAGAATTGTATATTTAAGATTTCTTATTTTCTCTCGAATGACAGATAATAGAACAGTTTCATTTAGCTTTGAAGTAAATAGTATAAAAAACGACTTATTATCAGTATTTCGTTGGTATTTAGCATTTTACGGTGAAAATAACACATTTTGCAAAATAACTTTATTTCGTGGTATTTCGCGGGTTAAGTATCAAAAAAATTGCATATTTGGGGTAAATATATTGTTGTGACAACATATATATGTTTGCTGAAATATTTTGCCGATATCATTATAACCAAACATCCGGGACACTATGCATAGTGCTGTAATGCCTTATGTGAAATATTTGTTACTTGAACGTGTATATCTGCACAATACGTACATAAAGTGCAGGAAATCGTGCGCTAGAACAAGACAAAAGTTTTGAGTGAAATTTCCAGGGAGACCCATTCCTATAAATCGGACAATAAAGCAACTGGCTAAGAGATTCAAACGTACAGGTTCAGTAAACAATAAAAATAGACGTAAATGTCGTTATTTCCTTACTGAAGATAAATTAACCAGAGTAACCGGAAACTTCATAAGGAGATGCAGGTAATGTTTGGCAGCGGATGGGGAACTTTTTCAGCATCTACTGTGAACATGGTTAGTAAAAATGCATGATACTGATTTTAATCACCGTACTCTGCCGTACATATGCGCGCGCGGCAGCCGGCAATGGTAACCATCACTTAAGCGCGTGAGCGAGAATGTCCTTGCCAAGCAAATATTACGGCCCTGCATACAGGGTGTCTCAAAAAAATGTACTAACACTTTGAATGACTATAAAATGATTATTTATGAACATAGAGACAGGTTTAAGGGCTTCAATTATAGAAGAGACAAGTAATTAAAGACGCATGTTCGCAAATGTTCAAATTGATCACCATCAGTGTCCAGGAGTTCGACAAACCGCCACCAATGCACTGGACCATTGCTCTCATCAGAGATAAATTTGAAGCAGATGGAACCATTCACATCGTTAACAAGAAACGTTCTGGACGACCACGGACATTCACCAGTCCTGCAAAAGAAGAACAGATGCAGGAAGCCCTCACTCGATCCCCACCGAAATTACTGCGACAAGCGGCTCGAGAGACACACATCTCAAAAGATAGCGTCCATCGCATCATGAAGCGTCTGCGCTGGAAATCCTACATTCCAACACGAAATTGGAAATTTACAGACAATGTCACGAAATTCCAAATGAACTTCGTCGTAACGTTTGCGAATCCATTGCTTCGCGTTATCAACTTTGTCTGGACACTGATGGTCATCAATTTCAACATTTGCAAACATGAGTCTTTAATTACATATCTCCTCTATAATTGAAGCCCTTAAACTTGTCTCCATGTTCACAAATAATCATTGTATAGTCGTTCAAAGTGTTAGTACATTTTTTTGAGACACCCTGTATATATATACACACAAGGCAAAGCAAAAGAACAGAGCACAAAGGTGTTGTATGTATTGGCAACCGAGCCCATGTTACCAAAACCCTTCTCTTGTTGGGAATACTATAAGAACCTTGCCTGTTCGTCACTAGATGTCTGTATGTAGGCAGGCACACAATGTGCCACTTTTTAGTATAGCCCGACCCAGTGGTTTCTGCCGCGATATGACCGGACAGGCGTGGCTTCAGAACAGTGGGAGGAGTGGGACTGTATTAGCACGACTGACGGCTCGCGTCACGAGTCACCGAAACGAAATATCACGCGCACCGAGGGGTCAAGTTTGACAGGATACGGTTTCTACGTAAAAGTAGGATGAAAGGCAGCATTTTACAGAGTATATAGAAACATGAATCACAATTCTACGCCCAGTAGTTTACTTTTTATGTTATTTTAAAAATAAAGAGCAAACTGCTTCGATACTAGCCGCTGCTGAGTTGGGGAGCCAATGTGATGTTGCCAAGTAGTTGCACAATGACGAGCGGGTGAGCGAAGCTCTCGTCTACATTGCGTAGCATTATGTTATCACGGCCAAGTCCAAGCAGAGAATGAACGATGTTGCTACATCGGGACTCCGGGAATCATGACGTGTCACGTGTGTCAGAGGAGGTGAGAACGAATTAAAGTGCGTAACTGCGTCGCGGCAGACATTCCTGAGTCGGGCTTTAGCAACGGGGAAAGTGAAGTAAAGGAAAGCGAGAAAATTTAAAAAGTTTAAGCTGTAAAAATGTGAAGGGGGGAATGAGGATGACCAGAAAGGGGACGGGAATATAAAGAGCATGGATATAGAAGACAAAACGTGTCGAAATGTAAGCGCATCTGTGTCTTTTATGTCCGCATTCTTTATGCTTCCTCTCGCACATTTCTAGAGCTTACATTTTAATTTTTTTCTCTTTCCTTATCTCCACTTTCCACCCTCTTGCTCAAAACAGACGCATTGTCTGTTCAACTGCCTACAGCCGTCTAGTGACAAACACTCGCTCGCACACAACAAAGTCTTGAATATTTCAATCTGTTTTGACCGTGCAGAATATGGTGAAAGTGTTGAAGGCAGTGGAATTAGTTGTGGGAGGATCCTTATGTTCAGTGCTGCTACATTCCACATGGTGCATTCTCTACTGAATCTTATTAAAGTCTGTTCTTTGTTTTAATCTCATTTGCTGTGTTTCCCTTCGCTGTGCCACCTTCCTTTCCCGAACTGTGCTCGAACCCTACAAGCTGCTTACCTCTCACTGGGTTCGAATCCTGGTCATTATTACTGACCTGGAGATTTACCGATAAAAACCTTCAAGAATTCTAATTACGAGGGCTTTTTTTTTTTCAAGTTCCAATGGACTGTATAAAAATAACAGTTTGACATACCTGTACCCACAAGCTACCATAAGGAACACTAACAGATAAGAAATATATAACCCTTCAAAAAAATAAAAATAAAAATGACAAAGAGTAACTAGGGTATGTGTGTGGAACGACTGGACAAATTACCATACCCAAGTTGTAATTAAGTTGAGAAAAGAGCACTAAATCTAAGATTGAAGAAAACACGAAGCATGTTTCATAAAATAAAATATAATTAAATGAAAGAACAATTTTACATGCATGCTTAAATAATGAACATAATATAAAACATTAAAATAATGAAAATAAATTAATTAATATAAAGAAGCAAGGAACCCACAAGTGAGAAGGAGAAGTAAGTATTTACCCAATTTCAGTCAACCAGTTCAATAACCAATAAACAAATTATACTCCAGATCAGTAGAATTAGATCACAATAAAATACATAATTATCCACGAATTTCTAAGTAATGACAACGTCAAAGCGTTTAGAGAATATTTCCTTCAAATTAATTGAATGAATCTTTAAATCCTTTAATTATTCACGACCAAAGTAAAATACGTGCGTACAGCAAGCAATTGCAAAATGACTGACTTCAAGTCGACATGAAAAATTACCCACATTGTTTCCAAGAGAAACATGAAAAGTTAACAATCCCGATTAGTTTCCAGGCAACGGATGAAAGAATATAATACATATTATCATAAGTGGTGATATATTAAACAGATGAGACCACGCTAAACGAGACGAGGAAAACGAAATTAACTATTACGAAAATATTTAATAATAATAATTAATTTAATATTATTAACGGGTCAATACCTACCTGATTTTACTACTAAATGTTTGCTTGTTTTATTCTTATGTCCCAACATAATCGCCAAAACAATTGAAACATTTGTCGTATAGTTCACCAGTTTTCCAATGCCCTCGGCAAAAAATTCTGTCGCCATTGAGGTGGGTACGTCTGGACAGTCTCCTGAAGTTTTTCCTTTTTGGTGAGGCGTTGCCGCCCAACCATATCTTCAAAGGCACCTTTGTACCTACAAAATTATTAACACACTGTCTATACTCTGTGAACTGCCAGTTCTCGCCTCGCCATGTGGTCAGGGAACAAGGTTGCCAAACAGTTAAAATAACAAGCGATCACACTTTACAAGCCAGTGAAAAAGCTAACCAGGCAATGACGCACGTGGGCAACACAGAGTATTATGATACCAACTATGCGAACATGGATTGGTCAAGAGGCAGAGGGGTGATGACTGACGTGGAATTTCCGGCCAAATGTCAAGACCATCCTGGCAGCTCACAGAGTATAACATTCTCCAAAGTATAAGTAATTTAGGTACTGTACTTCAATATACAGGGTTATTCAAAATTATTGTCAAGGTTACAAAAATTCATAACGCACAGTGCAATGGACGTAGAAGATGAATCGTATTTTATTGTGTACTGCAACTCAAAAAGTTCTCTTTACATGCATTACAAATGCTCTATAAGTGCGCCTCTGGTCACTCTACACACATCAACTCGAAAGCCCATCTCTTCCCACAAACGCCCCAACATGTCAGTGGTGATGGTGTCGAAGTGGGCTCGGATACGCTGCTTCAGTTGCAGAATATTCGCCAGTAGAGGAGGAACAAATACCTGATCTTTGACATAACCCCACAGGAAAAAGTCACACGGTCTGGTGACCTTGGTAGCCAGGGTAAGAGCATCCGATCATGTTCCGTTCCACGTCCAATCCATCGTTTTGGAAGTTCTTGATTTAAAAATGCTTTAACTTCCCCATGGAAATGAGGCGGTGCACCATCCTGTTGCGGCATGTAATCGTCCTTGTCATCACTCAACTGGGGTAACAGCCATTCAGCAAGCATGTACAGGTAAATCAGCCCTGTCACTGTCTTTTTACGGAAGAAGGGACCGTAGACCTTCGTGTTTGAAACGGCACAGAACACATTCACTTTTGGTGAATCACGCACGTGTTCCAGATAACAATGGGGGTTAGTGAATACCGGTTCAACCATGACAATCTATATATTTAAAACAGTAAACTGATTTTTGTTACCGCGAGATTGACAGAACGGCTGAACCGATTGACTTCCTAATGCACTCTGACGAAAGCCCTTGGTCTGTATATTTGTAGAGTGTCTTTAAAATAAACAAATATGTTTCCATATATTTTTAAATATATAAACAAAAATGTAAAATTATTGGCCCAAGCGCATGCGCAGAATCAGCTTGGTTAATGATAGACATGCGAATGTCCACCGCGTTTTAATGTAATAGTTATTTATAAGAATTATAAATGAGGGGAAGATTCATTAACCCCTCAAGCCGGTTCGCCGTACACTGTACGTCCGCTGGACTGTACTCGTTCAGCCGGTTGGACGTACCATGAACGGCCGGTGGAGGCGGAAGTTAGAATGCCTATTACACATGAACCACTGCTGCTTCGCGGGATCATTTTTCACGTTATGAACTGAGAAGTTATGTACTTTCATGCCATCTCTGTTTCAAAATTAGAACTAATACGAAGTTGATCAATATCCGTTGCTTTTGACGACTCATATCGATCAGGGAAATGACATGAAACGCGCTCTATTGAGTTTCAAGTTAGTTGCTTTAGAAAGTACCACACTCTCTCCTGCCATCTCGAGAATGTTTTGTGAACTATGTGTAACTTGATAATGTTGCCACTTATGAAGGGGAAGCACCGAAAGCAAATAATACGTAGATAATTTTTTGCTTCGTATGCTAGAGGCTACTCAGTCGCAGATAAATAATTGCCGGGCTGTCTCATTATCTTACGGGTGCAGAGATTATTCGTTTGATAGATGACAGTAGTGGAAGTGATGTACAGGGAGGTGATATTTTCGGTAGTGATACGGACTATGCACACACAGCATGATGTTATTGTTGAAGTGGCAGACAGCGCTGTTGAAGTATAGCTTCAGCTGTAATAACGACCGCTGTTCAGTGTTTGTGGCGAGAGGTTCATGGGTATGCCGCGAACAGGAAAGCATTTCACGTCTGTTTTAGATTTTTTAATCTGTTTTTCGACGACAAAGTGATTGAACTAATTGTTTAAGAAACAAATATGTACGCGGCAGAATGTATATTTGGCGCGCCCTTGAAACCAAGGTCGTGCACCAGGAGGTAGGAGTCAGTGACAGGGGGCAACATTTATGTGTTCTTGGGACTTGTAATGTTGATGGGGATAATGTAGAAACCTGCCCTAAAGAGCTAATTCACCAGGGATTAATTTTTAGAGACCCCTATATTCCCTCAAACAATGCCAAGGGACAGGTTTGAACTAATATTGCGATATTTACATTTTGTTGACAATTATACGGGGCCTAAAAAGCTTTTCCTGGATATTTTACCCGAATATTATGTAGATTGAGCATTATCATGTAAATATCTTGCTTTCATTGTAAACATACCTGAAACAAATACCAAAAGTGGAACTTATCAAATTATTATATTTTTGTAAATATTGCGTGTGTTCATGGACAATCCTGAAAAGCAGTCGTCACATATATTACTGAGAAACATTGGACATGATCTCGGTAAGTATTCCTAATATTTTCATTATGTTATATTTCATAGATTTAACATTATTAATTTTTTACCTTGTTGGTGTCTTAACCTCTGCTGAGTTTCAGTTTAAATACCGCCGGAGATGTGAACACCTCCGGATTAAATAGCCGGCCTGAGGGGTTAATTGTTGAGAGTAGGTACTCCTCCCTTTTCATAACTGTCACAAGGCAGATTATTGAAGATATATTATTTACGATTCACGCACCTCTCTGGGAGTCATTAGAAGTTGATTTCAATTTGAATTTTATTATGGCGACATATCATTTTCATACCTTATTTTATCTCTTGAGGAAGCCCCCGTGGCTTAGGTGACAGCACACCGTGCTCTCACTGCTGGATCCGTGGTTGAAATCCCGGTCACTCGATGTGAGATTTGTGCCAACAGTATATGGCAATGTCGAGGGTGCAATCTTTTGACGCCCTTAAATTTGCAATACAGTAGAGTCTCGCAATCTCGGCACTCCGGATTTCTTGGCCACCCTGACAGGAGAAAAAAAATCATGATTTTTGTTTGTTTTTGTGTTTCCGCACAGAGCGTTATTATGTTTTCTTTCGTCTTCTCCATCAATGGAATTATCGACAGTTAAATACAACGCGAAACAAGTTGACCTAGAGTACATAGTAAGAAGAGTAACGATAAATACAAGTACAGTACTGTAAATGCACAAACTGTTGGCAGTAGGAAGTAAACAAACGGTGCTCGCGCAGAGCGTTGTATTTATTTGATTGTTCATTCTCCTCAATTCTGTTTCTTCGCTGTCTTTGTGACGAGGCTTCAAGAAACGGGTTTCAAAGCGAAAAGCAAAAGAACATTACTTTCTTTTTTGCAAAAAGTAAATGGTAATTTTCATTAAGTGAAAAAACAATTTGCTTACGGGAATTGTTTTGTACATATACATCATCATCATCTTGCACAGTTTCCAGCCACTGGCTGGGTCTGTTTGGAACACAAGCCTCTCCAACGTCTTCTGTCTTCCCACCATCTCTCAGCCTCCACCCTTTTCCAGTCTTCTCCTCTCTTCTTCACGCTTTCTTCCACCCCCTTCAGCCACCTGTCTCTCGGTCTCTTTCCTTCCCACTTCGTCTCGTGTACCCTCCTGGGTATCCTCTTCTCCTCCATTTGTTTTACATGTCCATACCATCTAAGTCTGGATTTCTCTATATCATCCTGTAATGGTTCCTCCTTCATTAATTCTCTGGTCCTCTCATTTCTTATTCTGTCCATCTTTGTAGCTCCAATACTGCTTCTCAAGAACCTCATCTCACTGGCCTGTATTTTGCTCTTCTCCCTTCCTTTCATAACCCAGGTCTCCGAGGCATACGTCAGGATAGGGACATAGTACGTCCGATATATGATCTTTTTGCTGTTCTGAGGGACATCCTTGCTCCATAACATGCTTCTCACACTCCTCCGAAATGCTTCTGCCTGCCTCCCCCGCTCATTTATTTCTCAATCGTTTCTTCCATTATCTTGTATCAGGCTTCCCAAATACTTGAAACTCTCCACTTTCTTCAGCTGTTCCCCACCAATTGTTATTCCCGTTGTGGTTCTTTCCTTCTTCCTTGTTGTGATCACCATCTCACTCTTATTTATCATCCCATATCCTTGTATTATTCCTTCCCACACGTCCAACTGTTCCTGTACCTCCTCCTCCTTGTTTCCCCAAATAATCAAATCATCTGCAAACACCATTGCTTTCATCTTTCCTTCCCCAATTACTTGTGCCACTCGGGTCATTATGTCATCCATCACCACAATGAAAAGTAACGGTGACAGTGCACTTCCTTGTTTCAGGCCGTTTCTCTGTTCCAACCAGTCTGATCTCTTTCCTCCCACTTTCACACAGCTCACGCTTCCCTTGTACATCTCCTTTATCCTCTTTATAGTCCATTTCTCTACTCCTCTTTCCTCCAGGGACTTCCATACTTTGTTTCTGCATACACTGTCATATGCTTTCTCAATGTCCAGTAAGGCCATCAGTAGATCTGTTCCATACTCATAGTGCTGTTCTTGTAACTGCCTTACAGCAAAAATCAAATCCACTGTGGACCTTCCTGCTCTGAAGCCATGTTGTTCTTCCCTCATCCCTCCTTGTCCTAATTCTCTTTTCCAAAACTTTCTCGAAGATCTTTGCACAATGACTCATCAGTGTTATTCCCCGATAGTTTCTGCAATCTGTTCTACTACCTTTCTTGAAGATCGGGACAATTATTCCTTTTTTCCAGTCCTCTGGGGTCTTCCTTTCCTTCCATGCTGTCCTCATCACTCGGTACAGCCACTGTATCCCCACCTCTCCTGCTGCTCTCACCATCTCCACACTCAACTCATCCACACCCGGTGCCTTCCCTCCTTTTATCTTGTTCACTGCATCTTCCACTTCTTTCCATGTTAAGTCCTTTTCTGTTTGCAGTTTATCTTCCTCTTCCCCGATTTCTTCCTCCGCACCATCTTTTCCATTTGGGTTCAGAAGTTCTTCAAAATATTCTTTCCACATTTTCTTCAGTTCTTCCCTATTTTCTATCTCTTGTCCCCTTTTGTTCACCATTCTAACATAATCCGTAGGATCCTTCCGCCTCTTATTTTTTACCATCCCATACAGGACCTTTTTTGTACCTTCACTATCCTCCTTCATCATCTTTGTCCACTCTTCCATCCATTTTCTTCTCTCCTCAGCCACTACTCTCTTCGCCTCCTTTCTTTCCTGGTACGCTTCCCTTGTCTCTACCGTCCTATTTTGATACCACCTCCTAAAGGCTCTATTCTTTTTCCTTACTATATCTTTTGTCTTCTCATTCCACCAAGGTGTTTCCTTCCACCTCTTCTTACTATTTGTCCTCCCACATACTGCTTCTGCTGCACCTACTAGTGTCTTCTTAAATCTAGCCCATTCCTCTTCCACCCCTCTTTCTTCATCTGTTGGAATTCCTTCCTTTACCATTTTGAGGTACTCGACCCTTCTATCCCCTTCTTTCAGTTTCCATATCCTTATACGTCTTTCCTGGTTCTCCGCCCCTTTCTTCTCCTTACTCCCTCTCAGGTTCATTACCAGCAATCGATGGTCGCTATCCAGGTTCTCCGATGGTATAACCTTGATGTCCGTGATGTTCTTATTTAGTTCTTGCTCATACAGTATATAGTCGACCACCGACTTCCTGGTCAAGTCATCACTGTACCATGTGATTGTGTGGCTCTCTCTTTTCTTGAACCAGGAGTTCCCAACTAGCAGGCTGTTCCTCTGGCAGAAGTCCAACAGTCTCTTTCCTTCCTCATTTCTTCTGCCCCAATCCTCTGGTCCTAGAACACTCTCATAACCTTGTCTTTCTCTTCCTACATGGGCATTCAGATCCCCCATAACAATCATATTTCTTCCTACCAGCTGCTTCTGCAATTCCTCTTCAAACTCCTCCTTCTCTTCAGAGGCGCAGCCTACTTGTGGAGCATACACTTGCACTATTTCTACGGTCTCTCCCCTCAGTGTTACTTTCACTTTCATCATCCTATCACTTATTCTCCTCACTTCTTCTTTTAAACCATCTCGTACTACTACTCCCACTCCATTCCTCTTTCCCTCTTTATTCCCACTCCAGTACAGTCTATAGCCTTTTCTCAGTTCTCTTCTTCCTTCCCCTTTCCAGTTTGTTTTTGCCAATCCCAATAAATCCAACTTCCTTCTTTCCATCATATCCACTATCTCCTCCACCTTCCCAGTCAGTGTTCTTATGTTTAAAGTTCCAAATCTTAGTCCGTGTGTACAGCCGTGTCGTCGTCTATTATATCCATCATGCCCGAGGCTAGTTCCATTCTTGAAAGCATTTGGTTTCATCCACTACTGGCTTGCTGGGCCTATCGTAGCTTCACATATACAAGTACTGTAATTATAGTGGCTTAATCATCTCAATGCCCATGTAGGAAGAGAAAGACAAGGTTATGAGAGTGTTCTAGGACCAGAGGGTTGGGGCGGAAGAAATGAGGAAGGAAAGAGACTGTTGGACTTCTGTCAGAGGAACAGCCTGCTAATTGGGAACTCCTGGTTTAAGAAAAGAGCGAGCCACACAATCACATGGTACAGTGATGACTTGACCAGGAAGTCGGTGGTCGACTATATACTGTATGAGAAAGAACTAAATAAGAACGTCACGGACATCAAGGTTATACCATCGGAGAACCTGGATAGCGACCATCGATTGCTGGTAATGAACCTGAGAGGGAGTAAGGAGAAGAAAGGGACTGAGAACCAGGAAAGACGTATAAGGATATGGAAACTGAAAGAAGGGGATAGAAGGGTCGAGTACCTCATAATGGTAAAGGAAGGAATTCCAACAGATGAAGAAAGAGGAATGGGCTAGATTTAAGGAGACACTAGTAGCTGCAGCAGAAGCAGTATGTGGGAGGACAAGTAGTAAGAAGAGGTGGAAGGAAACACCATGGTGGAATGAGAAGACAAAAGATATAGTAAGGAAAAAGACTAGAGCCTTTAGGAGGTGGTATCAAAATAGGACGGTAGAGACAAGGGAAGAGTACCAGGAAAGAAAGAAGGAGGCGAAGAGAGTAGTGGCTAAGGAGAGAAGAAAGTGGATGGAAGAGTGGACAAAGATGATGAAGGAGGATAGTGAAGGTACAAAAAAGGTCCTGTATGGGATGGTAAAAAATAAAGAGGCGGAAGGATCCTACGGATTATGTTAGAATGGTGAACAAAAGGGGACAAGAGATAGAAAATAGGGAAGAACTGAAGAAAATGTGGAAAGAATATTTTGAAGAACTTCTGAACCCAAATGGAAAAGATGGTGCGGAGGAAGAAATCGGGGAAGAGGAAGATGAACTGCAAACAGAAAAGGACTTAACATGGAAAGAAGTGGAAGATGCAGTGAACAAGATAAAAGGAGGGAAGGCACCGGGTGTGGATGAGTTGAGTGTGGAGATGGTGAGAGCAGCAGGAGAGGTGGGGATACAGTGGTTGTACCGAGTGATGAGGACAGCATGGAAGGAAAGGAAGACCCCAGAGGACTGGATAAAAGGAATAATTGTCCTGATCTTCAAGAAAGATAGTAGAACAGATTGCAGAAACTATCGGGGAATAACACTGATGAGTCATTGTGCAAAGATCTTCGAGAAAGTTTTGGAAAAGAGAATTAGGACAAGGAGGGATGAGGGAAGAACAACATGGCTTCAGAGCAGGAAGGTCCACAGTGGATTTGATTTTTGCTGTAAGGCAGTTACAAGAACAGCATTATGAGTATGGAACAGATCTACTGATGGCCTTACTGGACATTGAGAAAGCATATGACAGTGCATGCAGAAACAAAGTATGGATGTCCCTGGAGGATAGAGGAGTAGAGAAATGGACTATAAAGAGGAAAAAAGAGATGTACAAGGGAAGCGTGAGCTGTGTGAAAGTGGGAGGAGAGAGATCAGACTGGTTGGAACAGAGAAACGGCCTGAAACAAGGAAGTGCGCTGTCACCGTTACTTTTCATTGTGGTGATGGATGACATAATGACCCGAGTGGCACAAGTAATTGGGGAAGGAAAGATGAAAGCAATGGTGTTTGCAGATGATTTGATTATTTGGGGAAACAAGGAGGAGGAGGTACAGGAACAGTTGGATGTGTGGGAAGGAATAATACAAGGATATGTGATGAAATTTAGCATAAATAAGAGTGAGATGGTGATCACAACAAGGAAGAAGGAAAGAACCACAACGGGAATAACAATTGGTGGGTAACGGCTGAAGAAAGTGGAGAGTTTCAAGTATTTGGGAAGCCTGATACAAGATAATGGAAGAAACGATAGAGAAATAAATGAGCGGGGGAGGCAGGCAGAAGCATTTCGGAGGAGTGTGAGAAGCATGTTATGGAGCAAGGATGTCCCTCAGAACAGCAAAAAGATCATATATCGGACGTACTATGTCCCTATCCTGACGTATGCCTCGGAGACCTGGGTTATGAAAGGAAGGGAGAAGAGCAAAATATGGGCCAGTGAGATGAGGTTCTTGAGAAGCAGTATTGGAGCTACAAAGATGGACAGAATAAGAAATGAGAGGACCAGAGAATTAATGAAGGAGGAACCATTACAGGATGGTATAGAGAAATCTAGACTTAGATGGTATGGACATGTAAAATGAATGGAGGAGAAGAGGATACCCAGGAGAGTTCACGAGACGAAGTGGGAAGGATAGAGACCTAGAGGAAGACCGAGAGACAGGTGGCTGAAGGGGGTGGAAGAAGAGAGGAGAAGACTGAACAAGGGTGGAGGCTGAGAGATGGTGGGAAGACAGAAGACGTTGGAGAGGCTTGTGTTCCAAACAGACCCGGCCAGTGGCTGGAAACAGTGCAAGATGATGATGATGAATCATTTTTAAAATTGTGTTTCTGTTAAAAACAAATAAATGTACTGCATTGCATTACTTTTAAACCAAAACAAACAGCTTATTTCGTCTTTTAAACCAATTCCCGATAACCCGGCATTTTCGAGAACTCAGCCACCCTTCGGTCCACTTTTGGCCGAGTTTGGGAGACTCTACTGTAGTGCCAAAAAGTAATCGTACAAAGAATGTAACTTATATAGGAAACTTCTGCAGTAAATATTTTGTTCATTGTCCAGCATGTTTTGACGGGTTTCAAGTAGTAACATTTACAATGTTTATTTTTCACTTAATACATACCTTTAAGGTTTGCTAATATCTCACCACTGGTAAGCATTTAACTATTTTCAATGATACAAGAAATAGATATTACTTTATAGTGGTGATGGATGAAATCATACGAAAAGTGGTAAATAGCACTGGGGAAAGGAAAATGAAGGCAATGTTGTTTGCTGATGACCTTCTGGTATGGGGAGAGGATGAGGAAGAAGTACAAGAGCAATTAGATGAGTGGGAGAAGGTAGTGTTATCAAATGGTATGAAGTTCTCAGCACAATGAGTGAAGTGGTCATCACAACGAGGAGGAAGAACAGACTGGATATGGGCATAACACTTGGAGGACAGGAGTTGCAGAAAGTAGAATGCTTCAAGTACTTGGGAAGCATAATTGAAGTAATGGGAGGCAATAGGATGGAAATAAATGAAAGGGGAAGGTGCGCAGATGGATTTTTCAAGAGTGTTAGGGGGATCATATGGAATAAAGATGTACCACAAAAATTTAAAGGAATGATCTACAAGACCTACTTTGTGCCAATTTTGACATATGGTTCAGAAACATGGGTGATGAAGGAAAGGGACAAGAATAAAATATGAGCAGTGGAGATGAAGTTCCAGAGGAGTAGGGTAGGAATAACAAGAATGGACAGAGTAAGGAATGAGAGAGTCAGAGAGATGGTAAGAGAGGAACCATTGCAAAATAGAATAGAGCGATCTAGGCTACAATGGTATGGACATGTGAGGAGGATGCGAGAGGAGAGGATACAGAAGAAGATGTTTGGTGTTTGGAATGGAAATGAAGGGGAAGACCAAGGGACAGATGGACAAAAGGAGTTAAGAAGAGTGTGGAGGGAAGAGGAGTGTGCTGGGACACAGTGAAAGATGAGAGATGGTGGATGGACAGGAAATGATGGAGAGGCTTATGTTCCAAGCAGACCCGACCAGCGGTCGGAAACTGCTCAAGATGATGATGATGATGATGACTTGCGGTAAGTGAAATTAATGTATTAAGCAATTTAATTCAAAGACTTGTGGTGTACCGTTGAATGGGGCAAAGTCAATCAAAAATAAGTATTTTTGGCATATTACACTATAAAAATATTGGAATACATTTTCTTGAAAAATTCATACATGTATTTAATAAAGCCTCATCTATCTAAAGCTTGGATAACAACATGACATCTTCCATAAATTAAGGAATTATTACTGTTTGAAGTGTGGGCTGAAGTCGACCACAGGTTTATATCAGCCTAGAAACAACTTTACACATCATAATGGGGTGAAATCGATCATCATTTTAGTTTTTAAAATATTTTAATCGAGATGCTAGCGGGCTTACTCACTAAAGCTTACAATATAACCCCAAGTAACACACCCCCCCCCCTGGAGAGAGTGTGGGATTTAAGAGTTATGTTTAGCATACTGTTGCAAACCATTGGAAGAAAAAAAAAAGGCTGTACCTTGCTCCGATCAATTTTTATGGGACTAGACTGTACATAGCTTCAGTGAAAGGGAATTGATTGGTCTTGTTTGAAATGCGTGATCAATTACTGTATATATGAAAATTTTGTTTATTTGGATCATGTTAAGCAATAGTGATCCAAGCACCATAAATACCAAACAGAGATATTGATCAATTTGTAAACCATCTCATTATTGGCCTGTTCGCCATCTCTTGATGAATACAGTACTTTTGCATTTGTCAGTTGGCACAGGCTAGAGTAAAAGGTGGCTTTTCACCGATGTCTCAGTCTCACTCATGGCTGTGATTATATGGAAGCTACTGAGGTATGGGTGGTGCTTAGTAATGACATTCAGGGCACAGTCAGTGCCTGTGGATGCTGTGAAAGGTTCTACTCATAGGGTTAGGACTACTGTTCTGACTCAGTGAGGAAAGCAATGGCAAACTACCTCACTCCTCTTCTTGCCTAGAACGCCTCAAAAGAGCGCTGCCTTGGGTTTTTGTGGGTATCTACTCACATAACATAACGGCGGTGCTTTTGAGGATCCGACCAGCCTTCGGGCTGACTACCTAACAAAAAACAAATAAAATCTGTGTAACAGGTATCATCTCCAAATCTGAGGGAACATTGAGTAATTATGTACATTTTAGTAAGATTGTGTTACATCCTAAAAATATTATAGCATTATGCTGTGGTATGGCAATAATGTCACTTGGATCATTTACGCTTAACTAAAAAAATTGTATGCTGGGTTTAGCAAAATGAATCGTCCACTACAGTTTGAACATTGTACTCTTGGTTAAATACCCGTAATGTAACATATTTCAACAGTATATTCATTTCACACTAACAGTATGGACAGAGGTAACATGAAACATTATTCAGTACAGTGTCCTGTTTAGCACAGTATTCAGCATTTGTGCCAAGTAGTTTCATCTTCTACAAAATCGACGACACCATTAAACCCTTCGATGTCATGGACGACTTCATCATCTGCAATAAGAGAGTGATAAAAGGGCTTGGCATCACAGGGAATCAAATGCAACATAGAATTCAGATTGTGCAATTTCGGTCGAGATATAGCTTTCCCTTGAGGCCACAGTAGTTCAAAGAGTGAATAAAAGTTGGAGTTAGATGGCCTTCCCCGCTGTGTCTTCTGAAGGTCCACAGTGACATAAGCATTATCAATATGGTCTTTTTTATGTACAGCTTGAATGGATCATCCTTTTTCAACATTAGTTTGCGAATTTGCATCCAATTAATGTTGTTCCCTGTGGCGAAATGGCGCTTGGTTTAACTGCCGTTAGATAGCAGATACTTGCAGCTGTCGCTTGGATCATTTTTGCTGAACAATAATAGATGTCCCTGGACGCGCTGACATGGTAATCTCAATTTTATGGTTTTGGCGCTTGGATCACTATTGCTTAACATGGTCCATTTAATGCCTGGATAAAGGGGCACTTGAGAACAAGGGGGATATAATTCGGCAGCCAAGGAGAGGGAAATAAGGTAATGCCAGTGGCACAAAGGAGGAAGTAAAGTGGTTTAACAGACACTCTCCCTCCAGGGCATAATTTCTGGCAACATCGGATACTTTCCTCAGTCTTACTGGACCACTATTGCACTGGTTCCAACAATTTATTTATTAAACTTCGTATAAAATCATAGGCCTACCTAATCGACATATCCTACTTGTTGTGTCCTATTTGTTTACTGTACGACAGTAGACACTGCGACCCCCCTTTTTAGGCCGAGTATTTTGGCGACCCCCCAAGTTTTAACGTTAAAACAACAATTACAAAATTACAATAATTGTCAAGTTTTATTCTTCTTTTTCTTCTACGCGAATGGGTCTCCTAGGACCACGCGGAATCAACACTATAATAATAATAATATCGTATGCCCTCGGGTGCCGGGTGCAAGCTTTGTTATTTGACACCCAGAGAGTAGCTTACATGTCGAATTTCGTTGTGCCTTGAATCACTGTGAAAGTCAAGGAGGTTAGATATCTAAGCCCCTTGAACACTATAGTGCTTTCTAGTAGAGAAATGAGGAACTTTTTGTTGGCGGAAACTCCCGAGATTAATTTTGCCATTATGAACATGGCCTACTGAATTCAAATGGGTTCTTTCACATGCCAACATCGTATGACATGCGTGTCGTATTTTTGCCGCCTTTCAAAAATCACTTACGACGGCCAGGAGCGAACCTGCAATCTTGGGGTTGGTAGACCGACACGATATCCACTCACCCACCGTGGCCTTGATGTTTGCCCAATAACTCTTCATGCGCAACGATTGAGCTAGTCTTCGTTGCTGCGACCAGACGTGTCTGGTAGGTCTTCTCTCCTCTCCCTCAAAACCCCGTGTTTAAGTAATTTTCCTAATTTCCTCTCGATCCTTGAGATTGGGAGAACCTAATTCAGCCAAGTCCTTTTCCGCCTGTTTGTACCAATTGGACCTTGTTGCCTTTTTCTGCAAAAACGTATCGATTTTATGTGTTAACCTAGTTGGGTCCATTCTGTCCAAATGTCACATGAATTGGATCCTTCTCATACGGATTGTGTCTTTGATTTTACTAATTTTTAAATAGACGTCAGCATTAGGTTTCGGAAGGTGAATTCCATCTTTGATTCTTGGTCCCAACATTTTTTGCATGAATTTGCGTTCCTTAATCTCCAATTGATTTCTCATTGTTTTATGTTGTAGATTAAGTGTCTCGGCTGCATAAAGGGCTGCAGGCAAGACTACTGTTTTATAATGTTGAATTTTACAATTCCAAGAGAGGCATTTTTTGTTATAAACTTGTTTTGTCAAATGGAAAGCAGTTTCCATTTTCTGTAGTCTTGCTTCTATAGATTTTCTTTAGTTGCCAGTTTCATTGATCCATTCACCTAAATACTTGAAGTCTTTCACTTGGGAGACCAATGCGGAGTGTATTCGGAGCAGTTTTAATATCCGTCATAAATTTTGTTTTGTCAAAAGAAATCCATAAGCAGATTTTTGCTGCTTGTTCTTGGAGTAATTCAAATTGTTTCTGGGCATCAGAAATGTTTGGAGCAATTAACGCCATGTCATCTGCAAATGCCCAACAGTTGAGTGTTATCCCTTTGTGTTTTGGTCCTAGTCTATGGGATGGTGCACCAGCTCGTCTCCTTTCTCGGACGACTTTTTCGAGCGCACAATTAAACAACAATGGAGATAATCCATCTCCTTGACGCACTCCTGTATCAATTGAAAATTCTGCGCTCAGTCCTCCCATAAATTTAACATTTGAACTTATGTTCAAGAGGGTATCTTTGATGATTGATGTTGTCTTGCGATCTAATCAAATTCTGAGAGTACAGCAACAAGGGATTCACGGTCAATGCTGTCATAAGCCTTTGCAAAGTCAACAAAAGTAATGACATAATTTTTGTTTGACATTTTACAGAAGTAAGACATTGAGTTTTTCAAATTGATAATTTGCTCTGTACACGATCGGCCTTTCCGGAACCCACCTTGGTATTCACCAATCTGCGGATCCAGTTGAAGATAGGCATGGTTCAAAAGGGCTTTGGACAAAATTTTGTAAGTTACCGAGAGTAATGAGACCCCTCGGTAATTGTTTGATTTCGTTTTGCTACCTTCCTTGTATACTGGATGGATGATCGCCATCTTCCAATCTGGAGGATTTTTTTCAGTTTGCCAGATTTCATCAATAATTTATTTGATGATGAGGTTTCCACGTACATTTTTCCATAGTTCTGCAATGATCTGGTCCTCTCCCGACGCTTTGTTGTTTTTCATAGATTGGATTATTTCCAGAATTTCCTGTAGGTCCGGTGGTTCCGAGTCAGGATTCCGTAGAGTATGACAAAATTGAAATGTTTCCTGGGGTTTCTCACAATTGACTAGTTACCAAAATAATCTGCAAGAAGTGCACAATTTTCAGCGTTGGAGTGGACGATGTTCCCAAGGTCGTTTTGAAACTGGAGAGAAGGTGGAGAATATTTAGTTAATTAAAGTTTTATTCATAAAAAGCACTAATAAACATTAATTCAAAAACTGGTTAATTCCAAACAAGCTCAAGTTTCTCAATAATAGAATAAAAGAACGTAAAAGTTTAGTATATTCTGAATGTATTCTTCTTTTAATAAAAACTACGGCAATAATTCTCTTTTTTTATCATTTCAAATGACCTTGTCGAGTTCGTCGTTATGCTTGAGTCTAAAGTTATGCGGGACGGAGATGGTTGCGTTACGGAGACGGAAGTGACGTCAT
Organism: Meconema thalassinum; assembly: GCA_946902985.2. Classification (NCBI taxonomy): domain Eukaryota; kingdom Metazoa; phylum Arthropoda; class Insecta; order Orthoptera; family Tettigoniidae; genus Meconema; species Meconema thalassinum. The sequence goes on along the minus strand of OX336388.2, from coordinate 187,185,284 downwards.
GCAGCCACGCGGGAAGCCGAAGTTAATGGAGTCTGTTGAAAGAGTCCTGGGGCTTCGAGCGAAGCGAAAAGAATACAGGGTGACTCCTAAAGAGGTGTACAAGATGCCAGATAAGAATACAGGGTGACTCCTAAAGAGATATACAAGACGCCAGATAAGACCCCTAATAGAATAAAAGAACGTAAAAGTTTAGTATATTCTGAATGTATTCTTCTTTTAACAAAAACTACGGCAATAATTCTCTTTTTTAGGGTGCCTCCTAAAGAGGTGTGCAGGATGTCAGAACAAAATACAGGGTGACACTTAACGAGGTGTACAGTATGTTAGATTCAATTCAAATACTGGGTGACCCTTAAAGAGGTTTGCAAGATATCAGATTCAAATAATGGGTGACCCTTAAAGAGTTGTAAAAGATGTCAGACTCAATTACAGGGTGACCCTTAAAGAGGTACCCGCGCGGGAAGCCTAAGTTAATGGTTAATGGAGTCTGTTGAAAGAGTCCTGGGGCTTCGAGCGAAGCGAGAAGCCCTCCTTTGCCTTTCTAACATTTGTGGCATGCGTCATTTGGAATGATATAACGTTTAGTCTTTCAGACGGACTGTAATTTTTTTACCTTTTTCCCGTATCTCGCGATCCCCCAGGGGGTCGCGACACACTGGTTGAGAACCCCTGGTGTATGGTATCTCGTTCCATAGCTTCCCTGTACTTGTTCTAGCTTCATTTGAGCGGTTTGGACATCGTGGTCATTCAATCCCGTGTGTCTGATAACCTGTGTTAGTGTGTGTGTGTGTTTGTAATTCATTTGAGGATTGGGAAGGAGACGGCTGTGGCCTTCCAGCACTTGCATGGAGTAGAAGTGGAAGGTGCCTGAGGCGGGAGGCGTGATTGTGCACCAAAGGTCCAATTCCCGTGAAATATCGAGTCCTGTGGTTCACGATCGCGAAGGTTAACGGTCACTCAAAACTGAGGGAGTGAACATTAATCTCATGGGACCTCCTTTCTACGTGGAATCCGAACCACAGTTTCACTTATTGAAACTCTCGCATGCATTGACCAGGAATTGGTGAGAAGCGAACAGCTTGACCGCATCGCGTAAAACTGCAAGCATCTTTCCTTCTCCACGCGAATTTAAGCTACGGTAATTAATTGTCAACAAAAGAACTACCAAATGGACCGACAACGTTTTGACCACGTTATTGCACAAGGGCGTCGAAGCTAAAAGCCTTCCACCTCCTCTTCCTCTTCACACTCCAGCTTGCTGACTGCACAGCGTCCAGCTCGCGCTGGATGAAAAATACGTCCAGTAAGCTTCCCCCACCACTTACCGTCCGCCCTGATGGCATGTTTGTGTCGAGGCGGCCAGCGGAGCATCCAACCGCATACGTGTGTGGTAATAGGCAGGTAGTGGAATAGATCAGTGTTTCCCAAACTTTTGTGTGTGTGTACCACTGTAAGAGATGAGATTCTCTCGCGTACCACCTAATGGTTTGGAGATATAGTAACTATAACCCCCACCACTACGTAGTAGATCAAAAGACGGATTGTAAATTGTGTTTGTTGGAGTTAAAGTTCAAATAATAAAAATTGTGTCCAGTTGTTTTATTATCTATCACAATAAGTATTCAATTCAAACATTCAGAAATGACGCTGTGCAAATAATATTAATAAAAGAACTCATAATAATTAAACATAAAAACCAAAGTTCAACTAACCGCTTGAAGATTAGAAGCCAACTTAGGAATGTCTAGTTTTGATTGCCTAGTCTCAAACGAAGATCGTTTTCCACTGTAAGGAGCGTATTCCGGTATTCATTCTTGAGATAAACAAGTGAAGAAAATGCAGTCTCACACAAGAACGAAGTAGTGCAAGGCAGCAAAAATTTAACTGCTTTGTCGGCTATGTCTGCATAGTCTGCACGCCTCTCAACCCAAAAGTTCACAAGAGCCATTTTTGAAAAAGTTTGCCTTAGTTCTGAATCACAATTCAATTCATAAAACTGCTCCTTGTATTTGGCCATAAAGTGCTCGGGCAACATATCAATGTTTATATTTTTAAATTTTTCGTAACGTATCTAATATTTGTTATATTTTTCGTAACATCACCGCATACCACTGCAGTAGTACGAGCGTACCACCAGTGGTACGCGTACCACAGTTTGGGAAACGCTGGAATAGATGATGATATTGTTTTAACCCTCCGACACTCGCGCTAGTAATAGATACAGCGTTACTCGCGCGGGCTAACTATGTAGCCCAAACAATTAATCGATCTGATGGACTCGCACGCTTTATTTTTGGTGTTCAGTTTTAATAATATGTTAAATACAGTGAAACGTGGCTAATTCGAACTTCTATAATTCTAAATCTTCTTTAATTCGAATTGTTCTCTTGGTCCCTAGAATTTTATATAAAATCAATGCTAAAAAATCGTGATTAATTCGAATTTTATTTTGGATAATTCGAAGCTTTTGGTGTAAAAAGCCAAACAGTTGGTTCAGTTCCCGAAAAGAACTGTTCCGAGTGCAGCCCAAGCAACAAACCACATCACAGAACTTAGGCGTGTTTTTTTTTTTTTTTTTAAGTAGAAATGACGTAAGTGATTCTGTTTTCCATTCCCCAAGTTTGTGAGATTCTTTTGGGATGGCTGAGAGATTTAATTGTAGGAAACAAGTAAGAATTCCAAACGTTTTTGAAAAACAGAAGATTTATCAAAAACTTAACTAGATTGCTGGATTACTACTGCCGTTAAATAGGTGAATAGTACATTTTGGTTTTATTTTTCATTTGAAACTTTTGGGGTTATTTACGATACAGCCATTATAAAGCACCGTTGTCTGTTAATCTGCTTAATTGAACGTCAATCATTATGTAAACGTAATACAATATATCTTCTCTACCCTTTTCAAAGAACTTTCTTAATTCGAATTTTTGGATAATTCGATTTTTTACTGGTCCCTTGAGGTTCGAATTATCCAAGTTCCACTGTAGTAGTAAATAGAAGTATTCTAAGTTAAATCTGAAGATTTTATGTAGGCTTCTATTTTCATTTGGAGAGAAAATACAAACCTAAGAAGAAAATTCAATTTTATCGTAAAACTGCAACAGAAATAAAACTAATGATACTAGAACTTAAATTATTTTTATGTAAACCTAAATAGATAGATTAGTATAAATTTGGATTGGAATTAAAGAAAAATAGGGTACTAAGTTAGATAATTTCCTTAGAAAATCAGCACTTATTATGGACAATTTCAGTATTTTCATTTATTTTTTTCTCGAATTTTAGTTTTGCCCTTTTGGCTACAATCTATAGCCCAGGAAATACATAAGCATCCTCACACAAATTTGTCACCCAAGCATTCAATGCAAATGGACACAATGATCCGAGAAGATCTTTATTGCACTTTGTGCATCTAGACCTATTCCTTGTTGATTTTTCCCTCCCTCGTCCACACAAGAAGAAAAAGCCTACTTTATTTCCACTACAAACTATCACTACTTTTATCTAAACACTGACTGATTTGAAAGTCATCTCCATGGCCTCCTCCTGTGAGACAACGTTTCCTTTGCACGCTCAATTCTGAAACAGCGATACTCGCTTGGGCTACAGGTGTAGCCCAGGCCGCCACTTCTAATCCGTCTGGCGCTGTGGTCTGGTGCCTGCATGGCGCGGCTAGTCAAGCCGGAAACACACTCGCCAGTTAATTGCAACATTGACAGGCAGCTATAGAGATTATCGATATTCCTAGCAACGAATACACTTTGTACTACGACTAAATAAAGGACTGGGCTACACCTGTAGCCAGCGCGAGTATCCGAGGGTTAAGAAGCCTACCATCTAGATTATCGGGCCCTAATGGTTTGGGCGATAGTGAAAAATGAGATGAGAATGAAAACGCTAACTAATACTAACTACAGACTTCATACTAGAAGAAGAAATGGTAAACAAATAAAGAATATGGCAAAAATGCCCTCAACCTTCGAAGAAAGAGGATTGAGGGACTTGGAAGGAAGGAGAGCCATGAAAGGCAGATAGGATAGGGAAACATGAGAGGGCCCGCCCCAAAATCAGTGGAAAAAGGGGGAGAAATGGACCCAGCTCAGGGATCGCCAACTCCCGAACTCACCAGCCGTGAGCCCATGAGGGTGTAGCATTATCCAGGGTGCACCAGAAGTGGTGGGGCTATATATACCCTACCTCCTTGAGGGCCTTGTGCAGAAAATATGAAAATACAAGTAGTTCCGTGAAGAACTATACAGCCTATTTTCATATATCCTGCTCATGTTAATTGCCTCTATCAACATACAAAATTTCAGTTTAATTGCTGTAACAGATTCGTAGATATTGAGAACCGTCTAAATATTTCAGATGGTCGCCAGGTTGGATTTTTATTTTTGTACTATTACATTAAGATTATTGTGTACGTGTGGTATTCAAACTTCAATCGCATGATTAGAACACATGAAGTAAAAACGAGATTTTGAAATTACGCACAGCAGCCATCTTGTGATTATGCAAACAATTGAAATAAATTAGATGCCAGTGGATCAACATTTGTATAAGCATTTAACGTGCAACGTTTCACGGCACTCGGATAGTTAATACGCGAGAAACGTCCATTTAAATATTTATACTTCGCGCCGCCGCCATGTTGGATTTGTGCTCACCAGGTTACTGAAAGTCCTATAGGTGAACATACCGGTATGTTCATACTCTCTATAAAAGAATTCAGTTTGGTTGCTGTAAAAGATTCATAGATATAGAGAACCGTCTAAATATTTCGGAAGCTCGCCATTTAGGATTGTTATATGTATAGGCCATAGAGTTATGTACCATTCAAGGACAATTATTGCCTAGCTTCATTATTCAAACTTTCACTTCGATCGCAAGATTACGACACAAGAAATTAACACTTAATTTTAAAATTTCGGACAGCCGCCATCTTGAGGATATGTAAACAATTGATTTAATTTAGATGTCAGTGCATTACAAGCTGCAAAATCATTTACTGTACCACATTTCACTGCGCTCAGAGAGTTAAATCACGAGAGAAGTCTATTAACATATTTTAAATTCGCTTGGTCGCCATGTTCGTTTTGTACATTACAGGTTTATGAAATATACATAGGTAAACTTGTATCAGTACTCTTTATCGCCGTACAAAATTTCAGGGTGATATCTGTAATAGTTTCGGAGGTATAGAATGCCAGTGAAATATTTCGCACAGCCGCCATTTTGAGGTTATATAAACAATTGAACTAAATTAGACTCCAGTACATTACAATGTGTATAAACATTTGCTGTACCAAGTTTCATTACATTTGGATAGTTAAATCGCGAGAAAAGTCTATTAAAAAGTCTCAAATTCGCTTGGCCGCCATGTTGGTTTTGTAGTCACCCAATTTTTGAAAGTCTCATAAGTGAACTTCTAGTGGTGCCCTTTATCACTGTACACAATTTCAGGGCGATATCGCTAACAGTTTCGGAGATATTGAATGCTAGTGAAATATTTCGCACAGCCGCCATGTTGGATTGGTGAGACGTAACAAAATTTGAAGGGCACGGTAGAGGTCGCTGGGAATAGTGCTATGAACTTACCGAGTTTCATTGAAATCGTTCCAGCCGTTTAGATTTTATTAGGGGGGACACACACACGGACAAAAGGTGATCTCATAAGCCTATTTTTTCAAAATTGAAAATAGGCTAAAAAAGAATGCTGACCCCTCGATGAGGGTATCAGGAAAGATGAGACAAGGGCCAATTAAGGCGGGAAAGGAAGAGACTCCTTAGGCCTCGGATACCCTAATACCGTCGGGATCGGAAGAGAGCAAGAGTTGACCAAGGGAGGTCGACAGGAAATAAGACGGAGAGGAGCCTGGCACAAGTAAGAGGAAGCAATGCCGGACTCAGCTGGGGCCCCGTGGTCGCCAACCCACGTCCCACTAGTCGTGAGCCCCTGGGGGGAGTGGAATAGCAATAATATATAAAGAGACTTCGGGAGAATGCATACAAGCGTACAAAGAAACGCCTTACCTTTGGAATCCCAGTTCCCAAAATTATTCAAATAGAGAAATAAGAAAAGCTGCTTTACAGGATTTATTTGAAAGTCATCCACACTTTCTTTTGTAACGACAACAAAGAAATATGAAGTACGGTAGTGCTAGTTTCGCAAGGCCTGTGGCATTGACAGTCAAGCTTTAGAAAGTCCAGTCCCATTCTTCCATTCGTTAAACGTATTTGAGATACACTCATGTAGAGCGGATGTAGCGTACAAGCAAAATGTTCATTAAGGCCGAAAATGACTCATGTCGCAATGTGTGTGGCAGACGGCTACCAGGAACAATTAGGCTATAGGAAGATGCTACAGCGGTCCTTCCCATCCCCACCTACAGTACATACACACAGGGTGAACGGAGTCCAGTATGTCTACTGTCGACCAAAATATTTTGTGTGCTCGAGTTTGAAGGTTGTTTGTGAAGTAACCAATAGACCTACATAAAATCCAATAACATCATCATTTTCGTCGTTCTATTTTACGTTAGTTCATGTAGGTTTGGAATTTTTAGTTTATATTTTAATATTTTTTATCGCAGTTGAAACACAAAAAGTGCCCGTTTTTAAGCGTGTTTCAACCATGCGTCATATTTAAGAATTATTATCTCACAAAACCGTCATCAGATCGAATCCAAATTTTAACACAAGATACATTGGAATGTTGTATAACTGGTTTATTAATTTCAAAATTTTGTGTGTTCAAGAACGAAAGTTATCATTTTTGTAAGGTAACTTTTTCTCGGCTCGGGGTCGTTGGAAAATGTAGTTCTTGGTTGCGTTGTAATCCTTATACATCAAAAAGTTATGCTGTATGACTGTGAAATACGTAAATTAATTCACTTATTTTATATGGGTTTGTATTTGTACGGGGAATTAAGACATGGTTCACCAGCTAGCCGCTCCGGGAAATGCAGTACAGCGTTGCTGATATGGAGCCCATCACTTCCGAGTGAGGCGCGCCATGACGCGTGATGGAGCCCATCTTGGCAACGCTGTACAACTTTTACCGGAGCGGCTAACTGGTGAACCATGTCTTCATTCCCCGTACAAATACAAACCGATATAAAATAAGTGAATTAATTTACGTATTTCACAGTCATACAGCGTAACTTTTTGATGTATAAGGATTACAACCCAACAAAGAACTACATTTTCCAACGACTCAGAGCCGAGAAAAAGTTGCCTTACAAAAATTATAACAACTTTCGTTCTTTAACGCACAAAATTTTTAAATTAATAAACCAGTTATACAACATTCCGATGTATATTGTGTTAAAATTTGGATTCGATCTGATGACGGGTTTGTGAGTTAATAATTCTTAAATGTGACGCATGGTTGAAACACGCTTAAAAACGGGCACTTTTTGTGTTTCAACTGCGATAAAAAAAAATATATATAAGTTAAAAATACCAAACCTACATGAACTAACGTAAAATATAACGACGAAAATGATGATGCTATTGTATTTTATGTAGGTCTATTGGTTACTTCACAAACAACCTTCAGAATCGAGTGCAAATAATATTTTGGGCGACAGTAGTCGGTTCCAAGCAATGCCCCGTTTAATATTACAGTTTAGATGTTTTTGTGCTGGAGGGCTCTCTGGGATAAGCATCGATTACTACCAGGCCAGCTCTAGTCAGGAACATGGACAAAGCAATAACTTGGTCATAAATTACGCACATGATCTCACACTAATCTTAGGAAGGTATTTACACGTCACAAGATTATCAGACGCAATAAATTCACTCGTATAATAAATAGGTTTACAGTGTTAGAGGTTTAACAAAAATGCCATTAATTTGTATGAAACAATACTCGACCACCTCGTGGTGTAGCGCTAGCATTCTAGACTGTCCCTCCGACGGTCTGGGTTCGAATCCCGGTGCTGACAATGGCTATCCCGAGTGTTTTTAACCGGAAATTTTCTCACTCCGTCCAGGAAAATGCCTGGATAGTACCTGTCCCTAATACAATTACATTTTCCACTATCAGACATGCTCAAAACACACTCAAGTACACGGGGCTGATGGCCAAGATGTCCCAAATTCCTAAAATGAATTATTAGCCACAACAAACATGTGGTTAGAGTATTCAAGCTGCCAACATGAGAACAAGTCATATAACGATTTTTGTCGTTTTTTGTTTGTTTGTTTTGCGTATGGCTTTTAGTGCCGGGAGTGTCTGAGGACATGTTCGGCTCGCCAGTTTAGAGCTGCTTCTAGGCGGACACCCATGGGGTGAGCTACAAGTACCGTCACGTGTGGAGTGTTGTCTGGGGAGGAAAGTTTGAATGTAAGGGCGAGGAGTTGGAAGGTAGCGGCTGTGGCCTATAGTTAGGGACCAACCCCGTCATTTGCCTGGAAGGAAGATGGGAAACCACAGAAGACCATCTTCAAGGTTGCCGACGGGGAGATTCGAACCTCCTCGCCTCCCGGATGTGAATGAATGCCAGCAGCCACGCCGTAACGACCTCGGCTAACTCACCCGGTATATAACGTGGTGAACGAAATATTCTAGTGTAGCCGACATGAAATTTATCGCCACGAAAGTTCTACCAATATAGCAACATTTCAATTACCTGTTTTACTCTAGTAGCTTTAGAATGGTGTTTTGAATATGCTACTTACCCATAAAATAACTGAAATGGGGATTATCGTATTTAAAACTCAGATAGAAAGAAAGACAAATCTTAGAACCCTGATTAGACTCAAAATCCAATTAATTTCCCCCCTCACAAAACAAAACAAAACAAAAAAAAGAGACATTTAACCCACTGGGCCTTTTTTTTTCTTTCTAAAGAACCGTTGTTTTTTTTCTCAACCCTGCTTGTAACGGCCATTTTAGGCGACCGCAGTGCCTCTAGTGAAAATTTCAGTTGCCAGAAGGATCAATGCTGGCCCCGTAGTGTTGGGCGTACGCGCCTGCCTCTCACCCCCAGGCCCAGGTTTCGATTCCCAACTCCGTCACGTATTTCAGAAATTGGCGTGAGGGCTGGAACGGGGTGCACTCAGCCTCGTGAGGACAATTGAGTAGCTGTGTGAAACGGTCACGGAAACCAAGATTAAGGGCCAAGAGGACCCTGTAATCTGTTGGGTGAATAACTGACCAGGGCTGTCGATGACGCCATGGAGGTTGACTTTGGAAGGATCAATGTAGCAACGTGAGTATTACCACCATGATTTGTGGCCTTGATAAAACATCATCGCGTGGCCGAACCAAACATGACCCTATCGGATGTCGTGCGTGTTCGGGGATTAGGAACCACTAGAAGTGCTGGGACATGTACAGTCTCTTTGCAACTATGTAGAGCACGTCGTCAGCCTCGTGTACATTAGCGCCCATCGCATTACCACCCGATAATAATAATTAAAAGAGAGATATTTAAAGTTCCTCCACTAGACTGACGAATAGGGCTAGGATTTTTAGGTAAATAAATAGTTTTCTATGTAAATACATAATTATTTTAAGCATTTTTTCTATAAATACATAAATTCCTGTTTTTCACTTATTAGCACATAAAAAGACATAATATTTACATTTTTTAAAATCAGTATGCTAGATCATTCAGTTTATTGCGTTTTTGTTCTGTGTTACTTCAACGGGGAAGAACCTGTGAGCTATCTAATCTTCATGCAGAGCGTAGGCCTATGTCAGCTTGCAACTGTGTTAGTCTTAACTTGTCGCCCCGTGCCACTCACTGTGGAAGCCAGGGATTTCCTTGTCCATAGCCATATTGCACCACGTGCTAGACCTCCCCTTAGCTACCTGGAACTAGTGTCACTCACATGCTGTTCATTTCAGTGTAAAGCAATTCTACGATGCCTAAATTAAAAACAACTACAAGATATCGTCTGTTGCAGAATTTAAAGATAATTTTACTCCTGAGGGGGGCGTTCTGTTCTGCCAACCATGTGGGAATGCAATCAAGGCTGAACAGCGATCTCAAGTTACACAACACCTCACGGGCAAGAAATTTATAGACGCAGTTTTGCGCCTTCAGAAAAAGTGTTTCGCGATAATCATCGGTCATTTGTGATGGACAAGCTGAAGATGTATCTCGTTGTGTATTGTAATACTTCAGTAGTCAGTGGGCATAGCATAAATTGCATTCGTGAGTACTGCATATTGTTTATAATCACATTAATAAACTAAATTATAATTAAATATTTTTACTTTTTTGTCACATATTTCAGGTATTTTAATACATAAAAAATAAATATTTTCCCGATTTTTAGCACCTAAAAATCCGAGCCCTACTGATGAACATCGAATCATGGTTATGTTTTTGGCCCACTGCCCCAGCGGCGGTCTGGGCACGCTTTACCAAGAGCCCGCCGAACAGTAGGGCTAGGATTCTTATGTAGGTAAATAACTATTCTTTCCCCTTTTATTTAGTCGGTTTACCCTCCAGGGTGGCTTTTCCCTCGGACTCAGCGAGGGATCCCACCTCTACCGCCGCCAGGGCAGTGTCCTGGAGCTGAAACACCTGGTCGGGGGATACAACTGGGGAGGTGGGACCAGCACCTCGCCCAGGTGACCTCACCTGCAAAGCGAAAAGGGGCCTCATGAGGGATAGGAAGGGAGGGGAAGATTGGCAGGGATAGACAAGGAAGAGGGAAGGTGGCGGCCATGGCCGCACGGTAGGTACCATCCGGGCATTTGCCCGGAGACGAAGTGGCAAACCACTTCGAGGTTGGCTGAGGTGGGAATCGAACCCCCTCTACTCATTTGGACCACCCGAGACTGATTAGGCCCCGTTCCAGTCCTCATACCACTTTTCAAATTTCGTGGCAGAGCCGGGAATTGAACTTCGGACCTCCATGGTGACAGGTAAGCACGCTGACCACTACACTACGGAGGCGACCCATTTATTTATAAACTGAAATTATAAATGTTCATGAATTAGAACCTTAGCTGTCATATAATTACATTGTATTGTTACATATTTTACATAATGGGCTATTGCTTCCTTCTGTAATAGACTGGCTGCGTGGCTCAGGGGTAACGTTCTCGCTCGCTGGGGCCAAGATTGCAGGTTCGTATCCTGGCGCAGTCAGCTGGCATTTGAGGGTGCGCAAATGCGAGGGAGCCGTGTCAGTAGATTTACTGGCACGTTAAAGATCCCCTTCGGGGCAAAATTCCGGCACCCCGGCGTCTCTAAAAGCCTGAGTAGTTAAAAGGGACGTAAAACCAATAACATTATTATTATTATACCCTTCTGTAATAAGAGAGATGAACCTACCTGTCGGGAAAAAAAAAGTATATATATACTCGAGTTTAGATGTCAATAAAAACGTTAGGCACTTTGCGCCTCGGTGCTCCAAGTTAGGCTCTTCAGCGGGCTTTAGGTGAACCCTGCCAGGACCACCGCTGCGGTAGTCCCTTACTTGCATCACATCGTTGTGCTACTTTACCAGGAGCTCCCACAGCTTTTACTTTTCGGAGTTGCTGGTTCTGAAGCCAATATGTCATCTTTTTGGAAACCTCTATAGGGATTGCCTCATCGGACTGAATTCTTTATTCATTGGCTACACAGTTCAGCTTGTTCGCATTGTCAATAATATTCTCGGTCACAATGTTGTGTGTACCTGACCAGGCCACGGCAAACCCTAATATTGTCTTTGACAAGCACTTTACTGTAAACACTCCCCGCTGGCTTACAGCCCTCTGTCGTTAAACACTGGAATACTGTGTTTTTTGTTGTTTTTGTTTTCATCTTGCTTGGACGGGGTCTCAATCGCACCAACCACGTGTCTATAAACAAAGCAAAGCGCAAGTACAGTCGGAGTCATCCTTCAAGCTCGTTAGGGCTGGGTTCACCATAGTTCGACAAAATGTAACAAACCAGTAACGGCCGTCAACGGACGATTGCCAAAATGCCATGGTTCAGCAAACAGTAACAATCCATTAGCATTCCTAACGAGTAACGAGCCATTAAAACTCATTGCTCTTGCGATATACAAAACGGTTGACGTTAGCATTCCAAACCAAAATGGAGCGTGCATTACACTTTATTCTCTATGACGGCGATATTCTTGAAGACAAGCTAGATTTTCGTCATCCATTCCTTTTCAATCTCATGCGCACTGTTCCTATTACCAATCGTACGACTCCAAATAACCCATCCTCTTGTTTTATATGGTCTCAATATAAGTTACTTATGCACCAAGTGGATAAGTAGGCGTACGTTAATTTCATCCTAAGAAAAATTCCGCCACCGGATCTTCCTCTTTTCTTCATCAGCCGTCTTAGGCGTCACTTTGTAGGTTATGTTATGTGTTGCTATCTCGCTAACGCTATGAGAATTTGTGACCTTGGAATGACGTCACACTGACAGCTGCGTGGCCCACGAAAGATACTGGTCCCAGTGCGAGCAGCCATCTTGTCTGTGACGTAGGCGAAGTAGTGACTCCGGTTGAGAAGACTTGTTTGTGAATTTCTTGTGAATAGCAGTGTGAGAATAGTTAGTGTTTTATAAAGTGTAATGTCCAACTTTACATCCAACTTGTGTTGTGGTGCATCATGTAGCTGCAATAATCACGTAGCCTACAGGGTAAGTGTTAACACTTTATTTCTCATTAATGATACAGGTTAATCAAACGCATGTGGGGTGCAGGTTATGTACGAACTTACGTTAGCCTAATATTGTGGGTGTTAAGGACTATTAGAATGCATGCTAAGTTAATTATCTGAGTTAAAGTTAGATATTTAATGAATGTGTCTCTTTACAGGAAATCAAAATGCCGAGATGCTGTAATGTGGCTGGCTGTAAGAACAATTACAGATCTCAGCATGAAAATGTTTCTACATTTTCTCTCCCAAAGGACGAAAAATTAAGAAATATATGGCCTAGAAAAATTCCCACTGACTTCTCTAAAGTGAGCAAGCCTATAATTTGTATAAAACATTTTCCTGATAGCTCTGTTATCAGGACAGAGCAAGTTGATGGGGAAATAAAGAAATTTGCTAGGAGTTATCCGAAGTTGAAACCTGATGCAGTATCTTCAATATTTTTGAATTTGCCAGGATAGCTATCCACTCCTGGGCCTTCTTCTAGAAGACTGTGTGATGCAGAGGTAGAAAATCTCGGATAAAGCCATAGAAGCGAGCTTGGAAGACTTCAGACACTACGAAGAAGAGAATTCTGTGCACAGTCTATCGGATATATCTGAACACTTCTCCTCCAACAGGAATAAATTTAAGCAGGAATGGACACATATCAAGACAGAAGACAAGGGTAGCGCTACAGGAGAGGAGACCAAAGGTATAAAAAATTTCAGGAAATGAAATTTGCCAAAGTACCTTTAGTAATGGTATCCGGAGACGTTAATATAATAGATGTTGACTCGTCCGCTGCCATAAACCCACCCAACCGTCCCAAATAGATACACGACTTATATAGCAGAAATGAAGTCTTTCGGTGCCATGTTGCTCACTAATTCCGGAATGCCAACCCCACGCATTTGGTACTATTTCACATCGGGTATAGAACGAGTAAACAAAGGAGCATCGATAAAGTAATGTAATGAAAAATTATGTATTTATGATGTTTTACATACAAAAACAGACCTAACCTGGGGCTTACGCCCCAGACCCCCTTGCTTGTGGTACTAGCAGTAATTTTCGACCAGGCAGTACCTAACCTAGTAGCGGACATAAATTCTATCTTATTAATGTTTTACATACAAAAACAAACCTAACCTGGGGCTTACGCCCCAGACCCCCTTGCTTGTGGTACTAGCAGTAATTTTCCGCAAGACAGTGCTTAACTTAGTGGAAATTTGTAACAATTTCAAACTTTACGTGTCATATGGTGAATTTTGTATTTGACATGTTGGTAACGTACTCAGATGTTCGTTTCTCGGGTGTCACATGACGTAGTGTCCAAGATGGCGTCCATAGTGAAATGAAGACAATGCTAAAAGCATTATTTTCGTAAATAATCAATTAAAAGGAATTATTCCGGTGCAGCAGTGGCAATTGAGAAAGTAAAACGACTCCCAACATCTCCGAGAAAGGTTTGTCAATCATAAATACTATATTTTCAGTAATATACCTTGTTGAATGTTACGACGGCTCGGTCTCCTCTCCTGTAGTTTTAATGAAAATTCTGAGTGCGATGAAAATGGAAGAAATTTGTCAGCAGTGAATGCTCCTGTGAACATCCTACAGAGAAGTTTTTTCGAGTGATGATTGCACACCATTATAGTCTTTAATAGAGCAAATTAATTTTTTAGATGTTAGGCAAACAATCGTAGGTACAGTGGAGACACGTTACTCTTGGCAGCTTCCATATAATATGTTCACTTGTCATCAGTGTACTAAAAGTTACATCGGAGTGGTCATATTTATCTGCCTCATCCATCAAATCTTCAAAAGTTGCTTGGTAAGTTTGATTTGAGTACTTTTGACATTATTGGGAGTATTGAGTTGCCTATCTCAGTCTAAAGAAGAATAATTTCTTGAAAGATCATGAATGTTCATAAATTACTTTTACCGTAGTTCATTTTAATGGAAATGTTGAACTGTACTCTTCTAAAGCCATGGCGAGACAAAGCCATTGGTCGCTACTTGGTTAGGCGACTATCTGGACCAAAATTATTGTTAGTAGTACAAGCAAGGAGGTCTGGGGTTAGGTTTGTGTTTGTACGCAAAGAATACTCTGTATTGCCGGTACCAATAATGAGCGCTGGCAGCTGTCAAAGCTAACACGTGAGGAAATGCTGCGTTGCCACTGAGGCAGATCATGACTCATAATATTCCAAGAAGCTTCCAGGAAGACACAAATACTGGGATCTGTGGTGTGTCAGCCGTATTCGTGTGAAGGGTCAATTAAACATTGCGATGCACGCGAGTTTAGGGGAATTTTTAGTTGCCTAATCGCTCTAGCTGCTACTAACTTAATTATGGGTCTATTCCTTTCATAGCCCCCCCTCTTCGTCACTTGTGTCTGAATTGGATCTGGAATTGCTTTCCAGGGAAACGATGAACCAATCTACCCCATCATCGAGTATACATTCACGCTTCGTAGCCTCATCCAGTTCTCGTTGCACTATTAACACAAAACGCTTCCAGTTTTATGAAGTCACTTCCCTAATAGCCTAAACGGTAAGCTTCTCAACCTCACGGAGGGTGAAATTCTTATTATGCCGTGCTAGATAACCCTTCACTTGACCCCATATCATTTCTATAGGATTGAAGTGACAATGATATGGGGCAGTGTGATGATCTCATGGCCATGCTTTCTCGCCAGTTCATCCACGTGGTAGCCTACATGGGTTTAGGCTTGCGCTGCTGTATAAGGTTGAGAAGGATATTAATTCTGAATGAAAGTGGAACGCGGCTTATACACTTGTAGCAGACATGAATGTACTTTTACATACCTTGTGTCCTTGTTTCATTTTTTGGGCGATATTACGTATTGAAATTAGGAACCCTAATTAAAACTTACTACTGAACCTCATATATGTGCTAAAGTACGTAAATATGTGTTTTTATTTTTTGCTATTTTAAAAACAGCAGCCATGCTTCGATAGCACTTGATCTCGTTTAACCGTCATCAAGGCTCACTCTAGCAGCACGCACCGAGGCACACATGTGAGATACAAAATCACTGTTTATAAAAAGAAGTGGGATGCAAAATCACTGTTGATAAAAAAAGAATCATCGGGACACGTTAGGCAGTAACCATTGCCAAAACTCATTGATCTGGGCGCGTTAGGCTGTAACCATTGTCAAAAACCATTGGATTGGACAAAGTGAAGGTAAGAATTGTCGGGTGTAGGTGCAGCCTTGGCCACGCGCTGCTAGCGGGGCATGGTTGACACAAAACCATTGATCTGGGCGCGTTAGGCTGTAACCTTTGTCAAAACCACAGTTGTGCGGAAAAAAATACACATACTTATTACAGGAGAGCGATATACTGCATAGTTATTACAGAGCAGATAACAAAAAACACGTATTTCAGCCGTACAGAGATGCGAAATATTGCACACACTAGCATAATTAGAGTCGTGAACTGAGTGCTGCGAACGAATGATGCCCTCTAGAGACTGAATTGGGCACTTTTTTGTTTCACATAGTACCGTAAGGGCGAGGTTGGCAGTACTGTTATGGTTCTTTTTTGAAGATTGATTTGAACAATGCCGCTCACTGCTGTAATTTTCGCTATATTTGGAATGGCTGGGTGGGTCACAGACGGCGGAGGAGGAAACATCTATTAAAACATTTCTTCCTGATTTATTTCTCATCCTTTTATAAGGTATTTTGGCTAATTCATGTATTATATAGAATGTTATCGCTCGTTCTGTGTTCATTCAGCACTACCGAGAAGGATTCCTTTTGTCCGAGAGCTGTCGCATGGTAGGCTACACAATGGCGGTCGAGCCATTCCAACATTCGCGGCTTCGTACTTGAAGTTCTATCTGTACTATGTGGTACGAAGCATTGTTCATTACAATAACACTGTGTTCAGGGATGTTGGGTAACAATTGTTCCTGGAACCATTTTAAAAACTAGTTGTAGTCCATGTCTTCATGGTAATCACCTGTTCTTTTCGACCTAAAGAGCAAAAGTGTATTATTAACAAAGCCGTGTGATAGCCCGACATGTAGAATAATAAATCGACCCCCTCTGCCTGACGGCCCTTCCTTGTCCCCTGAACTGAGTTGTCACTCCAACCCTTAGACACTGTGTGACCAGCATTGACCCACATTTCACCTAACCACACAATATCCATAACATTTTTGCCCTATTAACTTAAGTTTTGAATTTTCCAGTAGCCTATTTTAACCCAATTTTCACCAAATTTTGTAGGTTCTTTAAAGTGGGCATAATTAAGGGAATTCTAAACTTTGGAGCTATTTGGATCAGTCATTTAGAAATTATAACATTTTATGTAATAAATATGCAAATTTTGAAAATGTCCCATGTACATCAAATTTAAAGTTATCAATCTAAAACTTCTATGGAATGATCATCAATGGTCTACAAATAAAAATTGGTATTACTTTTAAAATCAGTGCAAATGGTTTATTATTAAAATGGTTTTTTTTTCTTAGAATGACCTGTTGTTCTGTTAAAATATGTCATATTTTTTCAAATTTGAACCTAAATATTTCTGAAAGTTATTAATATTTTTCAAAATGGATTCCACACATTATTAAGACCACAAAGTTGTATGTGCAAACCAAGTTTGAAGGTAATGGGATCAAAACGCAGGCAACTGGAACATTTAAAATGCTGAAAAATATAGTATTGAGAAAAAGCTAACTTTATTAAAAAATACAGTATTTTAGTGGAATTTCCTGCATCAAGACTTCCCTGAGTTTACAAATCACTTTTCCCACACCTCAGAGGTAACTTATTACTAAACCCATCTTTCTCCCTGATGTTGACACGAAGATTTACTGCCACATTCACCACACAGGTCTGTAAACAAATTTTGGAGGGCACCCATATATGAATGAGAATGTGCTTGTCATTAACACTAGGTCTAACAGTATTCTCCTCACTAAAATAGGCCTATTCCAGTTTTCTGACACTGGCAGAAGAAGTAGTTGCAGCTGTTGAACTTGCATTACTTAACTTCACATGTAATATCACCCCACTGTTTGTCAACATTCAAAATAGCACTATTCCATTTCTTTGTTTCACGGACTTTCGGTTTACGCCATCGACTAGATACAGAATACATCTAATAAACTGCACACAAATCGCTAAAATACCATTAGCTTACACAAGTTCCACCACTCACAGTAAACCAATAAAAATATAATTCTTGCGAATAAACTTCACTAAAGCCACTGACCATCAAAATAAACAAAGACGCATGGTTCCACCATGTATCCAAAATGGCCTATACTTTACTACAAACCAACATACTTCTGTTCGATGTTAAAAATGTGCATGTGTATAGTAATGATATTCTTTTAGTGAATGCCATACAGCTAAAAATTATATGGGATAAGAAAATAACATGTACGGTAAGAAAAGTTTCACACTTGACAAACATTGCCTAGGCTACTCATAACTGATAAATTTACCAACAGATGGCACCATAAGCTTGTATTCAGATGATTGGCATGATAATCTTGGCCAAGAGTATGAAATTACAACAAAATTGAGGGGTTTTTGGTTCTAGGAAGTAGGCGTTGCCCATTTCAAGACCTAAGCACGTGTTCTTTAAAAGCCCCCGTAAGGTATTTAGAAATGGCCGTACATAAAAAACAAATGTATATTTAAGTGCCCCAAGTGATAAGGTAACTTCTAGGGCATGAAACCAGATTTTGGTTTTTTGTTTGTAATTTTTGGCCTACAACTCAGTAGGGTCTCCCCATTTCATGTAGGAACTGACACCTCAAAGCCACAATATCTGGCCTCTCCATGATCACCTTCCCCCCATTAATTTTCTTATATTTAAATCCCAGATCGTGCAACACTTTCAGTGAAGAAAGGCTTCCTTGAAATAATTGTGCCTATCTGAGCAAAAAAAAAGAAGTTTGCGACATGTTGGAATTTCTTTCCTAAAATAATAGCTATAAATATGCCGTCTAACAGCATCTTGTTGAAAGCCACCTAAATTAGTGACCACCCCTTCTCTATGCCTCTTCTTCCCTGGAGTTGATAGTTTAGACGGGCGAGCATCATCAGACAGGAACTTCCCTTCCGTCACTCGGTATGCAGCGATTTCACTCACACCAAGAGTCTTGGCAGTTCTTTTCCTCACCTGAACAAATGGGATCAGAGGTTCCTCCCGTAAGCGCTTACTTTCCTCTTCTTCTTCCATAAAATTCCTCACCGCACATACCATCTCCTTTACTTGGCCTGAAGTTGTTCTGTCGCAGAGAATGGATCCTGGGCCTTCCGCGAGCATGTACCGATGCCATTTTTACACAACGAAAATAGACACGATGATGCAAATAAAAGAAATAAACTCAAAATCTGTATATACACACGCTTCCAACAAAAGCAGAACGATAACGCTTACTGTAGCCTATGAAAGAATAAGCATATGCACTTCAATATATACACGGGATATTACACATGGCAGTGACGAGTTAGTTCACAGTAGAACACTGCGTCAAACCATGTGCTCACTGCTGTGTCGGCATTCATTGCAACACTGCTCGCTGTTGCTATGGACACCGTTACCCCTCTTGTCTCCACTCCTCACCTCACCATTCAAGCGGATGGCAGCTTGCACCGTTCATCTTTTGTAAATCAGAGTATAACACATAGAATTTAACATGTATGCAGCGTTTAAACCCTAAGTGTTGTCCACTTTGTCATGGATGATGCCATTTTGTGTCTAGGGGAATTTTGTAAGTGTAAATTCCATTCCATGTCCACATTAAAGCTATTGACACAAGTTGGCAGGCTTGTTTTGTTGAGATAAATTAGAGATGAAAATAGTACAAGAGTTAATACAAGTCTATCGTTGCCAAGGCTGCAAGATACCAATGTAATTGATAGTGATTTTGTACTGCATAAGGAAACAGTAACAAGGCAGCTGGAAGCAAGTTTTTAGACATGTCCAGTCCTCAAATTGTGTTCATGCATCTTTGTAGCGATGAATTTGTAACCCACTAAGCTCCAGTGAGATTGAGAAATGGTGTCAGAAAAATTTTAAATCCTGAAGAGATCATGAATCATCAGCAGGGTATAATGGCTGTACGCCCTATGTGCAGTGCAGGATTTTTTGAGAATATTAATAGCTGGAGGATATTAGATCCTAATAATCGCCAGTAATATATCCAAGATCAGCAAGATATCACCTTTATAGCCTACTTGGTGAAACCTGCAAACTTCATTTTCTACATTCTAAGATTCTTCCAGACAATGTGTTAATGTGCTTGAGATGCTTATATTTATAACCAATGTCCTAAATAAAATAATGTCCGTAATACATTTTGTGTGTGCTTATTATAATTAAGTGTAAACATTACTGTGTCATTGGATGAAGATTACTTGCAATTTGCTAGTGTTCTTGAAGATACGGGCATAGTTTTGTACTCCAGGGCCCTACCAATCACCACATCCAGAATTCTCTGTTAAAGCTCTAGATTTACCCATTTCAAACCGATTTACCCAGTGTGTAGTACTGTTAACTGCTTATTTTCCATGTGGTCTGCAAGGTTGCCCATGTTCTTTTTCAGGGGGAATGGATGTGGTGAGGAGTATACGATATTTTCTGGGAGGAAGGGGAAGGGGGGGACTGGGTATGTTATAAAATTCTTCATCCCCAGACCACCAGGGTGAAACAAAAAATAAGAAAAAATAATTAAAAGTTGAGGAATGCTTTCATTTGAATAATTTGAAGGGTCTCGTTTGCCATTTGGTGGAGATCTTGGACATCTTATTGGGAGGGAGATACCATGTCCGTGTAGCCAGCATAGATCCAAATTACAATGGCAAGTATGGTCTTTCTTTAATTTTAATAAATGGAACAGTTCCACCTACATGGAGTAGGGGTAAGTAAAGTGGCTTCTTGTCCAGGTGACCTGCTTTGCGAAGGAGTATTTGAAACCTGATATAGGATTTATTCTTCAAAGCTTCGCACAAAGGCTCTTGATAGAATGATTTGAATCCCACTCCTTGCATCCTGGAAGTGTCTTCCCAACTCAACTGTAAATAAAAGCTAACTGAAAACCACTACCACATCCTTTTCTATTACAAGTACAGTACACACATAAGTGCATGGGGCTGATATCCACGACATTTCAATCCACTGAATTAACTCACAATGAATAAGTTTCCAAGGTCCTTCATTTGTAGTAATATACTTCATTATAAAAATCTTGAGCCCATAAAACCATAAATTTGACCTAAGCCTAACTGGGAACGGGAGAGAACCGTTAAACATGTCCAACATGAAGGTAGTTGCCACAAGAAGTAAACCTGCCTCTGTAGGGGATTGGTGTCAGATAAAAGGCTCTCTGCTAAAGGAGGTAAGTATAATCTCAGCAATTCATATATGTATCTGAAGTAGTCCTATGCATTAAATTTTTGTTGTTGAAAAAGATTGTCTTATGGTAGGCCTACTCAAAAAGCAAAATGCTAAAAACCACGAGTGTAGGCTCAAATTTTTTACATTCGTTTTTATTATTTTGGGGCATGAATGACCCTTCCCTTCCCTTGCAATAAATGAAGCACTGGATACTTTCTCCTAATGCAATGCTTGGTTGTTTCTTTTTTTTAAATTCCAGCTGCTTTTAAAGTTAAACATACATGGAAACAACTTATTGATGAACGAGGATAAAAGGATAATATGTACAGTTTTGTATATCTGCATAAACTGGAACATCCATTCAACGTTTGTATTACACTGCTTAATATTCTACTGCTCTAAGGTTTTGAGCTAGTGATAGGGGTGGATTTCTTCCACAGCTTTTAACTTTATTTTTGAGTATCCTTAAATTCACACTAACAAATTACTGGGCTATTGGTAGGCTTCTATAGATGAGAATACCTTGGTGCAATCAATGCGGCGAGGCGAGCGAGCGACACCACTCCTCTGACGTCACAGATCCGCGCCATGGCCTGTCTTTCTCGTCGGCCACGGACAGCTGCCAACTTGCGAGTTAAATTATAAGTTCGAGTTTCAATATCAGCAAAACATGGTCACTTTGAAACATGAGTGGCAACTATGAATACAACCATGATTCAACCCAACAGCAAGAAATAATACTATAAATTACCAAGTTTTTACTGTTGGGGGACAAATGGTAAAGTTACATTGCTATTAATTTTAGGTGACACAGTCTATATCCGACCACAGCACAACAACTCCACTTGCGCTTGGGTATTTCCAACATTAGCGTGTTTCGTGCGGCTTTATCAGGACATTCGCTGAATTGTAGTCAATATCGCGTGACTGTACACGGATCAATGTTGTCAATATTCCATGAGGACGGGCTGGATTACTGTTCTTATGGACTCTGCCTCGTACACAATCCGCCCTTATGTTTCTCCCAAGTCCACCTCGTAGGGTAATGACTAGAATTCTTGCCTGTCATCGCCCCAGGAGAGTGAGGATGTATTTTGCTTTCTATGTGCTTTGGTGATTCGAGTCGCACTTATCTTCTTTGGTCTCACGCCGCCATTTGTTTAATTGGATCGCCTTTTCCTCGGCTTCTATTCTGCAATACAACATGTTGCAAGAGATGTCTGGTTGAACGATTTCAATTGTCTGGATATAATGTTGGAGAATTTATGGTGCTGTATTGGATAGAGTAGAATGGAGGATACGAACTAATGGAGAAATAGACGAAATCCTCGAAAGCGAAGACATTGTTAATTACACCGACATAAAAATCAGGGACGCTCTGCGTGTTATGTAAAAGACGATGCGGCAATCGGATTAGCGGAGAAAATGTTTCCCTTCGAGAAAATGAGGTTACTTCGTTACTTCAGGGCGCGCGATTCAAATTGACGGGCGCGCCGTATTTGCTGAGCCAGAGTGCAAGCCAAGGCGAACGAGGAAACTTGTGCATTCCCGCCAGCATATCTCTGTCTCCTTCTATCACACTCCCTTCCCTTGCTTGAAGCACAGCAGTGGCCAGCGGCCGAACGGAAAATACGGTACTAAGTAGGGGACGGAAAATACGGTACTATGTAGGTACACTGCTCGCTTGCGAGGAAACACGAACAAGGGAAAGTTAAGTTTTCCTCTTTTCCTTTCTGAAGGAAATGTTTTTGAGAATATTCGAATATATTGAAGATATTGAAATGGACATGAATAATTTTATTCCCCAACACGGTCGGATCCCTAAGAGAGAGACCAAATGCCCCCAGAGTGGTCAGAGATAAAGCGCTTTTAGTAAGATTATTATTATTATAATTATTATTATTATTAGAAAGAGACAATTGTTGCTTTTAAAGAAGGTTAAACTCTCATCCAGCAGAGTGCCGACTAAAAGTTTAGAAAGGGTTAGAAACCCAAACCTAACTTGAACAAAACCAAAATTCTAAGCAACAAATCACAGGACAAAGCAGAAATCGCTTCAAGTAGGAAGCTGGCTGAGCAAGCTATACTTACCTTTAATGATTCACGAGAAACCGCTAAAATAAGCTTTTTGAGCGATGTTAGTAGAAGTTTTGCTCTAAACGCAACAAGTGATTGAGTTTGTAGTAAACTTATCATTCAGTATTTTTGATTATTTCTTTGGATGTAAAAGTAATTCGAAAGAAAAGATAGGGAAGGAAAGGTCATGCCTAACAGCTCTTCGAGCAAGATAATGTGACTCCAGGAAATATTAATTGCTTCAACAATAATAGGTTTGTAACGGTTTTACAATTAAGAAGTATTTTTTGAAAAATTTGAAGGTCGTAGACCTATGACAAAAACATTAAAGACCCTCCAAAGGCTTTCCGAACAATGCATACAATTAAGAAGTCTGGTACCTGTAATAACAATAATAAAAAGTTTTGCAATTTGGATGGATATTTCGTTTGGAAATATATATAAATAATGCTTCAGATTAGCTAGGTAGAATACCAATGCTTTAAAAGAATGCTTTGGTAGTAAAGAGAAAGGAACTTTCAACATATGATTTCAAATTCCTGGGCACAGCAGGAGAAAACATAAATGATTAAAAGGTGGATTTATAACCACTCAGATTATTGAAACAGTAATTAAGAGAAGTTAAATATAAATTGGAAAGGTCATGTTAGTGAAGTCTTGATTACATAAGATAGATATTTTAATAATTGGGAAATAACTAATTCACAATTCCTGAATGCAGCAGGAAACCGCAAGGGCGTAATAAAGTGTGGATTTATAACCACATGGACTATATATGCAGTAACAAATTACAAAATGCAATACAAGAAAAAGGGGAGGGAGCATATTTATAGACTAAGACTCATTGAGTTGCAGGAAATTGTTTAAATTACACTAAGTTGTTAGTAAAGGAAAATGGGGATGCGGGAAGTATGGGATTAAAAGTCTGGCCAACTTTACGGTTTCGTACGAACGCGGCGCGGAAGTTAGCCACACATACACTTTTCGTAGCACAAACAGTTTGTAGAACATGAGAGAAATATCACTATTGCGGTTTATAGTTCAATTTGAATTAGCAGTAATTTGACTTCGTAGAGTAGTTTTTCACTGTTTTGAGTTTATTGCACATAGAAGTTTCTAAAGTTGTAATCCTAGTTGAATAAGGAAGTGGAAATCCCACGAAGATAGTAAAGTTATGTTTTCAGACAGCTATTAGTTTAGTGAAAAAAAAACTCGATGTAGGGAAGGTATCCCCTTTATTTCGTACAAGAAGTACTAGATTTCATGACTTTCAAATGGCAAACTTAGTTAGCTAAGACAAGATATTCCCACGAAGGGCAGTTGGAAGATTGCACAATATTGCGAAAATTCAAATACTGCCTTTAGCATCATTAAGAGCTTCTAAAACGGTTTAAAACCCTTTAAAAATGTGGTTTAAAATCACCGTAGAATGTTACTTATCTTTCATTGTAGAGCAGATTATGTTTCCAGCTAACCGTTACACAAACTTTTACGACATGGCGTCGATTTCAACAGCAAGGGGAAGGGAGGGGGGAAACAAAAGAAGATATACAGAGTAGGAAACATAATAAAAATGAAAGTATACACTAAAAAGCATCGATACATAGAATAAAAGTCTTCATGGAGCTTGTAGATGACAACAAAGATGCCATCTGCTTGCATGGATTGAATTAATTCTTGGAATTGCAGGGTCCAAAGCTTCAACAGGTTACCGCGTGGAGAGCTATTGAGAGACTACACGGAAAATACCCATCTGAAACCTTAGAGCATAAATACAATAGAGGGCGCATTGCCACACTGCGCCTGTACTGTGACGTGAAACCAACATCTCGATCAGCTGACTGAAGGGTAATGGCTCAAGACCGACTACAATTGGCTAATGGCGAATGCTAAGCAACGTCAAGGAATACAAAAGGAGCTCCATATTGGATAATTCTATTATCACTATCCGCAGTTCCCTTCAGTCAGCTGATCGAGATGTTTGTTTCAACAATGTGACGTCATCAGCCATCTATTGAATTTATGGTCTAAGTCTGAAACAGTCTTTCAAAAAGAATAAGCAAGCTTTCAAAGAACCAGGAATACATGAAAGGTCGCTGTTGGTGTCTGCGAGAAGGGAAATAAAAGAACCACGGTAATTAAAAGAAAGAAAAGTGACTGCTGACTCGAACGAAACGTATATTCCATGGAATATACCACACTCCCCTAAAGTCAATTCAGGACGAAACTACACTCCCCTAAAGACATTGTGAGTTAGGTCCGATGGAAATTAAAACCGCTGGTCTATGAAGGTTCCAATATGCGAAGCGAGAGTTAGGTCCACGCGAAGCACGACAGTTACCGCCATACCCTTGAAATTCATACCCGAATCATAGTTGTCCAAAAGTTACACAATAGACAAACGCAATGATGTTGGCACGACTGAAAATATTCAATAATCCCCTCTAACGATAAAATGTTCAACTCCCCTATCTTGGTCACACTGTAATCCTAACGGAAATTTTCCAGATTTTCGTGACGGCTGGCAGTCGAGTTCCATTTCAATAAATATGTATGGGCGTCTAAGAGTGTGTGTGTGGGAGGGGATAGGTAAAGAACTAAGGTTATGAAAGTCTCTTAACCATCCTAAAATTACATTATGACACTGGAAATATGAGAGAGATTTTCATAATAAAAATTTCGCCAATATTGTAATTCAGTAATGGTTGTTGTTTTTTTAATTACAATGTTAACATGTCGTATTAAGTGCAAATATGACCCTTATATTACTCTGGTTGGTTGGTTCCTTAGTTTAGAGGCTGCGACAACGCGGTCATGTAGCCCCGTGTACTTTGGGTGTGTGTAGAATCTGTCTGATAACCGGTGTTAATTGTGATGGCTGTATTAGTGTGTGTTATCTGTGATTCAGGTAAGGACCGCAGACGATCAATTTCAAGTAGTTCCTACTTTTGCTACCAAATGCTACCGTCCACGACACCTAGCTGCGAACTTGGCTACTAGATGCCACCACAACTGGCTCTTGGTGACGAACGTTGGAACTAATAGAACATTAATAAAATCTAACCTACAAATTTAGCTTCGCACAATTGTAGTTAGTGGTAGGTTCCTTTACATGCCATAAATATATTGCATGGGCCCGCCGGCTTTACTTCCCCTCAGAAGGAAGGCATGCTGAGGGATTTTTAACGCTCTTAAAAAATTCCGACGACTTCGACCGGGTTTGAACCCGCGATCTTAACAAATTAAACCAAATGCGAGCAGGTAATAATACAATTCAATCAAGTTGTAGCGTGTCGCCTAATTGTTCTAACACAAGTGGGAAATTAAACTTAATTAACAGTAAAAAGATGTTTATAAATATAGAGTCTTCAGTCTTTTGACTAATTTGATGCAGCGCTCCACCCCCCCCCTCCCTGTCTTGAGCTAATCGTTTCATCTCTATATCACTACCACATCCTACGGTGTCGCGAAAAAAGCGCACTGCGAGAAAAGCGCACTGCGAAGAAAGCGCACAGTCAACCCTTTTGGAGTTACAGAAGGAATCCCGCCCCTATCTTCTTAGAAATAAGGAGTGTTACACAGAAAATAAAAGTTGAATTAATTAGTTTCTGATTCCCATCACACTTTATCCAGGCTGTGGACTGGCTAAATGATTAATTACTAAATATTTTTAATCATTTAGGCGTGTTTAAAATCAGCTTGAGTATAGCTTCGTCAATGTTAACTTTTTAAATATATTTACAGTTTTAAAGTATACTTAGGCTTGCTTTAAATCAGCATGAATGTAGCTTCGTCAATATTAACTGTTTACTATTTACATTCTTTTCGGGACTTGCTTTTCTTCTAGAAAGAAGGTCTAGCCAAGTTTTTGTAGATATGAAACTGTCTTTAAACACGCTGTGATGTCACCATTTTCTTCATACTTCTTCACAGTTCTTTCCAGTTTCTTATCCAACTCGATGTAAGTTTTCTTCCTCTTTTTCCCAGCTAAATTCAGTTCTATCCTCATGTACATACAAGAAGATTCATCCGCTTCACTCTTGAAACAAAGTATGACATCTCTGATTTTGGGGTTGGGTCGTCCAAGAAGATTGTTGATTTTGTTGTGCCAACCTTCCACCGCGTTCGTAGTCCTGTGTCGCCTAGCATAGCAATTCCACAATTCAATAGGAATTTCGTCATTATGCAGCCACTGTTCGACGAAGTAGTCGAAGAAGCGAGTTAATTTCGGGTTTTCAAGAGCCTGTGAGTGAATTTCGACCCAGCCATCTTGGACATCTTCAGTTTTCAAGAAGGCTAATGCAGCACACATTTGAGTGGACAGTCGGATTTCTTCATTTTCTCTATATTCACATGTCAGTCCAATTTCTTGTATTTTTCTCCACAGACATTTTTTCAAATGAAAGTAGCACCCATGGATTTCAACTGATGGCAGAACTTCTCTAATTGCAGCTATTGCACTCGCCTCAAAATCAACGTGGATGTGTCTTGGATTCCATTCTGGGACTGCTTGCAGTACATGACGAAAAAAACGAACGTATGTAGTTTTCTTCTTGTTTGGAAGTAGGCCAAACACAACTGGATAAACGTTAGTTTCTGTGTCGGAGCTTCCATAATCAGCATGGATGGTGTAAATTTGACCGAACTGTTTACTACAACTTTTAAACGTTCCATCCATGAAAAAGCCTTGTAGGTTCCTCAAGCACTCTTTTCCTTTTTCTGAACAAAAAATGATCATCCGTTCCTCTGAGCCTTCGTCCACTAACATAAATTTTGATCCGTCGTTCATCTGAAGCAATTCTTCGTCTAAAATTACTTCTTCTCTAGTCTTAGGCTCCTTTTGGGTTCCACGCGCACTGTTTCTCTGTATGTACATACTTCTTTTTGTGGTGAGTTGTTGCGGCATTTCTGTTACAAAATTGTAGCCCTTGTTGTGGAGTTCTCCCAGTTCTTCTCTGTAGATCTTTGAAATGGACGTGTCTTCTTCACGGGCTCTCTTCTTTGCAACGTTGATGCTCTTCATAACTTCCAATCTGGCTGTGTCCGGTGCTGCACATGAGTGATCAGTAACTTCTAAAACTTCGCCATTTTTACTTTTTAACATTCCACGGCACCTACTTGACCTTTCCTTCTGACATCGCCAAACTATTAACCCATCTATATTCTTCCTAAACTCCCTATATGCGTATCCGTTATAATGTGCTGCAGGCTTACCCTTGTTAGTAGTTAAGACTTCCATAATATAACTAAACCATGTATAAATACTAAAAAGAAAGAAAACGTTCAAAACACTAGGTATACTAGTAAAATAACTTTAACACAAGTAAGTTTAAAACACTAAAACAGATTATTGCTGCTTACGAAGTGACTTGAAGGACCATCAGAACAGGAATGACAAAGAAGGGGTCGGTGAGGTGGGGCGGCTGCTCGGGAGGAATGAACCTGAGCTATTGTATTGCGTGATGACTCACCTCCAACCAGCTCCAAGTATTCATTTCCTGGTAACGTAACCCCTACCCTAAACTGTCACATTGGCCCTTGTGCGCTTTCCTCTCAAATACCTGTATGTGCGCTTTATTCGCTGTGCGCTTCTCACACAGATTCCATCCTACAACCGAGGCAATCTGTTTAACATATTCTAACTTTGGTCTACCCCTACAGTTCTTGTCTTTGACCCTTCCTTCCGTAACTAAGTTTGCTATTCGTGGGTGTCTTAGTATTGTCCTACCAACCTATCTCTTCCCTTCATTAGCAGTCACCAGAAATATCTCTCCTCTCCCACTCGTCTTAATACCTCTTCAAAGGAAGCTTGTAGTTTAACGTGACCGTTAATCTCGCGATCATGAGCCACGGGACCTCCTTTTTACGTGGAATCCGAACCACAGGACATGGCATTTCAATTCGAAAATCTCACATGCATTGACCGGGAATCGAACCCAATCCGTCTTGGTGAGAGGCATACAGCTTGACCGCTGCGCCACCACGCCCGCTTAAGACCTCTTCATTTGTAACCCTATCTACCCATCTGATCTTCATTCTCCTGTAACACCACATTTCAAATGTTTCAAAGAATATAAAACTTAAACATTAGTTCTCATAAAAGTAGGCTATACTATTAATAATGTTTATTATTATTATTAATGTTAAAATTCGAATAATAACCTTGAAAATAATAGAATCAGTTCTGAAATTAATTTTAAATTTGTTGTAATAATCTAGAGCTGTCGATTTAATCAATTAATTTGACCGATTAAAATAGTAGAGTGGTGTGAAACTAATTGTTTTGCGTAGCACTAAACCTGTGTATTGTATTACTATTTGCCATTTGGCTCAGCTATTGTAAGATTGACAAGTCATTATCAGGGCCGGATTTAAGAGTATGCTGCCTATAGGCTTAAGTCCATTTGCCACCCCTTCTATAGTTCATATTTGCTTAATATATTTGTTTTATACAACAAAAGGATAGAGTTCGTTGGAGTTTTCATCGTTTTTTTTTTAGTAAAGTTCATTGAGTTTAGATAAAACTACAATTTTAATGGTTTACATAATAAATTATATACTTGTTGTTCTTTTACTTACTTCTTTTAAGATTCGTTAAAAAATGAAATGGGTTTCGACCTTAATTAATTAATTTGTTCTTTTAGATCAGTGATCACTATTTTACACTTTTTTTGCGTAATATTGAAGAACTGTGTTCAATTTGAATTAAGTTGTCCTACACGGTGAAATAAAATTATACAACATGTAGTTAATTACTAGATTATTTGTTTGAAAAATATACAAATTTCTCTAAGACAACTCACCCCACGTAATCTTGATGTTCAAATTTACGTAGCTTTCTTACGAGATTTGTTAATGACAAACTCGTTAATAATGTCCTCATATGAAAGTATTTTTTGTTGTATTTGCCTCAATACAAGGTAATGAAAGTGAGTTTAACCGTATTTTGGAAATAAACCTTCTAGTTCACAGATAGTTCTTAACTCTGCTAAGGCAGGAAAAACTGTAGGACTAAAACATATTTTCAAGTAACAAGTATTCTTAAATTCGTATGGAAATAGTACATTATGCAACGAGCCTATAATGGCTATAATTAATTTCCATACGAGTGTCTTAATTACCATTATAGGCGAGTTGCATACGACTGTTTATGTTCGACGATAATTATAACTTTATTATATGTTTTAACATAAATATTCATAAATATCTGTTGAGAGTCAGCCACTTGAATTTTGTGATCGCAGTGCGAGTGCTGGGTATATCTCTGTCTTTCAAGATCTCTGAACGACCGACGCATGCGCTCTGTGTGCTTGCAATGCCATATGTAGGCCATATGTTTATATCTGCCGTCCCTCAGTAATATTGTCACCGGAGTCGTTTGAAGGCAATGCGCTGTGTAGAAATTAGTGTTCGTGATATTAAGGTACAGTGCTATTTCTTGTCTCATATTCGCCAGTTTATTTACGTGAACATGTGTACGGTGCGTATTCCATGTCGGTAATTTATTATAGTTCGATGTTGTGTTTATGTCCGACATGTTGGATTTTGAGCGCATGCGTGAAGGTATCGTTACCTAATTGGTCAATGAACGAGCTCTGATTGGCTGGAGAAACTGTATCGTAATGAAAAACAGTGTTGTAATGACCATCATTATGATACAGTTTTCTGGCACATAATAGTGAGGGTCGAACATAAATATTATTATCGTCTGAAATACTTAATTTTAACTTTTGAATAAATTACCAAACTGCCGCCCCTAAAAAGTTGCCGCTCAAGGCTGCAGCCTACTTAGCCTATTTAGAAATACGGCCCTGGTCATTATCGTTAGTTGATGCTCATGCCTTTGCTTTAGAAATATAAAAGCGATAATATCTATACAATGACTTCACAGTCCTTCCACAATGGTGGAAAATACATTCAGTCCAACTTACACATCTCGCACTCATAGCGAAAACATAGCTTTCCTTTCCAGCTACTTGAGTTCCGTGTGAGAGAGTGTTCAGTGATGCTGAAATATTGTAACTAACAGAAGGGCAGCCCTTAGTTCTGAGCGTGTCTCAAGTCCTGGAGCAAACAAGTGTGACTGTAAGAAACTGTGAACTCTTAAATAATCAATATTGAAATATATTTTAAATAATAGGCCAATTACGAGGGCTATTCCAAAACTAAGGTCCGGTTTAAAAAAAACATTCAAAATAAAAATTGTTTCCAAAACAATTGTTTTATTGACATTCTTTACGTCTTTCTCTATTTTTCTACATAATTTACATACGTATTTACACATTTGTCACATCTTTCCACAAGCTTTTGAATGCCTAAGGTGTAGAACTCGGCCGCCTGCGAAGCTAACCAGTCTTTAACAGCTTCTTTCACTTCCTCATCTGTGTCAAAGCGCTTGCCGCCAAGAAACTCCTTTAGGTAGCGGAACAGGTGGAAATCACTTGGCGCCAAGTCCGGACTGTACGGTGGGTGGTCCATCTGTTCCCATCCAAATTTCTTGATTAGAGTTTGCGTGTCATTCGCAGTATGGAGTCTGGCATTGTCATGCAACAACAACACTCCAGACGACAAAAGACCACGTCGCTTATTCTGGATTGCACGTCGAAGTTTAGTCAGGGTTGCGCAGTAGGCGGATTCAGTAATCTGCCGATGAATTTCTGCCGCAGAAATGTTTCTTGCAGACATAAACCGTATCACTGCCCTTACCTCACAATCGGCGGGCTGATTAATTGTCTTAAACATTGTGAACTGACACTATCAACAGCACACAGCAACAGTATCAACGTTACTGGCGGCTTTTGCCGCGCAAAGCATAGGCCTACCAGGAGTCGGCGCGCATGCGTGTTTTGCCCTTGGCGCCGCCTTCAAATATTTACGGCGAATCGGACCTTACTTTTGGAATTACCTTCGTATTAACTTAAAAGCATTGGAAATCATTTATGTTTTACTTGAACGCCACCGATACAATTAAAATATAAAATTATATCTTCCTCATAGCAAACGGAATTGTAAGCATTTTAAAATATATTATTCAAAGGTTTTATTTCTCGAACTGATACTGTGTGAAACAATTCGATTAATCGACCGATTCACCGATTAAGCCAATTTGGTTAACCGATCAACTTTTTTTTATCGATCGACAGCTCTACTTATTGGAAATTATCGATAAGTAATATTTCGAATGTCTATGAGCAACAATCGAAACCTTTAAAAGTAATACACGTATAAGTAGGCTAATTGGTAGTATCAATATCCTTCGAAAATAAGCTAAACAAATATGTCTTGAATGCGTGGAAATTCCTTAAATTAGTACAATACCATTTGGTATAATGACACAGGTTATCACACAAATACAAGGAGTTGATGTCCTGAAATGAATTAACAATGTCTTGTTGTTGTCTAAGTGTAATCTTCCTATTGCCTATACTGAGGCTCCATTGTGGACCTATTGAGCGGCCATTGTGTGCCATCTTCCGACTCCACTCCACCGCTAATGTGGTAATAGTGGGAACACCACGCCACACCACACCCAGCTGGCATTTCCTTTCCTTTCCCAGGAGCGAAATATCGGACCACGATTAGATTTCTTGGAATCGAAACAAGTCTCATATACACTAGTATCCTAAAGTTTAGCATAATCACTAAACGAGGCCATACCGCCTGATAGGAATGTCAGACGGATTGCTGAACAAACGGAAGCTGAATCACACACCATATGTCACACAACTTATCCAAAAAGGAACAGTCTCAGAAAGATTCTGATAGCTAAGGTACACCTTTGACAACAACTACCAAAACTTGGCAATGTCTTCCACAACAAAACATGCTGTTAATATGGTGTATGGTTACTCCTAACGGCCACACATGCTTCGCAGCGACGTGAAATGTGCTCTATCAGATGGTCCAAGAGCTCTTGTGGCATTCGATCCCATTCCTCCGAAAGGGCTATGCGAAGGTCTTGGGAATCCTTGGTGGAGGCTGACGGGATGCAATTCGCCTCCCCAATGCATCCCAGGCATGATCTATAGGATTCAGATCCGCAGACCTCGCTGGCCAGTCCATGCAATGAATGTCTTCCCCGGCCAGAAATGCATCCACCAGAGCAGAGCAGTGTGGTCGGGCATTATCGCCCATTAAGAGGACGCCTGGACAAACCGCACCTCTGAAGAGTCGAACATGTGGTCTCAGTACCTCATCCCTGTATCTCCGAGCGTCACAGTGTTCCTCGGACCACCCGTGAAGATGTGCAGGTCCGTACGGCCATTCAACATGATGCCGCCCCACACCATGACGCTACCACCACCATACTGGTCCCGTTCCACGAAGTTCCTGTGGTTGTATCGGCTACCGGTTCTCTCCAGATTAATGTGCGACGGGAATCATTCTGCAAACTGCAGCAGGATTCGTGAAGAGCACATGCCTCCATTCATTGATGGTCCAGTTTCGACGTTAACGGCTCCACAGTAAACGGGCCCGTCTCTGTGCTGGAGTGAGCGGGACGCACACCGCTGGACGTCTGGCAAACAGCCCTGCTGTTCTGAGCCTCCGGTACACAGTTTGCCGGGAAACGGCAACCTCTGAGACGGCTGCAAGCTCCGCTGTCAATTGTCTTGCAGGTGCACTGCAAATTCGTCGGGCGGTTAAGGCGAGATATCGGTCCTGCTGTGGGGTGGTTACTCTTGGTCGACCTGGTACTGGCCTACGACTAACTTCTACTGTGTCTCGAAATCGTCTCCAAGGCCTGGAAATGACACTTTGTGGCACATTCAAGGATACGGCGACTTCAGGCTGTGTCTGGCCTGCTTCCAGGCGGCCGAGTATTCTACCCTGAAAAACGGGGTCCAAATGGCATCGTTGTGCCATTATGTTGTCACGTTCACCGCGAGGCTACACTCCGCGACCTATAGCAGGCCAAACATGACTGAGGGAATGTGGGGCGCAGGCACTGGCTGTGTTTACCTTGCTATTACATCCCTAGTCAAAGCAGGGAATACGCCTTTCCTATACAGAACGAACACGTAAGGTTGGTAGGTGCATAGGCCTATGTCGTGTGATTTGCGGTCTATTTCCTGTTGCCCTGCTTATTCGTAATTTATGCTTAACGTTTGGACACTAGTGTATTATACAGAGAGTTTAGTTTGTATGTAACGGAGACCCTCGCTAGCCCGCTCGGCCGTGGCGCGAGCCTGTCTCCCGCCACGCACTTTGCCGTTATGCGGCGCCTGCACGGCACTGACTCATTGAGTATAGGAATTTGTACTTACCTAGTTCACAGCTAGTGCTGAAAATGTTCGCCATTCACTGCTACACATCGCTGGCACCCTTTTTTTTTTATGAAACTGGCATTTACTCTCTGAAGTTCCTCAGCACCGATAGACTGTATTTCATCTGTAATAAAGTCTTTAAGCTCATTTATAGTGGAGGGTTTCTCGCATACACTCTATTTTTAAGCGTCCCCCACAAATAAAAATCACATGGTGATAAGTCTGGCCACACGTTCCGACTTATAATCCTCGTAGCGAAAATGCGACGCAATGCTGTCATGGATGCTTCGGCAGTGTGAGCAGTGGCAGAATCTTGTTGAAAGTAATTTGACAACCGCTCTCCGTAAGTCAGTTCGTCAAAAAATTGGTCAAGGATCACATTGAAGTACAAATTTAAGTACAAATTCCTATATTCAATGACTCAGTGCTGCACAAGCGCCGCGTAACAGCAAAGCACCTGGCGGGAGACAGGCTCGCGCCGCGGGCGAGCGGGCAAGCTAGGGTCCCCGTTACATACAAACTAAACTCTCTGTAGTATGTTTTTCAGATGAATATGTTCCGTATTTAATTCTGCGTTGGGCCATATAAGCCAATTATTCTCAAGCTCAATAATAATTATTTTTTTATTTGTGGTTGTATGAAGCATTGTCCGGGATTTTGGTTGATTGGTTCCTCAGTTTAGGGGCTGCGACAACGCG
Source organism: Meconema thalassinum (assembly GCA_946902985.2). Taxonomy (NCBI): domain Eukaryota; kingdom Metazoa; phylum Arthropoda; class Insecta; order Orthoptera; family Tettigoniidae; genus Meconema; species Meconema thalassinum. Next base: position 187,150,241 of record OX336388.2, on the reverse strand, counting down.
GCCATGTAGCCCCGTGTAATTTGGGCGTGTGTAGAATCTGTCTGATAACCGGTGTTAATTGTGGTGGCTGTATTAATGTGTGTTATCTGTTTTCAATTCAAGTAAGGACTGCAGCCATTGAATTTTTCAAGTAGTTCCTACTTTTGCCACAGAACGCCACCGTCAACGACTACTAGTTCAGAACTTGGTTACCAGATGCCATCGCAGTCAGCTCCTGGCGACGAATGTCGGAACCTAAGAGCGTTTGTCAATTGTTTAACCTAATTTAGCTTCACACAGGTGTAATTAGTGGAAGGTTCTTTAACATGCCATAAATCTATGACATGGGCCAGCCAGCTTTACTTCCCCTCCGAAGGAAGGCATACTGAGGGATTTTTAACACTCATAAAAAATCCAACGGCGTCGGCCGGGTTTGAACCCGCGATCTTGGGCATAGAAGCTCAGCATGCTACCAACTACGCCACCGAAGCCGCTGTCCGGGATTTTAGCGCTTTTTCTAGGAACCGCCCACTTAAGATTATGATGGTAAACTACTTGTCTGAGGGTAATGAAATCTTTATATGGCATAGGCACAAGTATTGGCAGTGTAAAACTCAAGTTTCAATTTTATTTCTTTAATCTACCCAATAATTGAAGTGATAAAAGCCATTTTCCAGTGTTGCCTAGTTTCCAGCCGGTCAACATAAAATGTGCCCATCACATTAGACCGTAACATGAAACGCATTACATATGATTAAAACTCAGACATTTTTCTATGTTTATGCCGTGTCTTGTGCGGGGTTTTGCATAGGAACACCAAGCTGACTCATCAGTGGGCTCTTGGTGTCCGTGCCCGGGCCACCACAGGAGTAGCGAACTGCGTGCTACCTCCCTTCTTATGAAGCGCTCATGCGCTTCTTTATTGCGAGTACTAAAATCTCAAGCAGCCTTTCATCTTCGTATGAAGGCTTCCAAAAGGATGGTATACTGGCTTGCACAACCAAGATATTAAAACTCAGGCGAATAAAGGGAATATGAAATGAACTACTGTATAGAAATTTTGTGTTTTTTTTTCTTTTGAAATTTCAGTCCCCTAATGAATTAGGCACTAATTACACTAACAATTTTAGTGTGATGAGGATCTAGTTACACCACCTGTTTCCTTAAAGTTTTACTGATATTGCTAACAGCATCAAGTGTTTTAAGATATGAATATTCTCCCTTCCCAGTACTTTTCCTTTGTAGTTTATTCTAGGAACTAATTGGTTATAATTGGGCCCTCTGTGGTTTATTGGAAGGGACCATTTTTTTAAGCTGAGTAATAATATGCTGCAGGCCTTATAGTAGCCTAATTCTTGTCACCATTGCAATATGCTCCAATTGCAACTGAAAGACAATTAAACATGTATATTATCGATGAGGTTATGTCCTAAATGCTGTGATTGTTCATTTCAAAGTTCCGGAATTCACAATTTCCCACTTTGGTATTATTTTTATTAATCTTTCTCTTATTGGTATTTTAAATGTGATTTATTTCTTGTAGATAATATTATTTCCACACCTAAAAATTTGCTATAAGTATTGGGAAGATTGTGATTTTCGGAACATTGAAGTGGACAGAGCATTTAGTACGAAAATTTAGCAGAACGAGGGGAGGGGGCTGGGAAGAGGGGAGGGAGGGGTAGTGTTTACAATATCTGCTCCTAGATGGCGCTACGGGTCGACATGTTGCTAGTACGTCAGTCACACACCAGTCAGCGCTGAAGTCTTAGGTGCCAAGAATTAGCATGACTGTCGGCCATCTGTAGTAAGGTAATCTGTGGGTGATACTCAGAAGATACGCTATGCTACATGTATCGCGGTTTATGGTAGAATTTGTTGACGGTATTATTTTTTATTTTTTTGACGTGAGAACGTCAAATAAATTGTTGGAATACGGTGACGTTCGTGAAGAAGTGTTACAGCGAAAGGTGATGATATCGTTTATCTCTCTTCTGTTGCAACGCTGTCTCTCTCTCTTCTGTTGCTGCACTCGAGTGTCGCTACTGTGGTTTTTGGATGTCACGGGTAAAACTCTGGATGGATTTTGATGCGGTTTTCACCATTCTGTAACTAAAGGATATCTTAAGGAAGATGTTTGTAGAAAATTATTTATTTATGATCAAAGGAAGCCGAGCAGTAACGATTTCAGTGAAAAGGTAAAAAAAACACATGGCGTCCGTGCGCTTTTTAAGCTTACGCTGGGCAAACCGTTAAACATATCTAAATAATATGAGTTTAAGAATTGTTCAGCATGAAAAGTTCTACAAAAAAGTCCGAGAGAGCATATCTCTATCTTCAATACATCGCCCACTATAAGTGTTTTTACGTTTTCATTTCTTCCAACAACCTCCATTCAATTACTGAGGCGACAGTTTACGAGCTGGCTAGGAGCGAGCCTGTCACCCCAGTTACAACCTAGCTAGCGGGCGAGCCTATTACCCCAGATTCAGCCAGCAGCAAACTGTCGAGTTGAGTTAAAACTTCAGAGAAGAATGGTTGTGTTTGGAGTTTCCCTGAAAGTGCAACTTGACTTTTCTTCATTTCGCCTGTGAACTTTCAGTTCCGCAAAACACATACTTAAGCAAGTAGTTCCGTGAAGAACTAAATAGCCTATTTTCATATATCCTACTAATATCAATTGCCTCTATCAACATACAAATTGTCAGTTTGATTGCTGAAATAGATTCGTAGATATTGAGAACGGTCTAAATATTTTGGATGGTCACCATGTTGGATTTTTATATTATAGGCCTTAGATTTATGTGCTATTACATGAAGATTATTGTGTAGGTGTTTCATTCAAACTTCAATCGCATGATTAGGACACAAGAAATAAAAGCGGGAGTTTAAAATTTCGCTCAGCTGCCATCTTGTGATTATGAAAATAATTTAAATGAATTAGATGCCAGTCGATTAAAATTTGTATAAGCATATACCGTATCAAGTTTCACTGCGCTAGGATGGTTAAAACGGAAGACACGTCCATTTGAATATTTAAATTTCGCGTCGCTGCCATGTTGGATTTGTGCTCGCCAGGTTATTGAACGTCCCATAGGTGAACTTATGATTATAGCATCTATAGGCCTACACTTACAAAATTTCAGTTTAATTGCTGTAGTAGATTGAAAAACCGTCTAAATATTTCGGATGGTCGCCTTGTTGGATTTTAATATATGTAGGCCATAGAGTTATGTACTATTAGATGACGATTATTGTGTACGTTCATTATGCAAATGTTGATTTCGATCGCATGATTAGAACACAAGAAATAAAACTTAATTTTCCAAATTCGCACAGCCGCCATCTTGAGGTTACGTAAACAATTGAACTAAATTAGATACCAGTGCATTATAATGTGTATATACATTTGCTGTACGAAGTTTCATTGCGTTTGGATCATTAAATCGCGAGAAAAGTCTATTTAAAACTTTCAACTTCGCTTGGCCGTCATGTTCGTTTTGTAGTTACCGGTTTTTGAAAGTCTCATAGATGAACTTCCAGTAGTGCCCTTTATCTCCGTACAACATTTCAAGGTGATCCCGGGAATAGTTTCAGAGACATAGAATGCCGGTGAAATATTTCGCCCAGCCGTCATCTTCAGGTTATGTAAACAATTGAATGAAGTTAGATGTTGGTGCATTACAATGTGTATAAATATATACTATACCAAGTTTCATTGCGATTGGTTGGTTAAATCGCGAGAAACGTCTATTTAAATGTCGCAACGTCGCTTGGCCGCCATGTTGTTTTTGTAGTTACCAGGTTTTCAAAGGTCACATAGGTAAACTTCTAGTAGTTCCCTTTATCACCCTACAAAATTGCAAGGTGATATCGGTAATAGTTTCGGAGATATTGAATGCTGGTGAAATATTTCACACAGCCGCCATGTTGGATTGGTGAGACGTAACAAAATTTGAAGGGCACGGTCGGGGTCGCGCGGAATAGTGCTATGAACTTACCGAGTTTCATTGAAATCGCTCCAGCCGTTTAGAAGTTATTAGGGGGACATACAAAAATCCTCTCTCTCTCTCTCACACACACACACACACACACAGACAGACACACGGACAAAATGTCATCTCATAAGGCTAAAAATATACGAAGCTGAAATTTCGAAGGAGCGACAGTTTAAACAAATCAGTCCGAGAATACGTTGTGACGCTCAAATATCGTCACGCATCGTAGTTGCACACACGCATTAACTTTTTTTTTTTTACAGTGGGACCAACCACACTTAAAGTCACGCAATCTCCAAATACGACAATACCATTAAAATGTGTTACCATTGAGTTGCCGAATCACGGAAAGAGATGACTCGCGATAGATCCCACAATGCATTGTACTACATTTTACACTGTTGCATGTGATAGTTCATTTGATTGAATAATTTCACATCTTCCTTTGGAATTTCAAGTCTAATGGGTTGTACAAGGTAAGTGCTACTAAAATCCATCGATTAAAACAGTTTGTACGATTATTATAGACTTCTGTGTTCATTTTCACTCGCCTCATGTGGCGGCCATATTTGTTTTTAGTAACTTATTTAAGGTGGTTTTGACTATAGCATTACTCATCTCACTCACTCCTTGAGGCTTGAATAACCAAGAACAACCGGGTGAGATAGCCGTGGTCGTTACGGCGTGACTGCAAGCAGTCGCTCACATCCGGGAGGCAAGGTGATTCGAGTACCCCTGCCGGCAACCTTGAAGATGGTCTTCAAGTTTCCCATCTTCTTACCAGGCAAATGCTGAAGTTGGTCCCTAACTATAGGCCACAGCCGCTAGCTTCCAATTCCTCGTCCTTACATTCACACTTTCATCCACACGCGACAATACTTGTAGCTCACCCCATGGGTGTCAGCATAGAAGCAGCTACAAACTCTGGCGAGCCGAACACGTCCTCGGACACTCCCGGCACTAAAAGCCATACGCTAAAAATAAAATAAAAACACTATGTGACACATCCTCTGCATCCGGGGTTAACTTCAAATCTGTGAGAGAATCCTGTAAGTTGTTCGGAATCACGCCAATGCTCGACATGATCATAGGAACTGTCCTGGCTTCCTGATCAGTTCTGAAAGCTTTCTGTACTTTGACAGCTGTTAGTCATAGCATGTTGTCATTGTCTGGATTGCCACATCCATGAAAGTGGTGTCAACTAGATCCGAATCAGTGTCGGTTGTGTACGGCCCAATACTGAACGATCCGAGTACAAGATAAAGTTGTCATTTTCCAGTGCACACTTTCTGGGGCATATTTTATAGTACGGCACTTTCTCTTGGCTCAGCACTTGAACGCGCACAAACTGTTCTTGGCAACAAAATCATGTCTCTTTCTATATTCTGTCCCTGCAAAATTATTAATATTAATAATAATAATAATAATAATGAAGAAGAAGACTAATGAGGAAGGCCAAAGCAAGTGAAAGCAAAGAGCACCTAATGACAATCAAAGAAAAGAAGCTTCAGCACGTCATTAGAGGTGCATGATACGAACTCCACTTCCTTGAAGGAAAACTCAGAGGACGAAGATCTGTTGTTGTAGTTGGTTGATATTCATATAGGGGCTTGCCACGGTGGATGAGTGGTTATCGTGTCGGACTACCAATCCCAAACTTGCAGGTTCGCTCCTGGCAGTGGCAAGTGATTTTTGAAAGGCGACAAAATTTACGGCACGCATGTCAAACGTTGTTGGTATGTTAAAGAACGCATTTGAATTCAGTAGGCCGTGTTCATAATGGCAAAATTTATCTCGGGATTTTCCGCCAACACAAAAGTTCCTCATTTCTCTACTAGAAAGCGCTATAGTGTCAAGGAGCTTAGATATCTAACCTCCTCGAATTTTATAGCGTTCCAAGGAACAACAAAATTCGACATGAAAGCTGACCTCTGGGCGTCAAATAACAAAGCTTGCACCTGGCACGCGAGACCATACGATATCATTATGATTGATTTAGGGGTTTTGCGACATCGTGGTCATGTAACCCCGTGTACTTGGGTGTGCGCAGAATTTGTCTGATAACTTGTGTAACTGTGATGTCTGTACTAGAGTGTGTATTTGTAATTGAGGTAGGATTTGGATAGGAAGCGGCCGTGGCTTTAAGTTAGGTACCATCCCTGTATTTGCCTGGAGTAGAAGTGGGAAACCACATTCAGGATGACTTAGGTGGGAATCGAATCCTCACAAGGCTGAGTGTACCCCGTTCCACCCCTCAGACCAGAATTACATTTCTTGCCAAAGCCGTGGTGACAGCCGAGAATGTTAGCCATTGTGCAAAGAGGCGGACGATGAAGTTCTGTGCTGGGACGTAGGAAATCCTGGCTCAAGACTTGCGCCGATGTTGTGGACGTCCACGTAGAGAAATATTTCGAGCATAGGCATAATCTAATAATAATAATGTTCTTGGTTTTACGTCCCTTTTAACTACTCTGGCTTTCAGAGACGGCGGGGTGCCGGAATTTTGCATCGCAGGGGGATCTTTAACGTGCCAGTAAATCTACTGACACGGCTCCCTCCCATTTGCGCACCCTCCAATGCCAGCTGACTGCGCCAGGATACGAACCTGCAACCTTGGGCCCAGCAAGCGAGAACGTTACCGCTGAGCCACGCAGCCAGCCCTAAGAATAATCAATCAGATCACCAACCTTTGGATAATTAATAAATCCTGTAAATGGCTAAGGCCTGCTAGCAGGATAGTACTGAGGATCAAGAGGCCTATTTACCTTAATTGTAAGACAATATTTGCACTGGACCTAGTTCATATTTGCTTGGAAATTTAACGACGCTGAAGGTGAGCCTCGAACAGACTCTTTCGACGACAGTCCTCCACATATCTGCCACTCTCAGCCACCGTCTCCCGATCGTCTTCTTCCATCCTTGAGCTCCCAGACCGTACTTGAGTAGGCCAACCTCACGTGATCCATTCCTCTAGCCCTGTCTACCCTCTTCCTGATTTCTTCATTTCTAATTCTGTAATGTTTACAAGGGAAGTATCAGGTAAGAAAGGTCGAAACCTATCTTGAAACTTCGTGGACCCAATGGTTGTACTATAAGAGGACAACGTGCGGACAATCAGCCGCCAGATTGAACTGCAAGGCTCTGAAAACGTACCTGACATCCTGGAACGCAAGCATGACGGCTGTCGGAGCTGGACACCCATGCGGGACTCGGAGTAGTAGCTAGATGGGGCGTAGCCTATATGCTGACTGGAGCGTGCGGCTGCTTCCCACCGGCCTTGAGTGCCTGGGCCGTCAGGGCTGTCCATTCCAACATGTACGGTACTCGCTACTTCCCATTGATTTATAAGGTGCGTTCAAAAAGTAACGAGCCGGAGGCTGTAATGCGCAGACCGGTGAAGACATCGGCTAATCGTGGCGTGTGTAACGAGGTGTGGTTCCGACCAGAGCGTGGAAGGTCACAGCCCGTCGCTAGAGGGCACGCGTGCACGTCACGTGTTGATACAAAGCGAGCAGCAGCATGCATCAATCGTCCAACCAGGACAGTGGGCCATTCGACATGCTTCCTGGTGTGGTTGAAGACTGTGGGGCACCCATTGGGCACACACTTTCCGCAAGTGCAGTCGTTCCTTCATGATGGTGTGCACACTTCCGACGCTCAATCCGACCACGGCGGCTATGGCGTTCACTGTCACTCGGCGGACCTGGGTAATGAGTGCATCAACCAGCTGGACGTTGTCATCGGTAATGCAGGGGGGTGCCCCAGACCGGGCATCATCGGCTAACGACACCCGTCCTTCCCTGAAGCGCTTGTGCCACGCCTTGACCCTTGCAAGGGACATGCAGTGTTCGCCGTACACTTGTGACATTCGGCGATGAATGTTCGTTCCCCCTACTCCTTTCTCTGTCAGAAACTGAACAACACCTCTTTGCTCCTCGTTTGACGCCTCCATGTCACTGTTTGCAATGCGACTGGCAGCGTTGGACGATTGATGCATGCTGCTGCTCGCTTTGTATCGTCACGTGACGTGCACGCGTGCCCTCTAGCGACGGTCCTTCCACGCTCTGGTCGTAACCACACCTTTTTACACACGCCACGATTAGCCGATGTCGTCACCGGTTTGCGCATTCCAGCCTCCGGCTCGTTATTTTTGAATGCACCTTATACAACGATTGCGTCCACAAAGTTTCAAGATAGGTTTCGACCTGTCTTACCCGACACTTCCCTTGTTAGGAGCTTCCTCAGTCACACTTCTATCTTCTTACTTAATGAGCACTCGTGTACTCCGTAAAGGGATCGGGAGAAACACGTGAGTCCATCACTAACTTTTACGGGGCATAGTTGGTAGCATGCTGAGCTTCTATGCCCAAGGTTGCGGGTTCAAACCCGGCTGAAGACGTCGGATTTTTTAAGAGCGTGAAAAATCCCTCAGTATTCCTTCCTTCGGAGGGGAAGTAATGCCGGTGATCCTGTCATAGATTTATGGCATGTTAAAGAACCTTCCACTAATTACACTTGTGTGAAGCCAAAATTTGTAGGTTAGAATTGATAACGCTCTATTAGTTCCAACGTTCGCCGCCAGGTGGTGACTGCGATGCCATCTAGTAGCCAAGTCCGCAAGCTAGGTGTCGTGGATGGTAGCATTTGGTAGTAAAACTATGAACTACTTGAAATTACCGTCTGCAGTCCTTACTTGAATTAAAAAACAGATAACCCACACAAATACATTCATCACAATTAACATCGGCGCGGCGCAGTGGCTTAGCTGCTCGTCTTTCACCCGGACGGCCGGGGTTCGAATCCCGGTGACAGCGGAGTGGAATTTTCAACTAAACAAATCTCGTGGCGTAAGGAAGGGTATCCAGCCGTAAATCAGAATGTAACTTCAAACTACAGAAACACAGTGAAGCTGGGCCTGTGTTGGTAAAGTACCGTATTCCGTCTCTGCTGTATCCTTCTCTTTGTCCTTCAAAGATCCAGTTGCTACGAAAAATCAAACTATAGTTCAGTCAAGGTCCGCACCAATCATATAGCAGAGAAATATGGTAATTCTTTTTTTTTTTTTTTTTTTTTTTCAATTTACCTTTGTGTTTTTTGTGGGTTCAGAGTGAAGTCAACGGATTACCCATATACACTGCTCAATAAAAGTTTGGACTACCTTCATCAAGTGTAATTGTATGCTGACGCTGCCATAGAGAAGTGGGACTTCTTACCCCAAGGTAAATGTGATGGTCTCATCCAGAGCATGCCTCCTCTGTGTGCGACGAGGACAATTAAAGACTGATACGATCATCATGAGATACAGATTTTCAATGTTTTTGTTTTCAAAAGGGACACTTAGAAGTGAGTTCGCTTTGTTCTTGTACTGTTGTATTGTTATCTAACCACGATTGTTATTGTTTTCGGAAGGACTGATGTTTAGTTTGTTCTTCTTCTTCTTCTTTGTCGTTTACCCTCCAGGTTGGTGGAACCCACGGACTCAGCGAGGGAACTCACCACTACCGCCTCTACGGGCAGTGTCCTAGAGCTGGGAACATTTAATCGGAGTGGATACAACTGGTGAGGTGGAATTGGCACCTCGCCCAGGCGGCCTCACCTGCAAAGCGATCAGGGGCCTCATGAGGGAAGGTAATGGATGGTCAGGATGGATAGGCAAGGAAGAGGGAAGGAGGCGGCCGTGGCCTTGAAGAAGGTACTGTCCCCGATAATCCGGATAGTAGACTGTCAGATATCCGCCCCCTCAATCGGATTGCCAATAATCAAACGCACCGGCACAGCTACATCAATGAAAATGGCACTGACAGATACTACCGAGATTAGAGCACAGTAGTTAACAAGAAATTATTGTGGAACACACCAAAATATACGGGGGTTCATACTTACCTTTTACTTACCTTTTCAAATTAATCTCGGGTCTGGGTTGCCAACTGGATCACTTAAAAGTATGCCCTCACAATAACCTCCACCACGATATTTAAAATGAACCAAAACGAAAACAAGAAACTTTAAACTGTACAATAATTTATTTCACATAAAGGGAATAATTTAACAAAAATATAACAACAAAATATACGTGGCGATCAGAAGCCATTGTCAATGTAATCATGTCCTCCTGTAGGACTTGTAGACTTTACATACAAAATTTAGCTTTCTCTAGCTCAAAAGAACGTAATAATGATAATACACTTGGAATGGATAAGGGAGTTGGGACGAGACATATATAGCAATTGTTTTCCTTTTTCATAAACATCACATTTTATTTATAACCGCAAGCTGCTATGTAGACGACCTTGGCCTCTATCATACAGTTGTCAGGCCACTTGCACCATGTCGCATGCTTGTATCGTCAAATGGACCCATCTGTCCAGCCGACGTTAGCATATGCTAGTTACATCAGAGCCTAGCTCCTTTTCAAAACACTTTAAATGTTCACGTCTCAGCTCAAATATTATCACGCAAATCTTTTAAATGCTCCATTCAAATATCAATGGATTACTCTAATAATCCCAAATCTTGTTTAATTGCATAATCCAATTGTTTAACTAGCGTTGTTTAGAGTAAAATAACAAAACGCTTAATGTTTATAACAAAATGCTCATTAATTATTTATAACAATATAAATTGTTTATAACATTGTCAAACGACAATTGAAAAATTTATAAACGCCTCTATTAATTCCGTTCGTTTCAAATTATTATTAAAGATATTTACATAATTATTTACAATATTTATATAATTTATATTAGAAATACATTAAACCACACGTTTATCCGGTTGATAATTACTTAAATCGTGGTGATATAATCGACCAATGAAGGTTAGTTATATTTAAATTTTAGATTCAGGTTTAATAAGGTTTAATAATTATTATTATTTGTGACGGTAACCTCCATTCAAAATCGTTATCTCAAATTATTTAAACACTCTTGTTAATTTTAACAGTAACTTCACATGATTAATTTTCAAAGGACCTGGACAATACACTCAGCGGAAAAATACCTCGCTCAAAACGCACAAAATTGCACAAAAATAGGCCCAGAATTCATCATATATCTCAACATATATGGCATCAAAATCTTCCACAATACATACAAAAACCTCCACTTACAAATTCATCAACTTCATTACTATTACTGTGGGAACCTCCTTCACTTATTCAAGGGCATTATTCATCAGCGACTTTTACACGTCCACTGAACTAACGATTATACATCCATAGTTCCTCTTTAAAAATTCTTATATTCATCCATTGTTTCGAAAACTGTTATTATATTTAACCTTCGTGGGTTTCATTCATGAATCGATATGAAGTAAAAATTTGCCAATCACAAATAAATTTAATAGCAAATACGATTAGACACGCCTCCCTGGTCTATCAAAATTGAGATTAATATCTTCAAAGTAACGCAGTATAAAAATACTATCTTCAATCAAAGTTCATCTAAACTGCATAAATAATCGAATAGAATACAATTAGACTGTGGAATGCAAACATTATTGTTCCAATCTAGAATTGAGAAAAACTCCTATCAAATGTTCATCACTATAGTGTACTCAATAAATCGTAATCAAAGTTCATATTTCATAAAATTGTCTATAATGCAATGGTATTTCAGAACTGACGATAAATGTCTATGTTGCAATCATGTTCATAAAACGACTAGTATTTCCAAGATCGTCGACAAAGTAATAGATTTTAACGCTCTAAAATCTTTTAATTATTCTTCTTTCTTGAGGATGACAGAAAATTGGTCAAAGTAATTTACTGAATAGAATTACTTTAATAAAGTGACACGCTGTCTGAATTCAAATTTGCCATAGAAAATCGTTAACTTTACAGTCAAATCGTGACCACAAAAATATGCAAATTACTGAAAGAATATATATTTAATATCAGTCTCAACTGATCCAAAATTATTTAAATATGCCAATGACATAACAATGTCTCAATAAATCGTAGAAAAAGGCATAAATCATCAAAGTGACGCAGTATAGAAATATCATGCAAGAATATGGGGCAAAATATATATGGGACAGAAAATATGGGAAAAATGGTTGCTCAGATATCGCTAAATGGCTCAAATAAAACAAGAAACGTTCACGACTACCTTATCTGTTGATTGAAGTTCTAGAGGAAAATTTCCAAAGAAGACTGCTGATGGTTCCATTTCACCAACGTAAAGATGTGCTCCGACCTCGAACCTGGAACCAGCGCCCTCGGAGAATAGAACTGCTTCCTCCTCCGGAAATTGCACTGCTCCGTGTAGACGATAGACATCCTTCTGGCAAAACTCTTCTTTGTGAGCCGGGTCTACCCTGGCCTCTCTTGATAGTTCCCTGAAGTTCTGGTAGAAATTCGCCATGAAGTTTATTGCAATTCTTTCCGCAGAAATGTTCATAATTGTAGAGTATGAAGATATTTCCACTGCCATTTGATATAATTCAGCGTTGGACTACGATGCATGAGTGTAGTTGGATGTTCACTACATGCTCGCTTTTGTAGAAAGACGATTAGCGAAGTTCCATGCTGCTATTTCACTCTATTGATATATGTCCCAATTGCATTAAAGATTTAGTCTTCCATCTCCACTTCCGTTATAATAACAGTCGAAAGTACTGCCAGATTATACTGTTCCATAGTAGAATGTAGCGTTGTATCACCAAACGTAATCTTCAGTATCACGGTTGCAATACACGTGTCAGCCGTAGTGTAGAATGTGGTGTTATAAAAGTGCTTCTCAGGTGGCGAGAAAATCACTTTTGTCTGCAGTCTTAAAATGCGAATATCTTCCAAATTATAATCGTGAAAATGTTCAACGTTCCTACACACCTCAATACTGTAATGCACAATTGAGTTAGCATAAAGGCAGTAGCTAACTCTTGATAGATAATCTTGTAGACTCTATTATGCGTGCGTTCCAACTTCGCCTAGTTTCACTAACCGTAAAATTGAACTGCGGCACGCTCCGTGCTTGTTCGATGCGGTGGGCTCTACCACACGTGATAATGACGACTTGCTTCACTGAATCACTCGAAGTCTGACAATGTGAGAATCAGAAAAACGACTATAAGACATCAGAAAAGAGATATGAGAAATGAGATATGAGAGCTCCTCTCTGCTGTGCAAGACCTTTTATCAACTTCTTAAGGGGCGTATCCATCCCTTCCATAGCTTGTTCCTCCGTCATTGCTAGAAGTTCTAACTTTGGCTATACTTGACGGATTTTCAAATTTCAAAAACTCAAAATTAATTTCTTCAAAATTCCAAATCAATGCCATAACTGAAAATAGTTTTCCACAATTCTGCATTCCAAAAGTAATTAAATATGGTAGTTTCAGTAATCTCCGTCTCCCTCCAAACTATCATTCATTGGTTCGAGCCTTTCCTCCAATAGCGTAACTTCTTCCTTAGCACAATTCCATGTTTCCCTGCGACTGCGTCGTAAATCTCCGATCTTTCTCGAACAAAATCATGACGTCACCAAGAATCTCAGCTCAACCAGCCTACTTGCATAAAGTCTGCGTCATCCGTGCCTACGTCATGAATATACACGTCACAACTATGACAGCCATAACTTCACTCACATATATGCCAATACAGCCATCGTGGTCTCAATATAATTCAATTTACGGGGGCAGTACCATCCCGGCATTTGCCCGAAGACGAAGTGGGAAACCACGGAAAACCACTTCGAGGATGGCTGAGGTGGGAATCGAACCCCCTCTACTTATTTGGAACACCCGAGGCTGAGTAGACCCCGTTCCAGTCCTCATACCACTTTTCAAATTTCGTGGCAGAGCCGGGAATCGAACCCAGGACCTCCGGGGCGGCAGCTAACCATGCTGACCGCTATGCTACGGAGGCGACTAGTTTGTTAATGAGTTATTGCATAAACCACAATGGGTTTACTGTAAGAAGTCATTGTAGTAAAATCTATGCTATTCCTAACTTTTGTTCCCCCAGGGGCTCACGACTAGTGGGACGTGGGTTGACGACCACGGGACCTCAGCTGAGTTCGGCATTACTTCCACTTACTTGTGCCGGGCTCCTTTCTGTCATCTTATCTATCGACCTCCCTTGGTCGACTCTTGTTCTTTTCCGACCCCGACGGTATTGGGGTAACCGAGGCCTAGGGAGTATTTCACTTTCCCGCCTTAATGGGCCCTAGTCTCTTCTTTTCTGATCCCTCATTCTTCTGTTATCTTCATATCTCCTGCCTTCTGCTCAAGACCCTTAAGGAGGCAGGGTGTGTGTAGCCCCACCACTTCTGGTGCACACTCGATAGTGCTACACCCTCAGGAACTCACGGCTGGTGGATTCGGGAGTTGGCGACCCTGAGGGATTCCTAAGCTGGGTCCAGTTTTTCCCCCTTTTTTCGTTTCCTCTGCGGTGGACCCCCTCGCGTTGCCGCTGCCGCTAAACTGAGGAACCAACCAACTTTTAAGGCTCTGCTTTACAATATGAAGGACAGACTGAGGATACCCGCCTGTTGATTTCTTTGTCCATGTTTTGATGAAACGATAGTGACTGGTCTAGGTAGACAAAGTCCGACACACATTCTACGTTTTTACCTTTCACTAAACGTTTGTAGCTTTTCTCGACCAGGTCAACTAACATCGACTATTCTCATTATTGGTCATTACTCATTAGTCTTGTCCTGAATTGGGAAGTAAGCCCATGTCATAGATTTATGGCATGAAAAAGAACCTACCCCTACAATTGGTAGTGTGTAACTAAATTTGTAGTTTATTTGGTTAGAAATGCTAAGTTCTAACTTTCACCGCTAGGTGTCAGTGACATTGGCGTCAGGCAGCCAAAGTTGGAACTACTTGGAATTGAACTTAATTTCGTCTCTCATTAACTCCTCTCGTGAGGTTGGCGTCAGGAAGGACATCAAGCCGTAAAAACCATCCGCCACATAGAATTTCATCGCATCTTATCCCCGATCGCGTTGGAAACCGGATTAATAAGTGCAGACATACATACCGTGGTTTAGTGGCTAGCACTCTTGGCTATCGCTTCGGAGGTTGGGGTTTGATTCCCGGCTCAGCCGTTCTGGACGTGGTTTTCCGTGGTTTCCCACTTCTACTCCAGGCAAATGCTGGGATGGTTCCTAACCATAAATTATCACACAAATCCTATACACATACAGGGCTGAATGACCACCCTATCCAAGCCCCTCAATGAAACAACAACTCGACTCATTGTCTCTGCCACAGAGCAATAATCAATCATGTTGTAATACTACAGACTAAAGATGATCCGCGGCTTTAATGGAAATCTGCGAAGCATTTGGCCAGGCTTCACATCTCGTTCGACAAGATTTATCGACTCAATGGTACATTTAGTAAACTTAGAAGTCGTTTCAAACAAATCAGCGCCATTATTACTCAAGACTCTAATTTAAGTTAGTACTGTCCACGAGTCAATTGCTTCTGATAAGTGAAGTGAAAGCACCCAAATACCTCGAGTATTAACATACGGTAGGCCTTGTAGGAATCAGTAAGAGATATTGCTTCGTTTCCCAAACGTGTTGTGTCAGGGAGTGAAGGTAATTTATGACCACGATAACGTTATATCCATATCCATTCCCCAAGGCCTCAGACAACTCAATTATTTACCCACGGCCGACTGAATGCGAGCTGCGCTTCAGTCGGCCGTGATTTACCGTAGTTAATTAGTACAGGCACCGTTCAGTAATTGGCGCTGGTGTTCCCTCGACGAACTCACATCTCTAACCCGAGCGAATATTCTATTGATGTTCGTTCCGCATTTAGCAGTGTCAATAACATAAAGTTTCACTGATAACGTTTCATTTCAGGGCACCCATTTACCTATGTACGAAATATTCATGGCTGACCTACTTTCATTGTAGCCACTAGATGCAGAAAGTTGTAAGGGAAGGCTGCAACTTATCACCCATACTTTTCAATCTTAACATTGAACAAGCAATGAAGGAAATTGGGAAAAAAATGAAGTGGGAGTAAAGATTCAAGGAGAAATAATTTCAACTGTGAGATTTGCTGATGACATCGTCATTTTGGCCAACAAGCCTGAGTATTTGAATGAGTTTTTGAATGGTATCGACTCCTTCTTGAAGAAAGAATTCATGATAAAAATTAATAAATGTAAAACAATAAAATTGGAATGCAGCCGATATCAATCAGAAACCTCTATGGATGTCGAATTAGCTGGTGAAAAGCTGAAGGAAATAGGAGACTTCTGTTACTTAGGAAGCAAAATAACCAGTGATGGATGAATCAAAGAGGATATAAAAAGTAGGTTGGCTCAGGCAAGGGAACATTTCTACAAAAAAGGAATCTGTTGACATCGAATATAGATTTAGGTTTTAGGAAGTCATTCTTGAAAGCCTTTGTCTGGAGTGTGGCGCTCTATGGAAGTGAAACTTGGACTATCGGTGCAGCACAAAAGAGGAGAATTGAAGCGTTTAAAATGTGGTATTACTGGAGAATGATGAAGATCAGATGGGTAGATAGGGTTACGAATGAAGGGGTATTACGACGAGTGGGAGTGGAGAGATGTTTCTGGCGTCTGCTTATGAAGAGAAGAGCTAGGTTGGTAGGACACATATTAAGACACCCAGGAATAGCAATCTTAGTTATGGAAGGAAGGGTCGAGGACAAGAACTGTAGAGGTAGACCAAGGTTAGAATATGTTAAACAGATTGCCTCGGATGTAAGGTGTGGTAGCTATGTAGAGATGAAACGATTAGCTTAGGACAGGGAGGCACGGAGTGCTGCGTCAAACCAGTCAAAAGACTGAAGACTCAAACAACAACAGCAACTAGTTTAGTTAGTTAAGTTATTGTTGTTTTAAGGGGCGGAACTACGAGGTCATCTGCCCATCAACAACAACAACAACAACAACAACAACAACAACAACAACTAGATGAAATATCACATAGCAGGTGTTGCCAAAATGATAACTGTTAAGAAAATGGACCAATGATCAAGAAGGCTGTGTGAAAATGACACAGAGCAATTTGCTAGAGGGTGTTATCTCTGTGGATGGAGGGACATCTTTGGAATTCAGTTAAAGAAAGATATTCTCAAGTTTTTGAAAATGGTATTATAAAATACTGTAACAATATTATTGTTGTGTGGAAATTTGGTCGATACCAATTTCGGTTAGAAGTTATGTCCTTCGACAATAACATTGAATAACAAATACCATAGATTTATTGGATATGTTTTGGGGCTCGAATTAACGTCATCAATTTCCCAGCACCATGGCAAACATGGCAACCAGTGTTCGTCATTTGTATGCATACTGCGTTAGTAGTGTCATATACGCAAGCTCTTTTCTTATAGTTGTACTTTCCTGGCGTTTCGGCGCCACTGTGCAAAAACGGTTGCCGACTATACAGAAACTTTTTTATAGATCACGGGCCATGGAAACCATACAGCGCTGCCAATTCGAATGACGCTAACTGGCCACATGTTTTCCGCCGACTAGTCGCTTGTTTGGTTGCCTCCAATGTGCACACTGTTGCTTTTATGAGTTATAGAGTTTTTCTTTTATTACCGCTAGTTGAATACTTCCTCGCGTAGGTTATATAAATGTTTTAGTGTCCATTGTGTTTTAGTTATCACATCTTAGTGTACCGGCTAGCATTCTTTGCTGTCGATAGGCCTACTCGGATCTACCAAGAAATGTAATACTGGTCAGGGGACTGGAGCGGGATGTACTCGGCCTCGTGAGTCGCGTTCGATTCCCACCTCAGCCATCCTGGAAGTGGTTTCCCATTTCTACTCCGGACACATGAAATACACAACTGTATTAAAAATATACACTGTATCATACACGCATCCAGGCGGTCGTGACTACTTACGTAGGCTATTATTGTATTGTACGCTGTAAAAAGTATCGTGAACTGAATCTTGCGATGACGGAAAAGAATGTTTTAAACATTTATACTCGACAATTATGGCCCCTTTCACACGGGGCCACCATGGCCGCGCCACCACGTCTTTGCATTGATTCAAATGGAGCCTTTCACACGTGGTGGTGGTGGCGG
Source organism: Meconema thalassinum (assembly GCA_946902985.2). Lineage (NCBI taxonomy): Eukaryota > Metazoa > Arthropoda > Insecta > Orthoptera > Tettigoniidae > Meconema > Meconema thalassinum. The sequence goes on along the minus strand of OX336388.2, from coordinate 187,132,225 downwards.
GCCTGGTCCCGCGGCCAGAATTCGTGGTGGCAGGCAATGAGATTTTTGGCGCGGCCAATCCACATGTTTACATTGAGTCAAATGGAGCCTTTCACACGAGACGCGACTTCCTGTGCGGTCAGGCCAGCAGCGGGGGTAAATGTTATTAGGCAACTATATGTTTATACAAAGTAACATAAACGTAAGGGGCCCATATTCTCGCTGTTCCGCCCATTAAATAAAATAACTAACGAAAAAGTAACTATTTGTTACTTTGACAACCGTATCGGTAATTCTGTCACTATTTTTGGTAAGTAACGATAACTGTAACGACTTTTGATGAAAATCGATTTAAATCGCTTTGAGTTTGCTCTTATCTCCCGGCTGATGAATACATTTAGTATCTCTTGTGATTATCTCACCCTGTGAAAAAGATAAACAAATGTCCGTGTCCGGTTGTAACCATGACTACACACAATTGCGTTCCAGTCATTTGTTTATATGTTTATCTCCGTGAAAGTATAATGTAACGAATTATCGGGAGTACACTGTAAATCGAAAATGTGCAAATTCTTCTTACCACAGTGTCACTAGGAGTTTTTCCTCTGGAGGTGTACTATCTCTCATATTTGTGTCCACACCAGTCAGTTGATCTTTTGAACACTGAAGTAGCTCATCATAAGATGAAATGTTCATTCGTAGGGAGGTGAAGAATTTGACTGGATTGTCTAAGATGAATATACAGAGTACAAAATATATATTTTGTTGATCGATCCTGCAAAAGTGAGTGAACCCAAAATCTTCTATTTCTCCGTTTTCGGCGCTTACGCAACCTGATATATAGAAAGAAAAAAAAAACAAGTGCTTCTTCTTCTTCCACCTCCATTTCAAGACTGGCTCATGGCTGGTGGCGTGTTTGGTGGCTAGAGAAAATATTGCAACGACGTGGTGGTGCGGCCATGGTGGCCCCGTGTGAAAGAGGCCTAAGGATGTAGAAAAGAACAAAGCGGTTTAAGGATTGGAAGGAGTTTATAAACTCTTCAACATGTCCATGATTTAGCGGAGCAACAGTTGTACTGTAACGTTAAAATGTTCAGTACGGTATGAGTGATTTATGGGCGGATTGTCAAGAGCTATAAATCTTGGCTTGTTTTGCAGATGTGGTGACACGTGTGGCGTTGGCGGTCATAAATGGGGATTACAATACAGGTGCTCCTTATAGCATGTTGCTTTAACATTTATGGAGACACAACTAATGAGACGTGAGTTGGTGACCACGGGGCTCCAGATGAATCCGGCATTGCTTTAACTTATTTAAGCAGTCCACGTAGCATACTTGCCTGGCACCACGGAGGTCCGGATTCGATTCCCTGCTCTACCAAGAAATTTAATTATGATCTGAGGGCTAAGACGGGATACAAAATTCAGAATAGACGGGTTTGAATTCCCACCTCAGCCTCCTGAGAAAAATACTGAGAAGAGACGAATTCCAATTCACACCTCAGCCGTCCTGGAAGTGGTTTTCTTTGTGGTTTCCCAGGCAAATGCTGTGATGGTACCTACATTAAGGCCACGGCCGCCTCCTACCCAATTCAGCCTACAGTAATACAGTCGTCGCAATAACACAGGTTATCAGAAAAATATTACATTATTGGGTGTGTGTAAATAAGATGCGCGATGATATTTGAGCGTGACAACGTATTCTCGGATTGATTTGTTTAAACCGCTCTTGAAAATTTTCAGTTTCGTATATTTTTTTAAATTATGTATTTCGCGGAACGAAAAGTTCTCAGGCGAAATGAAGAAAAGCCGAGTTGCACTTCCAGGGAAACTTGAAACACAACCACTCTTCTCTGAAGTCTTAACTCAACACGACTCGACAGTTTGCTGCTGGCTGAATGTGGGGTAATAGGCTCACCCGCTAGCTATGCTGTAACTGGGGTGATAGACTCGCCCCTAGCTAGCTCATAAACTGTCGCCTCAGTAATTGAAGGGAGATTGTTGGAAGAAATGAAAACTTAAAAACACTTACAGTGGGCGATGTATTGAAGATAGAAATATGTTCTCGCGGATTTTTTGTAGAACTTTTCATGCTGAACAATTTTTACACTCATAGTATATTGATATTTTTAACGGTTTGTCCAGCGTAAGCTTAAAAAGCACACGGACGCCAGTTTTTATTTTCGACTGAAATCGTTACTGCTTGGCCTCCTTGGATTGTAAATAAATTATTTTCTACAGAAATCTTTCTCGAGATATCCTTTACAGAATGGTGAAAACCGCATCAAAACTCATCCAGTGGTTCACCCGTGACATCCAAAAACGACAGTAGCGACACTCGAGCGCAGCAACAGAAGTGAGATAAACGATATCATCACCTTTCACTGTAACACTTTTTAACGAACGTCACTGTATTCCAACATTTATTTGACGTCGAAAAAAAACTGCGAGACTTGCCCAAGTACGTGGCGTTGATGACCAAGATGTCGCGAAGCCCCTAAATTGATTAATTATGTCAACACAAACTTTCATATTTTCAGAAATGTATTTTACCATTGGAAGAAAAAATATCCTCTCCGAATTCCGAAGTTGTATGAAATGAGCAGCCCTAGATGGCTCTAACTTCGGCATTTTAAATACATTCGAAATAACAACTTCGGAATTCGGAGAGGATATTTTTTCTATCAATGGTAAAATACATTTCTGAAAATATGTAAGTTTGCGTTGAAATAATTAATCAATTTAGGGGCTTCGCGACATCTCGGTCATCAACGCCACGTACTTGGGCGTGTCTCTCTGTTGTTGTTTTCTTTTTGATGTGTAACATCTTTCCGCTCGGTTGCTGGATAGTTTTGTGGGAGTGATATTGAATATTGGGACGGAAGTGAATCGGGCGGAAGTGGATCGGACGGAAGTGATGACGCACTGCCAGAAAAATGGAACGGAAGTGAATCGGGTGGAAGTGGATCGAACGGAAGTGAAGACGCACTGCCAACTGGATGCACAATTAAAAATGTGTGTATTGGAAACAAGGCTGTGTGTGCTCTGTAGCACGAGAATGTTATGGCAATACAGTAGGCAGTGCATTTAGCAGGCACTGGTTTGACGAGCACAGTGGCAAATGTTTCGCCGACTTTCATTTGTCATTGAGCAGTTTATGATGCTTCACGTTCAAATTTGAATATCACATGGGATAGGACAAAGACGACAAATGACATTTAAGTAAGCGGCATTATTGTCAAGCTGTGGGTGAGTAGTCAAATATTAAATGCATAACAGAATGTTGTTATATGAGTGGAATAAAAGCTGTATTTTCATCATATGTGAGACTAGGTCATTTCATGGTTGTAGGAAGCTATGTTTTGATTGTTTACGACGAACTGTATGAGAGCCTTGAGAATAATGTAAAAGGAAGGAAGCTTGTAGTTTTGCGTGTCCGTTAATCTCACGATCATGATCCACGGTACCTCCCTTTTACGTGGAATGCGAATCACAGGACATGGCATTTCAATTCGAAAATCTCACATGTATTGACCGGGAGTCAAACCCGGTCTACCTTGGTGAGAGACTAACAGCTTGACCGCTGTGCCACAAATGTGACAGTAGCATATCTCCAATTCAATCTATACATTCATCATAGTACCAGTCTGAAAATGGAGTGTAAATTAACATTTTAAGAATGTCCAAGCTGTGTAGTATACGAGTAGAATAACATGTCAGATGTTACACATCATATCCGACTACTGTAAGGCTCGTATTTTTTATTTACGACGTCAAATGAATTGTTGGAATACAGTGACGTTCGTGTAAAAGTGTTACAGTGAAAGGTGATGATATCGTTTTATCTCTCTTCTGTTGCTGCGCTCGAGTCTCGCTACTGTCGGGCTCCTCACTGTTATCTTTCCTGTTGACCTCCCTTGGTTAACTCTTGTTCTTTTCCGACCCCGATGGTATTAGGGGTATCCTAGGCCTATGGAGTCTTTCACTTTCCCGCCTTAATTGGCCCTTGTCTCGTCTTTCCTGATCCCTCCTTCTTCAAGGGGCCAGACCTCTAGTTTTCTTTTCATTGAATCTCCTGCCTTCTGCTGAAGGCCCTCAAGGAGGCAGGGTGTGTGTAGCCCCACCACTTCTGGTGCACCCTGGATAGTGCTACACCCTCAAGGGCTCACAGTATCTCCTGCCTTCTGCTGAAGGCCCTCAAGGAGGCAGGGTGTGTGTAGCCCCACCACTTCTGGTGCACCATGGATAGTGCTACACCCTCAGGTGCTCACAGTATCTCCTGCCTTCTGCTCAAGGCCCTCAAGGAGGCAGGGTGTATGTAGCCCCACCACTTCTGGTGCACCTTGGATAGTGCTACACCCTCAAGGGCTCACAGTATCTCCTGCCTTCTGCTGAAGGCTCTCAAGGAGGCAGGGTGTATGTAGCCCCACCACTTCTGGTGCACCCTGGATGGTGCTACACACTCAGGGGCTCACAGTATCTCCTGCCTTCTGCTCAAGGCCCTCAAGGAGGCAGGGTGTGTGTAGCCCCACCACTTCTGGTGCACCCTGGATAGTGCTACACCCTCAGGTGCTCACAGTATCTCCTGCCTTCTGCTCAAGGCCCTCAAGGAGGCAGGGTGTATGTAGCCCCACCACTTCTGGTGCACCGTGGATAGTGCTACACCCTCAAGGGCTCACAGTATCTCCTGCCTTCTGCTGAAGGCTCTCAAGGAGGCAGGGTGTGTGTAGCCCCACCACTTCTGGTGCACCCTGGATAGTGCTACACTCACAGGTGCTCACAGTATCTCCTGCCTTCTGCTGAAGGCCCTCAAGGAGGCAGGGTGTGTGTAGCCCCACCACTTCTGGTGCACCCTGGATAGTGCTACACCCTCAGGGGCTCACAGTATCTCCTGCCTTCTGCTCAAGGCCCTCAAGGAGGCAGGGTGTGTGTAGCCCCACCACTTCTGGTGCACCCTGGATAGTGCTACACTCACAGGTGCTCACAGTATCTCCTGCCTTCTGCTCAAGGCCCTCAAGGAGGCAGGGTGTGTGTAGCCCCACCACTTCTGGTGCACCCTGGATAGTGCTACACCCTCAGGGGCTCACAGTATCTCCTGCCTTCTGCTCAAGGCCCTCAAGGAGGCAGGGTGTATGTAGCCCCATCACTTCTGGTGCACCTTGGATAGTGCTACACCCTCAAGGGCTCACAGTATCTCCTGCCTTCTGCTGAAGGCCCTCAAGGAGGCAGGGTGTATGTAGCCCCACCACTTCTGGTGCACCCTGGATAGTGCTACACCCTCAGGGGCTCACAGTATCTCCTGCCTTCTGCTCAAGGCTCTTAAGGAGGCAGGGTGTATGTAGCCCCACCACTTCTGGTGCACCTTGGATAGTGCTACACCCTCAAGGGCTCACAGTATCTCCTGCCTTCTGCTGAAGGCCCTCAAGGAGGCAGGGTGTATGTAGCCCCACCACTTCTGGTGCACCCTGGATAGTGCTACACCCTCAGGGGCTCACAGTATCTCCTGCCTTCTGCTCAAGGCTCTTAAGGAGGCAGGGTGTATGTAGCCCCACCACTTCTGGTGCACCTTGGATAGTGCTACACCCTCAAGGGTTCACAGTATCTCCTGCCTTCTGCTCAAGGCCCTCAAGGAGGCAGGGTGTATGTAGCCCCACCACTTCTGGTGCACCCTGGATAGTGCTACACCCTCAGGGGCTCACAGTATCTCCTGCCTTCTGCTCAAGGCTCTTAAGGAGGCAGGGTGTATGTAGCCCCACCACTTCTGGTGCACCTTGGATAGTGCTACACCCTCAGGGGCTCACAGTATCTCCTGCCTTCTGCTTAAGGCCCTCAAGGAAGCAGGGTGTGTGTAGCCCCACCACTTCTGGTGCACCCTGGATAGTGCTACACCCTAAGGGGCTCACAGTATCTCCTGCCTTCTGCTCAAGGCTCTTAAGAAGGCAGGGTGTATATAGCCCCACCACTTCTGGTACACCTTGGATAGCGCTACACGCTCAAGGGCTCACAGTATCTCCTGCCTTCTGCTCAAGGCTCTTAAGGAGGCAGGGTGTATGTAGCCGCACCACTTCTGGTGCACCCTGGATGGTGCTACACTCAGAGGTGCTCACAGTATCTCCTGCCTTCTGCTCAAGGCTCTTAAGGAGGCAGGGTGTGTGTAGCCCCACCACTTCTGGTACACCTTGGATGGTGCTACACCCTCAGGGGCTCACAGTATCTCCTGCCTTCTGCTCAAGGCTCTTAAGAGGGCAGGGTGTGTGTAGCCCCACCACTTCTGGTGCACCCTGGATAGTGCTACACCCTCAAGGGCTCACAGTATCTCCTGCCTTCTGCTCAAGGCCCTCAAGGTGGCAGGGTGTGTGTAGCCCCACCACTTCTGGTGCATCCTGGATTGTGCTACACCCTCAAGGGCTCACAGTATCTCCTGCCTTCTGCTCAAGGCTCTTAAGGAGGCAGGGTGTATGTAGCCGCACCACTTCTGGTGCACCCTGGATGGTGCTACACTCACAGGGGCTCACAGTATCTCCTGCCTTCTGCTCAAGGCTCTTAAGGAGGCAGGGTGTGTGTAGCCCCACCACTTCTGGTACACCTTGGATGGTGCTACACCCTCAGGGGCTCACAGTATCTCCTGCCTTCTGCTCAAGGCTCTTAAGAGGGCAGGGTGTGTGTAGCCGCACCACTTCTGGTGCACCTTTGATAGTGCTACACCCTCAAGGGCTCACAGTATCTCCTGCCTTCTGCTCAAGGCCCTCAAGGTGGCAGGGTGTGTGTAGCCCCACCACTTCTGGTGCACCCTGGATTGTGCTACACCCTAAAGGGCTCACAGTATCTCCTGCCTTCTGCTCAAGGCTCTTAAGAGGGCAGGGTGTGTGTAGCCCTACCACTTCTGGTGCACCCTGGATTGTGCTACACCCTCAGGGGCTCACAGTATCTCCTGCCTTCTGCTTAAGGCTCTTAAGGAGGCAGGGTGTATGTAGCCCCACCACTTCTGGTGCACCCTGGATTGTGCTACACCGTCAAGGGCCCACGGCTGGTGAGTTCGGGAGTTGGCGACTCCAAGGGATTTTAGAGCTGGTCCGGTTTCTCTCCTTCTTCCATTGCCTTTGGGGCGGGCCCTCTGCCTTTCTTGGCTCTCCTCCCTTCCAAGTCCCTCAATCGAGGGTTGAGGGCATTTCCTTTCCTCCTATCTTTTATGTACATTCTTCTCCTTTTTGTTTCCCATTTCCTCTTGTAGTTTGTAAGAGAGTAGTTAGTTATAGTTGTAAGTTTCATTTGATCCTCTTACGATCACCCAAACCATTAGGGGCCGATAACCTACTGTCGACCAAAATATTATGTGCACTCGAGTTTGAAGGTTGTTTGTGAAGTAACCAATAGACCTACATAAAATCCAATAACATCATCATTTTCGTCGTTCTATTTTACGCTAGTTCATGTAGGTTTGGAATTTTTAATTTATATTTTAATATTTTTTTATCGCAGTTGAAACACAAAAATGCCCGTTTTTAATCGTGTTTCAACCATGCGTCACATTTAAGAATTATTATCTCACAGACTCGTCATCAGATCGAATCCGGGAAATGCTGTACAGCGTTACTAATATGGAGCCCATCACTTCCGAGCGAGGCGCGCAATGACGCGTGATAGAGCCCATCTTGGCAACACTGTACAGCATTTCCCGGAGCGGCTAACTGGTGAACCATGTCTTAATTCCCCGTACAAATACAAACCGAATTAATTTACGTATTTCACATTCATACAGCATACCTTTTTGATGTATAAGGATTACAACGCGACCAAGAACTACGTTTTCCAACCACCCCGAGCCGAGAAAAAGTTAGACTACCTTACAAACTTTCTTTCTTGGGCACACAAAATTTTGGAATTAATAAAACAGTTATACAACATTCCAATGTATATTGTGTTAAAATTTGGATTCGATCTGATGACGGGTTTGTGAGATAATAATTCTTAAATGTGACGCATGGTTGAAACAGCTTAAAAACGGGCACTTTTTGTGTTCCAACTGCGATAAAAAATATTAAAATATAAATTAAAAATTCCAAACCTACATGAACTAACGTAAAATAGAAAAAAAAATGATGATGTTATTGGATTTTATGTAGGTCTATTGGTTACTTCACAAACAACCTTCAAACTTGAGTACACATAATATTTTGGTCGACAGTAGATGTTAGGCCCCTTGAAACGACAATTATCATCATACAACATCGCGCAGGTGTGTGTCTTGAAGAGTGGATATTTCCAAGAGATAAGAACTGAACCAAGTTATTTTAGTCTTCAGATCGACAATGAGTTGTGAAGTCTCCATATTTATCAACATTTTTTAGCCTACTTTTCACATTTTGCAAAAATGAGGAAAAAATAGTCTTATGAGATCGATCCGGGAAAATGTGTGTCTGTCTGTCCTTCTGTCTGTCTGTCTGTCTGTCTGTCCTTCTGTCTGTCTGTCTGTCTGGCTGTGTGTCCCCCCCTATCAACTCCTAAACGGCTGGAGCAATCGAAATAAAATTTGGTAGGAGTAAAGATCTATACCTGAATATCTCACGGCCATATTTGAAAATGATGTCAGTGCTACCAACTGCTGAAAAATCGCAATTGAAATTTAAGCTCCATGTTGGATATCTTGGAAGGTATGAATGGGAGCTATTTCAAAATCGGCACACATATAGATAATAATATTGCAGTTTAATTTCCAGAAGGCCATATATGGCAGTGTTGCCAAAATGATTATAAGCCTACTGATAGGTCCAATATTTAAATGCATATAACTTCTACACTATCAATTGGAATTCAACCAAATTTCGTATGTTGTATGTGTACATAACCAGATATGACTGAACGTATTCTTATGAACCACCAGTGCTGCCAACTGTTAAAAAATGCTCTTAATTTCTTTTATCCAAATACCAATATATATGAGAAAGTATGCAAGCCGACAGCTTTAAACTATGCACACGTATAGTACTTGACATTCTATATTAATTTGGAGTAACTTATATACGTCAGTGCTACCAACATGATTCTAAGCCTGCTGAGAGGTCCAACTTTAAATACATGTAACTTCCATACTATCATTTGGATTTCAACCAAATTTCGTATGTGCTATGTGTACCATAACAGCTATGACTATGCGTATTCTTAAGAGCAACCAGGGCTGCCAACTGTTAATAAATGCTGTCTCTATTTTTGTTACCCTAATATCAATATATCAGAAAGAATGCAAGCCAATGGCTCTAAACTTTGCACACGTATAGTACCTGGCATTCTAGATTACTTTGGAGTAACTAATATACGTCAGTGCTGCCAACATGATTCTAAGCCTGCTGATAGGTCCAATTTTAAAATGCATGAAACTTCTATACTAACTAATGGATTTCATTCAAAATTGGCACAACAATAGATCATATTATTTCAGATTATTTCTGACCAAGACATGCATGACACTGTTGCCAACATGATTTTACGCGCGCTGTTAGATCCAATGTTTAACTGCATGTAACGTCCATGCTATTCATTGGACTCCAACCAAATTTTGTATTCTGTACCTTAAGAGATGGAACTAAGAATATATTCAGTCACCAGGGCTGCCAACTGTAGTGCTCTATTAGGCTACATTATGCCAGGTATACAGTATTTCGAACTAATTAGAAATTTCGATATTACCAACTTAATTTCGTCATTATTCTAGATAGATAGATCATTGGCATGAATCTTAAATTTTAAGAAAAGTAGGCTCTTTAGTTCGTCACGGAACTTCTTGTTAAAGTTTTTGATCTCTTCGCGGTGTAGTCTACCAACGTCTAGCAATACATTCTTGACTGTCGCCCCGGAGGTCCGTGTTCGTTTCCTGTCTCTGCCAAGAAATGTTAATTCTGGTGTGAGAGCTGGAACACTCAGCCTCGTGAGGCAAAGCTGAGAAGATTCCCACCTCAAGCCACCCTAGAAGTAGTTTTCCCTTCCCCCAATTCTATTCCAAGAAAATGCTGGGATGGTTTATAACTAACTTAAGGCCACGGTCGCCTCCTCCCCAACCCTATCCCCAATTTACAAATACAGATGTTAGTACAACTATCACAATAAAATAAGCAACAACTACGTATTTTCTAGTATTAATAAAACCAAAAATAAGACTAATAATTATAAGAAACAAAAACAAAATTATGTGTTGGTCCCAATGAACCCCGAGTGATTTTTAATGAAAACTTCTGTAAAGAAAAGTTTAGACTTCTTCTTAAAGAGTCTTGACTTGATTTTCCAAGTTTCAGATGAAGAGGACAATATTGATCGCGATAGCTCCGGACACTAAGGCGCAACAATCCACCGTCGGCCGACTTTGAAATGGTTTTCAAGATTATATTGCATTTAAATGTAATCGTTTTTGTTTCTGACGAGTGAGTGACGTTTGACTGATTCCGTGGCAAGTGTTTTATACGATTTTTTGATGTGTAACATCTTTCCGCTCGGTTGCTGGATAGTTTTGTGGGAGTGATTTTGAAAATTGGGGACGGAAGTGGATCGGAACGATCGAGCTGGCAGTGGTGGATCCAACGGAAGTATGCACTGCCCGCTCGATCGATCAAACGGAAGTGTACTAGCTGGCAGTGGTGCACAACGAAAGTATGCACTGCCCGCTCGATCGATCAAACGGAAGTGTACTAGCTGGCAGTGGTGGACAACGGAAGTATGCACTGCCCCCTCGATCAATCGGACGGAAGTGTACTAACTGGCAGTGGTGGAAAACGGAAGTTTGCACTGCCCGCTCGATTGATCGATCCAGCTACCAGCTTATCATTTTAAACGATATTTATCATATCAATATGACTCATTTTAACAGAATCCATATGAAATTACGTGTTGGTCTGTGAATGAAGAGGACCTGTTTATAAGGAATTTAAGGTTATGAGCGGTGTCGCGTCTATTAATTTAGTTGATCCATAACGTATTCTTCATTTAGGCTAGTGCTGGTGGAAGCTACAAATCATCTAATAAAATGAGTTTCGTATTATAAACTACAATATCTGTAGAACACTCCCTTTTACAATAACAATTGAAAATGTGTGTATTGGAAACAAGGCAGTGTGTGCTCTGTAGCGCGAGAATATCATGGTAATACAGTTGGCAGTGTATTTAGCAGGCACTGGTTTGACGAGCACAGTGGCAAATGTTTCACCGACTTTCATTTGTCATTGAGCAGTTTATGAAGCTTCACGTTCAAGGTTGAACATCACATGGGATAGGACAAAGACGACAAATGACATGTAAGTAAGCGACATTATTGTCAAGCTGTAGTTGAGTAGGCTAGTCAAATATTAAATGCATAACAGAATGTTGTTATATGAGTGGAATAAAAGCTGAGACTAGGTCATTTCATGATTGTAGGAAGGCATGTTTTCGTTGTTTACGACGAATTGTATGAGAGTCTTGAGAATAATGAATTATATAGTTACTGAGGAGTGTGCTCACAGTATTTGAGAGTACAGTCGACGCTGTGTGTCACTTTGTTATTATGAATTATTAAGGAAGGAAGCTTGTAGTTTTGCGTGACCGTTAATCTCACAATCATGATCCACAGTATTTCCCTTTTACGTGGAATGCGAACCACAGTACATGGCATTTCAATTCGAAAATCTCACATGTATTGACCGGGAATCAAACCCGGTCTACCTTGGTGAGAGACTAACAGCTTGACCGCTGCGCCACAAGTGTGAGAGTAGCATATCTCCTATTCAATCTATACATTCATCATAGTACCAGTCTGAAAATGGAGTGTAAATTAACATTTTAAGAATGTCCAAGCTGTGTAGTATACGAGTAGGATAACATGTCAGATGTTACACATCATATGCGACTACTGTAAGGCTCGTATCTTTTTTTTATTTTTAAATTCGCAAGTCTAGTGCGAAGAATAAAAGCACCGCCAAGGTTTGGCGCAGTTCTAGGAACGAGGTGAGCAAGCGACACGTCAGCTGCCGAACAAATTACATCCTTCCACTCTCCACAAAAAGAAAAGTTTATAGTGGCCGCTTCTGCTAATTCTTGCCATGGTTGACTATGTGTCTGAAATGATTTCACACTAATCCCAGAGATCGCGGGTTCAAACCCAGCCGAAGTCGTCGGATTTTTTAAGATCGTTAAAAATTCCTCAGTATGCCTTCCTTTGGAGGGGAAGTAAAGCCGGCGGGCTCGTATCATGATGTATGGTATGTAAAAGAACCTTCCACTAAAATTGTGTGAAGCTAAAGTGCAGGTTAAATTTGATTAGCGCTCTATTAGTTCCAACGTTCGCCGCCAGGTGTCGGTGGCATCCAATAGCCAAGCTCACAGCTTGGTGTAGTGGACGGTAGCATTTGGTAGCAAAAGTAGGAACTACTTGAAATTGACCGTCTGCAGTCCTCACCTGAATTACAGATAACACACACTAATACAGCCATCACAATTCTACACACACCCAAAGTACACGGGGCTACATGGTCGCGTTGTCGCAGTCCCTAAACTGAGGAACCAACCAACCCCAAGCCCAGAAGCATTCATCCACGTTAAAAGTAAGGTTATGAAAGTCTTATAAACAAAGAATTTGTCAATTCCACGCCCTTATACGAAAATCGCCGCACTTGCATGAAGTACTACTCTTCAATAATTAAATTTGTTCGTGAACAATAGGTAATACAGTAGACCTGTTTTCTCAAACATAGTTGTTATAGCCTAAGTGTAATAGATCTGATGATGATCGCTTGACGATCGAAACTGGTCATCCTAGTGTATTTATTAATCTCATGTAATTTATTTCAGGATTAGGGCATAACCCAGCTCTTTTTGGGTACATTCGTGTTGACCAACTGAAAAGCACCAAACTTTTGTTTACTTAGGCAACACTGAAAAATGGCTTCAAACCTCACAAGGTGTATGTTTCGAATGAGGAGAAGAGTTTTCTTCTGCCACTGCAGGCAAAAGCAGCGTTTCTATTTGCTTGTACAGTATTAAACACAGAAACAAAACTAACAAAAAAGCATATGAATGATGCTTAAAAACATTTGACTGATGGCGACTGTCAATGAATGTGCACAAAGTTTGCTTCATGAGGCCAGAATGACGCCTCATGTTTAGTTTAGGGGGCCGTGACTCGTGTCACTTAGCACTTGGTTATACAATGAGTTGGCTAAACAGTCGAAGGTAGTTTATGCGTTTTCCTTAACTCATCATCATAAAACTATGTTTGGCCAGCACTATTCTCGATAACTGGTTGAGAGAAACAACTTCCTTCGCGCAAATTTAGAGTCGCGGGAACCTTAGAAATTGCTTCGGAGAATAGGCATATAGTATAGGCCTACTGTTGATGTTTGCTTTACAATGTTTACGGTATTGGACATCATAGTCGTCAGCCCCGAGTAGTACGGTGTGTATAGGATTTGTCCGATAACCTGCTTTATTGTTGCGTCTTCAATAAAGTATGTATTTCTTATTGAGGCTCAGTTTGGGAAGGAGGCAACTGTGGCATTAAATTAGGACTAGAAGTATTAAAGAAAGGACGGCTGAGTTGGTAGTCGAGCACTCATCTTCTCAGTTTTGTGCCTCACGAGGTTGAGTTCACCCCGTTACAACTCGCAGACAATCAAATTTCTTAGCAGAGCCAGGAATCGAACCCGGACCTCCGGGATGACAGCCATTAATGCTAGCCGCTACACCACGAGGTGTTCTAAAATGTAATTCTCGTCTGAGGGCTGGAACGGGGTACACTCAGCCTCGTGAGGCAAAACTGAGAAGAGGCGCTCGTTGAAATGTGTTTCGTCGACAAATTACCAACACCTAGTAGTTACCATGGCAGTATCCGGGCCCGCGGTGTTGCGGTAGCGCGCCTGCCTCTCACCCGGAGGCCCCGGGTTCGATCCGTGGCTCTGTCAGGGATCTTTAAAACTGACGTGAGGGTTGGAACGGGGTGCACTCAGCCTCGTGAGGACAATTGAGTAGCTGTCTGACAGTGAGATAGTGCCCCGGTCATGAAAACCAAGATTAACGGCCGAGGGGACCCGACGCGCTGACCACGCGTCACCCCAAAATCTGCAGGCAAATTGGCTGGGCAGCGGTCGCTTGGTAGGCCCTTCAAGAGCTGTAGTGCCACGGGGTTAGTTAGTTACCTTGGCAACAGGTGAAAGTGGACTCATTGAAACGTGTTGCATCGACAAATTTCCAACACCTATTCGTAGTTACCATGGCAACAGGTGCAAGCAGACTCGTTGAAGCGTGTTGCATCGACAAATTTCCAACACCTGGTTACCATGGCAACAGGTGCAAACGGACTCTTTGAAGCGTGTTGCATCGACAACTGTTCTGCACCTACGGTAGTTACCATGGCAAAAAGTGTTTTGTTTCTGTCATACATTAAGTTCATCTTAATTTTTTTCTTATCTTGTCCATGAGAAAGTTTATTTGTTTGTGGCTAATAGCCAAATTTTTCTCTAGCTTGTGCCAATGGACAAAATGGAAAACGAAGTTCATTCACCATGAGGCAGTAGGCCTACTGGTCCAGCGTGAGATGAGAGAAGTGGGCTTAACATCCAGGCTTTGCTGAAGCAATGAGATGTCATTATGTGACTCAGTACACTAGGTAAAGGCTTTTCAAATAAGCCTTCTCTTTTTTTCTTTTTTCATTGTTTTGTTTTGGTCCTGCCTGGACTTTGAATGCAGCCGGCCGACGCGATCCCCCTCCCCTCCACTCCGCCATCACCCGCCCCCTGTTGGCAAGCTGGTATAGCGTGAGCGCGGGACGCGTCCAATTCGCGTACAGCAGGCCGTGGCGAGAAACAGTTTAGGTTCAGTAAGCTGCCAGACACGAGACAAGTCGCACGTTGATCATCCCAACTCCTACCATGGCCGACGTCATCCTCAACAAGAAGTACAAGCTCAACTCCAGCGAGAACTTCGATGAACTGATGAAGGCTCTCGGTGAGTGATTATTTTCTGTAGACAGAGGCGGCCCTAGCAAAGATTTCAGGTGGTGTGAGATCTCTCCCCTGTGGAAACAAAACTGTACATAAGAGACTAAAGATAACATACATTTTTTACATTATTTGTAACTCAGACCTCCGAAGGATTACTATAGAAGTATTGTGGATGAGAGACGATAACAGTAAAAATGTCGCAGACAACGCTCACGTCATGCATACGTGAAATTTACATCGCAAATTAATTTAAATTTGAAACAAATTAAGAAAGAAAAGCACTCTAGATTACCGCCTTCCTCGCCTTTGCGCTTGCAATTATATTTATTAAATCTGAATAATTCAATTCCTGTAGTTAAATATTGTTTTCAACTCGTTTATATTTCTAAAACGTTAAGTGCGAATTTTACGCTATATATCTATACCTTTGAAGTGCGCACATCCCGGCTCACTGATATAGCCTATATAATTATTTTTTGCGGGTAGGGTTAACTAGTAATACGGTGATGGGGTTTTATTTTTTGCGCAAACAATCTATCATTGCCTTTTCTGCGCCCCCTCATATGACAGGTCGTCCCTGTCTGGAGATATGATTGGTTGATAGCAATTTAGTAACCGATAACTTTTTGGACAGATACTTTTTGATTTGGGGATTATCCGGGATGAATAGAGGGAACAGTGGCGAGTAACCTTTAAACGAGGCCGGGCTGAGCGATTTATTGTTGTTTGCTTGCGACTTCAGGGTCATATGTTTGAGTTTATCTATCAGATAACCTGCGTTATTATAGTAACCGTAGTGACTTGTCACCAGGGGTTATAATAAGCAAGCAGCCGCGGTCTGAATTTACTTTGGGAAATCACTTTGCAGAGAGCACGATACGAACCCAACACTCCTCACCAGAGGCTCAACAACTTCATACCAGAAATAAAATGCATGACAAAGCCGGGAATCGAACCCACGCCATCTTCGTGGAAATGTGTTAGCCATTCTCTTTTTACATGTCATCGGGTTCGATTCCCATCTCACAATCAGCCATCCTTTGTGATTTTCTGTGGTTCCCTGCGGCACCTCTACTCCAGGCAAATGCTGGGATGGCTCCTAACTAAAGGCCACCTCAATTACAAATACACACACTAGTGCAGGCATCACAATAACACAGGCTAATAGACAAAAATTCCATACTCACCCAAGTACACGGAGCTAAAATACCACAATGTCCAAGCCCCCTCAAATGAAGCAACAATAACAACTGTTCGTTGTCCTTTAGCTAACATACAGTGTTGTCAAATTGTAGAATTAAACAAAAGATAAGCGACCGGTGCATTTCTATCCCTTATTATTCATGGGTCGGGGATGAGATGCGATTAAAGGCTATGTGTTGGGTGGGTTTTACGGCCGGATGCTCTTCCTGACGCCAACCTCATGACGGGAGTTAATGAGAGATGAAATGAATGAAACTGGGCAAAAATGTGGAAGGAAGCGGCCGTGGTCTGTCAGAAGGTACCGTCCCAGCATTTGCTTGGAGTTGAAAATGGGGGAACCACGGCAAACCATTCCAAGGACGGCCGACAGAACCCACGTCTACCGAGTCAGCAGAGAGTTTGAGCGTCATGACAAGCGTAGCTACCGCTGTCAGTGTTGTAGAAAATAACAGTAACTATGTGTATTTGTTCTTGTTTCATTTGAGGGGCTGTGACTGCTTGGTCTTTTAGCCCCGTGTACTTGGTTGTATGCACAGAGAGTTGTCTGATAACTGGTGTTATTGTGATGACTGTATTAGTGAGTGTTATCTGTTTTTAATTCAATTACGGACTGCAGCCATTCGATTATCAAGTAGTTCCAACTTTTGCTACCAAACGCCACCGTCAACGACCAACTAGTTCTGAACTTGGTTACTAGATGCCACCGCAGTCGTTTCCTGGCGACAAACGTTGGAACTTAAGAGTATTCTTCAAATCTAACCTATAATTTAGCTTCACATAATTGTGGTTAGTGGAAGGTTCTTTAACATGCCATAAATCTATGTAATGGGCTTTACTTTCCCTCCGAAGGAAGGCATACTGAGGGATTTTTAACGCTCTTAAAATATCCGACGATTTCAGCCTGGTTTGCACCCGCGACCTTGGGCATACAAGCTTAGCAGGATTGGGAAGGAGGCGGTCGTGGCCTTAAGTTAGGAAGCATCCCAGCATTTGCCTGGAGTAGAATTGCGGAAACGACGGAAAACCACTTCCAAGATGGCTGAGGTGGGAATCTTCTCAGTTGAGCCTCACGAGGCTGAGTGCCCTCAGTTCAGTTGCTTTTTATGTTTGTTTAGAGTGAAATTTGAATGAGCGGCTCGCAATGTGCTTGGTCATCAGCTCTGTGTACTTGAGGTGCCGGGCCAGGGGCGTATATATAAGGAGGGGGAGCTGAGGGGGCTCCAGCCCTCCACCCCCGAAAAATGCCAATAAAAATTAAGAAAGTGTTGCTTTGGTAAAATCATTTAATTTTAAATTTGTTTGTACCCTAATCTTAACTTATTGGCTAAGTTATACACAATATTAAGATTGAAATTAGACTACCTCGTGGTGTACCTCTTGGCTGCCGCCCCGGAGGTTCGAATTCGATTCCTGGCTCTGCCAAGAAATGTTAATTCTGGTCTGAGGGTTGGAACGGGGTACACTCAGCCTTGTGAGGGAAAACTGAGAATTCCACAGTACGGTTGATAAATATTTAGATTTTTGCCATACATAGGCCATAATAGGACATTCATCAAGTATAAAATATATTTGTGTGTTGTGTTGTATTGCCATTAATAATCGTAAAACTAGGATTAGAATTTTACAATTAACTGTTCATCATCATCATCTTCATTTCCCGTTTTCCAGTTAACACTGGGTGGGGGCAAATATGGTTCCTCTCCACTTTGTTCTGTCGTTCCACCATTCCTCCTCCGACACGGTGTTCCAATCCAGGTTTCGTTTTCTAATACTATTCTCCACCGAGTCCATCCAACGCATTCTTGGTCTTCCTCGTCCTCTCTTCCCTGGCATCCGTCGTTCCAGTGCTCGTCTTGGTAGCCTTACTTCATTCATCCGTTAGACATGTCCAAACCATCTCAATCTGTTTTGCTCCAGTTTGTCATTTAGTTTCTGTACTCCCAGTTCTTTTCGTATATCTTCATTTCTCACTCTGTCCCTCCTCGTTTTCTGGACCATACTTCTCAGGAATCTCATCTCAGCTGCCTGTACTCTGCTCTCATCCCTCTTAGTCATTGTCCAAGTTTCTGCTGCATATGTCATTATAGGAACATAATATACTTTGTACATAACTTCTTTAGCCTTAATTGGTATATCCTTGTTCCATCCTAGTCCCCGTACCTGTTGGTAGAAAGCACTCCCGAGTTGTATTCTTCTGCTAATTTCCAAATCTAGTCTTCTATCTTCAGTCGGTTCACTTCCCGAGTATTTGAAGTGTTTCACCACTTCCAATTCCTTATCTCCTACTTTGATTACTCCTTTTCCTTCTTTCTTACCTCTGCTAATCACCACTGTTCTACTCTTCTCCACATTTATCTTCAATCCACATTGCTCAATCTTTTCATTTATTACGTCTAACTGTTCTTGTACCTCCATCTCATCCTCGCCCCAGATCACAACGTCGTCTGCAAACAACATTACCTTCATCTTTGCCCTACTACAGGCCGGACGTTTGTTTTAGACGAGTGAAAAATCTTAATGGAAGCCTGGAGACGAGTTACTACAGTACCTGTGTTGTTATCAGCTGCCCCAAGCGATCCGATGATTGACAAAGCTTTTTCACACTACAGCTAGGAGTACAGTCATTGGCAAATATAATGACGTTCTATTCGTAACTACGTAACGTGTAATTCCGCGTCACACAATACTTCGATGTGGACTGTACTGTCTGCTCAAGTCTGGAATTCCATTATATCAGATCGGTGGTGACAAGTGTGAAGTGATAGGGTGAGAGAGTGAGTGTGTGTAGGCTCACCTGCAGGCTTCAAGGTCAAGGGCAATCGTCTAAAACAAACGTCCGGCCTGTATATCCTTTCATTGCTGCCTTCGTGATGTCATCCTTCACCATTAAGAACAATAAGGGTGACAACACCCTTTGCTTTAGTCCAGTGACAATTTTAAACCATTCCGATGTCCCGGCTCTAGTCTTCACAATTAACTGTTATCTAAGATAATTAGACAAAGTTATATGCTCTAAGCTATTGGATGATATTTCTGGGTATTTTGTGGTGACAATTCCCTGAGAATACTGACAATTTTCCAGGATAGTCAGCCCCCCCCTTTGCTGGGGTAGCGCGCCGCTCTGATCCGTCAGGGGAATTTTAGAAAGTGACTTAGGAGGGCTGGAACGGGATATTCAGTAGCTGTCTGACAGTGCCCCGGTCACGCAAACGGCCGAGGGGATTCGACGCGCTTACCATACGTCATCCCGCAATCTGTAGGACAAATGGCTGGGCAGCGGTCGCTTGGTTGGCTTAGGCTCTTCATGGGTTGTAGTGTTACTGTGTACTTTGTATTTGTCTGATAGCCTGGACGAGAGGCTTCTCTACAGAACGGAGGCTCGCATAGGCCGTGTGACTGCACTAGCTGCAGCGTAGCGCCCATCTAGTTTGACAAATTTACACATTTAACGTATTTAGTAATCATATATGTTGTTGTTGTTTGAGTCTTCAGGCTTTTCACTGGTTTGATGCAGCTCTCCATGTTTCCCTGTACTGAGCTAATCGTGTCATCTCTACCACACCCTACATCCGAGGGTTTAACATATTCTAACCTTGGTCGAACCCTACAGTTCTTGTCCTCGACTCTTCCTTCCATAACTACGCTTGCTATTCCAGGGTGTCTTAGTATGTGTCCTACCAACCTATGTCGTATCTTCATTAGCAGTCGCCAGAAACATCTCTCCTCTCCCACTCGTCTTAATACCTCATCATTCGTAACCCTATCTACCCATCTGATCTCCATCATTTACCATATTTCAAACGCTTCAATTCTCCTCTTTTCTGCTGCACCAATAGTCCAAGTTTCACTTCCATAGAGTGCCACGCTCCAGACAAAGGCTTTCACAAATAACTTCCTAATACCTAAATCTATATTTGTGGTCAACAGATTCTTTTTCTATAGAATTGCTTTTCTTGCCTGCGCCAACCTACATTTTATATCCTCTTTGCTTCGTCCATCACTGGTTATTTTGCTTCCTAGATAACAGAAGTCTCCTACTTCCTTTAGCTTTTCACCTGCCAATTTGATGTCCATAGAGATTTCTGATTTCTTTCGGCTGAATTCCATTTATTAATTTTCATCATGAATTCTTTCCTCAAGATGGAGTCCATACCATTCAAAAACTCATTCAAATCCTCAGGCGTGTCGGCCAAGATGAAGATGTCATCAGCAAATCTCCGAGTTGAAATCATTTCTCCTTGAATCTTACTAACATGAATTTCAGAGTAGCTGCCTCACACTTTGCACCAACGTAGGCAGTTCTGGTACACTCTCTGATATTTCGTTCTTGAGAGCCTCCAGAGTATGCAGATTGTTTCTGTATACCTTTTGTTTGAGATTTCTCCACAAGTAAAAATTGCACGGCGCTGAAACTTGCAAACACATTCACTGTACGACTTCTTCTTGAGATGATAAGTTTCCACTAGGAAAATTCCATGTTTTATCATTTTAAATGATCTTGTCGATTTCATCGTTATGCTTCAGTCAAAAGTTATGCGTTACGGAGACGGAGACGGTGACGTCATGCAGCCACGCGGGAAGCCTAAGTTAATGGTTAAAGGACGGCGAGTGCGTGACGTCATGCAGCCACGCGGGAAGCCTAAGTTAATGGTTAATGGAGTCTGTTGAAAGATTGCTGGGACGTCCAGCGACCTGGGGCTTCGAGCGAAGCGAAAATAATACAGGGTGACTCCTAAGGAGGTGTACAAGTTGCCAGATAAGAATACTGGGTGACTCCTAAAGAGATATACACGATGCCAGATAAGAATACAAGGTGACTCTTAAAGAGGTGTACAAGATGGCAGAGAAGAATACAGGGTGACTCCTAAAGAGGTGCACAAGATGTCAGACAAGAATACAGGGTGACTCCTAAAGAGGTGTACAAGATGTCAGACAAGAATACAGGGTGACTCCTAAAGAGGTGTACAAGATGGCAGAGAAGAATACAGGGTGACTCCTAAAGAGGTGCACAAGATGTCAGACAAGAATACAAGGTGACTCTTAAAGAGGTGTACAAGATGGCAGAGAAGAATACAGGGTGACTCCTAAAGAGGTGTACAAGATGTTACACAAGAATACAGGGTGACTTCTAAAGAGATATGCAAGATGCCAGACAAGAATACAGGGTGCCTCTTAAAGAGGTGTACAAGATGGCAGAGAAGAATACAGGGTGACTGCTAAAGAGGTGTACAAGATGTTACACAAGAATACAGGGTGACTTCTAAAGAGATATACACGATGCCAGATAAGAATACAAGGTGACTCTTAAAGAGGTGTACAAGATGGCAGAGAAGAATACAGGGTGACTGCTAAAGAGGTGTACAAGATGCCAGATAAGAATACAGGGTGACTCCTAAAGAGATATACAAGATGCCAGATAAGAATACAGGGTGCCTCCTAAAGAGGTGTGCAGGATGTCAGAGCAAAATGCAGGGTGACACTTAACGAGGTGTACAGTATGTTAGATTCAATTCAAATACAGGGTGACCCTTAAAGAGGTTTGCAATATATCAGATTCAAATAATGGGTGATCCTTAAAGAGTTGTAAAAGATGTCAGACTCAAATACAGGGTGATCCTTAAAGAGGTGCCCGTGCGGGAAGCCTAAGTTAATTGGTAATGGAGTCTGTTGAAAGAGTCCTGGGGCTTCGAGCGAAGCGAGCCTTTCTGACATGTGTAGCATTTGTAGCATGCGTCATTTGAAATGACTGACTGTAATTTTTTTGTTCTATATCCAACCCTGTTCACGGGATACGAGATAGGCTGCAGTGGCCTACTTCACCACAAGTCTTAACTCTCTCTTGCCAGCTAGGATTCCCAACCCGCTGTTGTGTAACGGTAGATGCTAGTCAACTGGCGCTGACACGGGAAGGCTCTCACTGTATGCGAGTTCTCACAAGAGGTCCGTGCTCGAATTGAACAAGCAAGGAACACCTCAACATTGCACTCTCTGTGATGTTATGTATTTTCAAGAATTCCAACTTGTGCAAACGATTAGAGTAATTTGAAATGTAGACCTATCTTTTGAATGGATAGGATGCTTGCCACGGTGGGTGAGTGGTTATCTTGTCGGACTGCCAACCCCCCAATCTTGCAGCTTCGCTCCTGGCCGTGATAAATGATTTTTTTCAAAGGAGACAATAATCACGACACGCATGCCATACCCATTTGAATTCAGTAGGCCGTGTTCATAATGGCAAAATTAATCTGGGGATTTTCCGTCAACACAAAGTTCCTCCATTCTCTACTAGAAAGCGCTATAGTGTCAAGGAGCTTAGATAGCTATCCTCCTTGACTTTCATAGCGCTCCAAGGAACAACACAATTCGACATGCATGCTGCCCTCTGGGTGCAAAATAACAAAGCTTGCACCCAGCACTCGAGGCCATACGATATTATTATTATTATTAATGGATAGGATTTAAAATGCTCAAGTTTTCAATCGCCATTAATATGCAATTCCCTCACGTTTCTCGTTAACGTGTGGCTCGCCTTAGCTGGGCGGATATGTTAACATTTTATGGTTGCCTGCAGCCAAGGCTTTCCCAGCGCGAGGCACTGCGTTGTTAACTTTCCAACGTAGCCACTGAGACCAAGCAGCGAGACTTGACAGAACTAAGTGTACATGTGCAACACTGGACACTTGATACCTGCGTGAGACACGAGCTAGCCACCAGGGAGGGACTTTGGAGTCCACGTGGAGTGATAGGGGAAGCATTCTATTGGTTAGTAGCGAACAATGTCTATTGTCGGCGCGTGCTACGTTAGAGTTGCCGCTAGTTAACCAGGAAAGTGAGGGAACTATCAAAGTAGTGATGGCGACTGTAGTTCTGCAAGGGAAAATTGATAGTACACGTACTGTAGTCTTGGTTGCGCGATTGGTGCCAACAGGATACATGCTATCTATTTCGTGCAGCAAACGATAAATCTCTTATAGCCAGCATGTTCGCCAACCTTCGTTGAAAGGAGATCTCCCCCGCTCAAATGGCAGTTTTGAGTCCAATGTCTGCGCAGAGACTTCCTGGAAACGAGTGAACTATGATTCACGGCTTATCGTGACATGGGAGCCAGGAAGTGAGTCAAGCGTATGATTTCGAGTGGAGGAATGTACCACAACATTTTATTTTCTCTTCTTCTTACGAGTGCTAACTTTAAGTCCTGGTTTATGTTAACAATAACAGCGACAGTGGAAGGGCAAACATCAATCAAATTGGGAAAGGTTTCGTAAAAAGAAAACGACGAGTTTTGAGCTTTTCTTTGAATTCCTATTTAATGTTTACAATTGAGGACAAGAGCATTTTTGGCACACTCCCCTCCACAGCAACATAAGAAGAGTATATCAATAACATTGCCAAGCGGGAACGAAAACAATAGAACTGCTAACCAGAAACCGCTCAATTTTCATGTCTTTTCGAGAACATTCCATTATAAACCTCAGACAGCGCCTCTTCAAGCTATCAAAGTAAAATATGAACTGCACTTGTTGGGTGAAACGCTTTGAACGGACTAATAACCGTTCTGAAGAATACTCAACCGGCCGTGAAAGGTAACACCAGAATAATAATTGATAATGAACTCATGGATATAATATATTTTAAGAATCGTCTTTGACTTGTGATCACGGGCGCTACAGTGAGTGGTAACGTAACTAAGTGCGCTTGTACCCTACTTGTTGTCATGGTAACTGGGTGCCGGAAGTTTGTCGATGCAAAGCCGTTCTGAAAATGCTCTCAAAGCCTACACAACTATAACAACATTGGTCAGTAGACGAATTTTCAAAAGTGGTTACGGTAAGAGATGGGATTGATTTCATCAAAATGGTGCTTTTTAAATACCCCAAGACCTAATGATTGTAACACTACATGGAACTCTTTCTTATTCCTCCGTGAATTGTAGTTACGGGGAGCAGATGATCTTCAGCCTAAGTACATGTTGCTTGTGAGTGAGCTTATCTTTCTTAACGAACGTCAACATTTAAAGAAAAAAGTTCTTTAAAGCAGACACGCGTATTAAACCTTCAAGACTCTTAACTTCATGGTAGTTATTAAATAAAAAGTGACAGCCAGTCTGAAAGACTAGACTTTGTATCATTTTAAATGCTACAAATGCTGAAAAATGCTAGAAAGGCTGGAGGCTTCTCGCTTCGCTCGAAGCCAAAGACTCTTCACATGTTAAAAAATTATCTGCATAATACTTATCTTGCTTATCTTGTTTCAAATTACTCGCGAACGGCAAGTGCAAACCAAGGGCAAAGCAAGGTCAAGCGCGCGGGATGCCGTCACGTTCACCAGAGCGCGCGGGGACGTGCCCCTTCCATCCAGTCTAAAAGCACTTATAGTGGGCGATGTATTGAAGATAAAGATATGCTCTCGCGGACTTTCTTTGTAGAACTTTTCATGCTGACCAATTCTTACGCTAATAGTATATTGATATTTTTAACGGTTTGCCCAGCGAAAGCTTAAGAAGTGCAGGACGCCAAGTTTGTTTTCGACTTTTTCACTGAAATCGTTACTGCTTGGCTTCCGTTGATCATTCATAAATTATTTTCTACAGAATCTTTCCTCGAGATATCCTTTACAGAATGGTGAAAACCGCATCAAAATCCATCCAGTGGCTCTCGAGATTACCCGTGACATCCAAGAATTGGGGATTTTTGTCTTATACTAACGAAGCAGAGATTGTCGGGGAACACATGCACCAAGCGGTACTATGACGTCACACACCTCAGTGCATCTGGGTACATCTCGTCCCGTCACCGTAACGTAACGCCAGACCCCAGCGTAACGACGAAGTCGACAAGATCATTTAAAATGATAAAATTGATTATGTTCAGAATGAGTGGCATTCAACTCGGCAGATAAGGCTACCATAAACTCATTGAAGTCTGACGAAATCCTATTTCAATTTTATGACTTCATTAATGATCAAGGAGGCTTTCAGTGTGGTGTAGAGTACAAGCCTCATACTACATGCAGGAAAGTCAAGTAGTGCCCTTGCATGGTTTTAGCTAAACTTATCATGGAGTCGATAACTTCTCTGTGACGCAACACTCTTCAGTTAACACAGTGGGTCTAAACACATTCAGCTCTTTGCTCCACAGCCTTCTAAATACTAGTTATTGTTGTTCCTCGCAGCAACAATCAAGTGCGAAAATATGCAAACATCGAAGAACATGTTTTTAAATAACTAATTGCAAATTATATTGGCCGGGATTTGAACCACTGACGCCTCATTACAATTCAAGTCAGCAAAATCTTTAGAATTTCTTCTTACAATTTCTAAATTTTCTAACATTTTTTATGCACTAGCCACCATTTCCTGCGTGTGCAATCAAAATGGATTCCTACGTCTGGTTGGTTGGTTCCTCAGTTTAGAGGCTGAAACAACGCGGACATGTAGCCCCGTGTACTTTGGGTGTGTTTAGAATCTGTCTGATAACCGGTGTTAATTGTGATGGCTGTATTAGTTTGTGTTATCTGTAATTCAGGTAGAAGGACTGCAGACGATTAATTTTTTCAAGTAGTTCCTACTTTTTCATGCCATAAATCTATGACATGGGACCGCCGGCTTTACTTCCCCTCCGAAGGAAGGCATACTGAGTGATTTTTAACGCTCTTAAAAAATCCGGCGACTTCAGCCGGGTTTGAACCCACGATCTTGGGCATGCTACCAACTACGTCACCGAAGCCGCTGATTCCTAAGTCTTTGATGATCTAATATCCGCTACCGAAGCATTTGTATATCCACGGGCAACGAAAAGATAAACAGCGCTAAGGAATCAAAGAGACCTACACTCGCTCTCAGAGTAGTAATGACTAGGGCTGGGATTTTTAGGTGTTAAAAAACGGGAAAATATTTATTTTTTATGTATTAAAAATACCTGAAATATGTGACAAAAAAGTAGAAATATTTACTTATAATTTTGTTCATTAATGTGAATATGAACAATTTGCAGTACTCACCAATGCCATTTATTCTATGTCTCACTGACTGCTGAAACATTACAATACACAACGAGATACATCTTCAGGTTGGCCATCAGAATTGACCGACTATTATCGCGAAACACTTATTCTGAAGGCGTGAAACTGCGGCAATATGTTTCTTGCCCTTGAGGTGTTATGGAACTTGAGATTGCTGTTCAACCTTGATTGCTATCCCACATGGTTGGCAGAACAGAATCAGAAGTAAAATTATCTTTAAATTCTGCAGTAGACGATAACTTGTAGTTGTTTTTACTTTAGGCATCGTAGAACTGCCTTACACTTCACAGTGCCAGAAATGAACTGCATGTGAGTGACACTGGTTCCAGGTAGCTGTGGTAGGGGAGGTCTAGCACGTGGTGCAATATGGCTATGGTCAAGGAAATCCCTGGCTTCCACAGTGAGTGGCACGGGGTGACAAGTTAAGAATAACACAGTTGCAAGCTGACATAGGCCTACGCTCTGCATGAAGATTAGATGCTCACAGGTTCTTCCCCGTTGAAATAACACAGACCATAAATGCAATAAACTGAAAGATCTAGCATACTGATTTTAAAAAAATGTAAATATTATGTCTATTTATGTGCTAACGAATGAAAAGCATGAATTTATGTTTTTATAGAAAAAATGCTTAAAATATGTATTTACATAAAAAATATTTATTTACCTAAAAATCCGAGCCCTAGTAATAACGATATTATCGTGACGTCACTCCGCTCTGGTGACAGGAGCCAGAACCGCTAACAGTTTGTTGTTCAAGATGGATGTCAAGGAAGGATCAATACTTCTTTCCCTTATGTTATGATGCAATGCTGCTCTATTATCGTCTGAACTAGGCCATACCAAGAACCCAAGCACCATTACATCGAATGTAACAATAACATTTTCAATGCTAGCTAAACTCAGATTTCACAATACGGCGATTAAACCAGCTTACCAGCTTATTCAGCGCTTACCAGGCATGCTGCAACTGCCAAGAAGGCTACTGTCGACCTAAATATTATGTACACTCGAGTTTGAAGATTGTTTGTGAAGTAACCAATAGACCTACATAAAATCCAATAACATGATCATTTTCGTCGTTCTATTTTACGTTAGTTCATTTAGGTTTGGAATTTTAAATTTATATATATGTATTTTTTATCGCAGTTGAAACACAAAAAGTGCCCGTTTTTTTAGCGTGTTTCAACCATGCGTCACATTTAAGAATTATAATCTCACAAACGCGTCATCAGATAGAATCCAAATTATACCACAATATACATTGGAATGTTGTATAACTGGTTTATTAATTTCAAAATGTTGTGTGTTCAAGAACGAAAGTTATCACTTTTGTAAGGTAACTTTTTCTCGGCTCGGGGTCGTTGGAAAATGTAGTTCTTTGTTGCGTTGTAATCCTTATACATCAAAAAGGTATGCTGTATGATTGTGAAATACGTAAATTAATTCACTTATTTTATATCGGTTTGTATTTGTACGGGGAATTAAGACAGGGTTCACCAGCTAGCCGCTCCGGGAAATGCTGTACAGCGTTGCTGATATGGAGCCCATCACTTCCGAGCGAGGCTCGCCATGACGCGTGATGGAGCTCATCTTGGCAACGCTGTACAGCTTTCACCGGAGCGACTAACTGGTGAACCATGTCTTAATTCCCCGTACAAATACAAACCGATATAAAATAAGTGAATTAATTTACGTATTTCACAATCATACAGCATACCTTTTTGATGTATAAGGATTACAACGCAACAAAGAACTACATTTTCCAACGACCCCGTGCCGAGAAAAAGTTACCGTACAAAAATGATAATAAACGCATGGTTGAAACACGCTTAAAAACGGACACTTTTTGTGTTCCAGCTGCGATAAAAAATATAAAAATATAAATTAAAAATTCCAAACCTACATGAACTAATGTAAAATACAACGACGAAAATTATGATGTTATTGGATTTTATGTAGGTCTATTGGTTACTTCACAAACAACGTTCAAACTCGAGTGCACATAATATTTTGCTCGACAGTAGTCGCTATATTCGTATGAAGCAAGTAGCTCGCTTGATGACATAGCAATGTGAACTATTAAACAAGAAGACTAATCCTCTCAACAGACTCATCACGGCCCCTATAAAGAAGAGATTGTTGTCTGAAGGGTTCGAACTAGAATTGCTAAAAAGTAATGTTTGGTGAATCGATTAATCTCTGTCTCTACTCTTAGTATAAAACAAAATCCCCGATTCTTGGATGTCACGGGTAATCTCGAGAACTACTGGATGGATTTTGATGTGGTTTTCACCATTCTGTAAAGGATTTCTCGAGGAAGGTTTCTGTAGAAAATAATATATTTATGATCAAAGGAAGCCGAGCAGTAAAGATTTCAGTAAAAAAGTCGAAAAGAACCTGGCGTCAGTGCGCTTTTTAAGCTTGCGCTGGACAAACCGTTAAAAATATAAATATACTATGAGTGTAAGAATTGTTCAGCATGAAAAGTTCTTCAAAAAAGTCCGCGAGAGCATATGTCTGTCTTCAATACATCGATCACTATAAGTTTTTTTGCGTTTTCATTTCTTCCAACAAACTCCATTCAAATACTGAGGCGACAGTTTACGAGGTGGCTAGGGGCGAGTCTATTACCGCAGATACAGTCAGCAGCAAACTGTCGAGTCGTGTTTAGTTAAGACTTCAGAGAAGAGTGGTTGTGTTTGGAGTTTTCCTGGAAGTGCAACTCGGCTTTGCTTCATTTCGCCTGTGAACATTTCGTTCCGCAAAATACACAGTCAAGTTAAGATTGGACGGAAGGGGGCTTTGTGTTTCATGCACCTCGCCATTCTTAAATTACGTCTGACAAGAATTCGTTGCACATGCATCTCAATGATATTATAATATAATTAATAGTCCAGTCAGTGATTTTAACCCACCATGCCGAGACGTAAAACGGATATACTGTAGGTCGTAGCTCATTGACATCACGTAATGCATTCATAACTGTTTCCGGGCGAAGCCGGGGCGGGTTGCTAGTAATAG